>CM057453.1:774311250-775625000 GCA_016271365.2 Neoceratodus forsteri | reverse complement strand
AGAAATATCAGGCCTCTTGCCTGACACCTTAATCAGCTATGTTGCATATTGTCTAATCTAAAGCCATAACTTGCATGCCAACTGGGCATGATTAAACATTAAGAACCTCATTAACCCTAGAAAAAAACTTTTAGTATGGTCATTATTATTGGGGCTTTCACAGACTGATCAAAAACAGTTCTCTTGCCAAATTTCGTAGAAATAATATGGGGGAAAGTAAGCTTCAAGGTAGGAAACTACTACCAGTTTCCCTTAAGTACTGGTGTGTATTGGTGCAGTAAGACTTAAACCCAGCGGAGGGTTAAGATCGGGCACATTTGCCTCTGGCCCTCCGTGAGCTGTTAAGGCCCACAAATAAAAAGAGGGACAAAATATGTAATAACAAATCAAAAAAAGTTAAACACTATGTCCCAATTTATAAAAGTAAATTGATGGTCGTCCCATAGGGATATTGTGCAAAGTCCAACTCTCAAACACCAATCCCCTTCCTACATGGATTGTCCCTAAAGAAAATCAATATACTTCGGGTCTTCGTATTCTAGTCCCAGTCTTTAATAGTACTCCTGGTCTGTTTTCAAGGATTCTTTTGCCCAGGACAGTTGGTTGATATGTCCGATAAGTAAGCATAGATATGGGCATAATTCAGCCATATGTTCTTCCCATAGGGAGAGAGGCAGGATTCGGCCAGTTCCAGGTAGTAATCTTAATTTGTGCCTCCTCTCGAATCTGCGTGGTATATGTTTTTGCAGAGTTCATCAGGAAGCATGGAATACCCGCTTCAGGGCTCAATTATGATGTTTCCCAGGGTCCGTTGGGGAAGGGCGGGCTAAGGGAAAAGCATTGCAGCCGGAACAAGGCCGTCCGCATATCCCTGACAAGTGTCCAAATGTCGCCCAGATTTTAGAGGGCTAAACACTAGGAGGTAGTCAAGGACAGCCACCAGGCCTAGTTGGAGGTATCCGAATTGGTTCCTCACCGCCTGCCCCACCCCAGCCCCCCACCCCTGGACCACTTTCGACTAAATGCAATGATGTCTCCAAAAGTACCTTCAAAAATTTCAGGCTTCTTTCTCAGGAATAGTGGTGTCCCAAACAAACTTTGCCAACTGCTGTCTAGGGTCCTTATATTTATCTGGTTTCTCTTTTTCTTCTCTGACGGTCTGTTTTGGTTGTGCTGTTTCAGCAAGCGGCAGTGTGGAGCGGGATACACTAGGCTGTGGCCTTTCTGGGAAACGTCTGACCCTCCGCCTTAGTAGCTCACGGCCTCCTCAGCATTGGAGAACTCTATCTTTCCCTCAGGCATGAAGACAACAAGCTTTGCCACATAAGGGGTCTGAAACTTGATGCCCTGGTTTTTCATTGTAGGGAGCAACGGGAGGTAGGCCATTCGTTTCATTGTCTGAGGTACATAATCGTGATCCACATAGAATCTGGTTTGTCTAAAGATCTTTGTTTTGCGCCAAGCTGTCAGCAATATTTATTCTTTCACTGCGTTTTTATTGAATCTGGCAATTATGGATCTGGGTGCAGCAGTCATCGTGGAGGGTTTTGGAGCCAAAGCTCTATGTACTCTCAAATCAAATTGATAGTCCTCAGGGAGATCTAAAGCTGAGCGGAGTAGGCCAGATACGAATTTTTATTTTAGAGCCCTTGCTTCCTCCAGTATACAATAAAGACTAATATTTTCGGCGTGCTTCTAAGAGGCCTTGTTGTTTCTGTATTTGTTGCATTGCATTTTCCAAGTTATCTACTCTATTCTCTGTGCTGTAATTTGGCGCTCCGAATCATCTGCTCGCTGTTCCAATCGCTGCACATCTCTGCGTATTTCTGAGTACAGCTGTTTAATGTCTGCTCTGAATGCACATAGTTCATGGTATATCATATCTAGTTTAATTTGTTTTGTTCTGTTCTTTGGTGTGCGATACTCCAGCTGGGTAGCCTTAGCAGACGATGGCGCGTTTTGCGGCTGAACCAATTCGGACTCTGAGATCTGACTCTGATCTGGGATCATCTTCCATTACATCATCCATTTTCTTTAATTTTATAGATGTAGGACCTTTGCTCCCCCTCTAGTGCATGTTGTATTCGTATTATTTTAAGGATTCTGGATGTAGGAGGGAGGATTTTCTCATAAGGGGGATCGGAGCAGTTGTCTTAGGCTACCATCACCATTGGGGGCAGAACCGGAAGTCCCCCTTCAGAATTTCTATCGCTATACCAGAGTCTCTGGCGGTATGACTGAGCGATGCTGAGGGACTGCCCCTTTTATGATGTAAGGGATATTTGGGGGGGGTGGCTGTACCCCGCTTTATGTAGCTAGCTAGAATTTGCCATGGGGTCCTGCTGCCTGACTGCTTCAGTCGTAATGGTGTAACCTGATACCATAACAGCAGATCTTCGAGAACAGCTCTTGTAAGATCTTGCGTAACTGTACTTTACAGTTCGCTGTTAAGCAACTGTAATTTCCAAACGGAAGGGTCTTGTAGCAGTTCCAGGTCATGTCATTCAGCCTCTCCTCAGCGCCCAGTGCCTTTAAGTGCATGGCAGCGGTGGCAGCATATCTCTGGCACCTGGGGGCGAGGTTGTCCCTTACCTGGACAGGTGACTGTGGCTGTTGCTGGTCTTTTGAGACTGGACAGGTCTGGAGATCTGGCTCTCCAGACCTGTAGAGACTTGGGCCTGTTGGTCAATCCAGACAAGTCCAAATTGGTACCAAAGCAGTTGCTCGGTGGCAGAACTAGTCCCTGCAGGCTAAGGCTTGTGTCCTTGTGGACCAGGTACTGGATATTACCTGCTTTGACAGATTCAAGTTAGGCTCTTGTGCCCCGCCCAAGATTTCCTGAGGCTGCTGGGAGACGTGGTGTACTGGACTAGTATGGTTTATTGGGCCCGCTGGAAGATGTGCCACCTTCAGATGGAGTTGTGCGGTCAGTGGTTCCAGTGCCTAGGCCACTTAAACAAGTCCGTCACTGTGACCCAGCCATTGTTGAATGTCATTAAGTGGTGCTGATCTCAAAGTCTGGTGGAAGAAATCCTATTTCTAGGGACATGGATATGTTGTTCATCCACACTGACTGGCAGGTATCCTTGCCGCTTTAAATCTTGCCGGAAGGTCTTCAAGCTGGCTCCTCCCACCCACCGGGTGGTAAAACTCTCGGCTCCGCCCCATGGCGTAGATCTTCCTTACCGCTCTGTGTAGAAGACTGGTTCCTAATTCTTCGGTTTTGCGAATTTAAAGTTTTTACGCTTCTAGACTTCGGTCTTCTATCCCTCACGGCTGCGATGGACAAATCGACTCCCGGTTTTCGGAGATGCCCTTGCGGGCAGATGTCGTCTCTGACAGATCCGCACTTCACGTGTCTCTACTGTTTAGGCCTTGAGCACGACCCGCAGGCTTGCGACCTGTGCTCTTCCTTCTCAGCCTACGTCCTCTAAGACCGTGCTGCCCGTTTACAACTGGGTCGTCCCGAGAAACGGTTTCCTCCGGTAAAGTCAAGAGGCCCGGTCGGCTGTCTCCGGCGGCGGGCTCGGCGGATCAGCTAGAGCAGATGATCGCCCTCGAAGAGGAGGCGGCGCGGGCCGCATCTTCCTCGGCCGCAGCATTTATCCCGCTCTCCCTGGGTTCCTCTTATACAGCTTCTTTTAAGGAGCTTTGTCTGTCCCTCTCCACTAAGGGAGAGGGACCAACGTCTGCTGGACCTTCTTCTCGGTCCAAAAAGAAAGACAAGGGTAAGTCCCTCCGTCGACGCTCTTGGGAGCGGGAAAGGTCCCTCTCCCCGAGTTGACGGCCATCGACTTCAGTCGATCGTTCGACTTTGGCCACTGGTCTCATGGTGTCCCGTGGGCCAGTTGGCCGAGACTCCCGTCGGCCTTGATCGAGATTTTCTCGACCCACGTTGGGTTAGCCAGCCAAACAAGCCGAGAATCCTCTCTCCCAGTTCCCCAATGGGAGTTGAGATCCGTGGGCTTACCAGTGCCTCGGTTCTGGAGCCCTCGGTGAACCTCCGAGCCGAGGGAGCTGTTCCCCATCCTCCCGCACCACCCTCGAAAAGCCGAGGTTCTCGGTCTTGGTCTCGGACTTCTTCGCGGTCCAGCCGATCCCGCTGTCATAGGTGGTCTCGGCACCGCGGTAAGTGGCGCCGCCGCTCGTCCTCCTCCTCAGACGAGGGGAGGCTTCGACGTAAGCTACATCGACGGTACGAGGACCTCATGTGGCAACAGCTCCTTCTGACCGGGAACAAGCCGACGCCATCGCCTTCCACAGCCATTAAGTGGCCGTCACCGGAGCGGCCGAAACAACCCCTCGACTTACCTGAGGAGCCTGTTCCCAGGCCGGTTCGGCCAAAACCAGCTGATCCACCGATTTCCGGTGGAACCTCCGCCTCCACAACCATTATTTGGGGCTCCGACCAAGAATTCTCAGTTGGCTCAGGGACTGCCCCATAGGCTGTCTGTCACCCTCACTCCTGATCGACCTCGGCAGGTGGAGGGTGGCTTAGGCCCGAGGCAGCTCTTTGCGGACTCTTCAGAGTCCGGCGATTCCTCCCTTTTCTCCAGGCGAGTAGACTTGGAGTCCTCTGGAGGTCAGTCGATGGACGATAGCCCTTTTTCCTATCTGGGATTGCTTTGGCTCATCTGAGTCCACCGGGATGAAGCTCGAACCTGTGTCTAAGCGTGCCAGGTATCCCCTCATGGAAGATAGGACCGAGGGATTCCCCTCACGGAGGCTTTTTCGGTTGGCCGAGGCCATAGTGGGCCCGGCCTTGAGCTCTGCAGCGCCTGCTTCCTGTCCTGCACCTCGGCCAGGAAGTATCTGGTCCCCTACAGTTCCTTGTCCGGTTTTGGTCAACTCAGCCAAGGGGCTGGTGCACTCACAGCGTTATCCGGTGTGCGGGAACACTAGGACGTGGGACAAACCTCCCAACAAGGAGTCCAAGAAATTGGACTATGCCGGGCGCAAGTCTACGCTCGTCCTCCCTCGCCTCGCCAGGCCAGTTCAGCCATACTCATGACACATTTCTCTCCATGCCCTGTTGGGCTCCTGACGAGGTAGTTCCTCATCTTCCGTGGACCTGCAGACCACGGTTAGGCAGGTGCTGGGGCAGGCAGTGGCCAAACAGCAGCTTCAGACTGCTCTGGACATTGGAGACTCATGCCAGGTCAGTAGCGTCGCAGTGGCTAAGTGCGTCGGCCTTTTGGCATGGCTGCTGAGGATATCCACCTTCACTGGATACCCAGCACAGTTGGCGGATGTCCCCTCCTGGGACTGACCCTCGGCCCTGGGGTGGAAGGTCACCTGCAGAGGATCGAGAAGTCCAATGCTACCTTGGACTCGGTCTCATCCGCACAGAAGGACAAAGGCCGCAGACCACAGCCTAAGCCCTTTCATCCCTCTGCGCCCGCGGCACGCCCGGCCCAGCAACGTCAGGGTCAGCAGGCTCGAGCTTGGCATCCCAAACCCAAGCCCTCGGCTTCCTCCTCCAGGAAGCAGGGAGGTAAAGACCCTGGAGGTCCCTCGGCTGGTCCTTCCTCCAGGCCTGCCCAGTGATGGGTTGAGGGTCGCCCAACCCCGTCGCCTCACTCCCAGGTGCCCGTTGGGGGGCGGTCACCACTTTCTTTCTGCCTGGTCTGTTATCACCACAGACGGTGGGTGTTTGGAGGTGGTGGGAAAGGGCCTGCCTCTGGAGTTCGAGCAGGCCCCACCCTTCAGAGCCGTCGCACCTCGGGGGGGCCTTGGGGTTAAGCCTCGCTGTCGGCTCACCGAGCCGACATCGCTCTCCTCCTCGAGAAGGAGGTGCTCAGAGAGGTGGCGGACCCTCCCTCAGACCCGGGGTTCATGTCCAGGTACTTCCTGGTTCCGAAACGGACGGGGGGCTGGTGCCCCATTCTCGACCGACCTACACGACCTAAACAAGTTCCTAAGGTCTCGAACCTTCAGGATGGTCACTCTGGCTCAGATAATACCATCCTTGGAACACGGCGTGTGGTTCTGCCCTCTGTACCTGCAGGATGCGTTCTTTCACATCCCTATCCGTCCGTCACATCAGAGGTTCCCGCTTCCGGCGGAGGGATCCCTTCGAGTTCCAAGCCATGCCCTTGGCTATCTCCAGCTCCAGGGTCTTCAAATGCATGGCAGTGGTGACAGCATTCTGCGGTGCCGAGGGTCCGGGTTTACCCTTACCTGGACGACTTATTGATAGCAGCCCCTCCAGACAGGAGGTGGAGCGGTCCAGAGATCTGCCTCCAGGTTTGCTCTCGGTCAGCCTCCTCATCAACTCCAGGCCAAGTCGGAACTCGAGCCAAGCAGGTGATTCTTTCATCGGGGCAGAGCTCGACTCTCTTCGAGCCAGAGCACGGCTCCCGGCGGACAGGGCCGAGGTTCTTTCCTCCTTTGCCCAATCATTTCTGGTTGGGCAACTGCGCCCTGCCTGGGACTTCCTGCGCCTCCTGGGTCTCATGGCGGCCTGTACCAGCGTGGTCCGTTGGGCCCGCTGGAACATGCGCCCTCTTCAGTGGGGGCTGGCCAGCCAGTGGTCCCAATGCTGCGATCCATTGGACCAGCTAGTGACGGTGACCCAGGGGATGTGGAACGCTCTCCAGTGGTGGACCGTTCCAGTCCATCTGCAGGAGGGCATCCCGTTTGTCCGCCCGAGCCGACGGTCTCTCTATCGACCGATGCCTCTCTGATGGGTTGGGGTGCCCATCTGGGGGAACACTGAGCGCACGGCCTCTGGTCCCCGCGGGAGTCCCAATGCCACATCAACCTGCTGGAGCTCCGAACGGTCCACCTAGCTCTCACCGCCTTTGTTCTGTTTCTTGGGGTCAAGTGGTCCGGGTCCAGACAGACAATACCACAACCATGTACTATCTAAACCGCCTGGGCTGGACACGCTCCATGCTTCTATGCAAGGAAGGTCTCCGCATCTGGTCACTCATGCGCAGCCTGGAGGCAGATGTCCTAGCCATTCATGTGGCAGGAGCCTCCAACACCCTGGCCAATGCCCTTTAGCCGGATAGGGGCTGCTTCCCACAAGTGGTCTCTCCTGCCGGAGGTAGTACAAGATCTGTTCTCCCATTGGGGCACACCTCAGGTGGACCTGTTTGCCTCCAGGGAGAATGTGAAGCTGAGGCTGTTCCATGCCCGCCCCCCTCAGCAGAGCTCGCTGCAGGGGGATGCCTTCTCGAGGCCGTGGACCCCGGGCCTCTTCTACGCCTTTCCCCCGTTCCCCTTGATGCACAAGGTGCTTCTCAAAGCAAGGAGGGACAAGGCGCAGGTGATTCTGATAGCCCCAGACTGGCCCCGCCAGTACTGATACCCCGATATCCTCAGCCTCAGCTCCAGGCTCCCAAGGCAGCTTCCAGCTCGCCCGGACCTGCTCTCAGTCAATCAGGGGAAGGTATTCCATCCGGACCTTCAATCCCTGCACCTGACTGCCTGGTTCCTGAGCGCTAGAGTTCCAGGCCTTGGGTCTTTCTGACGAGGTCCTCAACGTAGTTGAGGCGTCCCGTAAGGAGTCGACCAGAAAATGCTACGTCTTCAAATGGAAGAGATTTTCCATTTGGTTCCAGGGCAAGGGCCTGGACCCTTCCTCCTGTTCCTTGGCGAGCATATTGGACTGCCTTTGGTCTCTTTCTTAGTAAGGGCTTAGGTAGACGACCCTTAAAGTGCACCTGGCAGCCATCTCTGCTTACAGGCGGCGGGCGGGAAGCATTGATTGCATGAGAAAAGGTGGTTCACGCTTCAAAGGCCTGTGATCACATTTCCCCTCTGGTGCAGAACCTCCACCTCCATGGGATCTATTGCTGGTACTGGCAAAGCTCATGGGCAAGCCATTCGAACCAATGCACAGGTGTGAACTCTCTCCACCTGTCATGGAAGACTGCCTCTTGGTGGCTATCACGTCAGCCAGAAGCATGGGAGAGCTCCAGGCGCTCTGCATCGAGGCTCCTTACCTGGTCTTCCAGAGGGACAAGGTTGTCCTGCGCCCCCAACCGAAATTCCTTCCGAAGGTGGTGTCGGAGTTTCACCTTAACCAGGTGTTGACTCTGCCGGTGTTCTACCCCAGTCACACCTTGGAGGCCGAATATAGGCTCCATACTCTGGACCCTAGAAGGGCGTTCGCCTACTATAGGAGCACACGGCTGGAATTGGGAGAGGTTCACCAGCTGTTTGTCACCTACGCTGAAGCCGCACCTGGCAGACCTGCAGCCAAGCGGACGATAGGCAGGTGGGTCACCTCCTGCATAGATCTCTGCTATAAGTTGGCGGGCATGTGGCCTCCCAGAGGATAAGAGCTCATTCTACCCGATACTGCTGCATCGGTGGCTGCTTCCAGGGCGTCCCTATCCAGGAAATCTGCAGGGCTGCTACCTGGAAGTCAGCACACACCTTCATCACCCATTACCACATCGACCTTGAGTCACGCCGGGATGCTGGTTTTGGGGCCTGCCCTCCAGTCTCTATTCCTAAGTAGGGGGTGCGCTTGCCTCCTCCTCCCGGAGAACTGCTAGGAGTCTGCAGACAGTGTGGATGAACATATCCATGTCCCTAGAAATACAGGTTACTCATCTGTAACAGGAGTTCTAGGAATGGTATATGTTGTTAAATCCACCACGACCCACCGACCTCCGGCCCGGCGCACAACCTGAGCTTTCCAGCGGGCCAGATCTGGCGTCATGGGGCGGAGCCGAGAGTTTTACCACCCGGGTGGGTGGGAGGAGCCAACTTGAAGACCTTCCGGCAAGATTTAAAGCGGCAAGGATACCTGCCAGACAGTGTGGATGAACAACATATACCATTCCTAGAACTCCTGTTACAGGTGAGTAACCTGTATTTTTCCGCAAGACCCAACTATCCTACTCACAATGGATGCATCTCTGCAGTGGGGAATGTACCTGGGAGACAACATAGCCAATGCATTGTGATCAACTCGAGAGTCCCACCACCATATAAACCTGTTGGAGCTCTGTGCAGCGCATTTGTTGCTGACTGAATTCACTCCTCTCGTCATGGGTCAGGTCCTTCAGGTCCAAACAATACCATGTCTGTTCTTTTTGGACCAGTAGGGTGGAACTCGCTCCCATCCCTTGTGTCAGGAATCCCTCCACACCTGGATACACAGGTCCTAGTTAGTTGTGAAGACCACTTGAAAGCCTGCCCTCCCATGCCCAAACATCGAGCTGTGCACCACAAGCAGCTCCCCAAGGGTCCTAGGTGGTCGCGAGAGCCACTCGGTCAACCTGCCCTCCTGTGGCCGAACATCAAGCTGTGCACTGCAAGCAGCCCCCCACGGGTCGTAGGTGGTTGCGAGGGCCATTCAGAAGCCTCTGCCCTCCCATGGCTGAACATCAAGCTGTGCATCCCCAAGCAGGTACAGAAGGTGCGCCAGTTTCAAACAGCATTGCATATTCTGTAGTGAAGGAGAGCCGTTGGAACATTTTTAGCTCCAAAATATTTTCAAACTGGACTTACTGCTTGCCTTAATTTAAGTTGTCGGCAGAGCAGTTCAGATAGTAATTTAACTACATCAGCTCAGCCTGTAAGGGTTTTTCACCAGCTTACCAGGGTACTTTTAAGTGAAATTAATTTTCCTGAAATTTGGGTCTCGCCACACGCTTGAGGATAACTTTGGCAGGGCAGAGCATTTTTCCTTTTCACGTGCTGCTCAGGTTCCAAACAGAATTTAAGTGTGCCTTAACTTTAAGCAGCACTTTCATTAACTTATTCTCAGCTAAGCTTAGCTACTATTCTCACAGAGGAATATTGGCTCATTGCGCATTGTATTGCCTGCAACCTGTACCTATTCTTGTGGGGAAAATAACTGCTCTTTGTAAATGTTCACTGGATTTGCTTGTTAAACCAAATTCATAGCCCAAGTTTGTGCTCTTTGGTGCCATGACTACCCTTTTTCACCTTCCCCGTGCTTAGTCCCACCCCCACATGCCTGTATTTAACCCTGATCTCCATTTTTCCTTGGCTCCCCACGGGTACTAGGTGGTCCCAATGGCCACTCTGAAGCCTGCCCTCCCATGGCCTAGCATCGAACTGTGCACCGCAGACATACGGAAAGAGCACCAGTTTGAAAACAGCATTGCATATTCTGTACTGGAGGAGAGCCCTGCTGACTCTTTTCATTGGCTTCCCCACCACCCCAATACCACCCTTTGTGAACTTCTCAGTTTATAGTTGATCATGTGTTCGTGCTGAGCCTGCCAACTTTTCCTCTGCAGCTTATCTCCTCCTCTAGAGGGCCCTTACTCTGGCCCATACCTTGCAAGGCTATCTCATCATGTTGCCTTTTCACCTTATTCTGCTCTGTTGTCCCTTTGGCATCTCTTCCACCATCCTCCTACCCTGAGATGCCTGTTAATCACCTGGAAATTACCACCGTGACTACTTCCCTCACCCTCTGGCTGCTCCCTGTAGCCCTCCCATGCAACTGGATAATCAGTCCTATCTTGCCACCCAACTTTCACAATGGATATTTTCCTTCCAGTAATGCTTGAAACTGTCATAATGGTGTTGTCTACTGCAAGAGCCCCCTTGAAGTAAGATAGTACAGTTACATAAAAACTTGCCATAACAGTAGATCTTCTTCTAGAGGAGCTCTTGCAGTAGGCACTTATTTCCCCTCCCTCCATTCCCCGCTCTCTTTCCATCTCAGCCGGTTCAGGCCTCCGGAGTCTTCCTTTTTCTCCTGTCAGACCTTGTTCCAGGGTTTCCGGTGGAAGAGGGACTGATGTGGATGTGGGGGTGCCGCTCCCTTTATACTAGAATGGATGTAGTCGGGGGCGGTCCCCATTGGGTATTGCTAGCTAGAAATTTTCCATGTGGTCTTGGTGCCTGGCTGCTTAGTCTAATGTGTTGCTATTGCAAGAGTTCCTCTTGAAGACCTACTATTATGGTAAGGTTTTATGTAACTGTACTATCTTACTCGAGAGGGTTCCTTCAGTAGGTCATCACATACAGGACTGGCGCCACCTGGCGTCGGGCTGCCACGGCAGACTTTTCTAGCAATACCTGATGGGGACCTCCCACCCGGCGTCAAGCGCACAACTGTATATAGTGGGCGGTCCCCGTCCATCCCTCCAGTTCTTTCCTGCCGTCGCCTCGTGTCAGTCGCATTGCAGACTACCATATAGCGATCGTCGTGAAAGTTCCTTGAGCCGGAGTTTCCTTCGCTAAAATTCTTAACTTTATGCCTTTTTTCATTGATGTCTTCACCCAAGAAGTGTTCAGAGTGTGGCATGCAGATCCCACACACAAACTGTCACCTCAAGTGCGTCCTCTGTTTAGGCCCGGACCATCCTGTTTCCTCCTGCCCTGAGTGCCAGACCTTGAATCAAGCCCCAAAGAAAAGGAGACAGCAGACTTTGGAGGCCCATCTTTTAAAAGTCCGTCTGGCTTCCCTTGAAAAGAAGACGGACTGGTTAAGAGGGTCCTTGGCCAAAAAATCTTCGTCCAAGAAGCACAAGGAGAAATCCAGGAATGGAGTGCTCTAGAGACGACGGCATGCTCGACAAGTAAGGCTCAGTCCCGCCCAGAAAATCTTGACGGTAAGTCTAATACCTCAGCGGGTCATCTGCTCTTCTGAACGCACCGCTTCACCAGATATGTTGGCCCCCGGCTCCTCTGGGGATTGAGCCGCGGCCCGGTAAGCAGACTACCCAGGATGTGGGTACGTGGCCAGCACTGGTTGGTAAGCTGGTAGGGGGCTCCTCCCCTGCTTGCCCGACTCCACCTGCTAAGATGATCGTCCCCGATGGTCGCATGGGTGCAGTTTCCCCGTCTGGGTCCGACTGCCTTACCCGATGTCCGGCAGAACCAGAGGGAGAACGCTCCTCTTCCCTTACCTGTACCCTCCACTTCGCTGGTGGGTACTTCTGGCGACTATACCAGAGAACCCCTCGACTTAGTCTATGCTTCGGGGTCAGCTCTGCATTCCCCTCTTGAGGGTCGAGGAGGAGGAGGAGGCTCGTCAGCCAGCAGGCCTTACCGTGGAGGAACTTGCCATGGATATTCGCCTTTCCAAAGTATCATGTAGGTATGCCTTATGTGCCACTTATGGCTCTGTTGATTCGTTTGGCATATACCTTGGCAATTGCTGTTGTCCTTGGACGCATTCCTAGCTTCGCCTCTCCGAACTTGCCAACTAGGTCCAATCGGCGATTCAGGATGCCTCCTTTAGGGGCTCTGTGCTTTTTGGTGGGGACACCAGACATTTTCACAGACCTACAGGACAGGGGCCTTGCCCTTAGGTCTGTGAGGTCAATGTACCGATCAGGTTTCCAGCAGCGTCATCCCTTTCAGAAAAGGACCTGGAGGCAGAAAAAGAACGCTCCGGCGAACTGCTGGGGAAGCGTGGGCCACGAGACAGCCACCCTCCTGCCCCAAAATCAGATGTTCAGGGGTCCTCCCCTTAACGCCCTGCCACTTCTTGATTCCCTATCCCCACTGGCTCCTCAGTCTCTCGATGGGGAGCAGGTGGGGGAGGTTCGCCTGCTACGTACTGGAGTGGAGGGCTGTCACCTCAGATTAAATGGGTCCTGCAACTAGTGTTCGGACACACAATAGAGTTTCTGGAAATTCCCTTGGAAACTCCACCAAAGTCCTCTTACTCGAGGGATCAGGCCCTCCTTGTTCGCGAAGAGGTAAACTCACTCTTACTCAAAGAAGTAATAGAGCACGTTCCCCTCTGGCAAAGGGGAAAGGGGTTTTACTCCCACTTTTTCCTGGTTCCAAAAAAGACAGACTTCAGACCCATATTCTACTTAAGCCAGTTAAACCAGTTTGTACAGTACTAAAAATTTTGGATGCTGACACTTCAGAGCCTACTCCCACTCCTCATGGAGAACCACTGGCTCTGTGCTCTGGATATGCAGGATGCCTACCTGCACATCCCCAGCCACCGCCGGTTCCTGCGCTTTCGTTTCCAGGAGGAGCACTTTCAGTTTCGAGCACTCCCTTTTGGTCAGTCTTCGGCACCATGGGTCTTTACCAAGTGTCTGGCGGTGGTCGCGGCCTTTTTGCACCACAGGGGTATAGCGGTTTTTTCCTTATTTGGATGACTGGCTGATTTGAGCCCCGTCCAGGGATTCTCTACAGGAGGCTCTTACCCTCACCCTAGACCTCTTCAACAGACTAGGGACACAGCCAGTGTTCCCAAGTCCTCCATCATCCCTGCCCAGAGACTTCAGTTTATTGTGGCACTCCTGGATATGGTCCAGTGCAGAGCCTTTCTTCCTCCAGACAGGGTGGAGACCCTTATCTGTCAGGCTGCCAAAGTGGCTTCTCTCAGGACCATCCCCGCCTGGGAGGTCCTGCCTTTTGTGTCTGATGGCGGCCTCCATCCGCACTGTTCCCTGGCAGGCTTCACATGAGGGTCACTTAGTGGTCCTTGTGGGTGCAGTGGGACCAGCTCCTGAATGACCTGGACCATTCAGTACTGGTCTTCTCAGTGGTTCAGAAAGAGTTGCATTGGTGGATGGATTCTCGCAGTCTTTCTTTGGGGCTTCCCTTCTGGAGCCCGGCGCCCTTAGCTTCCCTCAACATGGATGCCTTGAATATGGGGTGGGGAGCACCAAGCCCAGGGACTGTGGTCCAGCTTGGAGACTTCTTTGCACATTAATGTTCTGGAGATTAGGATGGGTCCTGTACACTTTTCAGGCTTTCAGTCCCTCCTCCCCGAGGGATCACTGCTAATCCAGACATGTCTGTGGTTTGGTATATCAACAAACAAGGGGGAACCCGGTCATACCCCCTCTGCTGGGAGGTGACGTGGGTGTGGAACTGGGCAGTCCAGCACAGTCTGGTCCTCGTGGCCGTGCACATTCCGGGTGTTCTAAATGTCCTGGTTGACAGTCTCGGCAGGTCTCGGACCTGAGCTCACAAGTGGGAACTGCATCAGGAAGTGGCAGTATCCGTCTTCCCAACGTTGGGGGCGTCCGGAAATCTGCCTCTTTGCCTCAGACTCAAACGCAAAACTTCACAGCTTTTGCTCGCTTGTTCCAGGGCACGGTGCTTTTTGGAATGACTCATTGCCTCTCTCTCTTGGACAGGGAAATATTTGTACGCTTTCTCTCCATTTCCCATTCTACAGATGGTCCTTCTCAAGCTTCAGGCGGAGAGGGCAAAGATGATCCTCATCGCTCCTCTCTGGCCGAGACATCTGGTTCCCGCTGCTTCAACAGCTCTCCAGGGAGCCACCGGTTCTACTTCCAGTGACTCACGACCTCCTGACCCAAGATCAAGGTTGATTGTTACATCCGGGGCTCAGGACCCTGCATCTTCATGCGTGGCTGCTGCAGACATGGCAATTTCTCACTTCGGGGTCTCCTCCAGAGTTGCTAAAGTCCTCACTGAGGCCAGAAAACCCTCTACTCATTCCACTTATGCCATGAAGTGGAAACGGTTTTCTATCTGGGCGACCGCTATGGAATGGAACCCATTCTCTTGCTCTTCTCCTCAAGTCATGGAATACCTCTTTCACTTGTCATAGTCTTTCATACTGTTCCTTGAAGGTCCATATTTCAGCTGTCTCTGCGTACCACGAGCTAGTGGATGGTAAACTCGTGGCTCAGTTGGAGGTCTCAAATCCCTTTCTGAAAGGGATTCACCATCTAAAACTCCCTATCCGCAGCCCAACTCTGCTTTGGGATTTGAACTTCGTCTTGGAAAAGCTCACCCTTACTTCTTTTGAGCCGGCTATGAGTTGTGATTTGCACTTCCTTTCCAGGAAGATGCTTTTTCTCGTGGCTATCACGTCAGCCTGAAGGATTTCAGAGTTTCACGCTCTAATCTGTAAGGAGCCCTATCTGATTTTTCCATAGGCACCAGGCGGTCCTCAGAACGCATCCAAAGATCTTACTTCGGGTGGGACCTCTGGCAGCAGGCTATTACAATCAGGACTATGCTGCAGGCATTAGGACTTTCCGGTGAAAACTTTTGCCGGCAATACCCGCGGGGACTGCCCCTGACACCAGCCCCGGCCCGACGTTGTTCAGGGTACAAGAGGGTGGACCCAGCTCCACCTCAGTTCTTTCCCACCACGTACCTGCGTGAAAGCAGAGTGCCTTTGCTTCTGTCTAGATTCAGCGAAAAGAAAATCTCTTTTAGCAAGATTCCTGCTTCTTTTCGACTGTTTTACCATTCTCCGGTACAGACATCAGTTCGCTGCAATCGCCTTATCACTTTCCGCTTTAGAGCATTGTTTTCCTCACTCCTGCAGCTTCCCAGTACCGTCAGCTGTATTCTTACCTGGCGGGTTCGATGTCTTCCCAGGCATCGGCATCACCCGAACACTTAAACAAGTGTGACTGCGGGAGGCAGATCCCTGCTAAGGATGGCCATCAGCGGTGCATCTTCTGCCTGGGCCCCGACCACGACACCGCTAACTGTGCAGATTGCCAGGTCTTTACCAGCTGGACCCGCATCCGCCGTCTGAAAGCCCTTAAGGCCTACCTGTTGGAACAGAAGATGGATCTGCACTCCCTGGAGGGGAAGAGGAAGGAGAAGTGCCACAGCAAGGACCGTAGTCAGTCCCATCACCGGCCCCGGTCTTGGTCCCGTTCGCATTTGCGGCCTTCTCCCAAAAAGGCCTGTCCTTCAGGGTCTGGAGAACCTCCGAAGACTCCACAGTCTAAGGCCGGCCCATTGGGGGAGAAGCCGGCCATGCCGAAGGTGACTCCGCTAAGGGTCCTCACCAAGTCCTTAGAGGTGCCTGCCTCGGCCCCACCTGCTAAGGCACCGACGCCGCCTGCTAAAGGCACGCCTCCGGAGACCAAGGACTCTCCGGCGCCCCCTGGCGTCACCCCGTCATCGGTCCTTACACCGACGCCGGACGCGGGGTCGGTCGTGGAGATACCGACATCCCTGTCGCCCAAGTCCTCCTCCCTCCCCCGGGCCCTCAGGAGAGCTCTCCTTCGCGTCCCGACGTTCTGGAGACTTAATTTCCGAAGCTAGCGGCTGAAATTTTCACCAAGGACGAGCTCAAGGATCTTTTCTCCTTTTGATGGGGGCAGGTCCACAAGCAGTCCTCCCTCACTGGCCCAGACACGGTGCGGACCTGCGGAAGAACCACAGCCAGGGGTGAGTCTTCCATGCGGAAGTCACGGGCGCCAGCCTTCACCCCTCAGGGCTCGTTCCGCTCAGGTTCGAGGACCACCGGCGTCACTCCAGGGATTCTGGTGACCGACGTCTGTCTAGGTCACGCTCCAGGGGCCCTTCTCGCGCTAGGCTCCCGACGCTCCCGACGTTGGTCCTCTGATCGACGTCGGTCATTGCTCAGTCGCCGGTCCAGGGACTGGAGTCTGTCTTCGGATTGACGTCAGTCCTCTAGCTACCGACGTCAGCGAAGGCATGGTCGTAGGATGGGGTCCGACTATTCCAAGTCGGAGAGTCGATCCTCCTCTTCATCCTCTCTCAGCCTCAAGCGCTCCCCGGGAGAGAAGGACCAGCCTCGCTCGCCTCCAGATGATCCTACTTTTATGGACGTCATGAGGCACGTCCAGGCTTCCAACGAGTGGGACATGGAGGACCTGGATCCGGAACGCCGGAGATTGGCCAAGTACCTGAGGCAAAAGGACCCAAAGCCTCTGTTATTCCTCCTTTGGTGGATACATTCCAGGATCTTACTAGGACCACTTGAATGCATCCAGCCTCGATCCCGGCAGTTCCTAAGAAGTCGGATAGGCTGTATAAGGCCCCAAGGGCGGAACCCTTCCTAGCGGAACACCCTCAGGTGATCATGGCTGCCCATGACAAATCTCAGCAACCGAAACACCTCAGCTCACAGCCTCCTGACCCGGAGTCCCGATACCTGGACCAGGTGGGCAAAAAAGTTTATGCAGCCTCCACCTGTTCCATCCGCTTCCTTAATTTCCTACGCATATAGTACAGTACCAGAATGCGCTATGGGAAAGGGGACTAGAGCTGACACAGGCCATGCCAGACTCTGACAAAAAGACAGAGCTCCTGGCCTTTCTGCAGTCGGGCTCAGACGTTGGCGCCCACGTATTGAGGGCCTCGTATGACACTGCAGACACAGCAGCCGCCTCTGGGGTGTGCCTCCGGCGCCATGCCTGGTTGAGAGTCTCGGGCTTTCACCAGGATCTGCAGGCCAGTATCCGGGAATTGCCCTTCCAGGGTACCGTGTTTGGGCAGGAGACGGAGGCTTTGCTCTCCCGCCTCCAGGAGTCAAGCAAGTTGATCTGGTCAGTCCGCCAGATGTACCGTGGCGACCAGCGACGTCAGCACCATAGACGGCCCTTTCGTAAGCCCTCAGGCAGTTGAGGGTCAGCCCGTGGCAACCAACAGGGGCAGAGAGGTGGCTTCTGCAGGAGATCCGGGAACCAGCAGTCTGGTGGACCTCCCGCCCGTGGGCCCAAGTCCTCCCAGACCTCTCTCCCAACTCCCGGCTCTGCCCAATGACTCCCTTCCGTGCCCCCCCCTTTCTGCCAGAAGTCCCAGGGGAGCCGGTTGGGGGCCGCTTCTCCCTTCATTTCGAAGGGTGGAAGTCTATTACCACAGACCAGTGGGTCTTGGATATTATACGGAGAGGACACACGCTAGAGTTCAGAGTTTCCTCCGCATACTCTGCCAAAGCTCTCCTGCTATCCTCCTTCTCACATCCCACTAATAGGAGAAATTCAGACTCTCCTGCAGAAGAGAGCAATAGAGAGGGTCCCCTTGGAGCAGTGGGGTCAGGGGTTCTACTCCCACTTTTTTCTGGTCCCAAAAAAGACTGGGAACCTTCGTCCCATTCTGGATCTCAGCCCTCTAAACCTCTTTATAGAGTACAAAAGGTTCAGGATGGTGACTCTTCAAGGACTCCTTCCCTTGCTGCACCAAGTGGACTGGCTATGTCCTCTTGATATGCAGGATGCATACATGCATATCGGGTCTATCCTCCCACAGGAAGTTTCTGAGGTTCCGCTTCCAAGGGGAGCATTTTCAGTTTCGAGTGCTTCCGTTTGGCCTCTCTTCCGCTCCGCGAGTCTTCACAAAATGCCTAGCAGTGGTGGCCGCGGCTCTAAGGCGGATGGGACACTGTGTTCCCTTACCTCGAAGATTGGCTACTTACGGCCCTGTCAAGAGGCAGCCTCTTACGAGCTCTCAAAGACACTTATACCCTGTTCCGAGAGCTGGGGATTACCCTGAACTTACAAAAATCATCCCCGGAGCCCAGCCAAAAGCTGGCCTTCATAGGAGTGATCCTGGATTCTGTCCAAGGCATGGCTTTTCTCCCACAAGACAGGGGAGTTCACTTGCGAGAGATGGCAGAATGGATCTCTAGTGTCTCGAGGTCCGGCTCGGAACTTCCTCAGTTTACTGGGGCACGTGGCGGCGGCCATTCCAGTCACTCCCTTGGCCCGCCGCCACATGGGTCCCACAGTGGATGCTCAGGGTGCAGTGGGACCAAAGCTACGATGACCCTGACTCTCTGGTCAGGATCTCTGAGCCAGTCAGGAGAACTTTGCTTTGGTGGATGGACCCCAACAATCTGGAGAAAGGAGTCCGCTTCGTCCGGAGCCACCAGGTCAGACTGACAACAGACACATCGGACCTGGGGTGGGGGCGCACCTGGGTGCACACACGACGAGCAGGGGTTTGGTCACCCGAGGAGCAGTCCCTCCACATCAATGTACTGAAATCTGAGCGGTCCTCTAAGTCCTCCAAGCTTTCGAGATATCTGATACCAGGCTCTCTTCTAATTTATACAGACAACATGGCGGTCGTCTTTTACATCAACAAGCAAGGAGGCACTCATTTGTATCCTCTTTGCAGGAAGGCGATGAGAGTCTGGTACTGGGCACTGGGCGGGGCATTCTACTGTCCACGATGCACGTTCCAAGCGTCCTAAACGATCTGGCAGACAGCCTCAGCAGGTCGTGCGCCAGAGCACACGCGTGGAAGCTGCTACAATCCGTGGCGGACCAGCTCTTCGACAGGTGGGGTGTTCCAGAGCTGGACCTCTTTGCGTCACCACGCAACGCCAAACTGCCAACGTTTTGCTCGTGAGAGCACGCGCCTGGAGTTTTGACCAGACGTGTCATCCCTTTGCTGGGCAGGGAGGTTTCTCTATGCCTTTCCCTCTCATTCAGAGAGTACTGCTCAAGTTGTAGGCAGAAGGGGCCCGGATGATCCTAGTGGTCCCCAAATGGCCTCGGCAGATTTGGTTCCCACTTCTGCAGCGGTTATCCATGGAACCTCCACTTCCGCTGCCCATATGCTCGCAGTTACTGTCCCAGGACCAAGGGTCTCTGGTCCATCCAGATCTTCGATCCTTCCACCTACATGCTTGGCTCCTTCAGACATAGCTCAAAATAGATATGGGGTTTCCCCAGAAGTGGCGGCGGTCTTAGTCTCAGCAAGAAAGCCCTCTACTCGCTCCACCTATACTATGAAGTGGAGCGTTTCCGTCTTTGGACGTTGCGCAACATTTGGAACCCGTCACCTGCCCTGTGAACTCAGCTTTACAGTATATTTCCTCTTCTTGTACGATAAGGGCCGAGTTACTCCTCTATCAAAGGTGCACATGTGGGCAATCTCCACCTACTATGCTCGTGGGAAGAGCATAGCACAATGGATATGGCCGCACCTTTCTTGAGAATTCTGCACATGAGACCTCCCATTCGGGACCCTGTCCCACCCGGGACCTCCTTTTTGTGTTGGAGAAACTCACCCTCCCTCCTTTTGAGCCAGCAGCGGATTGTGAGCTGCGTTACCTTTCTTGGAAGGTTTGCTTTTTGGTTGCTGTTACTTCAGCTCGAAGGGTTTCCGAGCTTCAGGCTCTGATGTGTAAAGAACCCTATTTGGTTTTCCACAGGGAAAGGGTTTCCCTTAGAACGAATCCTAAGTTTCTTCCGAAAGTTGTCTCAGAATTGACCCTCAACCAGTCGGTTGATCTTCCTGTTTATTTTCCTTCCCCTTCTAATAGAGGGGAGGCTCTACTCCACACATTGGATGTCCACAGGACTCTCAGATTTTACCTCAAAGGACTGTTCACCCGTAAATCGGAGCAGCTATTTGTGGCCTTTGCGCCACATTGCTTGGGTCAACCAGTGTCCAAGCAAACTATCTCTAAATGGATAGTTCACTGTGTTTCGTTTTGCTACGAGCATCACAATAAACCCCTGCCGGGCCCGGTTAGGGGTCACTCCACTAGAGGAGTGTCAGCTTCTTTCGCCGCCCTGCGAAATGTCACTATACAGGACATTTGTGCAGCCGCAACCTGGAACTCTGTGCATACTTTTATCAAGCATTACAGCTTGGATATAGTCTCCAGACACGGGCTGGCTTGACTAGCCGTGTTACAAGGGCTTTTGTCCTAAGGCCTCTGGAGTCAGCATATTTCACCTCCCGGGTCAGCTACCTCCTTGCTGTGGGACTGCTTGGGACTCGGTCCTGATTGTAATAGCCTGCTCAAGAGCTCCACTCAGTAAGATAGTACAGTTCGCAAGAACTTACCATAACAGTAGATCTTCAAGAGGAGCTCTTGCAGCAGCCCTTCCTCCTGCCTTCCCCTCGAGTGTGCAGATCCA
Source organism: Neoceratodus forsteri (assembly GCA_016271365.2). Lineage (NCBI taxonomy): Eukaryota > Metazoa > Chordata > Ceratodontiformes > Ceratodontidae > Neoceratodus > Neoceratodus forsteri. The sequence goes on along the minus strand of CM057453.1, from coordinate 775,604,460 downwards.
TCTTCTCCAACTCTCTTCATGGTAGGCTTCGCCTCCTTCTCTTGTCAGGCCTTCTGCTGGGTCCTGGCGAGAACTGAGGTGGAGCCGGTCCGCCTCTGTACTCCTGACCGACGTCAAGGGGCCGCGTCAGGGTGGTCCGCTGGAATTGCTGGCAGAGGTTTTCACCGGAAGGTCCTAGTGCCTACGGCATAGTCCTGATTGTAATAGCCTGCTGCAAGAGCTCCTCTCGAAGATCTACTGTTACAGTAAGTTCTTACGTAACTGTACTTTTCTTCCCTAGGTGGCGTCAGAAGCCATGCTGAATCAGTCTGTAGAGCTTCCTGTGCATTACCTGTCCCCCTCTAAAAGAGGTGAGGCACTCCTTCATATGATGGATGTTCATCAGATTCTCCAGTGTTGAACTCACCGGACCAAAGAATTCCATACCTGCAATCAGCTGTTCTTTTCCTTTGCCCCTAGATCGAAGGGCAAACCGGTTTCTATGCAGGGCCTGTCCAAATGGTTGGGCAACTGCATTAGGTTCTGTTACCAGAAGTGCGAAAAGCCTCTGCCGGGTCTCGTTGGAGGTAATTCTACTAGGGGCATGGCTACCTCTGCGGCCTTTTTACATAACGTTTCTGCGGCCGACACTTGTGACGCTGCTACTTGGAGTTCTGTCATACCTTTACAAACATTACAGTCTGGACATCACTTCTAGGCGGAGGGCTGTCCTGACCTAGCCGTTTGCAGGGCCTTCTGTCCTAGGCTGGGTCTATTCTGGATCCTGTTTTTTTCCTGTTGGAGTTAGTTCTCCTCCTCCCTAGTTCCTCTCTTTGGAGGGACTACTGGGACTCTGTCCTATATGTGACCTACTGAAGGAACCCTTTCTAAGTAAGATAGTACAGTTATGTAAGAACTTATTGTAACAGTAGATCTTTGAGAGAGGTTTCTTCAGCAGGTCATAGTTTTCCCTCTTTCCTTCCCCTCATTTGTTTTACAGAGACTCCAAATCCTGTTCGTTACTGCTGTCAGGCCTCTTCCTGGCTCCGGCAGGAGAACTGGAGGGTGGGCCTGGGGACCGCCCACTATACAGTCATGCTGACGTCAATCATGTGATGTTGGGTGGTTGGTCCCCCGTCGGGTATTGCTAGAAAAGTCTGCCTTGCAACCTGACGCCTGGTGGTGCCAGTCCTGTATGTGATGACCTATTGAAGGAACCTCTTTCAAAGATCTACTGTTACGGTACATTCCTACGTTACTGTACTTTTATTTCCTCATAAGTAATCACTTTTATAGTGATTTTCGGTGACATTTGTATGGTTCACATCCTCGCAGCCTGCCTGCTGTCCCCTTGCAGGTAGCGCTGCTTCCATCATGCAAGATTTGAATTGGGGGCGCAGAGATACCAACTGGATGGTGTTAGGAGCTTACTTTAGGCGTCGGGCTAGTTGGGCTGTTCAGTGGAACATATAGTGTGTGGATGTGAACTGTATTCTGCTCCTAGAACTACGGATCTTACCTGAGATAGAGCTCTTGCAGGTAACACCATTAGAACTATGCCCAGGCACTAGGACCCACAGAAGAAAATTCTGGCTAGCAGTCTGTGGTGGGGTCGCCCCTGACATTGGCCCTGCCCCTGACATCCCTCATGGTATAAAATGGGCGGTTCCCCGGCAGCACATCAGTTGTGTTTTTTTTTTTTTTTCTCTTTTCTCCCCGCCATCGACCTGTGCATATCTGCTCCACGGACGCCTTCTGCTTCCAGTCAACCGCCATTTTTTCATGCTTTGCGCAGTGTTTATATCTTAATTTGTCTTCTGTTTTATGATTCCATTGTGTATGTCTTCTAACCCCAGTAATACTTGGGTATTCATAACCAGGGCCCCTGGTGTTCTGCGGCCGAATTTTCTGATTTCTGCGGCAGGGCTCCTTGACTTCTGCGGCAGAATTTTCTGATTTCTGCAGCATGATTTATTAATTTCTCTGGCAGAATGCAGTCCTGTCATTGGCTAAATATGATGTGATGTCATCGATGACATCATATGTTGAGCGTAGAGGAGGGGCTTCAGGATAAACTAGGTGGGAAAGAAAGCCTGACACTATGGAAAAACAGTATATTATATGAAAATTCACCAAAAACCATGAATTCTGCGGCACTATATATATTCTGTGGCATGATGCAAATTCCACCCGCAACCGCAGAATTCCAGGGCCTTGTTCATAACTTTTGCAGTGACCCTTTAAGACAGAACTGCCCGGAGAGAATGGAACAAATGCAAGCGATGGAACCTTTTGCGTGACAACTTTTCAAATGCTGCCTTGAACTAACAGCATTAATTCTTAGTTCTGCCTGTAAAGTATAGCGCTCAGAGTTCCTCTCCTCTCCTTTTATCTGACAGGAAGAAACTTATAAAACAGAAGTATCTTTTTCTTTTCATTTGCTGCCTACTTGTATTTCTGGCTGAACCATAGTTTTAGTGTTTAAATTAGTATATTTCAGTTTCTCCGGGTTGGGTAGAACCAGTGGGAACTGGGTTATTCTAGCTTACACTGGAGCTTTCTGACTAAAAAAACTCTGCTGGTTTAGTTTGTCTTAAAACCGTTATTTTAGTAACTGCTGTATTGGTTACTGAACCGATAACCTCTGTTCATTTTTTTCTGCGGGTCCTGGTTCCTATCTCTTACTCATCAGTTCTGGAAACGACCTCAACTGCTAAATATCACTTAAATTTTTTAAACTATTTAGCAGATGCGTTTTTTTATTGGTTCCTGATGATCATGTCTGAAAAGCCTGAAAAGAATACTGGTGAACCTGGTTTTAAAAACCTGTTCTGAATGCGGGGAAGTATTTGCCAAGGCAGATAAGAGCAGTTTGTGTGTTGCCTGCCTTGGCTATGAGCACCTAAATAAAGACTCTGAAATCTGTAATACTTTATCAGAAAAAACGAAGCATCTGGAATGGGTTAAAAAAAAAAAAAAAAAAAGTCCTCCACCTAAGGGTACTTCAGGCTCTGACCAGCTGACACCCTCTACTGCTGTGGGTGAAATCACTGCAGATTTACACTCAACCCCTGATGCAGGTGATAAATGATAGTGACTTCTAAGAGGACTGCTGAACCAGCTGACTCCCCGGTTCTGTCAATAAAAAAAAAAAAAAAAAAAATCTAAAAGTGAAGCACACAGAACCCCCTACTGGACCAAAAAGAGGACTTCCGTTGGTGTTCTGGCTCTCCCCTCTCCTCAGGAGATGGCACAGGCTTTTAAAGTGGTACAGGTCTTGCAAGGACTTTTTTCTCCTGGCCAGCAGCTATCTAGGCAAACCCCAGAAAGAGAGACTGGCCCCACCGCCAAATCCTCATGTTTTGAAGAGGATTATGGGAGTGTGAGGTGGAGGAGAGAACCCATTGAACCTGAGGTTTCCCAGGGCAGGACTTTGACTCTCCTCCCAGAACTACTGTGGATTAGTCCTCACATTTCACTTTTGCAAAAAGGATGGCTGACGCCCTGGACATGACTACAAATGAGGAAACGGGATGAGTAGGAGGTGGAATACCTTGAGATGATGGAGCTAACCCCCCCCCAAAAAAAAAGCTCTCACAATCAAGAAATTCTTCAAGAAGGATGCTTTGAACATTTTACAGACTTCTAACTCTGTGTCCCCCCTCTTGATAAGACTGGACAAGAAATATCAGTTGGACAGGGACAGTGCAGAATTTGTTTTCCCACCCTGACCATCATGGGGTGGTGCAGGTGGCAGCCTGTGACAAGGCCAAAGTGCTCCTGGCTTCTCACCCACCAGAAAAGGAGTCCAGAAAAATTTACAGTATGGCCAGAAGGGACACTTGTCAGCTTTCTTGGCCATCGGGCAAGCTAATTTTCCAGCCTACGCAGTACAGTACCAAAAGTCACTGTGGCAATCTGTCTTGGCTATAACAGACAAGGCCACATCACCCTTGTCTGCTGATCTTGCAGAAACTGCTAGGTTTGGCTTGGAGGCAACCAAATATCTGTTTCAAATGGCTGCTGATACAAACAATACAGCAGCCAGGTGGATGGCCAGCACAGTGACTCGGAGGAGGTTTGCCTGGCTAAGAGCCTCAAACCTTACCCAGAACCCACAAACAAAGGTCATGGATTTCCCTCTGGAGGGTAATTCCCTTTTTTAGTAACAAAACAGTGGCTTACATGAAGGTGGATGAGTATAAAGCCACCTTCAAGAGCAATTCAGCCAAAGAGAGAGCCTCTCCATCCACAAGGCCCTATGGAAGGGGAGGCAGGGTCAGGTCCTTTCATAACGGGCCCTTTCCAGGCAATGGCTACACCCCAATGTCAGCAGTATCCCCAGCAAGGGTACTTCAGTGGTAGATGCAGAAGGGCTTCAGGGAGATCTCAACCCCAGCCTCTGCCTCAGAGTAAGCAAACTACCCTGACATGTTTTCTGAGCCGCCACCTCTCTACCTGTCAGAGGAAGGCTGGCTCTTTACTTCTAGGCCTGGCGAAATACCACAGGCAGATGGGTCCTGGACAAGGGTCGTTCTTAACCTTTTATTGCACTAGCCAACAGGGCAAGTTGATTCAAAATTGCACTAGCCCATAGATGGTGGCACTAACCTTCAATGACTCTGGTAAATTTTGATCACTTATTACGGGAAACCATCCAAGCCAAGAAATACTGATTACTGTACATTTATCCAACTCCCACATTGTATCCAGCTCCCCAGCAGAAGACTGCAATGCCATCACGCAGTGAACCCCCCATTGTTTTGTGCCATAGCGTCCTCTTTCCACTCTCCTCTTCTCCCCCCCACCCCCCTCCAAAACCAGAGGACATCACATCATCAAATGTTCAATCAAGCAGTCCTAGCTCTGCACACACAATAGCTGACCTCATCATGCACTTCACCACGCGTTCCACCACCCACAGGACAATGAACAGTCGTGCAGAGAGAGACACTGAGCCCCCACCTTACATTTAACTGGAGACCTGTACTTATGGAAGCTTTTGAACAGTCTCAAGTGAGCCAGGAGCACATCTAAGATTTTTTTGTGGTGGGGGCTACACAAACCTAAGGGACTTGGGAAATGGAAAACTAACATTTTTATTTTTAAAAGCATTCATTTTAATATGCTCTGCCCCAGCAATAAAATATTTTTCTTTAACATCGTCCTTTCATCAGCCCAGGGGAAACTGTACACAGGCATAATGCTATATTCTGTATTTCCATATAGAATGATCTATGTACCCTGGGAATACCTATTTCAAATTATGTATTTTATTAGGTTTATTTTTGTACCATACATGATCCAAAGCTTCTGTTTTTAGGATGAAAGGACGTGCTGGGTGGGATAAGGGTGAGACTGTGTGGATGGAATCAATCAAAATCTTTAATCAGGCGGTCATCGTTGAGCAATGCTCATTTGCAAGATGGACCTGGTTAGAATGCGTGCACAAGGTAGAACATACCACATAGTGATGATACATTCACAATATGGGCAGAGCCCCATGATATTACATACTGGTAAAAAGGCACACCAAGTTACTATAAGCATAGATAATACAATGCATAGGCTCGTATGGACGTAAGATAGTACAGGCAGGGTACAAGGTACAGTACCCATATACATGAGACGGTGACTAAAGAGACAGGCTAAGAAGGTAGTAAGATAACAGGAGGGGAAGGAGGGAAGGGCAGGGAAGTATGAAGAGGAAGGGTGGCACCGAGTGCAAGGGTTGGAGGGGAAGCAGCTAAATGGGTTATCTCAAACCAGTGGGTTGGGGGAGCTTCAACCAAAAAAGGGAGACTGAGAGGGATTATGATGACATGACAATAGAGGAGGGAAGAAGATGCCTAAAACTGGAGGGAGTGAAGGTGAGTATGATCGGGTCCGAGCCAGGAAGCGGTCTAGGGTGGACCAGAGCGCTGGTCCTGGGAGACAAAGCCGTTGCACACTTCATTGTGCAGGAGTATGCCTTGAAGGCGGGTAGTGAGACAAGGGCGCTCAGTTTAAGGATTCTTGGTAGGTTATTCCAAAGAGTGGGCAGCGTAAAGCTTATTGCCGCTCTGCCAAAACGAGAGTTTGCTTTATGTATTTCGAGAGTGATGAATTAGTAGCTTCTAAGTGCGTAGTTTCCTATTGAGCTTAAAGGAAGGCAGTCAGAAATGTAGGGGGGTAGTTTTTAGCAAGAGCACGAAAGGTCCAGAGTGCAGCATTTTTGCGGTGCCAGAGTTTGAGCGATCCACCCTACAGCAGCGTACAGTGGTGATTAGCAATGGGAAGATCTGTGATAAACCTCCGGGCTCGGTGGTACAGCATGTCTAGTTTTTACCAAGTAAGAGCTGGGGCACTGGCTATAGAGGAAATCCGCATAATCAACCAGCGATTTTAAAAAGGTGGCTTGGACCAATCGTAGCTTGGCATCTCTGGTAAGAAATTGGTCGATTCTGAAGAGTCCTAGCCTTTCTCTGAGTTTTTTTTAGTAGGTCCTCGATATGTTCGATGAAGGAAAGTCTGTGGTCAATCCATAGTCCCAGATACTTGAATTTTGTGACAAATTCCAATTTTCCTCCTAGTATTGTGGTTATTTAAGGAACTGACCCACAGGCACCGGTCCACTACATAGGCGGCGGAGAGAAGAGCATCGCTTTTGTCTTTTTAGCATTCAGGAGTAGCTTTGTGAATTAGTTGGTTTGCAGGAGGTTGAATTCGCTTGGAGATCACTGCAGGCAGCTTCAGGCGTTGGTCTACTAACAAAGAACGGTATTGTCTGCAAACAAGTGGATGTTGGCATTTATAATGCAGCTGTCTATATTGTTAATGTAGATTTTGAATAAGAGGGGGCCTAAAATGGATCCCTGCGGTACTCCTCTTAGAAGGGGTTTGAGAGGGAACAGTTTTCCTTCCGCTTTGACTTGCTGGAGGTGCCCTGTGAGATGGTCAGTGAACCAGTGCAGCGAGGAGGAATCCACGCATATGGTTTGTAAGGAGGAGAGGAGGAGGCTGTGATCAACTGTCAAAAGCCTTGCTTGGGTTCAGGAAGACCTCAGATAGTTTTCTGGAGTCAAGGGCTCTCGGCCAGTAGTCTGTTACTTTAGTCAGGGCTGAGATGGTGCTGTTGAGCTCTGAACCCCAACTGCATAGGATTTAAATACTTTGTTGTTTCAAAGTAAGATCTTACTTGTGCATTCACAATTTTCTCCAGGAGTTTTGACAACACTGGGAGGAGGGAAATGGGCCTATAGTTATTGAGGTCGCATGGGTCGCCTGATTTAAGCAGAGTGATGACATGAGCTGTCTTCCACAGAGGCGGCAAAATACCCTGGGACAAGGATAAATTGAATAGGTGTGATGGGGACAGCTAGGACATGGTAGGCAATCCTTGGGGAAATATGGGTCTAGCGAGTCAGCGCCAGCACTTTTTATGGTGTCCAGTTGCAGCAATAGGTTTTAACGTCTTTTTAGGGAAGCGGGTGGCGGCGTGAATAAAGAGGTAGCTGGGGGTATGGAAAAGAAGTTGTCTAGCTGGGAGCGTAGCTTACATGTCAGGGAATTGTCAAACGCCAGGCCTGCGGTTGCGAAGTGATTATTAAAGGAGTCTAGGATCTCCATCCTTTCATTGATTGTAGTATTGCCAGAGACTATTTGTTCAGAAGGGAATTACCTGGGGAGTGGCCCAACAAGTCCTTAATAGTACTCCAGAACTTGGACGGAGTCTTGGAAGCAGAGTCAAGTTCTGAGCTGAAGAAAGAAGCCTTAGCTTCTCTAATTGACTTAGTACATGGGTTCCGTGTCCTTCTGAATAGACTCCAGTTGTTGGGCGTGTTCAGTTTACGCGCCTTTTTCCAAAGTTTGTCCCTTTCGAAGAGCAATGTCGTGATGTCAGGGGAGAACCACTTGCAGGATTTGTTCTTTGCTCGGACTTTAATCAAGGGAGCATGCTTATTGAGAGCCCCTGACAGTGTGTCGTGGAAGATATTGTAGGCGGAGGTGACTGTTTTGGCCAGGTAAAACTCCTGCCAGCGCATCGAGTGCTTTAGTTAGTTAAGAAAAGTGGCTAGATCAAAATTGTGTCTGGATCTCTTCAGGGAAAACTTTGATGTAATAGTCAGTTTGTTGACCTTACTCCTGCGATAAAACAGTGGTCACTGACATCTGTGGGGAAAAAGGTGCCGGCATGTGAAGAGATGGGGTTTGCTCACTAAGAGCACATCCAGTGTGGTACTTTTTATTAGGTTTTTTTGTATTCGGGCGCGTTGGGTCAGTGATAAGCTGTCTGCTCATGATCGTCGCGAGAAGGATACAAGGGGGTTAGATGCCTTAGAGAGCCAGTCGAGGTTAAAGTCACCAAGGATGATGATTTCATGCAGACCTTGCCCCAGTATGTCACTTAGATGAGAGAAGCTGTAAACCAGCTGACGGGGGCCTGTAACATCCTATTAGATGAAGAGCGCTAGTCTGAGAGATCTCTACTTTGAGGGTTAGGCATTCAGATTCGTTGGTGACATAAGATGAGGCGATGCAGGAGACCATAAATTTGTCTAACATATATGACCACCTCTCCACTCTGAACAGGGCATAGTTGGGGATATTTATTTCCCTATCAGGGGTTGCAGGTCTAAGCCAGGATTCAGAGATTACTAGTACATTGGGGGAGGTATGAATCACCCAAGCTTGGATCAGGGTAAGCTTTTTTAGTAGGCTGCATACTTTGATGTGCAGGAAGCTCATGCCTTTTAGCGTGGCTAGGTCAGAGGGTGAAGAGATTGTTGCAGGTGGGCCAGGATTAAGTTTTACATTACCTGAGCACAGCAGAAGTATTTTCCTAAATGTGGCAAAAGAAAGCTTAAGATTCCTGGTATTTTCCTGTCTACCAGATTTGGTGACTTTAGGAAGTAGGACATTACCATTATAAGTGACGCCGCCTATGAATGCGGTCACTAGTACTCTGGTTGCGAGGTACCTAGGGGGATAGGTAGTCTGTAGGGCAGGAGACATACTTTGCGGCCTAGGTACAAAGCATGTGCTGATTGAATGAGAGAGCCACAAGTAGAGCTGTAGTTGAAGAGTAATGAACTCGCAAGGGCAAGCTGGCAAAAAAATACCAGCTGCCGTAAGGCATATGATAGGATTGTATTCCATGCATCGTTGAGGCCCGTTTGGCAGGTGAGGACTAACTGGTGTTCCAAATAGGAGAGGCAATAAGCAAAGCCATAAGAGTCCCCACATGAGGAGGCTTGGTAGTGAGGTATGGAGCTCTATTAGCTTGGAGATCCATTCGGCCAGGTGTGCTTCCTATAGCAGCTGAGTCAGGGAGATGGAGCCTGAGGTTAGGTCAAGATAAGTCCAGTGGAGTCAGCTGGCCTGGTTGGGCACAGCCCTATGTAATTAGACCCGCGAGCTGTGCAGACCAATAGAGGTCACAGCAAGATCCGATTGGATGGGCATAAGTCCAAGGGGCGTGGCGAGAGAAGGGGGCTGGAAGCAAGCGTATTTTTTTGAATAATCTCTTTATTCAGGTTTCATTTATAGAATACATCCAGGTACAAACAGATAACACACAAGTAACACGCATATAAAGAAAAAAAAAACAAACATACAGATGCGGTCAATCATATATACTGGATCTTATCATGTTCCTTTAAAACGATACGAACACGTTCTATCCTGTCATCTTCTTTTTGTTTAATTCTTTTACTTTAACAGGGTCCTTCCAAAGTTTCATCTCTCATATTCCTTCTCCCTTCAGACCTTCCAGTCTCCCTACATGATCCTGGTAAATACATAATTTCCCTTATGTCATATCAGTGAGTTGCTTCACCCTAGGCCCGTTCTTAACATTATTTCCTCCGCCAAACTCTGAAGACAAGAATGGGGCCCATTCTCTTAAGAATGCTTCTTTATCTCACACTACCATTGTTAGTCTCTCCAGTGCCAAGGCATGCAGCATTATCTGGCGCCATTGGAGAACCGTAAGTTTTATGTTGGGTACCCATGTATTCTGGATACAATGGTGTGCCAACTCAAGTAGCGTTCTCATCCATCTTGGTAGGGGATCCCAATCTTCCCCTTCTAAGGTCACCCCAAATAAGCATGTGATTGGGTATTTCCCCAGTTATCGGCTTTCCAGAACTTCACCAAAACTGGACACGTCCAGAAGCAATGCAAATATGTGCCCCTGCCTCTCCCACACCTCCCACACCTCGGGGACACTAGGGGCTGCACCTTGTGCATGATGGCTGGGGGATAATACAGCCTATGCCGAAACTTATAGAAGGCTTCTTTGAATTTATTACATACCATAATTCCTTCGGGCATACGAAGGACCAATTTCCAATTCTCCTCTGAGATACCCTACTTAAAGTCTCTTTTCCACAGAGCTTTGGTGTTACCTGTCCCATCCGGTACTCTGTTTCCCCACCTTGGCTGCTTTCCCCAAAGAGCCCTTGGGATCTGTTCTAGCCTGAGAAATCAACTGCTCAGCCTGATCCAATCGCAATCCAAGTCTGTTTTCCCTGTCCAGTTTCCCCACGTATGCCTGGACCTGCATATAACTGTACCTATGCCGGTCCGCCAGCTGTATCCTCTGCTTTAAACTCTCGAAGATGCACAGTTCTCCTTTATCTACTAGGTGCCCCATGCTATTTACTCCCTTTTCCTCCCATTCCCAAAAGCCCTCGTTCTCCCAACCAGGCAAGAAAAACAGGTTCCTGGCCACTGGCATTAGTAGTCTCCCCTTGCCCCACCAATTTGTCTCCTCAACCGTCCCTACCCCTCCAGTACTGCTTCCACCAAAGGATTACGCTTCTCCAGTGCTCTTATACGCCTTTATTCCTTTGGTATGAATGTATGCTGTAAGTCTACCAGGCATACCATCTTGCTCCAAATTGACCCAGCTAGCCACCTTCGGCCTATATACCCAATCTGCCACACACCATTGTTGTATTGCCAAATAATTCTCAAATCTGGAAAGTTAAGACCCCCACCCTTCCGCTTTAAGCAGTCGTAGGCTAATCCTCTGTCTTTTTCCTTGCTAGATAAATTCGGAAAAGATTTTCTCTAACCTTTTAATATCTCCTTTGGTTAATCCCAGGTGCAACATCTGCATGGGATACAATATCCTGGGGAGAACATTCATTTTTATCAAATTTATCCGCCCCATCCATGATATTTGTAGCTGTGCCCACCACCTTAGATCAGCCATAATAGTTCTTATTAGGGAGATAATTCAACTTATACGGGCCTAACCCTGACCTATCCTGATCCTAAATATGTAAACCCATTTTGTGCCATTTTTAACTCTAGCTGTTCCACTGTTCCATCGTTGGGGAAGCACATCAGCTCGATTTCTCAAAGTTAAGCGTATAGCCTGAGAAACTTGAGAATTCTCTATTATAGACAGCAAAGGGAAGAGATGTCTGCAGGTTTCGCACAAATAGCAACATATCATTCGCATATAGAGCAATTTTGTGCACAGATTCTCTTGCCCCCTTCACTCCCTCCACCTGCTCATGCTGACAATAGCCACTGCTAAGGGTTACTGATTGCCAGTGCAACAAAAGGGGGCACAGTGGCAGCCCTGCCTTGTCCCCTACCTAATTGAAACTGCTCTGAGAGGCCCCATTCACCAGAACATTCGGCTCTGGGGCATGCGTACATTGCCCTCACCCATGCCATATCTGAATCCCCTGACCAAACTGGGCCATCACCTGGAATAGGTAATCCCATTCCACTCTGTCAAATGCTTTCTCAGCGTCCATTGTTACAATGCCCACCTTTTCCTTCCCTTGACTGGCCTTCCAAATGACATTAAGTAATCTTCGCATATCATGATATGATTGACTGCCTTTAATGAACCCGGTTTGGTCCGGGTGGATCAACTCCGGCAGGATAGTCTCCAGTCTAGTTGCCAATACTTTTGCTAAGATATTTAGATCAGTTGAGCAGGGATATGGGTCGGTACGCTGCACAATCAGTGTTATCCTTACTCGGTTTTGGTATGAGGCATATAGTAGCCTTGTAGAAAGTCCCGGGTAGGACTGGCGTCTCTACTCCCTCCTCCTTCGTCAGAAGTTCACATATTGTGCCTGCCATTTGCCCTCTCCCAACATTTTATAATATTCCACCAGGAAACCATCCAGATCACTTGCTTTCCCCTGACGCAGTTTCTGAATTGCCCTCATAATCTCTGCACTGGTGAGACTGGTTCAGCACCTCCCTTTGTGGATCTGACAGCTTAGGGAGCGGTAGATCCTTCAGGAAGTTTTTTGCTTCATTCTCTTTTCCCTTGTACTCGGCTAAATTTAATTTCTCATAAAAGGCTTTGAAACAGCCTCCAGCCTCCTTAGAGTGCCCACATATCTTCCCTTCCCTATTCTTCACCCTCAAGATGTGCGTTACTCCCCTTCCACCTCGCATTAATCGCACCAACAATGAGCTTGGTTTGTTCCCCATTCAGATACCTGGTGTTGACAATACTGCCATGTTTTCCTAGCCTCCTTCCTGAGCATGCATTCAAGGCTGCCCTAGCCGTTGCTAATAGCCTGACCGACTCTCCCTCTCCCTCCCACTACCCTTTTTCCAAACTTTAATGCTGCCCAGCTCCTCCCTTTTGTTTGCTTCTGCTAGCTGATTTTGGCCATATATGCAATTGCCCTCATAAACGCATTCCCCGCTTCCCAGAAAATAAGCTTGGATACAGCAGTCTCTTTGTTTCCACATAGAGCCGCCACTGTTCCTCTAGTTATTGCTTAAATTCTTTGTTCTTGGCCTATATGTAGGAAATTTCACATGAGGCCCTTCCTAGCTTTACCATTCTGTAATTTGAAACCACCATAGCATGGTCAGAAACATGGATAGGGCTATGTGACACCACCTGGATTTTATCACCAACCCTTAGTTGATAGAGGTAATCTAAGCAGGACCACGTCTTATGTGGGCTGGAATAAAAATATACTCCCTAGCCCGGGTTGGTAGTCGCCACCCATCCACCAGGTCTAAATCTGCCAGCCCTACTTGCCACTATGTCATAGCTTCAGAGGTTCTGCCTTCCCTCTGAATGGTCCATACCGGCATCCATTGTACAATTAAAATCACCTCCCAAAAACAGCCCAGGAAACTTTTCTCTAATGAGCAAATCCAGTAAAGATGCAAAAATTGCGGTTCAGTATACGCTGGTGCATATACACACCCAAAAGTGATTTGTTCCCATTTAAAAATACCAGAAATAGACACATCTTCCCCCCTCAGGGTCCTTGACTATCCATTTCATTTTCGAAGGATAGGTTTTTATGCAATAATATTGCCACCCACACCCACCCCCACCCCATTTATGGGAAGATGCGAGGCAAGTAACACTTACCTACTCACGTCTGAGCCAATTTGGCATGCTCCGCCTCTGTAAGGTGGATTTCTTGGATCAGGACCACTAGAGTCCCCCTCCTTCTCAGTGCTGTCAAAAGCGAGGTTCTCTTCACTGGATTTGTAATGCCCTTGACATTCCAAGAGACAAGTTATCTTGTATACTAACCATATTTTAATTCCTTGTTTTCCCATATTCCTCACACTGTGCTAATCCTCCTCCCCTTGGCTTCCTTGCCTTGTCTATCAATACTTTGGGCCCCGTACATTGTATAGTAACAATATTAACATAAACATCTCACGATTGCATCTGTAAACAAACTAACATATAAGCCCCAACTTTTCCTCCCTCTTCTCCCATGGCATATTACGCTTAACTTCCTTACCCTATATCTTTTCCAGTCCCTCCTTCCCTCCCTGTTTCCACCCCCCAACTCCTTTCTGTCCTTCCTCCAATTCCCATATTTTTGAATCCCTTTTTGGTTTTCTGTCCTCCTCTCACCTTTCACCTTCTTATCCCTCCCCTGTGAGCATCTCACCTCGCCTCCCATTAGTTCCCCAGACACTAATGTACGACACACAGCAAGTGTCGTTGCCTCTCTCCAGTAGACAATTCCCGCCGCCTCCCACCCTCAGCCACTCCGCCCAAGTGAGCAATACCCCGATTACTGTCTCTTCCCCTTAATTGCACAGCAAAACCTTTACTCTGTAGCCCCCATCCAGTCCCATCCACACTACATATTCTTGCCCTGATCTTGCATTTCTTTTTCAATGCAGCGTGCTTCTCCTTATTCCTCTTCCTTCCTGTACCAAGCCCCACTCTACTTTAACTATAGTTTCATTTACCTCTCCCGTGTTCCATAGCCCCACCATTCACCAACTTTCAGCCATGCACTCCCTTTAATCCGCCATATAACACAATAAAACATCTCGTCCCATCCAGGGTTCATAGTTCTTTCAAATGTCATTACTAGATAGCACCCGAACATCCGCTGGGAGAGACCAGGCCAGCCCTAAAACAAACACGCAGCGCCCATCCTCCCGCCCGCCACACTCGGCGGGTCTCAGGATCCACCTGTACCACGATTCCATATCCTCTCATGTTGAGTCCTACTGTTCGTTCTGCCCTCATTGACTCTTATGAGCCTTCATCGATCGCATAATTCTCTCGCCATCAAACATCAGTTAACCTCACCACGTGGAAAAGCGGATTTAACTCCCAGCACGTTAAACTTCCTTGTCCTTCGAACCATTGCCTTTTAGAGTCGCAAAGACGCATCATAGTCCAGAGGTATAGAACATAACTTCATTCTTAACTTTTTAACTCCATAAGCACTTGCGAAAAAAAAACTGGCGGCATGCTGCAACAGAAGAATGTTCGTACAGCCATTCTGGTTTTCTTTCATCCTACTTTCTTTTGACGTGATTCCACATATTCCTCTGCTCTCTCCACTTCCAGAATGAGAAGGTTGCAACCTCATGCCAAATCTTTAAGGTAGCGGATACACAGATAGTTCTCCACTTCAAACCCGTAGCTGAGCCATAACAGCATTAAACTGTTAAACAGCATTAAAGTGTGTAAGGGAGGAAGGGGAGGAGGGTAGTACAGAGTCACTTTGGATGCAAATCCAGGATTCCAAGAATAGGATTCTTAGAATAGGAGTGGTGTACAGGCCACCATCTCAGACAGAGGAGTTAGACAGGGAACTAGTGGGACAGATCAGGAGGACCTGCAAGAAGGGTAGTGTGGTGATTGTGGGGGACTTCAACATGCCAGGAGTGGACTAGAGCACCCAAACAACCAGGAACAGAAGGGAGCAGGTACTGCTGGATGCCTTCCAGGACAGCTTCCTGCTGCAAATGGTCAGTGAACCAACCAGGTTAGGGAATACCCTTGACCTTGTGCTGGCAAATGGGGACTTTGAGAACACTTACAGTGGAGGAACTGCTGTCAGGGAGTGACCACCACTCAGTATGGCTCACATTGGATATGGGCAAGGAAGGAGTGGAATCTGGCACAATAGTGCCGGACTTCAGGAGGGCTGACTTTGGGAGGATGGGGGAAGTGGTAAAAGGGTACCTGGCCAGAATTCAGTCTAGTATGGACACTAACCAGAGGTGGGAGCTCATAAAGCTGAGGATAGTGGAGGCAACAAAACCTGCTGCACAGCTCAGAGCAAGAAGGCTAGGGCTAAGAAACCGATCTGGTTGAGTAAGGAGGTCATGGAAAGGTAAGGAGGAAAAGAGCTGCTTTTAGGAAGTACAAGAAAACAGGGAGGGGGAGGACAGGGAGGAGTACTTGACAGAATCAAAGGAGGTGACAAGGGCAGTAAGGGAGCCAAAGCATCTATGGAACTCAGGCTGGCACAAGGCATTAAGAAGGGGGAGAAGGACTTCTTTAAGTACATCAGGGAGAAAAGGAGCTGTAAGGACCACATAGTAAGGATTAGGAAGGAGGGGGGTTGGGTGGAAGCAGGGTGCGATAAGGCAGAAGCACTAAATGAGTACTTCTGCTCAGTATTTACTAAAGAGAAGAGGGGTGACACCCAAGGTGGGAGAAATGGCAGAAGCAGGGGGGAGTGGTGACAGATGGGGAAATCATGGAGAGCAGAGTTTGAGAGGGTTTGAAGGCACTGAGGGTGGACAAGGCACCAGGCCCAGATGGCATCCACCCCAGGGTACTGAAGGAGCTGGCAGAGGTCCTTGCAGGACCTTTGGCAGACCTATTTAATGCCTCACTACATTCGGGGTGTGTACCTCAGGGCTGGAGGATGGCTCATGTGGTGCCCCTCCACAAGAGTGGCCCCAAGGATGAACCGGGAAACTACAGACCAGTGAGCCTCACATCCATCGTGGGTAAGCTAATGGAGACTATCCTGAAGGAGAGGCTGGTGGCCCTCCCAGAAGGCCAAGGACTACAGGACAGCAGACTGCATGGCTTCATATGTGCAGATCCTGCCAAACCAACCTGGTAGAGTTCTATGACTGGGTAACTAGGCAACTGGACAGGGGCCATGCAGTGGATGTCCTGTATCTGGACTTCAGTAAGGCATTCGACTCAGTGCCACATGGAAGGCTGGGAAGGAAGTTAGTAGGCACAGGGGTGGGTGCAAAGCTGGTGAGATGGGTAGGAGACTGGCTGCAGGGAAGGCAACAGAGGGTGGTGGTGGTGGGTGGGGAGCTGTCACACCCAAGGGCAGTGACGAGCGGTGTTCCACAGGGCTCAGTGTTGGGACCAGTGTTTGGGATATTCATTGCAGGCATATCATGGGACATCAAGAGCAAGATCAGTCTGTTTGCTGATGATACCAAGGTAGGCGCGGTTGTGGATGACCTAGGGGGATGGCAGGGGTTGCAGGATGATCTGGCAAAGCTTGAAACCTGGTCAGACACCTGGCAACTGGGCTTTAATGCCAAAAAGTGCAAGGTGCTGCATTTTGGGATGAAGAACCCAAGGAGGAGTTGCCAGCTAGGGGGAGTGCAGCTAGCCCAGACAGAGAAGGATCTGGGTGTGCTCATTACAGGGTCAATGAACAACTCGGCACAATGTAGGAAGGCAGCTGCAAAGGCCAACAAAATGCTGGGTTATATTGCAAGGGGTCTATCCTCGAGAAGGGAGGAGGTGATTCTGCCACTGTATAGGTCATTAGTTAGACCACACCTGGAGTACTGCGTGCAGTACTGGCATCCGTATCTGAAGAGGGACATTAAGTTACTGGAGGGTGCAGCAGAGTGACAAAAGATGATCAAGGGGCTGGGGACTTATCATACAAGAGGCGGTTGAAGGAGTTGAACATATACTCACTGGAGGAGAGGAGAGACAGGGTGACATGATTGAAACCTTTAAATACATGAAAGGAATAAACAAGACGGGTACAGAGGGGCTGTTCAAAGTAAGGGAGGGGAGGGCCACCAGGGGCCATGATATGAGACTGGAGCGAGGAAGGTTCAGGAGGGAGATGAGGAGACACTTTTTTACAGAGAGGGTGGTGGCTGGGTGGAATGCGTTACCTGCTGAAGTGGTATGCAGTAGAACAGTGGACTGCTTCAAACGAGGATGGGACAGGACAAGGGGGAGGGTTAATGAAGTGGAAGGGTGGAAGGGAGGGGCAGCTGCAGAATAAGGGGTGCTAGCTGCACATTCGAGCAGACTTGATAGACCTCTAGGCCTTTATCTGCTGGCAAATTTCGTATGTTCATAAACATCTTTCTCTTTTAGATGAGCTGAGTAATCTTGTGAAAGGAAGAGACGTGTACCTTCATAAGTTAGCGTGCCTTTCTCTCTGTACGCCTTTAACACCATCTCCCTATCCTGGAAGTAGTGGAATCTCGTAATGATCTGCTTTAGGGGTTGGTCTACCTGGGGTCGTGGCATAACAGCCCTATGGGCCCTCTCCAGCTTAATTTTCCCATTTTTAAGTTGCAGACGCAATAGCTCTGGTAATTTTTTGCTGCAAAAATCTAGGGCTCCTTCCCCTTCTCCCCCCTCTGGCAAGCCCCTCAGACGCAGATTGAGATGTCTTTGGTAGTTTTCCTGATAGTCATAGGCTTCTTTAAATTCCTCGTTCTTTTGCAGCGCCATCACTTGCCAGGACTGTCAGCAGTTCGTCATCTAGCGGAGATTCTCTCTTCAGCCTCCGCTATATGGTTTCCCTGTTGAGTGTGCTGCTCCAACACCTCCTGTAAGCGGAGTCCAGTTTGCTCTCTATTTTGATCAGGCGAGGTTCCAGGCCATAATAACTGGCAGTAAGCTCCTGACCGCACAGTAACCTCAGCAGCTGAAAAGCAAACAAGGCCCGCCTCCGCTGTTACCTTTTTTACATTTTCCTGCACCCCGCTGAGATCTGGCTGGGTTTGGGGTCGGATATTCATGCATTATCCTTCCAATAAGTGATTCTGCTACACCTCACTGACTTAGGAGTAAATTTAAACTTAATCTTACAATTTTATTTGGCTGCAGACAGAGAGCGTGAAGACACGTCCGTCGAGTTAGCTGCTCATTAGCACCCTCCAGCAAGCGTATTTAATAGGTGGTGGGGGCATAAAGTGCAACAGTTTACGTATCTGTTGGAGCAAGTGTCTGGGGCTATGGTCTTGAGTGGTGGCTGAGGTGGCACTGGCCGCCCGCTGGCCGGGAGTCCCAGCTTCAATGCAGGGAGCCAGAGAGAGTGTTCCTCAGCTGGAGAGAGAAAGGAGAGCAGGAGTTGATATCGGGCCGTGGACAATAGGGCAGACAGAACTGCAGGGGGTCCAACTTAGAAGCACAAAGGGGATGGGTATTACTTTGGCGCCCAGAAGTCTAGGGCCAGTGCAAAAGAGCAGAGGAGAGTTGTAATTCCACAGTACAGTACACTCAAGCTTTAACACTTTACAGAATCAAAATGTGCAATTGGCAAGCATAAACAGCATTAAAACATATTTTTTAATCAATTAGTTGAGAAAAGAGGTTTTACAGGGAAAAGAACCAGCTTCCACCAGGGACCAATAAGGACACAGCCTGCAAAGATACTCGCAATCCGATTGGCTGCGGCAGTTGCCGTACCTTTTGGAGCAGAGTCCAGGGCTATGATCTCGAGCGGCGGCTGAGGTAGCGCTGGCCGGGAGTCCCGAGGCTTAAATGCAGGGAGCCAAACAGTATTCCTCAGCTTTTGGAGCAGAGAGTTCGGGGCTATGGTCTCAAGCGGCGGCTGAGGTAGCGCCGGCCGTATGGTCCATTTAGACTAGCGGAGGATTCCATACACTTGCCAGTAATGGCAGCTATTGATCTGTGAATGGTTATTTCAGAGTCTGGTCTACAGTGGTATCCAAGGAAAGAAAAGTTGAGACTTGGAGGGGAGAGTGAAGTTATGATTAGGCTGGGATAAAACCCACCACCTGCACGGCCGACCCAGTATACCTCCTCTCATTTTGTCACTGAAATGTTGGATGCAGACACTCAAAATGTAGGAAAATGAGGGCACCGGTCTTGATATGAAACAAATTGTTAGACATATTCTGAAAACTGGAGCTAGTGACTTAACAGCACTCTAATCTTGATCACACCATGGACACTAACTGAAAGTCCTAACAATGGAGTGATAATGACTGCATTGAGTCTTTTGTGGGATTCCCTCTTAAACTGCTAGATAACTGCAGCTCTTAATGAGCTGTTAATCACCCAGGCAATCTGGAACATCGAAAGAGATTAGCATGAGGACTAGAGCCTGCTAAAGTAGACTTTTTAACTTCATTAACAGCCATGAAAACATGTACTAGTCAAGGTGGATAAGTAGTGAATTGGTTGCACTAGCCCTGGTTAGTTTGCACTAGGGTTTGGGCTAGTAAAACAATGTTAAGATTGACCCTTGGTCCTGGAGGTAGTGAGTTAGTTACTGTCTGAGTTTCAAATCGCTTTCTATTCTGAGAACCAGAGTATTCAGGTCATACTACCTGCATGAAAAGAAGCTGCTGGAGGACAAGGTTGGAAACCTGCTACTGTTAGACAGTGGAGCCTGTCCCACCTTAGCAGAAAGGAAAGGGTTTTACTGAGGTAATTCTTCGCCACAAATAGAAATTGGGAGTGGTGACCTATCTTAGATCTTGGGGTACTAAAGTATTTAACAAAGCCAAAGTTCAAAATGGTTGTGGGATAACAGATGGACCAGACACCAAATTTCAGGTTCAACACACAATCTCTGTGTGATTATTCAAAATACAGAAATAACCTTCTGCAATGGTGCATTTCTTCAGTACATCATTTAGCAGCAAACTATGTATGTCCTTTTTGGCACTAGCCAGCATCTACTGTCACTGATCTCTGATCCAACTTACCAGTTGAGATGTAACCTCCTCCATATATGCGGGCCCTGTTTGCTTAGGTGGTGGGGCCCAAAAGAGAAAAAAAAAAAAACAGCATTAGACAACAACCTCAATGCAGAATCACTGAAAGCAAAGGTTACAAGTGTACACCCGGGGTGGGGGTGGGGGTGAGGGGTGGGATGCTAAGTCTCGATGGCTGAGAGGGACCTGAGGGGTGGTGGATGTCTAGATGAACAGCTCTGAGACTTGTAGGAGGGCAGCAGCCAAGGCCAACAGGATGCTGGGATGCATTGCTACGGGATCACCTCCAGAAGGAGGGAAGTGATGCTCCTCTGTATATAACTGTTTGGTGAGGCCACACCTCGAGTACTGCATGCAGTTTTGGAGCCACACTTAGAGGACATTAAACTCCTGGAGAGGGTTCAGAGGAGGGCAGGCAAAATGATTTTGGGCTGGGGACAGGACCTATGGGAGAGGCTCTAAGAGCTAAATGTGTACACACTGGAAGAGAAGGGACCGGGGATATGATAGAGGTCTTCAGTTACATGAAGGGAAATAGGGAGGAGCAGTCGGGGTGCTTGAAGGAGGAAGAGGAGGAGGGGGCAACTAGAGGGCATGGGTGGAAGCTGGAGGGGGGGAAGATTCAGGAGAGAAAGGAGGAGGTGCTGCTTCACTGAGAGGGTGATGGAGCCATGGAATGCGCTGCCCAGGGGGCTGGTGGAGGCAGAGACGGTGGAGGTGTTCAAGAGGAGGTGGGACAGGTACAGGGGAAGGGTTCTGGCTGCAAAATCCAGTGCAGCGAGAATATCCGGAACTGGGAAGGGAGAAGCCAGAGAAGGCGAGGGGGGCAGCAAGGTCAGCTCCCAGAGTAGGGACTGACCAAATGAGCAGACACGAAAGACCGTTAGGCCTATTCTGCTGCCATTTTAGCATGTTAGTATGTTACCCCGAAGGGCACTGACAACAAATAGTTTCAGAGAAATGCATCACACATACTTCCATAATGCAGAGCATCATGGGATATATGCAAATTACCACAACATTTAGAATTATTCAGTGTACAGCAATTTACATGCATTTTAAACAGCACAACTAACTTAATTTCTGTAATAGTCACCTATACTTTTTACTATTATCAAACACCTAGTGCCATGATATTCAACATTTACAGGTTTCATAAACATAAGGAATATACATCAAGGTATTTTATGACATAGTGCTATTAAATAGTAAATTCAACATTAAACACAAGAATGGACGGAGGGCAGACCGTAAAATATGGAAAGTCAGACTAACAAATGCCTGTAGCCTAGGAAATAAGGTTCCAGACCTGGAGGCCTTTTTGGCAGATGAAGACCTTGATATAGCAGCAATAACAGAGACATGGTACTCTGCAAATCATGGCTGGGAAGTCTATGTATAAGGCTATACATTGTACAGGAGGGACAGGGAGGGTATAAAGAGTGGGGGAGGGGCCCTGTACATCAGAGATGGTATAAAGGCTACAGATGTTCAGGGAAGACTGGGGAGGCCAAGGTAATGTGGGTCACCCTGGAGCCAGAGAATGGAACAGCGATACGCACTGGGGTGATTTACAGGCCTCCAGCACAGAGGGAGGAAGTAGACAGGGAACTAGTGGAGAACATGCACGACATGGCAACTAAGGGCGGAATCTTGCTACTGGGGGGAATTCGATATGCCAGACGTGGATCGGGCCACCCAGATGGCTGTTTCAGCTAGAAGCAGTCATCCTAGAATCCCTGTAGGGGGTTGGATTCAGGCAGCTGGTGCATGAGCCAACAAGGGACAAATCAGTTCTGGACCTGGTATGGACCAATGGGTACAAAGTCATAGAAATACAGGTGGAAGGGCAGCTGGGGTCCAGTGACCACCACATGATGTGGTTCAGCATGGAGACATGGACTCAGTCAAGCCATACAAAGGCACGAGTATTGGATTTCAGGAGGGCAGATTTCACTGAAATGGGTAGATGTATACAAGCAGTCCTGGGGAAGAGAGAGATAGTGGAGGGGTGGAAAAACAATGGAAGAAAGTGAAAGGAACCATAGTAGATATAACAGACCAGTGCAGTAGGGTAGTGACTAAAGGGAAAAGGAGGAAACCACTATGGTTCTCCAAAGAGGTGAGGGACAGTCAGGGCTAAAAAGCAGAGTTTCAGGAAATATATGGGGAGCCAAAGGAAGGAAGACAGGGAGGTGTACCTTGAATATCTAAGGGAAGCAGGGAAGGCTGTTAGGATGGCGAAGAGGCAGACAGAAGAGAGCTTAGCACAGTCTGTAAACAAAGGGGATAAGGCATTTTATAGGTACATTAGTGAAAGAAGAAAAAGCGAGGGTTGCGAGACTCGAAGGGAGGAGGCAGAGTGTAAGAAGGGGATCTGGACAAGGCAGAAATACTGAACAAATACTTCTCAGTATTCACTAAGGAAGGGCAGATCAAGGACCACAGTTGTGGTGTAGAGGCAATGGGGGGTGGGAGTGAACACCAGTCCATTCACAGTGGAGAGTGTTCTGGAAGAACTCAAGGCTGAAGGTGGAGAAGGCCATGGGACAGACTGCATCCACCGAGGATAGTAAAGGAACTAGCAGTGCTTTTGGCAGCCTTGTTCAGTCACTGTACAGGGTGTCATTCCAGAGGATTGGAGGAGGTCTTGTGTAGTCCCACTGCACAAAGGTGGCAGTAGGGAGGAGGCGGGGAACTACAGGCCAGTCAGCCTCACCTCAGTGGTGGGAAAGATCATGGAGACACTGCTGAAAGAAAGGATAGAGAAACATTTGGAATCCAGTGGTGAGTAGGATCTGAGGCAACATGGATTCACAGCAGGAAGGTCATGTCAAACAAATCCAATAGATTTTTTTGATTGGGTGACGAGGGAACTTGATCAGGGAGGGGGGCAGTAGACGTCGCCTACCTGGATTTCAGCAAAGCCTTTGACACCTTCCCACATAGTAGACTGATTGATTGACAAGATGAGTAGTCTGGGCATGGGAGACAAGGTGGTGAACTGGGCTAGGAACTGGTTAACACAGGAGACCGAGGGTGGTGGTAAATGGAGTACAATCTGGGGAGAGGGGGGTGACCAGTGGGGTACCTCAGGGATCAGTACTAGGACCAGTCTTGTTCAATGTCTTCATTAGTGACATTGCAGAGGGGCTGGAAGGAAAGGTCTGCCTGTTTGCAGATGACACAAAGATCTGCAACAGGGTGGATACTCCAGAAGGGTGCAGAAAATGAAGAGGGACCTGGAGAAGCTTGAAATGGTCAGATGTGGCAACTGAGGTTTACGAACATACAAAATTTGCCAGCAGATAAAGGCCTAGAGGTCTATCAAGTCTGCTTGAATGTGCAGCTAGCACCCCTTATTCTGCAGCTGCCCCTCCCTTCCACCCTTCCCCTTCATTAACCCTCCCCCTTGTCCTGTCCCATCCTCGTTTGAAGCAGTCCACTGTTCTACTGCATACCACTTCAGCAGGTAATGCATTCCACTCACCCACCACCCTCTCTGTAAAAAGTGTCTCTCATCTCCTCCTGAACCTTCCTCGCCTCCAGTCTCATATCATGGCCCTGGTGTCCCTCCCTCCCTTACTTTGAACAGCCCTCTGTACCTGGCTTGTTTATTCCTTTCATGTATTTAAAGGTTTCAATCATGTCACCCCTCTCTCCTCTCCTCCAGTGAGTACATGTTCAACTCCTTCAACCTCCTCTCGTATAAGTCCCCCAGCCCCTTGATCATCTTTGTCACTCTGTGCTGCACCCCCTCCAGTAACTTAATGTCACTCTTCAGATACGGATGCCAGTACCGCACGCAATACTCCAGGTGTGATCTAACTAATGACCTATACAGTGGCAGAATAGACTCCTCCCTTCTCAAGGATATACCCCTTGCAATACAACCCAGCATTTTGTTGGCCTTTGCAGCTGCCTTCCTACATTGTGCCGAGTTGTTCATTGACCCTGTAATGAGCACACCCAGATCCTTCTCCTCCTCTGTCTGGGCTAGCTGCACTCCCCTAGCTGGTAACTCCTCCTTGGGTTCTTCATCCCAAAATGCAGCACCTTGCACTTTTTGGCATTAAAGCCCAGTTGCCAGGTGTCTGACCAGGTTTCAAGCTTTGCCAGATCATCCTGCAACCCCTGCCATCCCCCTAGGTCATCCACCACCGCGCCTACTTTTGGTATCATCAGCAAAGACTGATCTTGCTCTTGATGTCCCATGATATGTCTGCAGTGAATATCCCAAACAACGCTGGTCCCAACACCGAGCCCTGTGGAACACCGCTCGTCACTGCCTTTGGGTGTGAGAGCTCCCCACCCACCACCACCCTCTGTTGCCTTCCCTGCAGCCAGTTTCCTACCCATCTCACCAGCTTTGCACCCACCCCTGTGCCTACTAACTTCCTTCCCAGACTTCCATGTGGCACTGAGTCGAATGATTTACTGAAGTCCAGATACAGGACATCCACTGCATGGCCCCTGTACAGTTGCCTAACTACCCAGTCATAGAACTTGACCAGGTTGGTTTGGCAGGATCTGCCACATATGAAGCCATGCTGTCTGCTGTCCTGTAGTCCCTTGGCCTCTAGGAGGGCCACCAGCCTCTCCTTCAGGATAGTCTCCATTAGCTTACCCACGATGGATGTGAGGCTCACTGGTCTGTAGTTTCCTGGTTCACCCTTGGGGCCACTCTTGTGGAGGGGCACCACATGAGCCATCCTCCAGTCCTGAGGTACACACCCCGAATGTAGTGAGGCATTAAATAGGTCTGCCAAAGGTCTTGCAAGGACCTCTGCCAGCTCCTTCAGTACCCTGGGGTGGATGCCATCTGGGCCTGGCGCCTTGTCCACCCTCCGTGCCTTCAAACCCTCTCGAACTCTGCTCTCCATGATTTCCCCATCTGTCACCACTTCCCACCCTGCTTCTGCCATTTCTCCCACCTTGGGTGTCACCCCCCTCTTCTCTTTAGTAAATACTGAGCAGAAGTACTCATTTAGTGCTTCCGCCTTATTGCACCCTGCTTCCACCCAACCCCCCTCCTTCCTAATCCTTACTATGTGGTCCTTACAGCTCCTTTTCTCCTGATGTACTTAAAGAGTCCTTCTCCCTTTCTTGATGTTTTGGCTCCCTTACTGCCTTGTCACTTCCTTGATTCTGTCAAGTACTCCTCCTGTCCCCGTTTTCTTGTACTTCCTAAAGGCAGCTCTTTTCCTCCTTACCTTTTCCATGACCTCCTTGCTCAACCAGATGGGTTTCTAGCCTAGCCTTCTTGCTCTGGGCTTTGCAGCAGTTTTGGTTGCCTCCACTATCCCCAGCTTTATGAGCTCCGCCTCTGATTAGTGTCCATACTAGATTGAATTCTGGCGGTACCCTTTACCACTTCCCCATCCTCCAGTCGGCCCTCCTGAAGTCCAGCACTATTGTGCCAGATTCCCCCTTCCTTGCCCATATCCAATGTGAGCCATACTGAGTGGTGGTCACTCCTGACAGCAGTTCCTCCACTGTAAGTGTTCTCAAAGTCCCCATTTGCCAGCACAAGGTCAAGGGTATTCCCTAACCTGGTTGGTTCACTGACCATTTGCAGCAGGAAGCTGTCCTGGAAGGCATCCAGCAGTACCTGCTCCCTTCTGTTCCTGGTTGTTGGGGTGCTCCTGTCCACTCCTGACATGTTGAAGTCCCCCACAATCACCACCTACCCTTCTCATAGGTCCTCCTAATCTGTTCTGCTAGTTCCTGTCCAACTCCTCCGTCTGAGATGGTGGCCTGTACACCACTCCCATTCTAAGAATCCTGTTCTTGGAATCCTGGATTTGCATCCAAAGTGACTCTGTACTACCCTCCTCCCCTTCCTCCCTTACACACTTCAGTCCTTCCTTCACATATAGTGCCACCCCCCCTCCTTTCCCAATCACCCTGTCCCTACGAAATAACCTGTACCCTGGTACAGACAGGTCCTAGTCATTGTATTGGGTGGCCCATGTTTCCGTGATGGCTGCAATGTCCACCTCTCCCTCTGCCATGAGAACCTGTAACTCTGCAGTTTTCCTCCCAAGGCTCCTAGCATTAAGGGTAACCACCTTCCACCTTCCCCCCTCCCATACTGCCCTCCTTTCCTAGCATTACCAACAGTACTTGCCATTTGTCCTTTGTCACTGTTATGGGGGGTAAGCTCATATGGTTTCCCAACCTGTGGTCTCTGCATATCTCTTGCCCAACTGCCACCCCACTCCTAGTTTAAATTCCCAACTTCCTCTATGTACTCCTCCATCCTCTGTTTCAACACTTTCTTTCCTCCTCACTCAAGTGTAGTCTGTCCTGGCATAGAGACTACTGTCCTCCCAGGTCCCTCCCACCCCACCCCAACAGCCCATACCCTTTAGCACAACACCAGGTTCTTAGCCATCCATTAAATTCCTCTAGTCTCGGCTTTCTTGTTGTGCTTGCATTTGGCACCGGAAGTATCTCTGAAAAAGTTACTTATCTTCCTGCCCCCTCACATAATTGTGCTAGTTCCTCAAACCACCTCTGGACTGTATCTACTGTCTTGTCTGCCAGGTCGTTTGTCCCAAGATGTATAATTAAATGAGGCTTGTCCCTACCCCTTCTAGCATATTTCAGAACAGACTGTCCCACCCTTTCCGCTGTCATTCCTGGCATGGCCTCCACCCAAATGCGACTGTGCCTCTCCCCCTTGCTACCCCACCTAACTCCTTAGTATTGAGTCCCCCAGCACTGATTCCACCCCTCTTACTCCCTGCTTGCTTCCATTCTTCTCCCTCTCTCATTTCCAGCTCCTCTTCTTCCTCCTGCACATTATTTCCCCCTTTTACCCCTGTTGCAATTCTCCCAGCAGAACTTCCCCCGCTCCAGTTTGGTCCAGGCATTTATCAATTACTCCTCTAATTTCATCATTTCCTCCTCCACCTTCTTCCTCTCTGATTGCACAACTATTTTCTGAAGACCCTTCACAAATGCCCGCCTCTCTCTTCATAGTAACCTGTTCTCTCCTTTCCACTCCATGACTTTTGCCACTTCTTCACCTCCCCTCACAAGTCCCTATCTCCTCCTTCCATTTGTCTTGTCTCCTGACCTGGTTTCCCTGGCAATTGTTCTTCCTGGCCTGGGCCCCTTTGTCTCTGCTTCCCTTCTACTGACCCTCTCCTCACCACTTTTGGCTTAAATTGCCCTCCCTCATCTCCCCTTCTTCCTCCCTCCAGTATTGGGCTAAACCCACCCCCAATCTGCCTTGCCTGTCTTAGTTCCTCCTGCAGACCCTCAATCTCCTTTCTAAGTTTTTCTGTGGTTTGCACACTAAACATCCTCCACACTCCAGGCAATTTTTAGAAAGACTGGTGCACAGTTATTGCAGCCTACCACCCTATCCATTGCTGTTTGCCTGTTGACCCCCACCCTTCCAGATGCAGGATACAAACATTCCCCCAAGTCTCCCTCTCCCTCCTCTATCAGTGCCAAACATTTTCTTTATTTCCCTTACCTCCTTTGTTGTACACGTTTAGATATATTGAGCAACTGCTTTTTATAACCTTGCTTTTATATGTAAGTAGTGTGAAAATAATGCACCTGGGTGAGGAACCCTTGGGAGAGCTACAGGTTGAGGGGAGAGGAGCTGACTCACCAAGGAGGAAACAGACCTAGGATTATCATCTCTGATAATGTTAAGGTATCAAAGAAGTGTACAAAGGCAGCAGGGAGGGCCAGTGGTATACTGGGGTGCATGTGCAGAGGTATCACTAGCAGGAGGTGGGAAGTGGTGATGCCATTGTATAAAACATTGGTAGCCCTCACCTGAGTACTGCATGCAGTTCTTGAGGCCATGCCTCGCAAGAAGCATGCGTAAGGTGGAGACTATGCGAAGGAGCAACAAAGATGGTGCAGTGCCTACTACAAAACATATGAGAAGAGACTAGGGGACACCGATATGTACTCACTGGAGGAGAGGAGACAGCGGGGGACATGATTGAAACTTTCAAGTACCTTAAGGGTGTAAACAAGGTGCGGTCGGGGGGAGCTTTTCCAATGTAGAAAAAGTACTAGAACAAGGGGGCACACTATGAAATTGGAGGGGAGTAGATTAAGAGGTAATGTGAGGAAGTTTTTCTACACAGACAGGGTAGTTGACACATGAAATAGTCTGCCACAGGATGTAGTGGGGGCAAGAACAGTGTGGAGGGGTTTAAATATGCTTGGGACAGGCACAAGGAAAGCCTGAGGGGAGGGAGTGATGACAAGCCATTGATAACACAGGATCAGTGGCCACGTACAATGTATAGGGCCTACGGGCAGACTGGATGGGCCTAGCAGTCCTTATCTGCCAACAATTTCTAAGTATAAATGTAACGTATTTTACATATACTTGGAAGTCACCACATTAACCTCCCTGTATGAGGATCCGAGAGGGAAAAGGAAGATTAGAGGATACTATAGCATAGTCAAGAAAGGGGTGGGGGTGTCCATAGGTGGCCAACCTTATGGACTAGAAATTGTAAAGGATAGATTAGACTAAAAAATAGAACTGTTGCAACAGATTTAAGAAAAGGTCATCCTCAAGAGTGGCAGGAGCTCCCTGTCACAATGGTAACATTGGCATTTATTCTGCCAACACTCCAAAAAGGAGACTGGTTGGCGTCACTGGACTTGAAAGATGCTTAGTTCTGATTCCCATCAGGTAACTACCAATTCTCAACCCTGCCATTCAATCTCACTTGAGGTCCAAGAGTGTTCATAAAATGAATGGCAGTGGTCCTGGCACACCTTCGAAGGCAAGGTGTCAGTGTTCCTATATTTGGATGACTTGCAGGTGTGTAGTGAAATCACCACAGCAAGTCAGACAGAACCTGCAGATCACCCAGAGGCTTCTGGAGCTCCTGGAGTTTCGGATAAACCACAAATAATCTGTCCTACCTGCATAGGTGCTGCAGTTCATAGGGGCAGAGATCAATGCCTTGCAAGGCAAGGCCTACCTGCTTTAGACGGGGTAAGTAATCGGCTGATTGCAGACTCATTCAGCCTGCACAAGCGAAAACCTGCATGGCAGTTCCTACAGCTGCTGGGCCACATGGCTGCGGCCACAGGCACAGTTCTAGATTCCAAATGAGACATCCAGTTCCACCTCAGGGCACACTGGTGTTAGAAGAGATCCTCTATCAAAGCTGATTTCCAGTAACAAAAACCTTGTTACAGGCACTTTAGTGGTGGAAAAAGGAAACCAATATAAGGGATTCCCTTTCAGCAGGAGTCCCCATCAGTTCTCACAACAGATGCATCTCTGCTGGGGTGGGGCGCCCATTTGGGGGACCACACAACTTGGAGCACTTGGTAAAGTGTAGTCACTCCAGCACATAAACCTGCTGGAACTCAGAGCAGTGTTTCTGTCACTGAAGGCCTTCACAACACTAGTACAGGGAAAGGTGGTACAATATCACCACAATGTGTTACATAAACAAACTGGGAGGTACAAGGTCAAGTCCTCTCTGCACAGAAGCTATGAAAATCTGGCATACACTCTTGGGTTTCCTACAGGCAATCCATCTGCCAGGAAAACAATACCCTCTGAGATGCTCAGTTGAATTGATCAGACCCATCGCGAATAGTCCCTGAACATGCAAGTGATGGAAGTGATTTTCAGGAGGTGGGGCACCCCAGAGGTATACTTGATCGCATCCAACCAGAACTATCATATTTTTTATTAAATTCAAAAATGTTATTAAGTTTTAAAAAGACAAATTCACTTGTACATGGAAGAATGTACACATGATATACAACAGTAATAAATACTAAACCTACAGACAACCAACCAAATAACTCCCCCCACCAAAATTCCCCTAGCCCTCACTCCCCCGCCCCTAAGAGTGTGCCTTAATTTATTAGAGGAGAAAGAGACAACATCATCCCTTAGCCAAAATACCTGAAACAAAAGCCCTAAAATAACATTGAATACAGTTGTTACAGCATACCTACTTTAAAATATAACGCACACAATTTGCCCCATTTTTTGTCAAAACCTTTCATGTTATTACGAAGACCTGCAATCAGTCATTCTGTTCTGAAAAAAAACAGATGTAATTTAACCATTCACTATAGGAGATGGTTAACTGGGCCATCCAATGTTTAAGAACAGGCTTTTTGACAATAATGGCTATCAGAGCCATATGGAATCTGCGCCGTTTGTCTTCTAGGCATGTACTCTGGTATCCAAGTCAAACATCAATCGTGAAGAGGTCTTCCAGCCCCAGCCATTGGTCCAATTTAGATTGAATTTCTTGCCAAACGGGATACTTTTTCACAGTACCAAAATATGTGCACCATGTTCCCTTCTGCTTTGCCACATCTAGTGCAAGTGGGATCTGGTAGCCTACCCAATTTGGCTAGTCTAATGGGCATATAATACATATATTATTCAGTATGTGATATTGGGCAAGTCTAAATCTGTCTTGGGACTGGTGTGTATATATAAAGGTCTTTCCAGATCTGGGCCCAATCAAGGTTCAGGTCTGGAAGTAAATGTTCAGATTGGAGAGCCAGGGAGGGGTTGGAACAGGTAGTGGTCAAAAGGAGGGCATATATTGTGTAAACAGTGTGGTTTTAAGGCATATTCAGATACTTGTCAGTAGGGTTCTGACCAATGATGTCCGAGGCTTGACACCAAAAATGTTACTATAAAATGTCTTGGTTGGAAACCTAAAAATCTGGTTCCTTGGGATGTCAAATTTAGAGAGAATTTCAAAGAGGAAAGGTTGTCCTAAGAAATAAGTCTTCTCTTGTGCCTCATGTAGCTGTGGAGCCAATGACTGGGAAGACAGGAGCCACCTATTTTGATATTAGGATTTAATAGAATTGGCTGGCCCATTTCATATTTGAGGGGTATCTTAAAGTATGCACAACACTGTGAGAGATCTTTAAGGGAAGTACTAATTATCGAGTCCTGCAGTGCAACTGGCAGTGATGTTCTTGTCAAATAGAAGATGGTGGAAAGGTTAATGTCATTGGATCTTAAGAGGTTATTCTTTATGTGGAGCCAAATGGAGTGTAGTTCATATCTCTTTGAGAAACCATCTCCCCAACTTGGTTAAGTGACTTGCCCAATAGTGTGTGTAAAAAAAAAAAAAAAATGGGAAGACGAAGACTTCTAGAGCCTTGGGCACACTAAGTTTACAGAAAGCACGGCGGGATGTTTGCCTAACCAGATAAATCTTGAAATCATGGAATGTAATCGTTTGAAGAAGGATATCAGAAGCCATAAATTCAACAGGTTTAAGGGAAAGAAGAAACGGGGAAGAACATTCATCTTAATTACACTTATCCGAGCCCATAAAGATAAGGGTAGGTTCTGCCATCTCTGGAGATCCTGTTGGATGGTCACAACTAGATCATCCAGGTTGTTTCTTGGTGTTAATGGGATTCCTAGTTAAGTGTATACCGAGATACTTGATTGCCTGAGAGGACCATTTAATACCCAGTTGGACAAACTCCGATTTCAAAGTATGGCTATTCAGTGGAAAAATTTCAGTTTTGGAAATATTTAATTTATAAGATAACCTGCCGTATTAACCAATAACTTCTAGGGTGTGTTCCAAAGAGGATGCTGGCTGCTCCAGATGGAGATTACAGTCTGCATATACCGAGAATGTTAGTTTGATTGTGAATTGGAATACCTTTAATTTGGGGGGACTGTTTAATATGACAAAGAAGGGGTTCTAAATAAAGGTTAAAAAGGAAGGGTGAAACAGGGCAACTTTGCCAGGTGCCAGTAAATAAGGGGAATCTAGCCGAGAAAACACCATTGCAATAAATCCTGGCCGAGGGAAAGGAATAGACTGACTGTGTCATTGCAATAAAATGAGAGAAGCCCAATTTCTTCAGTTATCCATAAAAACTCCCAGTACACCCTATCAAAAAGCTTTTACGTCTAGGGAAATTAAGGCCTTTGGAGACTAAGAAGATTGGGCTGCCTGAAAAACATATGTAAGTGTCCTCAGGTGATCAACTGGGGAGCGTCCAAACACGAATCCAACTTGTTTGGGGCTTAGAAGCTGGGTCCAATGAGCTTTTATCCGAAGCAAGAGTACTTTGGCCAAGACTAATGTCACAATTTGAGAGAAATTGGCCGATAGCTAGCCGGATCTAAATGGAGCTTGTCTGGTTTGAGTACGAGAATAATTGTTGCTTCCAGAAAGGTTGGATCTAATTTGTCGGCCTTGAACATGTAACTATATAAAGTTAAGCAAAAGGGGGGATAGCTCCTTGGAAAATGTTATATAAAAATTAGAGGGAAATCCGTTAGGGCCTGGCACTTTGTCTGGAGCAAGGCTATTGATGACCATCTCAATTTCAGTAGTAGTTATTGGTGAGACTAGCATATGTCATCTAGGACAGGAAGGTCCAGAGAATACAAGTAAGCTTTTATGTCTTGGGGTAATATTTGGGAAAGACATTTACCATAGAGTGTCTTGTGAAAGGCTTCGAAGACCTGAGCAATCTCTCGGGGTTCAGTTTTAATGGAGCCATCAGAAGCCCGTATGGAGGGGATTAAAAGGGAACTCTCTAATTGATGCAGATGTAAGTCAAGTAGCCTTCCGGCTTTTTCACCCTGATCAATGTATTTAGCTTTGGTCTTTAAAATAGCATATTCCACTTTCTTTTATCAGGTCTGCGTATTCATTATGCAACACTAGCAACTCTTCTGAGGTGGCTGGGGATGTAGTGGAGGATAAAGTATTTTCTTTCTCTTTAATCTGGGTTAACAAAGATAGAGCTTTAGTTTCACTAAGCCTTTTTCTTCTAGAAGCTATCTTAATAAATTCTTCCCAGAGGTAACATTTCAGGGTACACCACAGGAGGTCACCTCTTGATATGGAATTCCATTATGCTCCATAAAGGTAGAGATAAGAGCTTTAATGTGGGAAATAGTGGAATTGTCTTAACAGCTGCGTATTCAGTCTCCAGACTGCATCTCTGTGGGTATAAGAATCCAGAGAAAGAACTAACCAGGCAACTGAGTGGTCAGATAAAACTATGGGCTCTCTACCAGATTGGGAAAGACCTGGTATGAGGGAGCAGCTAATTAAAATGTAGTCTAATCTTTACCAGGATTGATGAATATTTGAATAAAATGTACATAACTGATGTGAAGGATTTAAGGTATGCCATAGAACACACAGCCCCAACAGAACTATTAGATCGTTCAATGCGTTCTGCGATGACTAAGGTGGTTTCAGTGGCCTTTCAAACAACATGAAGTCTTGCTGTATTCTATCATATGCAGTTAGGTCCTGCCTTTCAACTGCCGCGGAGAACAAAGAGTTAAACTTTCCATGGCCAGCATAGAATGTTCACCACAAGCTCTGTTGAAGCCCCGGTCTACTGTTTAAACTGCAACAGTCAGATTCTTTACTCCGCCTCACTGAACAGTCGCTTCGGAAATTTCTCCTGCTTGGTTCAAAAAGTCGGTTGACGTCTGTTTTCGGTCGGTTTCTCCCGAATTGCTGTTACCGCTTAGTCTGTTCAAGTCTCTGTCTGTGGTACCGTGAGTACTAGATAGGTTTTTGTTCTGTTTCTGTGTGGAACATGTAAATTGAGAATCTGTTCGGCTGAACCGATCAGTTTGAGGTAAAAAGGCTTGTGCTTACTTTAGAGTGTGGTAACGGTCCATATCAGTTCTAAAACAAAAAAGAAAAGAAAAAGCAGGCCTGCATCCTTCCCTCAGTCTAAAGCACCTGCCAAGTAGACACCCTGATGGGTCTGCCTGGGCCGATTCTCCCATACCAGTAGGGGGCAGACTGACTTACTTTGTCCAGGACTGGAAGTCTCTAACAATCAGACAAGTGGGTCCTGGAAGTAGTAAGCCAGGGACTGGTTCTCAGCTTCAAAAAATTCCCCAAAATGAGAACCAGATCCTTTCCATCTGCAAATCACTGAGACCCTTGCCCTAGAGGCATAGGTTTCTTTACTCTTCTAGCTCTCAGAGCTATAGAGAGGGTTCCACCTACACAAGGGCAAGGATTGTACTCAGGTACTTCTAACCCCAGAAAGACAGGAGAATGGCGTCCCATCCTGGACCTAAGATATCTGAACAAGCACCTTTTGAAGCCTAAGTTCAAAATGATAACTCTGGGAATTATCCTTCCCTCTCTAAGGCCAGTGGACTGGCTAGCCTCCCTGGACCTCAAAGATATCTACTTTCACATTCCCATCAGGTGCTCCTACAGAAAGTACCTCAGGTTAGAGTTGCCCTAAGGCCACTATCAGTTCAGAGTAATGCGCTTTGGCCTAACATCAGCCCCAAGGGCTTTCAAAGTGCCTGGCAGTAGTAATTGCTTTCTTAAGAAGAAAAAGATCTCATCTTCCCATACTTGAACGACGGGCTCATAGTAGGTCAGTCTCCAGACCAAGTCAAGTCACATCTGCAAGTGACCCAGCAAGTGCTCACTTCCTAGGATTCCTTCTCAACCTTCTGAAGTCTGTTCTCGAACGGTACAGCTCCTCACCTTCATAGGTGCAGAACTAGATACAGTAAAGGCAAGAGCCTTCCTTCCCTGGAAAGGGCAGGAACCTTATGGAACTGGCCTCTTCATTCACCCTTCAGGTGTCTCGACCAGCAAGGCATTTCCTTCAGCTTCTGGGCCATGGCAGCTTCCACAGCAGTGGTCAAGGGCAAGATTCCAGATGAGGGACGTTCAGTTCCACTTAGAGCCTTCTGGTCCCAAAGAAAGAGTTCCCTTACCAAGCTAATCCTAGTGAATCAGAACCCTGATCCAAGCCTTGCAATGGTGGAAGAATCAGGACAGTTTGAGACAAGGAGTTCCATTTGTCCTCAGTCTCATTCAGTAATACTCACCACAGATGCTTCCTGCTGGGCTGAGGAGCCCATCTGGGGATGTTACCACCAAGGATTGTGGTCACCTCAGGAATCTCTGCTTCACATCAGTCTCTTGGAACTCGGAGCAGTGTTTCTGGCACTGCAAGCTTTTTCCAAGTCTGCACAGAACAAGATGGTTCAGGTCAGAACAGACAACACCACCACCATGTGGTACATCAACAAGCAAGGAGGCACTCTGTCTACAGCCTTGTGCACAGAAGCAATGAAGTTGTGGTCCCTGGCCTATTCCCTGCAAACCTCTCTGATAGCAATTCACCTCCTAGGGAAGGACAATGTCCTAGCAGATGCACTGAGCAGAATATCCCAGGGCCATCACAAATGGTACCTAGATCCTCTAGTTTTGAAAGTGATTTTCTTGAGATGGGGCACACCAGAGATGGATCTTTTTGCAGCCCTAGACAATCGCCAACTTCCTCTCTTTTGTTGCAGACCTCCAGTCTTGGGCTCAGTCCCCCTGGATGCTCTGATTCTGAACTGGGAAGGGAAATTTCTGTATGCTTCCCCCCCCCTTCCCTCTCCTGTTCAGTGTTAGTCAAGATAAGGTCACAACCATGCAAAGTGATTCTGATTGCTCCAGACTGGTCCAGGCAGCCATGGTATCTCTTGCTGCTGTCCCTAGCAGTCCACATTCCCCTGTATCTTCCCAGGAGTTACAACCTGTTGACATCCTCTCGGGGAGGATTTGGCACCCAATCTTAAGTCTCTCAACCTCAAAGCATAGCTCTTGAAGAGTTGGTGTTTGCAGATCTGCATCTTTCTCAAGGGGTTCTGGATATCCTTAAGGCTTCTCAAAAGCATTCCACCAGGAAGACTTAAAACTCCAAATGGAAAAGATTCAGCATTTGGTGTTCTAAGAAGAATATTTCTCCAGACTCTGCTGAATTGCCTACCGTTCTGGACTATATGGTCCATCTTAATAGCCTAGGCCTCAGACCAGCTACCCTTAAAGTACACTTGGCAGCTGTTTCTGCTTTCTTGTCAGTAGGCAAGCCTTCCTCTCTATCATCCCATCCTGTATTTTGTAAGTTTTTCAAGGGATTGCTGCACACCAATCCCCCCTTTAGGGATCCTGCTCCTGCTTGGGACCTTAATGTTTGCATTGCTCAGCTTATGCAACCTCCCTTTGAGCCTTTGTCCTCAGCAGAGCTTAAGTACTTGACTTGGAAAACTGTGTTTTTGGTAGCCATTACTTATGCCAGGCGTATCAATTAATTGCAAGCCCTGTCGGTGGAATCTGATTTCATCTCTTTCCATGAAGATAAAGTGGTCCTTAGAACTAACAAAGTTCTCACCTAAAGTGGTTTCAGATTTCCACCTCAACCAGTCTATATCTCTCCCTGTTTTCTTCACTGACCATTCCTCCTCGGGAGAGAGGAGGCTACACAGCTTGGATGTTAAGAGCCCTTGGCTACTACATAGAGCGTACCAAGGGTCTCGGGTTTGAATCCCTCCAGTTCCTCACTTACGGAGAAGTGGGAAAGGGCAAACCTGCCACTAAGAGATCTGTTGCCAGGTGGATTGTTTCTTGTATACAATTCTGCTGTGAAAAACTGGGTAGAACTCCACCCTTAGGCCTGATGGCTCATTCCACTAGAGGTACAGCTGCTTCCCTGGCTGCTACCAGGGATATTCCTCTTAAAAAACTTTGTCAAGCAGCCACCTGGAAAAGCGGTCCATACTTTCACCAAGCATTACTGTCTGGATATCCAGGCTAGGGTGATGCTCGGTTTGACAGTACTTCAGATCCTGTTTCCAAAGTAGGTTCTGTCCCTCCTCCATGGAGGTACTGCTTAGTAGTCTGCAATATGTCAGAATACAGCAAGACTTCATGTTTGAAGAAAAAATTACTCACCTTAGTAATGTTGTTTCTTCTAAAAAAGTCTTGCTGTATTCTGACCCAGCCTGCCCTCTCAGAACCTAGATTTTGGGATGTGGGTGGGGCAGGAGAAGATGTTAGCACCTAGGGGTTTCCTTTTTCACCCTTTTCGGCTTGGGAGAGAGTGGTGTTTTGGATGTGTCTTTGTTTTGGGTTTCTGACTTGAGTCTTCCTTTTGAAACCAAAAAAACACTTTTTTTTATATAGATGGATTTGCCAGTTGGCTAGTAAGAATTTTAGTTTCCATACAGAACATCTAGTGAGTCTTTGCTTGTAAAGATTGGACGGTTGCAGTTTAAACAGCAGCAGACAGGGGCTTCAACAGAGCTCGTGGTGAACATTCCATGCTGGCCATGGAAAGTTTAACTTTGTTCTCCGGGGCAGTTGAAAGGCAGGACCTAACTGCGTATGTCAGAATTCAGCAAGACTCCATTAGAAGAAACATTACTAAGGTGAGTAATTTTTTCATAGGTCCTATCCAGGTCCTGGGTGGGTGGGATGTTCTAATCTCTCCCCAAAAAAAAAAAATCAAGGGGAGGGTAGGGATGTTGCTGTTTTGTTAGTCAGATCCATTAAAAATCTGGGTCTCCTCCCACGGGCCATATATGAACCCAGAACTACTGTACTGTTATTCAGAATACCCTTAATTAAAACATATCTCCCCATGGGGTCAGTAGACGTCGTATCCACTTGAAAGGAAATATTTTTTAATTAGTATGGCCACCCCTTGATATGAGGATGAATCCCCAGCTGCAAAGACTTGAGATTCCTTGTCTACGTAGCCAGAGTGACTCTGCACCTGCCAGGTGCTTTTCCTGAAGCAGGATAATACCTGCATTCAGAAGGGCACAATGTTTGAGAATCTGATACCTTTTTGAAGCATCTCTTGCTCCTCTGACATTCCATGTGACTATTTTAACAGGATTGTTAGCCATATTTATCAACATATCAACCATAAAGTTTCCAACATCCCATAAGGCACACTCCTTCCCACCCCTCAGCCATCCCACCCTAAACAGTATAATTAGAAGCTGACAAAACCAATATAAAATATAAAGTACGATATCCAAGACATTATTTGACTGAGTCCTCTATTCGAGGAGTAACTAAGGTGTTTAGTAACAATACCGGCACCCTAGAGTTCAATAAAGCCCCCCCCTTTAATAAATCCCCATAACTATTTACATTAGGCCTCTCACCCAAAGTCTGAACACGTCTGTACCTGTGTAATATCTTGGTGATTGGCCAAACCCAGATGGCAATTGTTATACCAATAATATATAAAAGAAAAAAAAAACGGACCGCTCACACTTGCAGCTCACAATACATTGTGGTTAACCTCTGAACTAATGGGCATCTAATGCAAAAAGAGGTAAAATAAACACCAAAACACCATCACCCCCCTAAACTGGTATGCTATGCTGCTCTTCCTGAGCCTGCTCCAACCCAGAGCCCAGCTCCCCCCAACTCGATGTATCTTAATACTATTATAATAAGGGACCTCACTTAAACTAAAGGAAGCTAATGATCTAGAGTCACTCTGCAAATATTTCCTGGCTGAACTTAAATGGGGTACCCTAAAAAGACAGGTACAAACCATTCAGCCTCTTGTTAAATCCGCCCTGACTTTACAAGGACACAGACTCCCCAAATAAATCCTTTTAAAAAGGACATAAACCCTAATAAGAGTTACCCAAACAGGAGTAGCTAGCTACCTTAGGATCAACGTAACTAATTAGGGCACATATTCAACTACAGAAACCTGCATCTAGCCCTGGTGATGCCACCTATAACACTGACCAGTACATAAATAGTGGCATCTCAAACAGAATCACAACTTATACCCAGGAGTAACTGCCCTGAGCCCTGCGACTTCCATTGCCCAAGAAACTAGCTGGGAGAAAGAAAAGGAGGGTGCCCAAGTCGGTCCTTGCCTAGTTCCCCGTTAGGAAACCACCCCTGTCCAAAAAAAAAAAAGTTCCTGCTATGAAACAGAAGGTCACTAGAGCCCCTTGACTTAGGATGCTTCGCTGAACATAGCGTATTAATCAAATGAGCTAGAAGGCTCCTCTACGGGCCTTAAGGGCAAAATATTCTACAACATTCAACTGGTATTGTAAACTAAGCACAATCTTTCACATTAACTATAAGGAGCACCAAAGCTCCATTTTAACAGTTCAGCCCTCTTTTTAGAGATTGGGCAATCTTGTAGTTAAATCCGGAGCTGCTTGCTCAGGTGTCATAAACGAGCCAGGTTACTTGTACTGACATGTGGAGTTTAGCTGGATACAGCATCCTGAAGGGGATTCCAGCAGCGATTAATTTACTGACAGTGGAGTGAAAGGCAGCCCGCTTCTGGTGTGTTTCAAGGTAAGTGTAACCCCTGGACCCCTGCCTTTTTTAAGCATGACAGGTGGCATGCTGTTGAAACTGACAGCAGTACCTGGTGGGGACTGGGTTCGGGAGGATGAGGTTACTCGGTACAGGGGCTTAGGTTTGGCTACTTTGCACAGGGGCACCCAAGTAAATCTGAACACAGGAAGCAATAACTGTAATGTCCAGAACCAGGAATGGGATTCTACAGTGTGGCTTTTATTCATATCCAAGCTGAACAAACAAAGCATAGATGAACCCCCATGGGGCTACATTCCTGGTAATGCAGATTAGAGACAACAGAACACTTCTTCACTATTTCCAGCCCTCAGGCTCTGAACCCATCAGGCACACAGCCCAGACTTGTACACAGCCTGACTTGTACACTACTTGGGTTTTCCCCACTGGCCCGGCTCCCCCGCTGGCCACTTGATCCGCGGTCCATTTTGGGAAATGAACCAGTTTTCCAATTGGTGGCTCCCCAAACCACCTTAGAGCCTTCGACTCCTAGAGGGAATTTTACTTCCAGTCCCACGTCTGGGTATTTCCCTCATCACTGGCCAAGTGCCTGAGGCAAAGTAGAAATCCACAGAGCAAATCCGTAGAGGTGGACCTGGTCACTAAAGATGGGGGTCTCCCACCTCCAGCTCCCACAATCCATACCCGGCCATTTCTCTGGAAACTAAACAACTCTTTTCTGAAAGCTTGGCAATGTAGATTACTGGGTAGATGTATGTCACATCTCCTCTACATGTTTTGACTTCCCATATGTGCCGGACTTGAACATACTTTACTTTTGGCAAAGCCTATTACTCTAGGCCTCCCACTACTTCAGTAGTCCAATCCCCACTATCACACAAGTCCCAGGGTAAAAACATGGGCCCTTTAGAAAGAGCAGAAGCTCTCCCTCAGGTTGCAGGTGCCCCACAGGCGAATCACGAAATCTTCTCGTTTCCCGAAACTCTTGGACCAAATAAGGCAGCTTCTCCACTAGCAGAAGACCAGGGATTGCCCCTGGAATATGCAGGAAACAGGGGATGGGGCACTGAGACCCGAATCAGTGGTCTCCAGCACTTTAAAACTATCTTCTGTCTCTCTTTCTCTAGGTGGAAACACACACCTTTTTTCTGAATGGTAGCCCTATGTCAGGGCTGAGGCTCCGAGCCTACACAGAGCTGCTGTGCTCCTTTCTCAGCAAGCTCCAAACTCCAACTGAACTACAGACTACTGTTCAAACCTTCCAACATTCTATTCCAACTCCCTGCTGCAGATTCCATTGTGGCTCATGCAGCTGCAACAGTTCTATGGTGATGTCCTCCCTCAGTCTCAGCTGAGACTGAGAACAGAGTGAGACGGTGTGAAATCCATTTAACTGGAGTTTCACAAGCTGCCTTCCCTGCCTACCACTAGGTCTTACTGAGATTCTATTAACCCCGGGTAACAAGGGGGTTACATAAGTCCTGTGTTATTCAGAGGGTTGCACTCTCCCACGCGATTTTTCTGAAGCTCTTTGACTTTGGTGAGAACATGCTGCTTTTCCACAAAACTTAGGAACTTCACGATGACTGGCCTGGGGTGCTCTTGGAGGGGGTCGTGGCCTGAGGGAGTGATGCGCGCTCTCAATTTGGTAGCTGGAGCTAAGAGGGGAAGGGCCTACCACTTTCTGTAGGAACCTCTGCATAAAGAGAATGATATTGGCCCCCTCCTCCGATTCCGGTAAACCGGGATCAGGATATTATTCTGTCGGCTCCTGCCCTCCAAATCTTCAGTTTTGGGCTGTAATTTGTGAATTTGCTGG
Organism: Neoceratodus forsteri; assembly: GCA_016271365.2. Lineage (NCBI taxonomy): Eukaryota > Metazoa > Chordata > Ceratodontiformes > Ceratodontidae > Neoceratodus > Neoceratodus forsteri. Next base: position 775,563,369 of record CM057453.1, on the reverse strand, counting down.
TGTAGATGCGTTATTAAAGGCTCCGTTTTCTCTCCACTTCAAGAGACCGAGCGGGCCTCTGTATCTCCACCCTCCTCGTAAGGTCATTCAGATCACTCGAAGGGATTTCAACTCTGTTGATGTCTAGAGAGAGTTTCTTTAAAGGCAGCATTTCTTGTAGGAAACGATCCTCTGTTAATGGAGTCACGGCAGAGGTTAAAGGATTTGACTTACTAGAAACAGCCCCTTGAGTCCGTTGTTTCTTGGGCGTTTATTTCGGTGTGGCTGGTGGTGTGTGCCTAGGCAAGGCCTGCTTCATGTCGGCCTCCGTCACGACAATTGTAGCCAACTGCGAAGCCGATTTTTCTATGCAGGGCAGACACTATAGCTCAGGGGTCTACCTGGTGCTATGTTAAACCGTGTGTCCTTTGGTTATTGCATAAAAAATTAATCTGAGGCGAGGCGTTGGAGCTCCATTTCAGTGCTGCTACCAGGAACCCTGCATCACATGATCTCGTCCAGAACTACCATCTGACACAATACTGTTGCAGACCACCAGATTGGGGAAGAGTCCCCCTGGATGCTGTAACTCTGAACTAGTCAGGGAAGCACCTGTATGTTTTCCGTCCCTTCTTTCTGGTGTACAGGGTACTGCTCAAGCCCAGGTTCCAGTCAGCATCAGTGATCTAGATAGCACTAGACTGGGCCAGGTGGCCATGGTACTCTCTGCTGCTCTCCATGTCTGTGGCCATGCAAATGCACCTTCCTCGGAGGCACAATTTGCTAATCTCCAACCAGGGGAGGCTCCTCTGCCCGAACCTCAGGTCACTCTGGCTCAAGGCATGGCTCTTGAGGACCTGGAATATGCAGGCTTGCATCTTTCTGAAAGTGTCTTGGACATTTTAAGGGGTTACTGAAAGCCCTCCACTAAGAGAACCTATGCTTCAGAATGAAAAAGGTTTTCTATTTGGTGTTCATCTAGGAATGGGTACCAGCACATGCTGGGGTCCCAACTGTGCTTGATTCTTATCTATTGTTACGTTCACGGGGTTTGCAGCATCTGCTTACATATCAGCTGGACAGAATGTTTCAATGCCTTCAGATCCTATCTTCAAAAGGTTCTTTAAGGGCCTGGCCCATTTGCACCCCCCTCATAGGGAACCGGTGCCCGCATAGGACATAAATGTGTGCATAACTAAGGTCATGGGGCCTCACTTTGAGCCCATGTCTTCAGCTCATTTGAAATATGTCACATGGAAAACAGTTATCCTAGTGGCAGTGACTTTTGCAATAAGAATCAGTGAGCTCCAGGCTGTCTGCATTGAACAGGATTTCATCTTATTCTACAGGGATGAGGTGATCCTGAGAACTAACAAGAAATTTCTCTCTAAAGTGGTCTTTGATTTCCATTTGACCCAAACCATTACCCTACCTGTGTGTTTCACTGAGCACTCTACTTCTGGTGAAAGGAGACTCCACAGTCTGGATGTCGAGAGCACTTGGCTACTATACGACAACCACTAAGGACCATAGGCAGAACACAACACAGCCGATCTGCATTCGAGAGGATTCCTGCAGGAGGTCATTACAAATAGGACTGCGCTCCCTGACGTCGAGACCACACTACAAACTTCTAGCTAGCAATCCATAGTGGGGGACCACCCCTGGCGTCACCTGATAGGACATCAGTGTGACACTATATAAAGGGGGCGGTCCCCACGCCCACCCTCCAGTTCTTTCCCGCTGCCGACCTGAGTCAGTTGATCCTTGTGGAGAACTTCTCCTTCAGTTGACTGCTATTTTCCGGCGGCGTGTTATTTTCTTTCTAAGTCCTTTTTCCGTCGTTGCATGTCTTCATCAAGTGGTCTGAAGAACAAGTGTGGTGCTGAAATCCAGCATGGGGATGACCACTCATGCTGCGTCCTCTGTCTAGGCCCAAAACACTGGCCTCAGGACTGCTTGATCTGGGTGTGTGTGTGTGTGTGTGTGTGTGTGTGTGTGTGTATGTATATGTGTGTGTGTGTGTGTGTGTGTGTGTGTGTGTGTGTGTGTGAGTGTGTGTGTGTGTATGCGTGTGTGTGTGTGTGTGTGTGTGTGTGTGTGTGTGTGTATGTGTGTATATGTATACATGTGTGTGTGTGTGTGTGTGTGTGTGTGTGTGTGTGTATATATTTTTTTTTAACATGGCCACATGTGCGAGATGCCAAAAAGCCCATCTGCTCAAGAAGCGCCTTCCTTCTATGGAAAAGGAGCTGTGGGAATGTTCTTCCTCTCCCACCACCAGCTGAAAAACTAGACGCATCGGGATCTCTCCCCTTCTGTTCAGCGCTGCCAGATCGAAGAAGTAGCCTCAGGGGAGGCATCAGCTTTGGCAAGTATCCCTCCTGCCTGGTCTCCATCCGCCCCCCCTCCTCCCGCAGTAGTCCGAGGGACGAAGGGGCGTTCTTCTCAGGAGGATACCTCTTCTGGGACCGTAAGCAGCACTCTGGACGGTAAGTCTCCCTCCATTGCCACCGAAGAGCACACGGCTGCGGTCGGTAAGGTGGACTCCAGCTCCTCTGCCGTCTGCCTGACCCTGACTGAGGAGTCTGATACGAGTTCCTCCAACGCTCAGTTGTTCACGGCTGATCAGTTGGTTGCCAGCTCACCTGACTGCACGGCCGAGGCTCTGTCGGACGTTGGGGGTTTCCCTGTCTGTGATCTGAGCCAGCTGCCAGACCCTATTTATTCCCACGAGGGTTTTCCTTCCAGGGATTCTCTTCCTCTGACTCAGCCTGATCCCCTTAATTCCCTGCAGGAGATGAGCGGTATGTCTTTGGAGATTTATTCTCATACAGCGGGTACCATACTGGCTGGTCTTCCGCTATTCCAGCGGACCTGTCGATGGGGGTCTCCTCTCCCAGATCCCCCTTGCAAACTTCAAATCAGCTTTTGGATTTGGTGGTCCCTCCGATGCCTGAACCCCTGATGTCGGATACCGTAGGAGAACCTGCACCTCTGAGCTCACCAGTCAACTATCTTCTCAATCCAGTGATTGCCGGTGTACCGGTTGACCTCGCGCTGCCTGACTGCTCTATGGGGCCCCCACCTGCGCCTCATTCTCGGATGCCTTAGCCGCCACCAGGCCCTCCTGGTTCCCAACCCCCAAGGCCTGCTGTCTGTCTGTCTGCTCTGTTACTAACAGTCCCTTGGCCCTGCCCCTACTGGACCAGTTGTCTTCTTCCCCTCCTCCCACGCCGCAATATCCGTATGACCGATTGTCATTGTATCTGTCACCAGGCTACCTGTCTGTGGCCAATGCAACTGGGTACCTGCCACAGGCTTTGCTTTTTTTTTCTTTAGGGATACAACCCACAGGTCTACCCATTTTAGCTACCATTACCCTGGCTACCCCTTCTACCCTCACTTGGGATACCCAGGGTTCCAGCTTCCTTGGCCGTCTCCTACTCCACAGTTTCTGGCTTTGAAAAGGTATCAGGCTGACAAGCCAAGGTCCATTCCCTCTTGGTGGAAGGACGCAAAATCACAACTCTTACAGGAGTTCTCAAACGGAGCTGTCGCCGATCCCCATGTCTGCTCCACGATCAGCTCCCAGGAGTCTTTCCCTTGCCGACCCGCAGATGTTGGACAGGGAACCTGCCAGACGCCCTCCTAGAGACTTATCTGGCGACAGACCCACAGAGGGGGGCGTCTGATAAGGTGGTGTCACCCAGCAAACCGGTATCATCGGACTTGGACTTTTCCGTGAGTTCCGGGTCCTGTTCTCCATTAGAACCTCAACCGAAGGAGTCCCCCTTAGTCTTCCTAGGAGGACCCTTTGTTCACTGACCTACTCTGGTCTATTTAGACCGTGTGGATGGGCTACCCAGGAACTGGATCAGAAAAGAAAAAGGCTGGCTGAGCACCTGGACATTTTGTATGCAGACTCCTTACCCCGTACCTTTTTGGAAGGAGCCACACGAGGACTTGACTTCTACCATTTGGCAGCAGCTGTCCTCTATTCCTGCAGTTTCTAAGAAGGCAGACAGGACTTGCCATCCCCAGAAGGGGTTTCTCACCTCACTATGTAGCCCAAGGCGGATTCCATAGTGATCACAGCAGCCCACGACAGATTGGCCACGCGGAAGCATCTTAGTCCCTCTCCGCCAGATAAGGAGTTCAAAGAAATGGACCAATTTGGCGCAAATTGTACCCCTCCTCCACTTGTGCCTTGTCTTAGGAAAACTGACCCACATGATTTCTTATCAGATCTGGAATCTGACAATCTGGCTATCCCAGACCAAGATCTCTGGGACAGACTGCTTAAAAAGGTGAGGCTTAACAAGTCTTCCTGCCATCATGCACTCTGTGCCACCTACGATTCTGTGGATTTGGTGGTGTATAGCACTGCCTCGGGCGTCTGCCTTAGAAGGCTCCCATGGTTGCACTTGGCACAGGATGTTAAATCCACTCTCCTGGATGCCCCTTCGGGGCCCCATCCTATTAGGGGTGTAAGCATAATAGCTATTAATTCTGTGACTGTATAAAGGAAAAGTGTGCAGTAAATTGTGCTTACTTGTTTTGTGGTTAATTCCTGAGATGACAGATTACACTCTACAGTAAAATTAGAAGCGCTTTATTTCAGTACCTTAACATTTAACATATTTTTAACACTTAAACAGTAGGTATCATAGGTAGTACAGAGCTTAAAAGACTAATGTCTATAATGCTCGCTGATATTAATTGACCCATTATAGAATATTGGCCTAAATATTTATCCAAATGAATTTAAGGTGTCTGTTTTCGCATGCTACAACATCCAATGGTAAATTATTCCATATTTTCAAACATGAAGTCTTGCTGTATTCTGACAAATTGCAGTGAGGTCCAACCTTGAACTGCCCCAGAGATGAGTTAACTTTCCATGCCAGGCATGGAACGCTGAGCTCGAGCTCGGTTGAGACTGTCTGTTGCTGTTTAAACTCAAACAGTCAGATTCTTTACTCCACCTCACTGAACAGTCGCTCCGGAGATTTCTCCTTTTGCTCGGTTCAATTTGTCGGTTAAGTACCGTTTCCTCGGTTTTTGACCGAATTTAAACCGCAACCTGTCGGTTCAGTCTCTGTCTGTGGTATTCGTGAGTACTAGATAGGTTTATTTTTGTTTTTCTGTGTGGAACTTGTAAACGTGGGATCGGTTCGGTTTGAACCGATCGAGTTGTTAAAAGTCTTTATTTCTACTTTTAGAGTGTGGTTACTGGTTCTTATCGGTTCTAAAAACGTGTTTATTACGGTTTTTTCCACGACCAATAACGGTCGGAACCGATAAGTGTGTCTTGCCTGGCGGATTGCCGAAAAAAGCGTAAGTTTTTGGTTAGACTGGCCATGTCTGAGAAACCCAAAGAAAAACCGGGCCCACTGGGTTTCAACACTGTAGTGTGTGGGAAGTCTTTGCTAAGGCTGATCCCCACACCACCTGTGTTTATTGTCTGGGTTTGACACCCTCGATTCAGACTGCCAGATCTGTGTGTAAAAAAATTTCCTGCAGCTACCCTGGAAAAAAGAGTTGGTAGGCTCAGGAAAGGGAGGCCAAAAAGTCCACTGACCGATGATCAGCCCGGTTCGATTACAACCGAACCAGGAGGAGTGCCTCTGACCAGGCGAAACTTATATGGAGAAAGGAGAACAGATTCTGAGGAATCTGTTCCGTTAAGAGAACAAGAGATAAATTAGCCGGTGTGGATCCAAAAGTTTCTTCTTCAGCCGCTGATGAAATAGCCAAAGCGATAAAAATTGTTCAGTCGCTATCCTCAGTTCCGACCGAACCGGCACCATCAGTAAGGCGCTCGGTTTGGTCGGTTCCACCAGTTCCGGATTATGATTTTAGAGGAATTTTATGAACCGGAGGAGGAGGAAGGAGAGTATGCAGAAAGTGAAGGTGATTATGAAAGTCTGGATGTGCCCATTGACCCGGACATCTCCCCAGACAGACCTTCAGGAGTGTCTCCTCCTAGGCTTTCTGAGTCCCCCTCCCATTTCATGTTTTACAAGAAAGTGGTGAAACCCTTCAGCTTCCTATGGAAGAAGCTGTGGATGTCCAGGAGGAGCCTGACTATGTTGAAATGATGGATATCCCAGAATCCAGGAGGCTGTCTATTCCCCTTCATAAGTCTTTTGGGAAATGGACAATAACAGTTTTAAAGACTCCTAATTCTATACCTCCTGTGGATAAGAGAATGGACAAGAGGTATACTCTTTCAGGCTCAGATACAGAGTTCCTTACCCAGCAGTGCAGCCATGTTGGGGTAGTGCAGGCTGCTGCCTGTGATAAGGCAAATATACCTTTGGCTTCACACCCCCCAGATAAGGACTCTAGGAGGATTGATGCCATGGCAAAGAAACAGTACATGGCAGCATCCTTGGGACTCAGGCAGGCCAATTACATGGCCTATACAGCTAGATATCAGAAATCTAGATGGGACACTGTAATGCCTTTAGCTAAACAGGTCCCTGGCCAGCTTGCCAAGGAGCTGGAGCAGGTGGCTGCTGATGGTATTGAGGCATCCAAGGTGCAATTCCATGCTGCAGTGGACTCCAATGATGTTTCATCTAGAGTCATGGCTACATCTGTGGCCCTTAGGATGGCTTGGCTCAGATGTACTAGCCTGTCTCAGGATACCCAGACTAAGGCCATGGATTTTCCTGTTTGGGTAATTCTCTGTTTGGGGACAAACAGAGAACTACATGAAGAAAATAGATGAATACAGGACCACCTATAGGAGTGCTCAGGCCAAGGAAAGGCAAGCCACTCCTCAGAGGCAGCATCCCAGGGGCAGGGGCAGGCCTTTCATAGGCCTTTCTAGCCAGGCCTCCTCTTCTGCTTGTGCTCAGAGGAGTTCTTTAGAGGGAGAGGCAGATGGGGTACAAGCAGGCCTGCTTCCACCCCTCAGCCTAAAGCCCCTGCCAAACAGGCACTCTGGGGTTTGCCAGGGCTGATTATCCACCACCTGTAGGGGGCAGGCTGGCTTACTTTGTCCAGGACTGGATGTCTTTAACATCAGACAAATGGGTCCTGGAAGTAGTAAGCCAGGGACTGGTTCTCGGCTTCAAAAAATTTCCAAAGATGAGAACCAGATCCTTTCCACCTGCAAATCCTTCAGAGGAACTTGCCCTAGAGGCAGAGGTCTCTTCCCTCTTGGCTCTCAGAGCTATAGAAAGGGTTCCACCCCTACACAGAGGGAAAGGGATTGTACTCCAGGTACTTCCTCACCCCAAAAGACAGGAGAATGGTGGCCCAACCTGGATCTCAGATATTTAAACAAGCACCTTTAAAGCCAAAGTTCAAAATGGTGACTCTGGGAATAATTCTACCTCTCTTGACCGGGGACTGGCTAGTCTCCCTGGACCTCAAGGATGCCTATTTCCATATTCTCATCAGAAGCTCCCATCGAAAATACCTCGGGTTCGAAGCTGCCCTTGGGCCATTACCAATTCAGGCACTGCCTTCGAGCCTAACCTCTGGTCAAGGTGTTCACAAAATGCCTGGCAGTAGTAGTTGCCTTCCTAAGAAGGAAAAGGATTTCCATCTTCCCATACCTGGACAACTGGCTCATAGTAGGCCAGTCCCCAGACCAAGTCAGGTTACACTACAGATAACTCAGCAACTGCTCACTTCTCTAGGTTTCCTTCTGAATCTTTCAAAGTCAGTTCTAGAGCCTGTATAGCTCCTCACCTTCATAGGCGCAGAGCTAGATACAGTAAAGGCCAGAGCTTTCCTTCCCCTGGACAGGGCAAGGACCCTTATTACACTGGCCTCTTCATTCACCCTACAGGTGTCTCGACCAGCAAGGCATTTTCTGCTGCTCCTGGGGCACATGGCTGTTTATATAGCAGTGGTGCAGGGAGCAAGATTTCAAATGAGGGACATTCAGTTCCACTTGAGAGCCTTTTGGTTTCAGAAAAAGGATCCTCTGACCAAACTGATCCCAGTGACTCGAACCCTGATCCAGGCACTGCAGTGGTGGCAGGATCAGGACAATCTAAGACAGGGAGTTCCTTTTGTCACTCAGTCTCGCTCTCTAATCCTTACTACAGATGCCTCCCTCTTGGGGTGGGAGCCCACTTGGGAGACCTGACCACCCAAGGTTGTGGTCTCCTCAGGAATCTCTGCTTCACATCAGTCTATTAGAACTCAGAGCAGTGTTTCTAGCACTTCAAGCTTTTTCCAAGTCTGTTCAGAACAAAGTAGTTCAAATCAGGACAGACAATACCACCACAGTGTGGTATATCAACAAGCAAGGGGGCACTCGGTCTACGGCCTTATGCACAGAAGCAATTAAGTTATGGTCTCTGGCCTATTCCCTGAACATCTCTCTTACAGCAGTACACCTCCCAGGCAAGGACAATGTCCTGGCAGATGCTCTCAGCAGGGTATCTCGGGGCCATCACGAATGGTAACTGGATCCCCTGGTTTTGAAGGTGATCGTCTCCAGATGGGGCACCCCACAGATAGATCTTTTTGCAGCCCCAGACAGTCACCAACTTCCCCTCTTTTGCTGCAGGCCCCCAGTGTTGGGCTCAAGTCCCCTGGATGCCCTAGTTCTCACTGGGGAAGGAAGTTCCTGTATGCTTCCCTCTCCTCGTTCAAGGTGCTAGTCAAAATCAGGTCTCAACCCTGCAAGGTGATTCTGATTGCTCCAGACTGGGCCAGACAGCCCTGGTACCCTCTCCTGTTGTCCTTAGCAGTCCACCTTCCCCTGTTTCTTCCCAGGAATTACAACCTGTTAATCTGTGCTCAGGAGAGGGTTTGGTATCCGAATCTCAAATCTCTCAATCTCAAGGTCTGGCTCTTGAGGAGTTAGAGTTTGCTGATTTGCACCTCTCTCTAGGTGTTATGGATATCCTAAAGGCTTCTCGGAAGCCTTCCACCAAAGCACTTACAATTCCAAATGGAAAAGATTTTCCGTATGGTGCTCTGGGAAGGCATATTTCTCCAGAGTCTGCTGGCTTGCCCAAAGTCCTTGATTATATGGTTCATCTGAATAGCTTGGACTCAGACCAGCTACACTAAGAGTGCATCTGGCAGCTGTGTCTGCTTTTCTTTCACCAGGTAAACCTTCTTCCCTCTCAGCTCATCCTGTATTCTCTAAGGTTTTCAAGGGATTGCTTCATACCAATCTGCCATTCAGGGACCCTGCCCCTGCTTGGGACCTTAATGTTTGAATTGCTCAGCTTATGCAACCCCCTTTTGAGCCCTTGTCCTCAGCAGAGCTTACGTACTTGACTTGGAAAACTGTTTTCTTGGTGGCCATCACTTCTGCCAGGCGCATAAGCAAGTTACAAGCCCTGTCAGTGAAGCCTGATTTTTATCTCTCTCCATAGAGATAAAGTGGTCCTTAGAACTAACAGGAAGTTTTTACCTAAGTTGGTTTCAGACTTCCACCTTAACCAGTCTCTCTTGCTGTGTTCTTCACTGACCATTCATCCTCTGGTGAGGAGGCTGCACAGTTTGGATGTGAAAAGAGCCCTTAGCTACTACATAGAGCGTACCAAGGGTCACAGGTTTGACTCCCTCCAACTGTTCCTCACTTATGGGGAGGTTGGTAAGGGAAAACCTGCCACTAAAAGATCCATTGCCAGGTGGATTGTCTCTTGCATTCAATTTTGCTATGAAAAACTAGGCAGGATTCCACCCTCAGGCCCGAGGGCTCACTCTACCAGAGGTACAGCTGCTTCCCTGGCTGCTGCCAGGGATATTCCTATCTTAGAGAGATGTCAAGCAACTACCTGGAAAACAGTTCACACTTTTACCAAGCATTACTCTCTGGATATCCAGGCTAGGAGTGATGCTCGGTTTGGCACAACAGTGCTTCAGAGCCCATTTCCTAGGTAGGTTCTGTCCCTCCTCCATGGAGGTACTGCTTGGTAGTCTGCAATTTGTCAGAATACAGCAAGACGTCATGTTTGAAGAAAAAATGACTCACCTTAGTAATGTTTCTTCTAATGGAGTCTTGCTGTATTCTGACCCCCCCCCCGCCTTCCCCTCTCAGAACCTTTGTTTTTGGGATGTGGGTGGGCAGTAGCAGTGTTGGCACTCAAGAGGTGCCCCACCTTTTTATTATCACCCCTTTTCTTTGGGTGAGTGGGTGTTGTTTATTTCATTTTTTGGGTTTCCTGACTTGAGTCTTTGTTTTGGGACCAAAAAATCTGTTTATTATATTTAGTAGCCAGTTGCTAGTGTAGGTTTACAGCTTCCACACAGGATACTCCGTGAGTTTAGCTCGTAAAGATCTGACGGTTTGAGTTTAAACAGCAACAGACAGTCTCAACTGAGCTAGAGCTCAGCGTTCCATGCCTGGCGTGGAAAGTTAACTTTCATTTCCGGGGCAGTTCGAAGGTTGGACCTCACTGCAATTAGTCAGAATACAGCAAGACTCCATTAGAAGGAACAACATTACTAAGGTGAGTAACTTTTTCTTACATACTTTGAGAACCATGAACTCCTTTGTTTAGTTTTATAATGGTCGTCTGTGAGTTGAAGTGGGTGTGCCCTAGTATCATAAACTGATTCTCTGAACCCTAAACCAAGCAGCTCCCATAACTGATCATTGTGCAAGGCCTTAAATATCAAACATGTCTCCTCTCATTCTGCGGTGTTCCAATGTATACAATCCAAGTTTCTTCAGTCTTGCTGCGTAATCCAAACCCTTTACCTCATCCATTTTTTTAGTAGCCCTCTTCTGGATTTTTTCTGGAGCTGTTATAGAGCCCTTATTTCCTGGCACCCAAAACTGGGTGCAGTATTCCAAATGGGGCCTCACCAAGGAAGAGTATAGAGGCAACAAAACCTCACTACTTCTACTTTTGATATGTTTATTGATGCAATGTAATATACCTGCAGACTTCTTAATTACCAGATGACAATGAAGTTTAGGACTTGGGTCATTTGTTATTCTGACTCTCAAATCACGTTCTTCATCAACTGCCTTTAAAACCATGCCACCTAATTTATAATTTGCATGCTGATTATTTCTCCCAAAGTGCATTACTGTACATTTATCTACATTAAAGGTTAATTTTTTGTAGTTTGCCCAATTTTGTAATTCCTCAACAGCATACTGTAGGGTATTTATACCTTCAGCGTTGTTAACTGGGAAACCTAGGCGGTGTCACCTGCAAATTTGGTCAACCAAGCATTGGTCGAGGTTTTAAGTGATGCAGTATAAATGTTAAATAGACAAGGGCCCAGCACTGATCCCTGAGGGACCCCACTGGTCAGTGTCCCACCCGGAATAAGACTTTAATCAGACTCGCTGTGTACGACCCATCAACCATGATTCCACCCGTTTTATATTACCCCCATTCCCATATTAATATCAATAAGTTCTCTATGGGGGACCTTATTGAAGGCCTTTGAGAAATCAAGGAGGATAACATCCACCGCCTCACCCCTATCCAAAGCCCTACTTACACCACCATAGAAACCCAACAGATTGGTCTGGCATGATCTTGCTCAAACCATGTTGTGTAGGGTTGGGCTGTATCAACTTGCCGATATGATCTCTGATAATTCCTTAAAGAATTTTGCCCAGAACAGACATCAGACTAATGGGTATAATTGGTCACATCCTGTCTAGATCCCTTTTTAAAAATAGGGACCACTGTTGCCTGTCTCCATACATCAGTGACCTGCCCATCCTGTATGGCTTCTGTAAACAAGGCAACAATAGGGCCAGATAGGGGAGTGGCCAGTTCTTTGAGAATATGCCGGTGGAGACCATCCGGATCTGCTGATTTATGTGGATCTAAATCCTGTAATAATTTTTGTACTTTAGCTGCATCCACAGTAAGCTGCCCAGTCGAAATATGATCATTATGGGTTTTACTGGTAACTGTTTTAATATTAAAAACTGAAGAAAATTGCTTGTTACAGATTGATGCCATTTGTAACTTATCAGTTAACTAACCAAAATTATCTTTTAGTGGACCAATAGGAGTACCTACCCTTTTTTTTATTAATATATTTATAAAAGGATTTGTGATTATCTCTTTCTTTATCTAGTCTGCTTCATTGTCCTTTTTTGCTTTTCTAATACTAAATTTTGTCACCCTCAACTGATAGTTACAATTCTCCCAGCTTTTCTGGGACCCACAAGACTTAGCCCTCTTGTATGCCTGCTTGACTGGATACTGAGCAACAGACTGGACAGAATTGTCCACTCAAACTCTCCCAGATGCCATCTCTGATCGCTCCCCGTACTACTGCATTTGGGGCAGCTCCACTACGAGAGTCCCCAGCAGAGTGATCATGATGAGGGACTATTCCAAGCTCATCCTCAATGACTTTCTTGAAGATCTACGAAGTGTCTACTGGTCTAGGGTCATCACCGATGACCCCGTTGCAGCCCTTGACCTTTTCCTTGCAGGGTTTGTCCCCATGCAAAACAGACATGCACCTCCTCACTAAGAGGAGGGTGAGGGGGACAGTCACAAAGTGGCTCCATGGAGTACTGTTCTCCCTCATGAAGCTGAGACAAATGCTGGGTGAAACACACGATCTCCGGCAACAATAATGACGTTCTCTAATATCGGCGGCTCAAACTCCTGCAAAAGAGCCATACGCCTGCCAAGAGTGAGTATTGCAAATTGGCCCTGCTAGATTCGCAAAACCACCGCGCCAGAAAACATCAAATACCTGGTTGGGGGTCCGCTAGAAACTATCACGATATGAACATCAGTGGGACCAACTGCAGTAACCCCCTTACTATTGCCTCTGCATTTAACTGCATGTTTTCGATCTGCCTGCTCCTCCCGCCAAACTCCCTGCCCCGAAACCCTCGGGTGGGCATCCCCAACCCCGACTGCCTTTCTATTTCAAACGGATCTCAGTTTGAGAGGCCTGAGAACTCCTTGCTGGCGTCTCCCACGACATGGGGGCAGGTCACGACAGCCTTGAACCAAAGCTGCTTAGCTTGAGGTCTCCCATCCTCGCTCTGCCGATCGCACATATATTTAACTTCTCTCTTACCTCTGGTATCATACCAGACGTTTGGAAGGTGGCTAAAGTTGTCCCTGTTTTCAAACACGGTGACCCCAAAGACATGAAAAACTATTGCCCCATTGCCATACTTTTGGCCACCAGTAAGCTCCTCGAAAAGGCTGTTGCCTCACAACTCTCCCACTACCTACAGAGTTATGAAGTTCTCTCCACTGCTCAGCATGGCTTCAGGATGGGGCATAGTACATCGACCGTGCTTGCCGTGGTTACCTCAGGGATCAGGTCTGAGACTGACCGAGGCAACCTGACCAAAGCCGTAGTCTAGCAGGGAGAGGATTGAGGAGTTGATGGTAAGTTGTAATGCTTCAGGGGTGAGGCAGTATTTGTACCGGTAGAGTAGACCTAGTCTAGAGCCAAGGGCTGTTGATTGGTACAGGATATGTTGATTAAAGCTGAGGGCGGGGTCTAACGTGATCCCTAAATATTTAAAGCTGCTTACTTGTTATAAGGGGGTCTGATTGGCAGTGAGAATTGGGGACAGAGGTTCTTGAGTGGGTTCTGAGGGTGGGAGAATATCATGACCTTTGTCATGTAGTTAAGATGCTGGGTGGTGAGCCAGTCTTGGCTTTATGGAAGAGTGTTGAGAGTTTGGTGGTGTCGGGTCAGAGCGAACAGGACGCACTGCATCTGCGTATAGGAGCAGATGTCCGGGGCATGCGATGGGAGGAGTTGAGGTATAGGCTGAAAAGTAGGGGCCGTGTGGAGCCCTGCGGAACACCAGGAGGCAGGGGGAAAGGACGGGGCCTACCGTGACTGTGTTCTGTCAGCGAGGATAGCTGGTGAACCAGTTTATGGTGGTGTTGAAGAAACCCGTGTACGTGTGGATGTTCAGTACGAGGGCATGGTTTACAGTATTGAATGCCTTAGGTCCACGAAGATGGCACCTGTGAGGTGGCCATGGTCCAGGGCTGAGTGGACATGGGAGGTAAATTCAAGGAGGACTGTGGTGGTACTATGGCCCTTACGGAAACCGTGCTGCTGTCTGGATAGGTGGTTATATTTATTTAGGTGGCCAGTAAGTTGGTCGGCGACTATGCATTCCAGTGCCTTTGAAAGGGGAGGTACGATAGAGATGGGGCGGAAGTTTGTGGATGTGTGGTCACCACTTTTATGGATGGGTGTGATGTGGGCTGATTTCTAGTGGGTGGGAATTTCCTTGACAGAGGGAGCAGTTGAAAATATGGTGGTGAGGCCCAGGACTTCCCTGGAGGGTGAGGCGAAGTCTGAGGTCCAGGAGTCGTAACTATAGTGATTGTAGCTAATAGCTTTGGTTAGGTAGGGTTTGGCAGTCTCTGGGGTGAGGACTTGTAGGTAGAAGGGTGGAGCAAGGGAGGTTTGGGGAAGCGTCACGGGCTGGCGGGGTATAGAAGAAATTAGGGGGCAGTAAATGGGAGAGGACAGTGAAAGCGGAGTTCAGGGCCGGGCTATTCTGAAGGGGTCAATGGAGAGGCTACCATCTATTAGCATTTGGTCAGGTGGCAGATTTGGGGCTTTGCCACAGAGTTCCTTAATGTTTTCCTAGAACTTGTGTCCAGTGCCCCAGGTGGAGGTTAAGGTGGCTTTGTAATGGTTTACTTTGGCGATGCATATGGCCCAGGTGCATTTGTTTGGGCCTCCCTATAATGTTGCCTGTCCAGAGGCCGTTGGGTCTCATTGGCAAGGTGCCATACTAACATACTAAAATGCCAGCAGAATAGGCCTAACGGTCTTTCGTGTCTGCTCGTTTGGTCAGCCCCCACCCTGGGTGCTGACCTTGCTGTCCCCCTCGCCTTCTCTGGCTTCTCCCTTCCCAGTTCCGGATATTCTTGCTGCATTGGATTTTGCTTCCAGAACCCTTCCCTGTACCTGTCCCACCCCTCTTGAACCCTCCACTGTCTCTGCCTCCACCAGCCCCTAGGCAGTGCATTCCATGGCTCCACCACCCTCTCAGTGAAGTAGCACCTCCTCCTTTCTCCTGAATCTTCCCTCCAGCTTCCACCCATGCCCTCTAGTGGTCCCTTCCTCCTTCCTTGAAGCACCCTGACTGTTCCTCCCTATTTACCCTCTTCATGTACCTGAAGACCTCTCTCATGTCCCCCGGTCCCTTCTCTCTTCCAATTGTACATATTTAGCTCTTGAGCCTCTCCTCATAGGTCCTGTCCCCAAGCCCCAAATCATTTTGGTGGCCTCCTCTGGACCCTCTCCAGGAGTTTAATGTGCCTCTTTAAGTGTGGCCTCCAAACTGTACGCAGTACTCAAGGTGCGACCTCACAGTGCTTATACAGAGGGAGTATCATTCCCTCCCTTCTGGAGGGAATCCCCTAGCGATGCATCCCAGCATCCTGTTGGCCTTGGCTGCTGCCCTCCTACAAGTCTCAGAGTTGTTCATCTTGACATCCACCACCACCCCCAGGTCCTGTCAGCCATCGAGACTTGTAGCATCTCTCTCCCCCAGGGTGTACACTGGCCTGGGTTCTGGCCCCAGGTGGAGTACCTCATTTCCCTGCATTGAACCTCAGCTTCCACTTTCTAGACCATCTTTCCAGAGCCTCAGGTCCCCTGTAGGGCCACCCTCCCCTCCTCCCCATCCACCACCGCCCCAGTTTGAGCCATCTGCAAAGAGACTCATCTCCTCCCAGTTCCTGTCCTATATGTCAGATACGTGGGCGTTGAACAGAGGGGCCCAAGGACTGATCCCTGTGGGACCCCACTAATGACCCTCCTTGGGGATGAGACTATCCCACCAACTCGACCCTCTGGGTCCGGCCCTGGAGCCAATTGCCTATCCATCTGATCATCTGGTTCCCCACCCCATTTCTCCCAGCTTATCCAGCAGGCCCACGTGGGAACAGTCAAATGCCTTGCTGAAGTCTAGAAAGAGGACATCCACTGGTCTACCCAGGTCCAAGGCACTTGTCACCCAGTCATAGAACTCCACCAGGTTTGTCCTGACACGATTTCCCAGGATGAATCCATGCTGTCTATCGTCCAGGCACCCTGACTTATCCAGGTCCCCCAGCCTCTCCTTGACAATGCCCTCCATACCTGCCCACCACGATGTCAGGCTGACAGGCCTGTAGTTCCTGCCACCTCCTGATCCCCCTTGTGGATAGGCACTATATGAGCCACCTTCCAGTCTTGGGGCACCACCCTGTCCTCAAAGAGATGGTGAAAAGCTCTGCCATGGGTTTGCCAGGATATCTGCAAGTTCCTTCAGCACTCTGGGATGTAATTTATCCGGCCCTGGTGCTTTCTCCGTCTTATGGGAGCTGAGGCTTCCTCACTCTCTCTGCTGTGATTTCACTTCGGTACCTCTTCTCCCTGCTTAGCCCTCCCCCACCTGCCAGTGATGCCTCCCCTCTCCCAGACCTGCCCGATCGGTGAGGTCCCCCCTCCTCAGTAGCTCTGTCTCCTCCCATATGATGCAGCACCTTATTTTCCCTGAGTGAAAACTGAGGTGAAATACTCATTTAGTACCTCAGCCTGCTCCCCAGGTCTTGTGCCCATCTCTCCCTGATTTAATCCTGCTAATCTGCCCTTCACCCTTCGTTTTCCCCAATGTATCTAAAGAACCCTTGTTCCTCTCCCTAATTTCCCTGGCCAGGTTCTGCTCCTTCCTTGCCTTAGCCACCCTCACCACTCTAGTGGCCTTCTAGCCATCAGCTTCGTGCTCCCCTCGATCCCTTTCACTCCTCGAGCACTTGAATTGCTTATAGGCTGCTTTCTTTCCCCACCACCTCCTGGACCTCCCTGGTCCACCAACAGGGTTTTAGGCCCTACATTTCGTCTTACTCTTGCACAGGTGCTGGTAGCATCCTGCACCCCTCTCCTGATGATTTCCACCTACTATCAGCGTCCATGTCTGACCCAATCCCATCCAAATGCTCCTTAAGGATCCTTCCCATTTCCTTAAATCCGCCCCCCTGAAGTGGTTGCTTCCGTCTTTGTGCAGCCTTCTATCCCTCCTAGGTCCAGGCAGAACCAGACCGTGGCATGGTCACTCCCGTAATGGGTCCCTTGCCTCCAGGCCCCAATCTGGTCACTGTCTGCCAGGACCACATCCAGTACCCATGCCTCCTGGTGGGTTCCCTCACCTGCTGAGTTAGGCAGCGTCTTGAAAGACATCCAACAACCTCTGTTCCCTGGTCACAGAGGATGTCATAGTCTCCCAGTCTGTTCCTGGCATGTTTAAGTCCCCCAACACCACCACCGTTCCTCTGCCCAGTCTGCAGTGTCTCCCTAACATCTGCCACCAGACTGTCCTCCAGCTCCTCCCAGGGCAGGAGGTCTATACACCACTCCTATTTTTACTCTCTTGCCCCCTTATCAGGTGACCCAAATGCCTCCACGGTTCCCTCCGCCTCCTCTACTCCCCTATGCCAATGAGGTTTTGACTATCATTGCTACCCCTCCTCCCTTCCCTCCCCTGTCCTTCCTGAACATAGTAGTAACCCTCCAGGTTCAGGTCCCAGTCATGTCTTGCAGTGGCCCAAGTCTCAGTGACCCTGCCATCCACTGCTCCCTCAGTTAGCATCGCCTGGAGCTCAGGCATTTTATTGCCCAAGCTCTCTGGCATTTAACAGGACACCTTCCACCCTTTCCCACAGTTCCATTTCCCTGCTCGTGTCCCATGGGGATTCTGTTTTCCCTGGTCTGCACTTCTTGCCAGTCGGCCTTTTCCTGCAATCTTCCTGGTCCCCAGGGGGTGGAGACAGAGTCCCTCCTTCATCGGGCACCCCTTAACAGCCTTTTTCTCCCATCCCACCCTTCACAAGTTTAAACCCCACTTTCACCAATGAACCCCTCTATTTTCAACTTAAGGATTCCCTCCTCCAAATTGAGATGTAGTCTATCTCTAGCAAACAGCTCCTTATCCTCCAGGTCTCCCCAATCCCCATCAACCCATACCTCTGGCCTCACACCACCCCTGAGCTACTGGTTTATCTCTAATTTTCCTTTTGTGTTCCCCCACGCCCTTGGCACTGGCAGGATTTCTTAGAAGGAAACTGTGCATCCTATGTCATGACAGACCCTGCCAGCTCCCTGAATCTTGCCTGTATCTCTAGCTCATTTCCCTCAATGTCATTTGTACCCAGGTGGACCAGTATGTCTGGGAACCCCACAATCCTTTGCCAGCTGATATACCGTGTGCTTAGCCCTGTGCAACCGTTAGTCCAGGGAAGCATCTTGTTCTAACTGGCCAGGCTTCTCCTCCCTATCCCATTTGATACCTGATCATAGAATCCCCAGAAGGAGAACTCTGACCACTCCTTTTCCTCCATCTCCCCCCTCCATGTCCCTCATCCTCTACAGGCCCCTCCACCCAGCTGGCTCTTGTTCCTCCCTCATCTGGGTGCCACATGCCACCTCCTCCTTACTTACCATGGTCACCCCCTCCTCCAATCCTATGCCTCTCCTCCTCCTGAGTATCCTTCTGTACCTTGCTAATTCCCCCTCACTGCTGTAACTGGTCCTTCTCCCCATCTGCTAAACTAGCCTGGCTCATCCTCCCTTCCTTCCTGTCTCCATTTAGTTCCTCCTTGCTCGTCGTGCTCCCTGGCCTAAACCCTCGCCCCTTTCCTGAATCCTCCTTGTACTTCTGGTCCTTCTCCTTTACCTTTTCTCCCAACTGGTCCTTCTCCTTGTGCTTTCCTCCTCTTCCCCTGCCCCTCCTGCTCCGATTCACTGCTCCCCCATTCTCCTGCATTCCAGGTCTCCCCCCCGTTCTTCCTGCTATCTGCCCTTGCCTCCCACTCCCACTCCTTTCCGTCTCTAACCACCCTGTCGTGGCTACATCACCCCCTCATCCTTGAACAGAAGAAGAGAATTGAGCGGTTACTGAGTGTAGGTCTGATCCACCTCCCGCCTTGCTTCCTTCTGTCCAGCCCTGGCCATCTGCCTACTTCCTGAGAATGTTGTCCCTCAGTCCCCCCTTTGCAGGGGTCCCCACTTACCTGCCTGCTTCCTTGGTGGTGTCCTTTTGGACCCCTCTGCCAGGGTCCCTATATGACCCCTGAGTATTCTCCTGCACTCCTTTCCCTATGCCCACCCCCAGTGCTTGGGTACAGCCACCTGAGGGGATTCCCAGCCCCTTCCCCAACCATACCACCCCCTTCCCCCAGCTTTCTCCTAATCCTCAACCTCCTCCCTAGCTGTGCTAGCTGGTAGCACACTGGGCAACCTCCGAACTCCAAGCCCAGTCCAGTATCATGGCTGCTCCACACCCTGTGCACCCACCACCCTCCCAAAGATGCTGGCCCTAATGATGTGTGGTTCCATCCCTTCCAAATAGGTTTCCTTGGGTGAGCCACCAGGTTCTCCCCTAGTCCAAGATACCCCTACTGCCTAATCAGGTCACCCACTAATCTTGGAGACAGTCCCACTGTACACTAGTAACCCTATTACTAGGTGCAGTACAACACATTAAACTTATAAGGGAAATGAACAACTCCCTAAGCTCCTCTCTCCCAGCCTTTAAATCCAACCCCCAGTGGCTAGAACTACATGAGCTGCACCTACAGCCTTTTCCTCCAATTGCAGGGCAGGTGTTCCCCTATAAATTCGCAGACTTCTGGGGAGGGAGGGGTGGGTCCTGGGCAGACACCTGACTCGAGAGAGTGTATCAGCCCTGTGTCTCCCCTCCAAGCCCAGCAGCCAAAGAACCAGGCCCAAGCAAATCCCACCAAATAGGTTTTAAATCAGAAGAAATAGGCCTCTACCAGCGCAGCCTGTTACACAATGAAACATCCACAAAATGAGCCCCACTTACAGCCACCAAATCAGTTTACAAACATCCAGCAGCCCCCAAAACAATACCCTGCTAGCCCCTTAGAAGTAAGAAAGAAAATCACTAACCTACCAAGTAAAATCCACAAGAACCCTGTGAAAACAGCAGCAGCTACTGTCCTGGAACACAACTGATCCTGTCCCCTTCCAGTTCTTTCTTCCATAGTGCGTCACGCTGACGTAGTAGGTCTTGGAGGTGGTCCGAGAACCGTGGGGCATGATTTCCTTTGGTCATAGTTTTGGTGAGGGGGGCGAACTTGTCACAGGCTGCGTTAAAGGTGGTGATAAATAAATAGTTCAAGGGCGTGGTCAGGGTCGAGGGTGTTAGTGGTGGCCAGTCCATTCTCTGAATTGGGCCTTGGTGAGCTAGTTTACAGGCCCTAGTTTGCGTTGTACAGTAATTTTAGGAGAGGTTTTGAGGGGGTACCAGACCAGTTGCAGAGTACTGGTGAGTGGTCACTAGGGTGTCAGGGAGGACTAGGGTGCTGGTTATTTGTGGGGTGGTTGGTGGCTAGGTTTAGCAGGAGAGAATGACCCCGATAACGAAGTGAAGCGGGTGGGGTGTTGACTTCTGAGTGAGATCCGAGGGCAGCAGCCTCGTTGATGTATGGGGTGTCTGTTTGGCCAGCCAATTATGTTGAAATCCCCCAGTAGTATTTTTTTCGTGCTTTGGGGGTAGGGTGGCGAGGTAGGACACGATGGCTTGGAAGGCTAGCTTCTGGTCCCTGGGAGGGACATAGGCAGTGGTGCAACGTTGGGCACTACAGACACTCTCCACCTATTTCCTGCATTAACGGGGGTAAGGCTCCAAATAATCAGCTGCTTAAAAACAAATTACTTCACAATGGCAAAGTTCCATCCACATATGCACTTATTTATCAAATAATCCTGATGCCCTATCACAGTATATGCTCGTAAAATTAACTCCGGTATAAGACATTGTTAGAAAATCTTATTCATACCGTCGTCTAGCATTGTGCACTTAAAATCATTACACAATTTTCACTACGTACATATGAGGCCTAGTACTTCCTGTCTAGAGGCAATTTAAGGTAGTATTCTCTATAGAATAACCTTGACTAACATCAGTACACAATTCCTTGATACTAATAAACTGCAGTGAAATATTGTTTAAATGCTAGCAAAGATTATCTATGCATATGTGTGTATGTGTGTGTAGATAGAAAGAGGGAGAAATTCAAGCACCTTAACTCAGTTTACTCGACCAGTTTTTTTCGGGGAGTCTCTTGTTTCCCTGAGGTCTGGAGATTTGAAGTGTCTTGGATGGCTGTATGAACAGGATTTCTTTCTGGCTCCCTGAATTCTATTTTTCTTGAGGCTTGCAAATAAAAGTCAATTAAATTTCAGTGTTTCTTTCTTCTGGCAGAAGCCAAAAGTCTCGAGTTCAGCAGAATAATGATTTTTAGTCAGTAGCAGTAGCGTAGATGTGAGATCTCTTTCAGCGATGAAACAGATTTGGGTAAAGTTGGTAGGTAATACAAATTGTTGTTTGGAGACATCTTATATAAGCAAAATACTTCCTCAGAAGTGTCAAGGTTTCATTCTTCCTCAGAAGCAGCATAAGGTTTTGGGATGATATAGCCATATTTGGACAGAAGCTTGTTTTAGGTTGGAAGTCTATAACATGTGTGCAGAGGTGTTCTGACTCACCAGGGGCTCTGTTATTGACCTACCTATTTGTCCTCTTGAACTTTGTCCATGAAGTGACAATCAGTAGACCTACAACCACAAGACATTCCACTGCACATGTTCAAAAATGAGGTAATGGATGATCTCTCTGTGGTTTACAGTGCTGGGGTAGTTGGTAGCAGGTGGTTCCCTGTTTTGAGGACCCAGTTCCTCATTTGGCTATATGGTTTGAGGTGAAGCCACTTCTTAAAGTATGACTCAGTGACCTAAGAAGTGCTGGGTTTTGATTTTAAAGTACCTTTGAAGCTGTCTGCTTCTTGCACAATATCTTAACCTAATGAGTTTATTCATTTGGCATTTTTAATTGTCCTTGGAGTTAGCAAGCTTAAAGCATATTGCTTAACGTAGATTGTTCCATGATTTCTGGGTGCTGAGGCGAGTTCCATGTACCTGGGTTAAGCATTTGCAGGTCTGCTTGGTTTAAAAAAAAATGTTTTATGACCAGTTCTTTTAAAGTGCCTTAATGGCACCTAGATTAAGGTGAATCGTCCTTTTTACACTTTGGCAGGGTCTGGCGGCTTATGGCCACTATTGTGCCTACAGTGGGACTTAAGAATATCATAGAGCTTCAGGACAGCTGTAGATCCCTCTGAGACATCCAGTCCCTGTCTTGCTCCAGCGCCAAGTCAAAGCAGCCTTTTCACCGCCAACAGCGAAAAAGGAACAGACAGCCCCCGGTCAGTCGTGTCTGCAAACGACGTGTCATGGGCTCTGGGGCTCCAATTCCCCCAGCCAAATCCCACAGGGCAGCAGGATGCCATTAGCTGACCCTCCCCTCTGCCTTCTGAATTGCGGGACACACCTTCACCACCTCCAGATTTGACGATAGAACCGGCTGGGAGGTTTGTCCTCCACCTCAGAGTGGGAGACAGTCACCTGAGACGCTTGGGTGTTGCAGATGATCGCAAGAGGACACTTAATAGAGTTCCTGGACCAACCTCCAGGCAGGTCACATTACCTGTCAAGCCACCTTCCAGTGGTGTGGCGTGTGGGAAGAAATTCAGGCTCTCCTGTCCAAATCAGCCATACAGCCATTTCCTCCAGCCCAGGAAGAAAGAGGGTATTGCTCCCACTTCTTCCTGGTAACAAAATCCACATCCACATCCTCCCAGCCCACCACCATTTTCTCGGGCTCATGTTCTAGGGGAATCATTTCCAGTTCAAGGCACTCCTCTTTGGACTGTCTTCAGCACCTTTGGTTTTTACCTAGTGGTAGTGGCGGCAGCCTTGCGCCACAGGGGATCTATACGTTTCCCATACCTGGATGACTGGCTTCTGTCAGCCCCGTTTCAGGACAGTCTGAAGGAGTCTCTCTCCTTCACCCTGGACTGGTTTTCATGACTTGACATTATAGTGAATTACCTCAAGTTCAACCGTTTGCCCTTCCATTGCCTCCAATTTATTGGCATGAGGCTGGATACAGGGCAGAGTCTTCCTTCGGACAAAGCAGATACTCTGAAACTACAGTCTTCCCCTATAGCCAACTCTTGCTGGACTACAGCTCGCTCTGTTCTTCGACTGTTGGCTCTGATGGCTGCTGCCATTCCCACAGTACTAATGACCAGACTGCACATGGGTTTGACCCAGTGGACACTCATGGTCCAATGGGATCAACACTTGGATGACCTGGACCACAGAGTCATGGTCTCCAACAGCATGAAGAGGGTCCTGCACTGGTGGCAGGAGACATCATATCTCTCCTCAGGTGTCCTTTTCCAATCCCCCTCCCCTTCCGTGACCATCACGATGGAAACCTCGGGTCAAGGTTGGGGGGCACATGTGGGAGACCACCGCACGCAAGGCAGGTGGTCCCAGCAGGAAGTGAGTTTCCATATCAATGTTCTGGAAATGAGCGGTGCGCTAGGCTTTCCACGCCTTTCAGACCCACTTATGCCCAGGAACACTCCTGGTTCAGACTGACAACACTGCCACTGTCTGGTACATCTACAAACATGGGGGCACCTGCTTGTACCCCCTCTGCAGGAAGGTGATGTGGGTTTGGTTCTGGGCAGTCCAGCAGAATCTGCACTTGATAGCAGTCCACGTCCCAGGCGTTCACAACATCCTGGCGGACAGTCTTAGCTGCACCATTGAATGGGCTCACGAATGTGAACTGAAGCAAGACTTGGTAGAAGGTCTGTTCGACCTGTGGGGCCATCTAGAATTGGACCTTTTTGCCTCCCCATTCAGTGCAAAACTACCCAATTTTTGCTTACCTGTTCCTGGGCGTGGTGTTTGGCAAGACATGCTATCACTTTGTTGGACAAGGAGGTTTCTGTATGCCTACCCTCCCTTCCCAATTCTGCTGAAAGTCTTGCTAAAGCTTCAAGCGGAGGGTGCACTCATAATTCTTATTGCCCCTCTTTAGCCTCTGCAGATAAGGTTTCCCCTGCTGCAACAACTAGCGTTGGAACCCCCAGTACCTCTTCCTCTCCTATAACAACCTTCCGTCTCAGGAGCAGGGTGTCCTGGTGTATCTGGGACTCACATCTCTACAGTTACATGTGTGGCACCTCTGGACGTAGTGGTGTCACGTTTCAGGGTTTCCTCCAGAGTAGCCCAAGTTTTGGTGGAAACCAGAAAACCCTCCACCAGAACTATGTACGCTATGAAGTGGAAGAGATTCACCATCTGGGAGACTGCCAGGGATATAGACCCCTTTTCTTCCCCAGCGCACTGGGTCCTTACCTCTTGCATCTTTCTGATTTGGGCCTCTGCTATTCCTCACTGAAGGTCCATCTTTCAGCAATATCTGCCTATCATGTTCTGGTAGAATGCAAGAGTATTGTTTTGTTGGAGGTCTCAGAACCTTTCTTAGGGATCCTTCACTTAAAAACTCTGGTCCGAAGTCCAGTTCCCCCTTGGGATTTGAATTTTATTATAGAGAAGCTTACTTTGCCCCTTTGAGCCGGCAGCAAGCTGTGATAGGCGCTACCTGTCTTGAAAGGCTCTATTATTTGCTATTACCTGAGCTGGAAGAATTTCAGAGCTTCAGTCTCTACAGGGATTTATTTAACTCTAAAAATTTATTAGCGTTTTGCTCATAAAAGTGCTAAATCTTTGTGAAAATGCATAGCTCTTGGCTCACTGTGTTTAACAAACACAGCATTTCTAGAAAATCTATATAAATACTTTCTGTACAGTTAGTATAGTCCCAAGAAAAAAACTGCTAATCAATTATTTAAAACCCTGCTCTCGTTTGTAAGGAACCTTATTTAATTTTCCGCAGAGACAGGGTGGCTCTGAGGACTAATCTTTCCTTTCTCCCAAAGGTGGTATCCGAGGTGACTTTAAACCAGGCTAGCCAACTGCCAGTCTACTATCCCAAATATTCCAATAGAGGGGAACACCTCTTGCACACTCTGGATGTGCATAGAGTGCTACACTACTACATATTCTCGGACTAAGGAGGTGAGCAGATCAGACCAGTTATTTGTCTCCTTTGCACCCAAACATCAGTGTAATGCTGTGTCCATGCAATGCCTTTCTAAGTGGTTTGCCAACTGTATTACCTTTATCTACCAGAAGTACGAAAAACTACTTCTGGTGGAGGTCAAGGGGCATTTGACCTGCAGCATGGTCGCCTTCACTGCCTTTTTGAGATGTGTCCACATCTGACATCTTTGCTGTGGCCATGTGGAGTACCGTCCATACTTTGATGAAACGCTACAGTCTGGACATTGCCTGTAGGCGTAGAGCCGGTTTTGGATTGACTGTTCTTCGAGGCGTATTGTCCTAGCTTGTGTCCTGCTTTGCAGACCTTTTCCATCTCCTCGACCTCAGTCTGACTGTTCCTTCTTGGCTGCTTGGAATTCAGTCCTATATGTAATGACCTACTGCAGGAACCCTCTCTAAGTAAGCTATAACAGTTACGTAAGAACTTACTGTAACAATAGATCTTTGAGACAGGTTCCTGCAGTAGGTCATATTTTTTCTCTCCCAGCTTTTGCTTACTATTTACTTTCCCAGGGTGCTTTTTTTAGCAGCTCAGGGAGTTTTCTCCTTTCTTCCATTTACCTTCCTTAAGTCTCGTGGAAGAACTGGAGGGTGGGCTTGGGACTGCCCCCTTTATAGTGTCACACTGCCATCCAATCAGGTGATGCCGGGGGCAGTCCCTGCTATGGATTACTAGCTAGAAGTTTGCCGTGTGGTCCGGACGCCAGGGGGTGCAGTCCTATCTGTAATGACCTACTTCAGAAACCTCTCTAAGCTCTACTGTTAACGGTAAGTTGTTACGTAACTTATTTCCTGATTAAGAGGCACAGCTGCTACTATAGCAGCTGCCAATGATGTTCCATTAGTGGATATCTGTAAAGCAGCTAGCTGGAAAACAGTACACACTTATACAAAGCATTACAGTCTGGACATCTAGTCCAGGGGTGATGCCAGGTTTGGCAAAGCAGTCCTGTAGAGTCTGTTTCCAAAGTAGTTTCTATGGCCACCTCCAAATGTACTGCTGCTTAGTCTACAGAAGTTATGAATACCTGAGTACTACTGGGGTTAGAAGAAAAAATTACTTACCACAGTAATCTTGTTTCTTCCCAATGATACTTGAGTATTGAGAACTCCCCACCCTGCCTCCCCTTCTAGAACCAGTAGCCTCTGCACTCCCAAATACTGTGTGCTCAAGGGTATGAGTGACATTTCCTGGCACTGTTTTTCTAACTGTTTACAGTGGTTCCACCTTTTTCAGGTGATTCTGACATTTTTGGGGTACCTCTTAATGTTTTATCCTCCAGTTGGGTTTATTTGGGGGTTAAGGGTATGATTATCATTTATTATTTAATGTGCTTAGTCCTGGGGGGGGGGGGGGCGCCTGTTTTCCAGGCGTCCAGAAAGTCTGAGGGGTTTAGAACGAAGGCAGTTATTTCAAGGCAGCATTTGAAAAGTTGTCACGTGCAAAAGGTACCATCATTTGCATGTGTTGCATCTCTCCAGGCAGTTCTGTCCTAAAGGGTCATTGCAAAAGTTCTGAATAACTTGGTATCACTGGGAAGAAACAAGATTACTATTGTAAGTTATTTTTTCTTCAAACATGAAGTCTTGCTGTATTCTGACAGTAGCAGTGAGTCCCAACCTTCGAACTGCCCCGGAAATGAGAGTTAACTTTCCATGCCAGGCATGGAACGCTGAGCTCGAGCTCGATTGAGACTGTCTGTTGCTGTTTAAACTCAAACCGTCAGATTCTTTACTCTGCCTCACTGAACAGTCGCTCCGGAGATTTCTCCTTCTGCTTGGTAGAATTTGTCGGTTAAAGTACCGCTTTTCTCGGTTTTCAACTGAACTTAAACCGTAACCTGTCGGTTCAGTGTCTGTCTGTTGTATTTGTGAGTACTAGATAGGTTATTTTGTCTATTCTGTGTGGAACTTGTAAATGGTTCATCGGTTCAGTTTGAACCGATCGAGTTGTTTAAAAAAAATCTTAAAATTGTACTTTTAAAATGTGGTTACCGGTTCTTATTAGTTCTAAAAAAACGGATTTTATTACGTTTTTTTCCACGACCCGTGACACGGTCAGGAACCGATAAGAGGGTCTTGCCTGGCGATTGCCATAAAAGGGTACGTTTGGTTAGGACTGGCACATTGTCTGAGAAACCCAAAAGAAAAACCAGGCCCACTGGGTTTCAACACTGTAGTGCGTGTGGGGAAGTCTTTGCCAAGGCTGACCCCCACACCACCTGTGTTTATTGTCTGGGGTTTGACCACCTCAATGCAGACTGCTAGATTTGTAAAAATTTCCTGCAGCTACCCTAGAAAAGAGAGTTGGTAGGCTCAGGGAAAGGGAGGTAAAAAAGTCCACTGAACCGGATGGCCAGCCCGGTTAGGTTCAAACCGAACCAGAAGGCGTGCCCTCTGACCAGGGCGAGACTTCGGGCAAAAGGAGAGCCGATTCTGAGGAATCGGTTCCGGCTAAAAGAACTAGAAAAGAAAAATCAGCTGGTATGGAGCCAAAACTTTCCTCTCCAACCGCTGAAGAAATAGCCAAAGCGATCAAAATTGTATAGTCGCTTTCCCTGGTTCCAACCGAACCAGCACCATCAGGCAGGTGCTCGGTTCGGCCGTTCCACTGGTTCGAGTATGATTTAAAGGAATTTTATGAACCGGAGGAAGAGGAGTATGAGGAAAGTGAATGTGGTTTCGAAAGTCTGGATGTGCCTATTGACCCGGACATCTCCCCAGACAGTCCTTCAGGAGTGTCTCCTCCTAGGCTTTGAGTCCCCCTCCCATTTCATGTTTTATAAAAAAGTGGCTGAAACCCTCCAGCTTCCTATGGAAGAAGCTGTGGATGACCAGGAGGAGCCTGACTATGTAGAAATGATGGATATCCCAGAATCTAGGAAGCTGTCTATTCACTTGCACAAATCTTTTGGGAAACAGACATTTAAGATTTTAGAGACTCCTAACACTATACCTCTTGTGGATAAAAGAATGGACAAGAGGTATACATTGTCAGACTCGGACACAGAGTTCCTTACACAACAATGCAGCCATGTTGGAGTAGTGCAGGCTGCAGCCTGTGATAAGGCAAACATTCCCTTGGCTTCACATCCCCAGACAAGGACTCCAGGAGGATTGATGCCATGGCAAAGAAATAATACATGGCAGCATCCTTGGGACTCAGACAGGCCAATTATATGGCCTATACTGCTAGGTATCTGAAATCCAGATGGGACACTGTTATGGCAAAACAGGTCCCTGGCCAGCTTGCCAAGGAGCTGGAGCAGGTGGCTGCTGATGGTATTCAGGCATCCAAGGTGCAGTTCCGTGCTGCAGTGGACTCCAATGATGTGTCATCTAGAGTCATGGCTACATCTGTGGCACTTCGAAGAATGGCTTGGCTCAGATGTACTAGCCTGTCACAGGATACCCAGACTAAGGCCATGGATTTTCCTGTTGTGGGTAATTCTCTGTTTGGGGAGCAAACAGAGAATTACATGAAGAAAATGGACGAGTATAGGACCACCTATAGGAGTGCACAGGCCAAAGAAAGGCAGGCCACTCCTCACAGGCAGCTTCCCAGGGGCAGGCCTTTTCGTAGGCCTTTTTACCAAGCCCAGGCTTCCTCTTCTGCTTATGCCCAGAGGGGGTTCTTTAGAGGGAAAAGCAGGCCTGCTTCCACCCCTCAGCCCAAAGCCCCTGCCAAACAGGCACCCTGATGGGGTTGCCAGGGCCGATTCTGAGCTACCTGTAGGGGGCAGGCTGGCTTACTTTGTCCAGGACTGGGAGTCTCTGACATCAGACAAATGGGTCCTGGAAGTGTAAGCCAGGGACTGGTTCTCGGCTTCAAAAGTTCCCAAAGATGAGAACCAGATCCTTTCCACCTGCAGATCCTTCAGAGACACTTGCCTTAGAGGCAGAGGTCTCTTCCCTCCTAGCTCTCAGAGCTGTGGAAAGGGTTCCACCCTTACACCAGGGCAAAGGGTTGTACTCCAGGTACTTCCTTACCCCAAAAAAGACAGAAGAATGGCGGCCCATCCTGGATCTCAGATACTTAAGCAAGCACCTTTTAAAACCAAAATTCAGAATGGTGAGACTGGGAATTATTCTACCCTCTCTAAGGCCAGGGGACTGGCTAGTGTCCCTGGACCTCAAGGATGTCTACTTCCATATTCTCATCAGAAGCTCTCATCGAAAGTACCTCAGGTTCGAGCTGCCCTCAGGCCATTACCAGTTCAGAGCAATGCCCTTTGGCCTCACCTCTGCTCCAAGGGTATTCACAAAATGCCTGGCAGTGGTGGTTGCTTCTCTAAGAAGGCAAAGGATTGCCATCTTCCCTTACCTGGACGACTGGCTCATAGTAGGCCAGTCCCCAGACCAAGTCAAGTTACACTTACAGATAACTCAGCAACTGCTCTCTTCTTTGGGTTTCCTTCTGAATCTTTCAAAGTCAGTTCTAGAGCCTGTCCAGCTCCTCACCTTCATAGGTGCAGAGCTGAACACAGAAAAGGCCAGAGCCTTCCTTCCCCTGGACAGGGCAAGGACCCTTGTTTCTCTAGTCTCCTCATTCACCCTGCAGGTGTCTCGACCAGCAAGGCATTTTCTACAGCTCCTGGGGCACATGGCTGCTTCTACAGCAGTAGTGCAGGGAGCAAGATTTCAGATGAGGGACATTCAGTTCCATTTGAGAGCCTTCTGGTCTCAAAGGAAGGACCCTCTGACCAAATTGATCCCAGTAACTCGAACCCTGATCCAGGCCCTACAGTGGTGGCAGGATCAGAACAATCTGAGACAAGGGGTTCCCTTTGTCACTCAGTCTCACTCTTTAATCCTTACTACAGATGCCTGCCTCTTTGGGTGGGGGGCTCACATGAGCGACCTAACCACCCTGAGGTTTTGGTCCCCTCAGGAATCTCTGCTTCACATCAATCTGTTGGAACTCAGAGCAGTATTTCTAGCACTTCAAGCTTTTTCCAAATCTGTTAAGAACAAAGTTATCCAGGTCAGAACAGACAACACCACCACAATGTGGTACATCAACAAGCAAGGGGGCACTCGGTCTACGGCCTTGTGCACCGAAGCAATGAAGTTGTGGTCTCTGGCTTACTCCCTGAACAGCTCCCTCACAGCAGTTCACCTCCCAGGCAAGGACAATGTCCTGGCAGATGCTCTCAGCAGGATATCCCAGGGCCATCACGAATGGTCACTGGACCCCCTGGTCTTGGAGGTGATATTTTCCAGATGGGGCACCCCGCAGATGGATCTTTTTGCAGCCCCAGACAATCACCAACTTCCCCTTTTTTTGCTGCAGGGCCCCAGTGTTGGGCTCAGTCCCCCTGGATGCCTTAGTTCTCAGTTGGGAAGGGAAGTTCCTGTATGCTTTCCCCCCTTCTTTCTCCTATTCAAAGTGCTAGTCAAAATTAGATCTCAACCCTGCAAGATGATCCTGATTGCTCCAGACTGGGCCAGACAGCCATGGTATCCTACTGTCCTTAGCAGTCCATCTTCCCCTGTGTCTTCCCAGGAATTACAGCCCGTTAACCTGTGCTCAGGGGAGGGTTTGGTACCCGAACCTCAAATCTCTCAATCTCAAGGCCTGGCTCTCGAGTTAGTTTGCTGATTTACACCTCTCCCAAGGTATAATGGATATTCTGAAGGCTTCTAGAAAACCTTCCACCAGGGCTACTTATAATTCCAAATGGAAAAGATTTTCTATATGGTGCTTTGGGACGTGTATTTCCCCAGAGTCTGCTGATCTGCCCACAGTCCTTGATTATATGGTCCATTTAAATAGCTTGGGGCTGAGACCAGCTACACTGAAGGTGCATCTGGCAGCTGTTTCTGCTTTTATTTCAGCAGGTAAGCCTCGCCTCTTTCAGCTCACCCTGTATTCTCCAAGTTTTCAAGGGATTGCTTCACCAACCTCCATTCAGGGACCCTGCCCCTGCTTTGGACCTTAATGTTTGCATTGCTCAGCTTATGCAACCCCCTTTTGAGCCTTTGTCTTCAGCAGAGCTTAAGTACTTGACTTGGAAAACTGTGTTTCTGGTAGCCATCACTTCTGCCAGACGCATAAGTGAATTACAAGCTTTGTCAGTGGAGCCTGATTTTATCTCCTTTCATGGAGATAAGGTGATCCTCAGGACTAACAGAAAGTTCTTGCCTAAGGTGGTTTCAGATTTCCACCTTAATCTATATCTCTTCCAGTGTACTTAACTGACCATTCCTCCTCTGGCGAGAGGAGACTGCACAGTTTAGATGTGAAAAGAGCCCTTAGCTACTACATGGAGCATACCAAGGGTCACAGGTTTGACTCCCTCCAACTGTTCCTCACTTATGGTGAGGTTGGTAAAGGGAAACCTGCCACTAAAAGATCCATTGCCAGGTGGATTGTCTCTTGTATCCAATTTTGTTATGAAAAACTGGGTAGGTTCCTCCCTCAGGCCTGAGGGCTCACTCTACCAGAGGTACAGCTGCTTCCTGGCTGCTGCCAGGACATCCCTATTCTAGAGATATGTCAAGCAGCTACCTGGAAAACAGTTCACACTTTTACCAAGCATTACTCCCTGGATATCCAGGCTGGAGTGATGCTCGGTTAAGCACAGCTGTGCTAGAGCCTATTCCCAAAGTAGGTTCTGTCCTCCTCCATGGAGGTACTGCTTTGTAGTCTGCTACTGTCAGAATACAGCAAGACTTCATGTTTGAAGAAAAAATTGCTCACCTTAGTAATGTTGTTTCTTCTAATGGAGTCTTGCTGTATTCTGACTTCCCCTCTCAGAACCTCTGTTTTTGGGATGTGGGTGGACAGTGCAGTGTTGGCACTCAGTAGGTGCCCACCTTGTTGTTTTCACCCCCTCTTTTCTTGGGGTGAGTTGGTGTTGTTTTTCATTTTCTGTCTCCTGACTTGCGTCTTTGTTTTGGGACCAAAAACTGTGTTTTATGTTTAGTAGCCAGTTGGCTCGTGTAGGTTTACAGCTGCCACACAGGACCTTAGTGAGTTTAGCTTGTAAAGATCTGACGGTTTGAGTTTAAACAGCAACAGACAGTCTCGCTCGAGCTCAGCGTTCCATGCCTGGCATGGAAAGTTAACTCTTTCATCTCCGGGGCAGTTCGAAGGTTGGGACTCACTGCTACTGTCAGAATACAGCTAGACTCCATTAGAAGAAACAACATTACTAAGGTGAGTAATTTTTTCTTCTCAGCCTCTTCCTACTACCGGATGATGGAAATCGAAGTGTGCATGCGGCAAGCAGATACTGGTGAAGGGAGCGACCATTTAGCCCACTTGCTTTGCCTAGACCCTGACCATAAGCCAGACTGCCCACATTGCCAAGGCTTCAACCAGAGGACACGCATCCACCACCTGAAAATGCTTAAAGCATATCTTCTCGAACAAGTGGCTGCCATGCAGAAGGCCCAGTTGGGGTACAGCTCGTCGTCTTCCTCGGCGAAGGACTCCACCCGCAGAGAGGAGATAAAATGGGAAACATCACCACATGGACAAGTAACAGTCCAGGTCGGAGTCCCGTCCTAAGTCCCCTACTAAGTCAATGCCCCACGTCTCTTCCCAGGTGCAGAGTGAGGAGTCGTGGGCACAGCCTTTCTCAAGGCCCATCGTCCCTGGCTCACTGACCCCACAAGCAGATGCTAGGGTCTCAGCCAGCAGGACAGGCACACTCCGCGTCTGGCGATGGGTCTCAGCTTGCCATCTACAAGAGCTCAGTTTCTGCGACGTCTGACGAGGCGTCTGGGGCATCGGGTCAAGCACCACTAGCCTTTCAGGTGGTCTGCCAAGGCTTCAAACTGACATATGGCCTGCTCAAATTCTGACTCCATGGCAGAGCCAGACCAGGTGCCACCACCTAAACTGCAGTCTGCTCCACAAAACCCACCACTAACCCTGAGTACTGATCAGACGCCAGAGAACCGGACGTTGGACCGGGGGATGAAAACCAGGTGCCTCCCGCTCTGCGTTCACCTCCTAGGGAGCCTGACAACCTGCCATTCGAGCACCTGATAACGCTGCACAAAAGCAGATGCCAGATAAAGGTACTCAGTCTGATCTGATGCCAGGGGACAGCGTACCACAAGATCTGACACCAGGGACATCTAATGTCCCTAACCCGAAACCAGGCCCAGTGTTACCTTTGGCAGAGGTTATGGACTTATTCAACAGTTGGAACACCATAAAAGAGGAACTGTGACTTAGGCCCCCAGAGCTGGTTCCCAACCCTGCCGGGATACCGGCTCAGCTGTGCCTAGACCCCCACCCCCCACAAGACTGCTCCAGCCATTCCCAATGCCTGATTGCCTGCCGTCAGGGGGATGATGACAGAGGATCCACCCGTATGTTGTAAGCCTAATCGCCATCTGTTCTCTGTCCTCCTCCAGAGGCCAGTCCTATACCTCTTCGGAAGGTTCTTCTGGGGGTTCCTCCTATGACTCCTTAGAATGACCTACCTCTACCTTCAGTGGTCTATAGCAGGGAGTCTCCTAGGTCGCCTCCAGATGATCCCTCATTTTTGGATATCGTAAGTATCCAATTCCTGAATCAAAGGGAGATGGAGGAATTGGACTCTTGAAGATGACGTATAGCCAGATTCCTGCGGTCCACAGACCTAAAGCCTTTGGTCATACCACCCCTAGTGAAACCTTTCCAGGATGTCATGAAAGTGGCCTGGAAGCACCCTTCTACAACATTAGCAGTCCCTAAGAAGGCTGATTGATTTATATAGAATGCCAAGGGGGAAGACCCTCACCTAAGCAAGCAGCCTAAAGCTGATTCCATGATCCTCATTGCTGCCCATGGTAGAGCTCAGCAGCCAAAGCACATGAGTTCTCAATCTCCAGACAAGGAATCTAAGTAGTTGGACCATCTGGGCCATAAAGTATTTTCTTCAGCCATATGTATGGTCAGTTCACTAAATTTTTTGGCTCACATGGTTATGTAACAAATATTATTGTGGAACAAGGCCATGGACCTGGCCAAAGCCCAGCCAAAATCGGACAGCAAGTCCGAGCTAATGGCAGTCCTGCAGTCAGGGGCTGACGTCAGGAGTCATAAGCTCAGATGTTCGTATGACTCTGCAGATACGGCCGCCAGGGCTGCTGCCACTGGTTCATGTCAGACGTCACTCCTGGCTTCGGTTATCAGGATTCCGCCAGGATCTTAAAGATGCAGTACTTGATGCTCCTTTTCAGGGCCCAGTCCATTTCGGACAAGGGACAGGAAAAACTAATCATGGTTTTGTCCCACGGAACTCTCCATGGATGCCTTCTATCCCCTTTACTGTTTGTCCTATATTTAGAGCCCCTGGCAATAGCAATACGGAATACGCCTGATGTAGAAGAGAGGTGGGACATCATTCACATTAGATAAATCTCTTTGCAGGTGATATTCTATTAACATTGACTTCTTCCGAAACCTTTAATCTTATCTGTTGATCTTCACCATTCATCACTATGTGGGTACCTGGCCAGAACCAGGACCCTGCAAGAGCTTTTTCTATGGGCGGAGTACGTGACTAGAACTCGGCCTAACTTACTACGTGGCACTCGCAGGTTGGCCGTTAACTGTCTACTATGCCCTGACATCAGTATTTCTCACGCTGTAGAGTAAGGACCTCGTATGGAGCTCATAGTTTATGGTGCCATAGTTTTGTGGCCTAGTTCGCAGTTTAGCGTTGGTTTGGTTCTGTTTCGGCAAGCTTCTGCTCAATGCCGCTGGGTCCCAAAACTGTTCCTTTTATTTGTTTGTTTTTTAGAGCAACGTGAGTACTGTTTTGTGTTTAATTTTCCGATGGGTCATGTCTCTCTTTCTGGGGCAAACAGTGCGTCAAAAGCGGGCAGCCTCCTCGTGTCCATGCTCCCTGGCCGCCATTCCGTCACGGACCAGCATGACCGGTGTCTCACCTGCCTTGGCCCGTCCCATGACATGGACAGCTGCAACGCATGCTTCTCCATGGACCACCGTATCATTGAATTGTGTGCGTTTAAAGTAGAGCGCATGCTGCAGACTTTCTGGGGACGGGTGCACAGTCGACGGGCTAAGGCCAGGATGCTTGACTTTTCCTCTGGGTCCCCTCCTGGTTCTATAGGACCACAGAGGAGTGGGCCTCTGCCTCTTTTAGCCTTGCTGCGGTGGGTGCTCCTTCCGCGGTGCAGGAGGCCTAGTCCGTTCCTCTTGGGGGTCGGGCAGGAGACACCGCCCCTGTAATCTCCTCCTCTGAGGTGAGGGCTTCCCTGGTGTCGCGTCCAAGGGCTTGCGGCCCTGGGCCAGCACCGTCCTCTTTGCCTTCTGCTGGTGCCATTTTGGGCTGTGGTGCCGCTTGCGGCGCTGGTGGCCATCCCTCTGCACCGT
Source organism: Neoceratodus forsteri (assembly GCA_016271365.2). Lineage (NCBI taxonomy): Eukaryota > Metazoa > Chordata > Ceratodontiformes > Ceratodontidae > Neoceratodus > Neoceratodus forsteri. The sequence continues at coordinate 775,528,082 of CM057453.1, read as the reverse complement.
TCTCACTGCCAGCACTGGTGATTGGGAGGTGCCGTGGAAGGTGCACTAGACGTTCTTGGGGCCATTCCTGGTCTCTGTTGTTCTCAGTGCTGGGACTGGGGACAGCGCAGACTCTGCCATTATGCTGGGGAGGGGCAGTGCTACGGCTGGTGCAGTCTTACTCTGGTGCTATTTGCGGTGCCAAGGAGGGTGCCAGCTCTGTCTCTGGTTCTGACGCCGTTTGGAAGTGCTGGGGAGGAGGCTGGCACCAGTTGTGCCAGGGAAGAGTGCAGCACCATGGTTGGCACCACCTCTGGCTCGGGTGCCATGGCTGGTGCTGCTTCCAACTCTGGTGCCATTCGTGGTGCCGAGGGGGAGTGCAGTGCTGGGGTTGGGGTTATTGGCGCTTGCAGCCCAGGAACCCGCAGGGGTCGGACAGTGTTCTGGCATCGGACCTTCTTCTTGGAGGACTCTGGGTCAGATCCAGACTGTCTCTCGGACTCCTGAGTCTTCTGACACCATGGTGTCCACCACTTCGGCCCTCACCTGGCCTCCGCCTTCTGTGGTGCAGGCAATTCCTGCCAATTGTGGGATCGGGGCACTGACCATCCAGCAGTGGTCCACGTGGCCACTGCTGCGAAGGGGGGGGGGGTTGTCTGCCCTTTCAGCTGGGAGGCACTCTTCTTGGTGTGCATAGACAGAGTTTGGGATAGGCTAGAGCACCCATAGAAGGGGAGGGTGCTGCTCCCTGGGTGGACTCTTCGGGATCCGCCTAGCGTTGTCAGCTGCCTAGGCTGGTGGCTTCGTGGCACAGGGCTCTTTCGGAGGCCGAGGGGTCGAAGAGCCTGGGTTCAGTGCAGCAGCCTCTACCTGGGATCCACCCAGGTTCGGGGAGGAGTCTTGGTGCAGATTCTCACCCTTCTCCTTGAGAGACCTCATCTTTGGAGGCCAGGGACCCTCCGTCTGGTCTCGCACTGTCCTGGTCGCCTCATAGGGGGGATTCTTCCCTAGGGCATGGTCACAGCCATTCTGATCCGGTTGAACAGCTGTTGGCTGTTGTGCTTTCTGGGTCTCCCTCCTAGTTGGGAGCATCTGCCAGGCCCTCCTGCCTGGGCAGAGAGGACATTCTTCTCCTGTGAGGAGTTTGGCTCCTATTCCTCTATCTCCATCCCCTTCTCTCCCAGGTATTTTCGGTCCTAAGGGGTCTCTGACCTGTGAGCAATGCAAGGGATTGACTGCGCATTTCCCAACCTATGTCAGGGCCATGGATGAGAGGGTGTTCCACCCCCCTCCTGCACAGTCGAACCCTGAATCTCTGGACTCGTCTGCATAGTCATCCCCCTCCTCGGAGGGAGAGGAATTGTTCGTCCACATTTCCCCTACATCTGATCTCTCCTCGTATCAGCGCTTCCTCGCAAGGATGATGGACGATCTCCAGATTACCCCTACCTCTGAAAGCAATCCTGAGCACATGACGCGTGCCTTCTAAGGTGAGTTTAATGTGGCCAGCCTGGTGGTTCCCGCCTGGCCTGTTCCCTTTTGGGAAGAGTTGCTGCAGCTCTTGTAGTGTCCCTTTTCCACAGTTCCAGTCCCAAGGGATCGGCGCCAGCGGTATTGTGCTTCCCAGGAGTGTCCAGAACACATGCCTCACCCACTTGCGGGCTTGACACAGCTGGATTCTCCCTCTGAGCATCGCACCCCTCATCATGACCAGACTCCTGATTCAGGCTCTGGATTTTGATTTCTGGGGGAGGAGAACATTTAAGTCCGCTCTGATTTTAATGTCCATTGCTTCACATCAGGTTCATTATGCATCCTATGACAGGTTCTTGTGGTCCAGGCTAGGTCAGCTCCTAGCGCCTCTGCCTGATTCGGAGGTAACCAGACAGGCCATCTCCCTCTCTGCTCAGGGCCTGGTGCTAGCAAGGCACGAAGTGAGGGTGTTCTACAACGCCAAAAGGGTAGCTTCCAGGATTGTAGGGGCAGCCATCTGCACTAGGCGGATGGCATGACTTCTTCTTTCCTGGTTATCACCCATTGCCTGGCGTAGGGTGATTTCCTCTGCCTACTGGAGAACTCCTCTTTTCTCCTGTAGGGTGAAATGGCAACTTTTTGGGTGCCTTCCTTTCCCCTTCGGGCGGTCTCTGTCTCGTCTAGACCAGTCTCTGGCCTCTCCAGACCCATAAAGGTTCTCCCCTCCAGAGTGTCTCCCACTGGGGGCTAAGGGGCTTAGTCCCTTATGGTTGTATTGGGCCCCCTTCAGGGCTCGGTACTCACCCACATAGTGATGAATGGTGAAGATTAACACAGATAAGATACAAAAATTGCGTACCTACCGTGATTATTGATCTTTTTGTGTATCTTCACCATTCATCACTAAATCCCGCCCTCCATCCCCCTGGGGCCTCATTCTCTGGGTTCCCCCTCCCTCTGTGTGTCTCTTGTTTCTATTCCATCCCTCCTTCCCTTTGGCCAGGAGTAAGGGGACCCTGGAGACACACAGGGTGGACTTTAGTTCTTTATAGCTTGGATTGTGGAGAGTGAGAGGGGGATTCTTTTATTGCCTTACGGCATTCCCGCCCCTTGTTAAGGGTGGGGTAGTGAGACTGGAACCCCCTCTTCCCCCTTTTTCTCTTGTCCTTCAGGACTAATCCCATAAAATTCTTAATTTGGGGGGAGGTTCTTCTTTTGAAGTGTCCCCCCCCTTTTCCCTTTGGGTAGGGGAGAGGACATGTCTTGGCTCCTGGTTCTCTCAAGCTATTCCTAAAGAATCCTTATGACTAATCCCTCTGGGTTGGTCGTTCTCTGCCAGGAGTTTCTCAGATCCCTTTGGGTTAACCTTGCTTGCCTTGACAGGTTGCCTTAACATCTACTCCTCTTGGGCAAACTGTCTGAACCTTGTTGAGTCTCTCCTTAAAAATGTTTTGAGGGTCCAGACTGCAGGGTTGGTTGACACTGTCCTCTTCCCCTCCCTTTCACCTCTTTCCCGGAGATTGGGGCCCTTCCCAATCCCTAAATTTCCTCTCTTCTTCATTCTGTGTCCTGTCGTTTATTCCTCCTTTGATTTGTATATCTTTTCCTTTTATCTATCCCTTGGGCTCTTTTTCCCCACCCCCCTCCCTTTACTTCTCTCTATGGCAATTCCAAACGGACGTCAAGGTGGAGTCTTTGTGAGTTAACTACCAACCTGTGAACATCACGTAGTACAGTGGCCTTGAGGGTGGTGCTGTCATTGCGTCTGCTCTGCCCATACTACAAAAAAGCTCCTGTGGGGTCCTGGCTCTGGCCAGTTACCCACATAGTGATGAATGGAGAAAATGAACAGAAAGATCAATAATTACATTAGGTACGTAATTTTCATTTCGAGCAGTATGGCACCAACTAGGCCCATTTGGACACTTGGGCTATAAATTGAACGATTCTAAAACAGAAGTATTGAAGTTTTTATATAATCCTCCCCTATGTTAAAAGCCCGCTACTCCTTCAGATAGAATAGTCGTAATGAGATAGCTATGGTTTAAACTCCCATATAACCTGCTACATCTGGATATAGAAACTACAAACCCATCACACAGCAGTTAACAGCAGATTTTACTTGCTTGACACAGCTCCCCTTAGGCTTCCTTAACCGTATTGAAACCATACAACAAAATATTCTCCCTAGATTGCCTTTTTTAAGATGTTGCCTATAACCCCCTCAAAAGTCTGCTTTGTCATGGAATAGGCTAAAATCTAATTTCATTTAGAATCGTAAACCACCTAGAATAAGATTCTCCACGTTACAACTACCCAGAAATAAAGGAGATTTAAACCTCCCAAACCTGGAATTAGATACCCGGGCAACTCAGACTTGCATTTTATTAAATCATATAACAACCACCTATCAAGCCCACTGGAAAACCTTAGAACAGACTCTAATGGGAAATACAGATATACCCCCCCCCTTCCTGTTGGGAAATCCACCTACTTGTTTACCACCCTCTCAATACTTGCAGTATTCAGTTGATCCCTATCGGCACTGGTTACTCATCAGACAGAGTTCTTTTGGATACAGAAAAACTTGATTTGAAAGACCTCGCCCACGGTACTCTAATTCCTCTCAAGACAACAACTAGAACCCATACGGGGCTGGGCCCAGTATGGGGACTGTGACACGTCTGGCAAATTATAACACCTACAGGTGTTGCACCCTTTATAAGTATACAGGCAAATTACAAACTCCCAAATATGGCAGCCCCACAGTACATTCAACTGATTATTTCTACTCCATGAGCAAGCCCTAACAGAACTGGATGGTTCCCCTACTGGTCTGGTTACCCTGGTGGTGTCCTGTATTAAAGAAATTGAACTTTTTAAATTAAATATGCTTTAAGTTTTCACACAGATAAGACCAAACAAAACATGACCACGACAACACAGCAGAAATCCTCCCCAAGACCCTCCCACCCCCTGACCTCAGAGGTTACAATGAATAAGTAAGAAAGCAGCCCATACTAGTTGAATTTAAAGTATACATACATATTGGGGTACAAATGAATAAAAGAAAAGAGAACATATATAATCCCTGTAATGAAATTTTAAACTGTCCTTACTTTGCTCCATGGAAGGATTTAGCGAAAGTAAGGTATGCAGTTCACTCCATTTCTTATTGTAAACTTGGATGGGATTATGCATACCGGCTATCATTTTTTTTTTTTTTTTTTTTGAAATCTGAGGTTATACAACAATCCATTATACCCTTCGGAGTAGGGAATTTCCACCTGACCTTTCCAGTGGCAAAGTATTGCCCTTTTCTCCGAAAGGGAGATCCTGGAGATATGGTACCTTTTCTTGCTTTAACTGGTATTCTGGAGTAGTCAGCCAACATACAAACCTCAGGAGTGAAATACTCGTCTAGCCCTAGCAAGGGATCTATTTTTTGCTTAATCTGTTCCCAGAGGGAGGCAACATTTGAACAGTCCCACATTACATGTAGGAGGTATCCATCTGCCTGACCACAACGTGTGCCTAAGGGAGATGGTAAATTCCCCATTCTAACCAGGTGTACAGGAGTAAGATGCATGTTTTTATAAAAATATAGAACTGAGTAAGCCGCAATTTATCGTTGGACAACATAGCTATATAAATCCAGCCATATGTGGTCAGAGTTAAAGCTGGAATTGGGGAAATGAGGAAGACCAGTAAGTAGATTGGCCCGACATCTCTGGGAAAACCTTAGCAAATAGTATACATGTTATCTGGAAGACAATGCGGCTGCCATGCTAGGTTTTGGAGGGTTTTGAGAAATTCCTTTTGATTAATGGTCCATGCTGTCGTGCCAAATCGAGTAATCAGCAGGTGCCTAATCTGATTTTAAATATGAATTTGTTCGATATATTAAGATATGTTAACATTTCCTAGCTAGTAGCTAGACTATCCCCTGCAAAAAGATCTATGACCCTCTTCCCTTCTAGTGCAGAATATCACGGGGGGTTAATAAATGTCCTCCAAGTTGAAAGTTAAGATTATGGCTGGGAGAAGTCCCTTTTGTTGTCATAATGTAAAAATCTGCACATCAGAGCGTAAACTTTTAATGATGCAAGAATCAATTTTTGTAGTTGTGCTGGCAATTGTTTAGGTGGAATGAAGTATAGGCTGTCAGGAGATAACCACATTCTGCATTCTGAATTGTAGCCATAAGGGGATACAAGGGGAGTTACTTTGCAGGGTTTCCAGATTGGACCATCTACCATACTTGGCTATATGGCTCGCTAAGTAATAAGCAAATAAATTGGGTAGTTTAAGGCCACCTAGCTGCTTCGGTGCTCCTAGTAGAGTATAGGCCCTACGCAGTGGTTTGCCTTTCCACAAAAACCCAGAGAGAATACTGTGTGCTCTCTTAAACCATTTCAGGGGAAGCAAAAGGTTAAGCATATTCAGTGGATGACAGTCAAGGAAGAATTTTCATTTTTATGATTCTTCCCTGGAGAGATATTGGTAATGAAACCCATATACACAAATCCTGCTGGATTGTACCAACCAGATTGTCTAGGTTAAGATCTTCCTGGACATAAGTCTCCACCACTCATTCACACTATTGGGATCTGCGCCGGAGGCACAAGGACCCATCGGGAGCAAACTTTTTGCTGGGGAGTCGACGCCAGAGATGGCGCCGCGAGGAACGGCGCCGCGAGCCCTAGCTCGCGCGGCAATGACTTTCTACGCGACCTTACAAACGCCTTTCAGTTCCTTTTTTCCCCAAGGCCGTCAGTGCACTTCAGTGAACGCCGCTTCGCTTGTCGGGAGTCAAACTTCAAACTAGCAGCATAGTTTTCAGTTTTTATTATTTTGTAGTATTATCTCGATACAGTACCGCTTGTTGTTCTTGGTTTTAATAAAAATAAAAAGTCTCAGCCTACACTGGCGAGATCGACCATGAAGCAGGTCAGGTGACGGTGAAGCGACGCTCCGTCTGAAAACTGTTCAGCCAATCGGGCTGGAGTCCGATCCCACCGCCTTCTCGGAAGGGGTCTGACAATAGTCAGTCAGTGCCGGGGGTGAGTGATCCCAGCGGAAGCATAAAGCCAAATATAGTCGCATTCTCGCGCACCGTTGCTGCCTCGAAGCTCTTCTTCGACCCGCAGGTCTAAAGAGAAGGTATCACTAGAGGTCACCCTCTGATAAGTCTCGCGTGAGCGTTCGGGTTCTCGGGAGCTGGTTACGGTCTCCTCCTCGGAGTCGCCAACAGCGGCTTCTGGTAGCCGACGTCTTCGACATCGGAGTCCTACCCCGCCCGCAGGTAGGTCTTCAGATGAGCAGTTTCATCAGAGGGCTGCTCTTATGGAGCAATGGGCTCAGAGGTTGGTTCGGCTACCTGGCTCGGTCGTTCGTGGGCCTTTGGGCTCTCTGGGCAACCAGGTAGGGCAGTTGGACTTTCCTGGTCGCGCGGTACCTTCTTCGGTGCCGTCGACTCCGTGCTTAGGTCCCCCAACATGGCTTTGGCGCAGGGGGCCACACCGATGCCCTTATCTCCTGTTCTTTTTCCTTCAAAACCTGTTTTTCGGTCTCCGGGTAGCCTTGGCGGCCTCATGGCTCCATCTTGACGTCCCGCGGCGTTGCCAGCGGTGTCGCGTGCTTCGGCGTTATCGCGGCCGTTGGCACCTTCGGCGCCCGTCCTACGGCTATGCGGCTTCGGCGCGGTTGCGGCGCCAGCGTGGTTCTTCGGCATCGTTCTCGGCGCCGTGCGCCTCATGGCACCGGGGCGCTCGGAGACTTTCCTTTTGTCTCTTTTCCTCCTTCCTCTTCTGGCTTTCATCCCTTTCCTGTCCATACAGTCCCTCCTGGACTGTCAGGAGATAGTTGGCTTGAGTGACCCAGACCTTCGGCTTTGAGTGATGAGGTAGGCGAAGCAGGATCTTTTACTGCTGCAGAGCCTGTGGTCGGACCTGTCATTTAAGTCTCTGCTGAAGAATATAATTTCCACACTTTCTCTCCAGACTACAGACATCGATCCTGGGAAGTGCGCTAGAACTCCGGTACCTTCACGCTTGGAGATCCCTCCGGATTGACTCCTCCGATTCAGCCTTCCTTGAGCCGCTGTCTCAAAGTGGTATGGAATAATCCTGCTCTCTCTTCATCAGTAGCTAAATCCATTGATAGAAATATTCAGCCCCAAGGATGCGTCCCATTTGGCATCCCAAGCTTTTGCGGATCTGATTTAGTCCTGGCAGAGAATAAGGTCATCCTTCCTCAAACCACTACAGCTCGACCTATTAACAAGGAATCTAAGTAAGATAGACACCTAGATAAGAAGTCTTTGCTGCTTTACCCTAAATGTCGTATTGCCAGTTACCAGGGCTATTTTTCTCAATCTGAGTATATCCTGTGGCACTCTCTCAAGCAAATGGTTGAAGCTCTTCGGATCTGATTCAAAACCAGAGCTTCTCCAAACTATTACCAGGGGTATTGAATCTAACAACCAACAGGTTAAAGCAGCCATGGATGCTTTCGACTCCGCTTCCCGTTCAGCAGCTGCTGGTATTTGCGCCCACCGCCATTCCTGGCTGTGCACTTCAGGCTTCACCAATGATGCGCAACAGCAGGTAATGGCATTGCCCTTTGATGGTGCATATCTTTTTGGTCCTCGGGTCGAGCAAGCTCTAGAAGCTACACAAAGACTAGGTCAGCCATTAAGTTGGCTGAACCCTCCTGCCCCTCTAGAGGGCATGCCAATGAGCGTCAGTTTCATAAGTCAGTCCTTTGAGGCAGAGGCGGTTTCCGACAGAACCAACCTGCAACCTCAAGAGGCGCAGAAAGCGCAAGGCAGAGGCCGCATGCGCTACTTTATAGTGCTGGCCCAAGGTCCCACCTCAACTGCCCAGGTGGACTTTTCCTCTCTGGTGGAGGTCGGCTAATGCACTTCTACAGCCAATGGAAGTCCATAACCTCAGACAAATGGGTCCTTGGCGGATAATCCGAAAGTACTCACTCAATTTTGTGGAAACTCCTCCCAGATTGTCCTCCAAGCGGCAACCCAGGCTGTCTGCCCTCCAGTCAGACCTTCTCACCGCGAGATTCAGGACCTTCTAAACAGGACAGTAGAACTTGTGCATGCATGAGCATGAATCACTGAGGTTCTACTCTCATTACTTTCTGGTTCCAAAAGAGTCTGGGGAATGTGCCCCATTCTGAGATCTCAGAGCTAAACAAATTTCTCCCAAGGAGAAATGAAATGATTTCTGTAGGAACTCTGTTACCCTTGCTTCATCAGCACGACTGGTTAGCTTCCCTAGACATGCAGGATGCTTACCAGCACATTCCCATTCACCCGAGACATCACAAATTCCTGAAGTTTGTGGCTCTGGGACAACATTCAGTTCAGAGTCCTGCCCTTTGGGCTATCCTCTGCGCCGCGAGTTTTTACAAAGTGTTGTGCAGTTCTCACAGCGCACCTCAGAAAACTCGGAATACAGGTGTTCCCTTATCTGGACGATTGGCTTCTGGCAAGTCCTTCCAGGCAAGGGACTCTGGGCATCATGAGACGGCCTCTCACCTCCTTACGTCCATGGGAGTCCTGCTGAACCTCAAGAAATCACAGCTGCAGCCCTCCCAGAGCTCCTTTCATAGGGACCCTTCTGGACACGTCCTGTGCGAAGGCTTTTCTCCCAGAGGACAGAAGGGCGATATCCTTCTGATGGCCCGTTACGCCGGAGAACAGGTCAGTTACAGCGCTCTCGATGCAGCGGATGCTGGGCCTCATGGCATCCTCAGTGTTCACTGTACCTCTGGCCCGTCTGCACTTGAGAACCACCCAGTGGATGCTCAGTACTCAGTGGTCTCCAACCACTCACCCGCAGTCCTATCTCATCAAGGTGACTGAACCCCTATGGAGGTCTCTCACCTGGTGGTCTCAAGAGGACAATCTCCTGCAAGGATACCCCTTTGCCCCTCTGGACCATCAGATCTCCATTACACGACGACCTCACTAATGGGGTGGTGAGCTCACTGTCAGGCTCTCCACATTCAGGTTGTGGACTCAGCACAACGAGTCTCAGCTTCACATAAATGTCCTAGAAATGAGAGCCGTCCTTTATGCGGTCCGAGCTTTGAAGGACATTCTCTGTCATAAGAATATTCTCCTCCAAACGGACAACAAAGCAGGGCGGTGCTCATTCTTACCCCTTATGCAGAGAAGCGACGAGGGTCTGGGAATGGTGCTTGGAGCACAAGGCTCTACTTCAAGCAAGCTACCTGCCAGGTGTACAGAACGACTTGGCAGACCGTCTCAGCAGAACAGAGACAGATCCTCACGAGTGGTCTCTCGACTCAACCATAGTTCAGTCACTATTCGAAGAGTGGGGAACTCTGGACCTGGCCCTTTTTGCGTCCCCACTCAACGCAAAACTGCCTCTCTTCTGCTCCAGAAATCCAGGGCCTGACATTTTTTTGTCAGGATGCGTTCAGGCTGCGGTGGACAAAATGCTTTCTTTCCGCCTTTCCGCCTCTTCCCTCTTCCTCTAATCCAGAGAGTACTCCAAGTTCGAGTCTCAGGGAGACAAGATGATTCTCATTGCTCCCTTTTGGCCTCGACAACTGTGGTTTCCACTTCTCAACAGTATGTTGGCAGTTCCTCCGAGACCACTTCCCCTGCAGATGAACCTTTTAACTCGGGGACCGGTGGTCCATCCCAATCTGAGATCTCTTCACCTTCCGCTTGGCTCCTGAAGAGGTAGAAGTAAATCGGTTCAATGTCTCTGAAGAGTTTCGGATATCGCCTTCTGGCTACGCGGAAGCCAGCCCTCGGAGAGAAAAACACGGCTAAGTGGAGCGTTTTCCCTCTGGTGTGCAAAGTCCTCTTTGAATCCCTTTTCCTGCTCTCCGGATAAAATTTTAGAGTACCTTTTGGACCTCTCAAATTCAGGTCTCCAGTACTCTACAGTTAAGGTTCACCTTAGTGCCATTTCAGCGTATCATGAGCTGTTTTTTTCTCTTTCACTGGCTGTTACCTATGGTTGAGATTTCTTAAGGGCATTCTGCACACAAGACGTCCGGTTGCAGCCTGTGACATTAATCTTGTGCTAGACATGCTCACCCGGAAACCCTTTGAGCCTCTTGCTACCTGTGAACTAAGTTCCTCACCTGAGACTGCCTTCCTAGTGGCAATTACCTCAGTCCATAGGGTCTCTGAGATACATGCCCTGGTCACAGACCCTCCGTGATATTGTGTTCCTAAGGACAAAGTAGTCCTTAGTACTCATCCTAAATTTCTTCCTAAGGTTGTGTCAGAATTTCATCTTAACCAACCTTTGGTCCTTCCCTCTTATTTTGCGGACTTCCAAAATGAAGGGGAACGCTCTCTTCATTCTCTGGATGTTAAGAGGTCCTTGCGTTTCTACTTGGATAGAACCAAGGATTTTCGTAAAGCCCAGCAACTGTTAGTTTCCTTCAGTGAGGCCCGGCTGGGTCAACCTGTCGCTATTAGATGTATCTCAACATGGCTAGTGGTGTGCCTTCGTCACTGCTATTCCATGGCGCAGGTTAAGTTGGAGGGTAGCGTTTACGCTCACTCTACCAGAGCTGTAGCGGCATCCCTAGCGGAAATCCAAGAGCGTGCTCCATTGCAGACACAATGCAGCCACCTGGAGCTCCAGTGCATACTTCATAAGCATTATGCACTCGATGTCCATGCCAGGCGACATTCTTCCTTTGGCAGAGCCATCCTTAATGGACTTCTATCTTAAGAAGCGTGAGCTCTTGGTTTCTCCTGCCGCCCTCTCGGGGATTATTAGCTAAGTACTCTCCCAATAGTGTGAATGAGTGGTGGAGACTTATGTCAGGAAGATATGAAATTACGTACCTACAGTAATTCTTTATCTTCTTGGGCCAGTCTCCACCACTCATTCCACACTCCCTCTCCATCCCTGAGGCTCACCTCTCTTGTTGGTCTTCACTCCCTCAAATCTTTGGGCCTTGAAGACTTCTTTGTTGACCCTTCTTACACGGTCGTCCGGACTATCTTATGTCCGGTTTTTAGGTTAAGCTACCCTTCTAGGTTAGTTATGCTGCACCTCCTTGGTAAAAAAGGTACTGAGGCGGTTGGGGAGTCGTCGCCGAGATAGTCATTGCCGAGCGAGCTGAGGCTCGCGGCGCCATCTCTGGCGTCGACTCCCCAGCAAAAAGTTTGCTCCCGATGGGTCCTAGTGCCTCTGGCGCAGATCCCAATAGTGTGAATGAGTGGTGGAGACTCGTCCAAGAAGATAAAGAATTACGGTAGGTACGTAATTTTCATTTTCTTTAGTAAGGTTGCTTGCTGGGAGAGGGTAATACCTAGATACTCATGTTTGGTGGCCCAGTCTAGTCCAAGTTGAGCCAACTCTGATTTAAAAATTTGGAATTTAACAGCATTACCAATGTCTCATCCAGGTTGTCTGTAGTTCAAGAACTCACTGAATTCCCAAATAATATTGAGAGCTGCCGGAATGGAGTTGACAGGGTCTGAAAGATGTAGGAAAATATCATCCGCATACGCAGAGAGTCTGAGGTCAAACAGGGATTCCCCTAATAAGGGGGGTGAGTTTGAGATAATGCAACAAGGGTTCCAGATAAAGATTGAATAAAAGAGGCAACAAGGGGCAATCTTTCCTGGTGCCAGAGTGCAAGAGGAATCCTTTGTCAGACTACCATTACAGTATATTCTCACCCAGGGTTGAGAGTATAACACTCTGGTCCAATCTATAAAATTTGGTGGAAAGCCAAACTGCTTCACTACTGTGAATAGGAAAGCCTAATTAACCCGATCAAATGCCTTCTCTGCATCCAGGGAGACCAGGACCATTGGTTGATTGGCCTCCTTGGAGGCACAGAACATGAGATAATTTCCTCAAGTGATCCACTAAGGAGCGTCTTTTCATGAAACCCACCTGCTGTAGGCCAATCAGTGTCTTCCATACCTGCAGCATCCTGTTGGCCAGTATTTTAGCGAAGGTTTTAACATCCTAATTCATAAGGGAAATGGGACGGTAATTGGTCACTCTGTCCAGGGATCTACCAGGCTTAGGTAATACCACTATCGGAGCTTCTAATAGTGAAACATCTGAAATACCCTCTTTGCAGAAATAAGAGAATAGTTTTTGGAGAATTGGAGCCAATTCCAAGATGAATACCATATAAATATTAGAGGGTAAGCCATCCGGAACTGGGGATTTGTCCAAGGGGAGAGACTGAATGGCAGTTAAAATTTCCTGAAGAGGTGGGTCTTTCTAGGAAAGATAGTTGATCTGGTAAAAGTTTAGAGAGCTGAATAGCAGGAAGATAATCTTGTATTTCTGAAATAGATGGAGAATTAATAGGTGGGCTATATATTTGGCAATAATACTCTTAGAATTCTTGGGCTTGTTCTTCGGGGAGAGTTTTACTTGACCCATTGGATAGGAAAGTAATGGAGAGAACCAGGCGGGAGGCTTCCTGCTTTCGTAGTCTGAAAGCTAGAAGGTTCCCTTCGTTGTCTTCTTGGTAAATATAGGTGGCATGTGTTTTAAGAAGGGTGTATTTGGCTCATTCCTCAGACTCTCTGCATATTTATCTCTAAGGGATATCAACAGTATTTGTTCTGCTTCAGAGTTTGCAATGTTTGGGCTGTTCTCCAGGGTTAGAATCTTGTCTAAAAGGTGGCACAAAGCAGCTTCCTGCTTTTTTCTTCTTAGTGGAGGCTAATCTAATAAATTCCCCCTGTGACATGCATTTAAGTGAGCACCAGAGTTTGCCTAACTCAGGGATCGACCCCTGATTATATTCCATAAACTGGGTACTGAGATCTTTAATTCTGAATATTACCTAGTCTTCTTTAAGAAGTTGAGTATTCAGTTAACATATCTTATCCTGATAGGAGTTATTAGAGATGTCTCATTCCAGCCAGGTGAGCGAGTGGTCAGATAGTACTCTAGAAGTAATCCCGTGTGTCCCCAACATTACATAGTATTCTGCCAACTAGAAAATAATTCAATCTGGAGAAAGTCTTGTGTACTTGGAAGTAAAAGGTTTACGCCTGGTCTGAAAAGTTGAATATCTGCCAGGGGTCACACAGGCCCCCCATTTCAGTAAGTTCATGAAGAGAGCATTGAGCCAGGGAAAGTTGCGACTATCTGCACCCAGTCCTGTCCAGGTCCGAGGTCATCATCTCAAATGTTTGCCTTAAAAGATGCTCTCTGTACTGATGAGGCTCAGGATTAATTACACTGAGAGCTGGTGAGTCAGAAATCAAGATATGTGTGTGTGTGTGTGTGTGTGTGTGTATGTATATGTTGGGGCGCAGAAGCTTGAGTTAGGCGCACGTTTGTTCAGGCAGCCATAACATGACCCAAACCAAAGATTTTGAACTCTTAACCCCTTATCAGCATAATATATAAAGCTCTTAAACAATATTCCTTAGATGACTTGGAATATATCGGGCAGCGATTTGTCTAGGGAACTCCGAGAGGATTATGATATGGAATTATGGGAGACAAGTGCCCTACCTCTGCAGAAAGTCTCCACTTCTAGTTATTGGAAGGAATATGCTTGAAAATCCAGAGTGGTTTTTTTTTTTTTTTTTTTTAACTCCTGACATTACGTCCAAATATATGGGCCCCGATCAAGGTTTATGTTGGAGAGGCTGTGACCATTTACAAATGAATATAGTTCACATAATCTGGGCATGCCAGTTACTCAAGCGTTTCTGGCAAGAAATGCTGGAAGAAATAGAAGCTCAGAGGAGCCATGTCCTTTAACACCGACCTTTGTCCTTACGGCAATACTGCCACAGGGAATCTGACCAAATACCATTCTTTACAAACAGCCATTTTAATTCTGGCTGGAAAAAAAAAAAATTACTAGAATGTGGTCCATGACCTCTTCCCCTAAGAGGGTTGGCGAAAAACTAGTCGATGTAAAATTTGGAACACCTCTGAGCCAAAATGAATTCCAAAAGCTTCGACATTAAATGGTGAGTTTGGGTAACATATCAATTGGAGCACTACCTTGAATTTGTGCCATGAGGGTATACAGTCAAACTTTTTAGTAGCGCCCCCCCCCAAAAAAAGATATCTGTATTGTGAAGTAGTGTTCTTTTAACCCTTTATATTTACATACAACAGACACAAATGAATTTCAAAGTTGGTAGACAAATTGTTTTTAATAGATGAAATGAGTGCAGTGAACATATTGAAATACTATCTATTTTCCTGTCTTATTCCTAATTATTGAAGCAAAAATGTTGGTTTGCTGGAGATTGGACTCCATATAGACAGGCAAGAAATAAATACATTAAACAAATTAGAAAAATTAAGGAAATGTTTTTCAGAGAAGTGGATAGTAATATAAATGAAAATCCTAGACTTTTCTGGAAAACCATAGTTAATTTGATGGGGAAATACTAAAGAGCAGGTAAGGATTGAAATTGATGGGCAACTGGCTTCTTTAAATCATACTGTGGCAAATGCATTTAACACTTTTTTTTTTATAGATGTAGGTACACACATTTTGGAATGTAACACCCTTGGCAATAGGGATAACATTCAGGAATACATTCAACATTTGAATGGGTTTAAAAACATTTACGTTTAGAAGTATTAGGGTACATGAAGTTGGGGAGGAACTTCAGAAATTGAATGTTAAAAAAGCCATAGGATTGGATAATATACAGACAAAATTGCTGAAATATACAGCCCCTTGTATTGCATATCCAATAATATATCTGTTTTCTTTGACTACTGGTGAATTTCCTAAAGGTCGGAAAATATCTAAGGTAGTACCAATTTTCAAGGGAGGACAGCAACATATTAACTGTACTGCCCTATTTCTCTGTTGCCAGTGGTATCAGATTTTGGAGAAAATTGTCACAATTAGTTTTTTCCTGGAATCAAACAAATGAATGCTTATCAGTCAGGATTTGGATCTGCACATAGTACAAATACAGCGTTAGTGAAGGTAGTGGGGGATGTACAGTGGAGTCTGGACAGGAGAATGTTTGTGGGTGCTATATTTATAGATTTATCTAAAGCTTTTGATACTTTGCATCACAGCGTTCTCCTGACCAGACTGCACGAAATAGGGGTGAAGGATATAGAATATAAATGGTTTAAAACGTATTTGCTGGATAGACAAGTGGTAGAATTGGGCAAATATAGGTCTGTGCCATTACATATTAAAACAGGGGTAACACAAAGATCCAATTTAGGTCCGCTGCTCTTAACCATATATATAAAAACTTACAATTTCTGGACCCTTCAATAAAGTACCACATTTATGCAGATGATACTGTGATTTATGTAGAGGGGGAACACACTATTAACATACAAAATAAATTACAAGAAGCTTTTAATCATTTGCAGGCTTTTTTTTTTTAAGAATGTAAATTATGCTTGAATACTAAAAAAATCAATGTTCACTTGTAATGGGAATAGGAAAGATGAGTTAAAGATTTACTCCCTAGAAGGAGTTCAGATACAATTTAGTAAATATAAGTATCTTGGAGTTATTGTAGATGAAAATTTGAACTGGAAATCACATTTGGAGGGTTTATTATTGAATATTGGGAAACAATTAGGCATGTTGTATAAATTGAAATATTTTATGTCCAGTGATACGAGGCGGAAGGTAGTAGACACTATGGTACTCCCAGTATTGGACTACGGAGATATGCTTTATGTGGGGGCCTCAGGGTGGAACTAGCCAAACTGGATACAATGTATAAGAGGCTGGCTCGTTTCATCATCTGTGCCCCCAGGAAAACTCACCATTGTGAACTGTATAAATCATTAAACTGAGATTTAAGGACAGAGAACGGCACCTCCCAACATTCATGTTTAAAGTGCAGAAAGGAAAGGTGCCTCCTTGTAGCCAGGAATACTTTAGGGTAAGGAAAATGAGTGTTTAAGGTCTGCTTGTGGTCTGGAATACATAATTCCAAAGTATGGTCTAAATATAGGTAGGTCAGCAGTTTGGTATAGGGGACCAGTATTGTGGAACTCTGTGCTTATTTCTCTACGCAATGCCAATTGCACTATAGATATGGCACCAATAAAAAGATGGTGGTATGAGAAATCAGTAATGCCATTGCATTGCTGTGGGGAATAGCCGTGTCTAAAAAGACATGCTTTATATTTTAAGTCAGCAGAATTTGCACATTTGACCTTGTGTTGTAGTAAGTTAGTTAAACCTGGTTAAACAACTAAATAAATAAAAATAAAATAAGTTCTAAATTTGTGATATGTTGATTTTGTATGTATTGTACCTATTGTAACTTACATGTGCAATATTATGTATGTAAAAATAGGATATCCTTGGAAATGAACCTCTGCTCAATGGAGCTTGTACCACCTACCCTTTTATATGCATTTTATGAATAAAAATGACTACTTAAGAGACTGTATCTGAATAAGAATGTCAGATGTAAGCTATTTGAACGGGAGCTTATAAATGCATTATTGAACTAAAAAAAAATCAATACAAATTTGCAGTTATTAGAAGAAAAAAATCACGGGCCTACACGATAAAGGGAAGGCGGTCTAGCAGGTACATAAAATGTACAAATCCCAGCCAGCTGCACCAAGGCGCCGACCCTTTTGTAAGCAACCGGATCAACAAGGAAGGAGACAGCAACACAGAGGGGGTTTCAAGAGAAAGGGTACTCCCTCCACCCCTGTCTGCAGGAACCCAGGGAACCAAGAGCGCCAAGAACCAGAGCTCCCTTGCCCACGCCCACCACTTTGGCATGACCTCCTGCCCGCCCCCCTCTTCTGGCGGAGTGGCGAGGGGGAGTCTGGCAGAAGATTCTCCCTTTACCTCAATGGCTGGTCCAACATCACCTCTGATCAGTGGGTACTTAAGGTAATGGGGTGGGGTTATGCACTAGTTTACTCAAATCCCTCCAGACAGCCCACCTGTACCCACCCATTGCTCCCCATCCCATGCAGAGCTTCTCAGAACAGAAATCCAAGCCCTACTAGGCAAAAGAGCAATCTAGCCTGTACCTCTGTCTGAGGATAGGGATACTACTCCCACATCCCAAAGATGGGGGACCTTCATCCTATATTGGACCTCAGCCAATTGAACACTTTCATCGAATTCAAAAGGTTCAGGATGGTGACACTCCCGGACGGGATTGCTCCCCATGCTTCAACAAGGGGATTGACTCTGATCCCTGGACATGCAGGACGCTTACATGCATATAAAGATCCTGCCATCACACAGAGGGTACCTCCGCATCACCTTCCAGGGAGAGCACTACCAGTTCAGAGCAGCGCTGCCACTAGGCCTTTGGCACCCAGGGTGTTCACCTGGCAGTAGTGGCAGCAGCTCTCAGGAGGCAGGGGCATTGTCTACCTCTACCTCAATGACTGGCTTCTAACAGCTCCCACAAGAGATCAACTGTCACTCTCTGGCAGACACCTTTCGCCTGTTCCAGAACTTGGGGGTCACTCTAAATCTTGCCAAGTCATCCCCCAGCCTACCCTGAAGTTGTAGTACATAGGGGCTGTCTTGGACACTGTCCAAGTGAAGACCTTCCTCCCCTCAGTCAGGGCAGATCGACTGCAGGCACTGGCTCGGAGTTTAGCTTCCAGAAATCAAGTTCCCGCAAGAACAGTAGTGCAGCTGCAATAGTTGCTGTACCCTTAGTTCATCTGTATGTGAGGGTTCTGCAGTGGAACGTAAGGGTCCAATGGGACCAGATCTTGGACGAGCTTGAACAACCAGTCAGTCTCCAACGCGGTTACTCAGACTCTGGAGTGGTGGCTTACCCCATCCTGGTTAGAATCCAGGGCTCCCTTCATAAGACCCAGTCCTCAGCAAATCCTGACAATGGATGCCTTGGTACTAGGATGGGGCACATTTTGGAGTACAACAGACAAGAGGGACTTGGACCGCAGTGGAGCGAAACCTCCACATAAACTTACTGGAGACGAGATCTGTTATTTACGCCTTTCAGGTGTTTCAGATGATTCTCTTGCCAGGGCCTCTACTGATCCAGTCAGACAACATGCTAGTGGTCTTCATCAACAAGCAAGGGGGCACACTCATATCCCTTCTGCAGAAAGGCCATGAGGGTGTGGTACTGTGCAGTAGAGCACAATCACGAACTAACAGCAGTTCATGTTCCATGGGTTCAAAACACCCTAGCTGACAGCCTCAGCCACCGTCTCAAGCTCATGAATGGGAGCTACTGCAAGACTTAGTAGACTACCTTTTTGGAAAGTGGGGCCTTCCAGATCTGGACCTCTTTGTGTCCCCACACGTCGTCAAACTACCCAATTTCTGCTTGCTAAATCCAGGGCCTGGTTTTTCCTAGTGAGATGCTTTGCACCTCTCTGCAGGGAGGCTACTGTATACCTTCCCTCCCTTACCTCTGATTGAGTGGTGCTCAAAGTTTAAGCAGAACAGGCAACCATGGTCCTCCTTGCACCATTCTGGCCTAGACAGATCTGGTTCCCACTGCTTCAACAGCTGGCATTGAAACCTCCAATTCCCTTACCCCTGTCCCCTCTGCTACTCTTGCAGGAACAGGGTACCTTAGTGCACCTGAATCCTCAGTCACATCATCTGCATGCATAGCTCCTGCCGACTTAATCAGGGACAGACCTGGAGTATCTTCAAGGGTAATGGAGGTCATTGTGGCCATGATGAAACCTTCAACTAGGGCCACACATGCCATGAAATGGAAACTATTCTGCCTGTTGGCGTCCTCAAGTTTCATAGATCCTATTACCTGCCTGGTAAATTCGGTACTGGAATACCTTCTTTACTTATCTGACAAAGGTCTTAGCTACTCATCCATAAAGGTACACCTTGTCAGCATGGCTCAGTTAGTAGCACATCTGCCTCTAGACCAGAGGTTCATGGGTTCTCATCCCACACTGGATTTGGACTTGCACCTAAAATGCTGGCATCCGAGTGCAGTATTAGGGGATTGCTGTACTGCTGGGGTGTGCCGTCCTTTGGATGAGACATTAAACCGAGGTCCCTTCTTCCCATCCTGGTTCTGTCTTGGTGGGTGTGTAGGTGGAAGTAAAGGAACCCAGGGCACTCTTCGCAAAGAGTAGGGGACATTCCGGTGTCCTGGTACATTTCCCTTCCTATAAACTCGTTCATGCAATTGTGCAGGCTGTGTGGGTGTCTTATTTAGTTTAAATTTTTTTTACCTTATTTATACTCTGACCCACACTAGCTCCTATCAGCAGGGTCCTCATTGTGCCCAGCTGACAAAGGTGGAGGATATCGCTCCTCTATTCTGCCTTCCGCCCCTATTAACCTGATCACCCTGGATTGCCCCCCCCCCCCCGCAGGGGGGAGGAGGATCCCACTAACCCCCTCTGTTTTACCTGAGATGAAGTGGACAGACAGATCGGCGCTCCTCTTGCCTCTGAGTCTGTAGCACCGAGGCCCATCTCCAGGAACCAGCGTTTGGTGTTTTTCTTCCAATTTTCGTCCCATCCCACAGATGTCGACACTCAAAGAGGGTCAAGGAGTTGAAGACACGTTGAGACATGCCGTATCGCTCCGACCCTCAGCTGATGACTTCCCCCTCCCATTCTGCTGCTCTCTAACTGTACCGCCACCTGGGGTCTCCAAGGTGGTGGTATGGCAGCGGGGCTTGCAATCCTCCCCACCCGGAGAAGGCGAGCAGCCCATCAGGTGCTCAAACCTTCTCCCCTGCATGACCCTGGCAGCCCTTGCTCATTCCTGAATACTAGTCGCCGGCGTAGCGTGAGGTAAGGTGTCCAGTGCCTCAGCCCTCCGGGCTGGCTCTGTGTGTGGGTGTTGTGCGATATGGCCACCACTACACATTGTCATTTCACTACCAGTCTAGCATTGCTTGTAAAGCGCTTTGGAATACACTATGTATGAAAAGCGCTGTATAAATGCAGATTATTCTTTCTGCAATGTCATCCTATCATGTACCTATGGAGGGCAGGACTCCGGCTCAGTAGGAATTGTCCAAGACTTTTCTGCATGGCATTATGCTCGTTAAGCCTCCCAGATGGGACTCCATTCCCCCCGGGACCTTTTGTTTATGTTGGGAAAACTTAAGTTGCTTCCCTTTTAGCCAGTTGCTAGTTGCGCCTCTTTTCTTGGAAGGCGTTATTTTTTTATTTTTAGTTATCTATTTTCTCTCCTACAGGCTCCAGATCTACCACTCCTCCTTCAGGCATCCTAGGTCCCCTGCACCTCTCCAACCTTCTCGGGCGCCCTTCTGCCTCGTATCTGCAGCCTACCTCGAGGTGGCTCGGCATTACCCTTCGCTGAGGTGGGTCCTTCTCAGAGGAGGAAGGCACCGGTGGGGACAGTCCAGCACACTATTCTTTCTTCTCGGCCTTGGGTGCTGCTGAAACAGCGGCAGACCCCGCAGGAAGTTTTTGGGCGTGCCTTGGACTGGGTGAAGTCATCCAGCCAATCTGGAGCATTTTTTCTCGCTTTTCTGGTTTGTCCCTCATACGCTACTACCTGTAGTGCCCCCTGTCTCCACTGTGGGCCACTACCGAGCGAGACTGCCACCCCAGGAGAGGAGTCCTCCGGATGCTCGATCCTCTCCTTCCCCCTACCAGCTTCTGGTGTCCCGAGTCCGTTCCTGAACCCGGGTTGCCTGCATGGTTCGAGGTGGGATGTCCAGCGTCTCAACCCTGTGCATCACCGGGCCGGCGGAAGGCATTATTTTTAGTTGCAGTTACTTCTGTTCTGTAGATTTCTGAGCTTCAGCCTCTGATATGTAAAGAGCCTTTTGATTTTCCACAGGATGGGGTATCCCTGTGCACCAGTCCTAAGTTTCTTTCGAAGGCTGTGTTAGAGTTTAGGCTCAGCCAGGATGTTAAACTTCCAGTTTACTACCCAGACTACTAGAACAAAGGGGAGGCCCTTTATCATATCTAGGATGTTCATAGAGTCCCTAGTTTCTACATAGATAGCACCCGGTCTTCCAGAAAGACAGATTGTCTCCTTTGTCCAACGGATGTTAGGGGCACCCGTGACTAAATAGACTTTGGCCAAATGGTTTGTCAGTTGCATGGTGTTCTGTTACCAAAAGTATGACGAGCCTTTACCGGGACAGATTTAAAGGTCATTCTACTAGGGGTGCTGCCACTTCCTTTCTATCTATAAGAAATGTATCGGCAGCAGATCTCTATGCAGCTGCTACCTAGAGTTCAGTCCATAGCTTTATAAAGCATTACAGTCGGGACATTGCTTCATGGAGGAGAGCAGGCTTTGGCCTTGCCATCCTCCAGGGATTGCTCCCTTAGGAGTACCAATGGTTTACCAATTTTCATAACCACCACCCTTCTGACCTGGATTCTAGCCTTGTAATGCTTGACTCTGTCCTAATGGTGTTACCTGCTGCAAGAGCTCCCTCTCAAAGTAAGATGGTAGTTGTGTCAGAACTTACCGTGACAGTAGGCCGGCCCGGTGGCGCTGAGGGTTGAGGTGCTAGACGCCACACCTCGCGCTGCGCCGGCGACCCGGGTTCGGGAGCGGACTCGGGTGGCCGGGGGTCGGCGGGGGGAGGGAGGATTGAGCGTCCCAACTGATGCTCTCCTCCCTCAGGGGTGGGTTACCAAGAGCGCACTGCGCTCTGCATTCCTTCCATAGCTGGTGGAAGCACCGGCAGAGGGAAGGGTGGAGGCGGCTCGCCTGCTCGGAGCCGGGAGGGGACATCTCGGCATGAGGGTCTGCATGCGTAAGCACGCTACCACTCGGGACGTCGTCCCTAGCGCCAAGGCATCCTGGGGAGTGGGGACGTCAGGGGAGAAAACCGGAAATACCCTCCGGCAGCCCTAGATGAAGTCCGCCCTAAGTCCACCCGGACCACCTACAGGACAGACCCTAATGTGCGAGGAGAGGAGGATGGGCACTCTAGGGGCAGATCCCTAAGGTAGGTACCGGGGGACATGAGCGGACGGAAGGAGGGGGCACCGGAGGCAGTAAGGAGGGATAAAGATGAAAAAAAAAAAAACTTACTGTGACAGTAGCTCTTGGAGAAGAGCTCTTGCAGCAGGTGCTTTCCTTCCCGCCTACCCCTGGGGTTCTGTAACTGTAGATCTCATCTGTCAATCTTCACCATTCATCACTGGTGGGTGATAGCTAGAGGAACAGGACCCTGCGGGAGCTCTGCGGAGCCGACATGACTGTGCCACCCTCGAGGCTGACTCATTGCTTGGCACTCGGCTGGCCAGTAGCTGACATCGACTCCTTCTCCGTCCCAGTTCTGCGGCTCCCGCCGTTGAGCCAACATGACCTCGTGTGGAGCGAATGTACTGAGTCAGCGGCCTAGTCCAGATCGTGCTTAGTTCTGTACAGCTGTGTTTATCAGCGCCATTGACTGGCAAGACCTTTCCTTTTTATTCAACGACGCAGAGTACTAACTTTACCATTTTCCGTCCGGTCATGGCTAGTTCAGAGGACAAGAAACTATCCAAGGTGGGCCGTCGTATGCGGTGGTGTCCCTGCGGCCAGCTTTTCTGTCTCAGACCAGCATGACCAATGCTTGACCTGCTTGGGCCCAAACCATGATATGGATCGTTGCGATGCCTGTTTCTCCATGGACCGTTGAGTGTTGGAAATGCACATGTTTAAAGTCGGACATCCACCTCAGACTTTCAGTGGACAGGCTGACACCAGGGACGCCAAGTGCAGGTCTCTTGACCCTTCGTCTCGGTCCCCTACCAGTCCTATACTACTCGTGGAGGAGGGGGTTTCCACCTCTTCATGCCTCACCTCGGCGGAAACTCCTGTTATGGTGCAGGAGGCCCTGTCTGGTTGTTCTGGGAGTTTGATGTGAGGCATTGTCCTGGTAATTGCCTCTTCGGAGGGAAAGGCTCCCCTGGTGTTGTGGCCTGGGGCCTCCGGGCCTCGTACAGTGACTTTCTTGGTGCTGCTGTCTGACTTCTCGGATCCTGGCGCTGCTTGCAGTGCCTGAGATCGGAGTGGAGTCTGTTCCTGGTGCCGGGGACCGTGGCAGCGCCGTGGGTAGTGCAGGGCTGCTTCCTAGTGCCGGAAGCGGAGGGTTCACTGGGTGGTCTGGGTCCATGCCTCATCAGGTGATGATGACTATTCAGTGGCGGACATGGACTGGCTCTTGGATTCTTTGGAGTCTTCTGACTCCTCTTTGCCCAGCATGACGACTCCTGTTCAATCCCCCTCTTTGGACTCTGCATTTACTACTGGTGTCGGTGGTCTCGACCAGTCTTCTGGCAGAGTTAGTGGTTCTCCTCTTCTAAAAGTTGTACCTCCCTACTGTGGGTGCTCAGGCTTGGCCCATTTCTGGGTCGGCTAGGGCACCTGGAGCAGGGGAGGGTGCTCTCATGGTGGCCATCTCTCAGGAGCCTGTTACCATGATTGAGCTGCCTAGGTTTAGGTGGAAGTCTGAGAGGTTGAAGGGACTGAATTAGGGGCACTGTCCCTCCCTTGGAGCCTGCAGGGGCTCAGGTAGGAGTCGCAGCGCCAGTCCTGTCATTTCCCCTGAATACTCCCAGGGAGGAATCTCATTTTAAGAGGCTAGGGGCTGCCCTTCTGGGCTTATGCAGCCCTGGTCGCCTCCCAGAGGGATTCTCTTATAGGGCTCAGTCCTGGCCGTTGCAGTCCAGTTGAACGGCCTTCGACTGCTTCGGTCATCAGATCTTCTCCAGTTTTTAGGTCTCCCCTACTTGGTAACCCAGCCCTGTCAGAGGTCGTGCCCCTCCTCTGAGGTGTTTAACCCCCTTACCTCTGTCAGACCCTCCCTCTCTCTCCCAGGCCACTCCGGTCCAACGGGGCCCCTTACCTGGGAACAGTTCAGATCCACGGCTGCACTATTCCCTGCCTATTACAGGTCCATGGACGAAGAGGTGTGCCACCATTCCCCTGTGCAGCCAGTGCCGGACTCATCGGCTTCCTAGTCTTCCTTTTGAGGGGGAGGTTTCCTCCGTCCACCTGTCCCCAGCTGCTGACTTATCCAGTTATCAGCGCTTCCTTTAGGGATTGGTCAGCGAGCTCCACATTTCTTCACTAGGAAGTCGCAATCCTGAGTGGATGGCACGCGCCTTTCTATGCAAATTCAGTGCAGCCAACCTGGTGGTTCCTGCCTGGCCCTCACCTTCAGGAGTCGTCGTACCATGCCTGGAGAAGTCCTTCAGCCATCTGTGCAGCCCCGAGGGGACTGCCTGTGCAAGTACTGCACACCTCCTAGGCTCTCCAGGAACCTTAACTCAGCCCCCCCAAAAAAAAAAAAGACACACTGCTGAGTTTGACTTTTGGGGGAGGAAGTGTTCTCTTCGGCATGTCTCTCTCTCTCTCTCTCTCTCTCTCTCTCCCCTCATCAGGCCCATCATACTGCCTGTAACAGGCACTTATGGTCCTTACTAGTACAAATTCTGGTATCTTTGCCTGAGTCTGAAGCAACCAGACAAGCCATTGCCCTCTCCGCACGGGGCCTGGAGCTTGCGAGGCACCAAGCAAGGGCATTGTATGATGCCAATGAGGTGGCATCCAGGCTGGTGGGGACATTGATCTGCATTAAGCAAACAGCATGGCTTCATTTATACAGGTAATCACCTGTGGCCCAGCAAAGAGCGACTGCCTCCACTTTCTGGGGAACCCACCTTTTCTCCCACAGAGTGAGGCGGGAACTTCAAGGGGTGACTTCCTTATCCTGGCCTAGGGAGAACCCTGTCTCATCTAGACTAGTCTCGGGCCTAATTAGGCCTGTATGGGTTCTCCCCTCTGGTGTCTCCCCCACAGGGCACTGAGGGATTTCCTTCCCTTGGGGAGATACCAGGTCCCCTTCGAGGGGCTTTATACTCACCCACCAGTGATGAATGGTGAAAATTGACATAGATAAGAGATGAAAATTATGTACCTACCGTAATTCTTGATCTTTCTGAGTATTTTCACCATTCATCACTGCTTCCCATCCACCATCCCCTCTTAGGCCTCAGTCTCTGGGAAATGCCTCCTCCCTGTTTGCTGCTCCAAATTGTGACCCTGGTGGTACATTTCTGGTACCTCTTTGCTCCGCTCCTCTTCAGAGGGTGTCAGGAGTGTCTTGGGGAGACAAGCAGGGAGCCAACCCTCTTAGGTCACCAGGTTCCTTTGTCATCCTGACTGGACCCTCCCCCGTTATGGGAACGGTGTTTGGATCCCCGTCCCTGCTTTCACATAAAGCCCTAGGGGTTTCCTTTTAAGGCACAGTTTGTGGGGCTCTGGTGATCCCTTCCCTCCTTTCCACCGCTGTTTTTAGCGGCCTCCCCTTGTAGGGTTCCCCTTTGGGGGATCACTTTCACGCTCCTTGAAAATAATCCTCCTCTTCGTCTCTCTCTTTTGGAGGTGACGCTTCTCTTAAACCCTTGTGAGGCTTATTTTGTCAGGAGGACTCTCCTTCAGGGTAGGTCCAGTCCCCACTCCAGATTATCTTTCAGTCGTGGGGTTGGGAGGGACATTGGCCTTCTACTCTTTGGTCTCCAGTGAGCATGACTCTGAATTAGTGCACTGCCTTACCTCTCCTGGCAAGCCACCCTCTGGATTTCTTAGAGGGTCTCTTTTCCACTCCCTCCGGGATTAAAAGAAGCATGGCTTAAAGCAGTAATGCCCTTCAGCCCTCGTGCAGTCCTGTAGACCCCTGCAAGTGGGGTGCGGTATCTCCCCTTCTTTCTCATCTCTCTTCTTTCTGTTCTACCTCTTCTCCCTCCCTTATTCTATCCCTCCCTTGCTCAGAGATTGAGCCCCCTGTCTCTGACCCCTAGGCTTCTTTACTTTGTCATCCTATCCAGCATTATTCCTTCTTTGGTTTTATATCCTTTCCTTTTCTTATACCACAGGCTCCCTTAACCTGCCCTCTTTTTCCTAGCTACTCTCTGGCATGCAGAACTGGGACTGAGGAGTAGACATCAGTTATTGGGCAACAACGAGCGGTATGCAGTGCATTGGCCTAGAGGGTGATGTGGTCTCTGTCGGCTCTGCCTCTTAACTAGAAAAAGCTCCCATGGGATCATGTTCCTCCGGCTAGAACCCATGAATGGTGAAGATGCACAGAAAGGTCAAGAATTATGGTAGGTACATAATTCTTCATTTTCTCTCTGGGGGATGAGAGAACCTCCTTGGTTCCCCATCATTATGCTAGCCAGGTCTCCAGCGGGCAAACTGAAGTGGTTCCGGGGGACCACCCCTTTTATACCATGATGGACATTGGGGGCGGGGCCATAGAATGGCTAGTTATAATTTTTTCTGTGGCTTCCTAGTATCTGGTGGCATAGTCCTAATGGTGTTACCTGCTGCAAGAGTCCTTCTCGAAGATATGCTGTTATGGTAAATTCTTACTTTACAGGTGAGTAACCCATTTTTCTCCACTTGTGAGGTTGCTTAGTGTTTGAACTGCTGCAGCAAGTCAAATCTGAGGTTGACTGACTGGGGACTAGTGCAAGCTCTTCTGCTGTTCAGTGGAGCTTTATTTGTTTAACTTGCTCCACCCCCACCTAGTAAAATAAAAGTTTAAGGTCAACCCCTGGATGCCACCACTGTGTCTCTGAGTCACAGATGAACAGCTGTTTTCAGAGGTTCAGCAACCCTTTGGTCTCTGGTATCCTAGATTCAGCCACCTCCATGACCCCACTTTACCTACTCATCCCACTTAAGTCCTAGCTGTCTTCCTATAGCCCCAGTGGAACAAGGTAGTGGCCCAGTTGAGGCTTTTGCCTGCTACAGAAATCCATCTGCTTACTTCAGCTCCACTTCAGCATCACAAACTGTGATTGAACAGTGAGGCTGAAAATATAGATCACCACTGCATGTTGGAGTTTTTCAGAAGGAGGGCAGTGGAGTGTTGTGGCTGTCACCTGAAATGGAAAGCTAGCTCAATCCTGCACCACTTCAGCCATATACATATCTCTTTTGGGTACCACAATCCTCACAGGCAGGAGAATATCCAAAAGGGAATAGGGTTTTAATTTTTGCTTATGAAGTAATGCTAATTATAAGTGCTCCTAATTACAGAGCATACAGTGGGACATGGAGTGTCTGTCTCAAGCAAACTGCAAACGAAGAAAAGCCAAACACAGCTCTCTTGTACTGTTGCCACTATTATATGTCCCTTGTAGCTACTATTATGGACTCTAAAGACTTGGAAAGCTATAAAACAATTAGTCGACCACTAA
Source organism: Neoceratodus forsteri (assembly GCA_016271365.2). Lineage (NCBI taxonomy): Eukaryota > Metazoa > Chordata > Ceratodontiformes > Ceratodontidae > Neoceratodus > Neoceratodus forsteri. The sequence continues at coordinate 775,500,477 of CM057453.1, read as the reverse complement.
ACACTTGAACTAGGGCAGCGACCATCATGCAGGCCATTACCCATAGATTGCCACTAAATACATCAGCATGCATTGCTTTATTTGTGCCGCTGTACTTTGTTAATGGGAATTTAGGGGCTGACTGATGCAGCTAAATGCTTGTTTCAAGCTTGTTGTAAAAATATTTGTTCAATCTTGCTAGGCACGTCGCTTTGTTTCCTTCACTGGACTTCGACATCAAATTAGACAGTTAGTGAAGGAGATTGGCCGCATTCCTAACACCACCTTGGAAAAGGAGGCAGAGGAGGCAGTCTGTGAAGATGAAGACGTTTTCCTCCTCACAAATGAAAACTTGAAAGCCCTGAAAGTGCTAGTTCAACAGGTGAATTTCTTTTTTAGATAAACAAATGCACGTAATGTTGAAATTAGTTTTATTTTTCAAATATACATTTTAATGTTTTCACTTGGTATAGACAGTGTTAATGTATGTCTGGTGCCTTCTGTTTATGTACTGCTTCAACTTGGTGTTCCTAAATGAGATGTATTACGCTGAATATTTGGTTGTTGTACTGGTCTGTTTGTTTGAACTACGTTAGGTGGGTTGAATGCCCTTGTGCAGTTTTTGTGGTTACACAGAGGACAATATCTGGTCTTTGGTTATACAGATTGAATTACTTTAAAGAACATTGATTGTTGTGAGCATTCCATTTTGCTATATCATAGATATGACCTACTCAAGAAGGGTTAACAGTGATGTCATAATGATGGCCTAACATAGAGGATAATGTATGGTCTTTGGTTAATAACCACGCTGTAAACACTTGGAGAGATTGCTATGACATCATTGTAAACTTCGAGAGCGCAGCTCAGGAGTTTTTCAGATGTCATGGCAACCTTGAAGTGTTCAGCGCGGTTGTTAACCAAAGACCATACATTATATTTTATAATGTATGGGCTACTAAGATTGTGTAATCACAGACTGAATTACTTTAAAGAACATAGATTGTTGTGAGCATTCTGTTTTGTTATACCATTGATATGACCTACTCAAGAAGGGTTAGCAGAGTGATGTCATAACAAGGTTGTAATATGCTTGATCTCAGTTGTTGAGGGCTCCCCATGCATTATATATACACGAACATACGAGATTTGCCAGCAGATTAAGGCCTAGAGGTCTATCGATTCTGCTTGAATGTGCAGCTAGCACCCCTTATTCTGCAGCTGCCCCTCCCTCCCTTCCACCCTTCCCCTTCATTGACCATCGCCCTTGTTCTGTCCCATCCCCTTCAGTCCACTGTTCTACTGGATACCACTTCTGCAGGTAACACATTCCACCCAGCTACCACCCTCTCTGTAAAAGTGTCTCCTTATCTCCCTTCTGAACCTTCCTCCCTCCAGTCTCATATCATGACCTCTGGTGTCCCTCCCCTCCCTTACTTTGAACAGCCCCTCTGTACCTGTCTTGTTTATTCCTTTCATGTACTTAAAGGTTTCAATCATGTCCCCTCTGTCCCTCCTCTCCTCCAGTGAGTACATGTTCAACTCCCTCAGCCTCCTCTTATATAAGTCCCCCAGCCTCTTGATCATCTTCGTCGCCCTGCACTGCACCCTCCAGTAACTTAATGTCCCTCTTCAGATACAGGTGCCAGTACTGCATGCAGCACTCCAGGTGTGGTCTAACTAATGACCTATACAGTGGCAGAATCACCTCCTCCCTCCTCGAGGATATGCCCCTTGCAATACAACCCAGCATTTTGTTGGCCTTTGCAGCTGCCTTCCTACATTGTGCCGAGTTGTTCATTGACCCTGTAATGAGCACCGCCAGATCCTTCTCCTCCTCTGTCTGGGCTAGCTGCACTCCCCCCAGCTGGTAACTCCTCCTTGGGTTCTTCATCCCAAAATACAGCACCTTGCACTTTTTGGCATTAAAGCCCAGTTGCCAGGTGTCTGTCCAGGTTTCAAGCTTTGCCAGATCATCCTGCAACCCCTGCCATCCCCCTAGTCCTCCACCACTGCTCCTACCTTGGTATCATCAGCAAACAGACTGATCTTGATGTCCAATGATATGTCTGCAATGAATATCCCAAACACTGGTCCCAACACCGAGCCCTGTGGAACACTACTCATCACTACCCTTGGGTGTGACTGCTCCCCACCCACCACCACCCCCCTCTGTTGCTGTCCCTGAAGCCAGTTCCCTACCCATCTCACCAGCTTTGAACCTGCCCCTGTGCCTACTAACTTACTTTCCAGCCTTCCATGCGGCACAGAGTCGAATGCCTTACTGAAGTCTAGGTACAGGACATTCACTGTATGGCCCCTGTCCAGTTGCCTAGTTACCCAGTCATAGAGCTCCACCAGGTTGATTTGGCAGTTATATTTATAACTGAGCTGAGTCGTCTCCCCGGTCTACCTAGTTTGCGTCGTGTCACAGATCAGAACAGATTTCTGTCAAGAGGTTCATAGGGGATATTCAACAGGGTGGTATCGGATATATTTATCCAAAAGAGTTGTGGTGACCCCATTGACCTCACAAGTGGCAGAGGTGGACATAGCCTCCGTTTATGATGTAACCCCAAGTTTGGATACATTTATTTGACTGCTACCCTGTTGGATGTGCAGTTTATGCATTGCAAGCGTCTTTGAGGTACATTTCCTTAAAGTGAAGTCCTGAGGTTTTTCCTTTTTTGTTTTCCCCTGTGGTACTTTTTTCTTTTCTCCATCAATTACCTGATCTTGTAAGAGGTACAAATGGTGGGTATTAGAAGTGCCTTCCATTGGCTAATGTGTAGTGGGAAGTCTGTTCATAGGATGCAATGATGCAAAACGAAGTGTAGTTGTAATGATAAATACCACCCACCCCTGGAAATAGTTCATTTATACCTGGGGTTCTGACATCATTTCCTCAAGAGGGCAAGGTACACATCACTGTCATATCCTGTCTAGCACACTGCACTGACAATATAAACATACACATTATATAAATACATATATTTCTATATAATGCACCACACGCACACACAAAAAAAAACTAAAGGTAGACAGTTATGTGGGGAGTAGTACAATGTAATGGCTGTGGGGCAGCAGTCTTCCGGGAGTCTTTCTGGAGGCTGAGATGTTGCCCTTTTTGCAGACAACTATCTGCCCTGAGGGAGGAAGTTGCCCATCTTCAGGCCGCACTGGACAGTGGCAAGGGAACCTCCCCCATCCAGGGAGCACCACAGCCACCACCACTACCTCAGAGGTTGCGAAGAAAGCACAGTAGTTGGACCACAGTGGGCTCAGGGAGGGTAAGGGTGGTGGAACAGAGGCACACCAGTCAGTTGTTACACTCCACAATCCATACACCATTCTGGGGAGCATAGTTCCCCTATGGATGCACCAGAGGAGACTAAGGAGGGTGCAGACAACTGTCACAAGGAGGCCCTCAGGAAGGAGGCAGAGGCACCACAGGAAAGAAAGCAGCTCCTGGTGGGTACTCTATTATTAGGGGATAGAACTGGGGAGCAGGGAAAACTGAAGTAAGGTGCCTGCCTGGTGCCATGGCTTGAGGGACAGGAAGCGATCCTTGGGATCACGAGAACAGTTGCACGGGAGTCTGAGCTGGACATCATTGTCCACCTAGGGACAAATGACTTGGCTCATCATGAGATTAGAGCAGTGCAAAAGGACTTTGTAGAGTTGGGGAGGGGCTTAAGACAGCAGCACACACAGTATCCTTCTCAGAGGTGCTGCCTGTCAGTGCATGAGTGAGTCGAGGGTACTTTGCACCATGCAGTTTAACAAATGGTTGAAAAAATGGTGTGGAGCACAGGGGTTTGGCTTCATTGGGGACTGGGGTTCCACCTGGAGGGACACCAGCCTATACTGGCAGGATGGTCTGCATCTGTCCAGGAAGCGAACAAGTCTTTTGGGCAGTCGGTTTAAATGCTCCATTGACGAGCCTTTAAACTAGTCAAGGGGGGAGGCACTGGTAAGCAGAAGGAAAATCCCAGCCTCCCCCTACAAAACAGGGTACTAAATGAGAAAAAGACCAAGGTAGAAAGGTCAGTGGGGCTTGCCGCTACAGAAGGTAAAGCCATCAAAAAATGGAGAGCAATGAGTACCAATGCCCGTAGTCTGGGTAACAAGCTTCCTGAATTAGTGGCTTTGATGGAGGAGGAAGATCTGGATATTGTGGCAGTCACAGAAACATGGTACACACAGAACCATGACTGGGACGTAAACATACCAGGATACACTATCTACAGGAGGGACAGGGAGGGTAAAAGAGGAGTAGCTCTCTACATAAGAGAAGAAATCAAAGCAACAGAACAAAAGGGTAAACAGGGAGGAGAAAAAGCACTGTGGGTCAATTTGGAGGCAGGCAATGGCACCACAATCCGCACAGGGGTTGTATACAGACTCCCCTCTCAGGGGGAGGAAATGGACAAGGAAATGATAGAAAGTATACTTAGAATGGCAGATAAAGGGGAGATATTGCTGATGGGTGATCTAAATATGCCAGATGTTAACTGGAGTGCAGTTGCAGCAGCCACTCTAAGAGTGGGTTATTCTAGATGCCCTAGGGGCATGCCTTAGACAACTAGTATTGAGCCCACTTGAGAGGGAGCAATCTTAGACCTGGTTCTCTCAAATGGAGATGAAGAGAGGATCACAGATGTAGAAGTGGGTAGCCATCTGGGAATGGCCACCATTCAGTATGGTTCAAAATAAACACAGCAATAGTCAAGCCATACAAAGACAAAGGTACTGGATTTTAGGGGGCTGACTTTGCCAAAATGGGTGAGTGCCTGAGGAATGCACTAGCAAATGGGCAGGAAGGAGGGTGGAAGAACAATGGGGAATAATAAAACTGCCATCACAGAGGTAACAAGCCTTGTGTAAAGCAAATAAACAAAACAAACGAGGTAAGAAACCACTATGGTTCTCAAAGGAAGTGGCAATGAAGGTTCAAGAGAAAAAGAAAGCATTCAGGAAGTACAAGGAATCACAGAAGGAACAGGACAGATAACTGTATCAGTTAAAGCAAAAGGAAGCTGGAAGGCAGTCAGAACAGCAAAAGGCCCAAACCGAGGAAAAGATAGCCAACTCGGTTAAGAAGGGGATAAAACCTTTTATAGGTACATCAGGGTGCAAAGGAAGACCAAGGAGGATAGTGAGGCTTAATAAGGGGAGGGAGGGTGGGCAGAGGGTGACTGTGAAAAGGCAGAGATACTAAACAAATATTTTTGCTCAGTATTTACAAAGGAAGAGGGGAGGTACCTAAAACAAACAGTAGAAATACTCTGGATACAGAAGTTGATACCAGCCCATTTACAGAAGAAAGAGTTCTGAAAGAGCTCTTAAAGCTGAAGGTGGACAAAGCAATGGGGCCTGATTGGATTCATCCCAGAATTAAAAGAACTAAGGATAGAACTAGTGACACCACTGACTACCCTCTTTAACAAATCATGGGAGGATGGGTGGTACCTGAGGAACTGGAGGAGGCAGATGTGATTCCCCTTCACGAAAGTGGGAGCAAGGCAGAAGCAGGAAACTACAGACCTGTTAGTTTAACCTCAGTGGTAGGGAAAATGATGGAATCACTTCTGAAGGAAAGAATTGTTGCCTATCTAGAGGACAGAGGGGCACAGGACCCAAGGCAGCATGGATTCACAGCGGGAAGGTCATGCCAGACAAATCTGATAGATTTATTTGACTGGGTGACCAAAGTAGTTGATCAGGGAGGGGCTGTGGACATGGCCTACCTAGACTTTAGCAAGGCATTTGACACAGTCCCACACAAAAGATTAATATAAAAGTTAGCCAGCCTGGGAGTGGGTCCCAAGATAACAGCCTGGGTAAAGAATTGGCTGGAGAATGGGACACAGAGAGTAATAGTAAATGAGTCCACTCTGAAAAAGGGGGTTAGCAGTGGGGTACACAGGGTTCAGTATTAGGACCGGTCCTCTTCAATGTCTTTATAAGTGACATTGCAGAGGGACTGGAAGGAAAAGTATGTCTCTTTGCAGATGACACAAAGATCTGCAACAGAGTTGATGCACAAGGTGGGGTGGAAAGGATGAGAAGGGACTTGGCAAGGTTAGAGGAATGGTTAGATGTATGGCAGCTTAGATTCAATGCTAAGAAGTGCAAAGTAATGCACCTGGGAAACAAAAACCAGGGAAGAGTACACAATGGGGGTGAGATACTAACAACAACAAAATGGAAAGGGACCTGGGGGTAGTCATATCAGATGACCTAAAGGTGGGCAAGCAATGGAGAGGGCAGCAAGGAGGGCTGGGGTATACTGGGATGCATAGGAGAGGCATCACCAGTAGAAAACAAGTTATTATCCCTCTGTACAGACAGCTGGTGAGACCACATCTGAGTACTGCGTGCAGTTCTGGAGACCAATCTCTGCAAAGACATAGACAGGATGGAAGCTGTCCAGGAGGGCACTAAATGGTGCAGGGTCTGCACTGGAAGACATATGAAGAGACTTAAGGAGCTTAATATGTATAGCCTCGAGGAAAGGAGGAGAGGGACATGATAGAAAACTTTCAAGTACCTCAGGGAATCAACAAAAGTCCAAGATGGTAGCATCTTTCAAAAAAGAGGTGTGCAAGAACAAGGGGCACAATTTGAAGATAGAAGGGGTGGCTCAGAGGTAATTTAAGAAGTATTTTTTCAGAGAGGGTTGTGGATGTATGGAACAGCCTTCCAGAGGAGGTTGTGAGTCAAAACAGTGGTGGAATTCAAGCATGCATGGGACAGTCATAAGGCAATTCTAGGGGGTGGGGTAGGAAGAAGTAGGCTGCTGGTTAACTAGGATCTGCAGCTTATCCATCAGGTAGGGAAATGGCCAGACTGGGTGGGCCAAGCGGTCCTTATCTGCTGTCAAATTCTGTGTTTCTATGTTACCATAATGGTGAGGATCAATGAGTTATTCTCACTGCAGCATGAATTACAAAGTTTATTCAGTGCTCTAGACACACACTTCCATTGCATAAATAGAGAATAATGGATGTTATGGATTTTTTTTTACATGCCTGAGATGTGTAAAACAAAAGAATAATCCTTAAACACACACTTGTCTGTAGCTAGCTGTGTCTGTCAGCCTCTATCACTGCAATTCAGACTTTTTTTCTTCTTCATGGCTATGGGCAAAGCCTACAGCCATCCTGCTTTCACTTGAAAAAGGTGTTTCCGTGGAACATATCTTTTATGAGTTTTTAGTGTATCCTTGCATTCTGCAAATCTCCATGGCAGTTAGAGATGCTCCCTTCTTCCTATTTAATTAGAATGAGGGGCACAGAACTCCAAACTGCTTTTATCAGAGGAAATGCGCACACCGTTCAAATAAGTCTAAATATCTTTAAAACTATTCAAGGTGCACAAAAACAACCAGTATGAATGTTGTTCCAGGCAAAAAGATATCTCTCATGACGGTAGTCACTAATCTGAATTCTTTAGATTTTGTCAAATATGGTCTTCCAAACAACCTCATTTTTTTTCTTTGAGTGAACACAGTAGGAGTCATGCCAAACAAATGTAAATATCTTGGAAAGTATACAAGTTACTAATATACCACTAACATGAAAGTTCAGTACAAAATGAACTTTCAAATGAGGGTAGTCACTAATCTGAATTCATTAGATTTTTTAAATATAGCCATCCAAAAGGAGAAAATTGTGATGAAAAATGAAAATTCGGGTAGTCAGATGGCCATAGTTTTTAAAAAAAATATAGTTCAGACATGAAGTCTTGCTATATTCTGACATCATGCAGTTGGCCCCAGCACTTGAACTGCTCTGGAGAGGAAAGAGTTAACTCTATGCCAGAGCATAGAACGTTGAGTTCTAGCTCTGTTTAAGCCTCTGTCTGCTGCACTTTCAAGTGTAACCTTCAGATTCTTCACTCCGCCTAACTGAACAGTCGCTCTGGAGAGATCTCCATCACTTTCAGTTCGGTAACAGTAAAACGTTAGTCTTATACCGCATTTTCTTTATTTTACTTCAGTTCAAATCCCTGTCTGTGATGCACTAAGTGCTTAGGTAGTGGACTTAGTGTTGTTCTGTGTGTGAAAATTGTAAAAAAGTTTGTCGGTTTGGTAGGAACAGAATGTCTGGTTTTGTTTTTAATTTTATTTACAGTGTAGTGTGAGGTACCAGTCCTTATTGGTTCCAAAAAAAAAGTCTTTCAGACATTTTTTTCCAACACCCGTAACATGGTTAGGAACCAATAAGGGGGTCTTGCTTGGCTTTTGCTGAATAAAGGGTAAGTGTTAGGATGGCTATGTCAGAGAAACTCAAAAGAAAAACCGGGCCCACTGGGTTTCAACACTGCAGTGAGTGCTAAGGCTGATCTCCACACCACCTGTGTTTACTGTCTGGGGTTTGACTACCTTGATTCAGACTGCCAAATATGTAGAAATTTTCTTAAGGCCACCCTAGAGAAGAGATTGGGCAGGCTTAGGAAAAAGGAAGCAGAGAAGTCCGCTGATTTGGATGGCCAGCCCGGTTCAGTTCCAACCAAACCTGAGGGAGTACCCTCTGACCAGGGTGATACTCCTTCGGGCAAAAGGAGAGCCGATCCTGAGGGGTCGGTTTCAGCTAAGAAAAAGAGAAGGGAGAAAGCTACTGGTTTGGATCGAGAACCGCACCGTCCAACCACCAAAGAAATTGCCAAGGCGATTAGTATTGTTGACTCACTCCGTCTAGTTCTGACCGATCCGGGACATCTCGGTAGGCGCTCGGTTCGGTCGGTTCCCCTGGTTCCGGATTATTGTCCAAAAGAGTATTGAGCCGGATCTGGAGGGGGGATGAAGACTATGGTGGTGGTGGTGGTGGTGGTGGTGGTGGTATAGAAGGTCTGGATGAGCCCATAGAACTGGACATCTCCCCAGACAGGCCTTCTAGTGCTTTCCCTCCTAGGCTTTGAGTCCCCATCCCACTTTTTGTTTTACAAAAAAGTGGCAGAAACCCTCCAGCTCCCCCTGGTTGAAGCTGCTGAGGAACAAGAGGAGCTTGACTTTGTGGAAATGATGGATATCCCAAAGTCAAAAAGATGGTCTATTCCCCTCCATAAATCCCTAGGGAAATGGACACAAAGATTGCTTAAAACAGCAAATTCTTTACCTCCTGTGGACAGATGAAAGGACAGGAGGTACATGCTGTCAGGCTCAGGTACGGAGTTCTTGTACCAGCAATGCAGCCATGTTGGTGTTGTGCAGGTTGCAGCCTGTGATGAGGCTAACATACTCTTGGATTCACACCCCCCAGATAAAGACTCTAGGAAGTTGGATGCCATGGCTAAACAGTACTTTGCATCCTCCTTGGGACTTAGGCAGGCTAACTACATGGCCTACGCAGCCAGATACCAGAAGTCCAGATGGGATACTGTTCTGGAACTGGCTAAACAGGCTTCCCCCCCCAGCTAGCCAAGGAGCTGGAGGAGGTGGTTGCTGATGGGATCGAGGCATCCAAGATCCAATTTCATGATGTTGTAGATTCTAACGATGTATCATCACGCGTCATGGCTACATCTGTGTCTCTTCGGAGATTGGCTTGGCTCAGATGTACTAGCCTTTCACAGGACACCCAGGCTAAGGCCACAGATTTCCCTGTGAAGGATAATTCTCTGTTTGGGGAGCAGACAGAGAATTATATGAAAAAAAAAAAAAAAAATGGATGAGTATGGGACCACCTATAAGAGTGCACAGGCCACGGAAAGGCCGACAACTCCTCAAAAGCAGCAGTCTAGAGGCAGGCCTTTCTACCAGGCACAGGCCTCCTCTCCTTTTCCTTAGAGGGGGTTCTTCAGAGGGAGAGACAGAAGGGGGATGAGCAGGGCTGCATCTTCCTCCCAGTATAAGGCTCCTGCCATGCAGGCCCCCTGATGTCAGCCCGGGTCAACTCCCCTTTTCCAATAGGAGGGAGGCTGGCTTACTACTTCCAGGCCTGGAAGTCTGTTACCACAGACAAGTGGGTCCTGTAGGTAGTAAGCCAGGGACTGGCTCTGTGCTTCAAAAAATTTCCAAAGCAGAGTCAGGTCTTTTCCACCTGCAAACCTCTCCGAAACCACTGCCCTAGAGGCCAGGGATCGACAAATTTCAAAATGGCATGCTAGTCCCGGACAACTGGTCTAGTCAAAAATGGTAGTTCCAGAGTTCAGAGTGGTAGTCCAGTACACTTATATGAAAATTTTAACCCAACTTATGTAGAAATAAATTGCATGGTTTCTGGGGTTGTACTGTTGTATTAGGATGGATATAGATGTAGAAGAACGGTGTAAATCAGGGGAAAAACAATACTGAGTGACTCTCCATCCAATTCCTTTCTTTTCTGAATGTTAATACGGCAGGTTCGGGGTGGGACCGGTGTACCATATGTAGGGGTACTGTACCCCATACCAGATTTTGGGATGCCAAAAAGAGGACACTTAGTTCCCCGATGAGCCCTGGTGCCAGACCCTGAGTAAACAGGTTTAAAGTCTCCACTGCCTTCACAGCTCATATACAAGGGGAGGTCCTAGGTAGGAGAAGAGGGTAAAAAAAATTATAAAAATAATAATAATACAACAGGATATTGAAGGTACATGAAGAATATTTGGCAGCTGGAAAAGAGGACATGTCCTCGTAAAAGAGGACATCTGGTGGTGACCCTAACTAACCATGTGTGCAGGCTGAGGCTGAAGTCTGTTTCAGAAGAGATCGGATAATTGTTTAAGAATTAGTGGTATCCACCCTGTGGAACACAATGCAAAAGACACTGAAAGTGAACAAGCTCATATCTATTACAGCCTTTAAATATCTATACAACAAAATATTCAAAGAAAAATGTAACTGCTTCCGTCAACATTAGACTAACCCTCCATCTTTCCTACCAGCTGGACGACTATTCAAGGTAGCTCCTCAGCACCCTACGAGCAGTTGCTTCACATTTCATTAACCTTTACTACAATCCTTCCTTCTTAAGCATTATATACTTAGTCTCCTTGTACTTTCAGTTTTTTACTTCCCCAGTCCATCCCCCTCCCCCCTTGACCTACTATTGATCCCTCTTTGACACGGCCCTTTCCACTCCTTCCCTTTCACCACCCCTGGCCACAACACTCTGTATACACTCCTTTCATCCCCCCTGTCACTGCTTCAGCCGGTATTTGCCTCCTACAAATCATTTCCTGTAGATATATCTTCCAGATGTCCATACAGCTCATCACCCGAGCTCAAAACTTTCTAATAATTCCCTGACACATTTAACCTTCACCAAAAAGTGCAAGTTTCTAAAGTATCCTCCACTAACGAGCTGGCTACTTAATGAATCATGTATATATCTTGGAGTTGTTGTTTTGTATTCATTTGCTATCCTTTCAAAGTTGTGTATTCTTTGTATGTTGTATGTCATACAGATTGTATCTTGACCCTACCAGGTCCATCTTGCAAATGAGCATTGCTCAATGATGTTCGCCTGGATAAATAAAGATTTGATTGATTGATGGTGAAATGAAGCCAAGGCCATCAATCAACAAGCCATTCTGTGAATATAGTATGACTGTCATCAAGGGGTAGACAGACTAGAGATTGGGAGGACAGGAAGAAGAAGAAGATGATGATGATGGAGCACTACTAGGAGTACTTGCATCGGATCATCATCACTCATCAGGAGAAGAAACTGAAGCAGCAGCTGCACCAGCAGTAGCAGCAGCATACCCATGAACATGTCTAGTTCCTGGACCACAGAGCAGCCAGTGGTTAATTGCAGGATCAGCATTAAATTCATGCAGTTCAGGACCTTCTACCGCTATCTGCAGGAGAGACTGTAGTGTGTCATCAGAAAGCCATGTCTGTATTTTTGTTTTGATAAGGTTCTGAATAGAAAAAACTCTTTCACACTTAGCAGTTGACACTCATAGTTATTAGTATTTCGACTAAGTCAAGAATAATGTGCACAATCTGTGGTAGTTTTTCTTTTAGTAATTTTGCATAGACCCTGCAAATAGGGCTTGTCAGCTGAAGATTTAAGCAGCATTTTAAATGCAGCATACTCACACTTTATGTTCCTGCTGCTCTTCCGTGAAAAAATCAAAGTATTCAACCAGGTTTGCCAGTTCACAGGTCCCAAACACCGCTAGTTGGTCTCTCGGCAGATCAAACTGCTTGAAATCTAAACAGCTGAACCATTTGAGAGGCACCTCTGAGAAATTTTTAAACCTCATCTATGTACGTTATCGCTGCATCTATTAATTTCTGCAATTGTGCATCTCTTACAAAATTGACTTCTGGGCAGTTGCCTCTGAATGGGAAAGGAACAGTCCTCTCCTCCTCCTCCTCCCCCTTCCCTCTTTGACACAACATACTCCATCCATTTCTGTTCAGGTTTGTAATGGCTAAGGAAAGCTGCCATGTATTTCCCTGGTGATGTTTTCAGCTCCGTAAGCTGGAGTAGGCAGGTCTCAACAAGTTGTGGAACTTCCAGTATTACTACTGTATGTCATCTCTTTGAAACTGGAGTGACAGGTTTTTTAGTATTGGCATGAAGTCTTGTAGTATACATAGGGATTTTACAAACTGCACACTCTGTACTTCTTTTAAGAGGGCCTTTGTCCTAGAACCTTCATCACCAGCAGCAGAAGATGCATGTTCTAGGTGTTGAGCAACACTGGGTAGGTTAACATGAACTGACCGTGACCTACTAGCAAGCCATCTCACTTGTTTTATAGCACTAAAGTGAGCAAGATCAGTATCCATGACATTAGCAATTTCTTTTAGTTCTCGCATTTTTGGGACTGTAATGATAAAACTTAAATATTCCCTTGAGAGTACTTTCAAGCTTTGACACAAATGTATTTTTTTTTTTTTTTTTTACCACATCAAGAACTGCCAGCTCTAACTTATGGGCAACACAGTGCATCGCAATTATTTGAGGACAGTGTTCCCGCAACTTTGCTATGGTTCCTCCTCTTTCACCCATCATGACACTGGCCCCATCAAGATTTGCTGAAACAAGGAATGGCCCTGGATTGTGAACATTTTGTAGGTTACTTAGAGTAAGATTTACTGACTCAAATGCAGTCGTTATTGCGTGAAATACACCTTCTGCATGTGCATGTTCCATTGGCACAGCTTGGATAAACACTGTATGCACCTGTTTTGAGTTTGGGTCAACAAACCGTATGAAAACATTTTCCCACTCAGTTATACTAGAATCTGTACTACCGTCAGCAAGAACTGTCACATATTTAACATCAGTAAGAGTCTGCATCTGGGTTTGGGATATAACTGCTGATATAGCACCACAGAAGTCCCTGGCTCGCTTATCATTGGTATAATTAGAACCAAGCGTTATCCCGTTTTTTCTTGCAGTTCACAGAGCCACTCCATGTCCGAGAAAAGGCCTAGATTTTTGGCAATGGAATATGCTGTGTTGAATGGGTGTTGCATCTTGACCTTAGTGCCCTGATCCAACTGTGTAAATGCTTGATACAGTGGGGACTCAGTGATGTCAAAATGTACCACACGCTGACCACTGTGTGCAATATGTTGATTCATACACAGCAAATGTGGATTGGACTTGTCATGAGCGCGTAGTGACTCTATTCGAAAATTGAGCCAGTGGCAAAAACATTAGGTTTCTTTTGAAAAGGCTGGTACTGCAATGGTTGGATATTTTTCGCACACAGTGCAATACATCAGTTCTTTTTTTTCATCATATCTCGGCCAGTTATAAATGGTTAACCAATGCCTTTGAAACAATCTGGCCCTTTTCTCCTGATCGTATTTCTCATCTTTATTTGGCCTTTTTGGCCTCTTATCCTGCTCATGGAGCACTAAAGTACGTTTTTTAGGGAGGGGATGTAAACTTTCCGTTAAGCCTTCATTGCTTAATTCAACACACTGATGATCAGCAGTTATATCTCCTGACACAGATATAGGCTCATTGTTATTGTTATTACTCTTATCTGCACTAGGCACAGAGGTGGATTGTGTTTCAGTTTCAGGTGGTGTATTGCTACTGATGGAGTCTGCTGTCACTGCTGATACTCATGAAGCTACTGACCAGAGAGAAAAAAAGTCTGCTGTTTACTACTCCTACTCCTGTTCTGCATAGTGTGGCACTTATTTTCTTCCCCAATGATAATAAAATATATTTTATTTTTCAGTGTGTTTGTGTGAGTTTCTTTGGGTGCCGGGGTTTGGTGGACTGGGTGGCAGACAGTGACACTGGGGGGGCCAGCCCAGAAGGACACTACAACGAGCGGGTGCTCACTTCGTGAGGTGCTAACCTCAAAATATCAACCAATCACATTTTTGATTTATTTATTTATAGCCCTGGCCTGAAGCCCTCCTTGCTTTCTTCTCCTCCTTACTGCTGCAATTTTATTTTGGCACAGATAGACACTACATGAATCTGTTGTTCTGTCCTTTCCTTTGACTTGACACCACAAAAGCCTCTGCTCTTGCTGTCTTTTTGTTCCTCAGTGGCTAGTCCTCCCCTTTATTAGTACGTAGGCTCACCACTGACTCCACAGTCTCAACCTAGCAGACAGTGCAGACGCAAGAAGAATTTAGCCCCAGACAGCAAACCTAGCCAGACAGACTCTGTGCAGTCCAAAAAAAAAAAAAAAAAAAAAAAGCTGCTGCAGTACAAAGGGGCTGCCTGATACTGAACTTGTAATTTTTTACCAGCTTACAATGCACTGTTTCCTTGGATCACTGCACTAGTTCCCCCTTCCCTGCTTATTTTGGTTGGTATACCCCTCCTGATTTCCCTGTTCTTCAGTGGTCCCTTCCTAAGTCCACCCTTCAATTAAGTTCTATTAAAATACGGGAACAAAATGCACACTTCAGTTCTTATTTGTAATACCCCTTATTGACTTTGTGTTTTCTCTTGTTTGTTTTTTTGGCTTCTGCAAGGATCTGGTGAAATCAGAACACTCAACACAAACAGTAAAAGGCTGACTTCAACAACGTCTCTCTCTCCTCCAGTCCCTATTTTTGTTATTTGTATGAGCAAATAAACTGATGGCACTGGCAGCTTCAACAGTTTTGTTTGTGTCCGGCTTGCGGCTTCCCCTACCCTGCCACAGCGCGCCGCTCACTGACCTCACACCAACCCCAACCTCCCTCGCTAACTCGAACTCTCCCTGGCTTTTTTTTTATATTAAAAGCTGAGTGTGTAGGACAGTAGTTAAACAGGCAGCCAGATAGTGCCTTTTAAACAGACAAGACAGCCCCTCGTAGGACTAATAGACTTCTCTCCAAGTGTACCTGGCTCTACAAGCTTTCTCGAACTCTGTACATAACAAGGTGGTTTAGGTCAGGACAGACACCACCACCCTGTGGTACATCAACAAGCAGGGAGGCACTCTGTCCATGGCCTTGTACACGGAAGCCATGAAATTATGGTCCCTGGCTTATTCCCTACAGACATCTATGGTAGCAGTCCACCTCCCAGGGAAGGACAGTGTGCTAGTAGATGCCCTGAGCAGGTTATCTCGGGGCCATCATGAATGTTCCCTGGATCCCCTCGTGTTAAGTGATTTGTTTTTTCAAGGTGGGGCACTCCGGAGATGGATCTCATTGCAGCCCCAGACAATTGCCAACTTCCTCTCTTCTCTTCTGTTGCAGACCTCCAGTCTTGGGCTCAGTCCCCCTGGATGCTTTACTTCTGGATTGGGGGGAGGGGGAATTTCTGTGTGCCTTTCACCCCTTTCCTCTATTATTCAAAGTTCTGGTCAAGATAAGGTCACAATCTTGCAAAGTGATCCTGATTTGCTCCAGACTAGGCCCAGGCAGCCTTGGTATCCTCTCTTGTTGTCCCTAGCAGTCCCTCTTCCCTCATCTCTTCCCATAAATCACAATCTGTTAACCTCTTCTCAGGGGAGGATTTGGTACCCCAACCTTCGGTCTCAACCTCAAGGCATGGCTTTTGAAGAGTTAGAGTATACAAGACTGCATCTGTCTCATGGGGTTCTGGATATTCTCAGTCTCTTGAAAACCTGCCACCAGAAAATCTTCTAAATGGAAAAGATTCATCATTTGGTGTTCTAATAAGCAGATATCTCCAGATGCTGATGGTTTGGCTACAGTTCTGGATTAAGTGGTTCATCTTAATGGCTTGGGCCTTAGACCAGCTACTGTGAAAGTACACTTGGTATCTGTTTATGCATTTCTGTCAGTGGGGAAGGCTTCCTCACTGGCATCTCATCCCGTTTTCTGTAAATTCTTTAAATGATTGCTTCATACCAGTCCTCCTTTAAGGATCCTACTCCTGCTTGGGATCTTAATATTTGCTTTGCTCAGCTTATGCAACCCCCTTTTTGAGCCTTTGACCTCAGCAGAACTTAAGTACTTGACTTGGAAAGCTGTGTTCCTGGTAGCTATTACGTCTGCCAGGCATATCTGTGAATTACAAGCTCTGTCAGTGGAGCCCGATTTCCTCATTCCATAGAGATAAGGTGGTCCTTAGAACTAGCAGAAAGTTCTTACCCAGAGTGGTTTCAGATTTTTATCTGAACCAGTCCATGTCTCTTCCTGTCTTCTTCACTGATCATTCTTCAGGGGAGAGAAGGTTACACAGCTTGGATGTTGAGGGCACTTAGCTACTACACTGAGCGCATTAAGGCACTTAGGTTTGACTGTCTTCAGTTGCTTCTCACTTTTGGTGAAGTGGAAAAGGGTAAACCTGCTACTAAGAACTGTTGACTGGTGGATTGTCTCTTGTATACAATTCTGTTATGAAAAGCTAGGCAAAATAACCCCCTCAGGCCTGAGGGCTCATTCGACTAGAGGTACAGCTGCTTCTCTGGCTGCTGCCAGAGATATACCTTTATTAGAGATATGCAAAGCAGTCACCTGGAAAACAGTCCATACATTCACCAAGCATTACTCCCTGGATATTCAGGCTAGGAGTGATGCTAGGTTTGGTACACAGTACTGCAGAGCCTATTCCCAAAATAGGTTCAGTTCCTCCTCCGTGGAGATACTGCTTGGTAGTCTGCATGATGTCAGAATACAGCAAGACTTCATGTTTGAAGAAAAAAATTACCTTAGTAATTGTGTTTTTTTTTTCTATCAGTCTTGCTGAATTCTGACCTCCCCACCTGCCTCCCCTCTCAGAGCTTGTTTTTTGGGAAGTGGGCTGGCTGGTGCAGTGTTGCACCTCAGGGGTGCACTTAGTACTCTCCCCTATAAAGAGAGGGGGAGTAGGTTATGTTTCATTGTTTTTTATAGTTTGTTCACTACCTAGTTTTTATTTCTTTTTCTGTATACATACAGTTGTACAGAAGCAGTACATAAGGAGATGTATAACATTGTAACACGGCTCTCAGTCGGCGTCTAGAAACGAGTGCGGCGATAGGCGCAATCGCCACAGCTGACTGAAACCGAGCGGGTATTAAGCCAGGCATAACGCCCGCTCGGTCAGTACCAGCTGTGGCCATGGAGGCTGCCGAGAGTAGCAGCCCGCTCCGGTAGTACCTAGATTAGCCAGGAGCGAGAGGGTGCAGCACTGAGCCTGCAATGAACAGGCTGAGAGCGAAAGGAGAAATCGGGAGCGCGCCTGGCACCACTGTTAGAGAGGCAGTTGCACTAGGTAGCCGTAGAACCCTGTAGACGCACGTCAGCAGCAAGCCCTACAGGGAAGCTACGCAGTGCCGAGAATCTGCCAAATCGACCGGAGTGAAGCGGGGCATACAGTATAGTAGTAGGGAGTACTTGAAGTGATGGAAAGCTACAGGACGGCATTTGTACTGTGTGGAGTGCAGGGCATAAGGCGATGGGTAGCAGAGCAGTTTGACAGTGAGGAGGCTGTGGAGCGGATGAGAGACAGTGTGGTCCCTGTGATAGGAGCTGTGAGAGCTGCAAGCAGCAAGGTTGTGGAGAGCACTCCATGGGCTGATCAGTTCCTTAGACAGGTACATGGTGCCACCCCAGACAGTGCTGTTGTACTCGGCAGCACATGCAGGCAGGGAACACACCAGTGACAGTGGGGATGGGGGTCTGGAACATGTCACGTCACAGCACTGTGTACTGAGCCAAACAGCAGCAGGAGTCATTGAAGATAGTGCAACGAGCTGTAGCAGGGTATCAGGCACAGCAGACCAGATGGATGGGATGAGTGCCAGAGCAAGTGATAGTGTGCAATGAGCTGGAGCTGCATGACACAACACAGCCATCAGTTGAGTGCGCAGCACCGTCGACAAGCAAGTAGAGTCTGCACACAGAGACAGAGGGAGTAACTCGACTGGTGAGCACCAGTGTGAGTCGCCGGCATGCTACGCTCAGCGAGAAGGTGGTAGACATGCTGGAGAGTAGGCATGTGGAAGCGAACACACACAAAAATACTAGTTGGGCCTCCAATGTGCTGCTATATTGGCTCACAGCAGCACGCCATGAAGTTGACCTTAGGACTGTGTCATCATTGGAGCTGGGAGTTCTTCTGCGACAGTTCTATGCATCAGTTCGCACAGAACAGAGAACACAGTATAGTCTAAGCTCCTTTGTTGGGCTGCGTGCAGCGGTATCTGACAGGGCCACCAAACTATAGAGTTCTGAATGTGATCACAGATCCTGAGTTTATTGCTGCAAACAAGGTGTTTGTGGCAGTTGTCAAGGAGTACCGGAGATCAGGACAGAGCAATGCACCACCCTAGCATATCTGCAGCCGACCTAGTAAAGATTCGGAATTGTGTGCGCCTCAGCCCAGAGACACCATATGGGCTAGTCCGGAGGTTCTAGTTTGAGCTGCAGCTAGGACTGGCGCGGAGGGGCAGAGGGAAAGAGAGCTCCGCCAAGACTCATTGAGGGTGGAAACTGATGATGACGGCAATGAGTTTCTCTCCCTGTCATTCAATGAACAGACAAAGAATCATATGCAGGTTGGTGATCCAGCTCGCCAGAGTATGAGGTGTCTTGTATGGGAGCCCTGGGAGCAGGGACTGCATTGTTGCACTCTTTCGTGAGTATACACAACGCTGCCCACCAAACGCCCCTGCCCTATATCTTCACTCACGAAAGATAGATCAGAGAGGCGCTGCAAAGTGTACGTGCTGGTACACATCCCAGCCAATGGGTAAGAACTACCTTGGCTCTCTGATGGCGCAGATTTCTGACGATGCCCAGCTGTCAAAGCGGTATACAAACCATAGCATTAGGAGTACAGCGGTCACAATGCTGAGTGATGCTGGGCTTGCCACAAGGGAGATAATGTCAGTCACAGGACATCGGTGTGAGACAAGTCTCCGGAGTTACTGGTCACCATCAACAGCAGACCGGAAGAGGTGGTCCAGTGTCCTATTGAGTGGCACAGCAGCAGAGAACACCTGCTCGATCCGAGCGGAAACCAGCATGAGGTCTTCGTGCCATAGTGAGCCAATCTCAATCAGGACAGCACAGCACAGCAGCCAGCGCATGGCCATGGTAGGAGGGTCAACAGACGCTACACAGGCAACTACAGCACCAACAGAGATACAGTCCAGCACAGCCATCAGAATCTCACCTGGAGCAACCGCAGACAGTGAGAGCAACAGAACCAGAGGCAGCAGAAAGCCCAGTTGCACAGCACCAGCCACAGTGTCCCTCTCAGCCTCACAGAACCATCCTGCATTTGTACCGGACCCCCACCAAATGGAGCCTGGATGGCCCACCTGCGGCACCCCTTCGTCTGAGACATCCTCCAGTCAGAGCAGGAGCACAGAGTCATGGTGCTGACCCAGGCTCACCAAACCTTGGGAGTCGCAGTGCGCCTACAGAGGAGCCAGCGGAGCCTCATGGAGCTGGTCGCCGTAGCGGATGGGCAGCAACGCAGGGTCCCGCCTGGCAGGCTTTTGAAATCCACAACATGGTGGCGCATGGTCCGGTAAACTTCTGTTGTGGACCAGTGAGGAAGCCAGAAGAGAGAGTACAGTGGAGCACGCCCGCCCGCCCAGAAGCAGACAGTGTATGCCGATCAGCATGTGGGACAAGTGCTAGCAATCGGATATCAGAGCCGTTGCTGTGGTTGCCGTTTTCCGCCACGCTCTCCCCGCAGCAGAGATCTATACCATCCCTCCTCGCTGGCGTCTCATGCACGCTGCTGGCTAGCAGTGGGTCCAGCCTGAAATGCAGAGCGGTCGGCTCCGATGCACGCCAGACGGGTGAAAGGATTGAGCCCTGCTGTGTCGGAGGTCAAACTGCTGGAGCGGTGAAGCTGCTGCCACCCATCCCCTGCCACTACCTGAGCCATCGAGCTCTTTTCGACATAGGAGACGAGCAGTGCGGCCAACCCAGCAGGTCCCCAAGTAGAGCCAGACAGCCAGGGACTGCGAGAGGTCGTAGAACACTTGGAGCCGCCAATCATTGAACTGGGCTCCAGGACGTAAGATTTTTCCATTGTAACGTAATAAAAAATTTGTTTTACACGGACTCCGCCCTGTGTTCGCTCGGTCCGTGGAACAGATAGAAATGGTCAGCGCACCGCTGAGAAGGTGATCACCGAGGCGACAGCCGGTAATAGGCTCCATGCCGCGCTTTAGCCTTCTAGCGAGCAGCGACATCATTTTCTGCTGGTTCTACTGTGATTACGCCCGCTTCGTCGGCTGCGCTCGCGGCACAAATCCCCCAGCGGGCATTAATCCACCGGTAGAGCCCTCAGCCGGCGGTGATTAATGCTTACATATCCCCATGAGGGCGCCACCCTCAATATAAGCAGGTTAAAATTATAACGTTCTACTTCATTTAGATGCATCATGTGGAGGGAATCGGTAGACATTTTAAAATAGAATTAACTTAGACTTTTATGGCTGTTTTTACATAAGCCCAAGAGCTGCATGATACTGTATAGCAGGTATTATTGGCGGCTGATATATTTAGCACGGTGGCTGTGCCTGGACATTTTAGTGCCCGGTGTATTTAGCGCTCTCTATGCCAGCAGTCACAGCAGTTTCCGTTCTTCTCCACTGGATACCCCCGAGGTCATTTTAATAACCGGTTGCATCCCTTGCACCCCCACTGCTGCAACGATTTCCTGCTCTCCTATTGTTGGCAGGCTGTATAGCACAGCTTCTGTGAAGGTTCACACAGTTCCTAGCTCTCCATGGTTTACTTGCTCAGCATCCCACGCCCGCCGCTGGAACAGATCAGTCACATCTGGATTATCTGCTCGATTTGGTGATAGCTCTGCACAAAATAAAATGGAAAATGAAGAAAAAACAGTGCCTAAACCACTGTGACCAGGGGATGAGTTATTAGTTGTGCTCAAGAACAGATGAGTTGGTGGCGATTGACAATTCAGAACTAAATGATCCAGCCCGATTCATCTTTCAGGGCTGCTTGGTTCTTTAAAAGGATTGCAATAGTTGTCACACCTCTGCTAAAGTTGCCAGTCCATGCCGTCATTTATCCACTCCTGCTGTTGCCTTGGTCCATGTGGTGCCCTTCAGAGATGTGATCTTTCCATCACTGGGTAAGCAAAACTTCAGTGCTTTTCACCTGAAGATCTTCAGCAGCTTCCTCCGGTGTGGCAGATCCCTTGGAGCCATCTGGGGACATCGCTACAAGTCGGGATGCATAGGGTGTTTGAAATGAATATTTTATCACAGTGATGATTGAGAACACTGAGGCGACTTCATTCAGATTCGCTTACATTCTAAGTGCTTTTATGTACTCAATTTAAAGTACACAGGAGCAGAGTGCAACTTGCTGTCAGTTCTATAAGTAAAGAGCAGATAATAGCGGGCATTTAAATTTAGCGGGTTTTTCTCTCAAGCTATTAGCGTTAACATTTTCAGAGCGCTAATACCTGCTATACAGTAATTATATCTTTATTATCTATAAATTTACCAAATATCTTTTTCCTATAAAAGGAATGATAGGTATCATGCTAAACCACTGTATAGGAACCATATTGGTATCCTATATACAAACAAGTTCCAGACTCCACGTTTTTAACTCTCTTGGATCCATCGTTACCTGTGGTAAACAAAGCCCAACATAAGAGGCATCTACATTTAACATTGCCTGTGTTATACCTGTCATGACAATTAACCAAGCGATCCAACGAGGGAAAATATTTATATCAGTAAGGAAACCTTCCCTTTTATAAAAATAACCTTTAACTGAAGCCAATCGGGCTCAAAACTTTCAAAAGGTTTCAACACCTTGCATCATTATTTTAATATAGATCTAGCATGTTCAGTCACTAGTTCAGATAAGTATCTGACGTGTGTAGGGCAAACCTGTGAATGGGAATGGTAGCAAAAAGAGTCGGGTCTCTTCTTTGAGTCTTCCTGGTTAGCTTGATCCGGAGAGTCCTTTAGAGTGATCGTTACTGCATGGCGTTGGGCCCACCTAAGAGCGTCTGTAAAGTCAGAAAAAATGAATACTTTGCCCTTATGTAGAATCCGAAGGCATGCAGGAAAAAACATGTTGTGGGATATTCCTGGCTCTCGCAAAATGGCCCTCACTCCATCAAAACATTTTTTCTTCTGCCTCGTAGCGTAACTTAAATCTGGGTAGAGCCTTACTTGGTTTCTGTCTTGAAGCAGCATTCTCTTCTGTCAAGCCAGTGAGAGAACAAAGTCTCTTGATCCCACTCAATCTAAAACAGCAACTGTTGCTCGGGGTGCTTCGGGGTTATCCATTTGTCCTCTAAAAGCCACACGATAAGCCTTTTGGATTTTAATTTGCTGACTGGAAAAGGGATCACCCAGTTATTGCTCCAACCATTCACACAACTATAAGGCTAGATGGCCTCCTTCGCTCCATTTCAGCATTCCAATAATTATCAAGTTAGCTGCCCAGGCTTGATTTTTCTAAAGCTTCAAGCCTGGAGCAGAGATGAGAATTTTCCTTGACCAATGTTGATGCGGTGCCCAGGGCTGCCTCTGAACCCTTGTAAGTGTCAGTAGCTTTCGATTTAATTAGTGTTATTTCTGTTTCTAGATTCGTAACCCTGTTAGTCATGGTTTCAGATTTTTCTGCCAGTCCCGACACTGTGAAAATGAGGCGGTTAATTTTAACACCAAGAGACTGTAACGTTTCTTCTCCAGTATCCAAAGCCGCGGTCTCTTTGCAGTCTAGATTAGATTGCATGGCTGGGGGACCCACAGTATTGTTGATTTTTGCTCCTTCTTGTAGATGTCTGTCCTTCTTAGGATTGCCCATATTAAATGTCCTCTTGTTCCGCTTGCGATTTCTGGTAGTGAATTTTTTTAAAACCTGCGATAAATAGTTTAATTTTTCATTGTTTTTCCGATTTTGGCAAGAGCTGGAACTTTTAACTACCGCTTAGCTCGGGCTCAGTGCCCCCCCCGCCCCATTACCTAGTTTTTGTCATGGAGTTCTCAACTTAAGTCTTTTGGGGGGGATCTAAAACATTTGGTTGCCTTTTTGGCTAGTAGCTTTACAATTTCCACCTAGCATGTGTATGTAATTAGGACTGACTTGTAAGAATCTGAAGGTTACACTTTAAAGTGCAGCAGACAGAGGTTTGAACCCAGCTAGAGCTCATCGTTCTATGCTCTGGCATTAACCCTTAACTCTCCGGAGCAGTTCAAGTGCTGGGGCTAACTGCATAATGTCAGAATACAGCAAGACTCCATTAGAAGAGGCACAATTACTAAAATGAGTAATATTTTCTTAGTGAAGCTTAATGGATAGGTTCATTTCTAAGGTCTTGTTGTCCTGAACGAATTTCATACAGGTTTATTATCTGTAAGTTGAATGCTTTTAGAGAGATTTATATTTGTTTAGCATAACTTCTATTCTTCTAAACAGCCTCAGCTCTGCATATTACTTCACCAAGACAGCATGTGGTCCATCAAAAGAAAGCTATCCCAAGGTCAAATTTCACTTACTTGAAAGTTCACTCCCCGACGGACTATAAATCAACTGAAGTTTAATTTTAAAACCCTCAGTGTATCTGCGCTAGGATTAGCAAATGACAGTGATTTAAAAACGCAAGGAAAAATAATCTTAAGAGCAGCCAACACCTTAAAGAGAACTATAACAAAACATAATATTTAGATAAAGTTCAGTTTGTATTTCACATTAGTTATTTATGTCCCCTCATCATTTATTGCTGAGGTCATTTGCATGAAAACATGCTTTTTGCTGCTGAAGAGTTTTTCTGTTTGTCTCCCTACCTGAGGTCATAATGCAGTGCTTGTGACATCACTTACTCTAATGGCAACATATTGTGATGTCACAACAGAGCATTTTAACTTGAAGTAGGGAGTAAACTATAGAGGCAGATTAACTTTAACTGTAAAGTAACTAAGGGATAAAATGATGAATTCATGCACATTTTCTTAGTAATAAATATATATGGAATGCAAGCAGAATTTTACTTGTGTTCAATTTTCTTTGAGGCATCAGTAGCTCTTTCAGCAATACACAATAAATAAGTCTTATATAAAAATATATATTACATAATAGATTGTAAGACAACCTGCCCTACTGCGTAAGTTAAGCATTTACCAGCTATTTCACACAGTGGTGTCAATCAAATTTTAGTGTACTGTTCAGATACGTTTTTCTTAAACTCTGTACAAGTCCATATTACTCATCAATAGTAAAACTTATAAAACGGCAAGAAAAAATCTAGAAATCTCAGTGGCCAAGACAGATCAGCTGACTGTACATTAATTCTCTGTATACAGTCATCCTGGTCCTAAACCACATTACACAATGAGCAGATCAGTCCTAGTACAACCAGAAATATCTTCAGTCAGCCTCCCTTACAACCAGAACTGCTCTTCCACCACAAACATGGCCGCTACCTTTACACTGTAGAAACCTTCAATTGGGCTGTATTGTTTAGAGTTTTCATTACAACTGTTAAATTTGCTAACAGTGAAAATCCCTCTTCTGTCTTTACCTGCTCATTGGGGAAATCTCTTCTGATTTCCCTGACAAGTGAGATAATTGAGTCTGTGGCTCTAAAACTGTCCTTTGTTGTCTGTGTGTACAGTGTGTTAGAGGAACATTCTGCTAGTAGAACTGAGCAGAATTTTGAATCCCTGTATTCCGTGGTAAACATTCCATTTCTTGAATGTGGGAAAACAGATGGAAAAAAAACAGAATGAAGAAAGTAAGCAATAATACTATATAAACAAAGAGAAAAGGTGGTAAATGACTCACCCTGCTATATATATTAGAGGACAGAGCGAGAAGTTCATGATGCTGTCAGTGAGTGTGGCAGTTTTGAACCATGCTGATGCTTGCAGCACTGGGGAACTGAAGCCTCTGTTACAGCTTCCTTTTAGTTTTGTCTACAGAGTGAGGAGAATGAAATAAAATAAGTGGGCTATGTGTCATACTTAGAATGAGAAAAATAGCATTTGTCAATTGTTGTGGCTGGCAAGGGAATATGAAGTTTAGGTGGGCAGGGAGGCACACACTGTATAACACTACTTTAATCTAGCACCAATAGGCGGAAGGACTATTTTATGTTAAAAGCACAGATTTATTTACATTTTTACTTATTTAAAGATAAAAACTGCTTCTAAAAATAAAGGGACATTTTATAAGCGCAGTAAGACACTCTGGGGTTATGCATTAGTGTGATAACTGCACACCTATGGACGTCTGGCACTCGGCCTTTGGCCTCGTGCCTAACTATGCCCCTAGGAGTGCGGTTATCACACTGTAATGCACACCCCGTCGTGTCTTATTGCTTACTTGTTCTATCTTAAACAATGATATCTGCAGTTCTTTAAAAAGTGACTGTCACAAATGCACTCTGCTGTTCAGGCCCTCTGTTCCCACAGTGCCAAACCTTGAAGTACAGTATGTGAACAGGAAACAAACCGGGTAACCCTCCTGTCTGTTTTGGGTCCGAACAGCTACCAGTCTCTAGTCCTGGGGTGAAATATGAACCCCTTTTCGCTAGCATGCCCAGTTAACAGGTTCAAATATCACATACACTCTCTTTGGGGAAATGCAGTGCAATACTTAACCCAGCAAGCACCCAACTTGGTTCACAATCCCCCTTTTGACTGAATTGAGACCTAGGTACTTTACTTACCTTGGTGCATATGGTAACACACTGTAAGCGTGTAACAGTTCTGTCAAAAATATCAACGCTGTCCCAACATTCACATTCAAAATGAGGCAAATGCTCAGGCAGGATTTCAAGGAAAATTAAGTTTACTGAAATTAAAAGTAGATGAAATACAAAACACAACATACAACACTGAAGGTGCAGTCATACAAATTAAATGGACAATTTAAACAAAACTGCCTTAAGTATCTAATCCTACCCTAGTTTCAATTAGCAAATAGCGGTGGTTGAATTACCTAACTTAGAAGTGCTTTTTAAGCGTGTGTCCTTTCAGGAGTCCAGAGGTGAAAAGCACACTTTCTCTTTCAGCCAGCTAATAATATTCAGTTACAGTCCCAACCTCCCTGTGATTTCACAACTCTGGGCTGTTGGCATGAGGTAATTCTTTACTGCATAGAAATTAGTCTCTGGCATCTGCATGTTGTTAAGCATTCCACAAAATATATAATATATATTTTTTCTAATTAGTGTGCCGTTTTATGGCAGGCCAGTTCCCCTTTGATCTTCAGGGGAATTTCCTGACAGCTGATTATCCTTGTGGTGAAAAATGTAACGGTTATCTGTCAGAAGTTGCTTTCCTCCTAATAGGTCATGAAATGCAGCCCGTTTGTGGCCAGTTTTCCTGGATGTCATAGTAAATGGGTGTTTTACAATCTGTTACCTAAAGGAAGCTCATAATTTGATTTTCCCCTCAGAGGGAGAGCAGTATTTTTTTTGAAAATCCAAGGTCCCACAATGTCTTGTGCTGACTGGCATATTTTCCAAGCAGAAATTAAAAAAAATATATTTCACAGGTATAATAATAACTAGCAGATTGGCGTGTCACAGTGACTAGTGTATGTGTACATTCAAACCCCAAACCTAACAGACCCTCTTGTAATTGAGATACTGTTATCTTAATATGTCCATGTATCAACATGTGTCCATGTGTACCTAATCTGCTGTTGCATTAAATAACAGTTCTATTAATCTAAAACCAAAACACAACTGACGGCTTCAGCATAGTTTCCAGTCAAAATAGAGATCCTTTAGCGGTATGAATATAATTTATAAAAATAGACATTTCAGACAGCTGCACAAAAGTAATCTATTACTGTCCCTTTCAGCTCAGTGTGTAATTTCTAAAATGTGCAGCCGAGCACGGGGACCACTTTTTCAGGGCATGCCACTAATGGCAGCAGCCACTTCAAGGCTACTACTACCGTCTAATACAATCAGGGAAAAACCAGAAGTAGTCTACCAGCACTGAGGTCAATATGGTTAAGGCACATTTACCAGAAATTACTGCTTAGAAAAGAATGAGAACGTGACTGACTAGCAAATCCGAAACCAGATCCCTAGTTTAATAGTATCCTCCTGAGTCTGATTTTTTTTTTTTTTTTTTTTTTTTTAAACGGTTGTGTGGACCAAGTTCCGTGGATGTTATGCCATCAGATTTGTAAAAGAGCACTGTGGAAGCACGTAAGTGGACCACTGTCTGATGTTCTGTCCCAGTGCTCCAGCATAGTTTCCAGTAATTCTGTTTATGCAGCTGTTTCCCTCTGTGGGCCGTATAAAGATACTTACTTCCTGACACGCTACTGTTCTTTTTAGGAAGTTCGGACGTGAGGCTGCCATGTGCAACATGGTGGCGCAAACTTTAAACTGTGCATGCACGAGTATTGTGCATATGCATGTAACCCCCACACCACTTGTGGCTAGCTGGCACCCCCCCCCCCCCAAAAGAACTGACAACTACATGGCATACAGTTTTCCTTTGGCAGAGCTACACTCATGGTACCACCCCTAGCATTGGAGTGTATACCAGGCTCATTATCTAGGAGATGGGGGGTACATGCTAAAATGGACCTTTTTATTTACAGCCAGGTCCAGAGGAGAGGATGCTTGGCACATGCTAGACTTTACTGCTGAGAAGCTCCAATAACGTTCACACTAGAAGCAATAAGCAGAATGTCCAAAGCAGTAACTGGGATTTTGCAGTATGGCTTTAAAGAGGTTTAAAGCAAGGGTGGTCCCCAGATGTTTATCATTGCAATACAGGCACACTCTCTTCTGCAGGACGCTTTCCTAGGCAATACTGTTTTCTACAAAAATATCTCCATCTCTCTTCCAAAGTGTGCATCTCTGGGATGTGCCACATGCTTTAAACCCCGGTGTATGGTCATTGCCCAGGGAACACTGGTGCCCATCCACCGAACCACTTAGCCCTGCCTGAAACTCCAGATGGCGTTCCTCACTTGTTGCCACAAACAGCCTCTGCTATTCATTCATGGTTGCACCAAATAAGTCTCCAATCCTCAATGAATTGCTGAAGGCTCCCAACTTTAATTTTAAATTGAACACGGTTGTGGTGAAAGGGGTCCTGACTGGTGCGAGCTAGCCTTATCTAGGGCACACACACACCTCGGACAACTCCCTCAGAAAACGGTCTCAAATTCTGTACTCGCAGATTAGTTGTTCCTTCCTACCAGTCATGGAAAGAACAAAAGGCACCTTTCTTTCTGTGGTAGCTGTCAGATTCTACTCATTGTTCTTCCTTAAGGCAGCTGTAAACTTCAGGAACTTTAGGAGATTGCCCCTTGGATCCACTAGAACTGCATTCCCTGACTTCCCCTGGAGTGAAACTAGAGTTCTGCAGGCAAATTGAAGATTTTTCCAAACTAGGGTGAGAAATACCTGGGCTGTATTTAACAGAGCCCCAATGGCAGACCTCCTGGCAGTCTAACAGCCACACTTGAACTTACTAAGCTCCCCATGAGTAGCTTACTCTAAAATGTTATGCTGCTGTGAAAGTTCTAAATAACATAATCCTCCTTCTCGGGCTAGCTGAGTAAACCATGTAATTTGTGTAGAAAGCACCTAATGACCTCCCCACCAACTGCCTTTTCTTACCTGCCTAAGACTAGCACTTAAGGGATTCTAGTAATGCGAGGGGACTTGGTTGTTGCACATAGTTATGTCCGCACCGCCATGTTGAGAAAGGCAGGCTCTGGGGTAAATTGCACATGTGCAAATATCACACATGCACACTACTGTAATCACTATAGTATTACGGCTGACTCCTGTGCAGCAAGAGCAGAGCATATTCTGTTCACCACTCTTGCCACTCCTTAAAACTCTCCATAGCCATATTGGCTCTGACCAGAGCGTGCCTCAAGTTGCAGTGAGAAGTTCCCTGGGACCGCAGCGAGAGTAGTCGGTCACTGCAGTTCGTTCGCGATTAGAGAGGCTGTCTCCCAAATCTTCGACAGACTCCTAACAGCAGGATCATCCAGATAGATTTTATTTGTAAAGGCACGATCTACTAGATAAACAGAAAGAACAAATTAGTCTGTTGCTTGAGAGGGTGAGGGAAGTGCAGGTGATGACTGCGGGTCCCAGGAAACTGAGAAACGGAGCCGCCATTGTTTTATGTGCTTGGCCCACCAATGCACAGTGACAGCCAGTGAGGTGGCGCGCTACAAATGAGTGACGCCAAAGACAAAGTAAATTTTGAGAAATTCTGTAATGACCCATTTTTTGGGTTATTGAGGTGTTTGACAGAAGTTGTAATCCAGTTGATAAATAGGGTCATCAGTAATTATCTATCAATCGATCACTTTATTTAACCAGGCAATTATGATAGAATAACATAGAAAATTCAGACCTTCAAGGAGAGCTGCTCCATTAAGCCACAACTTTGGAACTGTGAAGCGTGAGGACCACACGGAAACGTTCTACTAGACAGGGACTGCCCACAATAACCTGCAACATTAACTCCTATATAATGTGGGCAGACCCATCACTCCTCAGTTTTTTCTCTGTTTATCATCCTCATCAGACCTGCTGAAGGAAACAGTTTCGCCTAAACTGTTTTTTTCCCCCTTTACTTTTAAGTATTACTATTGTTGTCTTTGTACGCTGCCAAAGGCTAAAGAACATTTGTTCAGATACTGTGTCTGCGGTTATAAAATCTACAAAGCCGACATGCTCTCCATTTGTGTGTGCTCTTTGGGCCTTTCTTAGTGTGAGGACTTGAGACTTGCCAGGGGTTTCACCAGATCCCAAGGTAACTGTCAGAAGGCTCTAGAAATCTTCCATGCTCAACGTGTTGAGTCTTTGAGAAGGAAAAGGGTTCTGTGACAGGGTTGGGTAAGACCCTGTCTCATTTGTTATGCAGAGAGTTAAAAGAAAGGACCTGTTTTGCTCTCTCCTATTCTGTCCCATGGTACTGGACTGGGCTTGGAAGTTCGGTGGTTGCCCAGTGTGCTAGCAGCTGGCACAGCTTAGAGAGGATGTGAGGAAATGAGAAGGCAGCTGTGGGATTTTTTAGAGGGGAAGATATGGAGGGGATTGGAAGAATAGGGGGCAAGGAGTCTCCTACATAGCTTCACCAGGTGCTGAAGCCTCTGGCATAGGGAGAGGATTGAAGGGGGGCTACTGGTGGGGGTGCAGAGGGCACCCAAGGTGGAAACCTCCAAAGAAGCAGGCAGGGTGTCTGGGGTTGCCCAGAGGGAACTGAGATGGGGTGGGCAGGAGGGAGTTTAGGGTCTGGCATTAGCTAAGCAATCGCTTTGACCTCTATGTCTGGTAGTAGAGGAGGGAATGTTTTGGGGAGGATGCATCTAGGCAGGGGCGAATAGGGTGTGGGGAAGAGAGGAGGGAAGAATAAAGGGGCATGGTGGGCGAGAAAGGGGGGACAGACTGGATGGGCCTTGCGGTCCTTGTCTGCCGTCACCTTCCATGTTTCTATGTTTGTCTCTTGCCTGTCTGTGCAGTCAGATTTTCTTATGGAACCTGGGAATTAGCCACTCGGGTGGTCACTCAATTCCCCCTTTTTATCTCCCTTCACTTGCTATTTCTATTCTTTATCCCCTTGCTTCTCTGTAGTTAAACACGTGAATCCTTAAGCGAAACTGGGATCTCTTGGATTGCAAATGTATATACTTGTATTGTCGAAATTACTGCAGAGGTTTGTTTGGGTACTTTGTCACCAGAGGAGCTGTAACTGCATGGAGCAAGATCCGGGGGGGGTCTTATCAGTGAAGGAGCAGGAACGATTGCTGGCCGCATCGGCAACGTGGAGAGAGCGTGGCGGTGGGTGGAGGAGCAACTGCATTTGCTGGCCACATCAGCGGAGAGGAGAGCGCACTGGAGGCCGCATTGGCGGCAGGAGGAACCTGGCCCCTTACTGGGGAAATTCGCTGGCTTCATCAGCAGCAGGAGAGTGCACCAGGGCAAAGCTTCTCTGGCTGCAGCGCATCTGGCCAGGCTGGAGCGAGTGGGGTTTCTGTGGGGGGAAATGGTTAGCAAGGACAAGTGCCCAGTCAGAGTTAATAGGCGCCTAAAATTGAACTTATATTGGCTATAAAGGGCAAGCCCAGCCGCCACCTGTAGTTTGTCATCGGGGGAGCAGTAATTATTTGAACTCAGCCCCACCTCAACCTCTATTAAATAATCAAGAGGCGATACAAAAAGGATACTGTGGGGGGATGCCTAGAACTGAGTAGGGGGGTGGCCAGAGACAATGGGGAGAGGGCTACGTTTGACACACAGATTGTGGGAGGTGCGAGGAGCTGGCTGGGGCAAGAGGCCGAAGAAAGGACGAGGATGGGCATGGAAGGAGGTGAAACTTGGAGGGTGAGCATGGAGGCAAGGGGGAGGTTAGAGAGGGCTCCTGTTCAGGGATTCCATGATCAGGGATATCCAGTGGGAGGGGTAGGGGAGGTTAAAACTTGTCCGGTAAGAGTCAAATGTCACCTGGCCTGACTGTGCACAAGGCCAAGCATGAGGTATATTCACTGGCAAGGGAATGTGGAGTGTCCTGGACATACTGGTGCACCTGGGCATGAATGACATAGATGGGAATAGTGAATTAGAGATGCAGGCAAGGTTTCAGGAGCTAGCCAGGGTTTGCCATACCATAGTATGCTCTATCTCCTCCTCTGAAATCCTGCCGGTGCCAAGGGCTAGTGGGGACAACAAGCAAACAATTAGGCTCGTAAATCAGTGGCTCAGCGAGTGGTGTGAGGCTAGGGGATATGGCCTTGTGGGGGACTGGGGTGCAGCCTGGGAGAATAAGGGGCTGTACGCTAGGGACGAGCTCCACCTCAGTCTGGTGGGGAGAGAAATACTAAAGTTGAAAATAGCTGGGTTCATCAATGAAAGGTGGGGTTTAAACTTGTGAAGGGGGAGGGATCGAAGAAGGGGCTCCTGCAGGGGGTACAATAAAAGAGGGACTCTGTCTCAACTCCCCTAAGGGGCTGGAGGGACACAGAAAAAGGCCAACAGGTGTTTTTCCTTTGGGGTGGTGGGAGACATGCGGCCAAACAGGAGCACAAGGGTGGGGAATGGGAGGAGGGGAAAGCTTTGGAAAGTGATCCTGATAAATGCCAGGAGCTTAGGAAATTAGATGTCTGAGCTCCAGGCGATGCCAGTTGAGGGTGCATTAGATGTGGCAGCTGTCTGAGACTTTGGCCACCCAAGGGCACGTAATGGGATCTAAACCTGAGGCTACACTATGTTCAGAAAGGACAAGGGGGAGGGGGTTAGCACTGATGGTCAAAAATGGTATAGATATAGGAGAGAGAGAGGCAGAGGGGAGCGTGGAGGCGATGTGAGTCACCCTGCAAATGCAAGGAGATGAGAGCAAAAATAGGGGTGGAATACAGACCCCCGTGCTGGTGGAGGATCTGGAAGAGTCTGGTGACAAATGTTATGGGCTACTGTAGATTTGGGAAGGGTAGTGGTGATGGGTGACCTAAATATGCCAGGAATAGACTGGGGGACTTTGATGTCCCTAGTGGCCAGGGAGCAGAGGTTGCTGGATGTCTTCCAGGACGTGTTGCCGACCCAGCAGGTGGGGGAGCAGACTAGGGAGAACAGGATACTGGACATAGTCCTGGCGGACAGTGCCCAGATTAGGGCCCTGGATGTGAAGGACCCATTGGAGGGGAGTGATCATGCCACAGTCAGGTTTTTCCTGGACCTAGGGAGGGAGGAAAGCTGCACACACTGGTAATTGACTTCAGGGGTGTGGATTTCAGGAGGATGGAAGGATCCTTAATGGTCATTTGGACAAGATAAGGCCAGACATGGATGCTGACAGTAGATGGGAGATCAGGAGTGGGGTACAGGAGGCTACCAGGTCCTATGCAAGAGCAAGGCGTAAATTCGGTCCGGCCGGAAAACCCTGTTGGTGGACCTGGGAAGTTCAGGAGGCAGTGAGGGAAAAGAAGGCGGCCTGTAGGCACTTCAAGCGCTGAAGGCGTGAAAGAGATCGGAGGAGTATGAACTGATGGCCAGGAGGGTCACCATGGTGGTGAGATCGGCTAAGGTGAGGAAGGAACAGATCTTTGCCAGGGAGTGAGGGGGAGGAGTGAGGGGCAGATCAGCAGGATTGGACTTGGGAGAGATGTGCACAGGATGCGGGGAGTAACCTGAGGTACTAAACGAGTACTTTGCCTCAGTTTTTACCAGGGAGTTTGGGGGCACATATCTTTCCGGGGTAGAGGGGGTGGGATCCTTGGAGATCGTGAGCAGTGACTTGTCTAGGGAGAGGGAAGGGCCAGCACCATCAGGTGGGAGGAAGACATGGAGGTTGAAATCCTGGTAGAGTGAGGGAAGCGCTCAGATCCCTTAAGACTGAGAAAGTGCCAGGGCTGGATGAAATGCATCCCAGGGTGCTGAGGGAACTGGCGAATGTCCTGGTGGCCCCCCGGCAGCGTTTTTCAACATCTCTCTGAAGACAGGGTGGATACCCCAAGACTTAAGGGTGGCCCATATCGTGCCTGTCCACAAGGGAGGATAAAGAGAGGAGGTGGGGAACTACAGGCCCGTTAGCCTGATGTCGGTGGTGGGAAGGTAATGGATGGTATTATCAAGGAAATTCTGGGGGTGGGTGCTAGAGCAAATGGGGTACCTGAACGATAGACAGCACGGCTTTGTCCCGGGAAGATCATGTCAGACAAACCTTGTGGAGTTCTGCGACTGCGACTGGGTGAGTGGCAGGACCCCACGGAAAAATTTCTAGCTAGCAGTCCCTGGCAAGGGACCGCCCCCACATCAGGTGACCGACATCAGGCAATGTCGGTATAAAGGGGCGGTCCCTGACACCCACCTTCCAGTTATTTCCCGCCGTTAGCTCGTGCAGCGCCTCACGGGAAAGTTCTTTGCTCGTCAGCCTCCCTTTGTTGGTATTTTACTGAGTAATTTCGCTTTTTTTGCTTCAATTGTCAGTACATCCGTTGGTGTATGTGAAATTTTCACCCTCAGGCACAAAAAATAAGTGCGACTGATCTGACAACTCCCTGGATGGCCATTCCCTGTGCCTGTTTTGTCTAGGCCCCGATCACCCGGTCGAAGTGCCAGCACTGCCTCAGTTTTAACGCGGCTACCCAGAAAAGGTGGCAGCAGTCCCTGGAAGCCCACATTCTAAAGAAAAAGATGCGCTCCATGGAGAAGGAACTCAAAAAACTGAGGCACCCTTGCCGAAGTGGAAAAGGTTCACTATATGGGCTGCTTCAAAAGATGTGGAACCCTTTTCCTGTTCGGCTCGGCTACTGCTGGAGTACCTACGCCATCTTTTTGACCTGGGTCTTAGTCACTCTTCTCTGAAAGTTCACATGGCGGCCATCTCTGCCTATCATGTTCCCTTTGCAGACAAGACATTTGCTCAACTGGAGGTCTCTAAGACTTTCCTCGGAGGGGTCCTCCATCTGAGACCTCCTATACGTACTCCTGCCCCTCCTTGGGATTTGAACTTTGTTCTTGAGAAACTTACTCTGCCTCCTTTTGAACTGGCAGCTTCTGCAGACTTGAAGTTCCTTTCATGGAAGACTCTCTTCCTGGTGGCCATTACTTCCGCTTGGAGAATTTCCGAGCTCCAGAACCTGATGTGTAAAATTCCATACTTGATTTTTCACAAGGAACGTGTGGCTCTGTGCACTAACCCCAAGTTTCTCCCTAAGGTGGTAGCGGAGTCTACTCTGAACCAGTCCATAGAGTTACCCACCTTTTTTACGCAGTACTCCAATCAAGCGGAGTATTTACTCCATACTATGGACGTTCACCGGATTCTGAGATACTACACTAACAGGACAAAAGATCTCAGGAAGACTGATCAACTGTTTGTGTCTTTTGCACCCAAAAGGGAAGGCAATGCTGTTTCTAAACAATGCCTATCTAAATGGTTGCATTACTTTGTTATGACAAGTACAAGATGACCCCACCCGGTCAAGTAAGAGGCCACTCTACCAGGGGAGTTGCCGCCTCAGCGGCTTGTTTCAAGAATGTGTCAGCGGCTAACATCTGTGCTGCTGCCACCTGGACCTCCGTCCATACCTTTACAAAACACTACAGTTTTGGATATTGCCTCTCGCTGTAGGGCAGGCTTCGGGCTGGCTGTTCTGCAAGGCCTCCTATCTTAGGGCTTGCACAGCTAGAGGTTCTACTTGGAGTAGATTTCCTCTTCCCGTGTGCTTCTCCTTGTTCCAGACTGCTTGGGACTCAGTTCTATATGTAATTACCTACTGCAAGAGCCTACTCTAAGTGAGATAGTACAGTTATGCAAGAACTTACCGTAACAGTAGATCTTCGAGAGAGGCTCTTGCAGTAGGTAATACCTTCCCGGCCTCCGTCCCCCTAAGCTTTTTCAGCTCCTTTTCCATTGAGGGAAATATCCACTCCTCTCTCGTCCGGCCTCTTTTGGCCTGTGTCGGGAAAGAACTGGAAGGCGGGCGTCGGGGACCGCCCCTTTATACCGACTTCTCCTGACACCGGTCACCTGACGTGGGGGCGGTCCCTCGCCAGGGACTGCTAGCTAGAAATTTTTCCGTGGGGTATTGCTGCCTGCCAACGTCAGTCCTT
The DNA here is from genome assembly GCA_016271365.2 of Neoceratodus forsteri. NCBI lineage: Eukaryota > Metazoa > Chordata > Ceratodontiformes > Ceratodontidae > Neoceratodus > Neoceratodus forsteri. Next base: position 775,464,625 of record CM057453.1, on the reverse strand, counting down.
TATGTAATTACGTACTTCAAGAGCCTCTCTCGAAGATCTACTGTTACAGTAAATTCTTGCGTAACTGTACTTTCAGTGCAGGGAAATGCAGGGTTCTGCACCTTGGGCTAGAGACCTGTGCCAACTGAACACCCTGGGGGAAGATGCAATACAAGTCTCGAAGGGCGAGAGGGACCTGTGGGTGGTGGATGTCAAAATGAAGAACTGTGAGACTTGTAGGACGGCAGCAGCCAAAGCCAATAGGATGCTAGGATGCACCGCTAGAGGATTACCTCCAGAAGGAGGGAAGTGATCCTTCCTCTGTATAACTGCTTGGGGAAAGGGGAAGCTAGATTCCAGGTGCGACCTGGGAGCACAAGGAAGTTGAGTGACTTGCTCAGTGTCGCACAGTATGCAAGTGGGGGCTGTGGGATTCAAACCCAGGTCTCCAGGTTTGCAGCTCAGAGCTTTAAACCACTGCACCGTACTGCCTCATGTAGAGTACTGTGTGCAGTTTTGGAGACCACAGTTAAAAAGGGACACTGCACTCCTGGAGAGGGTCCAGAAGAGGGCAACCAAAGTGATCCAGGGCTTTGGGAAAGGACCTATGGGGAGAGGCTTGAGGAGCTCAGCTTGTACACCCTGGAGGAGAGGAGGGACAAGGAGGAGATGATGGAGGTCTTAAAGTACATAAAGGGGGATTAATAAGGGAGGCTCAGTCGGGGTGCTACAAAGGAAAGAAGGGGGGCAACTAGAGAACACTGGTTGAAACTTAAGGGGGAGAGGAGGTGCTACTTCACTGAGAAGATAGTGGAACCATGGAATGCACTGCCCAAGGGACCGGTGGAGGCAGAGACTGTGGAGGGGTTTAAGAGGGGCTTGGATGGGTATAGGGGGATGGTGAAATTCACAAAGTCCAATACAAGGGGAACGTCTTGGACCGGGGATAGAGAAACCCAAAGGGGTGGAGGTGGGGGGGGGGGGGACAGCAAAGTCTGCACCCAGTATAGGTGCTGACTGTCGAGCAGACACGAAAGACCATTAGGCCTCCTCTGCTGGCATTTTAGTATGTTTAAAAAAATCTGCAATAAAGGAAGTCTGTTTCGAGATGTATTTTTGACCTCCACAAGCTTGTTTACAAAATTGTCAGCAGGAGACCAGGTTTGCGACAGAAGGTTCTATTTTGATGCACCTGTTCATACTACTGTATATACGTCTACCTCCCTTTCTCTTGTGGATTTGAATAGTTTGATATTTCGCATATAGGTTGGCCCCCCCCATACACACACACCGTGTACTTAATATGTAGATACTTGTACACCTTAACACCACCAGCAGTCCTACTTTTTAACTCTTCCCTCCTTTTTAACATACTCCCTCTGAAAAAGACTGATACTGTAACACATTACAGTATATCCTCCCAAACTCACCCTTGCCATCAAAACACACTAGTGCTAATGGTACCCCTTTCCCTAACCTGCCCTTAGCAGCACAAGTCACTGAAGTTCTGTGTCCATATTTCGTATGTCATTTTTTGTTTACAGTTCTGTTTGAGGGCCCCAAGACACCGATTCACAAACTCCGAAAACACATGGTGCTGATCAGCCTTGCTGACACAAATCTTGTGCAGATTGTCATGTACCTCCTGGATGAATTTCTTTTGTGCAAAATCCTACTGGAAAATAGTTCTACTGCATTGATGCCAAAGGTTAATGTGCCCCCCAAATGGTGAACAAATATTCCCATCATTGTCTTCACTCTCTCATGCTCTTCAGAGTACGAACATGAATTTGTCCAAATAAGATGGCTGGGTTCACTGTAAAGAAATGAAGGTGCACAAAATTATTTGGTTTTATAATAAAGGGCTGTCAAACAGCAGTGAGTTGAGTGTGGGGATGTCAGAAGAGTGTGATAAACTGGCAAGAATGAATTCTGTTGCAGCTACCAGTAAATGTAATGCAGTAGTAATGGGCTCTCAAACAGTAGCAAAAGCTCCCCAGAGCTCCCCACTGCTGTGGCAATACCTGGGTATACCATCTTTTGGCAGGATAAACTATCCCAAAAAAGGGGAGACTGTGCCCTTTATATAAAAGATTCTGACAGGGCATGCCCTGACCCTGCCCATAAATGGTGACAAACTTCATGTCCTTGCTATTAGTCATTCTTGGGGCCCATAACAAAGCTCTGACGATAACCTTTGTATATATCCCACCCAAACTGACGACAAGCCTGATCCCATTCCTCTCCTGCATCAGTAGTCTAAAGCTTAACTCAGAAGTTATATTGCTAAGGGACTTTAATGTCAACTGGCTTGCCCTAGTGCAAGCAACTACAAGGATGCCTTGGCAGCTGCAAATTTTTCACAGCTAGTTACCTCACCCACTAGGACCAACTATAGAACAGGGACCAGTACCTTACTGGGAGCACTCAAATCGCCCTGACCATATTAGCCACACTACAGTTCTCTCCTGATGCAATTAGTGACCATTCCCCAGTCCAGTTCATATGGTCAAATAAATTCAAAAAACTCTCTGAGAAAACTATCAACAGCACTCCTGCGAAAAGACTGGTCCCAGATTGACACCGCTCCAGGTGCTGATGCTGCACTTCAATACTTTATCTCAGAGTTCAGTGCAGCGTATTATATCGAGCCCCCTTTAAGAAACGCAAAATTAAAGTCCTTGACAACCCTTGGATCTCGGGCAAGCTCCTAGACCAACTAAAAGCTTGGGACCTTGTATAGGCTAATACTACAGCCTCTGGCAACCAGGCAGACTTGTAGGCATACAGGGCCGCCAGGAATGCCTGTACCAGAGCTATTCGCACTGAAAAAAACAGCTACTACAGGAACACCCTATCAAACTCCTGGTCGGATGGAAGCAAATTTTGGCAAAGCCTCTCTGAAGTTATAGGGAAAGAGTCCAAAGCAACTCATAATATGCTAAAAGTTCACAGCAGCAACACTCTGGACCCCACCACAATTGCCAATACTTTCAATCTGGCATTCACTGACCTCAGCCATGTGCCTCCTAACTTCTTTGACACCAACCAAACCATGGCCTCCCAATATCAACTGAAATGGGATATAAATCATCCACATTCCTATTTCAAGGCAGTCGGTGAAAGGGAAGACGAAAAATACCTCCTCAAGGTGCTCGAGAAATCCAGACCAAGTGGGAACAAACTTGACTTGAAGCTCATTGCCCTCACACTTGACGATGTCCTGCACCCTCTTACCAAAATTATTAACCAGCCCCTCATGCTCTCCCAGTTCCCATTCAAGTGGAAGTCCGCCCTGGTGACCCCAATACACAAGTCTGGGGATAAGGCATTACACTAACTACAGGCTCATCTCCATCCTATCCCCTTTACCCAAAGCTCTTGAAAAAATTCTCAGACCAATTGGTGGAATACTTGGAGAAATACAACTTGCAATGCCCACAGCAACACAGCTTTAGCAAAGGACATCGCACCACCTCTGTCCTCCTTGAATTTATAGGCCATATTCATCTAACACTAGACCAAGGACAACTTGCCGGTGCCACCTTTATAGACCTCTCGAAGGCCTTTGATACAGCCATCCATTACTACTGGAACAATTTGAAAACTTAGGGCTCTTCCATGATACTCTACAGTGGTTCAACAGTTCTCTCCAACCAGTCACAAGTTTGTTTTTGTTTGTTTGTTTTTTAGTTTAACCAGGAGTAGCACACTAAACTGAAAGCTTTTTTTTTACAGGAGTGACCTGGGAGCACAGGGAAGTTAAGTGGCTTGCTCAGGGTCATACAGTATGCAAGTGGAAGCTGTGGGATTCAAACCCAGGTCTGGTCTGCTGGATGTCACCAGATTTGTAGCTCAGAGCCTTAAACCACTGTGCTATACTGCCTCCCTGTTAAGATTTGTGACTCCCTCTCCTCCAAACAATCTGTCTGGGCTGGTGTTCCCCAAGGGTCAGTATCTGGACCCCTCCTTTTCAGCATCTTCCTGAATAATTTTCCTTCTGCCTGTGATGAAAACATTATCCTGTATGCTGACGACGCAGTGATTTTCTCTAAGAATTCTGACCCCTCCCTCTTGGAGAAACTGCAGGAAAGTTTCACGCAAGTTGAGGCCTGACTAATCTCACATAAATTAGTGCTAAATTACAAAAAGACCATGCTATTCCATGACGCACACAACAAACACCAACAGCTGGCTATCAAAAGCAGCTCGGGTGAGACCCTGGACCCTACTCTGTCCTTCAGCCATATCAATTCAGTTGCGAAATCCGTAAATATTCATATAGGCCTTCTCTATAAACAAGACACTGCCTGACACCCTTAAACTAGCAGTACACAGCTCTGTTGTCTCCATCATTGATTATGGGCTTAGCTATGGAGCAGCTACAGCACTATGGCAAATCATTACTGCGCTGAATAGGGACTGCAGACTCCTTATTGGTGCTGCCCATTACATAAACTTCTAGGGATGTGGATATGTTGAATCCACACTTACTGGCAGGTTCCTTGCCACTTTAAATCTTGCTGGAAGGTCTTCAAGCTGGCTCTTCCCACCCACCCGGGTGGTAAAACTCTTGGCTCTGCCCCATGACACTGGATGTTCCTTATCACTTGGAAGCTCAGGTTCCCTTCTTAGCGCTCTGCATTTTAGGACTGGATCCAAACCCTTTGGATAAACCGAAACTCTTTCTGAAGTTTAAAAGACTACGGTTGTCTTTCTAACCGCGGGTGCCATGGACAAATAGACTCCCAGATTTAGTCTGTGCCCCTGTGGGCAGATGATGTCATGGACCGATCCACACTGCACATGCGTTTACTGCCTAGGACTCGCCCATGACTCACAGGCTTGTGAGTTATGCGGATCCTTTTCGGCTTCGGTCTTGGAGGACCATGCTGTCCGATTGCTCTTGGGGCGTCCTGAAAAACGTTATCCTCCGGTCAAGTCGAAGGGAGGCCCGTTGGACGGTGTCTGGCGGCAGGCTGGGCAAACCAGCTGGAACAGATGATAGCCCTCGAGGAGGAGGAGGCAGACTAGGCCGCATTATCTTCCTCGGTTGCGGCATTTATCCCGCTGTCCTTGGGCTCTTCTTATACAGCTTCTTTTAAGGAGCTTTCCCAATCCCTCTCCACCAAGGGAGAAGGGCCATCGGGACTTTCTCTGTCCAAAAAGGACTCCAAAGGTAAGTCCCACCGTCTATGTTCGTGGGAGTGGGAGAGGTCCCCTTCCCCGGATAGTCGACAGTCTACGTTGGTCGAGGTTGCGGCTGGCTTCAGTGTCCCCATCAGGTCAGCCGGCCAAGACTACCGTTGATGCGGTCGATTTTTCTCGACCCGTCGAATGGTTTGTCAACTGGGGAAGCAGACAACCCTTCACCGGTTCCCCCGGTGGAAACAGAGGACTTGCCTGTGCTTCCTGTGCCGGAGTCCCCGGTTAAGGTCCCTGAACTGAGAGAGGAGCGGGTTCCCCCGCCCCCTCTCTGACCCACCCTCGGAATCCCCGAACGTCTCGGACCTCTTCCAGGTCCAGCCGGTCCCGCTGTCTGTGGTCTGTCTTGGCACCATGGAAAGCGGCACCGCTCATCCTCGTCGTCCTCTTCGGAGGATAGGCTCCAGCGCAAGTTGCGTCGGCGCTACAAGGATTTAATGTGGTAGCAGCTCTTATTGTCCGGGAATAAGCAGACTCCATCACCTTCTCCGGCCTTTAAGTGGCTGTCACCGGAGCGGCCGAAACAACCCCTCGTAATGGTCGAGGAGCCAAAGCCAGCACCGGTCGTTCGGCAGAAACTGGCTGCACCACCCATTGTGGTGGAACCTCCGCCTCCACAACCAAAGACTGGGGCTCCGACCAAGAATTCTTGGTTGGGTCAGGGTTTGCCCCATAGGTTGTCGGACACCCTCACTCCCGATCGACCTCTGCATGTAGAGGGTGGCCCTGGCGCTCGGCAGCCGTTTGCAAACTCCTCAGTCTGTTGACTACTCTTCCTTGTTCTCCAGGCTGCTTAACCTGGAGTCCACTGGGGATCATTGGTGGACAAGAGCCCATCCTCGTTCCTAGGTATGCTTAGACTCATCTCAGAATCCAATGGGATGAAGCTCAAACCCGCTTCAAAGGGGCCAAGTATCCCCTCACAGAGATAATGGACCTAGAGGATTCCCCTACAGAGGCCTTCCTGGTGGCCGAAGCCATTGTTGGCCCAGCCCTGCAGCTGTGGCAGCGGCAAGCTTCTTGTCCAGCATCTTCGGCCAGGATGGCTCAGAAGTGTGCTGTCCCTACCGGTTCACTGTCCGGTTTCTCGGAGCATCGTTGGTGAACAACAGCGTTTTCTGGCATTCCAGGAATGCTTGGGATGTGGACAAGCCACCCGATAAGGAGTCCAAGAAATTGGACTATGTAGGGCGGAAAATCTCTGCTGCTGCTTCCTCCCTAGGCCTTTGTCAGGCTAGCTTGGCTGTCCTGATGGCACACTTTTCACACGCCCTTTTGGGCTCCCTGGATGAGGTGATTCCTCATCTCCCAGCTGACCTTCAAACAGTCACGCAGGTGTGGGACCAGGGAAGAGCGGTAGCCAAACAGCAGCTCCAAACTTCTTTGGACATCGCTGACTCATGTGCCCTGTCAGTAGCAGCCGCAGTGGCCATACGACGCAGAGCTTGGCTGCGGATCTCCAACTTTACGGCGGATACCCAGCAGAAGCTGGCAGACGTTCCCTTCTTGGACACAGACTTGTTCGGTCCCAGGGTGGAGGGTCATTTCCAACAGATTGAGAAGTCCAACGCCACCTTGGACTCTGTCACGTCTGCCCAGAACGACACAGGCTGCCAGCAGCAGCGTAAGCCCTTTCGTCCTTCAGCCTCTGCGGCACGTCTGGCCCAGCAACATCAGCATCAGGGCCAGTAGGCTCACACATGGCACACCAAAGCCAAGCCTGCTTCTTCCTCCAGCAGGAAGCTGGGAGGGAAAGGCCCAGGCAGCTCCTCTGCTGGCCCTTCCTCCAAGCCTGCCCGGTGACGGGTTGAGGGGTGTCACCCCCAACCTCGTCACTCCTCCCGGGTTCCCCCCGTGGGGGGACAGCTCCCCCACTTCCTTTCCGCCCTGTCCGTTATCACCACGGACCGCTGGGTATGTTGAAAGTGGTAGGCAGGAGTCTGCCTCTGGAATTCGAGCAGTCCCCACCCTATGGAGCCGTCACCCCAACGGGTTTGGGGGGGGCTATGGGTTCCGCACCCTCTGTCTGCTCGTTGAGCCGACATTGCCCTGCTCCTCCAGAAGGAGGTGATCAGGGAGGTGGCGGACCCTCTTACCGACCCAGGGTTTGTGTCCAGGTACTTCCTGGTCCCAAAACGGACAGGGGACTGGTGCCCCATTCTCGACCTACACAACCTGAACAAGTTCTTAAGGTCTCACACCTTCAGGATGGTCACTCTGGCTAAGATCATTCCATCCTTGGAACGAGGCATGTGGTTCTGTTCTTTGGACCTTCAGGACGTGTTTTTTCATGTTTCAATCCATCCGTTTCACTAGCGATTCCTCCGCTTCAGGGCAGAGGAATCCCTTTAAGAATTCCGGGCCATTCCCTTCAGCCTCTTTCCAGCTCCCAGGGTCTTCACCAAATGCATGGCAGTGGTGACAGCATTCCTGCGGTGCTGAAGTGTCCGGGTTTACCCTTACCTGGATGACTGGCTGATTGCAGCCCCCTCCAGCTTGGAGGTGGAGCCCTCCAGGCCTGCTCTCAGATTGGCCTCTGTATCAACGAGGCCAAATTGGAACTCATGCCATTGCAGATGATTCAGTTCATTGGGGCAGAGCACGGCTCCCGGCGGACAGGGCCGAGGTTCTTTCCTCCTTTGCCCAATCATTTCTGGTTGGGCAATTGCACCCTGCCCAGGACTTCCTGAGCCTTCTGGGCCTCATGGCGGCCTGTACCAGCATGGTCCCTTGGACCTGCTGGCATATGTGTCCCCTGCACTGGGGCTGGCCCGCCAATGGTCACAGTGCTCCGGTCCTCTGGACCAGCCAGTGACGGTGACCCAGGAGATGTGGAACTGCCTCCAGTGGTGGCTCGTTCCAGCTCATGTGCAGGAGGGTATCCAGTTTGTCCGCCCCGAGCAGACGGTCACTCTGACCAATGCCTCTCTGGGTTGGGGAGCTCAGAGCTCACGGCCTCTGGTTCCCTCAGGAGTCTTGATGCCACATCAACCTGCTTGAGCTTCGAGTGGTCCAACTAGCCCTCGCCGCCTTCGCTCTGTTTGTACGGGGTCAAATGATCCAGGTCCAGACGGACAACACCATGACCATGTACTACCTCAACAGACAGGGCGGGACACACTCCTTGCCTCTGTGCAAGGGGGCTCTCTGCACTTGGTCTCTTGTGATCAGCCTGGGGGCGTATCTCCTAGCCATCCATGTGGCAGGAGCCTCCAACAGTCTGGCTGATGTCCTCAGCCAGATAGGCGCTGCATCTCACGAGTGGTCTCTCCTGCCGGAGGTAGTACAAGATCTGTTCCCCCACTGGGGCACTCCTCAGGTGGACCCGTTTGCTTCTAGGGAGAATGCTAAGCTTAGGCTGTTTCATGCCCTGCCCTCTCAGCAGGGCTCGCTGCAGGGGGATGCCTTCTCGAGGCTGTGGACCCTGGGCCTCTTCTATGCCTTCCCTCCATTTCCCTTGATCCACAAGGTGCTTCTCAAGGCAAAGAGGAACAAGGCACAGGTGATTCTGGTAGCCCCAGACTGGCAAAGTCAGTTCGGGTATCCAGATCTCCTCAGCCTCAGCTCCAGGCTACCGAGGTGGCTTTCAGCCCGCCCGGACCTGATCTCAGTCAACAAGGGGAAGGTACGCCACCTGGACCTTCAATCCCTGCACATGACTGCCTGGTTCCTGAGTGGCTAGAGTTCCAGGCCTTGGGTCTTTCCGATGAGGTCCTCACCATTGTTGAGGCATCCCATAAGGAGTCGACCAGAAAATGCTATGCCTTCAAATGGAAGAGATTCTCCATTTGGTGTCGGGATAATGGGTTGGACCCTTCCTCCTGTTCCTTGGCTAGCATTCTGGACTACCTGTGGTCCCTTTCTCAGCTAGGGCTTCGGTCGACGACCCTTAAGGTGCACCTGGCAGCCATATCTGCTTACTGGGCGTGGGCCGGGAAGCAGTCGGTGATGCAGGAGAAGGTGGTCAGGCGCTTTATCAAAGGCCTTGATCACATATCCTCTTTGGCGCGAGAACCTCCACCTCCGTGGGATCTACTGCTGGTATTGGCTAAGCTCATGGGCAAGCCATTTGAACCGATGCTTAGATGTGACATCTCTCAACTGTCATGGAAAACCGCCTTCTTGGTGGCTATCATGTCAGCCAGAAGGATGGGAGAGCTCCAGGTGCTTTCCTTAGTCTCCTTATCTGGTCTTCCACAGGGACAAGGTTGTCCTGCGCCCCCACCTGAAATTCCTTTCTGAAGGTGGTGTCGGAGTTTCACCTTAACCAGGTGTTGACTCTGCTGGTGTTCTACCTCAATCACACCTTGGAGGCTGAATATAGGCTCCATGCTCTGGACCCTAGAAGAGTGCTCTATTATAATGAGCAGATGGCTGAAGTTCAGGGAGAGGTTTGCCAGCTGTTTGTCACCTATGCTGAAGCCGCACCTGGCAGACCTGCAGCCAAGCGGACGATAGGCAGGTGGGTCACCTCCTGCATAGATCTCTGCTACAGGTTGACGGGCATGGAGCCTTCCAAAGGGATAAGAGCTCAATCTACCCGCCATACCGCTGCTTCGGTGGCTGCTTCCAGGGACGTGTCTATCCAGGAAATCTGCAGGGCTGCTACCTAGAAGTCAACACACACCTTCATTACCCACTACCACATCGACCTTGGGTCATGCCGGGATGCTGGTTTAGGGACCTCTGTTCTCCAGTCCTTATTTACTAAGGAGGGGGTGCGTGCCTTGCCTTCTTCTTCCCGGAGAACTGCTAGGAGTCTGCCAGTAAGTGTGGATTGAACAACATATCCACGTCCCTAGAAATACAGGTTACTCACCTGTAACAGGAGTTCTAGGAGTGGTATATGTTAATCCCCACAACCCACCTGACCTCCCCGGCATCGACACGCAACCTGGCTTCCAGTTTGCTAGAGCTGGCGTCATGGGGCGGAGCCGAGAGTTTTACCACCCAGGTGGGTGGGAGGAGCCAGCTTGAAGACCTTCCAGCAAGATTTAACGTGGCAAGGAACCTGCCAGTAAGTGTGGATGAACATATACCACTCCTAGAACTCCTGTTACAGGTGAGTAACCTGTATATTTCCCACTACCACATCGACCTTGAGTCATGCCGGGATGCTGGTTTTGGGGCCTCTGTTCTCCAATCTGTTTCCTAAGTAGGGGGTGTGCACCTTGCCTCCCTCCCTCCTGGAGAACTGCTAGGAGGCTGCCAAAGAGTGTGGATGTACAACATATCCACGCTTCTAGAAGAACAGGTTACTCACCTGTAACAGAAGTTCCAGGAGTGGTATATGTTCATCCACTCACACCCACCTGGCTTTACGGCGCACAGCCTTTCTTCCAGCAGGCTAAGATCTGGCGTCTTGGGGCGGAGCTGAGAATTATACCACCTGGGTGGGTGGGAAAAGCCAGGTTGAAGACTTGCGGCAAGATTTAAAGGGAAAGGGACATGCCAAAGTGTGTGTGGATGAACAACATATACGACTCCTAGAACTACTGTTACAGGTGAGTAACCTGTTCTTATTCCTTGAGATACCCCTTGTGATGCATACCAACATTTTGTTTGCTTTGGCAGCCACTCTCCTGCTCTGCTCAGTCATTTATACTTGCATCCACCATGACCCCTAGGTCTTTTTTCCCTGTAGAGGCCTCCAGTGTCGTCCCCCCAATATGGTATACACGTGATTGGGGTTTCCCTGCCCTAGGTACAATACCTTGCATTTGGAGGAACTGAAATTTAATCTCCAGGTGTGAGCCCACTTGACCAGGGTCTCTATCCTCCTGCAGGGCCAACCTCCCCTCTTCCCCATCAACTACTACTCCCATCTTAGTAATCAGCGAAGACCCGTTTCACTCCTCATTTCTTCTATGATGTCCGATATGTAAACATTAAACAGGATCAGACCCAGGTGTGCCCCTCCTCCTCTGTCATACCTGGTCTGAATCTCCCCATTCGCTCCTGTACATCCCGTGTCTACCCAAGCCAGGCCCTGCTCTCTCAGCTGTCTGGTTATACAAGCATTTGCACGTACCCTCACTGTCCAGCAATTGAACCTTCTTGTACCTTGCTTTGTGCCCACTTATCTGTCCTCCTCCTGCTAGTCCCTGTAGGGGACATTGAACTTAATGACAGGCCTTCCTGCTTCAGCCCTGCCCAAACTCCAACAGTCTCCGTCCAGCCCCCTCCTAAGGGTCTGACGATAGCTCATGAATATACGTATCCTTCACCCTAAAATGACCGAATTAGAAGCTTGGATCTCTCAAAAGGTACCAGACATCCTGTGCATTACCGAAACATGGCTTAAGCCAGCAATAAAACATGAAGTGGCTTTACCGGGCTATAAATTTTTTTTAGGAAAGACAAGCTACGCAAGAGGGGTGGTGGAGTTCTTATTTATACTCATTCTGACTTTAACGTCATTGAACTCCCAGAACCTGTGCCTGGCTCTCCAGTCATGGAAGCCTTATACCGGTCACTGACCTTGGATATCGTGAAAGAATTAGTCACTGGGTGTGTTTATTTGCCTTCCTCCAATGATACTGCAAGCCTCCCTTCCCTCCTTACCTCCCTTAACAATCTCTTAAGTCATATTATACTTTGTAGTGACTTTAAAGTGGACTGGCTCAACCCTGCCTCTAACAAACTGCTCATCCCTCACAGACCATAACCTGACACAGCTTATCCAGGACCTTACGAACGTAAATACCGAAATGGGTAAGCACTCTGCCTGATTGGGTGGTCATCAGCTGCCCTCTATAGATGAGATTAAATTTGTCGTTGTACTTCCTGATTGTGTAAATGATCACTCTCCCAGATTCTGTTTGGAGGAACTCCCCCACCCCCCACCCCCAACCAAGATCACCTTTGTTCGTGATCTCTCCAGACTGGTTATGAGTGACTTAGATAGAATTGATTAACACAGACTGGAGCCTGAAGTCTTCCTGATGTCAACCTTCTGTATATACTTGCGTACAAGCAGTTTTTTACACCATTATTGCTGCGCTTTGCAGGTCTCTCCTTTATATGTGGGTCTAATCAACCAAGCAATTAGTGACAACAGAGACTGCGCATTTGCTGTGGTAAAGCATGTCTGCAGCACTTGTCATCTCTCCGTAGTGTCCTGTGGTAACTTGCCCCGGTAAAATCCCTTGGTACCCACCTGCTCCACCCCAGCTGATCAAATACTGTCTGCGATGTTGGAGGGAGGGAGAGACTGCAAGCACAGCAGTCTAAAGTACAGAGACAGCCTGCATGTGTTGCAAGCATACACTCAACTTACAGTGAGTCGCTGGTAGGTTCCAGAGCGCTTCATTTTGCTACCCAGGTTGCTGTTTCAAAAATCCCCTTAAGTGGCTGTCCACTTTCCAGCAGTGGCAAGTTGCGCAGATGGGGGGGGGCCCCTCCACACCATGATACCAGTGGCGATCTGAGTACAGGGACCGAGGAGAGCAGCCTGATGCCGTGGACAGAAACGGAAGTCTGAGTGGTCTCTCTCTCTCTTTCTGTCTCTGTCATCAGTTCTATGGTGTTTGAAGGATGGTTTTGCAGAGTTTTACACAAACACACTCTTACTGGAGAGATTTATGGCGCAGATACCATACAGTGACTGCCAGCAGTGTCTGTGAAAGGTGGTTGCAGCAGTGTGCAAAAGTACTGGCTCCGGGAGTGTGCTGCCACCGTAGCACACAGCCACATTGTCGCACAGGGAGTGTTGCGAGGACACAGTACGTCACACTCATGGAAAGCAATCAACATCTGTGCGAATCAGAAGAATGGCACCTCACACAGCACAGCCGTTCAGAACTGTTGATTGGGAATTTTGTAGTTTACGATTTGATGTATGGTTAAGCCCGGATTTCATTGCATGTTTTTTAATTGCTCATGCATTACTACCATTTAGATGTGTAGAAATATACCTCTGCTTGTACGTGGGTCATAGTGTTTTCCCAAAAGTAAACTGCTGGGGTGTGTGTGTGTGTGTGTGTGTGTGTGTGTGTGTGTCTTATACCTGGGTTGGCTTATACGCAGGTATGTACAGTAGCTTTTGGATTATTTCTTCTCCACCTTTACCAAAAACATTGATATTCATGCTCCCCTAAAAAAATGTAGGTCCAAATGTGTTAAGACACCATGGCTTAATAAGGACACTAGGTGGCTTACGACCTCCCATGACCGCACCTGGTGGTCCTATAAGAAAAATAGTCTGTCGTCAGACTGGCAGCTCTTCTGGCAACTTAGAAATATGTGCAAACATTCACTAAATAAAGCTAAGAGGGATCATTATAAAACAATACAAACTGAACACCTAAGTAACCCCAAATCATTTTGGAGATGGGTCAGCTCCTTGATCAAGGGCAAGATTGCTGATCTCCCGAGCTCCCTCTCCTCCTAAGGCACATCCCTAACTGATCCTCTTTCAATCGCAGTGGTCTTCAATGAGTTTTTCACCTACCTTGATAGTTACACTTCGCCCTTTTCTACCATGCCGCCCCTCAACCTGAACCACCTCTGGCTCCAGTGGGGCTAGATCCTTTTATCACTTAAAACTGGCCTCCCTCAAGGAGGTTCAGAGGCTCATTGCCAGCCTAAAAGTGAGTTCAGCTGGCTAAGACACCCTAGAGCCCAAGTTCCTCAAGCTAGGTGCTTCTGGCCTTGCTCATCCTGTGCACGACCTCTTTAATATGTCATTCCTATTCTGCATGGTCCCTGACAAATAAAAAGTAGCAGTAGTCATACCAGTGCATAAGGGGAGACCCAATGCCGTAGCCGAAAATTATCATCCCATGTCTATCCTTTGTCGTTGCCGCAGAGGTTGCCATATTAATGAGTGATCTTCCAGCCCTTAGGAGGGGGCTGCGTCGAGACAGTTGGAGATTGGGTGGGGCTGAAACAGGAAGGCCTGTGGTTAAGTTCAGTCTCCCCTGCAAGGATGAGCAGGAGGAGGACAGATGAGTGGGCACAAAGCGAGGTACAAGAAGGTTCAATTGCTGGACAGTGAATTGCCTCAGAGGTTGCCAAGAAAGAGGAATGGTTGGACCACAGTGGGTTCAGGGAGGGTGGTGATGGTGGAACACAAGTGCATCCCTTCAGTTGTACCTCTCCACAATTCATATTCCGGTCTGGCAAAGTGTGGTTCCTCTATGGAGGCACCCGCAGTGGAGACCAAGGAGGATGCTGAGAACCTCCACAAAGGAGACCCACAGTAGGGTGGCATGGGACACCTCGGTGAAAGGAAACCACTCCTGATGGGGGACTCCATTGTTTTGGGGGGGCAGGAGAGGGAGGCAAGGTGCCTGCCTGGCACCATGGCTTGGAGGGACAGGGAGTGAATCCTCGGTATCGCTGGAGTAGCTGCACGGCGGAGGGAGTTGGATGTCATTGTCCACCTAGGGACAAATGACCTGTCTGAGAAGGGATGAGAGCAGTTCAGGAAGGGTTTTTGTGGAGTTGGGGAGGGGCCTTAAACAAGTAGCACACATGGTAACCTTCTTGGAGGTGCTGCCTGTCCTATGGCATGGGTGTAGGCTAGGGTGCTCCACACCATGGAATTCCATCAGTGGTTAAAAAAACTGGTGCAGAACTCGGGGATTTGGCTTCATTGGGGACTGGGGGTCTACCTGGAGTAATGCAGGTCTATGTTGGCATGATCTGCATCTGTCCGGGAGGGGAACCAGGATCCTAGGTGATGGGTTTAAATGCTTTATTGGCAAGTATTTAAACTAGCCAAGGTGGGGGGCACTGGAGAGGAGCAAGGAAATGCTGCCCCTCAAAAAAAAAAAAAAAAATCAGGGTAGAAAGTGAGGTAAACACCAAGACAGAGATGTTGATGGGGAGAAGGGCAGAGGTAAATGGAGAAAATAAAGGCAATAAGGACAGGGATGGGGCAAAAAAGGGTAAGGCCATCAAGAAATGGAGGGGAATGAGTATCAATGTCCGTTGTCTGGGCAACAAGCTCCCTGAACTGGTGGCCATGATAGAAGGGGGATGCCTGGATATCGTAGCAGTCACAGAAACATGGTACACAGAGAACCATGACTGGGATATTAATATACCTGGGTACACAACCTACAGGAGAGACAGGGAGGGTAGAAGAGGGGGAGGAGCCGCTGTCTATGTAAGGGAAGGGATAAAAGCAACGGAACAAAAGAGTAAACGGGGAGAGAGGAGGCACTGTGGGTTACCTTAGACTGGAAATGGCACCTCAATCCGCATGGGGTTGTATACAGACCCTCATGTTGTAGGGAGGGAATGGACAAGGATATGCTAGAAGGAATCCTTAGGATGGCAGAGAAAGGGGAGATGCTGTTTGTGGGGGACCTGAATATGCCAGATGTTAACTGGAGCATCTTTGCTGCAGCCACATCCAAGAGTAGGGCCATTCTCGATGCCCTACAGGTGGCATGCCTCAGTTAGTTTTGGAACCCACTCATGAGGGAGCAATCTTAGACCTCGTACTCTGAAATGAGGACAGTGAGAAGATCTTGGATCTAGAAGTGGGTAGCCATCTGGGAACAAGTGACCAAACGGTGTGGTTCACGATAAACTCTGCTACAGAGTTAAGCCATACAAAAGTGAGGATACTGAACTTCAGGAGGGCTGCCTTTGGCAAGATGGGAGAGTGCCTTAGAAAAGTACTAGCAAACAGGCTAGAAGGACGGGTGGAGCAACAATGGGGAAACATCAAAACTACCATCACAGAGGCAACAAGCCTGTGTGTGAAGCAAATAAATCAGAAATGAAAGAAAAGGCGACAGTGGTTCTCAAAAGAGATGGTGGGGAAGGCTAGGGAGAAAAATATAGCATTTAGGAAGTATAAGGAAACGCAGAAGGTGCAGGACCGAGAACTGTACCAGTTAAGGCAGAAGGAAGCAGGGAGGGAAGTCAGAATGGCAAAGGCCCAAACTGAGGAAAAGAGAGCCAACTCGGTTAAGGAGGAGGATAAAATCTGTTCTCGGCAAAAATCTGTCTTTTAGGCGATTACCCTGATATCCCAGTAACTATTGGTAAATACCACATGGCTCTAATATCCATGTCAGTTAAAAAATTAACGCTTAAGACACTGGAAAGATAGTGAGGAGATATCATATGTGGAGTGGCTGCAGGAATTCCTGGCTAATCTCAGGGTAGAGAAAATGATGGCTAGTGTTAGGAATAGATTGAATAGATTTAACCAAATTTGGGCTCCATTAACCCTTTATTCACTCCAAACTGTAGAGGAATGGGTTTATGGCTGTTCAGTTGCGGATTGAGTAAGTTTTAGTTATGCAGACCCGGGATGGGAGGGGTAGCTAGGCGGGGAGGGATATTGTGTGTGTGTGTGTATATATATTGTTTATTTTTGTTAATTAGATGTTTTGTTGGGGGAGGAGGGTAAGGGGTTGGGAGGAGATGCTTGTTTTTTCCAGTTATTTCTGGATGCACTCTCTGTATATTATGGTGTGTTGTATGTTGAAAACATTAATAAACTTTGAATGAAAAAAAAAGGGATAAAACCTTTTATAGGTACATCAGGGAGCATAGAAAGACAAAAGGGGGGATAGTGAGGCTGAATAGAATGGATGGTGGGTGAGCAGGCAGGGATACTGAATGAATACTTCTGCTCAGTATTCACAAGAGGAGGAAGGGGAGGTGCCTAATCCAATTAACAGAAGCACTCTGGATGGGGTGGGGGCGATCCCAGTCATTTCACAGAAGAAAGGGTTCTGAAAGAACTAAAACTGAAGGTGGACAAAGCAATGGGGCCTGATGGAATTCACCCTAGAATTCTAAGAATTAAGGGGAGAACTAGTGACACCACTGACTACCCTTTTAACAAATCATGGGAGGATGGTGTGGTACCTGAGGACTGGAGGAAGACTGTGATTCCCCCTTCGCAAAAGTGGGAGCAAGACAGAGGCAGGAAACTAGACCTGTCAGTTTGACCTCTGTGGTAGGGAAAGTGATGGAATCAATTCTGAAGGAAAGAATTGAGTAACTAGAGGCCAGTGGGGCATAGGATCCAAAGCAGCACGGGTTCACACCGGGAATGTCATGGAAAGGTTAAGGAGGGACTTAGCAAGCTTGGAGGAATAGAGGAATGGTCAGAAGTATGGCAGCTTGGATTCAATGCAAAGAAGTGCAAAATAATGCACCTGGGAAATAAAAACTCTGGGGAAGATTACACAATTTGGGGGGTGTAGTAACAGCAAAATGGAAAGGACAGGCGGTAATCATATCAATTACCTTAAGGTTAGCAACAATGTGAGAAGGCAGGAGGGCTGGATACCGGGATGTATAGGGAGAGGCATCGCCAGCAGAAAACAGGAAGTTATCCCTCTGTACAGCCAGTTGGTGAGACCCCCATCTGGAGTACTGCGTCCAGTTCTGGAGAACCAATTTCCGCAAGGACATAGACAGGATGGAGGCAGGTCTGAGGACGGCAACTAAAATGGTGCAGGGTCTGCAAGAGAAGCCATATGAGGAGAGACTAAAGGAGCTTAATATGTATAACCTTGAGGAAAGGAGGGAGAGGGGGGGACATGATAGAAATGTTAAAGTACCCCAGTGGAATCAACAAAGTCCAAGAGGGTAGCATCTTTCAGAAAAAGAGATGTGCAAGAACAAGGGGGTGCACTGTTTGAAGATAGAGGTGGGATGGCTCGGGAGCAGTGTGAGGAAATATTTTTTCACGGGAGGTGGGTGAACGCGAGGAACAGCCTTCCTGAGGAGGTTGTGGGGTCTAAAACAGGAAGAATTCAAGAATGCATGGGACAGACATAGGAAGAAATGGGCTGTTGGTTAACTAGGATCTGCATCTTATACTGTAAGTAGGGAAATGGGTGGACTAGGTGGGCCAAGCGGTCCTTATCTGTCTTCAGTCTCTATGCCCCTTGGCTAAAATCCAGGAATACGTAGTCTATACCCAATTTCAAAACTATTTGGAACACCACAATCTACTCTTCCCCTACCAACATGGATTCAGAAAGAATCTTGGCACCCTCACTGCCTTGATTAAAAAAAAAAACATATTCCTGTCCCTGGATCATGGTTCTTACACGGGTGCCATCTTTGTTGACCTTACTAAAGCATTCGACCTGGTGAATCATGGTCTCCTGCTCCAGCAGTTGCATATTCTCAGTTTTGATCCCATAGCACTTGATTGGGTCCACAGTTATCTGACCGGCCGCTCTCAGATGGTTAAGTGGGCTGATTCTCTCTAGTCTTAGGCCTGTATCTCATGTGGTGCCACAGGGCTCAATCATGGGTCCAATCTTGTTCTTCCTAGTCATTAACAAGTTAACCAGCAACTGCGGAGGTGCATCGGTGCACCTCTGTGTGGACGATGCTATTATCTACCGCTCCTCTCCCAACATTCATCAGTTAAACGGTCATCTTGCTGCTGACTTCCTTGCCCTGGAAAGCTGGTTGAGGCTTAATCATCTTGTTCTTAATACGTAAAAAGACACAAGCATGCTTTTCTCTCAGTCTCCCTCCTATCCAAATAGATTGCTGCCCCTCCTCAGCATTACCTCTAACAACCCGTTCTCACCTTTAAATATCTGGGTATCACTCTGGATGCCTCACTCTCCTTTAATGTTCACGTCTCCACTCTGATCAGAACCCTGAATCATAAGGACCTCTTTACCGTATCTGTCCCTTCCTCAACTCTGCCTTGTGCCTTAAAATTGCCTTTGCGTCCCTTCTCCTAATCTTAAACTATGGAGCCCCTGTCCTCCTTTCAACTAGTACATCCTCCATGTCCCTTCTAACTCAAGTGGGTCATATGGTGGGTAGATCTGCTCTGGAGATCAACTGCAGTCACTACCACTCTGGCATCCTCTTTCGCTAAGCTGGCTACCATTTGAATCTAAACTGCCTTATTCCATGCTGTTTCCTGCACAAGTTGGTTCATAAGATTACCCCTCCCTGCCTCATTGCCATCGTTCATTTAAGACAGCCCCCATGAGTGTGTAGGTCGGCCACTCTCCCCATCCTCCTCAAGCCCAACCTCTGTCTTGCTTCTGCCTGTAAGGCCTTCTCTTTTGCCGTGATTTCTGACAAACTCTGTCCCTCTATACTGTTCTTCTTTTCCTGAGTTCCAATATAAGCGTTATTCCTTTCTTTTCCTCAGCAACGTATTCCTGTTTCCGCTGACTGTCTCTAGCTCCTCTCTTGCGTCCTCTATACTCAACCTACCAATGTTTTTACCGTGATCCTGATCATTTAATACATTTAATCTAGGCTGTGAATGCCTTATGTGTTATCTAGCGCTTTATATTGCAACCTTGCTTGAATCTTTTATTGCATTCTGTTTTATATTGTGACACATGTTTTTATACTGCATTGTAACCCTTGTCTTTTTCTAATATGGAATTTTGTACGTCAAATGTATTTAATGTAGAATTTGCTTTGTACATCACACTGTTGCACCTCCGGGTTGCCGCTGAAAAAGGAGTGTAATTCTCTCAGTGGACTTACCTGGTTACCAGAATCCAATAAATAATTACAATGCTGCAGTCCAGTTCCTTAGTACAGGTTCTGCCAGGTTCTTCAGGTGCTGCTGGTTCATTTGATCTTGAGTCATATTATGAAGATGAGGATGAGAAAGAGGAATACTTCGAGGAACCTATTGAGCATGAAGTATCCCCTGAAGAACAGGAGTTTGAGTTCTCTCCTTCTCATCCTGAGGATTTTTCCTCCCACTTTACATTCCTGAAACAAGTGACTGAAACGCTTGACCTCCCCACTCAGCAAACCACTGAGGAGGAGGAGGAGCTGGATTATATGGAAGTGATGGATGTGCTAGCAACTGAGGTCATTGATCCCCGTCCATAAATTCCTGAAAGACAAGTACTAAAATCTTGCAGACCCCCACTTCTATTCAACCTGTGGATAAAAAGTTGGAGAGAAAGTACCTCCTGGCCAAGAATGGCTCAAATTCCTGTTCAGTCACCCCAGCCATGAAGGGGTGGTGCAGGTAGCAGCTTGTGACAAGGCATGCATTCGGATGGTCAGTAAAGCTCCCCCTCAGCTGGCAGAGACTGCCAAATGTGGCACTGAAGCATCCAAATTCCAATTTCATATGGTCGTGGATGCAAATAATGATGCTGCTAGACTGAAGGCAACCACAGTGACCCTGAGGAGGTCTGCCTTTCTTATGTCCACTAATCTTTCTCAGGACACTCAAATTAAAGCCTTAGATTTTCCCTGTGAGCAGAACTCTGTGGATCAGATAGAGGCCTACCTGAAAGATGGATGAATAGAAAGCTGCTTACTAGAGTGTTTCTGCCAACAGTTTACATCCAAACATACTTAAAGAATTGGCAGAGATAATAGCCCCACTACTAACTTATATATTTCAAAAATCATTGGATAAAGGGGAGGTAATTGATTGCTGGAAATCAGCAATTGTTCAAATTTTTTTTTAAAAAGGTAACAGGACTGATCCTGCAAATTATCATCCCATTAGCCTCACTGCTATTCTGCCAAAAATATTGGAGGGGATATTAAAGGATAAGATCAGTGAAAATCTAAATTTAAAACATCTCACAAACCATTTTCAACATGGATTTGTGAAGGGGAGGTCCTGCCAGACAAATATGCTGGCATTCTATAACAGCGTTGTAGATGGACTTGATGCGGGAATTTCAGTGGATGTGCTGTTCCTTGATTTTTCCAAGGCTTTCGATAAGCTTCCCCACCCAGAACTTGTACAACAAATGAGTAAATTAACTATAAATCCATTTATAATAAACTGGGTTAAAAATTGGTTGGAAGATAGGAACCAACGAATGTGTGTTGGAGAGGAGCTGTCTAAACAGTCAGAATTGACTAGTGGAGTTCCCCGGGGTTCGATGCGGGGCCCCTGCCTATATAACTTATATGTATTCTCTTCAAATAAAATATAATTCTGTTTGGTTACAAAAATTTGGAGATGAATAGCACCACATAAAAAGAAAGTACGTAGTACATGGTTCAGCCAGAGAGTTATACATGACTGGAATAGACTACCTTTGGAGACTGTGGCTAGCCCAACAACTTCAGTTTTTAAATTTAGATGGTATGCATATATAAATAAAATTAGAGCTTATAATTAGATGGCGAGCATATAGGACGAAAGTCCATTGGCTCAGTATCATTCCTATGATTTCTATCTATCCGTCAGAAGCAGTAAGACAGGGGAGGTAGTGGGAGGCCCTATCCTAGACCTTTCTGCCAAACCCAGGCTTTCCCTGTATATCATTAGCAGCATGGGTATTTCAGACGCAGGGGCAGAAAGAGCATCAGCTGCTGGAGCCCCAGTGTCCAACCCAGGACATGTGCAAAGCAAGACCCCCTGATGTGCTTATTAAGACTGCTTCCCCAATTCCAGTAGGGGTCAGACTGGTTTACTATTTCCATGCATGACAAGCCATCACCACAGACAAGTGGGCCTTGCTCTAAATTTCAAAGCCATCCCAAAACTGAGAGCAAGGTTAAAACCTGCAACCCCAGCAGAAAATGCTGTACTAGAATCGGAGGTAACCAGTCTTCTGCTAGAGAAAACGGTAGAACCTGTCCCTTCCCTCATAGGGGAAAGGGCCTGTTGTACTCAAGGAACTTCCTAACTCTGAAGAAAAATAGTGAATGACGACCCATACTAGATCTCAGGATTCTAAAGAGGCTCCTGACAAAGTCAAACTTCAAAATGGCCTCTCTGACGATGATTCTCCCCACCCTCAGGCATGGACTTGTTGGCATCTTTGAACCTAAAGGACACCTATTTCCACATTCTCATCGGGCAATTCCACAGAAAATACTTCTGGTTCAGATTGCCATTACTCTGCCCTTCGGTCTGACCTCCTCCCCAAGGGTCCTCACAAAGTACCTAGCTGTGGTGGTTGCCCATCTGAGAAGACCAGGGGTGACAATATTCCCCTTCCTGGATGACTGGCTAGTTGTGGTCAGTCCCCCCCCCCCCAAACAGGTAGGGGGTGCCTTGGCTTTCACACAAGCCACCCTTCAGTCTCTGGACTTTGTGGTGAATCTGAAAAAGTCAGTCCTGCAGCTGGTCCAGCTTTTGGACTTCATAAGGGCAGAATTGGACACAGTAAGAGGGAAAACCTTCCTCCCTCAAGGGAAAGTGGACAGACTGATACAGCTGGCAGATTCTTTCTCACTCCACACATCCAGACAAGCAAGGAATTTCCTGCAAACTGTTAGGTTGTATTGCAGCCTCAACAGTAACAGTGCCAGCAGCCAGGTTCCAAAAGAGGGACATGCAGTTCCACCGGAGGTCTTGATGGTCTCAGTGGTCTCAAAGAAGACTCCCTGTCAAAACTGGTAACAGTCACAGGGACGCTCCTTCAGGCACTTCAGTGGTGGCAGGAAAAGGACCACCTCAAAAGGGGTCCCATTCTTGCAGCATTTCCCAACAGTGGTGTTGACTATCGATGCCTCCCTCTTAGGCTGGGCCACCCACCTAGGGAGCACACTGCACACGTCACTTGGCTACAGCAAGAGTTACTACTGCACATAAACCTTTTGGAGCTCAGGGCAGTCTTTTTGGCCCTTCAGTCCTTTGCCAGAATGGTTCAGGGCAAGGTTGTGCAATTCTGAACAGACAACACAATCACCATGTACTGCATAAACAAGCAAGGGGGGACCATCCCGGTGGCGCTGAGGGTTGAGGTGCTGGACTTCGCCCCCTCACCACACCTGCGACCCAGGTTCGGGAATGGACTCTGGTTGCTTGGGGATCAGCTGGGGCAAGAAAAAAGACTGGAGCAGTCCACCGACTGCTCTCCTTCCTCGGGGTGGGGGGGGGACACAGCATCACGCCGTAGACAGACACTCTGTGGAAACTGGGGGTCGGCACAGGCATGATGCTTATAAGAGGGGGTGGACCCACTCACAGGGCGTAAGACTGCCTCCGCGGAGGTAGTCGCCCTGCCCATTACACGTACATGGGTTCGGGAGCAAAATTAGAGGACAAAGACTGAGCTGGCAGGCTCCATGATGGCCGGCTGCCTTGTGCCGACCTCCAGCAGTCTAGATGTTGGCTTCTGTGGGTGGGGGGAAGCCAGTACCCCTCACGATTGGCCCTGTCAGACGGTAACCCATGGGGGGTGGCCAGGTGCGATGGGTGCAGGAGATGCCTGGCCAGAGAGATTAGTTCCCACCAAGGGAGGGGCTGGAGCTTCTTTCCCGCTCCAAGGAGGAGTAAAAAAGTAAATATTGGGGGGGGGGGGAGACAAGCAAGAGGGGTACAAGGTTCACTGTAATATACACAGAGGCTATGAAGTTCTGGAGCCTAGCCTTCTGTTTCAGTGGTCCACTTACCAGGAAAGGACAACATCCTGGCACATGCTCTGAGCAGGATCAATCAGAACCACCACGAGTGGTCTCTGAACAGGCAGGTCCTGCAAACTGTATTCAGGAGGTGGGGCACACCGGAGATGGATCTCTCTGCAGCCCATGACAATCACCAGTTGCCACAGTTTTGCTGCAGGCCTCCTGCAGTGGGCACAGTGCCATGGGAAGGGGAAATGATCTAACCAGGAAAGGCACACTAAGCTGGAGCTAGTTTCCAGGTGTGACTTGGGAGCACAAGGAAGTTGTGACTTGCTCAAGGTCACATAGTATGCAAGTGGGGGCTGATGGGGATTCAAACCCAGGTCTCCAGATTTGCAGCTCAGTGTCTGTAACCACTACACTATACTACGTCTTCCATTGGATGCGCTTCTGTTGGATTGGACAGGAAGTGCCTGTATCCTTTACCTCTGTTGGGTAGAGTATTGAACAAGCTCACGTTCCAGTTAGCAATGATGATCCTCATGGCTCCAGATTGGACTAGGCAACCTTGGTACTCGATGCTCCTGTCCCTGTCAACTTCCAAACCGATATGCCTCCCCAGGAGGCACAACCTGTTGACATCCTCCCAGGGGAGAATCCTGTACTCCAACCTCGAGTTCTTCAGGCTTATGGCCTGGCTCTTGAGGACCTAGAGTATGCAAACCTGCATCTATCGGAGGGGGGTCCTAGAAGGCTATAGACCCTCAGCAAGCTGGACTGTCAGTCCTGTTGGACTTCTTGGCCCATCTTCATCCTCTGGGCCGTATGCCATCTACCCTCAAAGTGCATTTGGCAGCTGTCTCTGCCCATCTCTCAGCTGGAAAGGGCTTTTCCCTAGCCTGAAACATGATTTTTCAGAATGTTCAAGGGTCTGCCAGCCCAGTAGAACAGAGGGCAGAGGTGCTGGTGCCTTAACCTGCACTACATCAGTGATCCGGGTTCAGGAATGATCTCGGGTCGCCAGGGTGCTGGCTTGGGGGGGGGGGGAGTTGGAGTGGGATTGAGCTGCAGCTTTCCCTCCAAAGGGTGGACATCGCTCATCCAGTCCCGCCTCAGAGGGCGGTCCGTATGGTAAGTGTATGTAGCTGTGACGAAAGTCTGGATGGTGGAAGGGGCCACCAGATCCTGGCATGTATGCTGTGGTCTGGGGGGATGGGGGATAATCTAGAAAAAGTGTATATGGAAAAAGAGTTAAAGGGTTTGCTTCACTTGTACCCCCCTCACAGGGAACAAACTCCCTCCTGGGACCTGAATGTTTGCTTTGCACTGCTAATGCAGTCCCTTTTTGAGTCCACGTCCTCAGATGTCAAATATGTGACATGGAAAACTGTCTTCTAAGTTGCTGTCACTTATGCTAAAGGGATTAGTGAACTGCAGGCTCTGTCCATAGAGCCTAACTACATTTTTTTTTTTTTTTTTTTTTTTAGTAGTTTAACCAGGAATAGCACATTTCAGTTCACAGGGACAAGATAGTAGTCGGAATTAATACAAGGTTCCTCCCCAGAGTGGTATCTGACTTCCATATCAACCAGTCTATTACCCTGCATGTCTTTTTCACTGACCATTCAAACAACATGAAGTCTTGCTATATTATGACAATTGCAGTTTGTCCCAGCCTTAGAACTGCTCCGGAGGTGAGAGTTAACTTCCATGCCATGCATGGAACTTAGAGCACGAGCTCAGTTAGAAAAGCTCTGTCTGGATCATTTCAAACTGAAACTGTCAGATTCTTTACTCCGGCTCACTGAACAGTCGCTCCGGAGATTCCTCCTACTGCTCGGTTCATTTCTCTGTTTAAAAGTGTTTTTCTAGGTTAAATTTAACATGATTATAATTATTTTAACCATGAACCGATGGGTTCAAGCTCTGTCTGTGGTATTGTAAGTAATAGACAGGTTTATTTCTGTGTGGAACTTGTAATGTTTATCGGTTCGGTTTGAACCGATCAGGTTATTTAAAACTTTTTTTCTAAATTCATTTAAAGCTATTTAGAGTGCGGTTCCAGTTCTTATCGGTTCTAAAAAAAAAAAAAAAAAAAAAAAAACTGATTTCATTACGTTTTTCCATGACACGTGTTGGGGAACCAATAAGGGTGTCTTGCCTGGCATTTGCCGGAAAAGGGCAAGTTTTTGGTTAGGCTGGCATTATGTCTGAGAAACCCAAAAGAAAAACCACGCCCACTGGGTTTCAACACTGTAGTGTCTGTGGGGAAGCCTTTGCCAAGGCTGACCCACAAACCACATGTGTTTATTGTCTGGGGTTTGACCACCTCAATGCAGACTGCCAGATTTGCAAGAATTTCCCTGCAGCTATCCTAGATAAGAGTTGGTAGGCTCAAGAGCGAGAGGCAAAAGTCCGCTGACCGGATGGCCAGCCGGTTCGGTGCCAGCCGAACGGAGGAATATCCCTCTGACCAGGCGAGACTTCCTCGGGCAAGCGAAAAGCTGACTCAGTGGAGCCAGTTCCAGCAAAGAGAACTAGAAAATCAGCAGGTGTGGGTCCAAAATTCCTTCTCCAACTGCTGCAGAGATAGTCAAAAGCGATCCAAATTGTCCAGTCGCTTTCCCGGTTCCGTCGAACCGCCACTATCTAGCAAAAGGTCAGTTCAGCCGGTTCCACCGGTTCAAGAATATGATATAGAGGAGTTTTATGAACCAGAGGAGGGGGAGGATGATTATGAACAGTGTGAATGTGATTTTGAAAGTCTGGATGTGCCCATTGAACCGGACATCTCCCCAGACAGACCTTTAGGAGAGTCTCCCTCTAGGCTTTCTGAGTCCCCTTCTCATTTTCTGTTTTATAAAAAAGTTGCTGAAACCCTCCAGCTCCCTTTGGAGGAAGCTGTGGATGAGCAAGAGGAGCCTGACTTTGTGGAGATGATGGATATCCCAGAGTCCAGGAGATTGTCTATTCATTTACATAAATCCTTCAGGAAACAAATAATAAAAATTTTAAAAGCTCCTAATTCTGTGCCTCCTGTGGTTAAAAAGATGGACAGGAGGTACACCTTGTCAGGTCCTGATACAGAATTTCTTTCACAGCAATGCAGCCATGTTGGGGTAGTTCAGGCTGCAGCCTGTGATAAGGCTAATATTCCCCTGGCTTCACATCCTCCTGACAAGGACTCCAGGAAGATTGATGCCATGGCTAAAAACAATACATGGCAGCGTCCTTGGGACTCAGACAGGCAAATTATATGGCCTATGTTGCAAGATACCAGAAATCTAGATGGGATACTGTCATGGCCTTAGCCAAAGAGGCCCCTGGCCAGCTTGCCAAGGAGCTGGAACAGGTGGCTGCTGATGGTATTGAGGCATCTAAGGTGCAATTCCATGCTGCAGTGGATTCTAATGATGTATCCTCTAGAGTCATGGTTACATCTGTGGCTTTTCGTAGATTGGCTTGGCTCAGGTGTACTAGTCTGTCACAGGATACCCAGGCTAAGGCCATGGATTTTCCTGTGGTGGGAAATTCTGTTTGGGGAGCAGACAGAGAATTATATGAAGAAAATGGATGAATATAGAACCACTTATAGGAGTGCACAAGCCAAGGAACGGCAAGCCACTCCTCGAGGCACCCCCAGGGGTAGAGGCAGGCCTTTTCACAGACCTTTTACCAAACTCAGGCCTCTTCAGCTTACGCTCAGAGGGGTTCTTCAGAGGGAGAGGCAGACGGGTATGAGCAGGCCTGCTCCACCCCTCAGCCTAAAGCCCCTGCCAAACAGGCACCCTGATGGGATGCCCAGGGCCGATTCTCCATTACCTGTAGGGGGCAGGCTGGCTTACTTCGTCCAGGACTGGGAGTCTTTAACTTCAGACAAGTGGGTCCTGGAAGTAGTAAGCCAGGGTCTGGTTCTCAGCTTCAAAAAATTTCCAAAGATGAGAATCTGATCTTTTCC
The DNA here is from genome assembly GCA_016271365.2 of Neoceratodus forsteri. NCBI lineage: Eukaryota > Metazoa > Chordata > Ceratodontiformes > Ceratodontidae > Neoceratodus > Neoceratodus forsteri. The sequence continues at coordinate 775,437,231 of CM057453.1, read as the reverse complement.
ACCTGCAAATCCTCTAGACTCTTGCTTTGGAAACAGAAGTCTCAACCCTCCTGGCTCTCAGAGTGGTAGAAAGGGTTTCTCCCCTACACCAGGGCAAGGGACTGTACTCCAGGTACTTCCTTACCCCAAAAAAGACAGGAGAATGGTGGCCCATCCTGGACCTAAGATATCTGAAAAAGCACCTTTTAAAACCAAAATTCAAAATGGTGACTCTAGGAATGATTTTACCCTCCCTAAGGTCAGGGGACTGGCTAGCTTCCCTGGACCTCAAGGATGCCTACTTCCATGTTCTTATCAGAAGCTCCACGAAAGTACCTCAGATTCGAACTGCCCTCAGGCCATTATCAGTTCAGAGCAATGCCTTGACCTTACCTCTGCCCCAAGGGTATTCACAAAATGCCTGGCGGTAGCAGTTGCTCATATAAGAAGGCAAAAGATTGCCATCTTTCCCTGCCTAGACGACTGGCTCATTGTGGGTCAGTCTCCAGACCAGGTCAAATCACACCTGCAGGTTACCCAGCAGCTGCTTACCTCTCTAGGCTTTCTTCTCAATCTTCCAAAGTCAGTTTTAGAACCTGTCCAGGTACTCATCTTCATAGGCGCAGAACTGGACACAAAGCAGGCCAGAGCCTTCCTTCCCCTAGAAAGGGTAAGGACCCTGGTGGGTCTGGCCTCCTCCTTCACCCTGCAGGTCTCTCGACCAGCAAGGCATTTTTTACAGCTCCTAGGACACATGGCTGCTTCCACAGCCGTAGTGCAGGAGCAAGATTTCAGATGAGGGACATTCAGTTCCATTTGAGAGCCTTTGGTCAAAGAAGGATCCCCACCAAGTTGATCCCAGTAACTCGAACCCTGATCCAGGCCCTTCAGTGGTGGCAGGATCAGAGCAATCTGAGACAAGGGGTTCCTTTCATCCCTCTATCTCACTCCTTGACCCTTACTACAGATGCATCACTTTTGGGATGGGGAGCTCACATGGGCGACCTCTCCACCCAGGGATTGTGGTCCCCTCAGGAATCTCTGCTCCACATCAATCTGTTGGAACTCAGAGCTGTTTTTCTAGCACTTCAGGTTTTTTCTGCATCTGTTCAGAACAAAGTGGTACAGGTCAGAACAGACAACACCACTACAATGTGGTACATCAACAAACAAGGGGCACTCTGTCTTGACCTTATGCGAGGCAATGAAGTTGTGGTCTCTGGCTTATTCCCTGAACACTTCCCTCATAGCAGTTCACCTCCCAGGCAAGGACAATGTCCTGGCAGATGCTCTCAGCAGGATTTCCCAGGGCCATTCACAGAATGGTCATTGGATCCTCAGTACTGGGGATAGTTTTTGCCAGGTGGGGTACCTCAGATAGTTCTTTTTGCAGCCCCAGACAATCAACTTCCACTTTTTGTTGCAGGCCTCCAGTGTTGGGCTCAGTCCCCCTGGATGCCTTCCTCCTCGATTGGGAAGGGAAGTTTCTCTATGCCTTCCCCCCCCTTCCCTCTCCTGTTCAAGGTGCTAGTCAAAATCAGATCTCAGCCCTGCAGGATGATTCTGATTGCTCCAGATTGGGCCAGACAGCCCTGGTACCATCTCCTTCTGTCCTTGGCAGTCCATCTTCCCCTGTCTCTCCCCAGGAACCACAATTTGTTAACCTGTGCCCAGGGGAGAGTTTGGTATCCGAATCTCAAATCCCTCAACCTCAAGGCCTGGCTCTTGAGGAGTTAGTTTGCTGACCTACACTTTTCTCAAGGTGTTCTCGAAATTTTGAAAGCTTCTAGCAAGCCTTCCACCAGGGCTACTTATAACTCTAAATGGAAAAGGTTTTCCATATGGTGTTCTGGGAAGCATATTTCCCCGGAATCTGCTGATTTGCCCACTGTTTTGGACTATATGGTCCATCTTAATTCTTTGGGACTGAGACCAGCTACCCTGAAAGTGCATTTGGCAGCTGTCTCTGCTTTTATTTCAGCAGGGAAGCCCTCTTCTCTCTCTGCTCACCCTGTATTTTCCAAGTTTTTCAGGGATTGCTTCATACCAATCCACCATTCAGGGACCCTGCCCCTGCCTGGGATCTTAATGTTTGCATTGCTCAGCTGATGCAACCCCCCTTTGAACCTCTGTCTTCGGCAGAGCTTAAGTACTTGACTTGGAAAACTGCATTTCTAGTAGCCATCACTCCTGCCAGGCGCATAAGTGAGTTGCAAGCTTTGTCAGTGGAGACTGACTTTATTTCCTTTCACAGGGATAAGGTAGTCCTCAGGACTAACAAGAAGTTTTTGCCTAAGGTGGTTTCAGATTCCACCTTAATCAATCTATTTCTCTTCCAATGTTCTTCACTGACCATTCCTCCTCTGGTGAGAGGAGGCTGCACAGCTTAGATGTTAAGAGGGCCCTTAGTTACTACATAGAGCGTACCAAGGATCACAAGTTTGACTCCGCTTATGGTGACGTTGGGGAAAGGGAAACCTGCCACTAAGAGATCCATTGCCAGGTGGATTATCTCTTGTATCCAATTTTGCTATCAAAAACTGGGTAAGGTTCCCCCTTCAGGCCTGAGGGCTCACTCTACCAGAGGTACAGCTGCGTCCCTAGCTGCGGCCAGGGACATCCCTATCTTAGAGATATGTCAAGCAGCTACTTGGAAAACAGTACATACTTTCACTAAGCATTACTCCCTGGACATTCAGGCTTGATTTGGCACAGCTGTGCTTCAGAGCCTATTTCCTAAGTAGGTTCTGTCCCTCCTCCATGGAGGTACTGCTGTGTAGTCTGCAATTGTCATAATATAGCAAGACTTCATGTTGTTTGAAGAAAAAATTACTCACCTTAGTAATGTTGTTTCTTCTAATGGAGTCTTGCTATATTATGACGACCTCCCCCAGCCTGCCCCTCTCAGAACTTCTACTTTAGGGATGGGGTGGGCAGTCCAGTGTTGGCACTTCTTGATGCCCATCTTGTGTTTTCCACCCCTTCTTTTTGGGGTGTTTGGGTGTTGTGTTTTATTTCATCTTATCTTATTTTCTGGTCCCCTGACTTGAGTCTTGGTGTTGGGACCAGGAAAATGTGTTAATACTTAAGTAGCCAGTTGGCTAGTGTAGGTTACAGCTTCCACACAGAACCTTAGTGAGTTTTGCTCGTAAACATCTAACAGTTTCAGTTTGAAATGATCCAGACAGAGCTTTTCTAACCGAGCTCGCGCTCAAAGTTCCATGCATGGCATGGAAGTTAACTCTTTCACCTCCGGAGCAGTTCTAAGGCTGGGACAAACTGCAATTGTCATAATATAGCAAGACTCCATTAGAAGAAACAACATTACTAAGGTGAGCAATTTTTTCTTCCAGTTCAGGGGAACTCAGGCTGCATAGCCTAGATGTAAAAAAGCTATCTGCTATTATCTGGACCACACAAAAGGCCATAGGAATGAGAATACTCAGTTCTTTCTCACCTATGGAGAAGTGGGGAAGGGCAAGCTGGCCACAAAAAGGACTATTACACATTGGATTGTGGCTTGTAACATAAACATAGAATTTGACGGCAGATGAGGACCGCTTGGCCCACCCAGTCTGCCCATTTCCCTACCTACTGGATAAGCTGCAGATCCTAGTTAACCAGCAGCCTACTTCTTCCTGCCCCCCGAATGGCCTTATGACCGTCCCATGCATGCTTGAATTCCACCACTGATTTTTGACTCCACCCTCCTCTGGAAGGCCATTCCATGCATCCACAACCCTTTCTATGAAAAAATACTACTTTAAATTACCTCTGAGCCGCCCCCGCGCGCCCCCCCCATCTTCAAATTGTGCCCTCTTGTTCTTGCACGCCTCTTTTTTTTTTTTTGAAAGATGCTGCCCTCTTGGACTTTGTTGATTCCCTTGAGGTACTTGAACGTTTCTATCATGTCCCTCCTCTCCCTCCTTGCCTCGAGGCTTTACATATTAAGCTCCTTTCGTCTCTCTTCATATGTCTTCCGGCGCAGACCCTGCACCATTTTAGTTGCCCTCCTCTGGACAGCTTCCATCCTGTCTGTCTTTGCGGAGATTGGGTCTCCAGAACTGCACACAGTACTCCAGATGGGGTCTCACCAATTGTCTGTACAGAGGGATAATAACTTCCTGTTTTCTACTGGTGATGCCTCTCCTATGCATTCCAGTATCCCCCAGCCCTCCTTGCTGCCCTGTCACATTGCTTGCCCACCTTTAGGTCATCTGATATGACTACCCCAAGGTCCCTTTCCATTTTGTTGTTAATATCTCACCCCCATTGTGTACTCTTCCCTGGGTTTTGTTCCCCAGGTGCATTACCTTGCATTTCTTAGCATTGAATCTAAGCTGCCTACATTTGACCATTACTCTAACCTTGCCAAGTCCTTCTCATCCTTTCCACCCCACCCTGTGCATCAACTCTGTTGCAGATCTTTGTGTCATCTGCAAAGAGACATACTTTTCCTTCCAGTCCCTCTGCAATGTCACTTATAAAGACATTGAAGAGGACTGGTCCTAATACTGAACCCTGCGGTACCCCCACTAGTAACCCTCCTTTCTTCTGAGTGGACTCCATTTACTATTAGTCTCTGTCCTATTCTCCAGCCAATTCTTTACCCAGGCTGTTGTCTTGGGACCCACTCCAGGCTGGCTAACTTGTATATTAATCTTTTGTGTTGGACTGTCAAATGCCTTGCTGAAGTCTAGGTAGGCCATGTCCACAGCCCCTCCCTGATCTACTACTTTGGTCACCCAGTCAAAGAAATCTATCAGATTCGTCTGGCATGACCTTCCCGCTGTGAATCCATGCTGCCTAGGGTCCTGTGCCCCTCTGGCCTCTAGATACTCGACAGTTCTTTCCTTCAGAAGTGATTCCATCATTTTCCCTATCACTGAGTAGTCAGTTGTATTCAGTTTTGCTATGGAAAACTGAGCAAGGATCCCCCAGTGGGTCTAAGGGCCTATTCCACAAGAGGTGCAGCTGCTTCTATAGCAGCTTCAAGAAACTTTCCTTTGTTGGAAATTTGCAAAGCAGCCACCTGGAAAACAGTTCACACCTTCACTAAACTCTACTGCCTGGGCACTGAGGCTAGAAGTGATGCCAGGTTTGGAATAGCAGTTCTGCAGAGCCTCTTTCGTAAATGGGTTCTAAGCCCACTTCCAAAGGTAGTGCTTGGTAGTCTGCATTGGTCAGAATACAGTAAAGATTTCATAGGATTTGAAGAAAAAATTAATTGCCTTAGTAATCGTGTTCCTTTCAAGAGAATCTTTACTTTATTCTGAGCTCCCACCCTACCTCCCCTACCAGAACCTGGGGGCACTGCACTCCAGCTGATTAGTAGTAGTTGAAATAGTTGGGTTGGTTGTCTTTTTGCATCTGTGACTTGAGTATTTTAATGCCCTTTTTTACTTTGGAGGATTGAACTTCAGTGGGTGTATTAGTTATTTAGGATACCATAGATAGAATATAGGATCTTACTTCAAGAGGGTTCCTGCAGTAGGTCATGACATATAGGACTGCACCCCCTGGCATCTGGACTGCACGGCAAACTTTTGCTAGTAATGTCTGGCAGGGGACCGCCCACCCGTCACGTGACAGATGTCAGCGTGACCTTGTATCCCTTTATAGTGGGTGGTCCCCATGCCTGCCTTCCAGTTCATTCCTACTGTCAACTTGCGCAAGGACCTCGCAGTGAAGGTTGCTCCAGTCGATCGCCATTTTGTATAAGTATTACTTATTTCTCGATTTTTAAAGTCCATTTGTTAATTTTAAGTAGTCTTCACCTCCGACTCTGAAGTCCAAGAACACCGAAATGTGTGGCGTGCAAATCCCACACAAGGATGGCCACCGAGCTGCATCTTCTGCCTAGGCCCGGGTCATGATGCTGAGGCCGGCCATGTGCATACGCAGGCAGGAAGTCTTGGAAGCCCATCTTCTAAAATCAGAATGGCCACCTTGGAAAAAGAAATGTAAAAGCTGAGGGAAATCTGCTGCTGCTGCTTCAGAGCTGAAGACGAAGACGGCAAAGACAAAGTTGAAGTTCTTGCAGGAGCAGGTTTACTCCAGTAAGGATGTCAGGCCCAAGACCGAGGCCCCCACCATGAGCAAGGCTGTTTTCCCCGCTGCCTTCCCTGGTGATTGTCCAGGGTGCTGCCAAGAGTTCTCCAGGCACCTCTTCTTTTAGGCCCTTTAAAACTGGCCCCAAACTTGGCACTTCAACCGATAAGTCGTCTGCCGGGTCCTCCGGCGAGTGCCCAATTATTACGGGTAAGTCAGACTCCGGGACCTGGTAGTCGGTAAGACAGATTCCCGCCAAGAGGAAATTCGCTTGACGCCTGCTAAGCCGGTTGGGGGTCCCCCATCTGACGAAATCCTCCTTTGACCGATAAGTCTGCCGCCTGATCGAAGCTCACCCATTGGGGGCAGACGCCAACACACCCGATGTCCAGTCAAGCTCACTGACCTCTGCTGGCCAGCCCTCTTCCCTGGACAAGAGCCTTCCCTTCCACCCTCCCCAGTGGAACCTCCAGTCCCAGACATTACAAGTGGGATGGAGGTGGAGCAGGGTACCCTGGATGTGCCCCTATCGCCTCCCCAACTCCAGTGGTTGTACTCCCCCCATCACTCCTGGGACTCTGACATCCGAACCGGTTCCTACATCCGCTTCCGGGAGCCTCTCTTACGATCGGCCTATCTTTAGCCCCACCATCGGAGGTTCCTCTGTCTGACTCCATGCAATTAACACCAGGTGTCCCCCCCCCCCCCAAAGATCCTTTTGATAACCTTCATTTGGAGCCACCATCGGCGGGGAAGGGCACCCCTTCGACTTCCCCTGACGCCAGCCAGATCAGGCGCCAAACCCTCTGATGCAGACTTTCCCAGCGCCAGATAATTTTCCAGGCCCTTTGAGGCCTCCTTTGGATCATGGGCATCAGTCAGGCTGCCACCTTTACCCAGGGCATTCTGAGGTCAAGTTTCCTGCTGTCTGGCCAGACGATGGCCACCTTTCTCCCAGGGATACTATCCTGGTTATCAGGCCCCAAGCTATACTCCGCCCCCCTTTACTAGAAACCTGGGTAACCTCCCCCTCATTACCCTGGGATCGGTAACCACTACTGTCGGTGGCCTCTTCCATCACTACAACAGTACTTCCAGACTATGATTCAGTCTTGGTGCCAGGAAGACAGGTCTCAGTTGGTTTCCAACCTGGATAAAAGGATGCTGGCCCTGGTGGTTACCCCCACTCCTCGTCACCCATGGACTCTCTTCAGTCCACCACGGTGCACATATCCAGAGGTGTCATTCAGGAGGTCACCTTACCAGGTGTTCGGACCTCTGACAGAAGATTCTTTAGACTCAGAGGAGAACTTCGCTGAAGAGCAGTCGAGCTCCACAGGAGCTAATGGCAAGGAGTCGCCAAAATCCCCTCCAGAAGACCCCTCCTTCACAAAATTTCTCCATCATCCAGCAGGCCAATGGATGGAAAGCAGAACAAGACCCAAAACATAAACTATTAGCTAAACATCTAGATCTAGAAAAGGTATCTCCTGTTCCTCCTTGGACTGCCCCCATGAGGATCTCACTACCACCTTTTGGCAGGTGCCCCCATTCCTTCCGGTCGTCCCGAAAAAGGCCAACTGGATTTACCATATGTTTTAGGGAGTCTCCTTTCTAGATTTCCCAGCCCAAGGCAGATTCCATCATAACTGCAGCTCATGACCACACTATAAAGCCAAAACACATGAGTACCTCTCCCCCTGATAAAGAATATAGGCAGCTAGACCAGTTTGGGTGGAAGCTCTATGGCCGCCTCCATTTGTGCTCTTCGTTCTGTCAACTACGTAGCACACATGGTCTTTTTTCAGAAGGTCACCATGACTAAGCTGGAGGTACATATTCAGACTGTAGAGGACTCTGACCTTAAGCTGGAACTTACTAAGGACCTACGCTTGTCTAAAATATCTTGCAGGCATGTACTTGGAGCCAGTTATGCCTCAATAGATGCAGTGGCTTGTTACTCAGCCAAGCATGACGCCGGAGGCATACGGCAGTGGCGAAGTATTTCTGGGCTTTCCCCAGATGTACAGGCAGCTATCCAGGATGCCCCCTTTCATGGATTGGTCCTCTTTGGAGAGGACACTAAGGACATCGTTGCAGGCCTTGAGGACAATAGAGAAGACCTAAGATCCGTAAAATCCATGTTCAAAGCGGGCTTCAAACCAAAGCAGCCCTTTCGGCGGAAGCGGCAAGGTAAGCAACCCTTCTCTGGGCGTCTGAACTAAAGAAGCGCACTGGTCAGCAGTCACCCCCAAAAGCCAGATGATAGCTGGGGATCCCTTGCATGCCTCCGGTTTCTGACTCGTTCTGACCTCCACCCCTCCTCCACCTCCCAGCAGTGTGGAGCAGAGGGAAGATTTGCTCTGCACCTAGAGGAATGGCAGGGCATCATGTCAGATTCATGGGTCTTGCAGCTAGTATCAAGGGGCCACACAGTTTCTGGAAAGTCCTACAGACTCTTCTCGAGGTTGATCCTGCTATTCCTTGAACCAAGCGCCTCTGGTCGAGGAAGAGATACTGACTCTACTTCAAAAGTCAGCCATAGTCAGTTGCTTAAGCACAAATGTTTTACTCCCATTTCTTCCTTGTTCCCAAAAAGACTGGTGACCTCAGACCCATCCTGGACCTACGCCAACGGAATCTTTTCGTAGAATACAAAAGGTTCCTCATGCTGATAATACAGGGTCATCTTCCTGGACTAAATCTCCACCACTCATTCACATTAACGGGACTATGCTGGAGGCGCTAGGACCCCACGGGAGCCAAAAATCTCCAGGAAAACTGACGCATGGATAGGATTGAGCATGCGAAATGTCACGAGACTAGCTCGCGCCATATGCCATCTCTGCATTGACCCTCCAACCGCCTCAGTTCCTTTCCTCCCACCATCCAGTGTGTTTCGATGACATCACTCGCCTGAGAAAAATATAATAATCAGCCTACCATCGGGGTTGGGAAGACTGTCCTCCCAGAGCACAAAAGCAGCAGGCCTGTTCCCGACCTCTGTCTACTCGACTTAAAGTTCTTCTTCCTCCCTTCAGTGGAAGAAGAAACTGTACCACTCGATCGCCCTCTGGTATATCTTCACGGGGATAGTCAGTGGTGAGTGGTAGGGCTTACTCAACTTCGGTGGGGCCCTCTTTGTTTCCGTTCTTCACGCGATGTTCAACACTGGGCCCCATCTCTGCCTTTGATGGGGCTTCGGTGAGCAGTTTCACCTCTGGGCCACTTTTTTTGTTCAGAGCAGGGGATAAGTCTGCTCAGTTGGCTTGGACAGTGGATCTGGTTCCGGGGCCTCAGAGCCACTGGGCCACAGCAAAATCGGGCAGGCAGGATGTGCACGGTGCCTTCTCCGGTGCCAGTGCAACTGCTGTCCCTGCGTGCCTATCCCCTCACCTTTTCCTCTGCAGGGGCCGGCATGGGTACCACTTTCCTTCTTCCCCTTTTCTTCAGGACTAGGGCCAGTATGCCAAACATGCCATGTGGTACTGGCGCCGCGTGTGGTGCTGGTGTCCTGAATGGCACCGAACTCCTTGACGCAGTTCTGGGTGGCGGCGTCTCTCGTGATTCTGGCCTGGACCTGCCCTTTGGAGGTTCTTCTGGGGTAGATGTGGCTCTGGATCAGTCTCTCCCTGTCCTACTTTGTCAGAGACTCTGCTTATGACTCATTTTAGGGGCTGGAATACACAAGCCTTCTGTATCAGCAGAGTCTGTGATGGAAGATCTTCTTTTCTGTTTTTTCTCCGTGATATGGGGTCCACAATAACATTTCAGACTTCGTCTGTGGACCAAAGCTGACTTCTACATCTGGAGTTCCCTACATTCCTCAGTACGAGTACACCCGGTGGAACACGCTACATTCGGTGGTCGAGAGCCTCCCGGACTCTACTGCTGTATTGCTAGGGACATATAGCCCAGTAATCCGCTAAAAGACATTGTAGACCCCTATGACACTGGCCCTACTGCGGCTGCCATTGGCAGCAAGTGATTATCATCTCTTTGGCAGTGCTTATTGGTTTGGCCCTCTGGTTGAGCTCTGGAGGACGCTCAGACTCCTACTGCCCCTCAGAGGGATGGCATCGTTTTCATTCTTGCAACAGGCAGTCCTTTCAAGGTAGAGTCCTGGAAGCCTTTGTCAGGAACAAACTCCAACTGCAAAAAAAAAAAAGTGCAGTAGAGGGCACAGGGCTTGAAAGCACCCGGTACCATCCTCTTCCATCCGGCCCAGGTCCCACCTCAGCTGTCTTAAGTGGACCCACCTCTGTGGTAGTGGGGGGCACCTGATTTGGTTTTCTAACTAGTGGAAGTCCAGCCCAGTGGATATATGGGTCATCAAGATTGTCAGTGGGATACTCTCCCGATTTCGTAGAGATTTTCCCTGGACCCAGGCAGCAGCCCAGTCTGACTGCCTCTGTCAGACCCCGGTTCCTCTGAGACACTGGGCCTCAGAGCAGTAGAAGGTGTTACAAGGAGAACTGAAACACAGGTTCGTACTTCCTTTGCTTGGTTCCAAGATAACAGGTGGCATGCACCCATTTCTCAACCTTGAAAGGTTAAACAAGTACCTGTTCAGGGAGGAGTTGACTACAACCTCAGTATTCAAGCCTTCACTTCCCAGATGTTTGGCTCCGAGCCAGTCCATCAGGGCTAGAGTCTTATGAAGCAGTTGCCACAGCTTCTCAGTTGCTTTCTTCCAGGAGGAGTTTTCTGATTCAGGGAAGGTACCAGATTTGCATTCCCAGCAGCTCTTCTTCACAGGAGCCCTCATGGATACCTCTGGGGTGAGGTTTCGTCCTTCCAGAGAACAGCTGAAACATCTTCAGATGTCTCGTTATTTCACAGAAAGCGACTCTGTCCAGGCCCCTTTCGATGCAGTGGATGCTGGGATTTATGCCTTCATCCACAACAAATAGTGGTTTCTGACCATGCATCTGCTATCCTCCGCATAAATGACAGAACCTCTGACAAAGTTACTTGCATGGTGGACAGTTGGCCTAGCTTCTGCTAGGTCTACCCTTACCCTCTGAATCCCAGAACGCCATCAACACGGTTGCACTCCTGATCGGTTGGGGACCTCACTGTCAAGACCTCCACACTCGGTATGGAGTCAGGAGGAGGAAAATCATCTTCTCATAAATTTCTTAGAGAAAAGAGCTGTACTGTACGATATCCAAGTCCTGAAAGAGGCCCTCTGCCATGAAGTGATCCCACTTTGGTCGTGTGACAAAATTGACATCAACAAGTAGGGTGGATCACTCTCCTTCCCTCTGTGCAGGAAGGCCACGGGGAGGGGTGAGGTACCTTGAGCATGTTGCATCAGTTCAGTCATTGTGCAGTCGCTATTCGATGAGTGGAGCAGTCTGGACCTGGTTCTTTCTGCATCCCTTCTCAACACATCTTCCTCTATCCTGCTTCAGAAATCCAGACCCTGGTGTTTTTCTATCAGGATGTATTCACTGCAGTAGACAACATGCTCCTGTATGCTTTCCTCCTCTTCCCTTAGTTCACAGGGTGCTGCTTAAGTTGTAGGCAAACAAGGGTAGGATGGTTCTCATCATCCCAGACTAGCTGTGGCAGATATAATTTGTGTAGATTAACAGTCTGTCAGAAGCTTCCCCAAGGCGACTCCATCTATGAACAGAGGGACTTTTGTTCAGCCTTCCTGCGCTCCCTTCATCTCCATGCAGGGCTCCTGAGGAGATGAAAGTGGGCAAGTTTTAGGTTTCCAGACAATCACAGAAATCTTCCTAGCCACGCATAGACCTTTCACCAATGAGGATTTACGTGGTTAAGTGGTTACACTTCACTGTCTGGTGTGCAGAATTCTGCCTGGACCCTTTTGGTTGCCCACAAAGTAAAATTTTGGGATGCCTCATGGACCTGTCGAACACAGGTCTGCATTTCTTGGCAGAAGAATGTTCACCTGTGCGCATTTTCCGACAATCTTGAGCCAGTAGACATGTCACTGGCTCAGTTACTTAATCAAGTTTTGCTTCTCCCTACTTACTTCGTTGGCTCCAGAATGAAGGAGAGTGCTCCGTTTATCTCTGAATGTTAAGAGGATTCTGCGATTCTGCATCGACAGAACGAAGAGATATGCATCCGAGCAACTATTGCATCTTCCGCGTACCTTGGCTGGGTCAGCCTGTTGCCATGAGATGCATTTCTGCTTGATTAGTAGCATGTCTTCGACACTAATCCATGGCACAGCTAAAGTTGGAAGGCCGGGTTATCACCACTCCTTCGGAGCGGTTGCGGGCTTTTCTGGCAGAGATTCGTAATGTATCCATTGCAGACATCTACAAGGCGGTGAGTTTGAGCTCAATGCATACCTTTGTAAAGCACTATGTTCTGGATGTCCATGCCTGACAGTTAATTTTCTTTGGCAGGATAGTCCTTATGGACTTCTGTCCTGAGTGAGCTCTGTCTCCTACCACCCTACCGGGGGGGGGGGGGGATTAGCTCTGTACTTTCTCCTTAGTGTGAATGAGTGGTGGAGACTTTTATCCTAGGAAGATAAGGAAATCCCATGCTTTCTGTAATTCTTGGATGAAGTCTCCACTGCCACATGCCCTCACCATCCCCGAGCTGACTCATTTCTGTTTTGGTCTTCACTTCCTTTTCATTCAGGCTGTGGGAACATTGTTAGTGACCCTTCTTACATGGGTGATCCAGGCCTTCACATCCCTGGAAGTTAAGGTAAGGTTTTCTTTCGTTGGTTTACGCTGCACCTCCTCTGTTGAAAAGGTACTGAGGCGGTTGGAGGGTTAATGCCGAGATAGCCTATACGGCATGAGCTAGTCTTGCGGCGCCACAGATGCATGGTCCTGTCCCGACCCTCTGGAAGATTTTTTTGCTCCCGTGGGGTCCTAGTGCTTCCGGCATAGTCCCGTTAGTGTGACTGAGTGGTGGAGACTTCGTCAAAGAAGATCAAGAATCACTAAGTATATAATTTCCATTGCCTTATTTTGAACAGACAGTAAGTTGTGAGATGCTGTACACGTCTTGGAAAGTGCTTTTTTTAGTAGTGGTTAGTTCTGCTAAAAGGATTTCTGAGCTTAAGGTCCTGATGTGTAAGGAACCTAATCTGATTTTCCACAGAAACCGGGTGGCTCTGCTTACAAATCCTAAGTTACTTCTCAAGGTGGTTTCTGAGTTCACTTTGAATCAGTGTCGAACTCCCAGTCTATTATCTGGCTTACTCTAGTAGAGGTGAGGCGCTCCTGCACACTCTAGATGTGCACAGGATATTGCGCTATTACATTAACAGGACCAAAGACTTCCATAAAGATCAGCTTTTTGTTTCCTTTGCCCCAGAGACTCTGGGGTTGAAGGTCTCTAAGCAGTGCTTGTCCAAATGGTTGGCTAACTGCCTCTGTTTCTGCTATCAGAAGTACAAGCCTCTTCCGGGATAGGTTGAAGGTCATTTCACCAGAAGTGTAACTGCCTCTGCTGCTTTTGTTTTCAGGAATGTGTCTGCAGCAGACATTTGAGCTGTGGCCACTTGGAGTTCAGTCCATACCTTCAACAAACATTACAGTCTGGACATTGCCTCGAAGTGTGGGGCAGATTGTGGCCTAGCTGCCCTGCAGGGCCATTGACCTGCTCTGGTCTTTCTGCAGACCTTCCTTCTGTGCTTCAGTTTATCTTGATCATTTGACTGCTTGGAACTCTGTCCTACATGTCATGACTTAATGCAGGAACCCTCTCGAAGTAAGATAGTACAGTTGTGTAAAAACTTACCATAACAGATCTTCGAGAGATGTTTCTGCACTAGGTCATCTTTCTCCCTGCCCTCCTTTCCCCAGTCTTCTGTTTGCTCTTGGATTGGGCTCCAGGGATAATATCCTTTTCTCCTGTCTCTCTATGGGGTGTCCGGCGAGAGAACTGGAAGACTGGTGCAGGTACCTCCCACCTCTTTATAGGGTCACGTTTATGTTGGTCACGTGACATTGGATGGGCGGTCTCCCGCCCGTCATTGCTGGCAGAAGTTTGCCATGTGCTCCTGATGCCAGAGGGTGCAGTCCTAGATGTTATGACCTACTGCAGGAACCTCTCTCAAATTCTTGCGTAATTGTACTTTTTCTCTAGCTACAGTATATCAGTAAATGTTAACAATATACTTTTTCTGTAATGATAGTGTATCAATATACCTTTTTAATATCATCATGGAAAATGTCATGGTTCTGAAAAATAAAATATGAGTTACTTTTCTGAATTTTGGTATTAACTTTATTAATTTAATTGATATCTACATGTGTTATACTCATAAACATTCATCTTACACCTTAAATCATGTGGCTGAGTTCACGTTCTCTGCACCAGTGGTACCAATTCTTCCTCACGTTCGCAGTCTTAAGTGGCGAAAGATAATGTTTTTTTCTTTTTTCTTTTTTTCTTTTAAGAAAACACTTAGAGGCCTCAAGGGTTTGACAGGGTCCCATTAAATCCATTGGTAGAGCACCAATTCTTTTATACCATGTTGTGAGCAAGCAGCTTCTTTTAAAACCTAAATCCTTTTGTGCTAACATGTTTGCGAGTAGCTCTGAGGTCATAATTGACAGCTGTAGTCATTATGACAACTTGCCACCATCACAGATACTGTGACCTCATCTACCTGTACTCAAGGGGATTACCACCTCTTCCCATGCAGTGTAGAAAGTCATTGTGACTGCTTATGGCCTATGAGTTATTTGCATGACAATCTCTGCCCTCTTTACTGACCAAAGTCACGTCCGCCCTTGCACTAGTCATAGCCTCCTTAACTTCACGCAGGTTATTGCTTGGTAAAAGCAGGTAGAGTGGAGTAGTAACCAGGTGCAGTGCTAGAACTGGTCACAGAAATCTGGCAGTTAGGAGTCTTGAAAGATATCGGGACACCAACCAATCACTTGGTATGGTGGAACACTGTGACTAATGGGAGAGAGTACTACTGGATCACAAGGACTGACATCGGAGGCGTGGAGGGGGCATACTGGCTAAATTATGATGATTGGCCACTGTTAAATTGGATGAGGGAGACACCACTGTACCAAGAGAGCTCACTTAACATGGCTGGGTTACTGGAAAAGAAGGAATTTGGTTTTATATAGCACCTGTCTTACGCACTGTATCCCAAAGTACTGTATAGTTTAGGAGAGAAGGAATGGGGAGAATAATCTTACTTCGAGAGGGCTCTTGCAGTAGGTATTAACCATAAGGACTGTGCCCCCTGGCGGCAGGACCATATGGAAAACTTTAGCTAGCATTGTCTAGCGGGGGACTGCTCACAGACGTCAACGCGACTGACATCAGCATGACCCTATACAGTGGACGGTCCCCAGCCCGCCTCCAGTTCTTTTCTGCCATCGATCTGTGCATGTCGGAGCTCACGGAGGGCGCTGCAACTGTTCTGCCATTTTGGATGAGTATATTTTCTGATTTCCGAATTATTTTACAGACTTGCCAGTAAATCTTCATGTATATCTTCCCAAACGCCTTCCAAGCCGCATAAGTCCGAGTCCTGTGGCACGCAGCTCTTGCATAAGGACGACTATACTCTCTGGCTCTTCTACCTGGGCTCAGAACACCAGACCACGGATTCTGAGGCCTGCCTGAGCTTCAATCAGGTCACACAAAAATGCCAGCAGAAGGCCCTCTGGGCTCATCTTTTGAAAGTTAAGATGGTTTTAATAAGCTGGCCCGGTGGCACTGAGGGTTGAGGCGCTGGACGCCACACCAGTGACCCGGATTCAGGAGTGGACTTGGGCTCCGGTGGTCGGCAGGGGAGGGAGAGGATTGAGGATACGGGGGACTGCTCTCCTCTCCCCTTGGGAGGGCTTTGGTCTGTCTGGCGTCCTGGAGTCCTCTGGAGATCTGGGGCATTACAGGATGCAGACCAAGAGAACAGGGGTTGAGCGTGGCAGATCCCGGCAGGGTTGCCATGCGCCATGGCGTCAGTGCATGCCATGCTCACAGGAGTGGGGAATTCAAGGGAGAAACGCAGAAATGCCTCTCCTGCCAGATAGGCGACAGTTCTTACAGTGCCAAACCACCACACGCCCAACACTGGATCTGCGCCTCTGCCCCTTGGGTCTCCCAGGGCTCGGGGGGGGGGTGCCCTTGAGGAGGTGGGGGTAACAGTGGGAGGTAGAAGTGGCACAGGCGAGATGAGTGGCCCGAGTGTGTTCTGGTACAGGAGATAAAAGCAAGTTGACAAAATAGAAAGATGGCTGCAGTGGAGAAGGAGTTCCAGAAGTTATGGAGTGCCTCCACCTCACCCTCGTCTGATTTGCTCAGTCATTTAAAAAAAAAAATGAAGCATCGAGCCCAGGAAAGGGCTTCCTTCTGCCTGCGACTCCCTCTGGGGAAAACGGACAACCAAAGGCCTTTTTCCTCTGGGAAGAGTGCCTCTGCAGACAAGGCTGCTTCGACATCCCAGGAGCAGCCCTCAGTAGTCCCGTCGCTGCCAGCCTTGGTGTCAGTAGTCACCTCGGCAGAGTCTGAGGCCACTGCCACGTTGACCCCTCAAAACCTCAGGGTCTAAGCCTGCTGGTAGGGCAAGTCGCTTGTCGAAGCCTCAGATGAGCAGCCAGGCGGTCTGGCACCGGGGTCTCCAGTGAATGCCCAGCCACAGCTGATGAGTTGGACATTGGAGCTTCTGACGCCCACCCAGCCCATGCACTTCCATCAGGCCCTGACGAACGGCCTGACGTTGACTGTCTGTTGCTGTCTCATCAGCAACATACCCCAGCTGGCCCGCCTGACCAGGGTCCCTTCTTGCCTCTGGCCTCCCCCGAATGCTTGGAGCCAGGACGTCAGCCTGTCAGTGCTGCTGCTACAGGGTCACAAACTGGGCATCAGCATGTTTCCCAGAGGATCCTCAGGACCCTTCTGGCAGGGCCTTCTACTCCATCTCTGTCAAAGGGTCCCTCCGAGGTGATATCTGGCTTCCTCCCCTGCGGTCTGACTCTTGCCCTATGGGTCTTCGAACCCATCTTTCGGGCCTCCTCGGGCAGCAAGGGCTTCTTCGCCAGCACAGGCACCAGAGTTTCAGACACCAGGCTACCAGCTGTCGGGCTGCATACCTCTGGATATCTTCAGTTGAGGTACCAGGTGCCAGGTCTCCCTTCATCAGGGTACCTGCCACCGGGCTTGGTCCACATTTATCATGTGCCTGGCTACCCACCGTCCAAGTACCAGACGTCTGGATACGTGACACCGGGGTTATGGCTCCGGTTCCCAGGCAGTCTGTCATCCTCCTCCTCCACCTCCCCAAACACAGGCAAACTTTCAGGACATTCTTCAGGTCTAGCAGACCGAAACTAAGTCTCAGCTAGTCTTGGACAGTCATCATCCAGTAGCTGCCTGTACCCTGGCACACCCGGATCTGACACATCAGTCCCTTTCGTCAGGGTAGTACTGTCCCTCCATGTCAAGGCTGATGAAGGGCATGGCTACCTTTCATTTGGTTGGGCCTCCTGCTCCCCTCAAGGTTTCCTGCCAAGGAGCCTTTCCTGCAGTCCCAATTTATTCACACGACTTCGATTCAGACTCTAACCCTTCTTCCTCAGTCTTTGGCTTAGAGATGCCTCCGGCGGATGAGCCCAAGGATAAGGAGTTTCTGAAGGCTGCTCTGGAGGATCCCTCTGTTTCGGACCTTCTCAATAGTATTGCGGAGGCTTATGACTGGAAGGTTGACGCCCAGGACCCCTAATGAAATAGGTTGGCCGACCATTTGAACATGCGGGAGCTGTCCCCAGTCCTCACGTCCCCATGGTTGGAGCCTCACAAGGGTCTCGCTTCCACCATCTGGCTAATGTCTTCCCCCATTCCAGCTGTTGGCTGGAAGGCGGGTAGGACTTGCCATATGTTGGAGGGCAGAAACCACCTTAGCGTCCACCCTAAAGCATACTCTGTGGTTATTCATGTGGCACACGACAGATCTACCATACCTAAACACATGAGCACCCCTCTCCCTGAAAAGGAGTAGAGGCAGCTTAACTAATTTAGCTGTAAGTTTTGTTCATTCTCTATCCTGGCTGTGCACACCATAAATTATGTGGCACACATGTTGGTATACGAGAAGTCCTCCTTTGCCAGTTAGAGCCAGTAATTGAGGCCATGCCAGACTCTGACATGAAGGGATCTCTCTGACACCATTAGATTCGCTAAGGCCACTTTTTGCCACTCTTTTGAAGACTACCTGCAACACTGGATTCCTCAGCTCGGGGCATGGCTACCGCAGTCTGCCTCCAGAGGTATTCTTGGCTGAGGGTTTCTGGCTTGGCACCTGACATCCAGGCTACCATCTAACATGCTGCCTTCCGTTGTTCCGTCCTTTTTGGAGATGCACAAGACATCATGAACCTCCATAACAAAGGGCAGGTATTTCATTTGGTGCAGACTATTTACTGAATTGACTAGGGCAAAAAAGCCCTTTTGTTACCAGCAGAGATGGCGGACAAAGCAACCACAACAGGCCAGACGTCTGAACAAATGTCTGGCCCATCAGGAAAGAGCACCCCTTCAGCTAAGAACCAGAGAACTTCAGGGGCAACCCTCCTTCTGCGCCTTGACTCACGGCCCGCCTCCCCTCCTCCTCTTTAGTAGGAGGAACAGGTGGGTGGAAGATTTGCAAGTCATCTGGCAGGCTGGGAGGTGATTTCCGCAGATTTGTGGTCTTTAACTAACCTCCCAGGGCCACACACTGGAGTTTCTGGAGGGACCACCTAACTTCTCTCTGGGCCCATCCTTTTACCCAAGGGTGCACATTCACGTCATCAGATACGACACAGAGGCTGTTGTGCGAAAGACAGCCATAGAGCCCGTTCCTCGAAACCAGATAGGAATAGGTTATTACTCTAACTTTTTCCTGGTTCTCAAAAAGACTGGAGACCTGAGCCAGACACTAGACCTCAGCACCCTAAATCTGTACATAGAGTACAAAAGACTTAGAATGCTGACCCTTCCAGGCCTGCTACCCATGCTGCAGATGGGACAGTGGCTCTGTGCTCTGGACATGCAAGATGCGTACCTGCATATACCCGTATTTCAAGCCTACTGCTGCTACCTCAGGATTCCTTTGGTGGGGGGCACTACCAGTTCGAGGCCCTCCCCTTTGGCCCATCTTTGGCCGGGTTATTACCAAGTGCCTGGTGATGGTGGCAGTGGCCCTGAGGTGCTAGAGCCACTATTTACATTTTGGTTACCGGGTAAGTACACTAGACAAGTAATATGCCCATTTTCAGGAACGACCCGGGAGAGTACAAACATTGTGATTATATAGTGGTACAGGGGTTTATACAAGAAACATCATAGCAGACAAATTGACTAGAAAGGCACACCTAGACGATTGGCTAATCTCAGCCCCATTGAGGGAACGGCTGTGAAATTCGCTTTCGGCAACCGTGGTCCTGTTTGGCCGGGTGTGGGTTATGGTGAATTACCCAAAGTCTCACATTATCCCCTCCCAGCACCTGCAGTTTATTGCAGCGGTGCTGTATATGGCCCAGGGTCAGAGTGGAAACCCTGCAACAGCAAGCTCGGCTGGTGGTTTCCAGCCATTGGATTTTGGCTAGGTCAGTGCTGCGCCTTTGGGTGGCGGCCAACCCGACCTTTCCTCTGGCCAGGCTCCACATGCAGATTTTGCAGTGGATGCTCAGGGTTCAGCGGAACCGGAGATCGGACATCCTTGACCACAATGTCTTGGTCTCCACATCGAGGGGTTGGGATCTCCTGTGGTGGTAGGATCTCGGTAGGCTCTGCAAGGGAGTTCTACAGTCCCCTCCTCACTTCAGGGCGGGGCTAATGGGCCCATCTAGACACCCACAGGTCCCAAGGACTGTGGTCTGTCAGAACTGTCTCTACAGATCAGTGTGTTGGAAATGCGAGTGGTGCTGTATGCTCTGCCGGCCTTTCAGCACCTCCTCTGTCCAGGTCCACTGCTGGCCCAAACAGAGAAAATGTGCGTGATCTGGTATCTGAACAAACAAGGAGGCACTCTCTTCTACCCTCCTCTGTAGGGAGGCGATGCAAGTGTGGAACTAGGTGAGTCTGCATCAGATCTCCCTTGCTGCAGCTCATGTCTCGGGTGTCCATAACATCCTGCAGACTCTCTCGCCACACCTAGAGCAGGGCTCACAGAGTGGGAACTAAACCAGTCAGTAGTCAAAAGTATTTTCGACCTGTGGGGTTGTCCAGATCTTGATCTGTTCGTACCCCACAACACAAAACTTCCCAAGTTTTGCCCGCTTGTTCCAGGGCCTGGTGTTTTTTGGTGACACGCTATCTCTTTGCTCAACAGGGAGGTTCTTGTATGTCTTTCCTCCCTTTCCAATTCTGCAGCGGATACTGCTGAAGTTGGAAGCTGAAGGGTCTCACATGAGCCTGATGGCCCTGCTTTGACTGCGCCAAAGATGGTTCCTGCTTCTGCAACAGCTGGCAGTGGAGCCCCTGGTTCCTCTCTACAACAGTCACAACCTCCCGACCCAGGAGAGGGGCGCTCTGGTTCATCCAGGACTGAAGTCCCTTTACCTTCACACGTGGCACCTTCTGACATAGCTGCTTGATGCTATGGGGTTTCCTCTAGGGTGGCCCGAGTCCTTGTGGAGGGTAGAAGGCATTCCACGAGGTCTGCTTATGCTATGAAATAGAAGAGATTTTCCATTTGGACAACTTCAAAGGGTTGGGGACCCTTTTTCATGGCCTGTTCCTTGGGTCGTGGAGTACTTGCTATATGTATCTGACCTGGATCTAAGATGTTCCTTGTTGAAGTTGCACCTTTCAGCCATTTCCACTTACCACATTCCAGCGGAGGGCAAAACTGTTGCTCAGCTGGAGGTTTCCAAAACATTTTTGAAGGGAATCCTGCTCCTGAAACCCCTGATGCGTAACCCTGCCCAACTGTGGGATTTAAATTTTATTTTAGGGAAACTCACTTTACCTCCTTTTAAACTGTCCGCAAGCTGTGACATTTGCTACCTGTCTTGTAAAGCGCTCTTTTTAGTTGTGGTCACTTCAGCTCGAGGGATCTCCGCACTTCAGGCCCTGATGTGTAAGGAACCTTATTTAATTTTACACAGAGACAGAGGATTTGTACGCAGAGCCAAAGTTTTTGCCAAAGGTTGTTTGAGTTTACATTGACTCGGACTGTTCAACTACCAGTGTACTACCCTGAGTACTTTAATCAGGGGGAGGTAATCCTGCACACACTAGATGTTCACAGAATTTTGCGTTGCCATACAAATTGGATGAAGTCAGTCTGCACATCGGATCAGCTTTTCATTTCCTTTGCACGCAAGAGAGGGCGCTGCTGTTTCTAATCAGTGTTTCTCAAAATGGTTGAAAAACTAGCCAGCCTGGTGGCGCTGAGGGTCGAGTCACTAGACACCAAACCTCTCACCACACCAATGACTCTGGATCGGTATCGATCTCTGGTGTCGTAGGATTGGCTGGGGAGGAGGAGGATTGGAAGGTTCAAGGGACTGCTCTCCGGGAGGTGGGGTGGGACAGCCACGGCTGCACTGGCTCTAGTGGTGGCTAGGGTTGGTGCATGTGGCGGTTTGCTGTGGGGATGGCGCGGATGGTGTCGGAGGTGCAGTGCATGGAGTCGCACACAACAGAATCATTGAAGCCATTGCATGCCCGTTCCGTGGGGTGGGGAACCAGTACAGTCCTCCGATGCACTTGAAGGCCGGCCCTGACGGCACCACCATGGATGCACCCAAGTCAGCTCCCTACAAACCCAGCTGCCAGGTCTCCACAGTGGTGGGGTAAGTTCCTGCTGCAAAGTGACCTGTGAGGGCTAGGTGCAAGGGAGTTAGAGTTCTGGCTGCTACTGGGGCGGGGGGACCGTGAGGGCTGGATGGAAGGGGGAAACCAAACTCGAATAAAATCCTAGCTGAGGAGGAAAAATACCATAGAGATTAAAAAAAACAAAAACAAAAAAACTCATCAAACTGCATTTTGTGGGTTTTTTTTTTTTACCAAGTACAAGAAACCCTTGTGAAGTCAAAGGCATTCTACCAGAGACATGGCTGCATCTACTTCCAGAATGTCTGCTGCTGACATTTGTGCAGCAGCCACTTTGAGCTCCGTCCTCACTTTGACAAAACACTACAGTCTGGATATCTCCTCTAGGTGCAGGGCTGGCTTTGGACTAGATGTCCTTTAGGGCCTACTTTCATAAATTTTTTTTTGCATCTCTGCAGGTTTTTCCTGCCTCCCGTGCTTCAGACTTCTGATTTACACTGCTTGGAACTCGGTCCTAATAGTATCTACTGCAAGAGCCCTCCGAAGTAAGATCGTACTGTAATGTAAGAACTTACTGTAACAGTAGATCGAGAGAGGCTTTTGCAGTAGGTAGTTTCCTGCATAACACTGTTCAGTCTGTCTGTGGTATCGTGAGTACTAGATAGTTTTGTACTGTGTTTCTGCGTGGAACTTGTAAAAAGTGTGGATTGGTTCGGCCAAACCGATCATTTGTTTAATTCTTGTGAAAATTTTAGTGTGGTTACCGGTTCTTATCGGTTCTAAAAACGTGTTTTGAAACATTTTTTTCCAAGACCCGTGACATCATTAGGAACCGATTAAGGGAGTCTTGCCTGGTGGTTGCCGAATAAAGGGTAAGTTTTGTTAGGTTGGCCATGTCTGAGAAACCCAAGAAAAAAAATGGGCCCACTGGGTTTCAACACTGCAGTGAGTGTGGGAAGGTCTTTGCTAAGGCCGATCCCCACACCACCTGTGTTTATTGTCTGGGGTTTGGCCAGCTCGATTCAGACTGCTAAATTTGCAAGAATTTTCCCAAATCTACCCTGGAAAAGAGATTAGGTAGACTGAGGGAAAAGGAGGCCGAGAAGTCTGCTGACCCGGATGGCCAGCCTGGTTCGGTTCCGACTGAACCAGGAGTGCCCTCTGACCAGGGTAATATTTCTTCGGGCAAAAGGAGAGCCGATCCTGAGGGGTCGGTTCTGACAAAAAGAAAGCACAAAGAAAAATCATCCAGTTTGGATCCAGAAGTCCCTGTTCCGACCGCTGAAGTAGCCAGAGCGATTCGTATTGTGGAATCGCTTCGCCCGGTTCTGACCGATCCGCCACCTTTTGGCAGGGGCGCTGTTTGGTCGGTTCACGATTATACTTTAGAAGAATTTTATGAACCGGAGTTTGAGGAGGAAGGGGAATTTGGTGGTGGTGGTGATGGTGAAAGTTAAGATGTGCCTGTGGAACCGGACATCTCCCCATACAGACCTTCAGGTGTATCCCCTCCCAGGCTTTGAGTCCCCTTCCCACTTAATGTTCTACAGAAAGGTGGCTGAGACCCTCCAGCTTACTATGGAAGAGACAATGGAGGAGCCTGATTTTTGTAGAAATGGATATCCCAGAGTCCAGGAGACTGTCTATTCCCCTCCACAAATCTTTTGGGAAACGCACAAAAAATTCTGAAGTCTCCCAATTCTATACCTCCTGTGGACAGAAGAATGGACAAGAGGTATACACTCTCAGGCTCCGATATGGAGTTTTTATATCAGCAATGCAGCCATGTTGGGGTTGTGCAGGCTGCTGCATGTGATAAGGCAAGCATTCCCTTGGCTTCAAACCCCCCCCAGACAGAGACTCCTGGAAGATTGATGCCATGGCAAAAAAGCTGTACATGGCATCTTCCTTGGGACTCAGGCGAAATTATATGGCCTATACAGCCAGGTATCAGAAGTCCAAGTGGGACACTGTACTGGCACTGGCTAAACAGGCCTCCCCCAGCTTGCCAAGGAGCTAGAGGCGGTGGCTGCAGATGGTATTGAGGCATCTAAAGTTCAGTTTCATGCTGCTGTGGACTCCAATGATGTGTCAAGAGTAATGGCTACATCTGTGGCTCTTTGGAGGATGACTTGGCTCAGATGTACTAGCCTCTCACAGGACACCCAGGCTAAGGCCATGGATTTTCCTGTAGTGGGTAATTCTCAGCTTGGGGAGCAGACAGAGAATTACATGAAGAAAATGGATGAGTACAGGACCACCTACAGGAGTGATCAGGCCAAGGAGAGGCAGGCAACTCCTCAAAGGCAGCAGTCTAGGGGCAGGGATAGGCCTTTTCACCAAGCACAGGCCTCTTCTCCCTTTTCAGAGGGGGCTCTTCAGAGGGAGAGGCAGAAGGTGGATGAGCAGGGCTGCATCCACTCCTCAGCCTAAGGCCCCTGCCAAGCAGACACCCTGATGGGCCTGCCCGGGTTGAGTCTCCTATTCCAGTAGGGGCAGGCTGGCTTACTTTGTCCAGGACTGGATGTCTATTACATCAGACAAGTGGGTCCTGGAAGAAGTAGTAAGCCAGGGACTGGTTCTCAGCTTCTGAAAATTTACAAAGATGAGAGCCAGACCTTTTCCACCTGCAGATCTCTGGGGAAACCCTTCATCTAGAGGGAGAGGCCTTAAGAGCCATAGAGAGTACCTACCCTACACTAGGGCAAAGGGCTGTACTCCAGGTACTTCCTTACCCAAAAAAGACAGAGTGGTGACCCATCCTAGACCTAAGATACCTAAACAAACATCTTTTAAAATCAAAGTTCAAGATGGTAACTCTGGGAATAATCCTTCCCTCTCTAAGGCCAGGGGACTGGCTAGCCTCTCTGGACTTCAAAGATGCCTACTTTCACAATCCCATCAGGTGCTCCCAGAGAAAGTACCTTGGGTTCGAGTTGCCCTCAGGCCACTATCAGCTCAGAGCAAAGCTTTTTGGCCTAACCTCAGCCCCGAGGGTTTTCTCAAAGTGCCAGGCAGTAGTAGTTGCTTTTCTAAGAAGGCAAAAGATTTCCATTTTTCCATATCTGGATTGGCTAATAGTAGGCAAGTCTCCAGACCAAGTCAAGTGTCAGCTGCAAGTGACCCAGCAAGTGCTCACTTCTCTGGGATTTCTTTTCAACTTTCCCAAGTCAGTTCTCAAACCAGTCCAGCTTCTTACCTTTATAGAGGCAGAACTGGACACAGTCGGAGCAAGAGCCTTTCTTCTCCTGGAAAGGGCAAGGGTTCTTATAGAACTAGCCTCTTCCTTCAGTCTTCAGGTATCTCGACCAGCAAGGCATTTCCCCCAGCTCTTGGGTCACATGGCAGCTTCAACAGTAGTGGTCCAAGGTGCAAGATTTCTGATGAGGGATATTCAGTTCCATCTGAGGGCTTTTTGGTCTCACAGGAAGGATTCCCTTACCAAACTGACCCCAGTGACTCTGACCTTGATCCAAGCACTTCAACGGTGGCAGGATCAGAACAGTTTAAGATAAGGGGTCCCATTTGGCACTCAGTCTCATTAAGTGGTCCTTACCACGGATGCTTCTCTTCTGGGCTGGGGAGCCCATCTGGAGGCCCTCACTCCCCAGAGACTGTTGTCCCCCCAAGAATCCCTTCTTCATATCAGTCTCCTAGAACTCAGGGCAGTTTTTCTGGCCCTGAAAGCTTTCTCCGTCAGTGCAGAACAAGGTGGTTCAGGTCAGAACAGACACCACCACCACCACCATGTGGTACATCAACAAGCAGGGAGGCACTCTGCCCACGGCCTTGTGCACGGAAGCCATGAAATTGTGGTCCCTGGCTTATTCCCTGCAAACCTCTCTGATAGCAGTTCACCTTCCAGGGAAGGACAATGTGCTAACAGATGCACTGAGCAGGATCTCTCAGGGCCATCACGAATGGTCCTTGGACCCTCAGGTGTTGAAAGTGATTTTTTAAAGGTGGGGCACTCCAGAGATGGACCTCTTTGCAGCCCCAGACAATCACTCTTATGTTACAGACCCCCAGTCTTGGGCTCAGTCCCCCAGGATGCTCTGATTCTGAATTGGGAAGGGACATTTCTGTATGCTTTCCCTCCCTTCCCACTCCTGTTCAAAGTTTTAGTCAAAATAAGGTCTCAACTTTGCAAAGTGATTCTGATTGCTCCAGATTGGGCCAGACAGCCTTGGTACCACTTGTTGCCCCTATCAGTCCATCTTCCCCTGTCTCTCCCCAGGAATTACAGCCTGTTAACATCTTCTCGGGGGAGGATTTGGTACCCCAATCTTCAGTCTCTTAATCTCAAGGCATGGCTCTTGAAGAGTTATAGTTTGCAGATTTGCATCTTTTTCAGGGGGTTCTGAATATTCTCAAAGCTTCTCGAAATCCTTCTACCAGAAAGACTTAAAACTCTAAATGGAAGAGATTCAGCATTTGGTGTTCTAAGAAGCATATTTCCCCAGATACTGCTGAATTGCCTACGGTTCTGGATTATATGGTCCATCTTAATGGCCTAGGCATCAGACCAGCTACTCTCAAGGTACGCTTGTCAGCTGTTTCTGCATTTGTCAGTGGGGAAGTCTTCCTCACTATCTTCTCATCCTGTGTTTTGTAAATTTTTTTTTAAAGGATTGCTTCACACTAATCGTCCCTTTAGAGACCCTGCCCTGCCTGGGATTTGAATGTTTGCATTGCTCAATTTATGCAACCTTCTTTTGAGCCTATGTCCTCAGCAGAGCTTTAGTACTTGACTTGAAAAACTGTATTCTTGGTAGCCATTACCGCTGCCAGGCGTATCAGTGAATTGCAAGCCCTGTCGGTGGAACCTGATTTTATCTCCTTTCACAGGGATAAAGTGGTCCTTAGAACCAATAGAAGGTTCTTGCCCAAAGTGGTTTCAGACTTCCATTTAAACCAGTCTCTCTTCCTCTTTTCTTCACTGATCATTCTTCCTCAGGAGAGGAGAGGCTACACAGTTTAGATGTTAAGAGCCTTTAGTTACTACATAGAGCGTACCAAGGGTCCCAGGTTTGACTCCCTCCAATTGTTCCTCACTTTTGGAGAAGTGGGAAAGGGCAAACCTGCCACCAAGAGAACTATTGCCAGGTGGACTGTGTCTTGTATACAATTCTGCTATGAAAAACTGGGAAAGATTCCACCCTCAGGCCTGAAGACTCACTCTACAAGAGGTACAGCTGCTTCCCTGTCTACTGCCAGGTATATCCCTCTCTAAGAAATTTGTCAAGCAGCCAGGTGGAAAACGGTCCATGCCTTTACCAAGCATTACTCTCTGGATATCTGGGCTAGGAGTGATGCTCGGTTTGGCACAGCAGTACTTCAGAGCCTATTCCCAAAGTAGGTTCTCTCCCTCCTCCATTGAGGTACTGCTTGCTAGTCTGCAATAGTCAGAATACAGCAAGACTTCAGGTTGTTTGAAGAAAAAATTACTCACCTTAGTAATTATGTTTCTTCTATTGGAGTCTTGCTGTATTCTGAACTCCCTCCCTTCCCTCTCAGAACCTGGTTTTGGGAAGTGGGTGGGCAGGTGCAGTGTTGCACTTCAGGGGTGCACCTTTTACACCCTCATCTTTTGTTTGGGTGTTTATTTTATTCTATTCCTGTTTGGTTTGGTTTTTGAGTTTTGGGTTTCCTGGCTTGAGTCTTCCTTTGGTAATACAAAACTTTTTGTTGCCAGTTGGCTATTAAAATCTTCACAATTTCCACATAGAATAGCTATTGGAGTTTTGCTCGTAAGAATCTGACTTACATTTCAAAGGAAAACAGAGACATCAATAGAGCTCAACATTCTGTGCTCTACATAGAAAGTTTAACTTTGTTCTCCGGGGCAGTTTAAAGGCAGGGGCTAACTGCACTTGTCAGAATACAGCAAGACTCCAATAGAAGAAACATATTTACTAAGGTGAGTAATTTTTTTTTCTGACCTCCCCTTCTGCTTGCCCCCTCAGAACCTGGTTTTTGAGAAGTGGGTTGGCAGATACAGTGCTGCAGCACAGAGGTGCACTAGTTCTGCTGAGTTGGTTTAACTTCTGCTTGTTATTTAAGTTCACTACCTGGTTTTTATTTGTGGGTTTCTCGACTTGAATCTTTTGGTGATCCAAAAAGACTTAGTTGCCTTTTTGGCTAATGGTTTTTTCAATTTCCTCTTTTAGAGTGTAGCTAGTAAGAATCTGACTGTTACGCTTCAAGTGCAGCAGACAGTGGCTTGAACCGAGCTCGAACTCAACGTTCTATGCTTCCAGCATACTGTAGTTAACTTTCATCTCTGGGGTAGTTTAAATGCTGGGGCTAACTGCAATAAGTCAGAATACAGCAAAACTCCATTAGAAGAAACATTAAGGTGAGCAATTTTTTCTTCTGTTCCTATACCTGGACGACTGGCTCCTTGTAGGCCAGTCCTCAGACCAAGTCAAGTCAGCCCTAGAGGTTACTCAAAAACTTGTAGACTCCTTGGGTTTTAATCTGAACCTAGAGAAGTCTGTTCTGGAACTAGCCCAGCTCCTCACTTTCATAGGGGTGGAATTAGACTATTCAGGCAAGGGCATTTCTCCCTCTCTCGAGGGTTCAGTCCCTTGGCAGTCTGGCTCCCTCTTTTCATCCTCTAGTTTCTCATCCAGCCACACACACTCTACAGTTGCTGGGTCACATGGCAGCATCTACAGCAGTGGTCCAGGGAGCAAGGTTTCAGATGAGATTCTGTTTCATCTTGGATCTTATTGGTCTCCGAAAACGGACCCTCTCTGCATATTGGTTCCAGTGTCTAAAACTGTAGTTCCAGGCCCTCCAGTGTTGGCTGGAGGAGTACAGTCTTCGACAAGGTCTCCCCTTTATGAGTCAGGCTCCTTCAGTGATTCTCACCACAGATGCCTCTTTACTGGGGTGGGGGGCTCACCTAGATCAGCGTACAGCTGAGGGAACCTGGTCTCACCAGGAATCTCTGCTACACACAAATTTTCTTGAACTGAGAGCTGTTTTTCTAGCACTTCAGACATTCTCAACTGCTGTTCAGGGGAAAGTGGTGCCGATCAGGACAGACAATACCACAACCACGTGGTACATCAACAAGCAGGGAGGCAGTCTGTCTTCGGCCTGTGCACAAAGACCATGAAAATATGGTATCTAGCTTATTCCTTTCAGGCTACCCTGATGGCTGTGCATCTTCCAGGGAAGGACAGTGTTCTAGCAGATGCTCTCAGCAGGATTTCTCAGGTCACCACGAGTGGACCCTGAACCCTCTAGTTCTTCGGGTTATTTTCAAGAGATGGGGCACTTTTGAGATAATCTCTTTGCCTCCCCGGACAATCACCAACTTCCTCTATTTTACTGCAGACCGCCTCTTCTGAGTCCTGTCCCTCAGGATTCTCTCTTGTTAAATTGGACAAGCAAGTTTTTTTATGCATTTCCTCCTTTTCCTCTGTTATTCAGGGTCCTGATCAGGATCAGGTCTCAGCCCTGCAAGGTGATTCTAGTGGCTCCAGACTGGGCAGGCAGCCTTAGTACCCCCTTCTCTTGTCACTGTCGGTGACAATGCCTCTGTCTCTTTCCAGACAGTTCAAGCTCCTCGCCTCCTCACAGGGGAGGATTCTTTATCCCAACCTTCAGACTCTTCGGCACAGAGCCTGGCTCTTGAAGAGCTAGAATATGCAAACCTGCATCTTTCTCAATCAGTCTTCAACATTTTTAAGGTTAGCAGGAAACCTGGTGCTAGAAAGACTTTCAACTCCAAATGGAAAATATTTGGGTTTTGGTGTTCCCAGAGGCAGGTCCAGCCAGAGCAGGCTGATATTGCCACTGTATTGGACTATTTGGTGCATCTTAACAGTTTAGGTCTCTGGCCTGCTTCTCTCAAGGTACATTTGGCAGCTGTTTTTTGCCTTCCTTTCTGCTGGTAAGGACTCTTCCCTATCATTTCATCCAGTGTTAGACATTTTTCAAGGGTCTGGTACATGTTAATCCTCCCTTTCGGTCGCCTACCCCTTCCTAGGACCTGAATATCTGTATTGCACAGCTTATGCAGCCCCCTTTGAACCTCTGTCTAGAGCTGAGCTGAAGTACTTGACTTGGAAAATTGTATTCTTAGTAGCCATTACCTCTGCCAGGAGAATCGGTGAATGACTGGCTTTCAGTGGAACCAGACTTCATTACATTTCACAGGGATAAGGTGGTCCTTCGAGCGAACAGAATGTTTCTTCTGAAGGTAGTATTAGACTTTCATTTGAATCAGTCTGTCATTGCCTGTATTTTTCATGGACCTTTCTTCCTCAGGGAAGAGAAGATTGCACAGTCTTGATGTAAAGAGGACTCCTAGTTACTATGCGGAACACAATAAGGCCCATAGAAATGACTGTTCTCAGTTGTTTCTCACTTATGGAGAAGTGGGAAAGTGTAAACCTGTCATCAAGAGAACTATTGCCAGGTGGATTGTCTCCTGTATCCAGTTCTGCTATTCGAAGCTTGGGAAGGAGCCTCCCTCAGGACAGAGGGCTCATTCTACCAGAGGTACAGCTGCTTCGGTTGCTGCAGCTAAAAATATACCTTTAGTGGAAATCTGTAAGGCAGCCACCTGGAAAACTGTTCACACATTTACCAAGCATAACTCTGTGGACATTCAGTCCAGAAGTGATGCTAAGTTTGGCACAGCTGTGCTGCAGAGCTTGTACACAAAATAGGTTCTGACTCCCTCCTCCAAGGTGGGTACTGCTTCTTAGTCTGCATATAGTCGAAATACAGCAAGACTTCATGTTTTTTCGAAGAAATGACTCCCCCATAGTAATGTTGTTTCTTGTAATGGAGTCTTGATGTATTCTGACCTCCCTCCCTGCCTTCCCTTCTGGAACCTAGTAGTTTTGGGAGGTGGTCTGGCAGGCGCAGTGCTGCACCCTAGAGGTGTACTTGGCATGACTTTATCTTAAGGGTTTTTCTGTTTTTTATGATAAATGTTTTGGTTGTTTCACTACCTGCTTATATTCTTTTTGGGGTTCTCGACTTGTCTTTTTGACCCTAAAAAATCTGTTTGGTGTCTGTTGGCATTAAGATTTTTTAGAAACAATCTCTAACTAGTAAGTTAGTTTAGTGCTCGTAAGAATCTGATGGTTAGACTTCAGAGTACCACAGACAGAAGTTTGAAAACAGAGCTCGATGTTCTATGACTTGTCAGAGTTAACCCTTTACTCTCCAGAGCAGTTGAAGTGCTGGGGCTAACTGCATATGGTCAGAATAAAGCAAGACTCCATTAGAAGAAGCATTACTATGGTGAGTACTTTTTTCTTCGGTGTCATCCTCATAAAGGCATAATTTGGGATTCGACCTAAGATGGTGATGTGAGGAAGCTGCGTACGAGCAATAACGCACATATTGATAAAACACCTAAGTCTCATTTCAGTGCTGATTAAGGCTGATGACAGCATGATAATGCACCATATCGGTGTCTGTTGTGCTGACCTGCCATCGCTTTGGCAGATCATGGAACTTTCTGAGGGCTCCCCTTAAACTTACTATTATAATACAAGCTAGGATACATTTTTACAGAGTAAAACAGAGGTGCAAAGAAAAGCAGTACCGATAATACCACCACTGCACTAATAACACCGGTTAACTGTCTGGCATCCCATGGATTCCTTGAGAAGGGATTTAGCCAGAGCTGCACAGGTGTCAGAGTGGAAAAAGGATCGGATTATATTACTGAATCCTATGGCAGACATCTTTGTTGGCCCTGATAGTGTAGTCATGTTTCTTTACAAACATTTCTGACAGTGAAACTGTAAAGGCAAAGTCAATGATTGAAAGTGGCACAGCATCTAAGGTGCTTTTGGAGGCATAAATCCAGTTGGAATCATACTGGCGACAACTCGATCCATAAACTTCATTGAGAGTCGCAAAGTGGGATACTAGTGTCGCCACAATGACAGCTACTAACTCTGTTGGCAGGGGGATCTTCAGCCTGTGTTTTGTAGCCTTCCCTTAGCTCTTGAGCAGCAACTGGCACACCAGTACAAATGACACTGGTGACTTGCATTACAGAAATTGGTTTTGTGAATGTTCTTGAAAATATTAACCCAAGTCATTACAAGTGTACCAGATCCTTGGCTGCGTGGATGTTTTATTCCTAGAAGGTACTTGACTTGCACTGTTAAGATAGAGGCACCGGTGTCAAACCCATCCAACATTGGTTCAGACAGGCAGACTGATACGACCCCCAAATGAACACTCCCATCAGCACCTACAGTTGAAGACAAAGGAGGAACATTTTGGAGCAGATACCACCAAAAGAAAGCTTAACGTCCTATTGTAAATTATTTAAAGCTGATGAAAGGATGCTGGCTCTACCAGTACTTGTTTAAAATTTTGGTTGCTATAATAGATGTCTGAGAAGAAATACTTCTAAAATCATGATTATTCAAGTATCATACTTGAGGTCAAATAGGCCAAGCAATAAGTAACCATTTTTTCCTTACCCGGTGCAGTATCTGAGCTGTGTTTGAGAGCCTTTTTCTTATGATTTTTTTCTTCTACATTTGTTTTTATACTTTTGATTTCATAAATTCCTACACCACAATAATCGTCTTTATTACTACAGATTATTAAACTCCATCTAGCATTAGGTTATATTAATATTATCCATAGACGTGTATAGTGACACCTGGGTCTCAAAAGTTTTATTTGGTATAATTGCAGGGTCCTGGCCAGTCCTTATCTGGGGTTTGCAATAGATTTGCACCTTACTTTTGATAGCATAACACCAGGGCCCTGACTGCTCTTTACCAAGGGCCTGCCTGCATACTTACTGCCAACACCACTCCTTCTCTTGGGATTTGTCGTCATTTCATTTAATTAGGTGGGTAGTAATCATTATTCTAGTCCTATTGTAAGTTTATTCTGTCCTAGTCTGATTCTGTTCAGGTCAACCAGTTGTTCCTGCTGCCCAGGCTATGCCTCACATTTCCCTTATACTAGGCAGCTTCTGCTACGGGCTGTAATAGACTCGCTCTGTCTTGAAGTCCCTTTATCATTTGCACACACCAGTGCTGGCCCTGTAACCATGCACAGTAACTCCCCTGTCCCCTTGAGTGTGCTAAACCATGGCTTCTGAGGGTCTGTGTTGTGGTCTAATTTACTGCATGTTATTCTTCATTCTCGATTACTTATCCCTTGTGTTAGCAACTAACCCTGACCATAATCCGTAGTCCCACAATGCAAAATATATGTATAAAATTGTCCGTTTAACGAGCTCTGCTGCCTTTTTCCTGGACAGATACCAAAAAGGCATCTATGCCAGCTGGGACATAAATCCCAGTACTTTCTTACCTACAGCTATGGTAACCCATGTTTGCAAGATCGTTGTTCTGCTAACCAGCTTTGATGACATCAGAAGCAACCCTGCCCCAAAGCAGACAAATCCTTAGTAAACAGCAATATCTGGCTAGGCCCTAGAGACCTTAGGTAGATGCATCAGTGTGCGTAGCTTAGTACCAAAACTGGCTGACCTCTTGGCCCTTATCTCGATGGATAAACCGCATGTACTGGCTATCTCTGCAGTCCAGATTTAGGTCTAGGCACAGCAGCAAAACAGCACTGATCAGGGTGCATAGTCATCTTCTCGGGGCAAGAGATGGAGGAGTGCAGTCAGTTCTTGTCCTAGAGATCTCATCAAGCTTTGATACCGTGGACTGTAGGTTATTGTTGGACCACCTCAGGGAGTACCATGGACTCTCCAGCATAGTCATTATGTATTGGTACAGTATTCATACATAGGGATATACCTGTGATTTATATCTGCAAGAAGTTATGACTAGCAAAAATGTTCTATTTAACATTTCTGTCTATATGGATTAACAGCATTCCTTAGAGTGCTTTTGCTTTTTTTTTTTATTTTATTTTATCTAAGGACATTCAAAGCCCATTGAGAGGACTAGCATTACTTAACATTTGACTGGACTTAATTTTTTTTTTTTTTTTTGAATACCCCCACCCCCCAAATTCCTATTGTAAAACAATACAGGGGGCAATTATAAATGTAAATTTTATTGTAAGTGATTACTGTTGCCCTGTATGAGGGATTGTGTGTATGTTTCACTCTAAACAAACACAAAGTACATAATCTAGGGGTCATTCTTGAGAGGCTGACACTTGATGGTCAGGTGTCAGATGTAGTCCAGAATGGCTAATTCCATCTGAAAAAAATTGCCTGGATTAAGACCTTGATCTCACCTGAAGACCTGCCCTCACTGGTGGATGCATTTGTCACTTTCAGGATCTACTATTGCAACGCTCTATTCATTGGGGTGAGTAGAAGTGTCCTACGATGTCTGCAGCTGGTGCAGAATGCAGTGGCCCGGTGATTGACTGGCATTTCAAGACTGTCATAACCCCGGTCCTGCATGATGTGTACTGGCTGTTGGTGAAGTTGCGCATCACCTTCAGATTCGGATTGGTGACCTACAAGGCCCTATATGGACTGGGTCATGATTAACTGAGTGATCTCTTGACTCCCTACCAGACCTCTTGCGGCCCCATCTCCTCTGAGGTGGGCCTCCTAGCTGTTTCCATTGAGGGAATAAAGTCTGGTGATGGAGCATTTGCACTTGCAGGCCCAGTCTTAAGGAATGGGCTTCCCAAGTTTCTCAAGGATGCTCCCTCTATGGAGGCCTTTGGCACTGGATAATCTATTCTAAGTTTTGTCACCATTGTCTCCCTTAGCTTGCTGTACTGTGAATTTTTTTATATTTTAAGATTAGATTTTTTAAATTATTGCAGTGTTTTACCTTTGTTCTGTCTTGTGCAGTGCCCAGAGCCCCTGGGAATGGGTGTTTTATAAATAAAAAAAAAAAATACTATTACAATCGGAGAAACATGCATCAGTAACTCTGAGTTCATACTGCCAAACTGCACAACTCACTGCAAAGATGAAGTGGGGAAAAGGAGTGGGAGGTTTTTATTCTGTTACATGAAACCTGGACACCAAGGTTCTCACCCCCAGCTATGTACTCTCAACTGACTGCTAATAGCTAGTACCACAGCAGAATTTAGGCATCAAAAAAACGGAATGTTCACCAGCTCGGTGCAGCAGTAGCACTACTGCTCATGCTGCCAGCAACACTGAGTTTGGCAACAAGCTGGGGTCATTAGTGGCAGGCCAGTGGGAGGAGGATTTCTCAAAGGACGCTCTCCTCTTCAGGGGAAGGAGGTCTCCATTCACTGCCACAATACTGCCACCTGGGTGACCACAGGTGGGAATGCAGCTGGAAAAGGATAGGGAAGGGAGGATGTCACGAACGTTTGCAGGCGGATGCATGCATAGTGTGCACAGGCATGTTTGATGTCGTTGCACATGACGTCCTAGGTGCTGAAAACCAAGGAAAAGGACACAACTCCAGCACCTCAGTGATGATGGCCTTGGTAAATTTGGGTCCCTGTCTCTCAGCACGGCACTGCCTGACAAGACAAGTCCGGGGGTGTCCTCCAAACCCTGACCCTATGGGGTGGGGGGGGGGAGTAATAAACAAGGGTCTGTGGAGGTAGGTGACCGTGGCTGGGAAAAGCAGGGGGATGAGAAGGTTCCTGGAGTTCCTGTGAAGGAAGAAGTGGTGGAGATCAGAGACATAAATAGAAACTAATAGGGAAACAAAATAAAAATCTGAATGTATGCTGTGTGTGCAAGCCACCTAAATTAGGCATCGAGGGTTTCAAGGATGTGGTACACATGGCATCTACCCTTGGCCACATCGAGATAATAGGGCTGGGTGAAATTTTTTTTTTTTTTACTTGGGTTTTCTAATACTATGGTATACAGACATTCTGGATAGTCTCAACCTGTAGCAGATCCTCACTAGGTTATACATTAAATCGGGGAACCACTCCCTCACTGACTGGGCACTAGCTTGTAACCCCAACAGGGTCAGGATGTCTGACCATTTGTCACTCAATTAGTGACCACTCTGTATACTGCATTTGGCATAATAGTGCTGTGCACAACCCTTTCCCAAAACAAATATTTCACCGCAGCTACAGAGGTTTCAGCCCCCACTGATTCTTTTTTTTTTAAACTTTAATTTTTATTTGAGTTCTGCGTTGTCGATTACAACTGCAATAGTCACAAATACCGGTTAAGCATAATTCATATATTCTTGACATTCTATGTTATTTAGTTTATATGTACCTTTGATAGGCCCTGACATCTGGCTGGGAAAGACCTCCCATAGCCTCTCCCAGTCGGGGCTCCTTTTCTAATGGCCTGTGAGGTCTACTTCTGTTAAAGAACATTATTTTGGGGTTAAGTTTTACAAAAGACTGTACTGATATGGGACACTCAAGCCCAGGAAGGGAGTCTCCACTCCTCCTCAAGTTTCTGCCGGTGGTGTTTCGATTCGCTGTTGCCACCCATCTGGACCATCGTTGGACAAAAAGCGGAGTCTTCTGGTTTATTTTAAAGGTGAGCTCCTCCAGCTCAGCAATGCCTTCAATGATCGATATCCAGTCCTGTTTTTGTGGAACTGATGAGTTGAGCCAGGTCCTGGTTATCGCCTTAAGGGCTGCTGCTGTTAAAATCGCCCATAAGTACCGCGAGTCCGGTCCCTTAAGTTCTTGTGGGAGGACCCCCAGGATCATTTCGGTCCAATTCAGTTGTTGGGTAATGGCTAATATTTAATTTATTGCTGACATAATGTCCGCTCAGAACTTTGAAAGCTTGGGGCAAGCCCAGAGGATGTGAAGATAGTCAACGCTGTCTTCTCCACAGCTTCTCCAACAAACAGCCGACAGGGAGGAGTTTCTCCTATTTAGCATCTCAGGGGTATAAAAGAAGCGGATCCTCACCTTCCAGATGAATTCTTGCCAGAGAGGCGAGCTGGTTTCCAGCTTGGCTATACCGAAAATCAATTTCCAATTAAGAGGGGGGTGGGGAGCCAGGTCCTGCTTCCGCCTGCCATTTATTTTTAATTTTTATAAGAGGGTCTGATTTTATATTCCCCAAGGCCTTATATAGGGCTGAAATCTGTCCCTTCTGATCTATTGATGTATTTATTTGTTGAATGGCCTCCAGAAGAGGAGCTACCCTCTCTGGGTCCCTCACTTTCCTCTGGAGGGAGCTCAACTCTGCCCAGCAGCGGATCCTGAACTTGGGGATTGCCAGAGCCTTTAAGAGGCCCTGAAGCAGCCCTCTCCCCTCACAACTCTGCCCAGCAGCGGAGCCTGAACTTGGGGATTGCTAGAGCCTTTGAGGTAAAGCCTCCTGCACTACAGCCTGCCTGTTGTGTAGCTCTTCCTGCCCCCCCCCCCCAACCCAGGGGCGGCGCTTCATTTATTGCTGCTGGCAGGTCACGTGTCACATCACGTGACCTACCCTTCATTTTACCAAGTGTCCAATTTCCCATTTGCAGGTTATACACTCCAACCACTAGGGGTTGCTGCACTTTCCACTCTGGCACCTCTATCCACTCTCTACTCCTTCCTAGCAACTATTGCAATCCCTGTCCACTAGAGGTCTCTGCAGTTCCCTCCTAATCCTTTCTGCTATCTTCTTTCCTCACTCCTTCCCTTCAGCCACCACTAAGCCCCTTGCAAGCCTCAAACCTTGCACCCCTTACCCCAAAGTCTGCAGCCCAACCACCAAGCCAACGAACCAGGCCAATATCTACCTCTAATTTCAAGCTTTTAACCCTTCCTTCTTAGCAACAAAAATTTCTGTGTCCTGTCCTACAGCTGTTCTCAAACCCAGTACCCTTGCTATCAGAGTCGGCAGCTCTACCTCTTAACCATTGTATCTGGCTATCTTATTCTTACTTTCTAAGACTTTCATAGACTCTGACCCCCCCCCCCCCCAAGTCTGCCAAAATATTTCACCATTTCTCTCTTGCTGCCACTGCAGGCATTGAACCCTGCACCCTCACTATTTCACTCATCAGCTCCACCACTCAGCTATCACATCAGACTATTGTTTGTGATAGGTTCTAAGACTCTGAAAGCCTCTAACCCTCATAGTCTGCTAAAATATTTTCTGAGTACTACTGCAGGCTTTGAACCCTGCTCCCTGCTGCTGCAGCTACTGTCCTGGAACCTTTTCTGTCACCCTAGGCAAGCCTTGAACCTGGTGCCCTGTGCACTTGAGGCAGGGGCTCTACCACTGTACCAAGGTGGCGACTACACTTATGGGTAGACCTTTCACCCTCTTCTACCCATCTCATTACTGCTATCTGCGAACCCATCCTTTTATCTCCCCCCCTTACCCCTCTTCTCACCTCTCCCATCCAAATCCAGCCCCTACCATCTTCTCCTCTATCATCCAAGTTCCCCCAATTTTCTTCACTTCAGCTCTCACTCTCTTATCAATCATGCATGTGCACCTCCTGCCTACCTGCCTCTCTCTCCTCCTCCTCCTATTGCCTTCCGCTAACCCTAATGTCCCTGTTAACCCTCAGCCTCACTACTCTAGTGCTCCTACCTGCCCTCCTGCCCTCCCCTCCTATGCCACTGCCCCTCCCTCCTCCTCCACTCACCCCATATGCTCCTCTCCACCTCACCCCCCAATCTAGACACTACCTTTCTCCCCTTTGCTCCCTTGGGCATCTTATCACTCAAGCCTTCCCAACCTGTGCTGTCCTACCCACCCCTGTGCTAGAAACCCCCTTCTCTTCCTATCGCTCCCAGTAACTCTCCTTCTGCCACCCTCTGTCCAGAGTGGCTCTCCTCCTTCTGCTCCTGACTGGTAACATACATCCCAATCCCGGTCCAGCTTGCAAAGGCTCCTCAAAGGAATCCACCGGAGTTCATGTTGCTTCCATGAACATATGTAGCCTCCTTTAAAAAAATTCGAGACTCTCAATTGCTGTGTTGCGGTTCATAACCTTGACGTTATCTCAATAGTTGAAACTTGGCTGTCAGACTCTACCCCTGACTCCCTGGTCTCACTCCCTGGCTACTCCCTCTATCGGGAGGACCGTGTTGGTAGGCGAGGTGGGGGCTGTGCCATTATGTCAAAGACCCTCTCGTTGGACTAGCCCTCCCAGCCCCTGTCCTTGACCTCAGGGCTCGGGCCCTAACCCTAAAACTATTTCCTGATCCCTCTAGGGGTCCCATCTACCTGACTACAGCGTACATACCTCCAAAAAATCAAGCACAAGCACTAGGCCCACTAATTGATTATCTTAACTCCCTACCTCACTCCTCCGACCAAATCCTTGTGGGAGACTTGAACATCAGTTGGCTTAGCCCTTCATCCACTTCCTCCCGTGACGCCTTTGCAGCCATCAACCTAACCTAACTAGTCTCCCAACCCACTAGAGTGAATCCTAGAATGGGCTCTAGCACACTCCTGGATGTGGTCCTCACAAACGGCCCTAACCGCATCCGCAATATTCAATACTCCCGGACTGTCTTAGCGACCACTCCCATGTTCTCTTATATTGGTCAACCTCCTTGCCCAAACCCACTGCACAAACCACCCTTCGGCGACGTCTTGGACCTGGTGGGCTGAAAGGCCTTAAGCAACTCCTAGCCCTCATAGACTGGTCCCCTATACTAAACGCCCCGGATATTGACACGGACCTTACCTTCTTTATCCACACCTTCAACTCTGCTTGCGACATTTTTGCACCCATAACTGCACGCAGGTCCAAAGTAAGGCATGCCCCCTGGGTTACCCCCACCCTGCACCTACTTCTTAAGCACAGGGACAATCTATGGCACATAGCCACGGAAACAGGCTGGCCTATGCTGCTGCCCGGAACAAATGTACATGGGCCTTCCACAAAGCAAAGGCTGAGCACTATCAAGCCTCCCTCACTTCCTCATGGGGGAATGCTAGGACCTTCTGGGACAACATTAAGCAGCTGAATGGTGGCACGCATCTCCCCCCACCTTCGCTTATCAACATTAATGGTTCGGTCTCCTCAGACCCTGTCCTTATTGCCAAGCTCCTCAACAAATCTTTCACAGACCTTAGCCCGATGCTCCCAGATAATTTCTTCGCTCCCCTCCTCCAGGTCTGTCCCTATTCTCCCGCCCCTTGTTCTACCTGCACGAGTCACTGCAGGAGTCAGGCCTGCTCAAGGCTTAGAGTAACCAATTGGCATGACTCCCGTATCCCAGTCTTCTCCGTCAGGTTCTGGATCTGGTTATCTCACCAATCACCAGCCTCTTTAACAAATCTCTCTGACTAGGGCAATTCCCCTCTGCCTGGAAGATAGCTACTGTCACCCCAATACACAAGGGTGGTGATAGGACCCTCCCTAGCAATTATCTGACCTATCTCCATCCTCTTTCCTCTCCCTAAGGCCTTAGAAAAAATTGTGGCCACCCAAATCTCTGAATACCTTGATAAATATAGCATTCTCTGCCCAGAACAACATGGTTTCAGAGCAGGCCACAGCACCAATACTGCCCTCCTGAAGTTCTCTAACTTTCTTCACACCTCACTGGACTCTGGCTCCCTAGTAGGTGCAGTGTTCATTGACTTTTCAAAAGCCTTCGATACTGTCTCCCACCCCCTCTTGCTAGTTACCCTTAGTCACTTAGGCTTTGCCACTGGGCCTGTTTCCTGGTGCTCCAGCTACTTGTCGGCCTGCTCACAACGTGTGAAAATCAATGGGAAACTTTCCAGCACCTGCCCTATCCGCTCCGGAGTCCCTCAGGGCTCCATTCTTGGGCCCTTGCTCTTTTCCCTTTTTCTCAACTCCCTGCCCAGTGAATGTACTGGTAAAATCCTTCTTTACGCAGATGATGCTGTACTCTTTGCCTCCGACCGTAATCCCATCTCACTTCAGGTTACTCTGCAGGAATCCTACAGTGACGCAGAAGCCTGGTTTACTGAGCACAGACTCGTAATTAATCTAAAGAAAACCAAAACCATGCTCTTTGCCCACCCCCAAAATAAATTCAGTAACTATCCTCTTGCAGTCCACTCCACCTCTAAACTCCCTATTGAGCTAGTTCACTCTTATAAATACCTAGGTATAACCTTTGACCCTGCCCTCTTTTCAT
This sequence comes from Neoceratodus forsteri, assembly GCA_016271365.2. Lineage (NCBI taxonomy): Eukaryota > Metazoa > Chordata > Ceratodontiformes > Ceratodontidae > Neoceratodus > Neoceratodus forsteri. The sequence goes on along the minus strand of CM057453.1, from coordinate 775,396,479 downwards.
GCCCACATCTCTGCCTTGCCTCAGCCTCTATCACTCGGCTGGGTATCCTCTATCGTCATAAAAACTGCCTCCCCACGAATGCCCTCCGACTTGCAGTCACATCCTCTGTTCTATCTCTGGTAGACTATGGCTTACCTGTGTATGGTGCAGCAGACCAGACTGCCCTGCACAAGATCTGCCTCACCTTAAACAAGGCCTGCAGGCTCATAACTGGGGCTCCTAGTCTAACCCACACTTGCCTTCTTTACACCATGGCTAATCTACTCAACCTAAATGAGCGCCTCAAATACCAAACCTGCCTCCTAACAATAAAATCACTCCTTGGGCTATCCCTACCGGGTCTGTCAACCACTATCCACCGAGCAAACCCTACAGTGTATACCCGTATATCCCGCAAAACTGCACTGGTTATACCAAGGGCGAGAACCTCGCAAGGTCAAAGGGCTTACCCCTACAGAGCCCCCTGTTGGTATAACGCCCTCCCCGTCGGAATCACTGATGCCGCCTCGTTATCTTATTTTAAAACTAGCCTTAGAAATCACCTGCTCTCAACACGCATCTGTACCTGCCTCTAAGCTTCCTCCTATCCTTCCAGACAAAGCTCGCTTGACCGCTCTCTGACCTTCTGTCCAGCTCTACCTTTACTTGCTACTATCTTCCCTCCTCTTCTGATGTCTTCCACCCAGCTTACCTTTATCTGCCCACTGAATCAATCTCCATGTAACTACTGTATATTGTCTACTCTGTAAAGCTCACATGTAAGCCTGTTGTATACTGTTTGACATATGCCTGTATTTTGCCTGATTCCTAAATGTACTCTGATTTTTTTGTCTGCCCTGATGTTTGTTGCTTGCACTGTTTTGTCCTCTCTGTGACAAGGTACCTTTGTAAATGAGCCTCTGGCTCAAAGGTTGTTAAACTGATGTTCTAATAAATAAATAAAATAAATATAAGCCCGTATCTGAAGTAATCTGTGTTTCTTAGGGCATACTTATTCTTCAAGGAGTCGAAGTCTAGGAGCAGGGCTCCTTGGGTGAACTGTCCTAGATAAGTAAGACCCGTCCTAGTCCAGTGTCTATAGGTAAGGTCGGTACGATTTGGGGGAAAGTCTTCAGCCGATGCTAGCTTTTTAAGGGGCCATAGTGAGGGTAATAGTTTATATTTCTGCCAGAGTCTGTGTACCGAGCGGAGGGTTTCACCTACTGAGTTTAACCTGGGTATGGGTTGATAGCGGGACAGCAGTGGGGTCACCACACGGACTTCAAGAGGAGGTCTCTCCAACCCTTCCTCCTCTCCCCCTTCCATTTCTCTCCAGCTCGAGGCAGAGCTAGGTCTGGACCACTGGAGGGCCTGTTTTAGTTGCACCACAAGGAAGTAGTCTTCCAGGTCGGGTAGGGATCTGCCCCCTTCCCCCCGGCGGGCCTGCAGTGCTTTCAGTCTGATTCTTGGTCTCTTGTTTGACCATATAAATCTGGAAATCATCTTGTTCCAGTCCAGAAATAAAGATTTGTGAACGTGGAGAGGTATGCATTGAAACAAGTATAGAAATTTAGGTAGTACATTCATGGTTATGGCTTGAATTCTGGCGTACATAGGAAGATTAATCAGTGACCATTTTTTCAAAATCCCTCTTCAAGGAGTTGGTTAGAGGAGTGTAGTTTGCCTTAAACAACTTGGATGAATGTTTGATGTGAATCCCTAAATATTTCATCCCCTCAGAAGCCCAGTTCACGGGGAGGAGTTGGCGAAGGCCAACAGGGGGGTCGAAAAAGAAACTCAATACTTCCGTTTTTAATTTGTTCAGGGAGTAGCCTGAATGCCTCCCAAAGTTCTCCAGGATGGACCATACTTGTTCTATAGATTTATGTGGCTGTTTTAATGACAACAGTACGTCGTCTGCATACAGCAAGATTTTCTTCTGGGTACCCCCCACCGTCACTCCTGTCACTTCTTGTGTCCTCCTAATGGCCTCAGCCAATGGCTCAATGTATAGGGCAAAGAGTAGGGGTGAGCGGGGACAGCCCTGGCGGGTGCCCCTGCCCAATTGAAACCTCTCGGACAGTCCCCCGTTGACTCTAACATATGCTTGGGGTCTTGTATAAAGGGATCTCATAGTTTTGATGAAAGGTTCAGGGAACCCCCTGTGTTCGAGAACCAAGAACAAGAATTCCCATGAGACCTTATCAAAAGCCTTTTCAGCGTCTAGACTCTGCAGACAAGCAGGGGTCCGAGTCCGTTGAATCGTGTCTACCAGGGCCGAGCGCACACCATCAGATGCTTGTCAGCCCATCACAAAACCTGATTGGTCTGGGTGTATTAATTCTGGGAGTATGGGGTTGATTCTCGAGGCTATTATGGAAGTAAAAATCTTATAGTCCTGATTTAAGAGGGATATGGGATGGTAAGATTCACACTTCTAGGGTCTTTACCCTCTTTATGTAGGATTGTGATAGTTGCATACTGCCAGGTGGGGTGGGGGGAGAACCACCCCCAGACCAAATAGCCGAGAAGGCCTTGTGAAGGAGGGGCACCACCTCTGTAATCAGAGATTTATAAAATTTGGGACCGAACCCATCGGGGCCCGGGCACTTGGCTGGCTTTAACTTTTTGATTGGGGAGATGATTTCTTCCTGGGTAAGGGGCCTGATCAGGGATTGGGCTATATTTGGTGGTTGAGGGGGCAAAGGAATGGAGTTTAAGTAGTCTAGTTTGTCTTGCATAGAGGTGGTCTCTGACCGCCTATATAGGTTGAAGTAAAACTCCACAAATGAATCGGCAATCTGAGTAGCTTGCCTAACTAGTTTACCTGTGTGGGGTGTGACTATTTTAGTTACTGTAGCTTTGGCTGCAATGTCGCAGCCTGTAAGCCAGTAGTTTGGCACCTCGAGGCCCACCCTCATAGTACCTTTGTTTTAAGTAAAATAAAGCTTTTTCTACCTCTATTTTTTGGAGGTTGTGTAGAGAATCCCTACACTTTTTTGTAGTTCCTTCCCCCTTGATTTCTCCCACTTAATCTTCTGGGCATCCTCAAGCTCTTTAATCTGGGATATTAATTTCTGTTGGTTTTGCTTTAGTTCCTGTTTTTTCTGGGATGTTGATATTTTGCCCCTGAGAGCAGCTTTGATGGTATCCCAAAGAATCTGTGGTGATAACTCTTGTCTCATATTTTCATTTAGGGTGGGCTTAAGGAAATCTTTAAGTTCCTTCAGAACTCCCTTGTCCTGGAGTATGGACCCATTCAATCTCCAGTGCGTTGCTCGTCTAGGCATTTCCAGCTCCACCTCCAAGAAGACGGGGCTGTGGTCTGAGAGGACAGATGCACCGACCCATGTAGATGGGAATCTATTCAAGTCTCCCTTGAAAGTGAAAAACCTATCCAACCAGGAAAAAAACCTTAAACCTGGGGGAGAAGCATGTATACTCCCGTGCTTTTTAATATTTCTCCCTCCAGATATCACACAGGCCCATCTGCTGTAACTGGATTCTGAGGGAGCGGGCTTTAGCAACATCTGGTTTCTGTATCTGGGAAGTTGAGTCTAGGGTCCTATTAAAAATTATATTCCAGTCACCACCCATTATTAGCACTCCTCTAGCCTTTTCCGCAACCAGTTGTAAAATGTTTGAATATACCCTGAGAGGGGAGCCTGGGGGGACATAAATATTAACTAAAGTTATGAGTGTGTCTTGGATGTGCCCCACCACAATAACAAATCTGGCCTCTGGATCCTCTATCACTTCCTGTTGTTGAAACTGTAATTTTGCTGACAGTAAGATTGCAACTCCCCTTTTTCTGCCCTCCTGTAGGGAGGACGCATATATCACTGGAAATTGCTTAGATTTAAGTTTCTGAACTTCTCGGGGGGAGAGAGATGGGTCTCCTGCAAGAAGACACCCTCGCAAGCCTGAGATGCTATGAAGTTTTGGATCCTCTTCCTCTTCACTGGGCTTGACGACCCGTTTACATTCAGGGACAAAAACTTAGTAGAATAGCTAGCCATGGTCTATCCAATCAAGAGAAACATTCCTTTTCTGTGACTTGAATTCTACTTGCAATGACCTTTTACAAATGTGACAAAACTGCGGAGCTTTCTTTGTGAAATAGTAACTTTTAATGCAACTAAATGAACTTCTGACTATTTTAAACCAACTAACCGTTTGCTCCGGCTTCATTTGTTTACGAGCCGTGAGCTGAATTACATGGTGTTACCTCAGCCGAGACTCCTCTCGACCTGATAACCCAAACTTTGTAGAAACGACTTCCAAGGAGATGCTGGCCGACGTTTGCCAGCGAAGGGGTGTCTGAAATTTCAGAACAATATGGAGCACTCGAAAGTATAATGAGAGTACTCCAGGGTAACCCGGTATGTCCGGGGGTGTAGACCATTCCCCTTCTGTCGGTGCTAATCTGCATAACCACAGATAAGCGAATGGAATCCCAACATGTGCCCGCCGTCCTCCCACCCGAACTTATAATGCAATGAGGTCATGAGGGAGAAGGGATATCTCACCTCTGGCATTGTTTATAGTAGCCCCAGATCAAGTTTCTTAAGTAGACCTTTTACTGTTTTTATTGTTCCCAACCCTTCTATTTCCTTATACTCCCTTCACCCCTCTCTTCCCTGGTATAACGCTCTCTTCCCAGGTGGGGTAGTCAACAGACCGGCTGGATCCCCACAGTGTTCTAGACCTTTCCGGTAGGGGGAGAGGGAACCAACCGAACAGCTGTATAGAACCCACTGGAGAGGGTGCACTTCGGCCCATTACAGGAGAGATCTGATCAAGTGTATAACAAGCCCAAACCCGTCTGGGAACGCTATTCTGGGTCACCCCCTGGACAGAGTACCATTCGGGGCCGAGGCGAGGTGTCCAGAGCGGAGACAGGACCCACGGATCAGGAGGTGCATTCATACAGCTCACCCATTTATAAAGAACACAGTTAATTTAAACATCAAGGCGGGTGGAGTTGAAGCAACCTGGACAGCGGTACCTCCGAGCATCATTGAGTGGCGTAGGTTATCACTCCAAGAGCTCCCTAGTCATCATATGTGACAAGTTTAGGCAATGATTCCTTTGGTGGACCTCCATGAGCTCGGAAGACCGTCCCGGAGCGGGACATGAGCGCACCTCCAGTCAGAGGTGACTATTTTGGCGGTCACTCGACACCCCAATTCCATTCCCCAAACCCCTCCCCCAAAGACTAATGAAGCGACAGTTAAACTTACTTGCAGGTATTTTGAGCCAAGATGGCACATCAAACCCGCCAAACTGACTCCAATTGGATTGTATTTTATATAGACCCCCACCCCCCCAGAGCGACAAGCCCTGTCCCGGATGAGCTGTGCATTAAAAAGTCATACATCGCCTTGTCTTTCAGTGCAGGCACCAAGTAAGTGGATATTAAGTGATGCCAGGATTGAGTCACGATCACCGGGAGAAATTACTCACTGTGAGCCCGGTGCCTGGAAGGGGGACGATCGGCACAGTTCGGGTGAAAGTTCCAGTGGGGAGGGACCTCTGAACAGCCGCGAAGTCGCTTAGGTACAACAGTCTCAATGGTGGAATCCCAGGATATCTCTGGGAGAGACAGGTCTCTGCAACATATCTTCCGCTTCTCTGTATCTTCAAGTGATCGAGGAGCTCAGTGGGCCCGAGACTTCTGGTTCATTTGCCGTAAGTGCCTGTTTCAGGTGTGGAGCGTTTATTTATTAATGTGGGATCACCAAGCCTCCTCAGAATTGCTCTGATGTCCGCTCTCAAAGAGATCTGAGTCTGTCATGTCGAGGAGCCCTGCCTGGAAGTTCCCTTCCTTGCAACAGACCATGACATAGCCAATAAATCTTTTCAAGCCTTTCTTTTTTTTGGGGAGGAGGGTCATGATCCCCAGGTCTTCCAGATATGTAGAGCGGAGAGGAGGTCTTTGAAGATTTTTGTCCCTAATCCGATGTGATCTTTAGCCTTGCCGGAACAAAACTTGAGCTTTAATATTTTTAGCTCTCAGCAGCCTCACAATCTGCCAGATCGCCCTCCGGGCCTCCTGAACCTCGGCTGAGTAGTCGTTATCAATAAAGATCTTGTGACCCTTGAATTCCAGAGGACTCTGTGACCATGCTTTCCGAAGTACCTCCTCTTTGCTGGTGTAGCTGGTAAAACGGACCACAAAGGACCGAGGCCTGGTTTCTGGGTTACTTGGTCTTGGGGCCAAGGAACCGTGTGGACGATCAAGGCCGATAACGAGGCCCTCTGGGAGATCTATCACCGATATAAGAAGGTCTTGGATGAATTTTTATGTTGTTGGCTTCGGCCTCAAGCCCCTCAGGTACCCTATGGATCCTAAGATTTTGTCTTCGGCTTCTGCCTTCGAGGTCGCTCAACTTATGTGTTAGTTCGCGGTCCCGGGCTAGTAAGTATAGAAGGAGTCGGTCTTGTCTATTGGTTTGCTCAGAGACTGCCGAGAGGCAGAGCTCCATTTGGTAGGTTTTGTGTTCCATTCTGCTCGGATCGGTCCTCAATTCAGAAAGAGTACGGTCTATTTTAGACACCGTGTGCGCTGTTTAATTGTTTTGGCAAGTTCATTCCCCACAAGGCTGCCATGAGGCTCTGTCTGGATCGTTTCCCCCGCGGCTTCCATCACAGACAAACTTTCTCCCTCCTCCTCCTCCGGCAGAAGAACCTTCAGCTTTTGTGCAGGAGTTAAATATAGTTTCTAGGGACATGAATATGTTCTTCCACACTTATTGGCAGGTTCCCTGCCACTTTAAATCTTGCCGGAAGGTCTTCAAGCTGGCTCCGCTCCTTCCCAGGCCCGCCCTTGGTTTCCCTGAGGATTTCGGTCTTGGTCCTCCTCTCGGTCAAGCTGCTCACGCCGACTTCAGCATTCTCGGTCGAGGCACAGAGTTAAGTGGCATTACCGTTCTTCCTCGTCACCCTCCTCGGATGAGGATTGGCTTCGATGCAGGTGGCGTCGACGCTACGAGGAATTCATGTTGCAGCAGTTGTTGTCCATGAATCAATCGACTCAGATTCATTCCCCGTCCAGCAAGCAGCTGCCGCCCGATCGGCCGACTCAACCGCTCTGTGCAGTAGAGGTGCCCACTCCCGGGCCGGTTGTTCGTCCGAACCTTGCTTCCTCACCGCCCTCGGTGGAACCTCGGTCGGGTCATGACCTGTCCCGCAGGTTGTCTGTCCCCCTCACTCCCGCTCGCCCTCGGCCGGCGAAGAGTGACTCAGGCCTGAGGCAGCTCTTTGCAGACCCCTTGGAGTCCGAGGTTGACTCCTCTGTTCCCCAGTCGGGAGGACCCGGGGTCCTCTCCAGAACGTTCTGTGGATGACAGCCCATCGTTCTTCATGGGTCTGCTTCAGCTCATCTCGGAGTTCACCGGGATGCAGCTCGAGCCCGTGTCCAAACGGGCCCCTTATCCCCTGATGGAGATTCTAGACTGAAGGGGTTCTCCCTCGGAGGCCTTCCCGGTGGCCGAGGCCATCGTAGGCCCGGCCTTGGAGCTCTGGCGGTGGCCTACTTCCTGCCCTCTGCCAGGATGGCCAGGAAGTACTCTGTCCCTGTCGGTTCTTTGCCCAGTTTCTCGGAGCACCCCTCAGCTGAGGGGTTAGTTACCGACAATGTTTTCCAGTGTTTGGGAAACGCTCGGGATGTGGATAGGCCCCCCGACAGAGTCCAAAAGGATGGACTACGGGCGCAAGGTTTACGCTGCATCCTCCCTAGGCCTCCGACAGGCCAGCTCGGCTGCACTGATGGCACATTTCTCCCACGCCCTTTTGGGCTCCCTGGACGAGGTGCTCCCTCATCTCCCGGCCGACCTGCGGACCACGGTCCAGCGGGTGCGGGACCAGGGTAGAACGGTGGCGAAGCAGCAGCTCCAGACTGCTGTAGACTTGGGTGATTCCTGAGCCAGATCGGTGGCGGCCGCAGTGGCCATGCACGGCAGGGCGTGGCTGAGGTTATCCTCTTTCTCATTGGAAACCCAGCACAAGTTGGCGGACATCCCCTTCTTGGGGACTGACCTTTTCGGCCTTGGAGTGGAGGGACACCTCCAGGGGACCGAGAAGTCCGATGCCACTCTGGACTCTGTCACTCCCGCCCGGAGGGACAAGGGCAGCCGGCAGCCTTTGCGCAAGCCCCTTTGCCCCCCGGTCCCTGCGGCTCGACCGGCCCAGCACGCAAGCCAGCAGGCTTGCGCTGGGCGTCCTGACTCCAAGCCAGTGTCTTCCTCTAAAAGGAAGCAGGGAGGTAAAGGCCCGGGAGCTCCCTCTGCCAATTCCTCCTCCAAGCCTGCTCAATGACTGGCTAAGGGGCGCTGTCCCTGGCCCCGTCGTCCTTACCCGGGTTCCTCCGTGGGGAGACTACTTCGCACCTCCTCCACCTGGTCCGCTTTCCCGATCCTCTGGGTGTCGGAGGTGGTAGGGGAAGGCCCTGCCTCGGGATTGCGAGCAGGTACCACCCTTTCGAGCCGTTGCCCCACAGGGGTCTTGGGGTCCACAGCCTCGTTGTCGGCCCACTGAGCCGACTTGCCTGGCCCTCTAAGTAGAGGTGATCAGGAAGGTTGCGGATCCTCCTTCAGACCCTGGGTTCGTGTCCAGGTATTTCCTGGTCCCAAACGGACGGGGGGCTTGCGCCCCATTCTTCCGCATGCCTGGATGGTCTCTCTGCCTCAGATATTCCATCCTCAGAACGAGGCATGTGGCTTCTTTCCTGGACCTCCAGGACATACTTACTCTTCATTCCGTCTGTTTCTTGGGAGACTCCTCCCTTTCCTAAGCGGGGGATCTCCTTACGAGTTCCAGGCCAGGCCCTTCGGTCTCTGCTCAGCAGCTTTCTGCGGCATCGAGGGGTCCGGGCGTAACCCCACTCAGATGGTGGCCTGACTACAACCCTTCCAGGTGGAAGGGGATGATCCAGAGTTCTGGCTCTCAGACTGGTCTCCTTTATCGGAGCCACGTTGGAACTCGTGTCTTAGGGGGTGATCCTTCTTTGGGACGAGGCTTGACTCTCGAGTCCGAGCTCGGCTCCTGGCGGACAGGGCTGAGGGTCTTCCTCCCTTACCTAGTCAGGTCTGACTGGGCAATTGCGCCCTGCCGGGACCTCCTGCACCTCCTGGGCCTCGCGGCGGCCGGTTCCAGCGTGGTCTGTTGGACCCGCTGGTTTATGCGTTCCCCTAGTGGGGACTGGCCAGCCAGCGGTCACAGTGCTGCGTTCCTTCGGACCAGTTCGTGACTACAGCCCAGGAGTTAGGGGAACGCTCTCCCTCGGACCATTCCAGCTCTTATAGGAGAACATCCTGTTCGTCCGCCCTGAGTCGACGGTTTTCTCCGACCGATGCTTCTCGGATGGGTGGGGGTGCCCATCTAGGGGAATACAGAGTGCTCCGCCTCTGGTCTTCTTGGGAGTCCCGACGTCTTTCCTACCTGCTGGAGCTCTAAGCGATCCGCTTGCTTGCACCGCTTGCTCCGTTTGTGTGGGGTCTAGTGGTTTAAGTCCAAGCTGACAACACCACGACCATGTGCTACCTACCCCGCCAGGTTCGGTCGAGCCCCTTGCCTCTGCATAAGGAGGTTCTCCACATTGGGTCTTTCGCGCAGCCGGGAGGCGGTTTCCTAGCCATTCCATGGCAGGAGCCTCCAGCACCCTGGCTGATGCCCTAAGCCAGACATAGACTACGCCTCACGAGTGGTCTCCCCTGCCGGAGGTAGCACAGGATCTTCTTCCTCCTTCCCTCCAGGGAGAATACGAGGCTGAGACTGTCTCATGCCCACCCCCTCAGCAAGGTTTGCTGTAGGGGATGCTGTCGAGGCCACGGACCCCGGGCCCTTTCTACGCCTCTCCCCCATTTCCCTTGACCCACGGGCAAGGCGAGGAGGGACTAGGCGCAGGTGATGCTGGTAGCCCCAGACTGGATTGCCAGCTCTGGTATCCAGCTCTCCTCAGTCTCAGCTCCAGGCTCCCGAGGCGGCTTCCAGCCCGCCCGGTCTTGATCTGTCTTCAGGGGAAGGTTTTCATCTGGACCTTCAATCCCTGCACCTGAAGGCCTGGTCCCTGTGCGGCTAGGGGCCAGGCCTTGGGTCCTTTGGCAAGGTCCTCGACGTTTTCGAAGCATCCTGCCAGAAGTCGGCCAAACATGCTCTCCTTCAAATGGAAGAGTTCTCCATTTGGTGTTGGGATAGGGCTTGGGGCCCCTCTCCCGTCCCTCGGCGAGCATTCCGGACCATCTGTGGTCCGTTCCTTTTGAACTAGGGCTTCGGCCGACGACCCTCTAGGTGCTTGTTAGTCAGCCCTGTCTTCCGGGCGCGGGCCGGATGGCAGTCGGTGGTGCAGAAAAGGTGGTCTGGCACTTTTCTAGGCCTCTATCACACCTCCCCTTTGGGGAGAGTATCCCCATTCTGTGAGATCTGCGCTGGTATGGACTTAGCTCATGGGCAAGCCGTTCGAACCTTTGCACGGGTGCGAGTCCCCACCTGTTGTGGAAGAACACCTTCTTGGGGCTACCCTGACATCCAGAAGGAGGGGAGAGTTCCAGGCGCTCCTTTGAATCTCCCTGTCTGGTCTTTCACAGGGACAAGGTAGTCCCACGCCCCACCCGAAGTTCCTTCCATAGGCGGTGGCGGAGTCTTCCTTAACTGGGTATTGTCTCCGCTGGGGGTTCATCCCCATTCACGCCTCGGAGGCCATATATAGGATCCAGGAGGACCCTATTTTACGCTCACCTACCCAGAGAGCGTAGGGCTGAAGTTTGGGAGAGGTTCGCCAGCTGTTTGTCATCTACGCTGAAGCTGCACCTGGCAGACCTGCAGCCAAGCGGATGACGAGCAGGCGGGTCACCTCCTGCATAGGTCTCCGCTGTAGGTGGGCGGGCATGGAGCCTCCCAGAGGGATAAGTGCTCATTTTGCCCGCCCTTCCGCTGCATCGGTGCCTGCTTCCGAGGATACTTCTGTCTAGGATATCCGCAGGGCTCCTACCTGGAAGCAGGCTATACCGTTTCCCCTTCCACATCGACCTTGGGTCACGCTGGGATGTTGGTCGGGACCTCGGTTCTCCAGTCTTCATACCTAAGTAGGGGGTGTGTGCCTTGCCTCCCTCCTCCCGGAGAACTGCTAGGAGTTCGTTACAGCAGGATGAACAACATATCCATGTCCCTAGAAATACAGGTTACCGCCTGTAACAGGAGTTCTAGGAATGGCATATGTTGTTCATCCACACGACCCACCCGCCCCCGGCTTCAACGCGATAACCTGGTTTGAAGCGAGTTAGATCTGAGTGTACATGGGAGCCGAGAGTTATTATTTGGTGGTGGAGCCAGCTGAGATCTTCTCGCAAGATGCAGCGGCAGAACTGTTATATGGATGAACAACATATACCATTCCTAGAACTCCTGTTACAGGTGAGTAACCTGTATTTAGGACATGGATATGTTGTTCATCCACACTCATTGGCAGGTATCCTTGCGCTTAAATCTTGCCGGAAGGTCTTCAAGCTTGCTCCTCCCACCCACCCAGTGGTAGTATAACCTCGCCCGCCCCATGACGCCAGATCTTCCTTACCGCTTGGAAGCTCAGGTTCCCTCCTTAACGCCTGCGCTTAGTGACTGGTTCCTATTTCTCTGTTTATGGATTTAAAAATAAATTTGCAAAAGACTTCAGTCTTCTCTCCCTCGCTGCTGGATGGACAAATCGACTCGATTTCGGAGATGCCCATGCGGCAGAAGATGTCTCGGACGGATCCACACTCCACGTGTGTTCACTGTTTAGGCCTTGAGCACCACCCGCAGGCTTGCGACCTGTGCTCATCTTTCTCGGCCCACGCCCTCGAAGACCGTGTTGCCCGATTGCAACTGGGCCCCGAGAAGCTGCCTCCGGTGAAGTCCAAGGAGGCCCGGGTTATGGGCCGCATGGCGGGCTCGCGTGATCAGCCGAATGGATGGTCGCCTCAAAGAGGAGGCGGCGCGGTCAGATCTTCTCGGCCGCGCATTTATCCCGCCTCTCTGGGTTCTTCCTACACGGCTCTTTAATGAGCTTTGTCTGTCCCTCTCCACTAAAGAAGGGCTCAGCGCCTGCTGGACCTTATTCTCGGTCCAAAAGAGGGACAGGGTAAGTCCTCCGCGACGCTCTTGGGAGCGGGAAAGGTCCTCTCCCGGGCGCCGACCGCCGGCTTCGTCGCTCGCTAGCCGCCACTGGCCTCACGGTGTCCCCTCAGGTCAGTTGACCGAGACTCGACCGATGAAGCCGAGATTTTCTCGACCCATTGGACGGGCTGTCGCTTTTAGCAGCCGAGATCTCTCCCCGGTCCTCCGGAGGAGTTGAGGATCCTGGTCGGCTTGTGCCTCCGTTCCGGAGCCCTCGGATGGACCATCCGGAGCCGAAGGGAGTGCCGGTTCGCCGACACCTCCCGCACCGACCTCGAAATTCCGGGACTCGGTCTCGGTCTCGACCTCTTCGCGGTCCAGCCGATCCCACCGCCATAGGCGGTTCTCAACTCGGCATCATGTAAGCGGGCGTTGCGCTGGGCTCTCGGCCCTCCTCCTCGGATGAGGGAGGTCATGAAATTACATCGACGCACGAGGACCTTATGTTGCAACAGTTCTCCTGGCCGGAATAAGCCGACCCCGCCGCTTTCCCCGCCATTATGGTTGTCACCGAACGTCGACACAACCCCCGACTTATCCGAGGAGCCTATACCCAGGCCGTTGTTCGGCCAAACCAGTTGCTCCACCATTCGTGGAACCTCCGCCTCCACAGCCACCATTGGGGCTCCACCAAGGATTCTCGGTCGGCTAAGGGTCTACCCCATCGGCTGTCAGTTACCCTCACTCCCGACCGACCTCGGCAGGTGAAGGTGGCTGCCAGAGGCAGTTCTTCGAGGACTCTTCCGGTCCGAAGATGATTCCTCCTTCTTCTCCAAGCGACTGGACTTGGAGTCTTCAGGAGGTCAGTCAATGGACGATAGCCCGTCGTCCTTCCTAGGACTGCTTCGGCTCATCTCGGAGTCTACCGGGATGGAGCTCGAACCCGTTTCCAAACGGGCTAGGTATCCCCTCACGGAGATTCTGGACCGAGGGTACTTCACCGCGGAGGCCTTTCCGGTGGCGAGGCCAGTGGGTCCGCACTGGAGCTTTGGCAGCGCCTGCTTCCTGCTCCTGCGCCTTGGCCAGGATGGCCAGGAAGCATGCGGTCCTACCGGTTCCTTGTCCGCTTGTAACACCCTCTGCTGAGGGGTTGTTACCGACAGCGCTTCGCTACCGGCAACGCCAGGATGTGGACAACCTCCTGACAAGGAGTCCAAGAAATTGGACTATGTCACAAAAGTCTACGCTGCGTCTCCTCTCGTTCTTCGGCCAGGCCAGTCTCGGCCGTCCTCATGGCACATTTTTCTCATGCTCTGTTGGGCTCCTGGATGAGGTCATCCTCATCTCCCGCCCGATCTGCAGACTACGGTTAGCAGGTGCGGGACCAGGCAGGGCAGTGGCCAAACAGCAGCTCCAGACTGCTTTGATATAGGGACTCATGCCAGATCGGGTAGGCGCCGCAGTGGCTATGCTGGGTCGTATGGCTTGGCTGAGGATATCCACCTTTACTTCGGATACCCAGCACAAGTTGGCGGATGTTCCCTTTTGGGACTGACCTCTTCGGCCCTGGGGTGGAAGGTCACCTGCAGAGGATCGAGAAGTCCAATGCCACCTTGGACTCGGTCTCTTCCGCTCAGAAGGACAAAGGCCGCAAACCACAGCCTAAGCCCTTTCGTCCTTCTGTGCCCCCGCGCCGCCTGCCCAGCAGCCAGGGCCAGCAGGCTCGGCCTTGGCATCCCAAACCTCAAGCCGCCGCTTCCTCTAACAGGAGGCAGGGGAGGAAAGGGCCCAGGAGGTCCCTCGGCCGATCCCTCCTCCAAGCCTGCCCAGTGACGGGCTGAGGGGTGTCCCCATCCCGCCACACTCCTCCTGGCCCCCGTGGGGACGGCCCGCCTGCTCCGCCTGGTCCGCTTACAGTCAATGGACAGGTGGGTCTTGAGGTGGTGGGAAAGAGCCTGCCCTGAATTCGGCAGGCACCACCCTTCAGAGCTGCCGCCTCGGGGCTTCGGGACCCCAGCCTCACTGGGCGGCTCATGAGCCGACATCGCCTCCTCCTCCAGAAGGAGGTGGTAAGAGAGGTGGTGGACCCTCCTTCAGACCCAGGGTTTGTGTCCAGGTACTTCCGGTTCCGAACGGACGGGGTTGGCGCCCATTCTCGACCCACACGACCTAAACAAGTTCCTAAGGTCTCGAACCTTCAGGATGGTCACTCTGGCTCAGATAATACCATCCTTGGAGCAGCGTGTGGTCTGCTCTCTGGACTTGCAGGATTAAGCCACGGGCCTCCTATCCTCCTCACCAGAGATTCCTTTCTGCCTCCGAAGGAAGGATCCCTCTTCGAGTTCCAAGCCATGCCCTTCGGCTTGTCTCCAGCTCCCAGGGTCTTCACCAAATGCATGGCAGTGGTGACAGCATTCCTGTGGCGCCGAGGGGTTCGGGTGTACCCTTACCTGGACGACTGGCTGATAGCAGCTCCCTCCAGGAAGGAGGCGGAGTGGTCTATTGGGAATTTCATACCTACTTCTATCAGGCTGTCCTCGTCATCTAAAACTCGCACTCAGAATGAAGGATTATATGCCAAAAGTTAATGCATATGTTGCTTGATGTAGATTTCGCTTTCTGCACTAAACTATAGCTTTTTCGGCCATCACTATATAATCTGCTGTACAAAACATTTTCATAGATACTTTACCATGTATATCTTGCCTGATCTTTGTCAACATGCACAGTCATGTTATTTTATTCTACCATATAATGCATTTATTTTTTTTCTTGTTCCATGCTGTCGTATCATGTACTGTTTCATGGGGTTTTTTTGTTGCATTTATTCTACTTTTTCTGGCAGGACCCTCCTGTCGGAATCAGCCCTGGTCACAGCGTCCGGGACTCCCACCTATTGCCATTGCTACTCCCGGTGACCCCGGCTTACCCCTAGAGGGTGGGGCCAGGGCCGACCGTATTCTGTGCCACGGGTAGTATCTATTTGGGAGAGCTGGTGCAGAGGCTTACTGAAGTCCCAGGAGGGCTTCACATAGACGGGGCTTTTTCCTTTTCCTCTGTAGGCTGGGGCGGAGGCGTGCAATGACGCCAGCGTCTGTCACACCCCAGAGAGCGTCGATTCTGTGTCGCGTACAGGGCAGCAACCCAGCCTCCGCCAGGTGTCACTCCTGTATGATCGAGAGCCCCCCCCCCTTCCCCCTGGAGAAGAGAGCAGTACTGGGGACGCTCAATCCCTCTCCCCCCGGCTGGCCCTCCGACAACCAGTCTGTTCCCGAACCCAGGTCGCTAGCGCCGCAAGCGGAAATCCAACTGCTGCGCTGACGGGCCGGCAATGTACTGTTTTTTTAGGTTGGTGTTTCACATAATGTACTGGTAGTACCGGGAATGTGGAAACTATTTAACCAGAAAAGACTCACTATGCTGGAGCTTCTTTCCAGGTGCAACGTGAGAGCACAACCTAAGACAAGGAAGTTGAGACTTGCTCGGGTCGCACAGTATGCAATTGGGGGCTGATGGGATTCAAACCCAGGTCTTCAGTACCCTTAACCACTGCGTTATACTGCCTCCCATAGCTGAATTTATGAAGCTGCTCTACAAATGTGCCCCCTTAACCAGGCACAGAGACATTCTGAAAACCGTGCCTGGTAACAGTGTACCTACACAGTCAACAAAGAATGAATGAATGAATGAATAAATAAATGGGTATCATTCTGTCGGACAGCAATAGATGGGGTTACATGGTGCTATATAGTAAACATGAAAATACTGAAATCTTACTATATCTCATGAGAGGTACTTTGAAGAATTCCACCAATCTGCAGGATTTCATGTTGGGGAAAACCAAAGTGTTAAGGAGTGGGGTTAAACACAGGTCACTACTGTCCCAGCGGGGCTGGTTAGTGCTGCACTGCACTACTGCGTGGCTGAGGAGCATCCTGACATCTCCAGGAAGAGGAAGGAAGCCTTTGCATGCCTACAGCAGCTCTAAGTGGTGGCCTTCACAGTGCTCTGTTTTCTGTACTGAATCTTTCTGGCAAGGAAGATTCATGACCATAATTTTCATAAAACATTCCTGTGTATAAAACAGTTCTAGGGACATGGATATGGTGTGCTTATCCACAATTCTGGCAGTGTCCTTTTCCCCTTTAAGGCATTCCGGGAACGTCTTCAAGCTGGCTCCTCCCATCCACCTGGGTGATGACTCCCTTGGCACCGCCCCGTGATGTCAGATCTTTATTTCTGCTGGAAGAAGGTTCCCTCTTTACCGCTTTCACGCTGAAGTGCCCCTTTGCTTATTTCTTCAAATTTGCATAAAAAACACATCTTCAGGTATTTCTTTTCACCGTCGACGTGGACAATGCAAAGTAGTCTTCTCTGGGATTCTGAAAATGTGCTTGTGAGCAGATGATGTCCTGGACGGATCTGCATACCATGTGCATTTACTTTCTGACCAGTGGTATTTGCTGCACTTTCGACTCCTCCACTTTGGAGGATCATCATGCCCGCCTGCTCTTGGGTCATCCGGACGATCGGGACCCACTGGTCAAGCCTAAGGACACCCGTCGGGTGGTTGGGGGCCTTCACCATCTTCGCAGGAGCTGTGGGGTCCACAGAGCAACTTGCGGAATTTGAGGAGACCACGGCTTAGGGCGCAGCTCATGCCTCCTCGGCTTTGGCCTTTTTGCCACTCTCCTTGGGCGCCTTCTATACAGGGGCATGCAAGGAATTGTGCCAGGCCATTCGCACTCATGGGCAGGGTCCCTCTTAAGCACAAATCACAAAAGAGACCAAGAAACGGTCTCACTGATCATGGGATTGGGAGGGCTTTTGGGCCTCTGATTCCTGCGCTTCTCCGGAGGTTCTGACTTGGTTCAATTCTTTGGCCCAGGCAGTCAGCCCCACAGTCTCCCCATCGGGCCAGTTGGTTGAGACCCTGGTTGATCTTCTGGCTGAGAGCATTCTCAAGTCAGTATACCCAGTGTCGCCTGAAGAGTCTGGTACCTCCTTATCCAGGATCTTGTCCTGCCTCTGATTAGGGGGGTGGGGGATGGATCAGTTGGCCGATCTGCCACCCCTTCCTCAGGAGATTCTGGACCTGGAGGATCCTTGGCATTTGCTGGCTCCCTCTGAGGCACATGGTCACTTCCCCTCCCAGTAGTCGTGGTGACATCCCTCGAGTCGAGCAGCCCATGTTGGTGTCAATGCCCACGTTCTAGGCACTCGGGGAAGTGGCATAGCCGCTATGTCTCATCCTCTTTGGGTGAGGAGAGGCTTCAGTACAAGTTGCCTCAGTGCTACAGGGACTTGAAGTGGCAGCAGCTCATATTTACTGGGATGAAGCCCATTCTGATTTGACCCTGGGCATCACCTGGCTCTCGCCACAGAAGCGAATGCCTTCTCAGCCTTTGCAGAAGTCTACCCGTCAGGCTCTTGCTCAGCCTCCACTGGCTTCTCCATCAATTTGGGTGGAGCCACTGCCCGAACAACCAAAGTCCGGTGCTCCAACTAAGGAGCCACACCCAACCTTAGGTTTTCCCTGTCGGCTGTTGGTCACCCCTGACCGTCCTTCGATGGTCAGTGGGGACTCTGGTGGTAGACCCCTTCTTGACGAATCCTCTGAGTCTGAGGGCTTCTCCTTGCAGTGTCGTCCAGTGGTCGTGGAGTCAACCAGGATCTCTTCATGGGGAAGGACCTCTTTATTTTTTATGTTTATTTATTTATTTATTTTTTTTCAGGCCTGCTCTGTCTTATCTTGTAATTCACGGGTGTCCAGATGGAGGCCGTTAAGAAGGGGGCATGCTACATGCTCACCAAGTTTCTAGACTATGGTGATTCCCATTTCTTGGCCCTGTGGCAGCATCTGGACTCCTGCCCAGCGCCATCGACCTGGATGGCCTGCAAGTATGCGGTCCCTATCGGGTCCCCCTCGGCGTTTATGGATCACCCCTCAGCTGAGGGCCTTGTAGCAGATTCCGTATTCAGTTGTTTGGGCAACATGGGTGACGTTGACAAGCTGCCCGATAAGGTGTCCAAGCAACTGGACCATATGGCCACAAAGGTTTATACTGCCTCGTCTCTTGGCCTTTGCCAACAGAGTTTGGTCCTCTTGATGGCCCACTTTTCTCATGCACTTCTGGGCACACTCGATGGGATTTTCCCTCATCTCCGGCAGACCTCCAGGCAACGGTCAAGCAGATCTGGTACCAGGGCCAAGCTGTAGCCAAACAGCTGCAGACAGCCATGGACATCAGCGAGTCATGCACCAGGTCTGTGGCGACCGCGGTGACCATGCACCGCAGGGCTTTGCTGCGGATCTCAAGCTTAACGGCGGATACGCTGCAGTAGATGGCGGATGTCCCCTTTCTGGTCTAGCTTGTTTGGGCCCAAGGTCGAGGGGCACCTTACCGACATTGAATTCCAATGTCACCTTGGACTCTAGTCACATCCACACAGAGGGATCCCAAGGTTTCTAAGCAGCTAAAGAGAAAGCCCTTTTGGCCCCCTCGGCTCCTGTGGCCAAACCAGCTCAGCCACAAGCTGGACAGCAGTCTCAGGCCTGGCGACTTTGACCGAAGACACTAGTGTACTGTGTCTTCTCTCACTATACATATGTTACCCCAGGATGGCGTGAGAGGGTCGTGAGCGTGACAGCACTGGGTTTTATTTAACTCAAAAAATTGATTAACATTTTGCTCATAAAAGTGCTAAAACATTGTGAAAATGCATGGCACCTGTCTCACTGTATTTAACAAACATAACACTTCTGGAAAACCTATATAAATACTTTCTGAACAGTTAGTATTGTCCCAAGAAAAAAACTGCTAATCAATTATTTAAAACCCTGTAGCAAACCTAGATGTCCTAGGGACCCTTGCGAATGTTAAGCGGACCTCAAAGCAGTTCCTTTATCAGTGCCTTTAAACAAGAAGCAAAAATTGAAACCTGCAGCTGCTCATCCTGCTGAAAGGCAAAGGGTAATGCTAGTGGACAGTTGAAGGCACACTATAGAGACACTGCCTCTTCTGCCGACGGGCAAGACGGTGTGGCAGTGAGCACATCTACGCATAACATTAAAAGCATTAAACAGGCTACTGTTCCCCCTGCAAAATAGGATAGGGAGAGAGTGAACCCTGACACAGTACCCTCTCGAGATGACATGGCAAGGGTCCTACAGTTTTTACAGGCTTTTCAAGCCATGAGTCGTGATGGGCTTACCTGCCCCTCCCCAGCCACTACCTCCTCCCCCTGCCCTAAGGGACAGAGGCGATGGCTTGGGTTGTGAAGAACAAGAGAACGAGGAAGAAAGCATGGACTCAGAGGATTATCCATTTAAAAATGTTGGATCCCATTCACCAGAGCAAGAAGACTATTCTCACTGTGCATTTGTGAGACAGATGGTGGATACTCTTGCCCTTTCCACTCAGAAGACTGACGAGGAAGAGGAAGGTTACCACTTGGAGATGATGGGGATAAGTGCCCCGTAAAAGGTTGTTCTTAGTGGTGCTCAGGGCACTGAAGAAGACAACCTGCAAACTACTCCAGTTTCCAACATCCATCCCTGGGGAAGGGTGGATAAGAAGACAGAAAGTGCCAGCTAGGCAGACATAATGTCGAGTACCTCTGTATGCACTCTGACCATGAGGGAAGCAGTATAGTGCAGTGGTTTAAGGCTCTGTCTGAGGTACAAACCTAGGGACCAGAGTTTGAATCCCACTGCCCCCACTTGCATACTGTGTGATCCTGAGCAATCCACTTAACTTCCTTGTGCTCCCCAGGTCACACCTGTAAACAAGCTTTCAGCTTAGTGTCTCTCTCCTGTTAAAAATATAAATTAATAAAACTGAGTGGTCCTGGCAGCAGCTTGCGACAAGGACAGGTTCCTTTCTCTCTCTCTCTCTCTCTCTCTCTCCACACCTTCCAGACAGGGATTCCAGAAGGCTGGACAGTATGGGGAAGAAGATGTATACAATGGCTTCCCTGCTGCTGACACTCTGGCTGCATACATGGCCTATGTTCTACAGTACGACAAAGCCCTTTGGAACTCTGTTCTGGCACAGTATTAACAGATACCAGGGGATCAGTGCCAGGACATAGCAGAAACTGCTAGAACTGCCTTTAAGGCACCAAGTTTACCCGACCCGGTGGCGCTGAAGAGTTGAGTGCTGAGCGCCACACCTCGGCGCTATGCTGATTACCCTTGTTCAGGAATGAGCCCAGGTCGTCGGGGAAGTCGGCAAGGGAGGATTAGGGCTGTCGGTGCAACAGCAATGACCAGGCAGTGGAGCTTGATGGGATGTGCGCACATCGGGGCACAAAGTAGAGAGGCGGAGCTGCGGTGGAAGTCTCCAGACATTCATGCATGACTGAGCTCCAGGAGTGGCGCAAAAGGGACACGTAAGAAAAAAATCCCCTACTTTAGGGGAGGGGACAAAACCACCAGTGGCCTGGGTCCACACGCCCAGTGTCTGCAGCAGAAACCTAGCAGTGCCCTTGGGGACTCTGGGCCTCTCCAGGGGCCGGAGAGAGTGGAGTCCTGAACCTGATGTAGTAGTTGGGCGGACGCGGTTCAGACAGGTGGTGAGGTACTTGATGCCGAGAGTGGATTCCTGAGAGATGTCCCGATAGGTGGGAGCAGAAATATATATCATTTAGCATATATGTTTGTTGGTTTTGCTTTGGACCCCCCCAAAAAATGTTTCCAGACCAGTAACATCTTGGATTAATAATCTGATCCAGTCCCTTTACCAAGAGCAGCTTGATACTGCAAAACTTCTCTATACATCTAAAATATATAAAAATTCCAAAAGTCTTATAGTGAGACATCTGTCAGATTGTGTAATAAGATTTACAAATAAGACCAAGTGGGCGATTCATTTATCCCCTGAAAATATCTGGGGCAATCCCAATTATCAGAAAAGAGAGAAGGAGATAAAAAATAAAACCTGGGAAAAGAAAGGAATTAAAAAATGGAGTTGTTCTCTAAAGGGAAACCTCTATCGTGGGGAAAAATAAGAATGACTTGCCATTTGGAGATTAAAAAACAAGAATTGATTAATCAACTTATCAATGTCTATAAAAATTACATGAGATGGAAAATGGCCCCGAATAATGGGTTGATGGAAGACTCTCTACAAAGAATTTTGATTAACCAAGCAAGTAAACTGTTTTCTTGGTTATTGTACAGTCTTCAAAAGCCTTTTGAAACCATGTATAAATCACTGTTTCAAAAATGGGAGTCTGGGACCGGTCCTAGTCAACATCTTCATCAGTGACATTGTGCAGGACCTAGAAGGCAGAATTTCCCTGTTCGCTGATGACACAAAGCTCTGTAACAGAGTAGACACACCAGAGGGTGTAGACAGAATGAGAAGGGACCTGCAGAAACTTGAAGAATGGTCAGGGGTTTGGCAGTTGAAATTCAATGCAAAGAAGTGCAAGATAATGCGTATACAGGGGCACAAAACCCTGGCACAATATATCAGTTGGGGGGTGAGGATATAGCATGCACCAAGCAGGAAAGGGATCTTGGGTTATCATCTCTGACCTCAAGGTAGGGAAACAGTGTGACAAGGCAGCAGGTAAAGCAAATAGGATGCTGGGATGTATAGGCAGGGGCATCACCAGCAGGAAAAGGGAGGTCATAATTCCACTATACAAGACACTAGTGAGGCCCCACCTGGAGTACAGTGTACAGTTCTGCAGACCTTACCTACGCAAGGACAGAGACACGGTAGAGAAGGTTCAGAGGAGGGCAACAAAGATGGTGCATGGATTGCATCACAAGTCCTATGAGGACAGGTTGAAGGAACTGAACATGTACTCCCTGGAGGAGAGGAGGGAGAGAGGGGATATGATGGAGACATACAAGTATCTTACAGGGAGGAACAGGGTGCAGTAATATACTATTTTTAAGCGAAAAAGATGTTCCAGGACTAGAGGGCATGGGATGAAGTTGGAGGGAGGACGATTCAGAGGAAACGTGAGGAAGAATTTCTTCACAGAATGGGTGGTGGACAAGTGGAACACCCTGCCAGAGGAAGTGGTGGGGGCTGAAACAATCACGGGATTTAAGAATGCATGGGATAGACATAAAGGAATTCTGGAGGTCGGGGGTTAGGTGCAACAGACTTCTAGGTAAACATAAACTGAACTTACAAGTGTAACCCCTAGATGGCGCTATCCCAGGGGCTACTACCCCTGCCTGATTTGCCACTAACAGGTTGAGGGCCTGGATCCAATGGCGGGTGCCTCCACCCCAGAGGTCAGGGTTTGCAATAGTTAAACTTACTTGGGTCACAGCCCTCTGGGACACTGCAACCCCTTTCTTCCCACTAGTGGCCCACAATATAGCAGAATTACCTTCACAGTATACACTTTCTACCCCTCAAGGCTGTCTGAAGCACCGACATCCTGTAAAATAAGATACAGTGCAAATAATCACAGTACAGTACTTTAACATAGACAAATACCTCAGGCAGTATAACTTTATTGAAACAAACAGCTCTGATTTATTTGAGAGATATAACAAGGACAGGGGAATCAGGTTAATTAGCTTATCACTTTACTATCTACCTATGGCTCTGTGCACAGGCCTATCCCTACCAGTTACTGTCCTGAGTGCCCAGGCCTAGTAGCTTCAAGACCAAACCGTGGCAGCTGGTAGGGGCCCCTTTCACACAGAGAAAAGGAAAATTAAACAGTCAACAGTACAGTAATTCCATTTGGATTTTAATGTGGCAATTCAACAGGGAGCGACCCGAATTAGTACTCACGACCTCCAAAGAAGATATGGTCCTTCAATGTCAGCAGGGCTACTTTTGATCTCAAGAGACTCCTCACACATTTATATGGTAAAAAAAAAGCACTATACCAGGCAGGCTGCATCTGTATCCAATCGCAATTACTGCACAATAACCAGGAGAAACACAGCAGATTCAGTTCCTGACAGACGAGTGTAATTCAACAATTTCTTCAGTCTTCTACAGGGTGAGCCTGGTTTCTACTCTTCAGAGATCCTTTGATTCTTTTCACAGGACGGATTCAGTCCTAACAAGCAGTTACACAAGTTGTAGACCGGAACTCTGGGCCTTCAGCCACGTTTTTGACTGAAACTGTGCACAAGGAGCACAGGGTTTCTTTCCCTTCACTTTTCAGATCTCAAACTGAAACTCCCAACAGACAAAAACCGGGCACTTCCTTTGAGTTCCTCCCAGTTCTTGACTGGATTGGCTGTCACTCACAATAGACTGCTGCTGTTGGTCCAAAAAGGCACGAAGTCTAAACTACATCTCCCAGAGTCACTGCCCATACAATCCTCTTGTGGTTGGCTCAGATTATGAGTCCCAAGTTCTGATTCGGTCCAAGGCATCATTTTAGAGCTAGTTTACCCACACTGATTGGTCCAGTTCAGCAGTTCAAAACCAGAATGGGGAACTAGGCAGACAGTTCTGACTGCAAAGAAAGCAGGTTAGACAAACTGTAATTTTATTATTACTGTAAATGATTTCTGGCAATCAGTTACATCTTTCAGACAAGGTTCCTTTGCACTCCTAGTGACTGCAAAAAAATGGGTGAATTAGCGGCAGCTTGGTGGTACTCAATCAAAGAAACACCAGTCCCCCTACAAACTAATTATGTTGCAAGCAGACAGCTCTTAAAGACAGTACCAGAGTTCTAAAAACACTCACTGATAAATGGCTTAAACGTAAACACCATTCAGGCTTGGAGCATTCAAGCAAGCTCCTGAAGTCTTTTGGGAACCCCATTTGCAGGGGTTACACCCTTCCTGGCCTGGGAAGAACTTGGCGTCCAGCGTCAGGCAAGTACCATAAGTTTCAACTGCAACCATATACATTTCATTTAGGCTCACATGTAATCATCAGTCAATACATCATTTTACCAAGAACCATTTCTGAAACATTGCAGTCGTCACTCTTTACACAGTATACACACACATTGTACCATAACTCAAGTTATTACCTCTTGTATGAAACCTGAAGAGAGGACCTTCCCTATCAGTTACCTTGGGGCTGGACGGGGGCAGGGCACCATGCTTAGAGGGCAACACAAGTAACTTGGAGTTAGCACTAGCAGCTCAGTTTGGGCAATGAGCTCGGGGACACATACACCTTTATGGACAACATTGAGAGGCAGGTCCACTGGCCGGCCCAGGGAATCATAACTGAGGTGCACCACAGGCTTTACAGCTCAACCAGTCTTTCTAGGGGAGCTGTTACAGTCTCTGCACTCTGAGCCTCATTTTCAGCATTGTTCTCACTTGTCAGGGGAGTCTCCATGGGGGTAGAGAGGCTAGAACTTGGGGCACTTTCAGCTCCAGGAGTTACAGTTTCTGAGTCCACAACATTTGGCTCGCATGAGAGCTTTCAGACACTGGCAGTGGACTGTCAGGGCACTCAAAATACTCTTCTTGTTCGGTGTATCACAGTCTGCCCCAATCTATCATTTCCTCCCTGAAAGCTCAAACAGTTCAACCATGCACAATGATTCCATTTCATCTGATCTGATGCTTTGCACTTCACTTTCTGGGAGCATTGGCTCCAGGGATGAAGCTGGGGCATAGACAGTCAGAAGGCCCAGCTTGTCTCCAGTATTGACTAGGGGATTGCCCCAAACAATTGACTCAGTTCGTAAGAAGGATAGTATTCAAAGTCACTCTCACTTTCTTCTGATATGGACTGACAGTCATGCTCAACTGGGACTTGTGCAGGGGAACACTTTAACTCTGCTTCTGTAGGTGCAGACTTCTTGATCTTTTCTTAGCAGCAGCTCTAGTCACTGGTCCAGAGGGGCATCTTCTGGGGCTCAGACTCAATCAGGTTTGTCCAATGGGTAGTAAATGATTTCTATGCATTGTTTTACATCTTTTAATTGTTCTCAGGCCTTACTTTGTACACTGGCAGATCATCTAGTTTGCCCACTACAATGTGAGGGAGATGGTGCCATCTGTCAGCAATCTTGTGTTTGCCATGCAGTCCCAGATTTCTTAGCAATACCGATCTCCCTCCTGGAGTTCCTGTGCTTTCACCTTTTATCATACCTTTCTTTGTTGGCCAGATTTCTTTTTTGGCAGCCATGGTTTGAGCCAGTTGAGTACGCATGAGTTAGCTGGGCCTTTAACTTTTGCACATACTGTAAATAGTTGTCAGCTTGAACCCCATCAGAGAGACCCAAACACACATCTACGGTGAGTCGAGCTCTTCCAAACATCAAGCACGATAGGGAGACCAGTGTGGCATCACTTTTGGTGCAGTTATAAGCATGTACCAGGGTGCTAATTTGTTAGCTCCATCTAGGCTTGTCCTTTGGGTGCAGGGTGCCTAGCATATCTAGCAGAAGTGCGGTTGAAACGTTCAGGCTGTGGGTCCCCTGGGGTGGTAAGGAGTGGTTCTGGACTTTCTCACTCCCCACAGAGAAAGCATCTCTTTGATCAGGCGTCTCAAAGTCTCTCCCTTGATCAGAATGGATTCTTTGTGGAGCCCCATAGTGAACAAAAAGTTTTCTCGCAGTACTTTGGCTACAGTGGATGCTTTCTGGTCTTTGGTGGGAAAGCTTGGGCATATCTCGTGAAATGGTCAGTGACCACCAGCACATTACTGATATTTCTTTGATCTGACTCCAAACTCAGAAAATCAATACAGACCAGCTCCATGGGTGCACTGGTTATGTTAACAAGGGGGCAGCCCTCTGGGGCAAAGCTTTCCTCTGTAAGCAGCGACTACAAGTTCGTATGATGTTGCTCCACATCAGCCCCCATCTTGGGCCAATAGAATCTGGATCTCACCAAGTCAAGTGTTCTGTCTATACCAAGGTGCCCCATGTGGTTGTGAAGGACCTCAATACTGAGTCTCGAAGGCAGTGGGCAGCACCAGTTGTTGTTTGTCTACTTGTCCCCTCTGTCTACTGTTTCTCTATATAACAGTTTATTGATCAGTTTCAACTTAGGACCTTCTTTGTATAACAGTGCAGTTCTCAAATCAGTGGGCGTAATTTGGACACATCTTTTCCTGCATAGAGGGCTTCTAAAGCTGATTTGATCATGGGATCGCGGGATTGAGCGCACGAATACTGTCATTGTCCAGCTGAGGCAGTGCACCAATGTCTATTGCAGAAAAGTGGCAATAAGCAGCAGGTATGCAATTCTCAGAGGGTCCCAAGCAATCCACCATGCAGTCCACTCGTCCAGTGGACATTTGTTCCTCCCTGTCAAACTTCCGGCAGAGTGCCGAATGTCAGGTTCTGCCAATCGGACCCAATCATTCTGGGAACAGGCCTCCGGGAGAGAGCATCAGCATCTATGTGGTTCAGACCTGCTCGGTATTCGAGCATAGTCATATGTAGATAATGCAGAAAGCCACCTGTGGCCAGTGGCATCAACTTAGCTGAGGTCTGCACATAGGTCAAAGGATTATTGTCAGTTTTACTAGTATTTTAGCCCCATACAAGTACTCATGGAATTGGTCAACAATAGCCCACTTCAAAGCTAGGAACTCTAACTTATGTACAGGATAGTTCTTTTTGGATGGGGTCAGGCTTCTACTGGCAAAGGCCACTGGTCTCAGGCCATTCTGTGCTCTTGGTACAACATGGCCCCAACCCTTGCAAGCTAGCATCAGTGTGCAGGGCGTAAGGTTTTCTTGGATCGGCATAGGCCAGCACTGCGAGCATGGGTAAGTTGATATATGATCTCATGAAAAGCAGTCTCACAATCAGAGTCCAGCGGGCCCCAAATACTTCACTCGGATGAAAATACACTCTTTCAGTCTTGAGGACGCTGACTTTTGGTATTTTTGTGGGTTGGGGATACCCTTGAGTAAGGTTAAGTAAAGGCGGATCACTCTTGAATAGTCCTTGATGAAACGCCGATAATAACCACAGAACTCAGGAATCTTTGCAGTTCTTTTTGATTTTGGGCTGTGGCCAGGTGAGTCAAGGCCTCAACTTTACTTGGGCTGTCTCTATTCTCTGTGGATGCTATGTGTCCCACATACTTTACTGATGTTTGAAAGAATTGACACTTATCAATGGACAGTTTAAGGCCAAAGTCCTCCAGTCGATCCAATACCTTAAATAACCTGCTCTCATGTTCCTCCAGTGAGCTGCCAAACACAATAACATCATCTAGGTATACCAGGCACTCTAGTAAGTTCATATCCCCACTTGCACGCTCCATCAATCGTTGAAAAGTGGCTGGGGCACCTGAAATCCCTGAGGCATCCTCATGAATTCATAGAAGCCAAGCGGACAGATAAAGGCTGTCTTCTTCACGGTCCTCTGGGGCCATCGGGATCTGGTAGTACCCACTGCGGAGATCCAGCACAGAGAACCACTTGCTCCCGTTTAGGCAGTCCAAAGCATCCTGAATGCGGGCATTGTGTACTGATCAGGGATAGTCCGCCGGTTTAAGGTGCGATAATCACGCACATCCTTACTGTCCCATTCTTTTTCCTCACTACCACAATGGGGAAACATAAGGGCTTCTGGATTCTTGTATTACACCAGCCGCTAACATCTCTTGCAGATGCCGTCTCACATCATCTATATCAGCGAGGTGCCAGGCGTGAGACCTCTCACGAAATGGTCTTTCGTCATGCAGCGGATATTGTGCTCAGCTCCTTGCACGCATCCCGTCCCATTCCTTTAAAGAAAACACCTGGTCTCTCTGGGCAAGCTTCCACTGATCCTCACTTTCCATTCAGCTGGCAGCGGGGAGTTGCGAAATCCAACAAGTTGAGCGTTACTCTGTCATTCTTCCTTGAACTCTTGCTGCTGGTAGCACTGCAGTGTCTGCACAATGGCATTAGCCAGGATGCAACCTCTATTTACCGAATGTCTCTTTCCAGACACATTATGAACTTGGACCATTACCCTTCTGGCATAAGCATGGGCTCTAGCGGGCAAAATACTAGGCTTGACCAGCAGTCCCTCTGGCAATTTTCCATCGCCTGGTGCATCCAACATTAATATTTTATTCTTAACATCCTTTCTGATACGGACCTCTCCCTGTAAGGTACACTGGGCATTTGGTGCCAGGATCAGAGACTCAGGATCCTCTTCCATACAATTCCGACCGGTTCCTCTGGTTCTATATTTTCAGCACTCTCTGTGCCTCATAGGCCTTCTTAATTAAAGCCGGAACTCTTAAAGCTCTACTAGTCTTTGACCCTAGTTTTCATAACACAAATGTGCCAGCCTTCTGAACATATGAGCATTTGTTCCAATCAACAAAGGGACACCATCATACAGTCCAGTGGGGGACACACTAAGGCTAGGGTCTCTACTTGTTCGCCACTCCAGCCCACGGAGGTGGGGAAAGACAGCAACCTCGGATATACCCAGAATAGGGGTAGGCTTTCTCATTAACCCCATACATGCAGTCCTTCTAATGGTTGTAAGGCACGCCTGACAAATGCTTCTGATACCAATCTTGAAACATAATTGTCACTTGGGAGCCACTGTCTAATACAGCTCTTGTAGACACTCCATTTACCTTTACAGTGGTCTCCATGGAGGACCCACTATTCTGGACCAGTCTGGAGAGGCGGTAGTGGGGGCCTGGGCAATGACCTTGCCACAAAGGGCGTGAATTAGCATTTTTGGTGCCTCACTGGGATCATTTGGGCACCTCTTAACCACTGATTTGTTCTCAAGCTCTCCTTGTAGCCTATATGCAACTTTGTCAGTGTCTTTTGGGGATTGGCATTCCCTTTCATGTGCCCATCCTTCCCACAATTATAGTAAAACATACTTTTGGAGTTTGAGCTGGCAGGTGCCACACTGGGAGCCAGAGGCGGGGTATTACTAACTGGAAACCTTGGTGCCATCTCTGTCTGCGGCGTGATAAGCATTTGGAGACATCTCGTCAGTTTCTCCACTTCCATGGTCAAGGAATCGAGT
Source organism: Neoceratodus forsteri (assembly GCA_016271365.2). Classification (NCBI taxonomy): domain Eukaryota; kingdom Metazoa; phylum Chordata; order Ceratodontiformes; family Ceratodontidae; genus Neoceratodus; species Neoceratodus forsteri. The sequence goes on along the minus strand of CM057453.1, from coordinate 775,367,493 downwards.
TGGGGCTGTTATCAGCAGGAGATACATGGGTGGGTATCCCCACCCCACTAGCAGATACAGTCGGATATAGGTCAGGGCCGACTTGCAGGCGTGGCCTTCATAAAGGACTGTTTTGAATTCCGGATCTCTCTCAACAGTTCACCCCATTGTGGCATATCTTTTTCCTTATCAGACACTCATTGACTGCCAACCTCTGCCCCTGAACTTCACTTGATGGGCCACCCTCAGTCACTTCGGTCATAGCCACAGCTATTGGTGCAGATCCTCCAGGTCGCCTTTTCTCAACTCCTAATTTCTCTCATTAACTCATCATAGGAGGGTGGGGATTCCAGTCGATTTGCCAGGCGTACTGAAGCAACAGCAGTTCTGAGAAGGGGGCAGACTTAAGATTCTGTCCAGTCTGGTTCGGTCCAGTTCAATCAGCTGGCAAACTACCCTTTCTGAGGCATTCTTGCAACAATTTTCCAGCCGAGAGACATACACAGACAACAACTCCCCTTGGTACTGTTGTGCATTTTTTACTCTCCACCATAGGTCCTCATCAGAATCTGGGCTCCCATACATTCTCCAAGGCCTCAAGATAGGCTTGTGCAGTCGCTTCAGGGTTACTGGCCCATGTGCACGGATGGTAGCCAGGCAGGACCTCGGAGGCTCTCACTAACCCTCTTCGCCGCTTCCGAGCATTGCCATTCTAGCACTTGGGGCAAATAGTCTATCCAGGTCTCCCAGTCATCCTCCCTTGGGGGGGGGAGGGTGCCAGAGAAGATCCTCAACCTTCGGTAAGAGTCGTGACTAATGGCAGGTGCAGAAATAGGAGTCTGCATTGGTTCAGCCACCATTACGGGTACTGGAGCAGGAGAGGGTGTTGGGGGAGGAACACCCCCAGGTGGCAAGAATAGTTTCTTCAAGTCCTCCACAGTTTTCCCTTCTCCCAGCAACCATTTAGCAAATTTCTCCTCAAAAGTTTCAGATAGTGGTGGGGGCTCATTCCCCCCCGGGTCTTTACTGTCCTTAGTTATCACTCTCCAAGCAGTGAGGGCTCCCTCTGGGGTAATGGTCTGTGGTACTTTGGAGCTATCTATGGGATCCTTAAACTCTACTAGGGCCAGGAAAGTGTGGGTGAGCAGATTAGCGTGCCGACCCCACCACCACAGGATTTTTTAACCTTCCACCTTTGGAAAGTACTTTCCTGCACAGTGTCCGTAGTGATACCCAGGGGATGTCCAGGATAAGCATAGCATTTTGGGGTCGATCTCCTCCCAGTACACCACTCCACCAGCGGTGCACAGCCACTTCTGTCGGGGTACCCATTTATTTATTTATTTATTTTTTTTTCCTTAACAGTGGTTTGTAAATATGGCCACTAGAGGACACACAATCCCAGCGGTGCTCCAAAATGTAACCCCTAGATGGCGCTATCCCAGGGGCTACTACCCTCACCTGATTTGCCACTGGCTGGTGTTGAGGGCCTGGATCCAATGAGGGTGCCTCCACCCAGAGGTCAGGGGTTTGTAATGGTTAAACTTACTTGGTCACAGCCCTCTGGGACACTGCAACCTCCTTTCTTCCCACTAGTGGCCCACACAATATAGCAGAATTACCTTCACAGTATACACTTACCCCCAAGGCTGGTTCAGGCACGGGACATCCTGTAAAATAAGATACAGTGCAACAATCACAGTACAGTACTTTAACATAGACAAATACCTCAGGCAGTATAACTTTGTTGAAACAAACAGCTCTGATTTATTTAGGGGGATATAACAAGACAGGGAAATCAGGTTAATTAGCTTATCACTTTACTATCTACCTATGGCTCTGTGCAGGCCTATCCCTACCAGTTACTGTCCCTGGGTACCCAGGCCCTAGTAACTAGTCAAACGTGGCAGCTGGTAGGGGCCTTCTCACACAGAGAAAAGGAAAATTAAACAGTCAGCAGTACAGTAATTCCATTTGGATTTAATGTGGCAATTCAACAGGGAGGCGACCCGAATTAGTACTCACGACCTCCAAAGAAGATATGGTCCTTCAATGTCAGCAGGGCTACTTTTGATCTCCAAGAGACTCCTCACACATTTATATGGTAAAAAAAAGAGCACTATACCAGGCAGGCTGCATCTGTATCCCAATCGCAATTACTGCACAATAACCAGGAGAACACACAGCAGATTCAGTTCCTGACAGACCGGAGTGTAATTCAACAATTTCTTCAGTCTTCTACAGGGTGAGCCTGGTTTCTACTCTTCAGAGATCCTTTGATTCTTTTCTACAGGACTGATTCAGTCCTAACAAGCAGTTACACAAGTTGTGAGACCGGAACTCTGGGCCTTGCACACGTTTTTGACTGAAACTGTGCACTGAAGGAGCACAGGTTTTTTTCCCTTCACTTTTCAGATCTCAAACTGAAACTCCCAACAGACAAAACCGGCACTTCTTTGAGTTCCTCCCAGTTCTTGACTGGATTGGCTGTCACTCACAATAGACTGCTGCTGTTGGTCCAAAAGGCAATCAAGTCTAAACTACATCTCCCAGAGTCACTGCCCATACAATCCTCTTGTGGCTGGCTCAGATTATGAGTCCCAAGTTCTGATTCGTCCAAGGCATCATTTTAGAGCTAGTTTACCCCACACTGATTGGTCCAGTTCAGCAGTTCAAAACCAGAATGGGGAACTAGGCAGACAGTTCTGACTGCAAAGAAAGCAGGTTAGACAAACTGTAATTTTATTATTACTGTAAATGATTTCTGGCAATCAGTTACATCTTTCAGACAGGTTCCTTTGCACTCCTAGTGACTGCAAAATGGGGTGAATTGCGGCAGCTTGAGTGGTACTCAATCAAAGAAACACACAGTCCCCTTACAAACTAATTATGTCTGCAAGCAGACAGCTCTTAAAGAGACAGTACCAGAGGTTCTAAAAACACTCACTGATAAATGGCTTAAACGCCAAACACCATTCAGGCTTGGAGCATTCAAGCAAGCTCCTGGAAGTCTTTTGGGAACCCCCATTTGCAGGGGGGTTACACAAGCTCAAATGGGCAGACTGGGTGGGCCATAGGCCCTTATCTGCAGACACTGTCTATGTATCTATGTATCACAATATGATTGTAGTTTGGCACAATGGGGTTAGGCCTTTGAGGCGATAACAAACTATAGTTTAACTAGAGACCATGTGATACAGTAAGATTTTGAACAGAGCATATTATGTTCCGTATAGATTATTCAAAATTAAATCGATAGATAACTTCTTTTGGCACTGTAAGCAGGTACAAGCTGATATGCTACATATGTTTTGGAAGTGTAGAGTCAGTCAGAATTGGTGGCATAAGGCTTTTGAGATATTAGAACAAATGGGACTCCAATTTTTGACTGGAATGATCCTAAATTCGTACTTTTACAAATGTATAGTGTCAAACTATCACATATAGAGAAAAATCTTTTGCAAGCCAATATTATGGCTGTTAAAAGGCTTTTATTAAAAAAATTGGAAAAGTGAAAATGAGGAACTTCCCTTTCCCCAGTATAAATGGAAGATGTCTCTTTTAACAGCGCTATATAATTTTTTTTAAGAACTTTAAATTAATTTGAAAGTTATGAAATACAGAAACTGCTGAATGGTCCCTTGATGATTTTAGAGAACATTAGTTATATTTGGGGGGAGCAAAATTGACTCTCTTCAAGAATAACTATAATATTAACTAATATTTATGAAGTTTTCTATGTTTGAGGTCTTTTTGTAAACAAGTTGACTTAACTTTGATGCCTGTATGAATGTTTCAGTATATTTTTATATTTGCACCACAGAAAATGAATTTAAAAAAAAAAAAAAAAAGGTGGGAGCATAAATAGTAAACAACAAAAAAAAAAAAAGCCACCAAGTACCAGTACCACATGGCTGTGGACAATAACGAAACTGCTTCTAGGTTCATGGCCCTTGCTGTCTCCCTTAAAGATTTGTATGGTTAAGAATCACTAATTTGTCTCATGATGCTTGGGGCCATGGATTTCCCATGCGAGGATAACTCTCTGTTTGGCGACTAAACAGAAGCTTACATGAAAAAGATTGACTAGAACAAAACATCTGACAGAAGCAATACACAAAGGGAAAGCGCTTCTATTCCTTATAGGCCTAGCAGAAGGGGAGGTTGGGGTTAGAGGTCACAATAAGAGACTCTACTACTCCACGCCCATGAATAAGAATACTCTCGGTCTAGTGATTATTTTAGGGGCAGAGGAAGACTAGCATCCTGAAAAAAATAAGGCTCTCCCTAAAGAGAATCCCTGATGTGTCCAGGTAGCCTTCCCCACCACTGGCACAAGGGTGGCGGATATTTCTTTCAGGAGAGGAAAAACATTACCACGGACAACTGGTTCCTGGAAGTAGCATGCCAAGGCCTTACTTTAAATTTAAAAATATTTTCTAAATTGTCCATACACAAGACATTTCCGTTCCCCCAACAGAGAACATTTTACTAGAATTGGAGGTCAAGAAACTCCTACAGACAAACATAGCAGAAAATGTGTTCCCTATCCCAGGTGGGAAAAGGGCTTTAGTCAAGGCACTTCCTTTACAAAAAAGAAAAGGGGAATGGTGAGCCATTCTGGACCTCAGACTATTTAAGACATCTGAAAGTTATAATTCGAAACGGTCACTGTCAACAGTTATACCATCCCTCTAACATAGGGATTGGTTGACATCCCTAGACCTGAAGGATGTGTGTTCACATCTCAATCTGGCCCAGTCACAGAAAATATCTGCAGTTCAGGATTCCCTTTAGGTCACTGCCTGTTTAACAGATCATCCATTCGGCCTGTCAGCTGCTCAGAGATTGTTCACAAAGTACTTGATGGTATCTGTGGCACATCTCCGGAGAAAAGGAGTGACTGTTTTTCCTTACTTGCACGATTGGTTGGTCATGGGAAAATCATACCAACAGGTAAAAATTGCTGCTCCTCACTCTACAGAGAGATTAGGATCCCTTATAGGCCTGCAAAAGTCTGAGAGATCCAGTACAAATTCTGGACTTCATAGGAGCAGAACTGGATGCACTGCAGGGGAAAGCTTATAGACCTGGCAAACTTTTGCCACAGGTCTGCTCAGACCAGCAAGAAAATTCCTGCAGCTGCTAGGGCATATGACATCCACCACAGCAGTGGCTCTTAGAGATACAGTTCTTGCAGCTGCTTACATCGTTAGGACTGAAGCAGTCAGGCAGCAAGACCCATGGAAAACTTCTAGCTAGCTACATTTAGTGGAGGACCGACCCCAATGTTGGCCCTGCCCCAGACTTCCCTTACATCATAAATGGGGCGGTCCCCCAGCATCCCTCTGTTTTCCCGTTGTCGACTGTCCGGCATCAGGGGTGTAGCCAGAAATTTTGGTGGTGTACGCAGTCTCCAACAGTTACACCCCCCCTCATTAAAATGTACACATCGTTCCCAAATGCTACCACCTTCCAAACAAGTCAGATTGTTGTCAAATGATTCCTCTAATCTCTAAAGTGGTTATACATGTATCTGTCTCCTAAACAAGAGGTTTAAAAAGACACTCCTCAGTGGCCTACACTAACCCAAATGATGCTACAGGTTTAAATGAAAATGTTAATAGAAAGGCATATAGTTTGTAACAGGCACTCAACTAAACTGTACTCAAATGTGTAGTGAGTACGCCTGTCTACACCCTTGTCCTTCATCTACTCCTCAGATGCCTTGAGCAACCGATCAATGCCATCACCTAAGTATTTTCTTAATTTCAAAAAGTGTGCTATTTTCCATTTTTCTCTTTCTGTATATAGTCTTCTCCAGCATCCTCCGTAGAAAGTCACTTATCCAAGTGTGCCAGCAGGAAAAAATATCCCTTTTTAAGGACAGGCACATGGCCTGTTTGTGGTGCCTGGGCCCAGAGCACAACACCAAGGCCTGTGCTATTTGTCAGAATTTCAACAGCAGAATGAGGATCCACCGCCAAAACATTTTAGAAACAAAGAATTTGACGGCAGATAAGGACCGCTTGGCCTACCTAGTCTGCCCATTTCCCTACCTAACGGATAAGCTGCAGATCCTAGTTAACCAACAGCCTACTTCCTCCTACCCCCCACTAGAATTGCCTTATGTCTGTCCCATGCATTCTTGAATTCCCCCACTGTTTTTGACTCTACAACCTCCTCAGGAAGGCTGTTCCATGTATCCACAACCCTCTCTTTGAAGAAATACTTCCTCACATTACCTCTGAGCCATCCCCTCATCTTCAAATTGTGCCCCCTTGTTTCTGCACATCTCTTCTTCTGAAAGATTTATTTATTTAAAATTGGTGTCCGGGAAAAACACGCTGAGCTGAGGCTTATTTCCAGGTGCGACCCGGGTAAAGATGCTACCCTCTTGGACTTTGTTGATTCCCTTTAGGTATTTGAAAGTTTCTATCATGTCCCCCCTCTACCTCCTTTTCTCAAGGCTATACATTTTTAGTCCCTTTAGTCATATGTCTTCTGATGCAGACCCTGCGCCATTTTGGTTGCTCTCCTCTGGACAGCCTCCATCCTGTCTGTCTTTGTGGAGATGGGGTCTACAGAACTGTACATAGTACTCCAGATGTGGTCTTACCAACTGTCTGTACAGAGGGCCAACAACTTCCTGTTTTCTACTGGTGATGCCTCTCCCTATGCATCCCAGTATCTCCCCAGCCCTTCTTACTGCCTTCTCACATTGCTGGCCCACCTTTAAGTTGTCTGATATGACTACCCCCAGGTAATTTTCCATTTTTGTTGTTGTCTGTATCTCATCCCCCATTGTGTACTCTTCCCCTGGGTTTTTGTTTCCCAGGTGCATTACTTTGCACTTCTTTGCATTGAATCTAAGCTACCATACATTTGACCATTCCTCCAACCTTGCCAAGTCCCTTTTCATCCTTTCCACCTCACCTTGCATATCAACCCTGTTGCAAATCTTTGTCATCTGCAAAGAGACATGCTTTCCCTTACAGTCCCTCTCCGATGTCACTTATAAAGACATTAAAAAGTGCTGGCCCCAGTACTGAACTCTGAGGTACCCCACTAGTAACCCTCCTTTCTTCACTATGGACTCCATTTACTATTACCTGCTGTGTCCTGTTGTCCAACCAGTGTTTTACCCAGGCTACCACCCTGGGACCCACTCCCAGGCTGGCTAATTTGTTTATTAATCTTTTGTGCGGGACCGTGTCAAATGCCTTCCTAAAGTCTAGGTAGGCCATGTCCACAGCCCCTCCCTGGTCTATTGCTTTGGTCACCCAGTCAAAGAAATCCGTTAGATTTGTCTGACATGGCCTTCCCACTGTGAATCCATGTTGCCTTGGGCTCTGTGCCCCACTGGCCTCTAGGTACTCAACAATTCTTTCCTTCAGAAGTGATTCCATCATTTTCCCTACCACTGAGGTCAAACTGTCAGGTCTGTAGTTTTCTGCCTCTGTCTTGCTCCCACTTTTGTGAGACTGGGGGAGATCAACCTGTACTTGCTGGAGGAGAGAAGGAATAGGGGGATAAACCCATCAGTTTGACCTCAGTGGTGGGAAAATTAATGGAGAGTATACTAAAGGAACGATTGGGGGTTTACTTGGAGGAGGTGGGAGGTCTGGATAGTCGGCAACATGGGTTTGTGCCAGGTAGATCATGTCAAACCAACCTTGTGGAGTTCTGTGAATGGGTAACATCAGAACTAGACAGGGGTAAGCCTGTGGATGTATTATTCTTGGACTTCAGCAAGGTTTGACTCTGTCCCCACAATGGTCTGGTGGAGAAACTGATGGGGTTAGGAGTAGGCCCTTTGATGGTCAGATGGATTGAAAACTGGATAGCTGGACGCACTCAGAGTAGTGGTCTGTGGGGAGCTCTCGAACCCTAGAGAGGTTGGTAGTGGGCACCACAGGGCTCGGTCCTGGGTCCAATCCTGTTTAATGCATACATATCGGACATCAGGGATGGTATAGGGTGAAATGAGTCTCTTCATGGATGACTCCAAGATGGAAGCAGTAGTTGAGGGAGAAGAGGGAGGTTGGCCCTGCAAGGGACCTGGACACCCTGGAAAGCTGGGCTCACATGGAAATTAAATTTCAATATCAGCAAGTGCAAGGTGTTGCATCTTGGTCGGAAACCCTAAACACAGGTACACCCTGAGGGAGGCGCTGGAAGCCTCAATAGGGAAAAAGACCTAGGGTCATGGTGGATACATGTATGAATAACTCTGAGCAGTGCAGGAGAGCAGCTAGCAAGGCAAACAGGATGTTGGGATGCATCGTAAGGGGATCACCTCTAGGAGCAAGGAAGTGATTCTGCCGCTGTACAATGGACTGGTTAGACCACACCTTGAGTACTGTGTACAGTACTGGAGACCACACTTGAAGAGGGACATACAGCTCCTGGAGAGGGTACAGAGGAGGGCAACAAAGATGATCCGAGGGCTAGGGGATTTGACTTATGAGGACAGACTTGAGGAGCTCTGCCTGTTTTCATTGGAGGAGAGGAGAGACAGGGGGGACATGATTGAGGTCTTCAAGTACCTCAAGGGAATAAATAGGGTAAACATGGAGGGGATCTTTAGACTAAAGCAGGATGGCATCACCAGAGGGCATGGTTTGAAGTTGGAAGGTGGAAGGGTGAGGGGGGAAAAGAGGAGGAGGTTTTTCACTGAGAGAGTGGTGGAACCTTGGAATGCACTGCCTGGTGAGCTGGTTCAGAGATCCACAGTGGAGGGTTTTAAGAGAGGGTGGGACAGACACAGAAAGGGGATGTATCAGATGATGGCCTGTCCCGGGGTGGGGATGGATGATAGGGGTTTCTGGAGCACAAGGGATGGGAGGGTCTCGGCACCCAACTAAGGATCTAGGTTCGAGCAGACTCGATAGACCATAAGGCCTAATCTGCTGGCAAATAGTATGTTAGTATGTATGATTGAGGTATTCAGGTATCTCAAGAGAATGAATAGGGTAAGCCTTGAGGGAGTCTTTCAGCTGAGGGAGGTGGGGGCCACCAGGGGACACTCAATAAAGCTGGACGGGGGAGGCAGAGGGGGGGAACGAGGAGATACTACTTCACTGAGAGGGTGGTAGAGTCCTGGAATGCGCTGCCTAGGGAGTTGGTGGCTCCTCAACTGTGGAGAGGTTCAAGAAGGGCTGCGATAGGTATAGAGGGAGGGTGCATCCCAGAGCCCCACTGGGGAACTGGGAGACCTTGTAGGGAGGGAGGGGGGCTACTAATGGTGCCCTGGGAAGGCATTGACCATTGAGCAGGCTCAGTAGACCATAGGGCCTAATCTGCTGGCTTCATAGTATGTTAGTATGACAAATCCTAGCATCCATCCTTGATACAGAGGCAACCAGACAAGCCGTTGCCCTCTCTGCACGTGGCCTGGAGCTTGAAGGCACCAAGCAAGGGCATCATATGACACCAATGAGGTTGCGTCCAGGCTAGCTGGGACAGCGATCTGTGTCAGGTGGATGACATGACTACGTCTATCCCGGTTATCACTCATGGCCCGGCGAAGGGTCATTACCTCCTCTTTCCAGGGAACCTGCCTTTCCCCCCGCAGGGTGAGACGGAAACTTCAGAGGCAACTTCTTTCTCCCAGAGGGAGACCCCGCCTCACCCTGATCAGTCCCAGGCCTAACTAGGCCAGGCCTGTGAGGGTTCTCACTTTCTGTGTCTCCCCCACAGGAGACTGAGGGGCTTTCTTCCCTGAGGGAGGTACCAGGTCCCGCTTTGGGCGGCTTGGTAATCACCCACCAGTGATGAATGGTGAAGATTAACACAGATAAGATATGAAAATTACATACCTACTGCAATTCTTGATCTTTCTGTGTATCTTCACCATTCATCACTGCTTCACACCCTCCCCACATCAGGCACTTGGGTTAAATTCTAATACTGACACTGTAGTGCTGCACTCCTGAGGTGCCGTCTTTTGGATGAGATGTTAAATCGAGGTCCCGTCTGCCTGTTCTGGTGGTTGTTCAGGTGGACGTTAAAGATCCCATGGCATGGCTCGAAAAAAGTAGGGGAAGTTTTTATTCAAAGAAAGTAACAATTTATGATACACTAAATCAAATACAAGAGAAATTATTAAAACAGTAACAAAATCACAACCACTAAAAGAAACAATTATATATCTACAATTCAGAGGGTTCTAGGTACACACACAAAAAGTAACATACCATCCATGTGAATATAAGAAATTGTCCTGTTCAAGTTACAGGTACATCCTTATCTGTCACCCATGGCAAACCTTTCCATAATTCGAAAAGTAGAACCCTTGAAAGACTTTTCTGTTCTGTTCTATACTGTTTAAATAGATCTTACATAACTATTGTATAATTCCGCATGATTACTTTCTTTTTGTTGTACTGTAAAACCACACCGTGTAGTCCAAATATTCCATTTTAAAGATTACCATTATTTAATTACAATATACTCATATGCAATTTTTCCCAGCCTACAGTAAATACTTCATATATCAAATTCTCATGTGTTATGGATTGAAAAACAAACTTTTCCCATTCTTGTTCTAGAAAGTCCCAGAACCAGAAATAAAAGAACATGAAAATAACAAATGATGTATTATTTCTTCTGCTTGGAAGCAGAGGTGTCTACTACAAAACCTTTCTTCTATTTTTGATTCGCTTTAATGTTTATTTTCTCATGGCATGCTAGCCAGTGGAAGTCCCACATGTGCTCAGGCACTCATGTTTTATTAAGAAAATGTGTCAATGATTCTGTGTGCTCCTCTGGGCTTTTCCCAAAGATCACTTCCTCATAACGTATAACAACAAGTGATAGAATTGTTTCCTAGATAAGGCTGTAACCTATTGTACAGTTATTTGCCACTGTTTTAGTCTCAAAAACGTACATTTGAGACATTCTGGTACTGTGATAGATTTTTTAAATACTTTCAAAGCCTACATTCGTCATACATTTATCCAATGAGAACATTTCTTGTTGAGCAAAGTCTGCTAGCTCATATTCTGCTGTTCAAGCAGAGGTTTTATATTGGTAAACATATAGAAACTCTTAAACTTTTTTTTTTAAACATATTTAAACCTCCCTGTTTTAGTGACAAGTAAAAAATATTTATTTTTATTGGGTTTAGCCTACTCCCCCAACATGCTTGGAAGAAAATACTTAGTAATTCTGTCTCCCTGTATTTTGGGGGTGGAAATGTGTAACTTACAAATAAAAAGACTGGAACTAGAACAGTTTTAATGAAGTAAATCCTCTTTTTCTTACTGAGTTTCCCTCTGTTGCAAAGCCCCACTTTTTGTTTCCCTATCTCTAACTTTTTGCTCCAGTTTAATTTAGCAAGATTCCCAGGCCCGAACCAAATACCTAATATATATGAAGAGGCTCTGGCTGTATCGAAATCTTTGTAATACTATCACTATACTGCAGAGTATAGTTTAACCTTTGTCCACTGCATTTATCAACATTTAAAGATGCCCCTGATATTTCCCAAAAGAAGTGCGCACTTCTAATGCTGTGGTTAGAGACTGTGGATTCCTAACAAGAAGAGTCGTATCATCAGCATGTGCCATGATTTTAAAGAATAGATCCTCAGACTCAGTTTGTATTGGCAAGACCAACTTATTGTCATTTATTTTCCTTAATAATGGGTCTATATAAAAAAAAAAAAAAAAACATATAAAATAGGACTAAGCGGGCAGCCTTGTCCTAGCCCCCTTTGAAGATGCACCAGAGGACCCTTCCAGCCTTGCACCACTGGTACTACTGTGGCTTTTTCATATATACATTGTACCCATTCTGTAACCACTTTAGGAATCTGATAAGCTCTTAAAACTTCCTATAAAAATACATGACTCACCCTATCAAATGCTTTCTCCTGGTCCAAAGAGACCAGGTAGGTACCCATCCAGACATCCAGCCTTCCCTAATTCCACGATTTCTCTGAATAACAGTAAGTGATCTTGAATCTTCCTACCTGGAATGGCATCTGTTTGCGCTGTAGAAATAACATTACATGCCACTGAGGCCAACCTGTTTGCCAGGATTTTAGTTAACAATTTGAAATTTGAATTCAATAAACTAATAGGTCTCCAGTTTTTTAACAGTGTTTTATCCCCTTTTCTTATAAATATAGGTTAAGATGCCCATGTTCATGTGCAAAGCAACCTCTTTGGTATTTAAAATGTGATTGAAAACTTGTTAACTCAGGCGCTAACTCCATACCTATTTAAGAAGCTCATTGGGTACACTATCTGGTCCAGGAGCCTTTCCCCCTGCTAGTGTAGACTGTGCTTCTTGCACTTCCGCTGTTTTAATGGGCTGAGATATTTCTATTAAGAGTTCTGGACTTACAGCAAGAATGGCTAAATCCACCAGATAACTGCAGAAGGACCCCCCATAGCTAAAGACATACATTTGAGAAGTATACCTACTCACAGCATCTAATATCTCTTCCTTTGTATTATAAACTTTCCTATCAGCTCCTGTTAGAGAGGTCATTTCTTTTACCTGTACTTTTGCAGTGTAGCTATCAAAAGGGCAAATTTCATCTACTTTCCCTTTAACACAATACTGTTGTTGATGTTGTAAGATTCTAGCTTTTTGGGCATGAAAACCTCACATCTGCTGTTTTACCATATTTATTTGTATATTAAGATTCTGCACAGTATCATGTGCTATAGATAGCAACTGTTGTAAGAGCTTTCTGTGCTGTAAATAGCTAAAATACTGCTTTTTTATGTTTACTTTGACTAATATGTTTACAAAGCATCTGTAAATCTTTTTGTCTTCCCACCGTTGACTGGGGTCTTCAAAGATAGACATATTTCCTTGCCACTGAAAAATGATAGTGTTTGTAAGATATAATCATCTGACAGCAATGAAGTATTCATCTTCCAGAAACCTGGACCTCTTTTTATTCCCACCTGAATTCTTATTTTAATTCCCACTATCTTATGATCAGAGAATTCTACTGGGTATACAGCTGCTGTTAAGTATTTGTATATATCTAGATGTAACAAGCATTTGTCAGTGCCAAATGTTGCGCTGACATTGGCAGTGGCGTAGCTAGAGACGCATAGTGCTGTGATTTTGCGAATGTATCTCAAAAGGTGATTTGCACAGCAAGCACGCCATTGTGCGCCACAGCTGTGGAAACATGTTTTGGGCAGGCTGTGAAAAATGGCAGCTGGACTGTTGATAGAGACGTGCACAAATGCCAGTGATGAAAATGTGACATGAAAATATTGCAGATTGACAGTTACAAGGGTGCGTGGAAACTGCGCAATGTACGCTTGCAACAGTCATTGTATGGAGTTTCGCCACCAAATGTTCAACATAGGCATTTTAGGACCTCTGCTCATGAATAGTGTCACCGTCACTTCCTCAAACTGTCCCAAAAACTGATTTCGCACAGCGGCCGTGCAATTCTGTGCCGGACATGCAAAAACACATTTCAGGCAGCTGGAGTGTTCATAAGGAGGTATGGAAAAATGCCAATGATGAACAGCTGGAGTGAAAGTATTACAAATTCAGAAAGTCATGCGCTTGTGTGCAAACTCTGCAATGCATGCTCATAAAACACTCATTTTATTGACTTTCGTTCCCAGATTTTCAACATAGGTATTTTAGGGCATCTGCTAATGAATAGTGTCACTGTCATTTTCATCATGTGTCTCGAACATGGACTTTCAACAGTGACCACGCTATTCTGCGCCGGAACTGCGAAAACAGATTTTGGTCAGAATGTTCATTAGGAGGTGCAGAACAATGGCACTATAGAAAATCTGGACTGAGAATATTAGAAGTTTGCGAACATACGAGAGTGCGTGCAAACTGCACAACGCACGCTCGTGACAGTCATTTTATGGAGCATTGTCACCAGATTTTCAACACAGGCATTTTAGGACCTCTGCTAAATGAACAGTGTCACTGTCATTTTCGTAATGTGTCCCGAACACTGATTTCACACAGCAAACACACTATTGTGTGCCGAAAGTGCGAAAACATATTTCGGCAAGGATGTGAAAAATGACAGCTCTACAGTTCACAAGAAGGTGTAGTAAAATGCCAAATTTGAGAATCTGGCGTGAAAATATTATGAATCAGCAGCAGTTACGAACGCGGCATTACAGCTATGCACCCTCGTAAAAAGTAATTTTATGGAGTATTGTCACCAAATTTTCAACAAAGGCATTTTAGGACCTCTGCTCATGAACAGTATCACTGTCATTTTTGTAATGTGTTCTGAACATTGATTTTGCACAGCGACCATGCTATTCTGTGCTGGAAGTGCGAAAACACATTTCGGCAAGGATGTGAAAAATTACAGCTGTGTGGTTCACAAGAAGGTGTGGTAAAATGCCAATGTTGAGAATATGGTGTGAAAATATTGCAAATGCGTAACTTACGAGCATGCATTGCGCATTTGCCATACTCATAAAACGGTAATTTTTGATTTTTTCCCACCAAACTTGCAACATAGGCTTTTTGAGAGCCCCTCATGAACAGTGGCACTGCCATTTCGTTACTCAGTCCCGAAAGGTGATTCTGCACAGTGAATGCGAAATCACCTTTTGGGACCGAACAATGCCATGACAGTGCAAGAATCCATGACAAGAGGTCCCAAAAACCCCATGTTGAAAATTTGGGGCCAAAATTCCTAAAAATGCCAGAGATATGCATTAAAGTTGAAAAAACCCTATTCATTCCATTATACAGCTTACCGGCATTTCCTCAGTTCGAGGTCGGCTTTGAAGAGTGCAGACATGTTCCCGTCCACAGAAGATCGTCAGCGCGGACTCCGGAGTAAGTATGGGGTGGGGGTGAGGGAGGCAGGAGTGCGCAGTGGGTGGGTGGGTGGGGGAGGGAGCAAGCGAGACTACGAGGGATTGTTTTATTTTACAGGTAAAAAAAAAAAAAAAAAAATCGCGGGACAAGTTGCCCTTTGCAGGACACGGCAAGCTGGGGTGGGCTTCCAGCATGCCACCTAACCGTTTTGGGGGTCAGTAATACTGGGCATTGGGCACCCTCGTCGGCACACAATATGGGGGAGGAGGAAGTAATGTTGACGGGATTGGGCACCCCATCGGCACAGAAAGAAAGAAAGGGGGCGTGAGCCAAGGGGATTTGCACCCTTCGGCATTCAACAATGGGGTTTATGCAGATGGGGAGTGGCCTCCATTGGCACACAGACAGTGGGAGGTTAACCGACAGGGGATTGGTACACCCTGAAGTCGGCAGATGTTAGTTGACCGCTTGCTGCGCCTGTGGCACCGGCATGCAGGCTGATTGGGCAATGCGGACGAGTTACTGGTGCGTGCCTGCATTCTCACGAACAGCGACTATGCCCAAACTCTAGTTTCAAAGATGTTGGCTGTGCACGCACGCCAACATAAAAATGTAGTCCATCCTGGAGGCTAAAGCTCCTTTCTAAAACATAGGAGTGACTAATTTGGTATGGAAGTAATAGGAATCCCTCAATTTAGCTTTAAAATAATCTGAGCTAAGATTAGAATCACAATATTTTTTTGAGTATTAGCTACTAAAAGGCAGTTGAAATCATCAGAGAACACTGTATGGTGTGCTGTAAATAAAAAAGGCTGGAGTAAGTTCAATATTTCACAACTGTCAGCCTTGGTCTGAGGTGCATATACATTTACTAACCTAAAAAGTGTGCCCTGTATTAGAACATCCAGAATCATAGCTCTGCCAGGAACTAGATCATAACGTTTTAAAATACGAAGCTCGGGTAGTTTAAACAAGATCCCCTAATGCTGAACAGGAATCCTGCCCTATAGACAAGAAGGAAGGCCCTGCACACCACCCCTTTGAGGCAACTGTTTCTTTTAGGGAATATAAATGCACATCCTGAAGGAAAGAAATACCAAAGGGGAGACAAGTCAAAAAAGACTCTCTTCCTTTTACTGTTTCTCTTCATATTATTCACATTGATAGTATAACAAGAGCAAGCATTTGTCAATGCCGAATGTTGATTGCTTATATGTGCTGTTTAGGTATTTGGAAGTGAAAGTACCATGCCTAAGAACTGTTATGTGCCTCCCCCCCCCCCCCCAAGACATCCACTATGTCTCTTTGTTCAATATTCACAGAAAAGGTAGGGCAAGGGCCACAGCAGTTTGAAAGGCATGAAGAGGTGGACAGTAGTCCATTCACATGTAGAAGAATCCTGTAGAATGTGAGTAAATTAATGTTGGACAAAGCGAGGGGACCAGATGGCATTCATCCAAGGATATTGAAAGAAGTGTGAAGGGAGATAGCAGTACCTCTGGCAGCCATGTTCAGTGAGTCATTCGACACGGGGTGGTACCAGAGAATTGGAGGAGGGCACATGTGGTCCCTCTATACAAATCCAGCAGTAGGGAGAAGGCGGGGAACTATAGGCTGGTCAGCCTCACCTCAGTAGTGGGGATGACCATGGAACCATTGCTTAAAGAAAGGATAGTGGGGCATCTAGAAGGCGTCTGAGGCCAGGACCGTAGGCAACATGGATTCACAGTGGGGAGGTCATGTCAGACAAATCTGGTTGATCACTTTGACTGGGTGACAAGGGAAGTAAATCAGGGTGGGGCAGTGCACAATGCTTACCTTGATGTAAGCAAAGCCTTTGACACCATCCCACATTGGAGGCTGATAAACTAGCTGAGTAGGCTGGGCATGGGGGAAAGGGTGGTAAAGTGGGTTAGAGACAGAAGGCAGAGAGTGGTGATAAATGGGGCGCAGTCTGGGGAGAGGGGGTGACCAGTGGGGTGCTGCAGGGACTGGTCACGGGGCCAGTCCTGTTCAACGTCTTCATTAATGACATTGTAGAAGGGCTGAAGGGGAAAGGTCTGCCTGTTTGCAGATTACACCAAAATCTGTAACACAGTAGCTACCCCAGAGGGGGTGGAGAAAATGAAGAGGGACCTGGGGAAGGTTGAGAAATGGTCTGAGGACTGGCAACTGAAGTTTAATTCAGAAAAGTGCTAAATGATGCACCTGGGGGGAAAGGTACAGGATTGGGGGGAGTTGCTGACAGTCACAAAGAAGGAAAGGGACCTGGGGGTTCTTATTTCAGATGACCTGAAAATATCAAAGTGGTAAGGCAGCTGGGAGGGCCAATGACTCGAGAAACTAATCCATGGCCAGATTTCGGCCCACTTGATCAAATTTAATCTTCAGTCCCCTATACAGCACTGGTTCATGGCTGGACATAGTACCACCACAGCCCTTGCGCAGTTCACTAGTGAAGTTAAATCCAGCAGCAGTGGAAAAGATTACCTCCTCAAGGAAAGGATCCTCCCATAATTTGGGGAAACACAAGGGGAGAAAGAGTGCTCCCCATCTAAGTCTGTGACGTCTGATTACTGCTCAGACTTGGCCAGCTGCTCTGCTAGATCTCCATCTCAGTCTAGGGCCTAACAACTGCATGCCAAGGTCCAGATGTCAAGTGGCTCAGGTTCAGGAACCACTCTTCAGCCCTTGTAAATCCAGCCCCCGGGTTCAGTCCACGAACTGGTCTTCAGGCTCTGTAGACCGGTGTTCTAGAGACTGCCCAGTCTGTCTGTCACAGGCTCAGACTCCCTGGACCAGCGCCGATGCTACGACCAGTCGGACAGCCTCTCGTGGGGGGCCCCAGAAGCCTTGCATCCTTGAGGAGGTCCACTAAATGAACCATAGACCAGTCTTCCATTAAAAGGACCATGGAGCTTAGACTGAATTCAGACCAAAGGTCCAAGGACCAGCGGCCTCCAGCGGAAGTCCACACCCATCAACTGGTAGACAACGCCTCCACCATATCGGAAGTTGGCACCTCCCCACAGATGTACGATGAAGACAGGGGTTGAACGTCTGAGTGATGACCACAGATTGGCTGGTCTAGAGGAGGTAGACCTCTTACAGGAACTGACAACACCCGGAAGACCAAATGACTGGTGCATTGAACTACAGAGCAATTGACACAGGAGACTGTTAGACGTCTCACCTGATAGGCCAAACCTCTGGTCTGAGGAGCTCAGTGGTGAAGGATTAATTTACTTACTAGTGGGAGACCATCCAGAAGGATGTACTCCCCCACTAAGGCACCTCTGGCTGACCAGCCTCTGCCATGGGCCCCTAGCCCTCTGCCGAAGGAGAAGTCCTGTCAGACCTCCTCTAAGGACAAAGCCCTACACCACTTAGAGGGCATCCAAAAGAAAAGAAGCAACAGATGTCTCCTTTCAAGACCCCTTCCCACTCACCAAGTGTGCCCAAGAAAATGAAGCACTGTAGGAGGTCAGATTGCTCTTCATCAGAAAAATCTCATTCCTCTTCATCAAACTCTTCCACTAGATCCAGCTCACCCTCTAACATTCATTCTCTGGATCCGAAAGATTTGTCAAGGTCCCCTCCAGATGACCCTACTTTTATGGATATAATGTGCCATATCGAAGATAATATGGGTGGGACACAGAGGACTTGCATCCAGAATAGTGCCGTCTAGCAAAATATCTGTGCCAGAAGGATCCCAAACCAGTGGTGGTTCAGTATATGACTAAGGCTGCTTGGAAGTACCCTTATACTTCTGCAGTCCCCAAAAATGCTGATCACCTATATAGGGCCACGCTAGAAGACCCTTATTTGGGAGAACTCGTGGCAGATTCAGTGGTCATCAGTACCACACACGATGGGTCCCACAGGTGAAAGCACTTGAGCACTCAGCCTCCGGACCGAGAATCGAAGCATCTTGATTTCTTGGAAAGAAAAATGTATACATCTGCTACATGTTCCATCCACTCACTGAACTTTCTAACCCACATGGTTCAGTTTCAGAATGCCCTATGGGAACAAGGGTTGGATTTGGTCAGAAATTTACCAGACTGAGACCAAAAAGAGTTAGTCAAACTCTTGCAGACAGGCTCTGATGTGGGCACATAGGTACGTAGAGCAGCCTATGATTCTGCGGATTTCGCCACCAGAAGTGCAGCAACAAGTCTAAGTCTTAGAAGACACTCTTGGTTGAGGGTTTCGGGCTTCACACAAGACATCCAGATGGGCATCCTAGACGTTCCTTTTAAGGGCTCAGTTCTTTTCGGAGAGATTCCGTGCAGATCATAACAAAACTACAAGACGTCGACAAGGCAGCCCGTTCTGTACAAGCCATGTACAAACTGCAACCATTTTGGAGACAACAGCACTGTTTTTGTGGAAAACAGGGGCAGCAGTGTAGGTTCAGACAGCAGCAGAGGGGTAGCTTTAACCGCAAAAGCTCCTCTCGAGCAACAGGAGGCACAGTAGTGGGGAATGCCAAACCCTCTCAGGCAAACCTCCCTTCCCCCTCCACAGCCTGGCTTGTTGCAGAGCCCTCCTCTCCCACCTGCCCAGGGGGACGAGAAGGTCGGTGGTCACTTCTCGAGATATCTAGAAGGGTGGCAGCAAATTACCTCCGACTAATGGGTTCTTCAGCTGGTTTAAAGAGGCCACTCTATCGAGTTCACCAGGCAATCACCGTCCCGGCCACCCCTTCTTTCACAGTATTCGAACCAGGGTGGGACAAATAGGGTCGCCAAGTCGCCAAATGTGACCTGGCTAATCATTATGGCCGCCAGTTTTCTTTAAATACTCGCCATTCTGGTGAGTGGTAACCTGCGATATCCCTGCACATGCGCGGTAGCTTAGCATGCTTGTCAGTCGTGAGCTGAGCTGCCGCTGTTGCACATGCGCAGGATCAGAACTCCATTGGGGAATGCATGGCCATGAGAGCGCGGTCACAGAACAGCCACCCGCAGCGCGCTCTGCCGACTGTAATGCGATCCATCAGTCCAGCTGCTGGCACCCACCTGTGAACTCCTACGCAGAACTCCTAAGAAAGACAAATCACAAGGTAAGCAAATGGGTTTTCACGTGGGTGGTGGGAGCCGCATTTCTAAGGACGTTGAGCTGAAGCTCGCCATTCTGAAGGAGACAGAGTGAGAGAGCATACCTTTGCTCTCTGGGGGAAAAAAATCAGATGTATCCCAGGCATCAAGACTTGCACAGTTGCACCAAAAGCCCTTTAAAGGGCTGTGAAGTGTAAAAAAGCCTATCTCGGCACTCGAGTCCATATAGGACGTTTATTCAATTTCAGGGACATATTTAATTAATAATTTTCCTGTGAAACTGACAATCCAATTCCGACGACGTGCTGACTGGGGGGAGGTGAGGGAGAACCTTCTTAGTGGTCTGGGGAACCCTGTAATACAGCTTGTTTGGACAGACTGTGGAGGAAAATAGCTGTGAGGAGAAAAAAACAGTAAAAATAAAATCTCCAGCAGTGTTGCTGCTGTCACACAAGACAACAGCGTGCTGACTGGGGGATGGGACGGAGAGCCTGCTTGCCATGGTGGCCAGTGAGGGAGCCCTGACTTTTGCCTTTCTTTGTGGAGGGAAATTAAAAGAAAAACTATTACTGATAAGTTGCTGCTGTTACTTGTTTAGGAGGCTTGGTTTAGAAAACCAAACCTGTGTACTTAGCAAGTGAGAGACTTAAAAAACGGATGGCAGCTGAGTTAATATCAGTTTTTCTGATACTGTTTGACTGCAGTCTTGATTGAAAAAGTGAGAGAACTTGATCCAGCTTTATCTGATTTTAGTACCTCTCAAGTCAGTTTGAAACAAACCTAAATCAATTAGCAGGAGTTGTTTGTATCAGAATAAAAAAACTTAGACTTATCATGGTTGAACTGAGAGAGACATCTTGCTGAATGAAGTAGGGTAGAGCTTGTGGTGTGTGTGTGTATATGTATATATATGTGTGTGTGTGTGTGTGTGTGTATGTATGTGTGTGTGTATATATATATATATATATATATATATATATATATATATATATGTATATATATATATATATATATATATATATATATATATATATATATATATATATATATATATATGTGTATATATATATATATATATATATAGTACACTTACAGGACTTGTTTCCACTTGTAAATCAGCAAGATTTGGTCCAGCCCGGTTACAGTGTTTCTCCGACAGTTCCTTCTTCAGTAGTCATCCTCTTGGTGATTTTCATCTTCTTGTTTTCTCAGTTGTGACTTCCTTTTTCGGATTAGACAGGCAGCACTTTCAGTTTGCACTTTATAAATTCTCCCTCTTGTGTAATACTTGATGCTGTTTTGGCAGGCTACTTCTCATCAGGATCTCTGGTAATGACTTTCCCAAATGTAGGTCAATAGACAATTCCTCAGCTGAAAGGCAAGTTAAAAAAATGGCCACCAGATTTTATAGTCCAGTGGGCATAAAAAAAAATTGGCTACCTAAAAAAAAAAAAAAAAAAAAAAGTTTGTCCACCAGATTTTGAGGTATGGTGGCCAAACTGGCCACCAGGTCAAAAAGTGATTTGTCCCACCCTGGTAACCAATTGTTCCGTGTGCTCCTGTGTCTGAGTTTTAACCCCAACTCTGTACAGTAACCCATTACATTTTTTAAACATTGGTCCACCCTGTTTTGGCTTCACCCCCAGCTGGTTAAAATAACCCTGGAGAGAAACATTAGCTTGTTTGGAAAGAAAATCCCAATCGGTGATCAGTTTAGTTTCAGCATTTTCATATGTCCCTTATGTCCATCAGTTATTTGTTGGCACAGTTTCTTCAGACATCATCATTCTTTCCTGGATTTCCAGATCTTGGAGCTGTGCTCAGACAAGTCTGAATCAGTCACTGAAAGGAAGTGTCCCCACCATTTGAGTTTCTTTGCCTGGCTCTTGTTACTACTGATGCTGCTGAAACTGCAGGGCTCACTTCCTCTGAGATTAACTCTGTAAATCCTGGACAGTAATTTCCAATAATCATGGGTGCAGGTAACTTGGGTACTACCCCCACTTTCATTTGATGCGACACACCCTTAATGGTCAAAGTCTCATGGGTGGTGGGATAGTATCGAGTGTGCCCGTGGATGCAGATGACACCAGTACCTAGTCCTTTTGCAGAGTGTTTTCCCAGCACTTCAACATGCACTAGGGTCTGTCTGCTTCCCGAATCAGAGTCTCCCTTCACAGTCTTATCCCCCACCTTCACATCTGTTAAGTACTTGCCCCAGTTTGCCAAGGACAAATCTGCTCCAGTGTCACTCTTTTTACGGAAATTTCTTGCAATATGACTTGGCTTATTACAGTTATTGAGGATAACGTCTTTGGGCACAGATTTGTTACTCCCACCACAGTTCTTATGAGACTTGGAGTTTAAATGGGGGAAAAGAGCATTTGACTGGTGCTTGGCTGTTAACTTCATCTGTCTGGCCATTTGTTAGTCTTCGGCCAAAGAAACCGTCTTTTCTCCACTTTCTGGTTGGTGTTCCTTTACTGAAAGCTGCACATTTGTATGCAGGATGTTGAATTGCTTCATGGCAAATGTGTCTATGATCTGTGGGACACTGTTGCCATCTGGTTGAAACCATTTTATCAGACGTTCTGAGTCAGGTGAAGGTTTCTCGAGGATTGTTGACAGTTGTACTTCAGAGATTGAAATCTCTGCCTGTAGATCTCTCCTAAGATGCCATACCTCTTCAGGATTTCGCTATTCACCAAGTCATAGTTTTCTGACTGTGCACTGTCCATATTGCTGTAGGCAAGTTAGGCTTTCCCTGTGAGGTAGGGTACCAGTCTGATTGTCTATTGCTGCTTTGGCCATTGGCAGGCTGACAACTCTTTCAAAAGTTGTCATGTATACCTCAGTGTCATCCGAGGGACACCATTTTGTAAGTTTAATGGCTTTTAAGTTGCTTGTGTTTTGTTGCTCATCTGGATCTGTTCCAGAGCTTCTGCCTTTGATAGCTTGTACAGGCATCCATCCATCACTGCTCCTGTCACTGCATCTGTTCTCTCCTCTGCTGCTCCTGTTGCTGCATCTCTTCTCTGTTGCATCTATGCTGCTCCTGTCGCTGCATCTCTTCTCACCTCTGTTTCTAAAGGTTGAATCTCTTTCTGTCTGCTTCTCAGTCTTTTTATTGTGTAGCCCACCATTTAAAAAAGTCAGTCAGGCTTTCAGATTCTTACTGCCTGTTCTTTTTCCATAACTTGTGCTGGCTGTACAGTCTCAGCTTGGATTTCTGTCTCTGGTAGTTTGGCTGCCCTTCTCCTGGTAACCACTGCTGGACTTGCAGCTGCAAAATCGATATCTTTCCTCTATGCTTCCCTGTTACTAGGTCCAGTACCCACACACAACTCCTGTCTTAGAGTATGCACGGCATAAATCCCACTTAGGATGACACTGTCCATCATCGAGGCACAGGTCAGGAAGCTTAGGAAAAAACAGGAGCAGTTGTAGAATTCGCAAAAAATGTATTGGTCCTAGCAGTAACATAAAAAAATTGAATTGTTCATAACTATTTACAAAGGCAGAATAAACAGATCCATCTGAGTTTTCCTTCAGTCTGTCTCCTAAAACACTGCAGCTCTTATTGAGTCTTTGCAACCCCCCTTCTTAACAAGCATCCTGTTTTTTTTTTTTTTCTAAAATGTTCTTGTAAACTTGGAGCAGGTGCAGCTTGAACACAATTTCCATGAACTGAGACCCCTTCTCCACAGCTTCTGAACAATGGCTTAAAAACTGGTCTCGGGTTAATCCCTCGAGTTCCCAATAGCCCTTTGCAATCTCAAACTATAATTACATAGATTTCAACAGTAACACTATATCATTTCTAAAGAAAGGGATCCCAATATCAGTTACATGTCCACATGATGATTTGCATATGTTTTTATTCCAGCAGATATGCAAGGGAGGACAGTGAGAGGCAGAGAAGTGTGAGACTGTCTGGGTGATCAAGTCCTAGATCTCACAATAAAATTTGCTTGCGCAAGAGACAGGCAAGAGACAGGCAAGGAAGGAACAGAACAGATCCCTGTATTCAAACTCTCCATAACAACTGGGACAGGGTCCTGTCTCGTGTGACTAGGGAAGTAAATCAGTGAGGGGTGTAGTAGACATAGCTTACCTAGATTTCAGCAAAGCCTTTGCCAGTATCCCACTTAGAAGGCTGGTTAACAAGAAGGGTTGTCTGGGCGTGGGAGACAGGGTGGTGAACTGGGTTAGGAACTGGTTAGCTGGAGACAGAGGGTGGTGATAAATGGGGTATAATCTGGGGAAAGGGGGGTGACCAGTGGGGTACCACAGGGATCAGTCCTGTTCACTGTCTTAATTAGTGATATTGCATAGAGGCTGGAAGGAAAGGTCTGCTTGTTTGCAGATGACACCAAGATCTGCAACGGGGTGGATACTGCAGAAGGGGTGCAGAAAATGAAGAGGGACCTAGAGAAGCTTGAAAGGTGGTCGGAGGCCGACTTCCGGTGACGTCAGTGTAGTGATGGCTACCTAGCCCCAGAGCTCCGTTCCCCAGCCGGTTTCAAACTCGATAAATCGCCGCAAGCAGAATGTTCTCGCTGGCCAAAAGTAAGAAAAGTAGGTCAGGAAGACCCCTGCTTACCCAGGCCCAAAAATTGTGAGCCCTAGTGTGCGAGGAGCAAGGCGATGCATCAGATTCGTCTGAAGCGCCTTTCTACTTACTTCAGGCCGACCCGCGTGAAGAGGGCCCACATGCAGACCTGGTGGCCACAATCAAGCAAACGGCCCATACAGTCAATAAAATCGACCAGTCCCTGGCTGAACTTAAAGTAGACATCAACAATATCAGCCATAAAACAGACCAGCTGGAATTGTGCACGCTCAAGTTTCTGAGCAGTCGGATCGCCAGGACTGCTTGATTCTCTACCTGCTGGCCGGGACCTTGGAGCTCACCGCTTTGATGACTGGAAGGCAGAAGTCGTGGCAGAATCTCTGGGTCTACGGGTTCCGAGGGCCTGGAAGACAAGCACCACCATGATGGCCTTTCTTCAGGGCTTTTTGATGGATATCCTGGAGTTACCCGCAGAATTTGAAATAGACATGGA
Source organism: Neoceratodus forsteri (assembly GCA_016271365.2). Classification (NCBI taxonomy): domain Eukaryota; kingdom Metazoa; phylum Chordata; order Ceratodontiformes; family Ceratodontidae; genus Neoceratodus; species Neoceratodus forsteri. The sequence goes on along the minus strand of CM057453.1, from coordinate 775,342,592 downwards.
GCGAGCACATAGAGCTCATCTTCCCAAGCCTACCAGCCCAGATGTAAAGCCTCGCGCGATCGTTGCTAACGTAACATCCTACAAGGTAAAAGAACTGCTGCGAAGAGCATGGCAGAAGGGCCAGCTGAGTTACTCTGGCTCCTGAACTTCCCTGGATAACGACCACACGACAGCAGTCCAGGAGGCTAGGAGGGTCCTCTGGCCGATTGTAAAACAACTCCGGGCTAAAAATATTAAGGTTCAGATTTTGTTCCCTGCGAGGCTGAAGGTTTCTACAGACGCAGGCCCTAAAGTTTTCCCAGATTTATTGGCAGCCTCCTCCGCTCCTGAGTTCATAGGATTGTCTCCCCCAAAACTAAGGAAAGGGTAGAGAGGACTTACTTCAGCCTGGTCTGTGTCGCAGAAAGGGGCCTCAGGGCCTGGATCACTACAGAGATCTCCACACACAGACCTCCGAGCAGATGTTTCAGCTCTTCTGAGAAGGTACGGCGACCCCCTCCAGAATGGATAGGAAGGCAGCGCATCTACTGGTGGACACTCGGGGAGCTGCTCAGAAAGATGTGCAACAAGAATCGGCGAATACATGATCTCATAATGGATGACTGATTTATTTCTTGGTCGATTGAACATGTGAGGGGCCCTCCCCTCTCTTCCCCCTTACCCCCCACCCGCCGAGATGTTGCTTCCCCCTCATCCAGCGCATTCGAGACTAAGAATAACTGGACTAATACCCCTGTGAGCAAGCAGGGGAGAATCTTACCAGCAGCATTATCACAAGTCTGTCAATACATGCTGTGAGTAATGTATATGAGTGCGCGGGGAAGGGAGGGATGTGGGGTTCTTTCCCTTTGTGCAAAGGGGGGGGTGATATTAGTAGCAAACGTTGCCTGGGGGGCTGCATGAGGTGGGGTTGCGGTCTCTCTGTGGGTACCTGGGCTTCCGGTCAGTTGGAGGACTGAATCCGGGCCACATCCAGATGAACCCTGAGGTTTCTTTATTTCTTTTATTTACCCCTGGACTGATAACTACTTGAGTTTGTGGGGCCTCCCTCTTTCCGGCTCCCGCCCCAGACGGCGCCCGTCCTCCAGACATGGAGGTCTTGGATTATCACGCCAGCTTTACTTCTTTATTGGTAGGGTGTGCAGGGTGCCTTGATTGGCGCTGTAATGTCCTCTTTTCTTGCCTGAGGGGGGCGCCTGCCCCGCTGACTTGCGCTCACTGGTGACAGTGGTGCGGGGTTCATGGGGGGCCACTAACTGACGCCAGACAATGTAGGACAGGTGGTGCTCTATTTTGGAATTTTTCTGGGACGGGGGAGTGCTGGTGTTCGAATATGGATGCGACCCCTATGGTCTGGGCCTTACACCTCAATGCTCCTCCGATGTCTGCTTGAATGACTGGACTGAGTAGAGGTTTGGTGTGGGCTTTTTCTGCACCCCCTTCAGAGGCAGGTGGCCTGGTGTTTATTGCATCCCTCTTAGAGTGGGGCTCTCTCCTCCCTTCCTGGATCAGGGTATTTATGGCCTGGTCGGGATGGGGGAACATCTACCTCCGCGCTCTGCTTGGACCTGGGGGGAGGGTGGGCGACCTCGGGGAAGGGATGCCTGGCCTGCTGGGGGTATACAATTCCATATTGAAACCCTAGTCCTGGACGGGTAAAGGGCTCCTAGTCGAACTGTTCTCCGCGGGCCCCGCAGATCCCTTGTCGCCATGTCTAATGGTACCTCCTTTTGCCGGTATTACATACCTTATATTAAATAGGCGATTTAATTTTACATGACATTTATGCTGGGCTGGCTGGGGGCCGCGGGGCAGAATAGCCTAGATAACCACCCGCTGATCTAGAGGCAAGCTCGATACAGGGACATTTCCCTAGAGCGGGGGAGCCCCCCACCTTAATAGTTGAGGGATTCTCCCCACACTGCATTTGGGCAGTTGCCTCACTGCTGAATGACCATCAGCAGCCCTTGGAAGTCGCTCCAGACCCTTATTAGGGAGAGACACCTGCCCATAGGATCCTGATGCTCCACTCCTTAGCGCGTTGGCGCGCCCTGACATGGTTCAGGGTGTTGTATATAGTTAGAGTTTTATTTGAAGTTTTGCAGAGTGTAACACAAACTTTCACATCACCCCAAGTATCTCCACCTGAATTTGTACAGGTTGGGATGTGCATCTCCCCTGGGCTCTCCCACCGTCCAGGGGTTTACGGGGAACCTAGATGGTACAGGCTGAGTTTGGGGTTCCCTGGGTCCCAGGACTGTTTTGGGATTTGGAGATGCCCGCGGGGTAGTCTGGCTGGTATAAGGCTAGCCGTGTTTGAAGTTTGTATAGTTAAAATACAGTTCAGCCCACAGGGTAATGGTGTGGGCATTTGCTATGTTATACAATGGTTATTAGGTATAATAGAGAAGAACAAGCTCCAAAAGAAAATTGACTGTCAAGACTTTTTGGCAAATATATTAGTAATAAAATTATTTCACCAGAAGATTTTAAGGTTATGTACAGAGGTAGAGATTTGTTGGAGAGACAAATGGCTCATACACATTTAAAAGTATATTCACTGAATGTAAATGGTCTGAGCAGTCCAGTTAAAAGGTCCAGAATAACGCTAACCAGGAAGGCAAAAGCTGATATAGTTTACTGGCAGGAAACCCACTTATCCTCAGCGGAGCATGAAAAGCTCCGAGGAAGGGGCTATTCACAGGTCTTTGCCTCGGCTGTGCCAGAGCGAAGGAAAAGAGGAGTTGGCATACTGGTCTCCTCACTTCTTCCATTTCGGAAAGTTAAAGAGTGGAGTGACCCGGCCGGTAGATTAATAATAGTCCAATGGAATCTATATGAGCAAGAATTAACCCTGGCCAACGTCTACCTCCACCCAGCCTCGAACTCCCCAACGATCTGGTTTTTGCTGGATAAAGTAATGGAGATGACAAGGAGGACCCTGATCTTGGCACGTGATTATAATACTGCTCCAAATCCGACTTTAGACACTTCTAGATCCCGGCTCAAAGCACAACAGGCCTCGCATAAATTTTTTAAGCGATTTGTAGAGGGAGTGGGATGGCTTGATACCTGGCGTACTTTACACCCTAGGGACAAGGGTTACTCGTTTTATTCTGCAGTCCATGCAACGTACACGAGAATTGAAATTGTTACACTCAGAAGGAGCAGCTTGACTCCCTGGTCGAGGTTACATTGGGCCATATAGCTCACTCTGATCATGCGCCACTCATTACTCAGTGGGATCAGAGTTCGGAGAGGCGAAATACTGGCTGGAGATTTAACCCGATACACTTAAAAAGTGAACAGTTTAAAGAGTTCCTTAGTGATAAGGTAGCAGAAATTATACGGGACAACTCCAACCAGGAGACCCCATCAACCATCTTGTGGGATACTTTAAAAGTGGTACTAAGAGGTCATTTAATAAAGTATACAGCCGGGCTAGCGAAGGCACGGAAAGAAAGGCAGCTACAGCTGGAACAAACACTTCAGTTCCTTCAGCTGGCCCACCCGCAAGGTGATGATTCAGTTCTCTCCCAGATAAAGCAGACTACGAACAGTCTGGACTCCTCGTGTCTGCAACAAACAGAGGTGACCCTTGCATATCTCCGGCAGAGACACGGTGAGGTTGGCCCTTGAGCCTCCCGGCTGCTGGCTTACCGACTTCGTCAACACCGTAAATTATCCACAATTGCAATGATAAAAGACCCAGAAACCGGAGAATGTCATACTAAATTTAAAAATATATCCCAAGCCTTTTGCCAATATTACAAAACCTTGTATACACCGGATCATGTGGCGGACCCGGTGTGCACTGAGTCTTTTTTGGCGGCCCTGAGGCTGCCCACACTTGACCTTGAACAGCAGAACCTCCTGATGAGACCTATATCACTGGAGGAACTGATGCTGGTCATTTCGAAGTTTAAGACCCAGAAAGCTTGCGGTCCTGACAGTTATGGGTATGAGTTTTACAAAAATTCGACTCAGTCACTGAGTAAGCTACTTTTGGCAGCATTTAACGAGGTCCTCTCTGGTGAATCACCCCCGGCCAGTTGGGAGTATGCCACAATCTCAGTCATTCCCAAACCAGGTAGGGACCCCCTACAATGTGGGTCGTACAGACTGATATCGGTCCTTAATTCGGACTATAAATTTTATGTCCATACTGGCCAGCCGGTTGGACCCCATATTACCGACTCTGAGTGGTCTGGACCAAACGGGATTTATAAGCTCCAGGTCCACGTTGGATAATACTCGGAGAGCTCTATACTTGGTTCATGCGATGCAATTGTGAGTGGATTCATCGGTCCATCTCAGCTTAGACGCTGAAAAGGCCTTTGATCGGGTTTTGTGGTCATTTCTGTTCGGCACAATGACCACTATGGGATTTCCGGGGCCCTTAATAGCCATCCTGAGGAAGATCTATGCTTCCCCAAAGGCATGTGTTAAAACATCTGGACACCACTCAGAATATTTCCCCCTATACAGGGGTACACGTCAGGGCTGTCCTTTATCCCCAGGCCTTTTTGCCATCTTTATTGAGCCTCTAGCCCAGGCAATTAGAGGGTCTTCTGAGATTTCGGGAGTGAGTATAGATGGGACAGAACACCGTGTAGCTCTTTACGCGGACGACGTACTGCTCTTCCTCACTAAACCCGAACAATCAATACCTTCCATTTTCTGTCTCTTGGAAGAATTCGGCACACACTCAGGTTACAAGCTGAATACTAATAAAACGGATGCTCTCACCTTCCACTTTACTCTGTCTGAAACATTTAAGGCAAGGTATCCTTTTCACTGGGCCCTCACCAAGATGAAATATCTGGGAATCTTATCTTTCCCACCAGGCAGAGGAGGCACTGAACAATAAATTACCACCCCTTTACATCTCGGATGAAGCAAGATCTTGAGAGATGGAGCATTCTCTCACTGAATGTGCTCCAGCGCATTGAAGTAGTCCGAATGGTAACCCTCCTGAGAGCTCTTTATCTGTTTCAGAATGTACCCTTTAATCTGCCAAACAGCCTCTTTAAAGTCTGGAATAAGGCTTTGATGAGGTTTATATGAGCGGGTAGACGCCCGTAATGAGGTTGGGGATTCTCCACCTCCCTAAGAAGGGAGGTCTGGCTCTTCCCAATCTAAAGTTTTATTACTGGGTGACCCACCTCTCCTGTATATTACAACGCCTGATCGGTGTGACCCCGGCTCGATGGAGGTAGATTGAGGAAAGTATACTCCCTGAGCTGGAATACCAAAAAGTGATGCTACATAAAAGCCCACCCTTGAAGGGCCGACTTACCTGGGACCCATGGGTTGCATACCAGACCCAGGTCTGGTGGGCGATGTGGAGGACTCTGGGGATCATTCCTTTTTTGGTTACGCTCTGTCCGATAGATCTACTAGAGGATTTTCCTCCGGCTCTCTTGGACCAGACTTTCCGGAATTGGAGACGTACTCATCTCCTACGGCTCTCGCAGCTGCAGATGGGCCCTAATTTTAAAGAATTCCAGGCCATTAGTTGGGAATTTCATTTACGACAATCGGATTTTTTTCGATACTTGCAATAACGACATTATTTTGAATCCCTACCCCTTAGTGTCCGAACCCCTGAGGCACATCCCCAGGTGATTCTAGTGTTCCAGCAAATATTAAATGCCCGGGGAATACCACATGTGGTTTCAGTACTATATAAATCCTTGCTGGAAACAGCGGTGGGGGGGGAGACGCACACATCTGGGTTAAGGGAAAAGTGAAATTAGGTTCCCAAATCACATCCCAACAGTGGATGGCTCTCTGGCGTATGGTATCAAAAACCACATGCTCCTATTCTTGGAGGCTATTCTCATGGCAATTGTTAATAAGATACTTCTGAACCCCGGTAATAACTTTGCACTATGGGGCCACCTGCTCTGCAGCATGTTGGCGCCTGTGTGGGGAGACTGCAGCCCACCATTCCCACCTTTTCTGGTTTTGCCCAAAATTACAGCCCTTTCTGTTGGCTTTATTTAAGGAGTTAGAAGACCTCCTTGGGATTAGACTTCCTTATGATGGCAGCTTTTTTTGTCCTGCATTGTTTCCCTCGGAGCAGCGGGATCCCCATACTTGTTATCTTCTGAACATTCTTCTCCATGTAGCGTAAAAAGCTATTACTAAACGTTGGCTCACGGTTGAACCACCTACTCCTTCAGGCTGGAGGGAGACAGTGCATGATATATATATCCGAAAAACTAACCAGGCAGAACTTTTCTCCTTTAAATGGATCATATATATTATGACTAAGGACCCTTACTTTGTACCTTAAGAGAGTACCTCCCCTGCTTGACTGCTCAATCCATGGTATGGGGGCCTTGGTCCCAGCTTGGACTTGGTTGGGTACAATCATAATTGGGGCGGTGGAGGTGGGGATGGGAGGGATGGGGATCTCTTTGGAGTGGGGCAGGGAAGTGAACATGGGAATGGTAAATGATATTATGGGGGTAGGAGACAGAAGGCTTTTTGGGCTGATGTCACAGGTATAGGAAAGTTACTATAACTGTGGGATATCCTGTTAATGGTTTGGTATCCTTGCATGGTGAATGTAATATTTTCCTTTTTAATGCAAATAATGGATTGACTGTCAAATGATGTAAAAACTGTAAAATCTTCTCTAATAAAAAATTATATTTAAAAAAAAAAAAAAAGGTCGGAGATGTGGCAGCTGAGGTTCAGTGTGAAAAAGTACAAAATAATGCACCTGGGTAGAGGGAACCCTGGAGATAGCGACAGGTTGGGGGGGGGGGGCTGACTGTCACCAACGAGGAAAGGGACCCAGGGGTTATTTCTGATTACCTTAAGGTATCAAAGCAGTGCACAAAGGTGGCAGGGAGGGCTAATGACATGCTGGGGTTCATAGGCAGGGGTATCACTAGCAGGAGATGGGAGGTGATGATGCCATTGTATAAAACATTGGTAAGGCCTTGCCTGGAGTACTGCGTGCAGTTCTGGAGGCCACACCTGTGCAAGGACATAAACTGGAGACTATCCAGACAAGGGCGACAAAGATGGTGCGGGGCTTGCACCACAAAACATATGAGGAGACTAAGGGACCTCAGTATGTATTCACTGGTTTGGGGGGGCATGATTGAAACTTTCAAGTACCTCAAGGGCATAAACAGGATGCAGGTAGGGGATTTTTTTCCAGTGTAGTAAGTACTAGAACAAGGGGGTATGATAAGAAATTAAAGGCTGGTAGATTGAGGTAATGTGAGAAGGTTTTTCTACACACAGAGGGTAGTGGATGCTTGGAATAGTCTACCTTAGGACGTAGGGTGGACAAGCACAGTGGAGGGGTTTAAGCATGCCTGGGACAGGCACAAGGGAACCTTGAGAGGGGAGGGAGTGATGAAAAGCCATTGATCACATAGGGTCATTGGCTACATACAATGTGTAGTGCCTACGGGCAGACTGGATGGGCCTAGCGGCCCTAATCTGCCGACAATTTCTATTTCTGTGTGTTCGCATTTTCAGTATGAAGGTGTGGTCAAAATACTATGATGCAATATAGGGAAAAGCTTAACTGTTAAAATATTAACTGCCATTTTATATTTTTTGATTTACAGCTGGAGATAGCAAAGGAGTCTTTAATAACGACATGCAGTAACCTAGAAAAGGAGGTCAGAAGTTTATGGCTTCCACTTCTGGTTCCTGAAGAGCAGCAAAGGGAATTTGACACCTCTGTTACGGGTTCCATTGCAGATGCAATTCAGAAGGTAAAGACCAAATCAAAAGACTTGTTAATGTCATGTCTGTACAGAAGTGTGTTGTATTTCCAAATGCAGCAGCAATATAAAGGACTCTTTAGTAGTACTTTATAGACCGCTGCATTAGTGTGCCAGAAACTGATTCTTTTAAGGGAAGAAAGGCCTGTCTTAATGTCTGCAGTTTCATGAATATATTTTAGTCATTAGAATTACAAGATGTGAAATGCAGGAATAGGACCAAGAAATAGAAAATAGCTTTGTGAATCATGCACTTTGAATAGTTTTGCATGGAATACATAAATTATGGGGCTTGGTTCTCAACTGACAGGCTAGGAAAAAATCTTACGGCCCGGGACAAGAGGAACTTCTGTATGGACATCCTATTTTTGCCTTTTTGAATGCTCGCCAGGCAATCACAAAACTGCAAAGTTATTTTTGGCAATTCGTGCATGTGCTGGATTTTACAGCATTGCGCATGCGCGACTGGCAAAATGGCCCCTTTTTTCCAAAATCCCTTGCCTCTGCTTCAGATTTTGCTGTCTCAGAGGGGTGGTAGTGGAGGTCGAGTAGTGTAGTTGCCAGGAACATATGACCTGACAAGACTGCTATTGCACAGTTGACAGCTGACCAGGAGCCAACTTGTGGTGCCATGAGTCTCCTCCTCTCCACCTGGATAAGCAAGAGAAGTCCCACGCAGGGAATAGGAGAGAAGTAATGGAGCAGAGTAGGCAGACTGAAGAATCTGGCACCAGTGGTGTCATCTTAAGCTTGCTAGTGGACTGCCTTCCAAGTACTGGAACAAGCGCTTGTTTGGGTAGTGCGCCATTTGCTCAGAGCAGTGATTGGAACTTGGAGCAAGTGAATCACTCTACTCTAGTCTGGTGAGGTGGAGCGGAGGATAAATAAAACACAAAATATAAAAAATTCTTCTAAGAGTTGAGATTTCTCCACTAGCACTTGTGAAGAAATGGCACAGCAGAGTTGAGATGCATTTTGGGTGGGGATGTTTTGATGAGAGATCAGGAGTGAGTGATTTATGGGTCTTGGGAGGACAAAGAAATTAGTTTAAAAAAAAAAAACTTCCGAGTCTGTAGAGCTTGAGCATCCTGCCTATTGCATTCTAAGGGGAGTGAGACTAGAGAAAGCAGTGTGATTTAGGAGGATTGAGTTGAGTGGCCGAGTGGTTACACTGGTAACTGGGTAGGATTGTGTGACTGGCTGGGCAGGGCAGGCTGAGCCTTTCAGGCATCCATGTCAGTTTACTATAAATCTGAAGAGAAAAAATAGGGTCTTTAACAAGGCTGCTAGCTGACACACAAAAAAGGAAAAAATATAACCAGCACTGTTAATCTTGGTGCAGAAGCAGGGGGAAGGGAGATCTGACAACTCCAGTCTCCAGAACAGCATTTATTGGTGTCAGTGGTTGTGAAATTAAGAGCAGCGTTTGGGGTATCTCAATCATTGTCACACTGTAGAAACTTCTTTCTGAAGCATGATCCAAACGGAAGATTTTCAGCAGTACAACTGGAGCAGTCGATGTGGTCAAACCTATAAAGGTGTGGGCGGCCCTGCTCCCTCCTCCGTTCTTTCCCGCAGTAGACCTGTTCGCATGGGTCTCCAAGGAAACTCCGCAGTTTTGCAACATTTTCACCTGTGACTTTTTTCAACTTAGTACTTCAGAATCTTTCTCTAGAGATTCCTGTATTTTGTTATGTGAGAGTTGATCCTTTGTTTTTCTCTCCATCGCTGAGGAAAGAAGACTGCATCCACAGATGAACATTCTGCATCTGCTGTCTTGGGCCTGAACACCAAGTCTCTGACCATGAGCTCTGCAAGAAGTTTACTCAAACAATCTTCAGGCAACGCAAGAAGATTCTTAAAACCTTTCTCATGAAACAGATAGCTAGTTCCGGGCAGGGGTCCTCTGTGGTTCCAGCCTCTCAGTCACTGGTAGTGTTGTCGAGCTCCCAGGCTGTTAAGACCCAAAACAAGTCATGGGGAGTCACAAAAAAAGGACAGATATAGGCACTGCTCCCCTCAGTGGTGGTCCAGCTCCCAGATATGCTCTCGTTCCTCATCCAGGGGTTCCTTGTCAGCTGCAAGTGCGCCGATGCATATATTTGCTATCCATGTCTCTGTGCCTACCAGACCCATACTGACATTGCTTTCGCCCGATGTTCATGGCTGCCACCTCTGGGTCATCGGCTCCTCCTTCAACGATGGGCTCATCTTCGGCCCCTCAGAGACCTGATACTACTCCAGGTCCTTGGGCTACAGGTTCTTCAGGTTCTCTGGGCCCATCAGTGTTGGTGGCTCAGCAGGTAACGCACTCTTCTTTGTGGACAGAAGATCAGAAGGTGGTGGGTTCCAGCCCCCACACTAGGACTTTGGGATGAATCTCAATACTGACACTGTAGTTCATCGGGGGTGGGTGCTGCGCTCCTGAGGTGCTGTCATTTGGATGAGATGTTAAACAGAGGTTCCATCTGCCTGTTCTTGTGGTTGTTCAGGTGGATGTTAAAGATCCCATGGCACTTCTCGAAAAGAGTAGGGGTGTTAAAAGAAAAATCAAATATAGTCATGTTTTCTGAAATCATAATCTCCTATTACTCAGTAAGTGAAAAGAAAAAAATAAATAAATCGAATACAGACTAGAACAAGTTCATAAAGCTTGCCTCAGTTTTAAACAATACTTTATGAATCCTTTTTTGAGGGTCTTATCTCTAATACATTCCACAATATCATTCAATTTCTTTAAGCACAAATGGTTAAAGTTATTGGGGCATCTGAATCTGGCATATTTCTCCAGCGCACCCTTATATCAACTTGAGTAAGCATGCTAGCTTTAGTCGTATAAATCATTTCATGTTGAATTTTAGCTAGTAATTGAATGTAGTTAATTTGCTTCTGTTGTAAAGTGAACAATGATCTGATATTGCAGATAAACCATTTGCTTACCATTAGTACAACATGTAAGGTACTTTTATTCCATCATAAAGCATGCCGTGTATTTTCCATACATTAATGCCTTGTACGTTATTGTCTGAAACCACAGAGCTTTCCACTCTATGGCCAATAATGCCCAAAATCCCTGGATATGAGCATGTAAAAAATGAATAATTGTTTCCACTTCCTGAAAACATTGCTGCATACTACAATACCTATCTTTCAGTTGTTTGTGTTTATGATTTGCCTTCACATTGATTTTTCCATGACAGCTCAACCAGTGCAGATCCCACAACTTAATTGGTATGCTTGGTTCTTTTACTAGGTGTATTAGAGGAGGTGTAGGCCTCAGGGCAAGTGTGAAATGTTACGATTTCAGTAAAGAAACTGCCCTGTACCCATACACTTAAAGTGGAACCAGCATAATATTCTGTGGTGATTTGCATATGTAGCCCATGATGCTTTGCATTGTTGGGGCATGTGTGATTTTGCATTTCCCATACATATATTGCTTTTCTTGACTTACTAATCAGCATTGTACTGTTGACTTGCCATTGTTTAAGTTTTAGGAATGCTTCCCTGATATATTCAGGGATAGCTCCAGATCTCTTTAGTATTCTCATGTGCCCTTGTTCCCATTGGGATAGCCATGGCGAACATATAGATAAGAAGGGGACCCATTCTTGCCCTGAAAATACTGTAAGTGGCCAAAGGTTTGTATATAAAAATACTGTAAAAGGAGATAGGATTGATCATCCCTAATCCCCCTTGCTGAACCTTTAAAGAGGTAATGGTTCTTTTAATTAGGTTCAACCGACTTCCCCAAATTGCCTGAAAGACGCTTAGGATGGTCGTTTCTAACTGCTTAGTTGGTGGAAAGATGTGACTAATGTATAGAAGTGGTGGCAATAAAAAAAGTTTTGACTAGGTAAACCCTTTTTTACTGTGCTTCCATTTGTTCCAACCCATAACTAATTGCTGACCTTGCCTTATTTTTGATTCTTAATTAGTTATGTCATCCTCCTCTGACCCATAGGTGACACCTAAGATAGTTGCAGGTTCTTTTGTCAGTTTAATTCCTTTGATATACTGTGGCCCTTGATTCCCTTCCCCTAGTAGCTTTGCTACACATTTTTCTTTATTTAAGGCTATACCTGTATATGCTTTATATTGACTGCATATCTGTATAGCTACAGAGGCTGTTCCAGTGTCATGTGTTAGAATAGAGATTGTCTGCATATGCAACTGCCACATATTGCAGAGTCTTATCCATCAGTTATATGTTGAATTTGCACAGATTTGTTTAAAAACCATTAAAGGGGGTCAATGCTAAATACAAAAAGGAGACTCGTAGGACATCCCAGTCTTGCTCCTTTCCCCACAGTACACATTGCTCCCTCCCAACCATGCACTGCTGGGGTTACTGCTTCTGTTTTATACAAACATTTGATCCAGTCGATGGATTTAGTAGGAATCCCAGATTGTTTTAGAAAAGCCCATAAATAATCATGGCTGACCGAATCGAATGCTTTCCTTTGATACCACCCATTCTACATTCCCTCTCTGTCCTTACTCAAATATTTCTCTTAGCAGGATCAAATGGTCCATTATTCCCCTACCAGGGACTGCACATGTATGTGCAGGGGAAATTAAATGTTCTGTTGTCTTTAATAACCTAGAGTTTAAAATTTTCGCAAGCAGCTTAAATTATTTAGAAGGGAAATGGGTCTCCAGTTTTGTATATCACACTTGTCACCTTTCTTGAAAATATAAATTTGCCCATTGGTCATTCAGAGGGAAGGGGGGTCGTTCCTAAGAATTTGTAAAGACCTCTGTCAATTACACCAGGAGTTTATTACCGATGTGTTTGTATAGTTCATTGGTTAAACTCACTGCCTGGTCACTTATTTGTAGTCCGAGTATCTAGTGCTAATTTTAACTCCTCCTGCTGTATCTCTATCTTACTTCGAGAGGATTGCTGCAGTAGGTCATTACACGTATTACTGCGCCACCTGGCGTCAGGACCACACTGCAAACTTTTCCAGCAATGCCTGGTGGGGGACTGCCCACCCGACTTCAGCGTGACCCTATATAGTGGGCAGTCCCTGCGCCTGCCTTCCAGTTCTTTCCTGCCGTTGTCCTATGCATGTTACCTCACGGTAAACTGCCCAGTCGATCGCCTTTACAAACCTTTTTTCCATTTATAAACAGTCATGTTTCTTCTGTCTAAATCTTCATTCAACGCCAAGAAGTGTGAAGAGTACAATGCTCAAATTCCGCACATGGACAGTCACTGTATGTGTCTTCTCTGCTTAGGCCCAGATCACGACCGCAGCTTGCCCAGATTGCCAGCCCTTCAGTCAGGCGACCCACAAAAGAAGGCAGCAGGCCCTGGAGGCCCATCTTTTAAAAACCAGGATGGCCGTGCTCGAAAAAGAAATGGAGCATCCGAGAGAATCTGCTTCTTAACCTTTCTTAGAGACCAAGAAGAAAGAGAAACACCAGGAGCGGGAGCACCACGAGGACAGACTGTTTGGAACCTAGTAGGTCTACTACAAGCAAGGCCTCTCCCCCTGCCACATCCATTAGTAGTAGTCCAGGCTGCGACCAGGGACTCTCCAGGCCTGTCCACCTCACTGTTCCCAGTCTCAACCGGTAAGCTGCCCACCAGCTCCTCCAGCGCCCACCCAGCCACCAGTAAGTAGAGTCCCCGCTCTTCGGTGACCCACCTGGTAACAACCGATAAGCCAGCAGGGGGATCCTCTCTCCCACCCGGTTCCTTCGTCCGATAAGTCTGTCGCCTCTGGCACCCACGTGGACATCTCTCGCCTGTTGGTGGCTGCTTCTTGTTTACCTGACCAGTCGAACTCCACGAAGACCCTGAGTCCTTCCCTCTTCCCCTCCACCCCTAGTGGCCCCTGCTTCACTCCCTGTCATCCTGGGTTGGGGAGTGTGAACAGCTGGAAGTAGCTCTCACCCCAGCTTCAGTTTTAGTCCCCCGTGGGGGATGAGCAAGAGGCTTCTCTACCGATGACTGTCCTTTTGTCCGAGGTTCCTCAGGGCTCCACCATGCTGGACCCCCCTTCCTTCTGTACCCTCATGGAAGTGGAACAAGTCCCTCTATCGGGACCCCTTTCACCTGGCCCTGACGCCTTCTCTGGCACTGGACCCATCTCTCCCGTCAGATTCCCCACCCCCCAAAAAGCTTGTTCCAATGCCGGGGCCCAGCCCTATGCTAGAGCCTTCTCGTCCGGTTCAGATACCTATCCTTGTGCTGGACCTGGCTCCACCATTGGCACACCTACATCGCGCCCCGATGTCTGATCCATTTCCGACGCCAGGCCCAGCAGCGCCGGCCCAGTTGTTGGCGGTTCTGACTACCTTTTATCTCATGCCCATCCTGCCTTCTATCTATACTACAGTGGGATTTGCACTGGTGTCCCAGATGTCTGGTACCCTGACATATGGAAACTGTCCAGGCCCCTTCTAGGCCTTCCAGTGTCCTGAGTTTCCCTCATGGGTTACCACTGGGTCTTGCCCCAACAGGTCCATTTACAGGCCTCCCATGCTCTGTCTTCTCGGGACATCATTATCTGGGATATCCCTTTTACCAGGGACATCCTCAACATAATTATCTGGGCTTGGGGCCCCATGGGTATCATTATCCTCCTACCTATGTGCCTCCCACCCCGTTCTCTCTCCTTCCTCCTCCTCCTCCACAGGCCCTGCCTCGGGACTTCATGACTATGATCCAGTCCTGGTGGAGAGAGGCCAGGATGGAGCTGGTTTCAGACCTGGAGAGCAGTCTCCCAGCGCAGGCTCCTACCCCCCCCCCCAAAAGATCCTTCTCCTTGGTGAGTTTGGTCCACTCCTCAGTCCATGTCTTGGGAGCTACCTCTTAGGAGATCCATCTACCAGATGTCAAGCCCATGCATGATCCGGAGAATTCAGACTCGGGTGGGGTGGAGGGGGATTCCTCTGAGGACTCATCAGATCAACAGTCTCTGGTCCCTAAAGAGAGGGCTTCTCCTGAGGACCCTTCCTTCTCTGGCCTGCTGAGGGCCATCCAGGAATTTTATAATTGGGAGACTGAGGATCAGGACCCCATGAGGAAAAGACTCGTAGAGCACCTGGACCTAGAGTCTTTATCTCCAATCCCATTTCCTCTCTGGATAGGGCGCCATGAAGATCTCTCCACCACGATTTGGCAACTGCCACACTATCTCTGAGGTCCCTAGAAAGGCTGACCAGATTTACTGGGCTCCTGAGGGTGCCTGTTTTCTAAACTCTCATCCAAAGGCCGACTCGGTCGTCATTACTGTGGCTCATAATCACTCGGCTGCCCCAAAACACATGAGCTCCTCCCCTCCGGACAAGGAGTCTCAGCAGATTGACCAATATGGCAAGAAGGTGTACTCTTCAGCTACGTGTGCACTTGGCTCCCTTAGTTATGTAGTACACATGGTATTCTTCCAACAGGTGACCCTAGCCAAGCTGGAGGTTCGAATCCAATCTATGGATCCCTCTGACCTTAAGGAGGGCCTCGCTTAGGATTTATGCCTCTCCAGGATCTCTTGCAGGCATGCCTTATAGGCCACCTATGACTCGGGCGGTGTGGTGGCCCGTACCTTGGCGACTGCTGTCTCCCTTTGGCAGCATGCTTGGCTACGCATTTCTGGACTTGCAAATGATGTCCAGACTGCAATTGTTTGTCCCTTTTCAGGTTTTGGTCCTTTTTGAGGGGATACCAAGGACATTATCATGGGCCTACAGGACAGAGTCCAGGCCCTGAGGTCCATTGGGTCAATGTACTGATCAGGTGTACAAAGGAAACAGCCTTTTCAGAGGCAGACCAGAAGGCTGGCAAAACAAGCCCAGATTCGTTGTCTGAGCAAGAGAAAAACCACGGGTGCTTCCTTTTCTTCTTCATTGGCCTCAAAGTCCCAGAGATGATCAGGGGCCCTCCTGCCCATTCCACCACCTCCTAACTCCAACCCCTCCTTAGCCTCTGAGGCGAGGCTGTTTGGGGGGTTGCTCTCCATCTCTTGGAATGGAAGGCATAACTTCCACACATGGGTCTTACAACTCTTATCACAGGGGCACTCTGGGTTTCTGGAAACTCCTGGAATCTCCACCGGCTTGCTTGTCCTACTGGCCCCACCAGATTCTCCTAATAAGGAAGGAAATTGGCTCTACTGCAAAAGGCGGTCAGAGCCAGTCCCCTTTGTCAAAGGGGCTGGGTTTTCTCACTTTTTTCTGGTTCCAAAAAAGATGGGCGAACTCAGACCCATACTCTACCTCAGCAGGCTCAGTCTGTTCAAGTACAAGAGATTCAGAATGCTGACCCTACAGGGCTTCCTACCTCTTCTTCAAGAGGCCCACTGGTTATGTGCACTGGACATGCAGGATGCTTACCTGCATATTCTGGTGTTCCCATGCCGCCGACGCCTTCTGCGTTTGTTTCCAGGGAGAGCATGTTTAGTTCACGACCCTCCCCTTTGGCCTTTCCTCGGCACTCAGGAGTTTTACCAAGTGCCTAGCGGTAGTGGCAGTGGCCTTGAGGCATCAGGACATGGCAGTTTTCCCCTACCTGGATGACTGGCTAATTTCAGCACCATTCAGGGACACTTTCAGAGGCTGTCTAGTGCACTCTGGACCTCTGGAACTATTTTCTTGCTTGGGGATTACAGTCACTATCCCAAAGTCCACACTTACTCCATCCTAGAGACTTCAGTTTATAGCAGTATTGGACACAGTCCAGTGCAAAGCCTTCCTCCCTCAGGAGAGGGTGGAGGTCCTTCGAGAACAGGCAACTGTGGTAGCCTCCTCCAGTTCCCTTCCAGCCAGTGCGGTACTCTGGCTCTTGGGTTTGAAGATGGCCTCCGTCTCCAAATCAAACTTTATTTGTAAAAAGTGCCTTTTTAAAATCAAGGCACTTTTACATAATTAAAACAGATCAATAAACAAATGCAGCTAATTAAAACCATAAATACAACAAATTAAAACTCATAATTACAATAGCGACATTAAAAATCAGGGTATGCTAGGCTAAAAAGATGTTTTCAGAGCCACTTTGAAGCCTTGGATGGTCAGACAATCTCGCACCAGACGAGGTAGATAATTTCACAGGGTGGAGGCCATAAAACTAAAAGACCTAGCCCCAGATGTCTTAAAACGAGCCCTGGGAATCTCTAGCAATCCCTCTTCAGTGGATTGGAGAGGGCGGGAGGGACAGTAGGGATGAAGGAGATCTTGCAGGTAAGCAGGTCCCTAGTCATGTAGGGCCTTATAGGTCAGCAAACCGACCTTGAAGGTGATCTGCTGTTGTACTGGCAGCCAGTGCAGTCTGCAGAGCACAGGCATTATGACTGGTCCTAGAAGTACCAGTCAACAGCCTGGCTGCCGCATTCTGCACACGCTGCAGGCGGCAGGTATCAGCCCCCAGTAGCCCAAGGTAGAGGGCAGTGCAGTAGTTAAGGCGAGAGGTAACGAAGGTGTGGACCAAGATTGGAAGATCGTTGGAAGGAACCAGGTGTTGCACCCGGGCGATATTCCTCAGATGGTAAAAAAAGCTTTTGACAACTGCAGACACCTGAGATTTAAGGGTCAAACAGTCATCAAACATAACACCCAGCCTTTGCAACCGGTCTGAGATAGTTAGCTGAACATGCCCAAGCCAAAGACCTGAAGATGATCCTGCCAACAAACCCAGTGACTTGGGTCCACAGCCAGCATGTCATTTTTCTTCTGGGTTTAACCGCAGCCAACTCTCATTCTTCCAATCCAGGATCTCTGCGAGACCGTTGTTCAATACCAAAACAGTACCATCCTGGCCAGGCACAAAGGACATGTACAGCGGAGTATCATCTGCATAGCAGTGAGAACTCGAGCCGTAATGCCTAATAATCGCTCCCAACGGCAGCATGTACACTGCAAACAACATGGGCGCCAAAATGGAGCCCTGTGGCACCCCGCAGGATAGGGGGAGTGGTTTTATTTTATTTTTTTATTGAACTTTGATGACCGGATTGGCCCACGAAGGTCCCTTTTTCAGGGACGACCCCGGGGAACAGAAGCAATACAATGGATACAATTGGGTGATGCAGGGTTATGAGGAGTAGACAACATAATGAGGATAACAATACAGGCAATTATTCAAATCATAGACCATAAGTGCAACACTTGAAAGATTTACGGATTTATGGCATGATTTAATGTAGGTTAAGGTGAGAAGGGGGAGTAGGTGTTGTGATTAGGCTCGGGGGTGATTATCCTAAACCCTCACAATGGCATTAGCTTGTCCCGAGCAAATAGGACTTAAGCCTAGTGCAAAAGATTGGTAGCGAAGGGGCTTCCTGTACTAGAGGTGGGAGAGTGTTCCACAGTCCAGGGGCTGTGAGAACTAAGGAATTGCCTCCCTTGTGAGTCTTGATTCTGGGTATTGCTAGTAGGGACCGACCCGAGGTCCTGAGCATTTGAAGGTTAGGCTTAGCCTTAATTATTCCTGTTGGGCTTGGTGGGGCCACCAGGCTTTGCATTTTGTATGCATGGCAGAGCAGGGGATACTGTAGACGAGCCTCGAAAGGCCATTGCAGCTGGGCTAATGAGATGCAGGGGTGGCTTCTTGGTTGACACATTGTTGCAAACCTCGTGACCTTGTTGTACAGAACCTGAAGCCTGCTAACTTTGTCCTTTGCCATGCCCTGGATTACCAGGGCAGCATAGTTAATGTGGGTAGGAGGACATTGATGCCAAGGAAAAAATCCTAGACACCACCCTCTGGGTCCTACCCTCGAGGAAAGATCAAAACCATCTGAGGACTGTACCAGTCTGCCTGCAGATGAACCGCAGGGGAAGCATACACAATGGGGGGTGAGATACTGACAACAGTAAAAATAGAAAGGGACCTGGGGGTAATTATATCAGATGACCTAAAGGTGGCCAAGCAATGTGAGAAGGCAGTAAGGAAGGCTGGAGGGATACTGGGATGCATTGGAAGAGGCATCAATAGTAGAAAACAGGAAGTTGTTATCCCTCTGTACAGACAGTTGGTGAGACCCCATCTGGAGTAGTGTGTGCAGTTCTGGAGACCCCATCTCCACAAAGACATAGACAGAGTGGAGGCTGTCCAGAGGAGGGCACCAAATGGTGCAGGGTCTGCACCAGAAGACATATACAAGAAAGACTAAAGGAGCTTAATATGTATACTCTTGAGGAAAGAAGGAGAGAGGGGACATGATAGAAACTTTCAAGTACCTCAAGGAATTAAAGTCCAAGAGGGTAGCATCTTCAGAAAAGAGATGTGCAAGAACAAGGGGGCACAATTTGAAGATAGAGGGGGACAGCTCAGGGGTAATGTGAGGAAGTATTTTTTCACTGAGAGGGTTGTGGATGCATGGAACAGCCTCCTTGAGGAGGTCGTGGAGTCAGGAACAGTGGGGGACTTCAAGAATCCATGGGACAGGCATAAGGCAGTCCTAGGGGCGGGTAAGAGGAAGTAAGCTGTTGATTAACTAGGATCTGCAGCTTATCTGTTAGGTAGGAAAATGGGCAGACTAGGTGGGCCAAGCGGTCCTTATCTGCCGTCAAATTCTATGTTTCTATGTTAGGCACTCCAACAGCACACCATGTTCTACAGTGTCAAATGCCGCAGAGATCAAGAAGGACCAAGATGGAACAGGGCCTTTGATCTCTCGCTATTAGGTCAGTTAGTACCCTGACAAGGGCTGTCTCGGGTACTATATCTCTTCCTGTATCCAGATTGGAGAGAATCAGACATTGTGGCTGGTCAAATATTCATTCAGCTGCGACGCAACCACCTTTCCAATAACCTTACCCACAAAGGGCAAGTTAGAGATGAGCCTGTAGTTGGCCAGACAGTCCGGTGCAAGGAGGGCTTTTTAAGAAGGGGCTGAACCACTGTCTCCTTCAGGGGATCAGGAAAGATCCTCCTCTCCAAAGACAACCAGACCATCTCTGCAGTGACTGGGCTGATTTTTATCCACACAGCCCACCAGGAGGCGTGTGGGGTCCGGGTCCAAACCACAGTTGGTCGGACGCAACGACTGGATGACCATCACAGTGTCATTGATTGTGGGGAGGCTGAAGTCACACCACACAAACTGGGCATCGGACATCTCCTGCTGACCACCGCAGCTCCCATTAGAGAGGGTCAAACAGATGCTAGACCTGATTGTGGCAACCTTATCTGAAAAGAATCTAGCAAACTCCTCACGCCGTTGTTGAGAAAAGGCATTTCCAGGCTGAAGACAGACTGGATTACATAATCCGTCCACAGTCTGGGAAAGCTGAGCTGGTCGCTTTTGTGCAGCAGCAATTTCCTTGGACGGGAATTCTACCTTCTTACAGGCAATTGCTGATTGATGGACACTGTAGTGGTCCATTAAACCAAGTCTGTCACACTCCAGGCCTGACTTCTACCAACACCTCCTAGCCTTCGTCCCACTCTCCTCAACTCCCTCAGTCTCATCAAACCAAGGAGACCTGGGGCGAAAAGTGATGGGACGAACACGAGCAATGGAATTCAGGGCCCCTATAACCGCCTTAGTATAGGCAAGTACCAGGTCCCCTGGATCCTTGCATTCATTCTGTAAACCTGATGGGTCCAGCACCACCATCAGGCCATCTGGGGAAACACCTTTCAAAGGGCAGTACTGGACTGTCTCCGTTGGGGGCACGAAACTGAACCCAGTGGTATGATGATCAGACCACCCAGCTGGTTCCACCACCAAGTCTGATATCTCCATCCCCAGGAGAAACACAAAGTCCAATGAATGACTAGCAATATGGGCAGAGGAGGAAATAACCTGTGTGAGGCCCAGCAAATTCATTAGCTGGAGGAAGTCGTGACCAAACTGTCATCGTCAACCTAGGTAGTGTATTCCCCCAGGATCAGCCATCTGGGGATCCCAGTGTGTGGTCGACAGTGAAGTCCGCGACTTCATGCAGGAAAACATTCCAGTCTCTGGGTGGATGTTAGACTAGCAGTATCCTGCACCACACACCCTCACCCATGATGCATTCAAAGGAGTTGGTGGTCCCCACTGGTACCTCCACTAGGCCGAGTTCCGATCTAAAACAGATGGCAACACCCCCACCACTATGATGCATCTTCGGGTGGTGTATCACCAAGTATTCGGCTAGAATTGCTGAAGCCAAGACTGGGCCAGCATTCTCATCCAACCAGGTCTCTGTGATGCAAGCCAGGTCAGATGCGCCAACAAGATCCGCTGTTGTAGCTGTCTTGTTATTAAAAGATCTGGCATTGCATAACACCACCCAAGTAGGGTGAGTACCCGAGGGAAGACCGCGTTACCTGCCTGCAATAAGCAGAGCCCTTGGTTATGGGAACAAGATGGAGGATCCCTTTCCTGGACCTGTTTCGCCCCAGAGCATCTCCTTGTCCCCACTATCCCTATCCGCCCACTCCTTTCCACTCCCGCCCTCCTCCTAACAATCCCCAGATCTCCACAGTTTCCCTTGCCAGGTTACACATGAGGATCGCTCAGTGGACCTTGTGCATCCAGTGGGATCAGTTCAGGGACGATCCGGACCATCTGGTCCTGATATCCACCACGCTCAAGAAGGATCCTCAGTGGTGGAGGGATTCCTTGAATCTGTCCCAGGGCCTTCCCTTCCTTTCCAGAGGCCTGCTCCCCTGTACACACTCACAACAGATGTGTCCAACCAGGGTTGGGGAGCTCATTTGGGGGACCACCAAACTCTGGGATTTTGGTCCTAGCTTGAGATGTGTCTGCACATCAATATCCTGGAGATACATAGATACATAGACAGTGTCTGCAGATAAGGGCCTATGGCCCACCCAGTCTGCCCATTTGAGCTTGTAAGTTCAGTTTGTTTTCCTAGAAGTCTGTTGCCCCTTACCCCTGACCTCCAGAATTCCTTTGTCTATCTCATGCATTCTTAAATCCCGTGATTGTTTCAGCCCCCACCACTTCCTCTGGCAGGGTTTTCCACTTGTCCACCACCCATTCTGTGAAGAAATTCTTCCTCATGTTTCCTCTGAATCGTCGTCCTTCCAACTTCATCCCATGCCCTCTAGTCCCGGAACATCTTTTTCGCTTAAAAATCGTGTATTCCTGCACCCTGTTCCTCCCTGTAAGATACTTGTATGTCTCCATCATATCCCTTCTCTCCCTCCTCTCCTCCAGGGAGTACATGTTCAGTTCCTTCAACCTGTCTTCGTAGGACTTGTGATGCAATCCATGTACCATCTTTGTTGCCCTCCTCTGAACCTTCTCTACCCTGTTTATGTCCTTACGAGGGTATGGTCTCCAGAACTGTATACTGTACTCCAGGTGGGGCCTCACTAGTGTCTTGTATAGTGGAATTATGACCTCCCTTTTCCTGCTGGTGATGCCCCTGCCTATACATCCCAGCATCCTATTTGCTTTACCTGCTGCCTTGTCACACTGTGTCCCTACCTTGAGGTCATCAGAGATGATAACCCCACGATCCCTTTCCTGCTTGGTGCATGCTATATCCTCACCCCCCAACTGATGCATTGTGCCAGGGTTTTTGTGCCCCATATGCATTATCTTGCACTTCCTTGCATTGAATTTCAACTGCCAAACCCCTGACCATTCAAGTTTCTGCAGGTCCCTTCTCATTCTGTCTACACCCTCTGGTGTGTGTACTCTGTTACAGAGCTTTGTGTCATCAGCTAACAGTGAAATTCTGCCTTCTAGGTCCCAAGTGCATGTCACTGATGAAGATGTTGAATAGGACCGTCCCAGCACTGATCCCTTGGTACCCCACTGGTCACTCTTCCCTCTGTGGAGTGACAGCCATTTACCACCACCCTCTGTGTCCTGCCACCCAGCCAGTTACCTACCCACCACACTACTGTCCTGCCCACACCCATATTCCCCAGTTTGTGTAATAGTCATCTATGTGGCACAGTGTCAGAGGCCTTGCTGAAGTCCAGATAGGCCATGTCCACTGCCCTCCCCGATCCACCTCCTTAGTCACCCAGTCAGAAAATTCAACGAGGTTGGTCTGACATGACCTCCCCCTGGTGAAACCATGCTGCCTTGGGTCCTGTAGTCCATTGAAAACCAGATGTTCCACCAATTTCCTTCAGTAGTGCTTCCATGATCTTCCCCACTACTGAGGTGAGGCTGACTGGTCTGTAGTTCCCTGCCTCTCTTTGTTCCCACTTTTGTATAAGAGGACTACATCTGCTGTCCTCCAGTCTTTGGGTACCTCTCCTGTTTCCAGTGATCGGCTAAACAGGATGGCGGGAGGTTCAGCCACCACCTCTTAGTTCTTTAGAGACCATGGGGCATCTCATCTGGCCCCTGCTTTATCAACTCTTATTACTTCCAGTTCCTTCAGACCCTTTCTTGTGTAAAGGGACTTGTGTCCATTTCTGCACCATTCTCATCCCTTGTACTCCCTTCAGACCCATTACCTCCTCTTCCTCAGTAAAGACTGAGCAGAAATACCTGTTCAATATGTCAGCTTTACTGTTGTCATCCTCCACGCTGCCCCATCCTCCCCCTTCAGTCTCACTGTCCCTCCCTTTGTCTTTCTTTTTTCCCTTATGTACCTGTAAAAGGTTTTGTCCCCTCTACCCATTGATTTTGCAATGTGTTCTTCTGTCCGAGCTTTGGCTTCCCTTACTGACCTCCCTGCCTCTTTGCTTCTCCTGGTACTTCTCCCTGTCCCCTTCTGCCTGTGTCTTTTTGTATTGCCTGAATCCAGTCTTTTTGGCTTTCACTTTCTTTGCTACCTCTTTGGAAAACCATAACGGTCGTCTCTTCCTTTTCCTCTTGCTAACCTGCTTAATGCATAATTCTGTTCTTGTAATCCCCATTTTAAATACTGCCCACTGTTCCTCAACCCCTGATTCCTGTCCCATCCCCCTTAATGCCTCTTTCAAGTATCTCCCCATTTTCCCAAAGTCTGCCCCCCTAAAATCCAGGATACGTGTTTTTGTATGGTTTGGTTCTGCTCTTTCTTTGATTTCAAACCACAATGACTGGTGGTCACTGTTCCCCAGGTGCTCCCTCACTGTTACCCCCATCACACTGTCCCTGTTTGTGAGCATAAAGTCCAGTATTGCCTTCTGCCGAGTTGGATCCATGACCATTTGCTTGAGGAAGGCACCCTGAAGGGAGTCCTGGATAAATCTGCTCCTAGTTGATGCTGCTGCTGGGATGCTCCAGTCCACGTCTGGAATATTTAAGTCTCCAACCAGTGCTACCTCACCCTTGTCTGCCATCCTTTGGATGGCTAGCATCAGCTCCCTATCTGTTTCTTCCTCCTGGACTGGTGATCTATAGACCACACCTGTGCGGATGGCTGTCCCCATTTTCCTTTCCAGCTTAACCCACAGTATCTCTCCCCCATTTTGTTCCTCCTGGATCTCTGTGGCCCTTATGTCGTTTTCACATACAGTGCCACTCCTCCTCCCTTCCTGCCTGCTCTGTCTCTTCTGAATATGTTGTAGCCAGGTATGGTCATCTCCAGTCGTGGTTATCATTACACCAGGTTTCAGTGATGGCCACAATGTCCAGGTCTGACTGCACCATGACAGCCTCCAGATCTTCCATCTTGTTGCTAAGGCTCCTGGCATTTGCACATGGCTTTCCATGATTTGACCTCCTAGACTGTTTTGGCTGTTCTACTCCAGCCCCTTCCTTGGTTGTCCTTTATCCCTGGTTCTCCTGCTGTCTGCCCTTCTGCTGAATTTTGCCCTTTTCTGCCTGTCCACTCTTGGGCACTAATCTCCATCTTTTGCACACTACTTTGCAGAGATAGCCAGTCCTCTGGTTCACTGGTTCCACTGCTAGCTGTGGGGGTGAGCAAGTAGGTACCCTCCCCGCTGGCCTGCCACCCTTTGCTAGTTTAAATGCTTGTCAATGTAGCATTTAAACTTATCATTAAGTGCTTGGATTACCCTCCAGGATGGATGCAGGCCGTCAGGCTTAGACAAACCTCCGTCCCTCCAGGTGGGTCCCCAGTCACCAATGAATCCAAACCCTTCCTCCACAGCACCCGTTCTTCAACCATGAGTTAAAGTTCCTGTTGCATGCATCTATGCTCTTCCTTGCCTCTGCAGGTAGTACTTCTGTGAAAGTGACAGAAGTAGCTACTGTTTGAGACCCTCCCCAATTTCCTAAACCCTTCCTGAGCTTCCTTTGGCTCCCCATTTGCCAGGTCATTAGTACCTAGGTGGATAATGACATCCAGCTCACCCTCCCATCTTACCTTCCCAGTGATCCCCAGGATCTTCCTTCCATCCCTCCATGCCGTGGCACCTGGTAGGCACCTCACCTCCCTGTCCTACCCCTCCTGTGTTCCTAGCTGGATCCCTCTTATGATGGAGTCCCCCACCAGGATTCGCTTCCTCCTCCTCTGGGGTCCACTGCTTTCCCCGCTGAGGTCACCTCCTTGGCTAACCTCCACATCCTTTCCTTCCACTTCTCTGGGTACCTCTATTTGGTTGTCCCCGTTTGCCAGTGTGGCATATGAGTTCTTGAGTGGAATAGGATCTGGGATGTGCCTCTGCCTGACCGCTCTAACCCTCCCTGAGCCCACTGTCATCCAAGTGCTCCTTGTTCTCGTCATCCTTTGAGGAAGTTGCATTGGACTGGGTGGTCTCTGGATAGGGGTGATGGTACTCTTGACCCAGTTTACTTCCGCTCTGAGTCTGGCAGTCCTGTATGCCCTTCATACCTTTCAGTCCATCCTCCCCAGGGGATCACTGCTCACCCAGACATACATGTGAGTAGTCTGGTACATAAACAGGGAGGCACTTAGTCGTATCCCCTTTGCATGGAGGCAATGCGAGTGTGGAAGTGGTCAATCCAGCACAGTCCGTCACTCACAGCCGTTCACGTACCAGGTGTTCAAAATATCCTGGCAGACAGCCTCAGCAGAACGTTCACCCTTGCTCACGAGTGGGAATTAAATCTGGAAGTGTCAGACTCTCTCTCAGCAGTGGGGCAACCGGAACTCGACCTGGTCGCCTCCCCATCCAGTGCAAAGTTTCCCAGATTTTGCTCGCTCATTACAGGGCATGGTGCTTTCTGGCACAACGTGTTGTTGCTGTCTTGGACAGGGACACTCTTATATGCTTTCCCTCCTCTTCCCATTCTTCAGAGGGTGCTCCTCAAAGCCCAGGCAGAGAGCTTGGATGATTCTAATCGCTGCCCTCTGGCCGAAGCAAATATGGTTCCCTCTCTTGCTGCAACTCGCAGTGTAGCCCCCGGTTCCGGTTCCTCTCCAGTACAACCTTCTCACTCAGAACTAAGGCAAGCTTGTACATCCGGGACTCAGAACCTGGCATCTTCATGCGTGGCTCCTTCAGACATAAAGTCCCGGTTTGGGGTCTCAAACAGGGTAGCCCAGGTGTTTGTGGAGGCCAGGAAGCCCTCCACTAGATCCACTTACGCAATGAAGTGGAAGCACTTTCCCATTTGGGGCAGCCTCCAAGGGTTGGGATCCCTTTACTTGCTCAGTCCCTCGTATTATGGAGCATCTCCTCCATCTTTCTGATTCCGGGCCATCTTACTCTTCCCTTAAAGTCCACCTCTCTGTATCTTCCTACCATGTGTTAGTGGATGGTAAACCAGTGGCACAGCTAGAGATCTCCCAAAACCTTTCTGAAAAGGATTCTCCTCCTGAAACCCCCATCCGCAACCCCACACCATCTTGGGATTTGAATTTTGTGTTGGAGAAGCTTACACTTCCCCTTTTGAACCAGCAATGAGCTGTGAATTGCGCTACCTTTCCTGGAAAGTGCTAGTTTTAGTGGCTATTACTTTGGCTTGTCGAGTTTCCGAGATTCAGGCCCTGGTGTTTAAGGAGCCATACTTCATTTTTCACAAAGTCCGGTTGGTCCTCCGGACAAATCCTAATTCAAACATGAAGTCTTGCTGTATTCTGACAATATGCAGTATACTCCAGCACTGGAACTGCTCTGGAGACCAGAATTAACTCTGTGCCAGTGCATAGAACATTGAGCTTGTGCTTGGTTCAAACCCCTATCTGCTGCACTTCAAAGTGCAACCGTCCGATTCTTTACTCCACCTGACTGAACAGTCGTTCTGGAGAGTTTCTCCTTCGCTTGGTTCGGTATAGTAAATCGTCTGTTCATTCCGATTACTTAGTTGTTTTTCTCTGTTCAGATCACAGTCTGCTGTACTGTAAGCAGGTAGAATTAGTTTGTGCTTGTGTGTGTGTGTTTTTTTAAAAAAAAAAACAAAAAAAAAAACACCTGTGCCAAGGGGGTTTTATTGAGTTGGTTCGACTGAACCGATTCAATCTGTTTTTCTTCCCCTAGGTACGGTGAGGTTCCAGTACTGATCGCTTCTTAAAAAAAACAAACAAACGTATTTTCATTTTTTTCAATACCCGTAACACGGTTAGGAACCAATCGGTGAGCCTTGTCTGGCCTGAAGCCGTGTAAAGGGCAAGTTTTTTCCATTAGAATGGCTGTCTGAGAAACCCAAGAAAAAAAAAAACAAGCCCACTGGGTTTTAGCACTGCAGTGTGAGTGGTGTGTGTGTGTGTGTGTGTGTGTGTGTGTGTGTGTGTGTGTGTGTGGAGTCCTTTGCCAAGGTGGATCCCCACACCACCTATGTTTACTGTCTGGGGCTTGACCACCTCGATTCAGACTGCCAGATTTGTAAAAATGTTCCCAAATCCACCTTGGAAAAAAAATAGGCCAAGGATGCCGAAAAATCTGCTGACCTGGATGGCTAGCCCGGTTTGGCTCTTGCTGAACCAGAGGAAGTGCCCTCTGACCAGGGCCAGTCTTCCTCTGGCAAGAGGAGAGCTGATCCCGAGGGGTCAGTTCCTACTAAGAGGAAAAGAAAGGACAAGTCGACCAGTCCAGCTCCAGAGCCGTTACGTCCGACCGCCGAGGAGATAGCCAGAGTGATTAGCATAGTTGAATCGCTCCGTTCGGTTCAGACTGATCCAGCACCGCAAACCAGGCGCTTGGTTCGGTTGGTTCTTCCGGTTCCTGATTATTCGCCAGAAGATTACTATGAACTGGATTTTGAGGGGGACGAAGATTTTGAAGACTAGGATGAAGAGGTAGGTGATGAAGGTCTGGATGAGCCTATTGAACTGGACGTCTCCCCAGACAGACTCTCTGGGGTCTCCCCTCCCAGGCTTTTAGTCCCCATCCCATTTTGTGTATTACAGAAAGGTGGCAGAGACCCTCCAGCTCCCTTTGGGGGAAATTGTGGAGGAGGAGGAGCCTGACTTTGTGGAGATGATGGATATACCAGAGTCCAAGAGGTTGTCTATTCCCCTCCGTACGTCTTTTGGGAAACAGATGCACACGGTTAGAAACTCCCAATTCCTTGCCTTCAGTGGACAAAACGATGGACAAGAGGTACATGCTGTCAGGCTCCGACTTGGAGTTCCTTTATCACCAATGCAGCCATGTTGGGGTAATACAGGCAGCAGCCTGTGACAAGGCTGGCGTTCCTTCGGCTTCACATCCCCCAGATAAGGACTCCAGGAGGATAGATGCCATGGCCAAGAAACAGTACTTGGAATCTTTCCTGGGAGTCGGGCAGGCTAATTACATAGCCTATATAGCCAGATACCAAAAGTCCAGGTGGGATACGGTTTTGGAACTGGCTAAGCAGGCTTCCCCCCAGCTAGCCAAAAAGCTGAAGGAGGTGGCTGCTGTTGGGATTGTGGTATCAAAGATCCAGTTTTATGCTGCTGTGGACTCCAGTAATGTTTCATCAAGAGTCATGGCTACATCTGTGGCTCTTGGGAGAATGGCTTGGCTCTGATGCACTAGCCTAACGCAGGATACCCAGGCTAAGGATATGGATTTCCCTGTAGAAGGTAATTCTCTGTTTGGGGAGCTGACTGAAAATTTAATGAAAAAAAATGGATGAGTACAGGACCACCTACAGGAGTGCACAGGCCAAGGAAAAAGGCAGGCTACTCCTCAGAAGCAGCGTTCTAGGGGCAGGCCTTTTCACAGGCCTTTCTACCAGGCACAGGCCTCCTCTCCTTTTCCTCAGAGGGGGTTCTTCAGAGGGAGAGGCAGAAGGGGGATGAGCAGGGCTAAATCCTCCCCTCAGCCCAAGGCTCCTGCCAAGCAGACACCCTGATGTGTCAGCCTGGGTCAACTCCCCAATTCCTGTTGGAGGCAGGCTGGCTTACTACTTCCAGGCCTGGAAGTCTGTTACTTCAGACAAGTGGGTCCTGGAGGTAGTAAGTCAGGGACTGGCCCTCAGCTTCAAAATTTTCCAAAACTGAGGGTCGGTCTTTTCCACCTGCAAACATCTAAGAAACCATTACCCGAGAGGCAGAGGTTTCCTCTCTCTTGGTCCTGAAAGCCATAGACAAAGTTCCTCCGATTCACTGAGGAAAAGGCCTGTACTCCAGGTATTTCCTTACCCCAAAGAAGACAGGGGAGTGGCGACCCATCCTAGACTTGACGTTTCTAAACAAACACCTGCTCAAACCAAAGTTCAAAATGGTGACTCTGGGACTAATCCTTCCCTCCTTGAGACCAGGAGACTGGCTAGCCTCACTGGATCTCAAGGATGCCTACTTTCACATTCCAATCAGATGCTCCCACAGAAAGTACCTCAGGTTCAAATTGCCCTCAGGTCACTACCAGTTCAGAGCAATGCCCTGTGGGCTAACATCAGCTCCAAGGGTGTTTTACAAAATGCCTAGTACCAGAAGTAGCATTTCTCAAAGACAGAACTTTGCCATATTCCCATATCTGGACGACTGGCTCATGGTGGGGCAGTCTCCAGACCAAGTCAAGCCAAGCCTGCAAGTCATTCAGCACTTGCTCACCTCTCTAGGCTTTCTCCTCAATCTTCAAAAATCAGTTCTCGAACCAGTGCAGTTCCTGACCTTCATAGGAGCGGATCTGGATACTGTCCAGGCAAAGGCTTTTCTAGAAACATAGAAACATAGAATTTGATGGCAGATAAGGACCGCTTGGCCCACCCAGTCTGCCCATTTCCCTACCTACTGGATAAGCTGCAGATCCCAGTTAACCAGCAGCCTACTTCTTCTTACCTCCACCCCCCAGAATTGCCTTATGACTGTCCCATGCATGCTTGAATTCCACCACTGATTTTGACTCCACAACCTCCTCCGGAAGGCCGTTCCATGCATCCACAACCCCTCTGTGAAAAATACTTCTCACATTACCTCTGAGCCGCCCCCTCCCCCAATCTTCAAATTGTGCCCTCTTGTTCTTGCACACCTCTTTTGAAAGATGCTACCTCTTGGACTTTGTTGATTCCCTTGAGGTACTAAAGTTTCTATCATGTGTCCCCCCTTTCCTCGAGGCTATACATATTAAGCTCCTTAAGTCTCTCTTATATGTCTTCCGTCAGACCCTGCACCATTTTAGTTGCCCTCCTCTGGACAGCTTCCATCCTGTCTGTCTTTGGAGGTTGGGTCTCCAGAACTGCACACAGTACTCCAGATGGGGTCTCACCAGCTGTCTGTACAGAGGGATAATAACTTCCTGTTTTCTACTGGTGATGCCTCTCCCTATGCATCCCAGTAACTCCCCAGCCCTCCTTGCTGCCCTCTCACATTGCTTGCCCACCTTTAGGTCATCTAATATGACTACCCCCAGGTCCCTTTCCATTTTTGTTGTTGTTGGTATCTCACCCCCCATTGTGTACTCTTCCCCTTGGTTTTTGTTTCCCAAGTGCATTACCTTGCACTTCTTAGCATTGAATCTAAGCTGCCATACATTTGACCATTCCTCTAACCTTGCCAAGTCCCTTCTCATCCTTTCCACCCCACCCTGTGCATCAACTCTGTTGCAGATGTTAGTGTCATCTGCAAAGAGACATACTTTTCCTTCCAGTCCTTCTGCAATGTCGCTATAAAGACATTGAAGAGGACCGCCCAATACTGAACCCTCATGTAGCCCCACTAGTAACCCTCCTTTCTTCTGAGTGGACTCCATTTACTATTACTCTCTGTGTCCTATTCTCCAGCCAATTCTTTACCCAGGCTGTCATCTTGGGACCCACTCCCAGGCTGGCTAACTTGTATATTAATCTTTTGTGTGGGACTGTGTCAAATGCCTTGCTAAAGTCTAGGTAGGCCATGTCCACCGCCCCTCCCTGGTCTACTACTTTGGTCACCCAGTCAAAGAAATCTATCAGATTTGTCTGCCATGACCTTCCCGCTGTAAATCCATGCTGCCTTGGGTCCTGTGTCCCCTGGCCTCTAGATACTCAACAATTCTTTCCTTCAGAAGTGATTCCATCATTTCCTAATTACTGAGGTTAAACTAACAGGTCTGTAGTTTCCTGCTTCTGCCTTGCTCCCACTTTGTGAAGGGAATCACATCTGCCCTCCTCCAGTCCTCGGGTACCACCCCGTCCTCCCATGATTTGTTAAAAAGGGTAGTCAGTGGTGTCACTAGTTCTACCTCTAGCTCTTTTTAGAATTCTGGGATGAATCCCATCAGGCCCCATTGCTTTGTCCATTAGTTTTAAGAGTTCTTTCAGAACTCTTTCTTCTGTAAATGGGCTGATATCAACTTCTGTATCCAGAGTGTTACTACTGTTTGTTTTATGTACCTCCTCTTCATTTGTAAATACTGAGCAAAATATTCGTTATATCTCTGCCTTTTCACATTTCCTCCTCTGTCCGCCTCTCCTCCCTTTATTAAGCCTCACTACCCTCCCTTGGTCTTCCTTTGCTCCCTGATGTACCTATAAAAGGTTTTATCCCCCTTCTTAACTGAGTTTGCTATCTTTTCCTCGGTTTGGGCCTTTGTTGTTCTGACTGCCTTCCCAGCCTCCTTTTACTTTAACTGATACAGTTCCCTGTCCTGCTCCTTCTGCGATTCCTTGTACTTCCTGAATGCTTTCTTTTTGTGTTGAACCTTCACTGCCACTTCCTTTGAGAACCATAGTGGTTTCTTACATCGTCTTGTTTTGTTTATTTGCTTCACACAAAGGCTCGTTACCTCTGTGATGGCAGTTTATTATTCCCCATTGTTCTTCCACCCCTCCTTCCTGCCCATTTGCTGGTGCATTCCTTAGGCACTCACCCATTTTGGCAAAGTCAGCCCTCCTAAAGTCCAGTACTTTCCCTCTGTATGGCTTGACTCTATTGCTGTGTTTATTGTGAACCATACTGTTCGATGGTCGCTAGTTCCCAGATGGCTACCCACTTCTACATCTGTAATCCTCTCTCCATCTCCATTTGAGAGAATCAAGTCTAATATTGCTCCCTCTCGAGTGGGCTCCAGTACTAGTTGTCTAAGGCATGCCCCCAGGTTCTTCCCCTAACAAGGGTAAAGACACTAGCAGAATTGGCTTCTTCCTTCCGCCCTCTGGTCTCTCAGCCAGCAGCACATTTTCTTCAGCTCTTGGGCCACATGACAGCCTCCACCGCATTGGTCCAAGGTGCCAGATTTCAGATGAGGGACATTCAGTTCCACTTGAGGGCTTATTGGTCTCAAAAGAAGGTTCCTCTGATCAAGCGAGTTTAAGTGACTCGGACTCTGATCCAGGCTTTCCAGTGGTGGTTGGATCAAAGCAACCTCAGGCAAGGAGTCCCTTTTATTTCTCAGTCTTATTCTGTCATTCTGATCACAGATGCCTCTCTCCTGGGCTGGGGTGCTCATCTGGAAGACCTCACAGTTCAGGGGTTGTGGTCTACTCAGGAGTCCCTGCTTCACATCAGTTTTCTGGAGCTCAGGGCAGTGTACCTGGCTCTACTAGCTTTCTCAGTCTGTTCAGAACAAGGTGGTTCAGGTCAGAATGGACAATACCACGACCATGTGGTACATCATCAAGCAGGGAGGCACTCTGTCTACGGCCTTGTGCATGGAAGCCATGAAATTGTGATCTCTGGCTTATTCCCTACAGACAACTCTAGTAGCAGTTCACATTCCAGGGAAAGATGGCCTGATGATAGATGCCTTGAGCAGGATTTCTCACGGCCATCACAAGTGGTCCCTGGATCCTCTAGTTTTGAAAAAGATTTTCTTGAAATGGGGCACTCCTCAGATAGACCTCTTTGCAGCCCCAGACAATCACCAGCTTCCTTTCTTCTGTTGCAGACCCCCCAGTCTTGGGCTCAGTCCCCCTGGATGCTCTACTTTTGGATTGAAAGGGGACATTTTTGTATGCATTTCCTCGTTCCCCTGTTCCAAGTTCTGGTCAAAATAAGGTCACAATCTTGCAAAGTGATCCTGATTGCTCCAGATTGGGTCAGACAGCCTTGGTATCCTCTTACTGTCACTGGCTGTTCTTCCTCCTCTGGTTCTCCCCAAGAGTCACAATCTGTTAACTTCCTCTCAGGGGAGAATTTGGTACCTCTGTCTTCAGTGTCTCAGCTTCAGGGCCTGGCTCTTGAAGAGCTAGAATATGCTGGTATGAATTTGTCCCAAGGGTTTCTGGATATTCTTAAGGCCTCTAGGATACCTGCTACTAGGAAAACTTACAACTCCAAATGGAAGAGATTTAGCATTTGTATTCAGATAGGCACATTTCTCCAAGCGCCGCTGACCTGTCTACAGTCCTTGACTATATGGTTCACCTTAACGGCTTAGGTCTCAGACCAGCTACTCTCAAGGTTCATCTGTCAGCTGTTTCTGTTTCCTGTTAATAGGAAAGCTCTCTTCACTGGCATCTCATCCTCTGTTCTGCACGTTTTTCAAGGGCTCCTCCATACTAACCCTTCCTTCTGCGATCCCATTCCTGTGTGGCATCTTAATATCTGCATTGCTAAACTTATGCAGCCACACTTTGGCATCATCAGAGCTTAAGTACTTGACTTTGAAAGCTGTATTCTTGGTAGCTATCACTTCTGCCAGACGCATCAGAGAGTTGCCAGCTGTCTCTCAGTGGAGCCTGATTTTTCTCATTCCATGGGGATAAGGTGGTCCTCAGAACTAATAGGAGATCTTTACCTACGGTGGCCTCGGATTTTCACTTGAATTAGTCCATGAACCTTCTCGTCTTCTTCACTGACCATTCCTCTTCAGGTGAGAGATTTCACAGTCTGGACTTTAAGAGGGTCCTTGGCTATTTCATTGAGCATACTAAGGTCCTTAGATCTGGCTCTTCTCAGCTGTTCATCACTTGTGGGGAACACAGGCCAGCTACTAAAATAACTATTGCCAGGTGGATTGTCTCCCTCAACATCTTATGGTCTGAAAATTCAGAAACCTTTACTTCTGCTGTCTTAAGCTGAAGGGAAGAGGGAAAAAAAGAGTTGCCAATGGTCCCTTAAAGAATGTTGTCTTGGCTAGTCATGGTGAAGTGTTGTACACATCAACTAATTTTGTGTCATGGATCATTTTGCTCAGAAATGCCATGTCACAAATCTTTAGTCTTTGTGTTTTTTCCTCTGTCTGCTAATGAAAGACTACAGTTAAAATCTTGTCCTAAGATCACCATTTGTGAGGAATACTAACAAGGCTGA
Source organism: Neoceratodus forsteri (assembly GCA_016271365.2). Classification (NCBI taxonomy): domain Eukaryota; kingdom Metazoa; phylum Chordata; order Ceratodontiformes; family Ceratodontidae; genus Neoceratodus; species Neoceratodus forsteri. Next base: position 775,308,453 of record CM057453.1, on the reverse strand, counting down.
AAAAGTTGGAAAAGTGCCACTCTTTCTGCCTTTGTTTGTGCTGCATAGACATTCAATATCCTATATAAGGTCCCATGTAGTCTAACTTCCACAAGTAATGCCCTTCCTGGTAAAATGTCTAAACCGTTTAGTAAGTGAAATTGAATACCCGAAAATAAAATTGCAACTCCAGAGCGTGGATCTGGACCTATGGACCAGTAAGAGGGCCCAATGAACCAATAAAAGGGCCCAGCATGCCACTGATGTGTTGCTTCCTTTATGTCCTGCAGGGTATGTAATCTGGTATCCTGCAGAAGAAAGATGCCAGTGCTGAAGGACCTTAAGTATGAAAACACAGCTTGTTTTTTGCTGTGGTTCTTCATACTATTAACATTACATGAGTGTAATGTAAGGTGGGCATCATTTGAGATTGTGGGGTGCATGTCTATCATGGGGGATGCTTTGTTGTACTTCTAGTTTCTCTTGCATGCTTAAGTATAACTTTTGCGGGTGGTTTCATTATGGGAGGGTTAGCATTTTTCATTGGCAAAGGGTCTTCCCTATCTGAACTCACATCTGGTAAGGAGGACCATACCGAAGTCGTAGGACTCGTTGCCTGAGGCTTCTGGGATGTTTGATAGGCCCTCAAACCTATTGGTAACAGTGATGCATATTGTTTTGAGGACCGTGGGTGTGGGCTGGAACAAATTTTGCCTACGCCTAGTGGCTTTCCTAGTTTTCTGTGTCTGATTGTACTTATGGTGGTGGTGGGGGCATTTCCCCTATCCTGCTCCTTTCTTTTTGCTGGGGTATTGTGCCACTCACTCTTTCACGGTTTCCCTGAAGGAGGGGGTGGTTCTGAAGCTCGTGAGTGGTGCCTCTCTTCACTAATATAGAAAACTGCCTGTCCTCCCACCAAGGGTCCTGTGGTCTGCTGTCTTTCCTTAGTTCTGAGTTTTGTGGGGGGCGCTGAGCATTTGGAAAATATCTACCCCTTGACCTTTGAACTACAGCAATCGGCAATCTTTGCTCTTCACTATCAGTTTGATTTGATTGGTTATGTGCTGCCCAGGGGCAAGTGTGGTAAGAATACCCCTTCGTGTCACATAAATTGCAGAGCTATTCATTTCTGCACTGCCAACTTGTGTGCCCCAATTCTCTGCATAGTGTACATTACAATTTATCACAGACTACTGATGTGACCAGTTTCCCCACATCTGTAACAAACTGAGTTGACCTTGATAAAATAAAACTCCTCTGTCACGCCCTATAAAAAACTGTTTGGCAAATGTAAACCAGTTTAAGTAGTATGCAAATCAATCTTCACTCTCCACCCCCTAATCCATATTTTTCTGTCGTCAAAGATGGCCTCCAGATTCTCCATGACTGCATCTCTGGTTAAGCCAATATAAGAGATTAGTCACACTAACCCCTTCATTATAAAAAAGCACAGTTACTATTCTGCTTGCTGGTTTGGTCAAGGGGATGGCTTCGAAGGGTGACTGCAATGGGGTTGATTTCAGGTTATGATACAGTTCCCAAAATTTCTGTAAGCCGCTTTTTAGTTTGAAGCTGACATCAAATGTTTGTTCACCAGAAACCTGTATTAAAGCATAAATTTCTGCTGCAGCATACTTCATGGACTTTTTCAGTAATGTCCTGGCAATGAACAAACTTTCTGAAAACACCTTTAAGCCTCCTTTATATATTAATCTTAGTGTTCTGTCTTTTTAGCAGGATATACTGGTTCTCGAAAACAAAAGATGCAAGTGACCTGTTACCTTTTGTCTGTTAGCGTTCTTCTGGGTTAGTATTATCCTGGTATTCAGATGTCCCAGGCCTAGAGGTGCTTGGACTGGGTATACCATCCCCTGTCATTAGCTCATCAGGCTGAGTAGGGCTTGTTATAGTTTCATGATCTGTGGGTGGAACATTTAGTTCAAGTTGTGGGTGCTGAGTTAACTACAATATTTCTGGGATGTGAAAGGGTGACATTGCATTAACCACTGGACTCTCTGAGGCTGCACCCCTGGTATTTCTTGGGGGAACATCGGGTGCAACATTTGTATATTCTGGAAGAGGCTCTAAGGCCCATCTGTCGTTTTTTCGTTCTGGTAGAAATAGACTCTTGCTGTTCTGGCTTTTCCTTATCTGAATGACCATCAACCTGGGAAGATGCCCATGATGCAGTATCAGAGTCTGTCATCCTCAGAAAGATCATCTTGTAAGCTGGAAAAAGGGTTGGCCAAAGGAAGGGCACTTGTCAGTAGGACGAACTGCCCCTTAACCATTTCACCCTTCCTTTATGTTTGCAGGGCTCCACTGTAAAGTCAACAGGCACAGGCGGAGGGGCCATAACTCCAGAAGCCACATCCTGTGGTGATGGTTCTGCAGGGTCAGGATCAGGTGGATCAAGCCTAGTAGTGCGATTTAGAACCTAGATTCATAGTGGGTTCTGTTCGTGGGGTAACTGAAGGGTTTTGGGGGGGGGGGTCTGAGTCACGAAAACCATATGCCCTTTTTTGTTTGTGGATGTAAATATCCTGTATACCATAATCTGCCTCCTCTGTTATGGCAGGCCCGGGGTAATCTGTAAAACAGTGCTCAACTTCAGCACATAAATTGCACCGTCGCAGATTGCCACAATGAAAACCAGAATGGCCTGCTTCACCACACTGGGTGCATTTAAAAACATTGCAATTAGGGCTAATGTGTCTAGCAGAGCCACATTTGAAACACCTACTTGATTGTCCTGGATAAAAAATAAAGCTTATCGCTTCCAAAATGCATACAGTTAGGCAGATGTTGGAGTTCATTGTCTTAATACTGCAATTTGATCTTTCTCCTCCTACCCCCATTCCAAAATCCCTTACTACTATCTAAAATGGGATCCTGGGTACCTTACAGTGTACATTTCTTTTCCAACCAATACAAGATGTCAACAATATTTTCCCCTTCATTTTGGAATAGGACAGTAATCACTCTAAACGATTGTTCCAGGTTATCCCTCTGATTAAGCAGAGTACAGAGGTTTTTCAAGGAGGCATATTCCCCCTTCCCCCCAAGAATCTTTCCAACAGTTCTGGGGTGTGAAAACTGACATCAGATGTGAACTCCCCTGGGGCATATAAGACAGCATACACATCTGCAGGTGTAAACCAAAGGGACAGTTTCAACAAGGTCTTCCCACATAAAAACAGTCAGGAGGGGTCTCCATGCCACCCAAATACCTGAACCACAGGGCATTGCGTCTGTTAGCTCTATGGGTTTTCCAAATAAGCTGGCATATGTTGGATCTGAATCACCCTGTGGGGTTTCTCCCTGAGAGGCCTCTTCTGTACTGGGTAAATGATCAGAAATAGGGGGATCCTAGTCCACTATTTGGGCTTTCTCAGACTCTTCTGGAATATCCTGCAAAGGAGAGTGAAAGACGTTACCCGAGACTGGCCCCTGCTGCATCTGTAGCACATCCACTCCAGTTTGTGACAGTGTTCTTCTGCAGAGCATCAGGTAGAACACTTTGTTGTTGGCCTCGATCCTGTGGTGCGTCAGGAATCCAGACACCAACAGCGTTTAGTTTCCAGCCGGCCCCTCTCAGTGCTCGCTCTGGGGACCAGCCACCCATGACAGCATTCTGCATCAAAGGCGAGCTCTGCAGCTCCTTAACAGAAGCTGTTTGCTGGGGATCACACTTGGAAATACAAAGCTTCATGGTGTCAGTGACCAGACCTGGTGAGCCTTTAGGAGTACACTTTCTTTTCCTCATCTTGCAATTTAAGGTGAACTCTTGCTTCCTCCAAGTGCTCCACAGCACACATTTCTTTTTGTAAGATTGCTTGCTTCTCAGCGAGGGATAACTCCCCCTGTAAGTAAGCCGTTCCAACAGGGCCCTACCACTTCATACTCTGGTTCTAACACCCCAGAGGCATCCATATAGACATCCAAAATGTCCTGCTCTGACAAAATCATAGCGTCATCGACAGCACCTGGAGCCATAGCAGGATCACAACCTGCACCTCGTACAGCTGCGATTGGACTGGAGTCTCCCTTAGCAGGATCAGCGTTTCCCTCTACAGGCAGAGTAGGGGAACTTTTTAATCAGAACTTAAAAGAACATACAAATTAGTATTGCATCATACATAAGCATAAAAAAGGACAAAGATACAGTATTACATCATACTTTATACCCATACAGAAATGAAAATACTGTAAACATACCCCCTCCCTACGAAGAGTAGGGGAATTTTTTGTTCGTAACTTAAAGAACAGACAAACCAGTATTACTTATTAAATCATAAGAATGGATAAAACATGAACACAAGAGTATTACATCATGCTTTAAACTCAAAACATAACTAAAATTACTGTAAGCATACCCCCTCCCTAAGTGGACTAGGACTTGCCTTAGTACTTTGACTATCTTAAATAACTTCTTGATTAAAAGCAAGCTATAAGGCTTGATATACAGGCTAGGTCATTATACAATCATAGTATCACTTGAATAAAGTTAGGCTATAATAGAAACATAGACTTTGACGGCAGATAAGGACCACTTGGCCCACCCAGGCTGCCCATTTCCCTACCTACTGGATAAGCTGCAGATTTTAGTTAACCAACAGCCTACTTCCTGCCACCCCCCCCACACTATAATTGCCTTATGTCTGTCCCACACATGTTTGAATTCCTTCACTGTTTTAGACCCCACAGCCTCTCCAGGAAGGCGGTTCCATGCGTCCACCACTCTTTCTCCGTGAAAAAAAATTTCCTCACATTACCCCTGAACCGTCCCACCTCTGTCTTTAAATTGTGCCCCCTTGTTCTTACACATCTCTTTTTCTGAAAGATGCTACCCTCCTGGACTTTGTTGATTCCCTTGAGGTACTTAAATGTTTTTATCATGTCCCTCCTTTCATCAAGGGTATACATATTAAGCTCTCAGTCTCTCTTCATATGGTTTCTGATGCAGACCCTGCACCATTTTAGTTGCCCTCCTCTGGACTGCTTCCATCCTGTCTATGTCCTTGCATAGGTGAGGTCTCCAAAACTGCACACAGTACTCTAGATGGGGTCTCACCAACTGTCTGTATAGGGGGATAACCACTTCCCTTTTTCTACTTGTGATGCCCCTTCCTATGTATCCCAGTATCCCCCATCTCTCCTTACTGACTTCTCACATTGCTTACCCACCTTTAGATCATCTGATATGACTACCCCCAGGTCCCTTTCCATTTTTGTTGTTAGTACCTCCCCTGCTATTGTGTGCTCTTCTCCTGTTTTTTTTGTTTGCCAGGTGCATTACTTTGCACTTCTTTGCGTTGAATCTAAGTTGCCATATGTCTGACCATTCCTCCAACCTTGCCAAGTCCCTTCTCATCCTTTCTCCCCCCCTTGTGTATCAACTCTGTTACAGATCTTTGTGTCATCTGCAAAGAGGCATAACTTCAAACAACATGAAGTCTTGCTATATTATGACACATGCAGTTTGTCCCAGCCTTAGAACTGCTCCAGAGGTGAAAGAGTTAACTTCCATGCCAGGCATGGAACTTGGAGCGCAAGCTCGGTTGAAAATTCTATCTCTTGTTCTTCAAACTTAAACTGTCAGATTCTTTACTCCGCCTCACTGAACAGTCACTCCGGAGATTCCTCCTTCTGCATGGTTCATTTTGTCTGTTAAAGTATAAAAGTTTTCGTCTTTTTAACCGAAATTAAACCGCAACCGGTCGGTTCAAGCTCTATCTGTGGTATTGTAAGTACTAGATAGGTTTTACATTTATTTTCTGTGTGGAACTTGTAAACATTTTTATCGGTTCGGTTTGAACCGATCAAGTTACTTCTATTACATTACAGTCTTTTAGAAGTGCGGTTCCCGGTTCTTATCAGTTCTAAAAAAAAAACGGATTTAATTACGTGTTTTTCCACAACCTGTAACACGGTCAGGAACTGATAAGGGTGTCTTGCCTGGCGGATTGCCGAAAAAAGGCAAGTTTTTGGTTAGGACTGGCCATGTCTGAGAAACCCAAAAGAAAAACCGGGCCCACTGGGTTTCAGCACTGTGTTGTATGTGGGGAAGCCTTTGCCAAGGCTGACCCCCACACCACATGTGTTGTCTGGGGTTGACCACCTCAACTCAGACTGCCAGATTTGCATGGGTTTTCCTGCAGCTACCTTGGATAAGAGAGTTGGTAGACTCGGGGAACGGGACGCCATAAAGTCCGCTGACCCAGATGGCCAGCCCGGTTCGGTTTCAACCGAACCGGAGGGAGTGCCCTCTGACCAGGGCGATACTTCCTCGGGCCAAAGGAGAGCCGACTCTGAGGAGTCGGTTCCAACAAATAAATCTAGAAAATCAGCTGGTGTGGAGTCAAAACTTCCCTCTCCAACCGCTGAAGAAATAGCTAAAGCAATAAAATTGTTCAGTTCTCGGTTCCGGACCGAACCGCATCAGGTAAGCTCAGTTCGGTCAGTTCCTCCGTTCAGGAGTATTATTTAAGGGAATTTTATGAACCAGAGGAGGGGAAGAGGAGTGTGAGGAGAGTGAATGGTTTTGAAAGTCTGATGTGCCCATTGAACCGGACATCTCTCCAGACAGACCTTCAGGAGCGTCTCCCCCTAGGCTTTAAGTCCCCTTCTCACTTCATGTTTTAAAAAAAAAAAAAGTGGCTGAAACCCTCCAGCTTATGGATGAAGCTGTGGATGATCAGGAGGAGCCTGATTTTGTAGAAATGATGGATATCCCAGAGTCTAGGAGACTGTCTATTCCTCTGCATAAATCTTTTTGGAAACAGGCTGTAAAGATTTTAAAAGCTCCTCACACCATATCTCCTGTTGATAAAGGAATGGACAAAAGGTATGCATTATCAGGCTCTGATATGGAGTTCCTTACACAACAATGCAGCCACGTGGGGGTGGTGCAGGCTGCAGCCTGTGACAAGGCAAATGTTCCCTTAGCCTCTCACCCCCCTGACAAGGACTCCAGAAAGATAGATGCCATGGCAAAGAAACAGTACATGGCAGCTTCCTTAGGACTCAGACAGGCTAATTATATGGCTTATGTTGCTAGATATCAAAAATCCAGATGGGATACTGTTTTAGCTCTTGCAAAGCAGGTTCCTGGCCAGCTGGCAGAAGAGCTGGAGCAGGTGGCCCCTGATGGTATTGAGGCATCCAAGGTGCAATTCCATGCTGCAGTGGACTCTAATGATGTATCGTCCAGAGTCATGGCTACAGCTATGGCTCTCCATAGAATGGCTTGGCTCAGATGTACTAGCCTGTCACAGGATACCCAGACTAAGGCCATGGATTTCCCTGTTGTGGGCAACTCTCTGTTTTGGGGAGCAAACAGAGAATTACATGAAAAAAATGGATGAATATAGAACCACCTATAGGAGTGCACAGGCCAAGGAAAGGCAAGTCGCTTTCCAAAGGCAGCCTCCCAGGGGCAGGAGTAGGCCTTTTCATAGGACTTTTTACCAAGCCCAGGATTCCTCTTCAGCTTTTGCACAGAAGGGGTTCTTTAGAGGGAGAGGCAGACGGGGTGCAGACAGGCCTGATTCCACCCCTCAGCCTAAAGCCCCTGCCAAACAGGCACCTTGATGGGGCTCCCAGGGCCGATTCTCCACTACCTGTAGGGGGCAGGCTGGCTTACTGTTTCCAGGACTGGGAGTCTCTAACGTCAGACAAGGGGTCCTGAAGTAGTAAGCCAGGGACTGGTTCTCAGCTTCAAAAAACTTCCAAAGATGAGAATCAGATCCTCTCCACCTGCAAATCCTTCAGAGGTCTTCCCTGGAGGCAGAAGTCTCTGCCCTCCTGGCTCTCAGAGCTGTGGAAAGGGTTCCACCCCACACCAAGGCAAAGGGTTGTACTCCAGGTACTTCCTTACCCCAAAAAAGACAGGAGAATGGCGGCCCATCCTGGATCTCAGGTATCTAAACAAACACCTTTTGAAACCAAAATTCAAAATGGTGACTCGGGGAATTATTTTACCCTCTAAGGCCAGGGGACTGGCTAGTGTCCCTGGACCTCAAGGATGCTCTATTTTCATGTTCTCATCAGAAGCTCCCATTGAAAGTACCTCAGATTCGAACTGCCCTCAGGTCATTACCAGTTCAGAGCAATGCCCTTCGGCCTTACATCTGCCCCAAGGGTATTCACAAAATGCCTGGCAGTAGCAGTTGCCCACTTAAGAAGGCAAAAATTGCCATCTTTCCTTTGACGACTGGCTCATAGTAGGCCAGTCCACAGACCAAGTCAGGTTACACCTTCAAGTAACTCAGCAACTGCTAACTTCTCTAGTTTCCTTCTCAATTTTCCAAAGTCAGTCCTAGAGCCTGTTCAGTTTCTCACCTTCATAGGTGCAGAACTGAGCACAAAAGAAGCCAGAGCCTTCCTTCCTCTGGAAAGGGCAAGTACCCTGATTTCTCTGGCTTCCTCCTTCACCCTGCGGGTCTCTCGACCAGCAAGGCACTTTCTACAGCTCCTGGGACACATGACTGCTTTGACAGCAGTAGTGCAGGGAGCCAGATTTCAGATGAGGGACATCCAGTTCCATTTGAGAGCCTTTTGGTCTCAAAGAAAGGACCCTCTAACCAAATTAATTCCAGTGACTCGAACCCTGATCCAGGCCCTTCAGTGGGGCAGGACCAGGGCAATTTGAGATTGGGGGTCCCCTACCCCTCAGTCTCACTCCTAATCCTTACTACAGATGCATCCCTATTGGGTGGTGGAGCTCACATGGGCGACCTCACCACCCAGGGATTGGGGTCCCTCAGGAATCTCTGCTCCACATCAATCTGTTGGAACTCAGAGCAGTTTTTCTAGCACTTCAAGTTTTTTTTTTTTTTTTCAAATCTGTTCAGAACAAGGTTATTCAAGTCAGAACAGACAATACCACCACAATGTGGTACATCAATAAACAAGGGGGCACTCTGTCTACGGCCTTGTGCACCGAAGCAACGAAGTTGTGGTCTCTGGCTTACTCCCTGAACACCTCCCTTGTAGTAGTTCATCTCCCAGGCAAGGGCAATGTCCTGGCAGATGCTCTCAGCAGGATTTCTCAAGGCCATCACAAATGGGCTCTGGATCCCCTAGTTCTGGAGGTGGTATTGCCAGATGGGGCACACCCCAGATAGATCTTTTTGCAGCCCCAGACAATCACCAACTTCCTCTCTTTTGTTGCAGGCCCCCAGTGTTGGGCTCAGTCCCCCTGGGTGCCTTCCTTCTCAGTTGGGAAGGGAAGTTTCTCTATGCCTTTCCACCCTTCCCTCTCCTGTTCAAAGTGATAGTTAAAATCGGGTCTCAATCCTGCAAGATGTTTCTGATTGCTCCAGACTGGGCCAGACAGCCCTGGTACCCTGTCCTTAGCAGTCCACCATCCCCTGTGTCTCCCAGGAATCACAATCTTTTATCATCCTGTGCTCAGGAGAGGGTTTGGGTACCGAACCTCTCATCTCTCAATCTCAAGGCCTGGCTCTTGAAGAGTTAGAATTTGCTGACCTACACCTTTCCCAAGGTGTATTGGATATTCTGAAGGCTTCAGAGCCTTCCACCAGGGCTACTTATAATTCCAAATGGAAGAGATTTTTCCATATGGTGCTCTGGGAAGCATATTTCCCCAGAATCTGCTGACTTACCCGCAGTCCTGGATTATATGGTTCATTTAAATACTTTAGGGCTGAGACCAGCTACCCTAAAAGTGCACTTGGCAGCCGTGTGTGCTTTCTTGTCAGCAGGTAAGCCCTCTTGTCTTTCACCTCATCCTGTATTCTCCAAGTTTTTCAAAGGGTTGCTTCACACCAACCCCCCATTTAGGGATCCTTCCCCTTCCTGGGGTCTTAATATTTGCATTGCCCAGCTTATGCAACACCCTTTTGAGCCCTTGTCCTCAGCAGAGCTCAAGTACTTGACTTGAAAAACTGTGTTTTTGGTAGCCATCACTTCTGCCAGGCGCATAAGTGAGTTACAAGCTTTGTCAGTGGAGCCTGATTTTATCTCCTTTCATGGAGATAAGGTGATCCTCAGGACTAACAGAAAGTTCTTGCCTAAGGTGGTTTCAGATTTCCACCTTAATCTATATCTCTCTCTGTGTACTTCACTGGCCATTCCTCTTCTGGTGAGAGGAGGTTGCACAGTTTAGATGTCAAAAGATCACTTAGCTACTACATAGATCATACCAAAGGTCACAGGTTTAACTCCCTCCAACTGTTCCTCACTTATGGTGAGGTTGGCAAAGGGAAACCTGCCACTAAAAGATCCATTGCCAGGTGGATCGTCTCTTGTGTCCAATTCTGCTATGAAGAACTGGGTAAAATTCCTCCCTCAGGCCTGAGGGCTCACTCCACCAGAGGTACAGCTACATCTCTGGCTGCTGCCAGGGACATTTCTATCCTAGAGATATGTCAAGCAGCTACCTGGAAAACGGTGCACACTTTTAGTAAGCATTACTCCCTGGACATCCAGGCTAGGAGTGATGCTCGTTTTGGCACAGCTGTGCTTCAGAGCCGATTTTCTAAGTAGGTTCTGTCCCTCCTCCATGGAGGTACTGTTGTGTAGTCTGCATATGTCATAATATAGCAAGACTTCATGTTTTTGAAGAAAAATTACTCACCTTAGTAATGTTGTTTCTTCTAATGGAGTCTTGCTATATTATGACTCCTCCCGCCTGCCCCTCTCAGAACCTTACTCTTGGGGATGTGGGTGGGCAGGGCAGCTTAGCACTTTTAGATGCTCACCTTGTTTTTCACCCCTCCTTTTGGGGTGATCTTTGTTGTGTTGTCATTTTTTGGGTCTCCTGACTTGAGTCTCCTTTGTGGCACCAAAAAATGGGTTTAATTAAGTAGCCAGTTGGCTAGTGTAGGTTTACAGCTTCCACACAGAGTCTTAGTGAGTTTTTGCTAGTAAAGATCTGACAGTTTGTTTGAAGAACAACAGATAGAGCTCAAGCTCGGTTGAAAATTCTAAGTTTCATGCCTGGCATGGAAGTTAACTCTCACCTCCGGAGCAGTTCTAAGGCTGGGACAAACTGCATATGTCATAATATAGCAAGGCTCCATTAGAAGAAACATTACTAAGGTGAGTAATTTTTTCTTTCCCTCCAGACCCTCTGCAATGTCACCTATAAAGATGTTAGAGGACTGGACCTAGTACTGAGCCCTGAGGTACTCCACTAGTGACCTTTCTTCCTGAATGTGTTCCATTCGCTATTACCTTCTGTGTCCTGTTGTACAGCCAGTTTGCTACTCAGGCTACCACCCTGGGACCCACTCCCAGGCTGGTTAACTTGATTATCAATCTTGTGTGGGACTGTGTCAAATGCCTTGCTAAAGTCTAGGTAGGCCATATCCACAGCCCCTCCCTAGTCTATTACTTTGGCCACCCAGTCAAAGAAATCTATTAGATTTGCCTGACATGACCTTCCTGCTGTAAATCCATGCTGCTTTTGGTCCTGTGCCCCGCTGGCCTCTAGGTACTTGATGGTTCTTTCTTTCAGAAGTGATTCCATGATTTTCCCTAGCACTGAGGTCAAACTACCCCTGAGAACTGCTGTCAGAATTGTGGGATGTATAGTCTTGGGGAACAGACATGGGGTTATAATTGCATACTCGTATCTACCCTTTATGATGAAATAGCAAATTTGCAAACTAGGATGTCATTGAAAGCTGACATAAATCTCAGAACTATATTGACTCCATGGCAACAAAACTTGAAATTACTATACCCAAGTCAAACTCAGAAATTAACATACAGTCCCCTTCAAACAGAGATAAAATGTTCACAATTGACTAGGTCAGATGATGCATGGGCACTTGTGCCAACAAGTAAACATAAAACAAAAAGGAGAGGTGGTCAGGTCTACTCCTGTACCCCACGGTTACCTTTTAAGCAGTGGGTTTGAATCATTACAATTACATGACTATTCCACCTCTCAAATTATAGTCAAACCTTCTAGACACCTACCATGTTACACAGGATTAGCCCCAATGTAACACCACCTGTAGCATCTTCTAAATTGACACTTTATTCAGAAACAGTACCCAGAGAACCCACTTTATCACAACCCTACAAATCAATAGTCGAGACAGCTTGAAAACTTCTACAGTTGTTGATAGTCTTAAACCAGTTTTTGTCTTGGGCGATTCTGTCATTAAACACACAGACAGATTAATATGTAACCCAGACAAAACTAACCATACATGCTGTAGTTTCAGAGGAGCAAGAATGTCTGACATCACTAAAATGACCAAATCTATACTTAAAAATCAACCACAGGGGGCACTAGTGATGGTCCATGCTGGTATGAATGACATCAATAGGACTACACTAACTGAATAAAAAAGGATTTTATAGCTTTGAACAATGTATTGGTTGATATAGGATGTGGTGTGTGTTTCTCTGAAATTCTCCCTGTACCTAGAGCCACCACAGGCATCACAGATAAAATTAAGGCACTAAATGAGTGGCCTAGGAAGTGGTGCCTCAAACAAAACATCACATGCTTAACTTACTGGGAAGGTTTTTTAATAGACACTTCCTCTACTGTTGGGACAGCTTACATTTAAGTAGAAGAGGAAGCTCAATTCTTGGGGAAAGAAATTGCCTAATTTATTCATAAAACTTTAAAAGACATGGGGGAGAATTGACTCATTTCCACATCTTTAACTAGTAAGGATAATCACACAGTCTTACTTTGAGATGCAGCTCTTGCAGCAGGTAACACCATTAGGACTGAAGCCGGCAGGCATCAGGACCCCACGGAAATCTTCTAGCTAGCCGTCTTCAGCAGGGACTGCCTCTGACGTCGGTCCCGCCCCCAACGTCAGACGTAGTACATAAGGAGTCAGTCCCGCCAGATTCCCTAGTTCTTTCCCGCTGTTGACTTGCATGTCTCGACCCTTCGGTTCGTTTCTAGCGCGCGACGCCTGGTTAAGTTCTTCCTTTTAAGGAAAAGTTCATTCCTACTGCATAGTTGCTGTCTGATGTCCTTTCCAACCTCCGTGGAAGGCCATCCGTCGAAGTGCGCCTGTGGGAAGCAAATCCCGTTTAAAGACCCGCATTCAGCCTGCGTCCGATGCCTAGGCCCAGACCACGACACCCGGGCCTGTACCTTCTGCCAGAGATTCAATAGCTGGACCCGGATCTGTCGCCAGAAGGCCCTTCAGGCGTTCCTGCTCGAGGAAAAGATTAAGGCCATGGACGCAGCCTCCAAGGGGGAATCCTCTGATAAGGCCTGGAGACACCTTGAGAAGCATAGGAAGAGGGTGAGATCCAAGTCCCCGTCTAGGGCCTCTGACTCCCGTAGCTCCGGCTCCCGGTCTGACTGCTTCCCTTCCCGGGGTCTGCTCTCGGCCTCCCCCTGCAGCGGTGAAGACTCCTTCTGGTTCTTCCTCAGGCCAAGACCTCCAGGCCCTCCTCTTCTTCGGCTTCCAGGGCCCCGCCGAGGTCCGGGGACCGCCACCACCACCACAAGTCCAGTTCCTGCCATTTGGGGCCCGATGCCCGGTCAGTCTCCTTGCCTCCTCCTCCCCAGCGGAAGACCAAAGAGGTGACTTCACTCAAGAGATCGTTGGATCTGACATTGGCCCACCCGACGTCGGCCAAACACCATCGGTCCTGAGAGCCGACAACTGCCAGACGCCCGTTGCCGGTTAGGCCTTCGCCACCACGGATGCTGGCCGGGGGACCGACGCCCGTATCTACAGAGAGGAGAACCCCATGCCTCCCACCGACATCTGTCAGAAGGCGATCACGGAGGAGGAGCTGACCCAGCCTGAGGACCAGATGGGCAAACCCGGTCCTGTCGCACCCCCCAGGGAGCCCTCCCTGGAACCCAAGACGCCTGGGGAGCCGACGCCAGAGCCCGACGACCGGCCATCGGCACCCGGTCAGTCGTCTAGCCTCAGTATTTCTGAGGTTAAGGGGCTGTTCACCTACTGGTGGGATACCATAAAAAAGGATGTGGTTCCCACACCTCCGACTCCACCGGCCCCCGCGCCCCCCACTCCATCTGGGGCTGCAGGCCAAGTACCTTCCCCCCAGGAGCCTATGGATCCTCCTAGGGGTAGGCCAGAAAAGAGAAGACCTCCGTCCAGATCATATTCAGGGTCACCCAGCCCCAAGAGACCCAGAAGACGCAGTCATTCGCCTTCGATGGAGGACACGGGATCGGACTTCTCGGACGGATCCAGATTCCCCTCTCTGATCAGCGTCCCCTGTCCGGACCCACGTGAGCTCCCAAGATCTCCTCCGGATGACCCATCGTTCTCGGAGATTGAGACATATCCAGGAGAACATGGGCTGGGACGCCGAGGAACTCGACCCCGAGAGATTATGCCTTGCCAGATATCTTCGGCAAAAAGATCCAAAGCCTATAGTGGTGCCACCCTTGGTGGACACCTTTGTGGACATCACCAAGACAGCGTGGAAGCATCCACACTCGCTTCCGGCGATGCCGAAGAAAACTGACCGCCTGTACAAGGCCCCTAGGGAGGACCAGTACTTGGCATCACATCCTCTGGCCGATTCTCTGGTCATTACAGCCTCTCATGACCGGTACCAGAGGCCGCAACATTTGAGCACCCTGCCACCAGACCCAGAGTCCAAGCAGCTGGATGCTATGGGCAGGCGCACGTATGCATCCGCTACCTGCGCCATCAGGTCCCTCAACTATTTAACCCACATGGTAGTTTCAGAACACCTTGTGGGAGCAGGGACTGGATCTGGTGGAAAAGATGCCGGAAGGTGAGCAGAAGGAGGAGTTGCTTCAACTCCTTCGCACGGGTTCAGATGTGGGAACCCAGGTGCTGCGAGCCGCGTATGATTCCTCAGACTCCTCGGCCAGAGCAGCAGCTTCAGGCATATGCCTCCGGAGACCCTCTTGGCTCCGTGTCTCTGGTTTTATCCTGGACATCCAGAAGAACATCCTGGATGCCTCGTTTCATGGAGAAGTTCTTTTTGGTGAGTCCTCAAGGTCCTCACCAAACTTCAAGAGGAGAGGCGGGTAATGGTCTGTCCAGCCATGTACGACCCAAGCTTAGTTCCTTCGTAGGAACCAAAGTCGCTGAGGTCGATGCAGAGACAGCAGTCCCAAGACCGCCCGCAACAGGGGGACTCCTTCTCCCACAGAGCCCAGGGGAAGTCGTCCGCGGGCCCAGCCCGCAGGACCCTCAGCCGCCACAGCATGACTCCTTCCTGGCCCCCAGCCCTCGGGATCAATGGGACACCAAGGTCGGGGGTCGTATCGCGGACCACCTGCCAGGGTGGCAGTCCATAACCACCGACAGGTGGGTTCTTCACTTGGTCAAAGAGGCCACTTTATGGAATTCGTGGACAAGCCACGCACAAGGCCTCCTCTGCTCTCCCGTTACTCGGGTCAGCACAAATCACTCATCAGGCAAGAGGTACTCGCACTCCTGCAAAAGGGAGCGGTGGAGTATGTCCCAGAGAACCAGAAAGGATCCGGATACTATTCCCACTTTTTTCTGGTTCCGAAGAAAACAGGGGACCTCTCTCCAATCTTGGACCTCAGCAACCTCAACATGTCTGTCGCCTACAAACGTTTTCGGATGGTGATCCTCCAAGGGCTCATTCCAATGCTGAAAAAGGACGCCTTCTTAGCGTCCCTGGACATGCAGGACACCTACCTGCACATCCCAGTAGCTCAAGCGCACAGGAGGTTCCTGCGCTTCGAGTTTCTCGGCCACCACTTTCAGTTCCGGGCTCTTCCGTTCGGACTGTCATCGGCCCCCAGGGTCTTTACCAAGTGTTTGGCAGTCGTGGCAGCGTCTCTAAGAAGACAGGGCCACTATGTGTTCCCGTACCTGGACGATTGGCTTCTCATGGCTGCCTCCAAAGAGGCGCTGTTGCTGGCTATTCAGAGCACCCAGGATCTGTTCCAGTCTCTGGGCATTCTTATCAACTACAAGAAGTCTCTCCTGGTACCGTCCCAGAAGCTGCAGTTCATAGGAGCAGTTGTGGACACCGTCCAAGGGAAAGCCTTCTTCCCGATGAAAGAGCTGAACACATCAGATCCTCATCGGGATCTCTCGCTAAGAAGACTATACCATCAGGCTGGTCCTTCGCTTGCGCGGAACATGGCTGCGCCATTCCAACCATCCCTTTGGCAAGGCTCCATATGCGGGTAACTCAGTGGATGCTCAAGGTGCAGTGGGACCAAAAGCAAGACCACATGCAGCATCCAGTCAGAATCACGAACGCCGTGATTCGAGACTGGCAATGGTGGCTAGACCCGGGGACACACTCTGCGGGGGTCCTGTTTACAGCGCCGTCCCCGGAGGCAATTGTCTCCACAGACGCCTCAGGGCTGGGGAGCGCACCTGAACGGGGTGAGGTCCCAGGGAACATGGACCCCTCAGGAAGCCCACCTCCACATCAGTGTTCTCGAGATGAGGGCGGTCCTTTACGACCTGCAGGCCTTTCAGTCAGAAATCCCGTTGAGTACTCTTCTGCTTCAGATAGATAACACGGCGGTAATGTATTACCTCAACAAACAGGGAGGCGCACACTCTTACCCCCTTTGCAGGGAAGCTATGAGAGTGTGGGATTGGGTAATCCGACACGACGCGAGCCTGATTTCAGTTCATGGTCCCGGAGTGGACAACACAATCGCAGACTGGCCGAGTCATTCCCAGGCCAGAGTCCAAGAATGGGAACTTCTTCAGGAGGTAGTAGAGGATCTGTTTCTTCGATGGGGCACTCCAGAGTTGGACTTATTCGCTTCCACATCCAACACAAAACTGCCCAATTTTTGCTCGCTAGATCCAGGGCCTGGTGTTTTCTGGCGAAACGTGTTGTCCCTCTCCTGGGCGGACAGATTCCTCTACGCTTTCCCTCCCTTCCCGTTGATCTAGAGTCCTTCTCAAACTGCGCAGGGAGCACGCAGCAATGATCCTGGTAGCGCCTTTCTGGCCCAGGCAGATCTGGTTCCCCATGCTGACGCAATTGTCCCGGGAACCTCCAGTTCCATTGCCTTTCAGCTCCCATCTTTTGTCTCAGGAGGAGGGTTCACTAGTCCACCCGGACTTACGCTCAGTGAACCTGCATGCCTGGCTCCTTGAGACATAGCCATTATGCGACACACGGGTCTTGCAAGAGGTGGCTGAAGTCCTTTTCATGCGGCCAGAAAGCCGGCAACGCATGTGACGTACGCCATGAAGTGGCGCCATTTTTGTTTGTGGTTGCATGCACGCGGCCTTTCCCCTTTAGAATGCCCAGTGAAAATTGGTTCTGGAATACCTACTTTCCCTCTCTTTCCGGTCTCGCCTACTCCTCCATTAAAGTTCACCTCTGCGTGATTTCGGCCTACCACTTCCCGGTAGGACAGCGCACAGTGGCACAGCTAGATGCCTCTCGAGACTTCCTGAGAGGGGTGTTACACCTTAGGCCACCCATCAAGGATCCTGCCTCCTTGGGACTTGCTCTTTTGTCCTGGAACAACTCACGCTCCCCTTGAACTCCACAGATTGTGAGCTGCGCTTTCTGTCGAAAACGCTATTTCAAACACCATGAAGTCTTGCTATATTATGACAATTAGCAGTTAGCCACAGCACTTGAACTGCCCCGAGAGGAAGGAGTTAACTCTAGGCTGACTGGAGTTCCAAGCGCGAGCTTTTGTTGAAAGTTTATCTGGCTAGTTTCAAACTGAAACTGTCAGATTCTTTACTCCGCTTCACTGAACAGTCGCCCGGAGATCTGCTCCTTCAGCTCGGTTCATCTCTGTTCAAACGGAGTGTTTTCGGTTCATTTTAACCGCAATAAGTATTTATTTTACCGCATTTCGTTCAAAGCTCTATCTGGTTAACCGTAGTACAGGATTTAAAGTCTGTGTGGAAATTATCGGTTCGGTTTTGAACCGATCGGTTTGCTAAAAAAAACAATTTTAAATAATAGCTTGGGCTTTTAGAGTGCGGTTCCCGGTTCTTATCGGTTCTAAAAAAACCTGTCTCTTAAATTGGTTTTTTCAAATACCCGTGACACGGTTAGGAACCGATAAGGGTGTCTTGCCTGGCACTGCCATAAAAAGGGCAAGTTTTTGGATAGGCTGGCATTATGTCTGAGAAACCCAAAAGAAAAACCGGGCCCACTGGGTTTCAACACTGTGATGTTTGTGGGGAAGCCTTTGCCAAGGCTGACCCACACACCACATGTGTTTATTGTCTGGGGGCTGACCACCTCCTGTCAGACTGCCAGGTGTGTAAGAATTTCCCTGCAGCCACCCTGGAGAAAAGATTGGGCCGGCTCAGAGAACGAGAGGCCAAAAAGTCCGCTGACCCGGATGGCCAGCCCGGTCCAGCACCCACTGGACCAGAGGGAGTGCCCTCTGACCAGGGCGAGACTTCCTCGGGCAAAAGGAAGGCTGGTTCTGAGGAACCAGTCCCAGTAAAAAAATCTAAGAAATCAGCAGGTCTGGAGTGCAAGATTGCCTCTCCAACTGCTGCAGAGATTGCTAAAGCCATACAGATTGTCCAGTCACTGTCTCAGGGACCGGCCGAACCACCAACAGCTGGCAAAAGGTTGGTTCGTCCGGTTCCAGTGGTTCAAGAGTATGATGTTGAGGAATTTTATGAACCACAGGAGGGGGAGGAAGATTTTGATCATTATGTATGTGGCTGGGAGGGTCTGGACGTGCCCATTGAACCGACATTTCTCCAGACAGACCATTAGAATCTCCCCTATGCTGTCTGAGTCCCCTTCATTTTATGTTTTACAAAAAGGTTGCAGAAACCTCCGGCTTCCCTTTGAAGAGGCTGTGGATGAGCAAGAGGAGCCTGATTATGTTGAGATGATGGATATCCCAGAGTCTAGGAGGTTGTCTATTCCTTTGCATAAGTCATTTAGGAAGCAAACAACAAAATTAAAAATCCTCATTCTGTCCCTCCTGTAGATAAAAAAATGGACAGAAGGTATACTTTATCAGGCCCTGATACAGACTTCCTCACTGAGCAGTGTAGTCCTGTAGGTGTGGTACAAGCTGCAGCCTGTGACAGGTTAATATCCCCTGGCCTCACATCCTCCTGATAAGGATTCCAGGAAGATTGATGCCATGGCGAAAAACAGTATATGGCAGCTTCTTTGGGACTCAGGCAGGCAAATTATATGGCTTATGTGGCTAGATATCAGAAATCTAGATGGGATACAGTGTTGAGTTAGCCAAGCAGGCCCATGGCCAGCTGGCTAGTGAATTGAACAGGTGGCTGCTGATGGCATTGAAGCCTCTAAAGTTCAATTTCATACTGCTGTAGACGTTAATGATGTTTCTCTCTAGGGTCATGGCCACTTCTGTAGCTTTCCTGAGGTTGGCATGGCTCAGGTGCACTAATCTGTCACAGGATACTCAGTCAAAGGCTATGGATTTTCCTGTGGTGGAAATTCTCTGTTTGGAGAGCAAACGGAAAATTATATGAAAAGATGGATGAATACAGAACTACCTCAACAAAGTGCTCCAGGCCAAGGAGCGCATGCCACTCCACAGAGGCACACTCCCAGAGGTAGGGGCAGGCCTTCCACAGGCCTTTTATCAATCCCAAGCCTCCTCTGCTTTTGCACAGAGGGTTTTTTCCAGAGGCAGAGGTAGGCGGGGCACAGGTAAACCGTCCCCCACCCCTCAGCCTAAGGCTACTGCCAAGCAGGCACCCTGATGGGGTGCCCAGGGCCGATTCTCCTGTACCAGTTGGATGCAGGTTGGCTTATTTCAGCCAGAACTGGGTGTCCCTAACTTTGGACAAATGGGTTCTGGAGGTAGTAAGCCAGGGTCTGGTTCTCAGCTTCAAACAGTTTCCAAAGATGAGAACCAGACATTTTCCACCTGCAAGCCTTTAGAGGCCCTTGCTTTGGAAGCAGAGGTCTCTTCCCTCCTAGACTGCAAAGCAGTGGAAGGGGTCCTCCTTGTCACCAGGGCAAGGCTGTACTCAGATACTTTCTTACCCCAAAAGACAGGAGAATGTATGCCCATTCTAGACTTAAGGTACCTGAACAAGCATCTTTTGAAACCAAAGTTCAAAATGTTAACTCTGGCAATGATTTTGTTCTCCTCAGGCCAGGGACTGGCTAGCCTCCCTGACCTCAAGGATGTCTATTTTCATGTCCTGATCAGGCCTTCTCACCGAAAATACCTCGGTTCGAACTGCCCTCAGGTCACTACCAGTTCAGAGCAATGCCCTTCGGTCTTACCTCTGCTCCAAGGGTATTCACAAAATGTCTAGCTGTGATAGTGGCTCATTTAAGAAGGCAAGGGGTTGCTGTGTTTCCCTACCTGGACGACTGGCTCATTGTGGGTCAGTCCCCAGATCAGGTAAAATCCCACCTGCAAGTCACCCAGCAGCTTCTCACTTCCTGGGATTCCTGCTGAATTTACCAAAGTCTGTTCTAGAACCAGTTCGGTACTAACTTTCAAGGTGCGGAATTGACACAAAGTTGGCCAGGGCATTTCTCCCTCGGAAAGGGTAAAGAAGCTGATTGCCCTGGCATCCTCTTTCACCCTGCGGGTCTCTCACCAGCAAGGCACTTTCTGCAACTTCTAGGGCACATGGCTGCCTCCACAGCTGTAGTGCAAGGAGCAAGATTCCAGATGGGAGACATTCAGTTTCATTTGAGGGCCTATTGGTCCCAAAGGAGGGACCCCCTTACCAAATTGGTCCCAGTGACCCCAACTCTGATTCTAGCTCTTCAGTGGTGGCAGGATCAGAGCAATCTAAGACAAGGGTCCCCTCATTCCCATTTCTCATTCCCCACCACGGATGCCTCCTTGCTGGGTGGGTGCGACTTGGGCGACCTTTCCACTCAGGGAGTGTGGTCCCCCAGGAATCTCTGCTCCACATCAACCTATTGGAACTCAGAGCTGTCTTTTAGCTCTTCAGGTTTTTCAGCATCTGTCCAGAACAAAGTAGTTCAGGTCAGGACAGACAATACCACAACAATGTGGTACATCACAGGGGGCACTCGGTCATCAGCCTTGTGCACTGAAGCAATGAAGTTGTGGTCTCTGGCTTTACTTCCGAACACCTCCCTAGTAACAGTTCACCTTCCAGGGAAGGACAATGAGTCCCAGCGGATGCCCTCAGCAGGATTTCTCAGGGTCATCACGAATGGTCTTTGAATCCCCTAGTGCTGGGGTCAGTCTTTGCCAGATGGGGCACTCCTCAGATAAATCTTTTCGCAGCCCCAGACAACCACCAACTTCCTCTGTTCTGTTGCAGGCCTCCAGTAATGGGCTCAGTCCCCCTGGACGCCTTTCTGTTGGATTGGGAAGGGAAGTTCCTGTATGCCTTTCCCCCCTTCCCCCTTCTCTTCAGGGTGTTAGAAAAAATCAGATCCCAGCCCTGCAAAGTGATTCTGATTGCACCAGACTGGGCCAGGCAACCCTGGTACCCACTGCTTCTGTCCCTGACAGTCCACCCTCCCCTGGACCTTCCCAGGGCCCACAACCTGCTGACTTGTGCCCAGGGGGAGAGTTTGGTATCCGGACCTCAAATCCCTCCATCTCAAGGCTTGGCTCTTGAGGAGTTAGAATTTGCTGATTTACACCTTTCTCAAGGTGTCCTTGATATTTTAAAGGCCTCTAGGAAGCCTTCCACTAGGGCCACTTATAATTCCAAATGGAAGAGGTTCTCCATCTGGTGTTCTGGGAAGCAAATTGTCCCAGAATCTGCTGATTTGCCCATTTTGCTGGACTACTTGGTCCATCTTAATTCCTTAGGCCTCAGGCCAGCTACCTTAAAGGTTCATCTGGCAGCTGTCTCTGCTTTTATATCAGCAGGAAAGCCTGCCTCCTTTCTTCTCACCCTGTGTTTTCCAAGTTTTTAAGGGTTACTTCACTAACCTCCTTTTCGGGACCCAGCCCCTGCCTGGGACCTTAATGTTTGCATTGCTCAGTTAATGCAACCCCCCTTTGAACCTCTGTCTTCAGCAGACCTTAAGTTCCTAACTTGGAAAACTGTTTTCCTAGTGTCCATCACTTCTGCCAGACGCATAAGTGAGTTACAAGCCCTGTCAGTGGAAAAGGATTTTATTTCTTTTCACAGAGATAAGGTAGTCCTCAGGACTAACAAAGTTTTTACCTAAAGTGGTTTCAGATTTCCATCTTAACCAATCCATCTCCCTTCCAGTATTTTTCACTGAGCATTCTTCCTCGGGTGAGAGGAGATTGCACAGTTTGGACATCAAAAGAGCTTTAAGCTACTATTTGGAACGCACCAAGGGTCACAGGTTCGAATCCCTCCAACTCTTCCTTACCTATGGCGAGGTTGGCAAAGGGAAACCTGCCACTAAGAGGACAATTGCCAGGTGGATTGTCTCTTGTATCCAATTTTGCTACCAAAAACTAGGTAGAGAACCCCTCAGGACTGAGGGCCCATTCCACCAGGGTACAGCTGCATCTCTAGCGGTTGCTAGAGATATTCCATTCTGGAAATCTGTCAAGCTGCTACCTGGAAAACAGTTCACACCTTTACTAAGCATTACTCCCTGGATGTCCAGTCCAGGAGAGATGCTCGGTTTGGCACAGCCGCGCTTCAGAGCCTATTTCCTAAGTAGGTTCTGGCCTCTCCATGGAGGTACTGCTGTGTATCTGCTACATCATTATAATATAGCAAGACTTGTGGTGTTTGAAGAAAAATTACTCACCTTAGTAATTGCTTTTCTTCTCATGGAGTCTTGTTATATTATGACCACCCCTCCAACCTGCCCTCTCAGAACTTCTACTTGGGTAAGGGTTGGCAAATTGGTGCAAGCACTGTCATGCCGTTATAGCTTTTTTCCCTTTCCCTTTCTTTAGGATTAGGAAAACTAGGTATTTTGTTTTTGGTTGATTTGGCCCTCCTGGACTTCTGTTGTCTTTGGGGAGGGGGGCTAATAGTGCTTGTTAGGTGGTGGTGGTGGTGTTGTTGTTGTTGTTGTTGTTTCTGTTATTGTTATTCTACTAGTAGGTAGCCATTTGGCTAGTGTAGGGTTTTTCCACACAGACTTTTGCTTAATGTTGGCTCCGAAGATCTGACAGTTTCAGTTTGAAACTAGCCAGATAGAGCTTTCAGCAAAGCGCTCGCGCTTGGAACTCCAGTCAGCCTGGAGTTAACTCCTTCCTCTCCGGGGCAGTTCAAGTGCTGTGGCTAACTGCTAATTGTCATAATATAGCAAGACTCCATGAGAAGAAAAGCAATTACTAAGGTGAGTAATTTTTTCTTTAGTTGCTGTCACATCAGCAAGGAGAGTTTCCGAGCTTCATGCTCTCATGTGTAAGGAGCCTTATTTAATTTTCCACCAGGACAGAGTGTCTCTGAGGACGAATCCTAAATTCCTGCCTAAGGTGGTCTCTGCCCTCACTGTCAACCAGGACATCGATCTGCCTGTGTATTTTCACAAGTACTCTAATAGAGGAGAGGTGTTGCTTCACACCCTGGATATTCACCGCTCCTTAAGGTACTACCTGAACAGAACTAAACAGCTTCGCACGTCGGAGCAACTTTTTGTATCCTTTGCTGAGAGGATGCTGGGCCAACCAGTCTCAAAGCAGACCCTTTCTCGCTGGTTTGTCCAGTGTATTTCATTTTGCTACAACAGCAAACAGAAGCCCCTCCCGGGTACAGTCCAGGGCCACTCGACAAGGGGGGTGGCTACCTCCTTTGCAGCACTGCGCAACGTCTCCACCTCGGCCATTTGTGCTGCAGCTACTTGGAGCTCTGTGCACACATTTATTAGGCACTATAGCCTGAATATTACATCACGGCGGAGAGCCGGTTTCGGCCTTGCCGTTCTACAGGGTCTTCTGTCCTAGAGTCAGGACTTGTTCAAGATCTTTCCTAATTTCCTCCTCCTCCCAGAATGCTTAATGGCGCTATTGCTTGGGAATCGGTCCTAATGGTGTAACCTGCTGCAAGAGCTATACCTCGAAGAAGATAGTACGGTTACGTAAGAACTTACCGTAACAGTAGATCTTCGAGAACAGCTCTTGCAGCAGGTACCTTCCCGCCCACCATTCCCCCTTGGAGGAGGTATGGCCTACCAGGCTTTGGCAGGAGCTTATGCTCTTTCTTCCTTTTTCTTCTGATGGCGGATCCTCGGACTCCCGTTCTGATGTCATCCTGTGGCCCGGAGTGTCCGGCGGGAGAACTGGGGAATCTGGTGGGACCGCTTCCTTATGTACTACGTCTGACGTCGGAGGCGGTCCCCGCTGAAGACTGCTAGCTAGAAGATTTTGGGTCCTGACGCCTGCCGGCTTCAGTCCTAATGGTGTTACTTGCTGCAAGAGCTGTTCTCGAAGATCTACTGTTGTGGTAAGTTCTTACGTAACTGTACTTTATGTAATGTCTTATCACTGAACGCAAGATCCTTAAATACTTTGAAACTTGCTGAACTCAAAGCTAAAATCAATGTTCACAACATTGATATTATTTCAATAACTGAAACATGGTGGGACACTGATTCTGAGTGGACTAGATGCATACCGGGCTTTAAGCTCTATCATAAAGATAGAATTCATAAAGGTGGAGGAGTATGCATGTATGTTGGGGACAATATCCACTCCTTTGAAAATAACATGCATACAAATACAGAAAGCTTATGGGTTACAATTCAACTTAAGGGCAATCACAAATAATATTTGGGACATGTTATAGACCACCTAATGAAAATCTTCACTACACTAATTTATTAGTGGCAGAAATTAAAAATATAGCAAGTAAAGGTAATGTCATAATATTGGGGGATTTTAATTTACCAAACATCAACTGGGATAATTTAACTAGTAGATCGGAATCTAAGGCAGTATAGCGCAGTGGTTTAAGGCTCTGAGCTGCAAATCTGGTGACATCCAGCAGACCAGACCTGGGTTTGAATCCCACAGCTTCCATTTGCATACTGTGTGACCCTGAGCAAGTCGCTTAACTTCCCTATGCTCCCAGGTCGCTCCTGTACAAAAGCTTTCAGCTTAGTGTGCTACTTCTGGTTAAACAACTAAACAAGACCTTCCTCTCAGGGGTAATTGAACTGGGCCTAGAACAACTAATTTCAGAACCCACTAGAGGAACTAACACATTAGATCTATTGCTGACAACCACTGACAGTTGATGAAAATTTGTTTTATCATGAGATCCTGAGTTTAAGATTTTAGGATTCCAAATTATATTACATTGAGACGTCAAGATGTTGTTTTCCAAAATACGATATAAAAAATAGCAGATCACCCCTAATACGTCTCAGTTCCAAAGGGTACAAATTAATGTGTGGAGTTCCGCAAGGTTCTGTTCTTGGGACCTATCTTCAGTATATTTCTGATATGCAGACCAGTCCTAACACTTGTCTATCAAAATTCGCTGACGATACCAAATTGGTAGGTAAAGTAGACATACTGGATAACAGGAATCGATTACGTACAGATTTGCATAAAATTGAGGAATGGGCAATAACAAATGGTATGGATTTCAATATCAACAAACGTACCGTACTTCACTTTGGCAATAACCCATGTCAATCCTTTAAAATATACATTATAACACTTAAGGTAACTAGCTGTGAAAAAGATCTCTGGATTATTGTCAACAATAACCTGTCCTCTGGAGGCCACTAACACATTAGCTAAACACTCCAATGGGCTACTCATAAGAATAAACCATACTTTTGTGACTAAACTTAAAATTGCATTATTCCCCTGTATAGGACATGTTAGACCTTGCTCAGATTATGGGTTACCCTTTTGGAGCCCATATCTGAAGAAAGACAGCGACTTTTGAGGGCATCCAGAGCAGAGCAACACATGATACTCCACTTAACACATTTACCGTATGATGATAGGCTAAAGAAATTAAAACTTCTTTCCATGGAAACAATGCGGCTAAAGGGTGATCTCCTGTTCCTTTATAAAACATTAGAAAATGCAATCCTTATGCAACGATGCGGAATTATACAAAAAAATTAGTCTCTAGATTACATTCCAAACAACTTGCCATCCCTAAGGCAAAGACCAATAAGAGACTACATTACTTTACACTAAGGACCTCAAGAACGTGGAAGAAGCTACCTGGTGAACTTAATAGTTCTAATTTCAAAATATTCAAAACTAAATTAGATCTTTGGTTAGATACTAATTTCCAATAATGATCCACAACATTGTTGGGGGCACTCTCGATGGGCGTTCCGCCTTCTTATGCCCCATACTACCAAGTAAGTAAAGTCCAAGCATAAAAGGTATTACAACATACCCGAACATTAAGCCTGATTAATTCACATTTATGCACAACCCCTCTCCCTTCCCCCTGAAAGAGTAGAGAAATTTATTCCCAACATCAAAATAAAATTATAAAATTTTTATTGCATCATACAAATTATAATGAAAAGAAAATCAAAACATAAGTATTATACACTGACTGTGACAGTAACGGATTCTTATTTTTACAGCCCCTCTCCCCCAACCCCCTAAAAGAGTATGGGAACATTTTCCCTTCTAAACTCTAAACTAAAAAAATACTTAAACGTATTACTTCATACAGAATCATAGTAAAAAAATCAAAAACACATAAATAATTATTCCAGCATACCTTAATATAAAGCCTAAATAATTCAAATTGATACATTTCCCCCACCCTCTAAATGGTAGGGGAATTCAAAAGGTGTTCCTGTCTTACGTATTTCCCAACATGTTATAAGCTTTAGATGTATCGCTTGTTGGTTAATTAAAGTCTAGCATCCATTCCATTCCACCAAGAAAGGAATTGTGGATTTTGCTACTTGTTTTTCTTGTTCTCCAAAATGTGCCATGGAATTATGTATTGTCCAAAACAATTGCTCTGCCGTCACTTGTCTTTTATAAAGTTAATTGGCACCTAGTATGCCATATATATTTAAATATTAAAAGCAGCAAATGAATTGTCCCTGCATCATACTTGTCCCATGTCTGGGGTAAGAGGCCTAGAAATAAAATGTCTCCAATAATTTAAAAGGAAAATTATGCAGTTTTGAAAAGTATTGTCCAAAAGGATAAAATAAAGGGACGTTCAAGAAATAGGTGTTCCATGGTTTCCAATATGCCACAACAGGTACCTTCCCTAGGACACATCCTATCTTTAATCTCTTTATGTTTTAAGTTGTTTTTGACATTGTTTGTTGTGCACACAAAGCCATAACACATCCCATATCTTCCCTTGTAATCTAGGGTTTGTCAACATTTTCCCCATTTGTTGTGTCTCTCTATTGGTGTTTTAACTCTGTTTCTGGGCTGCTCCACAAACATTCTCTCTGTCTCTCTCTATATATACACATTTCTTTCCTGGAGAAATCTAAAATCTGGTGTTTCTTCATTGTCCACTGTTTTTTTTTCCCAAAAATGTATTTCATAAAAGGCAAACCTTGCAAAGATTTTTGTTCAGGGATGACTAATTCCAGTTCCCAAGACCCCAACCAGGGCCCGTCTTGGTCAAACACCCATGGGCTCCATACTTTATCCCCATTAAGCAGTACTGGTTTCAAGATACCATATAGGAACATAGTAAAAAAGAAAACCAGGGGATGTATCCTGTTTAATCCTCCATCTTGCAGAAACAGTTGGGGTCTGGCAGAGGTTATGTGAACCTGCTTTTGCTGAGCAGATGGGGAAAGGATTTTAGTTGCTAGATAAGCTTTATATTCTTATCAGTTTGTGGACTTTCGGGCAGGAGTACTGACTTGTTTTAATAAGGTGTTCATGTGGGACCTTCCTCCAGAGGAGGTTGCAGTGCTTGGAGGTGATGAGGGGCAGACTCAGGGTTGATACAGTCGCGTGAGTCAGGTGTGGGCCCTAATCCCACCTTCCTCCACCTCTCCCTCCCCAGAGTGCAGCTCATTTATAGGGGAACACCTGCCCTGCAATTGGAGGAAGAGGCTTCAGGTGCAGCTCTTGTAGTTCTATGCAATGATGCAGCCACTGGGCAGGGAAAAAGCATAGGTAGGTCTCAAATTGGAGTGCAACATCCACAATGAATTGCTGACTAGTGATAGTTATTGTGGAGGGCCTTCAACTGGAATACATCAGGTAAACTCTGTTAGAGGCTGGGCTAGGATTAGTTGGTTATTTGGCCTAGAAAAGACTGCTGTGATGATGAAGGGACTGTATCACTAGAACAGGTATCTTTGGGAGGGTGGTTGGGTGCACAGGGTGTGGTGCGGCCATGATACTGGACTGGGCTTGGAAGTTTGGTGGATGCCCAGTGTGCTACCAGCTGGCACAGCTTAAGGAGGAGGTAGAGGGGATCCGAAGGCCGTTGGGGGTGCTGGATTGGAGAGGTAGGAGGCAAGCGGTCACCTACATGGAAGCACTTGGTGCTGGGGCCTCCCAAGTTGGGGGAGGAGTGAAGAGAGGTGCTCACACTAGGAGAGGAGAGAAGGGGGGTACACAGGGGCCTCTAGGGACCCTGGGCAGTTGGGGCCCAAAAGGTGGAAATTTCACAGCAGAGGCCAGAGTCTGTAGGTGTCCAAGTACCGGGGACACTAGGGATGGGCTAAGGCTTGAAAATTGTTTTAACCCTGTCCACTGCTTTTTGGTAGAAGAGGTGTGTGGGGGTGGGGGAGGAGGGAGGA
The DNA here is from genome assembly GCA_016271365.2 of Neoceratodus forsteri. Classification (NCBI taxonomy): domain Eukaryota; kingdom Metazoa; phylum Chordata; order Ceratodontiformes; family Ceratodontidae; genus Neoceratodus; species Neoceratodus forsteri. Next base: position 775,279,923 of record CM057453.1, on the reverse strand, counting down.
TGATGCTGCTGGTGAAACTGGCGAGGGACAGATAGAAAGGGTGAAGGGGCAAGAGATAAGGGTGCAATGGAGGGTCCTGGACAGGATGGGGAAGAGGGGTGGGGGAGAAGAAAAAGGATCAAGGGAACAAGGGGGAGGCTGATGGTATGGAACAGGGGAGCATGATGGGCAGGAAGGCAGGGCGTAAATGGGATGATGGCGAGCAGAAAGTCAAGTAGGCAAACGGATAAGACGGATGGATTAGTAAGGAGTGGGGAAAGAGATGCAGAGAAAGATACTCGGGTGGGGGGGGATAAAGAAGGCCAGGACACGGGTAGAGGTGGTGACCAGGGACAGTAGTGAAGGGGCTGCCTTCAACACCCAGATTGTGGGAGGTGCGAGGAGCTCTGAGGGGAGAATCCGGAAGAAGGGATGAGGAGGGGCATGGAAGGAAGGGGTAGCCGAGAGGTGAACAGGGAGGTAAGGGGGAGGTTAGAGTACTGCTATTGGGGACTCCATGATCAGAGGAATCCAGTGGGAGGGGCAGGAGGAGGGTAAAACCTGTCTGATCAGAACCAAATGCCACCCAGACCTGACGGTGCACAAAGCCAAGCATGAGTTGTATTCTCTGGCAAGGGAATGCTGGGGGACCCTAGACGTTCAAGTGCACTTGGGGACAAATTACATAAATGGTAATAGTGAACTAGAAATTCAGACAAGGTTCTAGGAGTTGTCCAGGGTATGCCTTTCCATAGGCTGTAAGATCTACTTTTAGGAAATCCTGACTGTGCCAAGGGCTAGTGGGGAAAACGAGATGAAGATTAGGGAGATAAATCAGTGGCTTAGGGAGTGGTGTGGAGAATTGGGTTATGGCCTGGAGGAGGACTGGGCTGAGACCTGGGAGGATAAGGGGCTGTATGCTAGGGACAGGCTCCACCTTAATTTGGAGGGGAAAGAAATCCTTAAGCTCAAACTAGCTCAAATCAGCTCAAATCAGCGAAATATGGGGTTTAAACTTGTGAAGGGGGGAGGAATCAAAAAAGGGGCAGTGCCAGCAGGTACAGTAATTGAGGAACAGGGTCTCCACTCCTCTAGGGGGCTAGGAAGATATGGAAATGGGTGACCAGGTGGGGTGCAGGAGCTGAGAAATAGGTGCTCAAGGGGGAGAAAGGAGAGGAGGGAAAAGGGCTGGAGAGTGGCCCTGATAAATGCCAGGAGCTTAGGAAATAAAATGCCTGAACTCCAGGTGATGCTAGTTGAGGGGGAGGTAGATGTGGCAGCAGTCACCGAGACCTTGGCCACTCAAGGGCATGAGTGTGACCTAAATCTGGAGGGCTACACTATGTTCAGAAAAGATAGGGGGGAGGGAAGGGGGTGGTGGTGTAGCACTGTTGGTCATAAATGGCATGGGTATTGGCGGGGTAGAGAAAGCAGAGGGGAACTTAGAGGCTATTTGGTTCACCTTGCTGATGCAGGGGGGTAAGAGTAAAGGTTGGAGTGGTATACAGACTACCAGCACTGGAAGAGTTTGGTGGCAAATCTCGAGGGACACTGTAGATTGGGAAAGGGAAGGGTAGTGGTAATGGGGGACCTCAACATGCCAGAAGCAGACAGGGGGACTATGACGTCACCAGTGGCCAGAGAGCAGAGGCTGCTGGGTGTCTTCCAGGACATGTTTCTGACACAACAGGTGGGTGAGCCAACTAGGGAGGCCTGGACATTGGATGTGGTCCTGGTGGACAGTGATCAGATTAGGGGCCTGAGGGTGAGGGACCTGCTGGCATGGAGTGATCACGCCACAGTCTGGTACTCCTGGACCGGGGTGCTGAACAAGCATGGTAGGAAACTTAATCTTAGGTGCAGACTTCAGGAGATGGGAAGGATCTTTAAAGATTGTCTGGACAGGATAAGGCTGGATATGGATGCTGACAGCAGGTGGGGCTCATTAGGAGGGGAATGCAGGAAGTTACCAGATCCTGCACAAGGGAAAGGCACAAGTTTAGTAAGGTGAGAAAACTTTGCTGGTGCACCCAGGAGGTGATGAGGGAAAAGAAGGCAACCTATACGTGCTTCAGGTGCTCAAGGAGTGAAAGGGATCAGGAGGAATATGAGCTGACAGCCAAGAGAGTCATCAGGGTGGTGAGAGCAGCTAAGGCAAAAAAGGAGCAGTCCTTGGCAAGTGGGATCCGGAGGGGAGACGAGGGGTTCTTTAGATACATAGGGGAAAAAAGGAAAGTAAGGGGGCAGATCAGCAAGATAAGGATAGGGGATGGTTGGGCACAGGAGACGGGGGAACAGGCAGAAGTCCTAAATGAGTACTTTGCCTCAGTTTTTACCAGGGCGGGATGGAGGGGCTATGTCTTGCGAGGGGGAGTGGGGGTAAACCGGAGCAAGGGGTTGGACTGGTAGAGACTAGGGTCCGTGATGGATCTGGGGAAAGGGAGTGGCCACCACAGACGGGTGGGGGCCCAGCAGTGCAGGGTGAAAAGGGGAGGACGTGGAGGCTGAAATCCCAGTAGAGTAAGGGAAGCCCTCGGGTCCCTTCGGACAGAGAAAACACCTGGGCCAGATGAGATGCATCCCAGGGTGCTGAGGGAACTGGCAGATGTCCAAGCAGTCCCTCTAGTGGAGCTTTTCAACATCTCTGAGGACTGGGTGGGTGCCCCAAGACTGGAGGGTAGCCCATGTCGTGCTGATCCACAAGGGGGGGAGGGGTGTCGAGAGGAGGCGGGAAATTACAGGCCTGTTACCCTGACATCAGTGGTCGGCAAAGTGATGGAGGGTATTGTTAAGGAAAGGCTGGGGGGGGGGGTTACTGGAGCAAACTGGGTACTTGGATGATGGGCAGCATGGCTTTGTCATGGGAAGATCGTGTCAGACAAACCTTGTTGAGTTCTAGGACTGGGTGACGAGGGTCCTGGACCAGGGTAGGCGAGTAGATGTCCTTTTCTGGACTTTAGCAAGGCATTTGGTTCAGTACCCCACAGTCACCTGCTGGCTAAGCTGGAGGAAATGGGGGTAGGGAGACAGTTGTTAAGATGGATAGGAAATGGGCTCTCTGAGCGTACTCGGAGGGTGGTGGTTGGAGGGTTAGCCTCCTCCTCAAGGTTGGTTTCTAGTGGGGTTCCCCAGGGTCAGTGCTTGGACCACTCCTGTTCAACGCCTATCTCAGACATCAGGAGGGGGATCAGAAGTGAGGAGTCTCTTTGCAGACTATGCAAAGCTGGGTGCAGTTGTGGATGGGGAGGAGTGGAGGGTGGCCTTGCAGGAAGACCTGGAGGCTCTGGAAAAGGTGGTTGGGAAAATGGAAACTAAAATTCAATGCGGGGAAGTGCAAGGTTCTGCACCTGGGAGTCCGAAATCTAGGCCAGGGGTATACCCTGGGAGGAGACTTGATTCAAGTCACGGAGGGTGAGAGAGACCTGGGGGTAGTGGTAGATGTCAAAATGAAAAACTCTGAGGCCTGTAGGAGGGCAGCGGCAAGGGCAGTAGGATGCTGGGATGCATCGCCAGGGGGGATTACCTCCAGAAAGGCAGAAGTGATCCTTCCACTGTACAACTGCTTGGTTAGGCCACACCTTGAGTATTGTGTACAGTTTTGGAGACCACATTTAAAGAGGGACATTACACTCCTAGAGAGGGTCCAAAGGAGGGCAACCAAAATGATCTGGGGCCTGGGGGAGAGGACCTATGAGGAGAGGCTCAAGGAGCTCGACATGTACACCTTGGAGGAGAGGGACAGGAGGGGCATGATGGAGGCCTCTAAGTACATGTAGGAGATCAATAAAGGAGGCCAGTCAGGGTGCTCCAAAGGAAGGAGGGTGGGGCAACAAAAGGTAACGGGTATAAGCTGGAAGGGGGCAGGCTCAGAGGGGAGAGGAGGAGATGTTTCACTGAAAGGGTGGTGGAGCCATGGAGTGCACTGCCCAGGGAGCTGGCAGAGGTGGAGACTGTGGAAGAGTTTGAGGGGATGGGACAGGAACAAGGGGAGGGTAAATCTGACCAGGCCCAATACAGGTGGAACATCTGGGACTGGGAACAGTATAACCCAAGTGGGTGACGCACCAAAATCAGCCCTCGGTGCAGGTGCTGAAAATCGAGCAGACTCAAGAGACCGTTAGGCCTATTCTGGCATTTTAGTATGTTAGTATCTTTGAGATCTATATGTGACTCCTCTTTTAATGGGGTTAAGCCGACTACCCCAAATACATGGGGGGGGGGGCACTATAAATGGCTGTCTCCAATTGTTTTGTGGAGGGAAAATACCACACATAAATGTGAAAACCTTGTTAATAAAGTCCTGATAATATATACTTTTTTGTTTTGCCATATGCCATGTATTCAATTTTTTATTTTATTTCCTAGTCTTCACTATCCACCGAGATGCCCCTTATGGTATTTGTATTTTAAACAAAAGCGGGTTCAATGTCAAAATATATAGGGTAGGACTCAGTGGGAAACCTTGTCTCACTCCTTTGCGAACTAGACAGTCCAGTCCTGACCCACACAGCCATTAACATAAGGTTTTACAAATGTTTTCTGGTAATGTAGTTTAATACTGTCCACAAACCTGTGTGGAAAGCCATAAACTTGTAACACTAGCCATACTGTAAATATTTGTGACAAACTTTATCAAACACTTTGGCCTGATCTAGTCCTACTGTAAAACCACTTAAGTCTCCATTGTTACCTTTCTCCATAATTTCCCTCAGTAAAATTAGTGCGTCCCCTATTTTTCTACTTGGAACTGCACAAAACTGGGTTGGGTGTATTACAGTATGTAATACAAGCATTTGTCAATGCCGAATGTTGCTTGCTTGTATGTGCTGTGTAGGTATTTGGAAGTCAGTGGAGTGCAAATATTGAAAATTTGCAAACTTATGAGCGTGCATAGGAACTGCGCAACGCACGCTCGTGAAAGTCGTTTTTAGGAAGTTTGTGACCAAATTTTCAATAGCCATTTTAAGACCTCTGCTCATGAACAGTGTCACTGTGATTTTCTTAATGTGTCCCATACATTGATTTCGCACACCGACTGCGCCATTGTGCGCTCAATGGGCAGAAACACGTTGTGGGTGAGATGTAAAAAATGACAGCTGTACTGCTCATAAGGAGGTGTGGTAAAATGACAGTGTTGAAAGTCTGGAGTGAAAATATTGAAAATTCGCAAACTTACGAGTGTGCGTAGGAACTGCGCAATGCACGCTCGTAATAGTCATTTTTAGGAATTTTTCCACCATTTTTCAACATAGGCCTTTTGAGAGCCCAACTTATGAACACTGGCAGTGTCGTTTTGTTAATCAGTGCTGAAAGGTAATTTCATGCAGTGACTGTGAAATCACCCTTCGGGCCTGATTAATGCCATGACAGTGAGAGCATTCATGAGGAGTCCCAAAAACCCCATGTTGAAAATTTGGTGCCAAAATTCCCAAAAATGCCTGAGATATGCAGCAAAGTTGAAAAAACCCTATTTATTACATTATACAGCTTACCGGCATTTCCTCGGTTCACGGTCGTCTTTGAAGAGTGCAGACGTGTTCCTGGTCCACCGAAGATCATCGCGCCGGAGTCCGAGTAAGTATGGGGTGGGGGTGTGGGGAGGCGGAGATGCGCAGTGGGTGGGCGTGGGTGGGGGCCCAGACAGCGAGGACTGTTTTTGTGTTGCAGGTTGTTTTTCTGTGTTTTAAAAACAGGACGACGACGCTGGATGTTTGCCATGCTGGGTGGGCCTCAGCGGCACCGTAGTTTCGGGGACAGAGGAGCCAGTGGGGATTGGGCACCCCGGCTATTAGGCTGTTGCCACGCTTGGGGTGGGCACCCATCGTGGCATGTACAACTCAGTTTTTGGGGAGTGCAGCACAGCCGGCGGGTGATTGGGCACTCCGTTGGCTATACAGTGTGTGGGAGGGTGGCCAAGCCGCGCGGTGTGTGTGTGTGTGGGGGGAGGGAGGCGGCGATGAGCAGGTGATATCTTATCGCTGCTCACTGAAGCGTAGCTCCCCCTTTCAACTGTACGCCACTGCATTTTAGACTGCTGTCATAGACCGCTCCAGCAGTGATTGGAGAACTGTGGGCGCGACTTCAAACACACTGACTGAATTGGAAGAGGGCTGCCACACCTCCGAAAACTTGGATGAAGGCACTATGCGTGCAAGCAACATAAAGATGTAAATCTAGAAGAAAAGAACAAGTGTTCTAAGCTAGTTAAAACCAACTTGAGCAAGTAACATCCCAACAAGGTAGACCCCCACATTCTGTAGCAAACCCCCCACTAAAGCACAGGATAATTGGTCAACCACAAGCCCCTCCCCCAAGCCAAATAACAACTAAACCCTTTACAAAACCAATGAGTAATAGCATCAGAATAAGGAGAAGCATGGAACCCCACAGGTTCCCCACAAAGGGAACATCCCCCAAACAACGGAGAAGCACAGTAGGCTGCGGGAGTACACCCAATTATGAACCTCCCCCTGCCCACTACCTTCTGAGTTATATACTTCTAGTGACAGAATTAAGACCCCTTGCCCATTACCTTTTTTAAAATCTCCAATAGAAATAAGCAGGCAAGTAGTAAACAAAACATATGAGCTAAATAAGTGGGGGATCTTCACTACTCGACCCTCCCCTTACATTACCAGGAGAGTCAACCAAGTAAACTACAGCATAACCCATTAAAAGAAAAATCCTCCCTGTGTCGCATAACTAGCAGATATATTTCCTCAAAAAAACAGTGAGCATCGTGCCATAAACATTTTGCGATCTGCACTGCCATCTAGTGGTCTGTACCATATATACAACAAAAGTAAACAGAAAATACTTGAAGGGTGATTGATTACATTCACCTAAAAAAGAACCATGCAATAGAATAAAAGTGAAAAAAAAAAGCTACATCAGGGCATAACATTAATTAAATAAGCAAAGAAAATGAACACTGTCCAGCGGACATCACCCCTTTCTAAGTTTCACACAATCTGATCAGCTGCAGTCATTAACAGCCGCGTACACTGCAATAAATGTTATACTAGGAAGACAAAGAAGAAATAATGTTAGTGGGTGAAACGGGTCCTATAATTATTAAAGTTAGGAATCCTAATTACCCAACATGAATCAGGGCCCTGATAAGCATCCCACTCACTGAAATGAGGACAATGAGTAGAGCCGGGACGTAAGGGTCCAATCCAAGAGAAGCCCCCAGCAAAAGCTCAAGCTGGTGCTTCTATGCCAAAGGCTTAAAACAAAGCCTTCACCTCTTCTTCTAGTCCCTGTTTAGAACGGCGCTTTTTGCCTGCTGGAGAGATCTTGGTCCACACATCTTTTTGCAGTTCTCGTTTCTCCCATTGCCTCTTTCCAGTCCACCAAATTACGAGCTTTTAACTCATGCTCTACCAGCTCAGGATCCTCAAATTGCTTGATCCCATCTGAAAAATGGATCTTAAGCCGCGCAGAATATGGCAAGGAGAACGCGATCTGCTGCCGCTTTAACACCTGCATAATCGGTGAGTACGCCCTTCTTCTGGCCATTAGAACAGGTGAATTGTTGTTGTTTAATTTGATCCAGCTATTTTTGTACATAATTTGACCCTTTCCCTAGGCGCTATACAGAAAGGTTTATTTGGTGGCGTAATTCAGAAAGCGGCAGACAATAGATTGTGGTTTCTGATCTGGACGGGTAGGAGGGGACGAGCGATCTATGAGCATTCTCAATCAAGGGGCAGAGATCCTCAATATGTAAAAGATCCACCAGCCAACGCTGCAGGAAAAATGCCAGGCCCCAGTCCCTTCCTCACACTCTGGGAGTCTGTAAAATCTAATATTGTTTTGCCGTGACCTATTTTCTAGGTTGTCACACTTATCGGCAAGTTGTGCAGCCTCCTGAAGCAGATTAGTCATGCAACTCCAATTCCCAGAATTTAGCATCCTGCATCACTAACTTTGTCTTTAAGATCATCAAACATACTCCTGGTTTCCGAAGGAAAGGCTTTTAGCTCCTCCAAAAGAGACACAAATTAAAGGGAGTTGCCGACGCCATCGTTACAGGAGGATGACGTGGATGTTTGACACGCTGGGGTGGGCTCCCAGCATGGCCTAGGGGCGCTATTTGGGTGGCAAGTGGAGCAGGCAGGAGTTGGGCACCCTGTCGGCTATACCATGTGTTGCCATGCAACACAGGGTTTTTTTTTTTTGGGGAGAGCGAGCACAGCCGACTGGGAATTGGGCACCCCTGGCTGCTATACAGTGGGAGGGGAAGCATGCTTGTGTGTGTGTGTGTGTGTGTGTGTGTGTGTGTGTGTGTGTGTGTGTGTGTAGGGGAGCTGCGATGAGCAGGCGATATCTTATCGCTGCTCACTGAAGCATAGCTCCCCTTTCAACTGTATGCCACTGCATTTTGGATGCTGTCATAGACCGCTCCAGCAGCGATTGGAGAACTGCGGGCGTGCCTTCAAACACACTGACTGAATTGGAAGAGGGCTGCCACACCTCCGAAAACTTGGATGATGGCACTATGTTTCATGCACATGCGTGAAAGCAACATAATGAGTGCTTAACAGTTGTTTTAAAAGTTTTTTTGCTAGTATCTTGCTGTCAGTATTCAACAACGTAATAGGTCTCCAGTTATCTAAGAATGCCTTGTTACCCCCTTGAAAAAGGAAAAAAATAAGGCCCTCATACATACTGTTTGGCAGGATCTTAGTCTCCAAGAAATAATTGAACATGGCAACTAATTCAGTCTTTGCTATAGGAATCAACATTTTATAGAACTCATTTGAGCCCATCTGGCCCTGAGGCTACCCCATCTTTTAGTCCTGATATCACTGAGACCAATTCCAACTCTGGAGCTGTAAGGATCCTCCCTAGGTAGTCGGGGATTTGTGATAGCTCACAGGTCGTCAGCCAATCTTTGACCTTTTTCTTCGGCATATCAACTTCTGTAAACTTCTCCTTGACATAGGTTTCTACAACACTCAGAATGTCTTTTTTTTTTTTTTATCTCCGAAATCTCATTTCCCCTCAGGTGATTTTAGATGTGAAATGATATTTTACGACTTTGTGCTGTACAAGAGTCAAAGGGGTTAATGTTACCTTGTTTCCCAGTACATCCTAGCTTTTGCTCAATTTCTAAAGATTTCATTCTGTCATATGGTATGAATGATTTTCGATAGACAGTCTGTTCTATATAAGACTCATTGGATTCATTTTGCATTTGATAAAGAAAGGAAAGTTCTTTTTGGAACGTGAAGTGCTCTTCCCTTTTCTTCCATTTAGTTTGCCCATTAACTGGAAATATTTCTGAAAATCTTTACAATCGGTCCACTAGTAGTAGTAGTATTTATTTTTATACAGGAAACAAATCTTTGAGCCAAAGGCCCAGTTCACAAGAAAGTCCTGTTTACAACGTGTTACTTGTACATACATCCTATATAAAAATACAACAGTGTATAAAATGAAATATGTAAGAATAAAAAATTTAAACAAAATTTTAAGACAAACCATGATAATACATTAACAATCAATTTACATTAATCCCTTAATATCACTCGCACACTAATTATTCCATTCATTCAAACTTAGATATTTAACATTTAACATAACTTCACACTTGGTTCCAGTATACCCCAACTATAAATTATTCATGCAACTGACTATAGCAAAAGTCATTTACACGTTCGTAACGGTATTCAATTACATTTCCCACACCTCCAGATAAGTTCTTCCTTTTAGTGTACCTAGAAGCATAAACATCTGACATGACTTGACTATCAATTCCTGTAAAAACTGGCTATACTCTGGGAATAGGTGTACAGAATGAGGTAGGTTATTCCAACATTTAGCTGCCTGGTAAAATAGGGTTTTTTTCACCATATCTATTTGTTAGTAAGAGCAAACAATCTTTTTTGTTTGGCAATTTCTTTCTGGTCTTAAATTTACTTGGTCACACCCACCAAACAAACACCCCATTAATGTAGTGTTCTGGGTAATCTACATGGTATTTATATATACATTTTTTGCCACGTCATAGCACATCTATTCTGAACAGTTTGCCACTGAAGTGTGGTCAACATCACACAGTGCTGTGTTCTCAACTCACACTGCAGCACATATCTAGCAGTTCCGTTGTAAACAACTTCCAATTTTCTCAATTATTTATTAGCAGTTAGATATATTAAATCTCTATATGTTAATACAGAGTAATAGTTATTCAGCTACCCTTTTCCTACTGCTCATATTTAAACTCGTTGTTCTCCATTATGCCCCAATCTTTTATTCAGTTTGTCAACTAGTGATTCAATATGTTCACAAAACATCAATCCCTTGTCCAATGTAATTCCAAAATATGTGTAAGATGACACCTGTTTCAAATAAGTATCAGTATTCATTTTAATAGTAAGTTGTTTTTTTATTTTTATTGTGTAGATCCTAAATAAAGCACCTTTGTTTTTTTTCGTGTTTAACACAAGGCCCAACCTGGTGAACCACCTCCTAAGCAATTAAAGTCTGCCTGCATTTTTTCTTGTAGTTCCCTACTATTTCGTCCCACAGTCGTCATTACAGTGTCATCGGTGTACAGCCATATCTGTGAGTGTTGTATAACCTGTGGGAGGACATTGTTAAATATCAAAAACAGCAGGGGTCCTAATATGGATCCCTGTGGCACTCCCCTAGTTACTGACCTTTTAGAAGAATAAACCCCATTTATTGTCATAAATTGTGTGCACTTCTCTACATAAGACCTCAACCATTCCTTAGACCTTCTGTAATTGCCATCCATTCTGCAATTTGCAGCAAGAGGAAGTGGTCCACCAGGTCGAAGGCCTTGGAAAGATCCACGAAGAGAACTCCAGTCCTCTAAAGAATCATAAAGGAAAAAATACAGACAATCTAGCGTCTAGTAAATACAAAACTCCTTCTTTAATCTCTTGTTTGTCCAGAGAACTAACATTCAGTCTCCAATATCCCTTCCCTCTTGATGTTTCTTTTAAATCTGAGAGTAACACTAAGTAAGCTATGGGCTGATGTGGCCGCTGAGTGACCATTTTAGATCTAAACAGTAGATTAGGTGATATGAACCAGAAACCTATTCTAGTAGATAATTTACCCTTGTGTAAAGTATGTGCGGGTGCCAAATTTGTAGAACTAAAAACTTCTAAGCCTGTTAATTATAGCACTTGGTTCAAATAGGTAGTCAAAATCATTTTTTGAGGTGTTTGGGAACCTAACAGTAGGAAGTCGACTTGTTAGTCCCATCCAAATACATTTCGTGAAGTATATAGGTAGGGCAAAATTAATTTAAGCAGGTCTATACATGCTGTTTTAACTTGGGGAGCATATATATTTATTAATCTGAAATATATCCCTTGGAGAGCTACATCTAGCAGTAATGCCCTACCTGGTACTATTTCCACCTGATGAGTAACTTTAATATTATGCACATTAAAACAGATTCCCAACCCCACTGCAATCACTACACCCTGATCAAAAATTAGAACCCCATACCCATGCATTACTGGCAGCCTCTATTTCTGCAAACATCTGTATTCTAGTGTCTTGGGAAAAAAAAACACAATATCCTTGGGTCAGAAAAAGCAAAGGCTGCCAGTCTCTTCTTCTGTGACAATACACTATTTGTATTCAGGGAAGCGATAGTCATGTCATCGTGTTTGATCAGTATTAGTTAACCTGCTATATTTCTCGGGGAACTTTCCAGGAGGTGGCTCTAACTCCCATCTGCTGCCTCCTTGTTCTACTTGCCACAGTGCTTTGTTTCATCATTATCTGAGGAGGCATCGGCTTGTGAGGAAGCCCAGGAAACCACATCCGAGTCCATATCATCTTCAGAGACCCTTCTTCCCAAAATAGAAAAGGGATTGCTTTGGGGGATTGGGTCTTGATTAGTAACAGACTTTTCTTTGGCATTTTTCCCTTTTTGGCCCTCCTTATGGTCTTACTTATTTAAACCATCTCCCTCCGGGAGGGTGCGAGGGGGAGCCATTTTTTCTCTGGGCGCTCAGTTTATAACTTTATCAGGGTTATCGGGTAGCTGTATTTGCGGTGGACCTGATAAAGCCACTGGCTCCGGAACCATGCCCCATAGGTGTAGGGTCAGTGTGGGGGGGGGGGGAGCCCCTATATCCTGATGTCGTTTTTGTTTTTTTGATGTCAAAATCCTACTCACATAGTCTGCATCCTCTGTTTCATGGGATGCCCATGAGCAGCCCGAAAATGAATGCCCATCTTCATCACACAAATTGCACTTTGTGTGTGTTTTGACAGTGAAAGCTTGCATGATCCAGATCTCCACAAGGTATGCATTTAAGGGCTTCACAGTTGTGACTAATGTCTTGCTGAGCCACACTTAAAGCAGTGGCGAGGTTGGCCAGGGTAGAATATGAAGCCCTTACCTCGCTCAATGTATACACAATTGGGTAAGTGTTTTAATTCTGTCCCTTCTAGTTGGAGCTTGATTTTTCTTCTCTAATCCCCGTTCCAAAACCCTTTCCCATCCAGAATGGGGTCGGGGGTACCCTGGACTGAGCACCTTTTATCCAACCAATAGAAAACATCTTGAATATTCACCCCTTCATTTCTGAACAAGACAGTAATCACCCTGAAAAATTGTTTAGTCTGGGGAATTATCTGAAAAGGAGTCCAAAGGGGGTTTGTTTTTAGGGTCATGTACTTGGCCCAGAACCTTTCCAGTAGTTCAGGAATCTAGAAACTAATGTCGAACGTGGATTCTCCTGCTGCATGTATAAGGGCATAAACTTCTGCTGGTGTGAACTGTATAGGGACTGCTTTAGTAATATCTTGCCCACATAAAACCTGTCCGGTGGCTGTTCCATACCCCCAGGTATCTGAAGCGCACCGCATTTCTCCGTTTTGCAAGTTCTGTGGGTTTCTTAAATAGACTTGCAAATGTGGGTTGTGTGTTTCTACTTGGGGATTCCAAAGTCTCTTACCCTTAGTTCCCTATTTAGTTCAATATTTGCTTGTAGTCTGGGAGTGGAGGACACTTCCCGTGGTGCAATTACCAGCTTGTTTACAGTGGTATCAGTAATAGTCATAGATAGAACTTGCCACCATATCAAGATGTCATGGTGGAACTTGAGAATCTCCGGTCCCCCATAAAACTATCTAACCTTTTTTTAAAGACCGTTACATTGTCACTAGCAACCATTTCTCTGGGAAGCACATTCCAGATATTTACAACTTTTAGGGACATGGATATGTTGTTCATCTACACTGTCTGGCAGGTTTCTTGCCGCTTTAAATCTTGCCGAAAGGTCTTCAAGCTGGCTCCTCCCACCCACCCGGGTGGTAAAACTCTGGTTCCACCATGACTCAGATCTTCCTTACCGATTGAAAGCTCAGGTTCCCTCCTTAGCGCTCTGCGTTTTAGACTGGATCCTAATTCTTCGGTTTGTCCGAAACTAGTTTTGAAGTTTTCTAAACTTCGGTCTTCAGTATCCCTCGCGACTGCGATGGACAAATCAATTCCTGGCTTTCGGCGGTGCCCTCGCGAGCAGATGATGTCCAGGATGGATCCGCACTCCACGTGCGTCTACTGCCTTGGCCTAGACCACGACCCACAGGCCTGCGAGTTGTAACGCTCATTTTCAGCCATCGTCCTGGAGGATTGCACTGCCCGATTGATGTTCGGGCACCCCGAGAAGTGTTACCCACCAGTAAAACCCAAAGAGGCTCATTGGGCAGTGTCCGTGGCGGCTGGCTTGGCTGAGCAGCTCAAGCACATGATCGCCCTCGAGGAGGAGGAGGTGGCTCAGGCCGCATCTTCTTCCTCCTCGGTCACGGCGTTTATCCCGCTCTGAGTTCCTCTTGGCTTCGTTCAAGGAGCTTCGCCAGTCCCTTTCCACGAAGGGAGAGGGCTATCAGGACTTTACTTTCAGTCCAAGAAGAGAGATTCGAAGGGTAAGTCTCACCGTCGGCGTTCGTGAGAGCGGGAGAGGTCTCCTTCCCCGGACAACCGACCGTCTACTTCGGTCGAGGTTGTGGCTCAGGCCGCTGGCTTCACAGCGTCCCGTCAGGCCAGCCTACCGAGACACCCGTTGACGCAGTCGAGATATTCCTCGACCCGTCAGACGGGTTGTTGACTGGTGAAGCAGACAACTCCTCTTCACCGGTTCCCCTGGTGGAGACAGAGGATCTGCCTGCGCCTTCGGGGCGGCACTCCCTGGTTAAAGTGTCTGAGCCGAGGGAAGAGCGGGTGTCCCCCGCCCTTTCCCAGGCCCGCCCTCAGTTGCACAGCTGGTCTCTGTCTCTGACTTCATCTCGGTCAAGCCATTCCTGCCAACATCGGCGGTCTCGGTCTCTGCACCAAAGTACGAGGCGACACCGCTTCTCCTCCTCGTCCTCCTCGGAAGAGGGGAGTCTTCGATGCAAATTGCATCTGCGTTACGAGGAGCTTATATGGCAGCAGTTACTGTTGTCCGGGAATAAGTTGACATTGATTCATCCCCCGGCCATCAAGTGGCTGTCGCCCGAACGCCGAAGCAACCGCTCGCCGCAGTAGAGATGCCCATTTCTGGGCCGGTTGTTTGGCCAAAACTAGCTGCCCCACTGATTGTGGTGGAACCTCAGCCTCCACAACCGAAGTCTGGGGCACCGACCAGAGATTCTCTGTCAGGTCACGGCCTACCCCACAGGTTGTCGGTCACCCTCACTCCCGACCGTCTTTGGCAGGTGGAGGGTGGCCCAGGCCCAAAGCAACTCTTCGCAGACTCTTCGGAGTCCGATGACGACTCCTGTTCTCCAGGCAGGTCGTCCTGGAGTCCTCTGGGGCCAGTCACTGGACGATAGCCCATCGTCCTTCATGGGTCTGCTTCGGCTCATCTCAGAGTCCACCGGGATTCATCACGAGCCCATGTCCAAATGGGCCAAGTATCCCCTGACTGAGATACTGGACCGAAGGAGATTCACCTACGGAGGCCTTCCCTGTGGCTGAGGCCATTGTCGGCCCAGTCTTGGAGCTTGGCAGCGGCCTGCTTCCTGTCCTGCGCCCTCGGCCAGGATGGCCAGGAAGTATGCGGTCCCTACCGGCTCTGCCCGGTTTCTCTGAGCACCCCTCTGCCGAGGGGTTAGTTACTGACAGCGTTTTCCGGCGTTCTGGAAACGCTTGGGATGTGGATAAGCCCCCCGACAGAGTCTAGAAGGCTGGACTATGCCGGGCGCAAGGTATACGCTGCATCCTCCCTCTGCCTCAGACAGGCCAGCTCGGCCGCGCTGATGGCACACTTCTTCCACGCCCTCATGGGCTCCCTGGATGAGGTGATCCCTCATCTCCCAGCCGACCTGCAGACCACGGTCCGTCAGGTGCGGGACCAGGGTAGGGCAGTGGCGAAGCAGCAGCTTCAGACTGCTCTGGACATAGGTGATTCCTGTGCCAGGTCAGTAGCGGCCACGGTGGCCATGCACCGCAGGGCATGGCTGAGGATATCCACCTTCTCGGAAGATACCCAGCACAAGTTGGCAGATGTCCCCTTCTTGGGGACTGACCTATTTGTCCCTGGAGTAGAGGGACACCTCCAGCGGATCGAAAAGTCCAATGCCACTCTGGACTCTCTCACCTCCGCCCAGAGGGACAAAGGCCGCCGGCAACAACAGCATAAGTCTTTTCATCCATCGGCCCCTGCGGCATGACCGGCCCAACAGCACCAGCACCAGGGCCAGCAGGCTCGCGCTTGGCATCCCAAACCCAAGCCAGCGGCTTCCTCCAATAGGAAGCAAGGAGGTAAAGGCCCAGGAGGCCCCTCGGCCGGTTTCTCCTCCAAGCCTGCCCAGTGACGGGTTGAGGGGTGCCATCCCCAACCTCGTCACCCTTCCTTGGGTTCCTCCCATGGGGGGGACGGCTCTGACACTTCCTTTCCACCTGGTCTGCTATCACCACGGACAGTTGGGTGTTGGAGGTGGTAGGAAAGGGCCTGCCTCTGGAATTCGAGCAGACCCCTCCCTTTCGAGCAGTCACACCCCCCCCCCCGGGGACCACGGGGTCCAAAGCCTCTCTGTTGGCCCTCCAAGCCGATATTGCCCTGCTCCTCGAGAAAGAGGTGATCAGGAAGGTGGTGGATCCTCCTCCAGACCCGGGGTTTGTGTCCAGGTATTTCCTGGTCCCAAAACGGATGGGGGACTGGCGCCCCATTTTCGACCTGCACAACCTGAACAGGTTCCTAAGGTCTCGGACCTTCAGGATGGTCACTCTGGCTCAGATAATCCCATCCTTGGAACGATGTGTGTGGTTCTGTTCCCTGGACCTCCAGGACGCGTTCTTTCGCGTCTCAATCTGTCCGTCTCATCAAGGATTCCTCTGCTTCAGAGCGGAGGGATCCTTTACGAGTTACGGGCCATGCCCTTCGGCCTCTCTCTAGCTCCCAGGGTCTTCACCAAATGCATGGCAGTGGTGACAGCATTCCTGCGGCGCCGAAGGGTCCGAGTGTACCCCTACCTGGACGATTGGCTGGTTGCAGCCCCCTCCCAAGTGGAGGTGGAGCGGTCCAGAGATCTGGCCCTCCAGGTCTGCTCTCAGATTGGCCTCTTCATCAGTGAGGCCAAGTTGGAACTTGTGCCGAAGCAGGTGATTCACTTCATCGGGGCAGAGCTCGACTCTTCGAGCCAGAGCTCGGCTCCCGGTGGACAGGGTCGAGGTACTTTCCTCCTTTGCCCAATCATTTCTGGTTGGGCAATTGCGCCCTGCCCGGGACTTCCTGGGCCTCATGGCGGCCTGCACCATCGTGGTCCTTTGGGCACGCTGGTACGTGCATCCCCTTCATTGGGGACTGGCCAGGCAGTGGTCACAACGCTGCAATCCGTTAGATCAGCCCGTGACAGTGACCCAGGAGATGTGGAACGCTCTCCAGTGGTGGACCGTTCCGGCACATATGCATGAGGGCATCCCATTCGTCCGCCCCGAGCCGACGGGGTCTCTATCGACCGACGCTTCTCTGATGGGTTGGGGTGCCCATCTGGGGGAGCACAGAGCGCACGGCCTCTGGTCCTTTCAGGAGTCCCGATGCCATATCAACCTGCTGGAGCTCTGAGCGGTCTGCCTAGTTCTCACCGCCTTCGCTCCGTTTCTACGGGGTCAAGTGGTTCAGGTCCAGACGGACAATACCACAACCATGTACTACCTAAACCGCCAGGGCGGGACACACTCCATGCTGTTATTCAAGGAAGCTCTCCGCATTTGGTCACTCGTGCGCAGCCTGGAGGCGGATCTCCTTGCCATTCATGTGGCAGGAGCCTCCAACACCCTGGCCAATGCCCTAAGCCGGATAGGGGCTGCGTCCCACGAGTGGTCTCTCCTGCCAGAGGTAGTACAAGATCTCTTCTCCCACTGGGGCACGCCTCAGGCAGACCTGTTTGCCTCCAGGGAGAATTCGGAGCTGACACTGTTTCATACCCGCCCCCCCTCAGCAGGGCTCGCTGCAGGGGGATGCCTTCTCGAGGCCATGGACCCCGGGCCTCTTCTACGCCTTTCATTCATTTCCCTTGATCCACAAGGTGCTTCTCAAGGCGAGGAGGGACAAGGCGCAGGTGATTCTGGTAGCCCCAGACTGGCCCTGTCAGTTCTGGTGTCCAGATCTCCTCAGTCTCGGCTCCAGGCTCCCGAGGCGGCTTCCAGCCCGCCCGGACCTCATCTCAGTCAGTCAGGGGAAGGTAGTCCATCCGGACCTTCAATCCCTGCACTTGACGGCCTGGTTCCTGAGCGGCTAGAGTTCCAGGCCTTGGGACTTTCCGACGAGGTCCTCAACGTCATTGAGGCGTCCCATAAGGAGTCGACCAGAAAATGCTATGCCTTCAAATGGAAGAGATTCTCCATTTGGTGTCAGGGAAAGGGCCTTGACCCTTCCTCCTGTTCCTTGGCGAGCATCCTGGACTACCTGTGGTCCTTTTCTCAGCAAGGGCTTCAGTCGACGACCCTTAAGGTGCACTCTGCAGCCATCTCTGCTTAACGGGCGCGGGCCGGAAAGCAGTCGGTGGCACTGGAGAAGGTGGTCTGGCGCTTTTTCAAAGGCCTTGATCACATTTCCCCTTCGGTGCGAGAACCTCCACCTCCATGGGATCTATGGCTGGTATTGGCCAAGCTCATGGGCAAGCCATTCGAACCAGTGCACAGGTGCGATATCTTCCATCTGTCGTGGAAGACCGCCTTCTTGATGGCTATAACATCAGCCAGAAGGATGGGAGAGCTCCAGGCGCTTTCCATAGTCTCCTTACCTGGTCTTCCACAGGGACAAGGTTGTCCTGCGCCCCCACCCGAAATTCCTTCCGAAGGTGGTGTCTGAGTTTCACCTTAACCAGGTGTTGACTCTGCTGGTGTTCTACCCCAATCACACCTCGGAGGCCGAATATAGGCTCCATACTTTGGACCCTAGAAGAGCGCTCGCTTTCTATAAGGAGCGGACGGCTGAAGTTTGGGGAGAGGTTTGCCAGCTGTTTGTCACCTACGCTGAAGTTGCACCTGGCAGACCTGCAGCCAAGTGGACGATAGGCAGGTGGGTCACCTCCTGCATAGATCTCTGCTATAGGTTGGCGGGCATGGAGCCTCCCAGAGGGATAAGAGCTCATTCTACCCGCCATACCGCTGCATCGGTAGCTGCTTCCAGGGACGTTCCTATCCAGGATATCTACAGGGCTGCTACCTGGAAGTCAGCACATATCTTCATTACCCACTACCACATCAACCTTGGGTCACGCCGGGATGCTGGTTTTGGGGCCTCGGTTCTCCAGTCTTTATTCCCTAAGTAGGGGGTGTGCGCCTTGCCTCCTCCTCCCGGAGAACTGCTAGGAGTCTGCCAGACAGTGTGGATGAACAACATATCCATGTCCCTAGAGTACAGGTTACTCACCTGTAATAGGAGTTCTAGGAATGGTATGTTGTTCATCCACGACTCCACCGATCTCCCGGCTTCATGCACATCCTGGCTTCCAGCGGCTAGATCTGGTGTCATGGGGCGAGCCGAGTTTTACCCGAGTGGTGTGGAGAGCCAGCTTGAAGACCTTCCGGCAAGATTTAAAGCGGCAAGGAGTCTCCCAGATAGTGTGGATGAACAACATATACCATTCCTAGAACTCCTGTTACAGGTGAGTAACTGTATTTTGTGTATACCATTGACTTCTTTTTTGTGTTCTGTTGGTTTCCCCAAGTAGTTTCTGGTTATGTGACCTAGTGTTATTGTATTGGACAGGATTTTTGGTTAAACCAATTCATTCTAGAAAAGAATCATCATTGTTCACTCTAAAAGCCTGACATAGTTCTCCTCTCAATTTTCTGTATTACATAGAGTATAGGTTTAGATGTCTTAACCTGTTACGGTAGCTCAGATGTTTTACAGGCCTAACATGTCTACTCTTCTTTGAACTTTTTCCATTGTATTTTTCCCTTGGATTGAGTACAGAATGGAAAACAATATTCAATATTGGGACAAACTAGTGCGGTGTATAATGGAAGGATAACTTCAGGATCCCCACTTTGTATTGATCTTAGTTTGCATCTAGTTATCTGATTACCACACTAGCATGACCATAAAGAAATGTAATCAAATTTTAAATTGTTAGAGATCCAGACACCTAGGTCTTTTTCATTTGTGCACTCCTTGAACAGTATAGTTGGTTTATACTGAAATCTAAGATTATTTGACCCAAAGTGCATAACTGCACTTATGCTCATTGAACATTACTTTGTTCTCTTGTCCAGTTTGCTAGGTGATCAAGGTTTTCTTGAAAGGATTTTGCTGAATTTGTGTTATAAACAATTCCCCCGATTTTACAGTCATCCGGCATACTTGCATGACCAAGCATCTAGAAGAGTTTGCATAGTTAAGACATTGAACAAGACTGGGCCCAGTAAAGCAATGGGCCAGATGGGGTGCACCCCAGGGTCCTTAAATAACTAAAGAGAGGTGGTGACTGAACCTCTGGCAATCCTGTCTAGCCGATCACTGGAAACAGAGGTACCCAAAGACTGGAGGACAGCAGATGTAGTCCACTTATACAAAAGTGGGAACAAAGAGGAAGCGGGGAACTACAGACCAGTCAGCCTCACCTCTAGTGGGGAAGATCATGGAAGCACTACTGAAGAAGAGATTGGTGGAACATCTGGTTGTCAATAAACTACAGAACCCAAGGCAGCATGGTTTCACCAGGGGGAGGTCATGTCAGACCAACCTCGTTGAATTTTCTGACTGGGTGACTAGGGAGGTGGATCAGGGGAGGGTAGTGGACGTGGCCTATCTGGTCTTCAGTAAGGACTTTGACACTGTGCCACATAGAAGGCTAATACACAAACTGGGGAATATGGGTGTGGGCAGGACAATAGTGCGGTGGCTAGATAACTGGCTGGGTGGCAGGACACAAAGGGTGGTGGTAAATGGCTGTCACCCCACAGAGGGAAGAGTGACCAGTGGGGTACCACAGGGATCCGTGCTGGGATTGGTCCTAGTCATCTTAATCAGTGACATTGTGCAGGACCTAGAAGGCAGAATTTCCCTTTTCGCTGATTACACAAAGCTCTGTAACAGAATGGACACACCAGATGATGTAGACAGAATGAAAAGGGACTTGCAGAAACTTGAAGAATGGTCAGGGGTTTGGCAGTTACAATTCAATGCAAAGTGCAAGATAATGCATATGGGGCACAAAAACCCTGGCACAATATATCAGTTGGGGGGGGGGGGGGTGAGGATATAGCATGCACCAAGCAGGAAAAGGATCTTGGGGTTATCTCTGATCTCAAGGTAGGGAAACAGTGCGACAAGGCAGCAGGTAAAGCAAATAGGATGCTGGGATGCATAGGCAGGGGCATCACCAGCAAGAAAAGGGAGGTCATAATTCCACTATATAAGACTCTAGTGTGGCCACACCTGGAGTACAGTGTACAGTTCTTGAGACCTTACCTATGTAAGGACATAGACAGAATAGAGAAGGTTCAGAGGAGGGCAACAAAGATGGTACATGGATTGCATCATAAGTTCTATGAGGATAGGTTGAAGGACTTGAATATGTACTCCCTGGAGGAGAGGGAGAGAGAGAGAGAGAGGGGATGTGATACACATACAAGTAACTTACAGGGAGGAACAGGATGCAGGAATACACTATTTTTAAGCAAAAAAGATGCTCTAGGACTAGAGGGCATGGGATGAAGTTGGAGGGAGGATGATTCAGAGAAAACGTGAGGAAGAATTTCTTCCCAGAACGGGTGGAGAAAAAGTGGAACACACTGCTAGAGGAAGTGGTGGGGGCTAAAACCATCACTGGATTTAGGCATGAATGGAATAGACGTAAAGGAATTCTGGAGGTCAGGGGTGAGGGGCAACAGACTTCTAGGAAAACATAAAGTGAACTTACGGGCTCAAATGGGCAGACTGGGTGGGCTGTAGGCCCTTAACTGCCAACACTGTATGTATCTATGCAAGATTGAGCCCTGTGGCACTCCACTAGTCGCTTCTCCCCAAAATAATCTCATGGCCTGACAAAATAGGGGGAAAATGAAATGATACCTGTGACATCCTTATTTTGTTGTGTTTCTGCTTCTGTGGCTCCGTTTTCTCTCATAGGGACGTTTCCTAGTTTTTTCCTCTACTGCCACTATTATTTGTACCATAATCTCTTCTGTTTCTGGTAGCCAGGCTCCCGTGGTAGTCTGTTTCCATCTTGCTCCCTTGAGCGCACTTTCTGGGGTCCATCCTTCTGCGTCGCACTTTCATCGCATCAGATTGGTGGTGCAGATTTGTAGTTTCTGCTGGATCCTGCGACTTTGTACTTAGTACAACTTTAGCTGCAGATCCTACATCCGCCTCTGGAGACCAATCAATAAGGTGCTTCCGGGTTTTTTCTTCTTATTTTTTTTTTTTTTTTCAGGATCTGCCTCCAGCTGCGATTGCACAGCCATCAACTCCTGTCGTAGGATCTCCCATTTTTCCTGTAGAGAGGTTCCACTCATCTGTATCATTTACACAAGGAAGGTTCAGGTACCTTCTTATTTTTGCTCTGTACTGTTTGTGTCCTCCCTTTGATCCATAGAACTGTCTTTGTCTACAGCACCAGGCGTTGCCATCTCAGTACATTCTCTCCCCTCCTCTGACTCTTCTGAACTGACTGCGTCCATCTGAGTAGATAAGACAGGAGGAGAGGCCTTCACCCTTGTCCCCGGGTACATCCATCTTCCCTGCCACCTCGGCACTTCCTTCTCTGTCTGGCTTCAAACTGGGCTCCTCCATTCTGCTCCCAGGAAGAGTCAAGACCCCTGCTGGCAGTGTAGGGGAATTCCCCCAGTGCCCTAGCCAAATTCCCTCAATTCACTAAAAATACCACCAACAGCTTATTCTGGTTCTGCAAGTCGGTCTACATCGGTGCACATGTTCCCCTTCCCTTGCCCCTGGGTCGCACCTGGAAACAAGCTGCAGCTTAGTGTGCCTCTCCCTGTTAAAAAATTTTTCAAATAAAATAATTCACGTGGGTCCCCCCCAGACCCACCCTGCCATCGACTCTTAGACTCTCGTTGACCTCAATGAAATTTTAACCGAATTTACTTCAGCTATCGTACACAATTTGGGTGCGTACAGGCCTACTTCGCCTGAGTCATCAACAGCAGCATCATCAAAACCTCTCTGCCACAGCCAACTCCCTGTGGCCAGTCGTCTGTGCCCCAAACATTGGACCTGGATCTAGAAGAGGTCTACTTCTAGGAGAAGTACCATTATGACCTTTGTTCTTACTGATGAGGAAGAACACCTTATATCCAGTAGATCCAGTTTCTTCTGTCCATGATGATTCTGTTAAGCATACTCCAAGGTCTCCTTCAGAGGACCCTGCCTTCTTCAATATTTTGAAACAGTTATTGTCCGCTGTGGGTTTCTACACTGAGGAGGATGCCACCAGAAAGGATCTGGTAGATTTCTTGGAGATTGCTAAATCTCTTCCCAAGATCATTACTCATTCCTTGTCTGCTCTGAGGAATGCTACTGCTGCAGCCTGGCACAAGTCTGATATGGTACCAGCTATGCCCTGCAGGTCTGATGAAATTTACCATGCCCCTCAGGGGTTTCCACACTACGCTGCCTAATCTGAAATGGACTCAGTAGTTATAAAGGCAGCTTACGAATGGTTTAAGGAGCCCAAGCAGTTTAACTACCTTCAGGCAGTCACACAGGATCGATCTTTGGGCCAAGAGGGTTTCTAGGGATGTGGGTATGTTCTATCCACACATCCTTTATTTATTTATTTATTTATTTATTTATTTAACACTTTATTTCTTCACTGCCTCTACGGGGAACTCTCTCTGGCATCCACCTTATCCCCAACTCTACCTTCTAGCCTGAAACTCCCCCGGGTCCTGGCACCAGCCTGGCTATCCCCTTGGCTCTGAACCCCGAGGGAGGGCCACCCAATCAGCCCAGGGAGCTCTATCTACAATTTGGACTGGGCTCTGCCCAGGACGGGAGGTAGTTCGGCCTGTGGAGTCTGGCTGATGGTAGGTGGTGCTGTCGCCTATCCCCAAGGCAGGGTATTTCCATTTTTTCCTCTGGTTTCCCCCGATGCTTGGTTGTGCAGTGGCGTCAGTGGCACTATTGCCGACGCCCTCCACAGCACCGCCCCCTCGCAATGCGTGGTGACGCAGACTCTGCATTCCCCTGGTCTCCACCAGAGGTCTCTCCTGTGCAACGCATCCCCTAGAACCCTCCCTGGGAGGAGAGAGCTGTCCTTCGGATGCTTGCTCTCCCTCTCCTGCCGA
Organism: Neoceratodus forsteri; assembly: GCA_016271365.2. Classification (NCBI taxonomy): domain Eukaryota; kingdom Metazoa; phylum Chordata; order Ceratodontiformes; family Ceratodontidae; genus Neoceratodus; species Neoceratodus forsteri. The sequence goes on along the minus strand of CM057453.1, from coordinate 775,256,201 downwards.
CCCCTGATGACCTGAGCTCATTCCCGAACCTGGATCGCCGGCATGGCGCGAAATGTGGCATCCAGCACCTCAGCGCTGCAGGGCCGACTTTATCCACACATCTTGGCATGTCCTTTCCCCTTTAAGATCAGCAGGAAAGTCTTTAAGCTGGCTCCTCCCACCCACCCGGGTTGTATACCCCTCGGCTCTGCCCCATGACTGCAGATCTTCCTATCCTCTGGAAGAAGCAGGTTCCCTTCTTACTGCTCCCACATTGAGTAGGCCCTGGCACTCAAATCTTCGGATTTACTACTTAAACTTAAACCTAAACTCTTAAGAGTTTTTCTGCAACGATCTTTGATTGCGACCGCAATGGAGGAAAAGTCCTTGCCCGGGTTCCTCCGGTGCCCTTGTAGGCAGAAGATGTCACACACAGACCTGCACGCCACGTACATTTATTTCCCCGAGTTCAGAGCACGACACCCAGGCCTGTGCTTTCTGCCACTGTTTCCAAATGAATGTGCTAGACAATCGTCTCGCCAGATTGCAGCTTGGCCATCCGGAAAAATGGAACCCACTGGTCAAATCTAAGGAAGCACGTTGCGTGGTGTCCACAGCTGCGGTGTCCGCTAAGCAACTTGAGCAGATAAAGGCCTTCAAGGAGGCGGTGGCTTAGGCTGCCAAGTCCTCTTCGGCCTCTGTCTTAGTCCTGCTGAAACTGGGTTCCACCTTTACAGGCTCCTTCAGGCAGTTGTGCCAGTCACTCACGACCAAGGGGCAGGGCCCATCAGCGTTGCACAGCTCTCATTCCTGTAAAAGGGGAAAGGAATCTAAGGGGGAGAGAGAGGAGAGAGAAGACTCGCTGTCGTTGTTCTTGGGATTGAGAATGTACTGATTCCTTGGAACCTCCGGGTTTGACTTTGGCCGAAACTGCTGCCTTGGCTGCTGGCTTCACGGTGCCCCCTTCAGGCCAGCCAGCAAAGACATGAGACGATAACCCAATTAAAATTGCCATTGACCCTGTTGACCCGTTTGCCTCATCGAGTGACAACTCCCTGTTCAGGACTCTGGTCCTGCCTGGACCCACTGAGGAGGAGACCCAGCCTGCTGGGAACTTCCTTACAGTCCCTGACCATGACCTGCAGGAGACTTGTATTTCCCCGGCTCCCTCAGAGCAACCCCCCCCCCGTCGGTCGAAGTCTCATCTTTAGTCGCAATGTCGAAGAAAACTCAGATGCCACTCTGGGCATTCCAAAAAGCAGTGCCGCCAATATTCATCCTCCTCTGAAGAGGATAGACTTTGGCGCAAGTTGCACTGATGCTATGAGGATCTTGTGTGGCAACAGTTGGTGTTCACTGGTCCGAAGTCTACCTCAGCTTACATACTAGCCATCATATGGCTGTCACCCGCTAGGCTGATGCTGATACCTCTGGACTCAGCTGAGTGTCCCTTTGCTTGCAGAGCCAGTGAAGCCCCTTCTGGCTTGTCCGAAACTGGCCTCACCATCAGTAATGGTGGAGCCGCCACCTAAACAGTCTCCCTCGGGGGTTCCGGTCAAGGAGTGACAAAAAGGCCTGCTATGGGCCTTTCTTGCAGGCTGTCAGTTACTCTTACACCCAACTGTCCGCTGTGGGTTGAAGGTGACACGGATAGTTAACTGATCTATCCGGACTCTTCATAGTCCGAGGACACCTCGCTGCACTCTCAACCACTTGATGAGGAGTTGCTCGGGGGGCTTTTCGACAAAGGAGTGCCATGTCCTTCATGGGCATCCCCCATCTCCTCTCTGAATCCACAGGGATGCCCTTGGAGCCTGTTCAAAAACAGGCTTGATATCCCCTGACAGACATCCTGGACAAAGGGGATTCTCTGACTGAGGCCTTCCCAGTGGCCAAAGCCATTGTCGGCCCGGCCCTGGATCTTTGGCATCACCCTGCCGCCCGCTCAGTGCCATCTGACTGGAATATGTAGTGCCCATCGGCTCTCTTTCCGGGTTCACGGAGCACCTCTCTGCCAAAGGGTTGGTGACTGACTCAATGTTTCAGCGTTTGCGCAATTCGAGAGACTCTGATGGACCTCCGTACAGTCCAAAAAAACTGGACCACTCTGCCAAAAAGGTCTATGCTGCCTCTTCGCTCGGTCTGTCGGGCAAGCTCGTCTGTCATCGTGGCACACTTCTCCCATGCCCTTTTAGGCTGTCTGGATGAGGTGCTGACTCATCTCCCTGCGAACCTCCAGATCATGCTCAAGCAGGTCTGTGATTGCGTTTGGGCTGTGGCAAAACAGCAGCTCCAGACCACTCTGGACACTGGGGACTCCTGTGCCTGTTCGGTGGCAGCCAGAGTCACCATGCACCGCAGGGCCTGACTGACGGTCTCAAACTTTACAGCAGACACCCAGCACAAATTAGCAGATGTATCCTTATTGGGCATCGACTTGTTTGGTCTCTGTGTCAGTGGTCACCTACAATGCATTGAGAAGTCCAATGCCACCTTGGACTCCGTTGCCTCTGCCCAGAAAGAATCTCAGGGTTCCAAAAAAAAACAAACGCAAGCCCTTTTGGCCTTCCACCCCCGCAGCCAAGTCTGCCCAGTACCAGTCTGGGCAGCGGCAGGCTCAGTCTTGGTGCCCTCGGCCTGAGGGGCTTTGGCGGCCTGAAAGTATGGAGAAAAGGAACCCGCCTATCCCTTGGCCGGATCCTTCTCCTTCAAGCCTGCATAGTGACCGGATGGGGTGACTACCCCTTGCCCCTCATGCCACCTCTGGGTGCTCCCTTGGGGGTCCGGCTCTGCCAGTTCCTTTACACCTGGTCCGCTGTTACCATGGACAGGTGGTTTCTGGAAGTGGTCAACCATGGTCTGCGTCTGGAATGTAGGCAGTACCCACCAAGCTGATCCCACAGGAGAAGGTATCCATGGATACTCAGTCGGCTCTCCGAGACGACATCACCCAACTTTTCCGCAAGGAGGTGGTGGTCAGAGTTGTGGCTCCCCCTGTCAACCCAGGATTTGTTTCCAGGTACTTCTTGGTCCCGAAATGGACAGAAGGGGCTGGTGCCCCATTCTAGATCTGCACAACCCGAATAAGTTCTTTGGGTCTCGCACCTTCTGTATGGTAGCTCTGTCTCTGATCATGCAATCTCCTGAGCAAAACGTGGTTTAGCTCCCTGGATCTGCAGAACACATTCTTTCACGTCCCGATCTGTCCGTCCCAACAAAGGTTCCTCCACTTCTGAGCAGAGGGAACCCTCTAAGAGTTCCAAGTCATACTGTTTGACCTTTTTTTGGCCCCCAGGGTCTTCACCAAATGCATTGCAGTGGTGACTGCCCATCTTCGGCATCTAGGGGTCCAAGTGTACCCCTACCTGGATAATTGGCTTATAGTGGGTCCCATCAGGCAGTAGATGGAGAGCTCCAGGGACCTGGCCCTCCAGACCTGTATCGACCTTGGCCTCCTAGTCAACGAGGAAAAGTCAGAACTTGTGCCTCGCAGGTGATCTGTTTCATAAGGGTAGAGCTTGACTCTTGCCAAGCAAGAGCCAGGCTCCCTGTGGATAGGGCGGAGGTTCTCTCCTCCTTTGCCCAGTCATTTCTAGTTGGGCACTTACACCCTGCCCAGGAATTCCTGCGATTTTTGGGTTACATGACGGCCTACACCTCCATGGTCTGGGCCAGGTGGCATATGCACTCCCTGCGGTGGGAGCTGGCCAGCAAGTGGACTCTGCGCCTAGGTGATTTAGACCAGCTGGTCACTGGGACACTCTTAAGTGGTGGACCATCTAGGAGCATCTGCAGGAAGGGATTCGGTTTGTCTCCCTTTACAGACTGGCATCCTGATGACCGATGCCTCTCACAGGCTGGGGTGCCCACTTGGGGGAAACCGAGTCCATGGGCTCTGGATGCCTGAGGAGTCCCGATGCCCCATCAACCTGCCAGAGCTCTGAGCAGTCCTGCTGGTGCTGACAGTCTTTGCACCATTCGTTCAGGGTCAAGTGGTTCAGGTCCAGATGGACAACACCACAACCAAGTACTATCTCAACAAGCAAGGTGGGATGCACTCCCTGCCTCTGAGCAGAGAAGCGCCCTGCATCTGGACCCTCGTGAGATGACTTAAGGTGAATCTCCTCGCCATTAATGTGGCAGGAGCCTCCAGCTGGTGGATGCTATCAGTCGAGTGGGCAAGGCGTCCCACGAGTGGTCTTTCCATCCAGAGGTAGTACACAGCTTGTTCTCCCAGTGGGGCACACCTCAGATGGATCTGTTCGCCTTCAGGGAGAATACAAAGCTGAGGCTGTTTCGTGCTCGCCCCCAACCCCAGGAAGTCACTGAAGGAGGGATGCCTTCTGGAGGCCGTGGACCACGGGCCTCTTCTGTGCCTTCCCTCCACTTCCCTAAATCCACAAAGTGTTCCTCATGGTCAGGGGAGTCGAGGCACAGGTGATCGTGGTGGCTCCGGACTGACCCCATCAGTTTTGGTACACTAATCTCCTCAGCAACAGGTTCCCGAGGAGTCTTCCAGCACACCCGGACCTGCTTTCCAACAGTCAAGGGAAGGTATCCCACCTGGACCTTCAATCCCTGCACCTGGCAGCCTGGTTCCTGAGCAGCTAGAGTTCCAGGCTTTGGATCTCTTCAAAGATGTACTCCCTGTAGTATAGGCCTCTAGGAAGGAATCAACGAGGAAATGTCGTGCCTTCAAATGGAAAAGATTCTCCCTTTGGTGTTGGGGCAAGGGGTTGGACTCTTTGACCTGTCCAGTGGCTAGCATCCTAGAGTGAAACATGAAGTCTTGCTGTATTCAGACACATGCAGTTAGCCCCAGCACTTGATCTGCCTCAGAGAGAGAAGAGTTCATTTCTATGCCAGGCATAGAATGTTGAGCTTGAGCTCTGTTTTTTTTTTTCAAACCTCTGTGGTGCCTCAGAGTGCAACAGTCAGATTCTTTACTCCACCTAACTGAAGTCATTTCGGAGATTGCTGGTTCGCTAAAGTTTCAAAACGCGTTGGTTTTTCAACCGATTTTGTTTTTGGATTCGAGCCTTTGTCTATGGTATAGTAAGTAGTGTAGATGGGTAGTGAACTGTGGATCTTACTTCGAGAGGGCTCTTGCAGTAGGTAATTACATATAGGACTGGCCTTGACGAGGCGCTGGGACCTGAAAATTGTAGCTAGCAGTCCCTGGCGAGGACCGCCCCACATCAGGTGACCCGGCGTCAGGAGACCTCTCGGTATAAGAGGCGGTCCTTGGCCCGCCATTAGCTCGTGCAGTGTTCAGAAAAGTTTGTGTCATAGCCCTACCTTCGGTTTTTACCAAAATAATTGCTTTTTCGACTAACGCCAGTACAGCCGCCTGTGTAAGTCGCCCCTACACCCTCTGAGCACACGAATAAGTGCAATTCATGCGGCGCCCAACTACCGCACAAGAACGGCCACTCCCTGTGCCTGTTCTGCCTAGGCCTCGATCACCTGGTCGAGAAGTGCCAACACTGTCTTGGTTTCAACGCGGCTACCCGGAAAAGGCGGCAGCAGTCCCTGGAAGCCCATATTGTAAAGAAAATTAGTTCTATGGAGAAGGAGCTGAAAAAACTGAGGCAGACGTCCACTTCCCCTGAAGGCCATCGGATGATGGAGAGGCACCAGGACAAGGGCTCCTCTACCGTGTCTCCCTCGGGAGTCGCTGAGACGCAGGTAACATCCCCTTCAGGGGATTGCTCCTCGACGGCTTCCTCGGAGGTTTCTGAGGGGGCGTCGGCCCACCCGTCTGGCTCGGGCCTTGCAGGTGCCTCCGGGCAGTTGGAGGCCTCCGCCCCTGGTTCGGCCGCAGGCTCGCGGCCTACCACTGTGGGCGACTCCGGTAAGCCGGGTGTTGGCTCCTCTGACATCCGCCCGGAGAGGGCCGGTAAGACGTCCGACCCTCCGGGGTGGCGTGCGGCCTCCACCCCACTGGACCAGGCCGATCACTACACAGCCTGCCTCTGGTCTGTCTCTACTGTTTGGGTTTCGACCACTTGCAAGCAGGCTGTGATATTTGTAAGAATTTCCCTCATTCTTCTTTAGACAGGCGCCTCAGTAAGCTGAAGGAAGGGATGGAAAAGACTGCTGAGGGCGGTTCCGGTTTAACTGAATCTTCGGATCTGACGTCTGACCACTCGAGCCAGGGTGAGCTGTCTGGTAAAAGACATTCAGAGACAGTTTCTGAACCTGCACCATCAAAGAAAGCCAAACGCTCCGGTTCGGAACCGCACAAACACTCTCTTTTCCAATCGTGGACGAAATTGCAAAAGCCATTCAGATAGTGCAGTCTTTGCAATCTGGGTTTGGCGAACCGTCGCAGGTACCGTCTGGGCAGCCAACGGTTCCAGATACTAGTTCAACTCCTTCAAGACACACTGATCTTGAGGAGTAGTATTTTTGACTAGGAGGAGGAGCAGGATGAGGGGTAGCCCAGTGACCCAGAGGTCTCCCCTGACCATCCCTAATATGAATGCCCTCTCAGGCCTGTCTCTGAGGCCACCTCCCATTTTGCTTTTATGAGGAAAGTGACTGAGACATTGTAGCTCTGTACAGGAGGCCAGGCAGGAGAATGAGGAAGAGGATTACAGGGAGTTGATTGATCTTCCTGTGTCCCAATGACTTTCAAATTCCATTCATAAGTCCCTTAAGATGCAGACTTTAAAGATTCTCCAAATCCCTAGTTCTGTCCCTCCTGTGGAGAAGAAAATGGACAGAAAATATATTCTGGCTGGCAATGGCACTGACTTTTTATCCAGCCTGTGAAAAGGCTGGCATACGCCTGGCCTCTCATCCACCTGACAAGGATTCCAGAAAAGTGGATTCTCTTGCTAACAAAGCATACCTGACATCTTCTTTTAGGTATTAGGCAAGCCTCCTATATATGGCTTATGCCTCCAGGTACCAAAAGTCCCTTTGGGAAGCTGTGGAACAACTTGTTAAAAAGGCCCCTCCTGAGCTTTCTGCTGATCTCCAGGAGTTGGTCAACAAGGGGGTACAAGCATCAAAGTCCCACTTCCACATGGCTGTGGTCTCTAATGATGCAGCTTCCAGGGCTGTGGCTTCTGCTGTATCCCTCAGGCTTTTCTTCTGGCTTGGGTGCACTACCCTGTCCCAGGATACACAAAATAATGCCATGGATTTTCACCTTGTCCAGAATTCTCTGTTTGGGGGCAGACTGAGGCATACATGAGGAAGATGAACGAGTACAGAGTGGCATATAGGAGTGCTTCAGCAAAAGAGAAAGCTGCCACTCCTCAAAAGCAGCAGGGCAGGGGTAGACCCTAATCCAGGCCTTTCCATCGGGCCCAAACTTTTTCCTCTTAGCAACAACCTGGGGGGTTCTTTAGAGGGAGGGGCAGGAGGGGTGTTAGTAGGGCCAATTCCAACCCCCAGTCTGCTATCCTGGCTAAGCAGACACCCTGAGAGGTCTGTCCGGGCCACCTCCCCTGTAGGAGGCAGGCTGACCTATCTCCAGGCTTGGCAGTCCATCACTTCAGACAAATGGGTCCTGGAGATAATAATTCAGGGTCTTGCTCTCAGCTTCAAGCTGCTGCCAAAACTGTCAGCAAGAGCTTTCAGCCCTTCCAGCCCTACAGAAATTGCCCTGTTGGAGGCAGAGGTTTCCATTCTTCAACACTCAAAAGTGGTGGAGCCTGTGCCTTATCAGCACTGGGGCAAACGGTTATATTCAGGGTACTTCCTGGCACCAAAGAAAAATGGGTAGTGCAGCCCATCCTGGATCTCAGATTCCTAAACAGGCATCTTACAAAGCCAAATTTCAAAATAACCCTGGCTACCATCCTACCTGCTCTCAAGTAAGGGGACTGGCTGGCATCCCTGGACCTAAAGGATGCTTGTTTCCACATCCCCATCCATCTCACAGAAAATATCTCAGATTTCGACTGCCTTCAGGCCACTACCAATTCAGGGCTATGCCCTTCGGGCTGACATCTACACCAAGAGTGTATACAAAATGTCTGGCAGTAGTAGTGGCACTCCTCAGAAGACTACCCTTTTATTTGTTGTTGTTGTTTTACCCCTATCTGGACAACTGGCTGCTGGTGGGTCAATCCCCTCTGCAGGTCATAAAAGCCCTAAAACTCACTCGGGGTACTCTTCAGTCTCTAGGGTTACTGGTGAATCAAAAAGTCTGTCTTGACCCCAGTACAAGTAGAAGACTTCATAGGGGCAGAGCTGAATACCATTCAGGCAAGGACCTTCTTGCCTTCTGCAAGGGCACAGGCTCTTATAGATTTGGTAAACTCTTTCCACTTTCAAGTTCCTTGGCCAGCAAGGTGCTTCCTACAGCTCCTAGGACACATGGCCTCCACCCTAACTGTGGTCCTGGGGGGCATGTTTCAGATGAGGGACATTCAGTTCCATCTGAGATATTTTTGGTCTCAAAAAAGGGATCCTCTGTCCAAACTGATTCCAGTAACTCCCACCCTTCTGTTAGCTCTTCAGTGCTGGCAGGAGATGGATAACCAAAGAGTTAGGGTTCTGTTTTCCCCCTCCGGTAACCTCTCTGGTGCTGACAACAGATGCTTCTCTTCTGGGGTGCTCACATAGGTGATTGCACAGCACACAGTACTTGGCTCCCTCAGGAGTCTCTCCTGCACATCAGCCTTCTGGAACTCAGGCCAGTGTTCCTGGATATTCAGGAGTTTGGCAATCTCTTACAGGGCAAGGTGGTTCAAGACAGGACAGACAGTACCACCACAATGTATTACATCAACAGCAGAGGGGAACAAAAGGAAAAACTGCACTTAAACCATACTTTTGTGTGTGTCCTGGGCTAAGCTTGGGAAATAACTAGCCTGGTAATAAAATATACTGGCCTGATAACAAAATATACTGTACTGTGTATGCTGTATACTTTTACTTGAAGCCCTACTAGCAGGAAGTAGGAAGGGGGCACTGTAGTTTAGTACAGCAGCAGCTCGAACTACAAACGTGCCAAATTGAACTTTATTTAAAATCCTGCACTGATGCACGTTTTGGCCCTCATTACTTGAATTGGGGCAGTGTTTTAGTTAATTTTGCTCTTAAAATTCACTATTTTGATAGCGAGGGACAGCACGACCCCGGAAGTCACATCTGGGTCACTGGGGCTATAAAACTCTCTGCAGCGCGCATGCTTGCAGCAAAGAGACGCGCGCGTCAGCTGTGTCTGCTGAACGGCTGGACATTAAGTATTACACATTGCAACAAGTAAGAATGGTAGACAAAATGGTTTGCATTAAGTGCCAAATGTTTAAATCAGGGAAAGGCTTAGATGAGTATGTATGTGAAAAGTGTTTATTGATGAAGGAACTTTGGTTAGAAATTGATATACTCAAACGATTAAAACACAAGTAGAAATCACAACGCTGGAACAGTTTATTGATTCATTGGCAGATGGAGCTGTAGAAGCACGTTTACATGATACAGCTGTATCTGCAGCATGTCTAGAAATACAAGAAGCTGAGGAATGGTGCTTAGTTGATGAATCAAAAACCAGCAAAAAGAGAAGGAATACTGGGGGCTCTTCAAATATACTTACCCCTAATAGGTACCAGGCTCTTGCACCGGTAGAAGTTAGTGAGCAAAAGATTGTTTACTGACCAAACGATCCCTGAGGTACAGCAAATAACTCGTACCAACCTTAGTACAGCTCAGGAAGGGGGGAAAAAATGCTTCTTATGATTTATTGTATATAGGGGATTCCATGCTGTGCAACCCTGACAACATATTATGTAAAAATCTAAATGAATACACTACAGTCAGTGTACTGCCAGGAGCACGGTGCCAGAGTTTGGAGCTCAGTGCTTTGGCTTCTCAGAAGGAACTAGAAGGGGGAAAGGATCAGATCTACAGTACAGTAGCTTCTTGTTGTTTTACATTGTTTCTTGTGGATTCTACTTGGTAGAAGGTTATTTTCTGTCTTACTACTAAGGGGCTAGCAGGGTATTGTTTGGTGCTGTTGGAATTTTGAAACCTGTTTTGGTAGCTATAAGTGGGCTCATTTGTTTGATTCACTGTGTGGCAAGCTGCATTTGTAGAGGCCTATTTCTTCTGTTTTAAAACATAATTGGTGTGATTTAACTGGATCTGTTTCTTTGAATTGGAGATATATCTTCTAATTCCAAGCCTGTTTTGATGTGGTGTTGGTGAAGCTGTTTGAATTGGAGTCCTGTTTCTTTGGGTAGCAAACCTATTTTGGGGGCTTTGAGTAGAATTGTGATTCATTGTTGCTGGCTTCACTAGCTGCAAAGTTTGAGTGCAGAGTGGGGGAAGGGTGCTAATGGTCTGACCAGAGGCCTCAGCTACCTGATTGTTTCTGGAAGACCTGGGCTGGTCCCACCCTTGGTCCATTATTTCCTTTATACCAGGGGTTCTGACATCACTTCCTCAAACAGGCAAAGGATATGCACCTGTCATAGCAAAAGCAGACATCCAGGAAAGGAACAGCAGCAAGTGAAGAGGTGACTGCGCTATCAGTGGAAGGGAAGTAAATGCAAATCTAGGAGCTTTCATTGTGACTTCTTCGCACTGATATTGCATTGGGGAAGGAGGAGAAGGAGTTTGAAAAAGGTTGTGCAATGGCTACTTAGTCTGTTTTTGAGTGTGGATAGGAAGGATAGGAATATAAAAAGCAGTTGCTCAATATATTTAAACGTGTGCAACAAAGGAGGTAAGGGAAATAAAGAAAATGTTTTGCACTGATAGAGGAGGGAGAGGGGAGATTTGGGGGAATGTTTGGTATCCTGCATCTGGAAGGGTGGGGGGTTGCTGGTGGGCAACGACAGCAATGGGTAGAGTGGTAGGCTGCAACAACTGCAGTGCACCAATCTTTCTAAAAATTGCCTGGAGTGTGGGAGGATGTTTTGTGTGTAACCACATAGAAAAACTTAGAAAGGACATTGAGGGTCTGCAGGAGGAACTAAGACAGGCAAGGCAGACTGGGGGTGGGTTTAGCCCAATACTGGAGGGAGGAAGAAGGGGAGATGAGGGAGGGTGATTTAAGCCAACAGTGGTGAGGAAAGGGTCAGAAGAAGGGAAGCCGAGACAAAGGGGCCCAGGCCAGGAAGAAAAATTGCCGGGGAAACCAGGTCAGGAGACAAGACAAATGGAAGGAGGAGATAGGGACTTGTGAGGAGAGACGAAGAAGTGGCAAAAGTCATGGAGTTGAAAGGAGAGAACAGGTTACTGTGAAGAGAGAGGGAGTGGGCATTTGTGAAGGGCCTTCAGAAAACAGTTGTGCACTGCTAGAGAGGAAGAAAGTGGAGGAGGGAAATGATGAAATTAGAGGAGTAATTGATAAATGCCTGGACCAAACTGGAGCGGGGGGAAGTTCTGCTGGGAGAATTGCAACAGGGGTAAAAGGGGGAAATAATGTGCAGGAGGAGGAAGACCTGGAAATGAGAGAGGGGGATGAATGGAAGCAAGCAGGGAGTAAGAGGGGTGGAATCTTAGTGCTGGGGCACTCAATACTAAGAGGAGTTAGGTGGGGTAGCAAGGGGGAGAGGCATAGTCGCATTTGGGTGGAGGCCATGCCAGGAATGACAGCGGTAAGGGTGGGACAGTCTGTTCTGAAATATGCTAGAAGGGGTAGGGACAAGCCTCATTTAATTATACATCTTGGGACAAACGACCTGGCTGACAAGACAGTAGATAGAGTCCAGAGGAGGTTTGAGGAACTAGCACAATTATGTGAGGGGCAGGAAGATCAGTAACTTTTTCAGAGATGCTTCCCGTGCCAAAGGCAAGCACAACAAGAAAGCTGAGAATAGAGGAATTTAACGGATGGCTAAGAACCTGGTGTTGTGCTAAAGGGTATGAGCTGTTGGGGGTGGGGAGGGACCTGGGAGGACAGTAGTCTCTATGCCAAGGACAGACTACACTTGAGTGAGGAGGGAAAAATAGTGTTAAAACAGAGGATGGAGAAGTATATAGAGGAAGTTGGGAATTTAAACTAGGAGTGGGGGGTGGCAGTTGGGGAAGAGATATGCAGAGATCACAGGTTGGGAACCCATATGAGCTACCCCCATAACAGTGACAAAGGACAAATGGCAAGTACTGATGCTAGGAAAGGAGGGCAGGATTGGGGGAGGTGGTTACCCTTTGCTAGGAGCCTTGGGAGAAAACTGCAGAATTACAGGTTCTCATGGCGGAGGAGAGGTGGACATTGCAGCCATCACGAAACATGGGCCACCCAATACAATGACTGGGACCTGTCTGTACCAGGGTACAGGTTATTCGTAGGGACAGGGTGATTGGGAAGGGGGTGGCATGTGTGATGAAGGACTGAAGTGTGAGGGAGGACGGAGGAGGGTAGTAATGGAGTCACTTTGGATGCAAATCCAGGATTCCAAGAATAGATTCTTAGAATGGGAGTTGTGTACAGGCCACCATCTCAGACGGAGGAGTTGGACAGGGAACTAGCGGGACAGATCAGGAGGACCTGCGAGAAGGGTAGTGTGGTGGTTGTGGGGGACTTCAACATGCCAGGAGTGGACTGGAGCACCCCAACAACCAGGAACAGAAGGGAGCAGGTACTGCTGGATGCCTTCCAGGACAGCTTCCTGCTGCAAGTGGTCAGTGAACCAACCAGGTTAGGAAATACCCTTCACCTTGTGTTGACAAATGGGGACTTTGTGAGAGAACTTACAGTGGAGGAACCGCTGTCAGGGAGTGACCACCGCTCAGTATGGCTCACATTGGATATGGGCAAGGAAGGAGTAGAATCTGGCACAATAGTGCTGGACTTCAGGAGGGCTGACTTTGGGAGGATGAGGGAAGTGGTAAAAGGGTACCTGGCCAGAATTCAATCTAGTATGGACACTAACCAGAGGTGGGAGTTCATAAAGCTGGGGATAGTGGAGGCAACCAAAACCTGCTGCAAGCCCAGAGCAAGAAAGCTAGGGCTAAGAAACCGATCTGGTTGAGCAAGGAGGTCATGGAAAAGGTAAGGAGGAAAAGAGCTGCCTTTAGGAAGTACAAGAAAACAGGGAGGGGGGAGGACAGGGAGGAGTACTTGACAGAATCGAAGGAGGTGATAAGGGCAGTAAGGGGAGCCAAAGCATCTACGGAACTCAGGCTGGCACAAGGCATTAAGAAGGGGAGAAGGACTTCTTTATGTACGTCAGGGAGAAAAGGAGCTGTAAGGACCAGGAAGGAGGGGGGTTGGGTGGAAGCAGGGTGCGATAAGGCGGAAGCACTAAATGGGTACTTCTGCTCAGTACTTAAGAGAAGAGGGGGTGACGCCCAAGGTGGGAGAAATGGCAGAAGCAGGGGGGGAAGTGGTGACAGATGGGGAAATCGTGGAGAGCAGAGTTTGAGAGGGTTTGAAGGCACTCAGGGTGGACAAGGCGCCAGGCCCAGATGGCATCCACCCCAGGGTACTGAAGGAGCTGGCAGAGGTCCTTGCAGGACCTTTGGCAGACCTATTTAATGCCTCACTACATTAGGTGTGTATCTCAGGACTGGAGGATGGCTCATGTGGTGCCCTCCACAAGAGTGGCCCCAAGCATGAACCGGAAACTACAGACCAGTGAGCCTCACATCCATCGTGGTTAAGCTAATGGAGACTATCCTGAAGGAGAGGCTGGTGGCCCTCCTAGAGGCCAAAGGACTACAGGACAGCAGACAGCAGACAGCATGGCTTCATACGTGGCAGATCCTGCCAAACCAACCTGGTCGAGTTCTATGACTGGGTAACTAGGCAACTGGACAGGGACCATGCAGTGGATGTCCTGTATCTGGACTTCAGTAAGGCATTCGATTCAGTGCAACATGGAAGGCTGGGAAGGAAGTTAGTAGGCACAAGGGCGGGTGCAAAGCTGGTGAGATGGGTAGGAAACTGGCTGCAGGGAAGGCAACAGAGGGTGGTGGGTGGGGAGCTCTCACACCCAAGGGCAGTGACGAGCGGTGTTTCACAGGGCTCAGTGTTGGGACCAGTGTTGTTTGGGATATTCATTGCAGACATATGGGACATCAAGAGCCAGATCAGTCTATTTCTTGATGATACCAAGGTAGGTGCAGTGGTGGATGACCCAGGGGGGTGGCAGGGGTTGCAGGATGATCTGGCAAAGCTTGAAACCTGGTCAGACACCTGGCAACTGGGCTTTAATGCCAAAAAGTGCAAGGTGCTGCATTTTCAGATGAAGAACCAAAGGAGGAGTTACTAGCTAGGGGGAGTGCAGCTAGCCCAGACAGAGGAGGAGAAGGATCTGGGTGTGCTCATTACAGGGTCAATGAACAACTCTGCACAATGTAGGAAGGCAGCCGCAAAGGCCAACAAAATGCTGGGTTGTATTGCAAGGGGTATATCCTCGAGGAAGGAGGAGGAGGAGGAGGAGATTTTGCCACTGTATAGGTCATTAGTTAAACCACACCTGGAGTACTGCGTGCAGTACTGGCATCATATCTGAAGAGGGACATTAAATTACTGGAAGGGTGTAGCAGAGCGACAAAGACACTCACGGGCTGGGGGACTTATCACACGAGAGAGGTTGAAGGAGTTGATCATGTACTCACTGGAGAAGAGGAGAGACAGGGGTGACATGATTGAAACCTTTAAATACATGAAAGGAATAAACAAGACTGGTACAGAGGGGCTGTTCAAAGTAAGGGAGGGGAGAGCCACCAGGGGCCTTGATATGAGACTGGAGCGTGGAAGGTTCAGGAGGGAGATGAGGAGACACTTTTTTTACAGAGAGGGTGGTGGCTGGGTGGAATGCGTTACCTGCTGAAGTGGTATGCAGTAGAACAGTGGACTGCTTCAAACGAGGATGGGACAGGGGCAAGGGGGAGGGTTAATGAAGGGGAAGGGTGGAAGGGAGGGGCAGCTGCAGAATAAGGGGTGCTAGCTGCATATTCGAGCAGACTTGACAGACCAATAGGCCTTTATCTGCTGGCAAATTTCGTATGTTCGTAAGGGACATTAAACAGCTGATACCAGGATTATTGGAGAATACATCTGCACCTGTTGTAATATTACACATTGGAGTAAATGATGGTGGAAAAATCGGACTAACTGAAATTCAAAGTAATTAGGAGTATGTGGGCACTTATTTAAGAAACAGAGGATGTGACTTATTAATCTCGGGAATATTACCTGTCCCTAGGGCCAATGACATGTCAAAGATATTCAGAGACTTAATGGGTGGTTAAAGAGGTGGTGTTATAGGGAAGGGCATGCATACAGTACATAGATCAATGGCAGGATTTCCAAGACTCATCTATTCTCACAGGATGGGTTCCATTTAAATAAACATGGCAAACGAATGCTAGCCCAGAAATTGATACATTACAGATGTTCCTTTGAACTGCTTTCTGGGGGGCCGGGGGTAGCACAAAACCCAAGCCCATTATTTCAAACAAAGATACACAGACACACTGGAAATGTTTACTAGTTAATGCCAGAAGTCTTACGAACAAATTGGACGAATTAAAATTATTGCATACTTTCCAAATACATCTTTGTGCTAATACTGAGACCTGGTGGAATGACAGATACCTGGGGTAGAGAAATTCCTGGATACACACTATACACAAATGACAGAAAATTTTTCAGAGGAGGTGGGGTAGCGCTGTACATATTGGATGGTATAACATCGGAAAATATAGTAACTGCTAGCTGGGGTAATTCTGAAACATTATGGATTAAGATCTCCCCACCCAACGACCCCATTATTAATTTGGGTCTAGTGTATAGGCCACCATCCATTGTTAATTCTGATGACTTTATATTACTAAATTTCACTAAACAGTTGGTTGCAGCAAAAAATGCAATACTATTGGGCGACTTCAATCTCCCTGGAATTAAATGGGACACATTAGAAACTTACACCCATGGAAACCAAATTAGAGATTTTCAGTTTGTCTGGACTAGATCAACATGTATTAGATAGTACTGGGGGGGGGACACATATTAGATCTGGTGTTAAGCAATATGAGCAATAGTATTTACAATTGTATAACATTGCCTCCACTGGGATCAAGCAATCATGCTATGGTCAGCTTTGAATACTCGGTTAACTTGGGAAATTACTCTGGTAGTACAATAATTCACATGTATGATAAAGCAAATTTTAAGTTAATGAAAAATGAGTTGACAGCTTGGAACTGGCAAAGCGAATTTGTTAATCTAACATTATCAGAAATGTGGAGTAAATTGAACAATACAGTAGGTCCATTGGTCCATAGGCATGTACCAACAAAAAAGGAATATAACAGATTCCAAAAATCTCTTTCCCCCATGGTTGACTCCCCCGTTAGAAAATTAAACAAAAAAATATAGCTTACTTAAAGGCAAAAAAGAGTAATAACAGGACTTGTTGGGAGCTATATAAAGAACAATTAAACACCAAAAAGGCAATAACTTTAGCAAAAAAAGTATGAATATAAACTAGCAACCAAAGTACAAAATAATTATAAATCTTTTTATTCCTACATTAACTCTAAAAGGGAAATAGAAGTATTACTTCCCTGAAAGATCCAGCTGGCAGACTAACCTCAGATAATCAGGAAATGGCAGATTTATGTAATGTATATTTTGCATCAGTCTTTAATAAGGGGCAATGTATACCAACTAAGCAGGGGAAGTATATCACAGGGATCAAGCATTAGATTAAATATCCTAAATGTAGCTCAAAGGCTTCAGGATATAAATCCAAATAAAGCACATGGACCAGATGGAATACATCCAAGAGTTATCAAGGAACTGGCACAAGAATTGGCAGGCCCAGTTACTTACATCTTCCAACATTCCCTGGATACGGCTGAGGTGTCTGCTGATTGGAGACAGGAACTGGTTATACCAATACATAAAAAAGGCTCTCAACAGCAGGTAGAAAACTATCGTCCTATTAACCTAACCTCGGTCTTGAGTAAGATCTTGGAGGCTATAATCAAGGACCAAATCCTTGACTCTCTAAGCAGCAAGGGTGTTATTGATAGGTCACAACACGGGTTTACTAGGGGAAGATCTTGCCAGACCAACTATTTAGAGTCCTATGGTAAGGTCAACAAAGCCTTGGATACAGGTAACTCAGTGGATGTTGTTTTTCCTTGACTTTGCAAAGGCATTCGACTAGGTGCCACATGAAGAACTAATTGGAGCACTCAGGGATATGGGGGTCCATAATAAAGTTTCTTCTTGGGTGGAGGCTTGGCTGAGAGATAGGAAACAGAGTGTGTGTGTGTGTGTGTGTGTGTGTGTGTGTGTGGGTATGTTCGGAATGGGTGGAAGTGTCAAGTGGGATACCTCAGGGATCGGTGTAGGGACCATGCCTCTTTAATATATATATATATATATTTCTAACATGAGTGTCAATGGGGTATGGCTATCGAAGTTCGCTGATGACGCACGTCTGGGATACTCCCTCAATAATACTAATGGGCTGCTATTCTGTAAACTCCACTTACAAAATTAGAAGAATGGGCAAAGACCAAGAGATCTACATTCAATACCAATAAATGTGTTATGCATATGGGCAAGAACAACATGCACTATAAATATAAACTAGGTGGCAGTGAGTTGAGGATAGTACAGGATGAAAAAGACCTGGGAATAAGAGTTGACAACGAACTAAAATTTGGATTACATTGTAACCAGGTGGTTAGGAAGGCAAGTGGAATACACCATTGTATACGCAAGCATATTAAAAGTCATGATGAAGCAGTACTGCTGCCATTGTACACCTCGTTGGTATGCCCGCATACAGAGTATTGTGCTCAGTTTTGGGCACCAGGCTATAGGAGGGATGTTGAGGCCTTGGAGAGGGTGCAGAGAAGGGCAACTAAGGGCATGAAGAAGTTCAGGGTTTGAACTATGAACAGACTGGAGAAGCCTGGACTGTATTCACTGGAGTATTGTAGATTACGTTGGGACATGTGCTATGTTCCCGCTAGCCACTCGCCACGTCGCCCCAAATATTTTTAGCGTGTGGCTAAAATTTCTAACGATTTTTAAAGTTACCCAAGCCACAGAGTCTAAAACCTTCTGTTCGTGCAATTTTTAGTATCAGCATAGTACGTGGTTTAGAATAACTAATTTGACAGTGTATATTGTGGTGTGGCTCATGATTTTACATAGTGGCTAAACAGCCTGGGGTTACTTTAGCCACAGTGGCTAACATTTTAAAAATCCTGGGGGGAACGGAGATGTGTCAAATATTTAGAGCACTCAGAGATGACCAACTAAGGAACCAACTAGACTTAGAATTAAGGAAACAAGCATATGATACTAGAGCACGTTGTTACCAATTACATAAAGATAAATACAACACTAAAAGGAGGGAAAACTGGTTTAGTGCGAGAACTACAGGAATTTGGAATACGCTTCCTTCTGAAGTTGTGACAAGCCCAACTATGAATACTTTTAAAAACAGGCTGGATTGCTATTTGATAAAGGCATACGTGGATATTGGCGAGCTATATGGACATGTCTTCTTTGCTCTGATACAACCTACGAACCTATAAGTTCATCCCTGCTGTGCACAGAATCCATGAAGATTTGGAATCTGGCATATTCGCTCTACATGTCACTGTTAGCAGTTCACTTGCCAGGTAAGGACAATGTACTGGCAGATGCTCTCAGCAGGATCAGCCAGGGCCATCACCAGTGGACCTTGAATAGGCAGGTCCTTCTCTATCTCTGTATTCAGGAGGTGGGGGGGTGTGCCTGAGATGGATCTCCTTGCAGCCCCAAACAATCACCAGTTACCACTGTATTGTTGTAGGCCTCAATTCCAGGGCCCATTGCCACTGGAAGCTTTCCTTCTGGATTTGTCAGACTGGTTCCTTTATGCTTTTCCCCCTTTTCATCTGGTAGCCAGAGTCTTGGTCAAGCTGAAGTTTCAATCTGCCACCATGATTCTCATAGCCCCAGACTAGGCCGGACAGCCGTGGTACTCTATGCTACTGTCAATGACCAAGCCGATTTCTCTCCCCAGGAGATGCAACCTATTGACATCCTCCCATGGCAGGATAATGTACCCCAGTCTTCAAGAGCCAAGCCCTGAGGTGAAGAGACTGAAGACTTAGAATATACAGATTTACAACTGTCTTGGATATTCTGATGGATTCCTGAAAACCTCCTACTAGGAAAACCTATTCCTCTAAGTGGAAAAGATTCTCTCTTTGGTGCTCCCAGAAAGATTTGGACCAACAGCAGGCTGGGTTACCTGAACTTTTGGACTATCTGCTTAACCTTCAGTCTCTGCATTTACAGCCATCTACCCTGATGAGACACCTCTCTGCTCTGTCTGCTTATCTTTCAGCACGAAAGGGCTCTTCTCTGGCTGCACACCCAATTTTCAAAAAGGTTTTCAAAGGGTTTCTGCATCTTCATTCTCCACATGGGGAACCTACCCCTGCATGGGACTTGAACATATGTATAGGCCAGCTTATGCAGCCTCCTTTTGAACCTGTTTTCTTAAGAGCTCAAGTTTCTCACTTGGAAAACTGTTTTTCCAGTGGCATCACTTCTGCTAGAAGAATCTGTGAATTTCAGGCCTTGTCAGTGGAGCCCAGCTATATCACATCCCACTGGGATAAAATTGTGCTCCGAATTAATAGGAAGTTCTTTCCTAAGGTAGTTTCTGATTTCCATCTGAATCAATCGGTTACCTTGCCTGTATTTTTCTCAGAGCACTCCAGTTCAGGTGAACACAGGCTTCACAGTGTGGATGTAAAAAGAGCTATTGGTTATCACATGGACAGGACAAAGGAGCTAAGGAAGGATTGTTCCCAACTGTTTCTTACTTATGGTGAAGTTGGTCAAGGCAGGCCAGCTGCAAAGAGGACTACAGCCAGATGGATTGTGACCTATATCCAGTTTTGCTATGGTAAGCTGGGTAAGGACCCACCAGCAGGCCTTGGGGCCCATTCTACTAGAGAGAGACTGCTGCCTCCTTGGCAGCTGCCAGGGAAGTCCCTTTGCTTGAGATATGTAAGGCTTCCACCTGTAAATCTGTCCATACATTCACTAAGCAGTACAGCCTGGATAGTCGGGCTAGGAGTGATGCCAGGTTTGGCAAAGCAGTACTGCAGAGCCTATTCCCCAAATAGGTTCCGTGCCTACCTCAAGGGGGCACTGCTTTATAGTCTGCATATTGTCAGAATTCAGCAAGACTTCATGTTTGAAGAAATTATACCATAGTAATTTTTTTATTTTTTTTTAATTTTGTCTTTGGTAACCAGGTAAGGCCCACTAGGCATAAATGCCTGTTTTCAGGGGTGACCTGGGAGCACTGGGCGGTTAATTGATTTGTTGAGTCGCACAGTATGCAAGTGGAGGTTGTGATAATCAAACTCTGGTCTGGTCTACTGGATGTAACTAGCTTGTTCACATCTTGGTGTTGGCGTGGCTCAGTTGGTAGCACATCCGCCTCTGGACCAGAAGATCGTGGGTTTTCATCCCACACCGGGATTGGACTTGCACCTAAAAATTGCTGGCGTCCAAGTGCAGTATTGGGGGGTGCTGTACTGCTGGGGTGTGCCGTCCTTTGGATGAGACATTAAACCGAAGTCCCTTCTGCCCATCCTGGTGTTGTCCTGGTGGGTGTCCTGGCGGAAGTAAAAGAACCCAGGGCACTCTTCGCAAAGAGTAGGGAACATTCCCGGTGTCCTGGCCAACATTCCCCTTCCCATAAACCAGTTCATGCAATTATCCAGGTTGTGTGTGGGTGATGACGTGCGATATGGTCGCCACCACACATTCAGTCACTTCACTACCAGTCTAGCATTGCTTGTAAAGCGCTTTGGATGTATGGAAAGCGCTACATAAATGCTGATTCTTCTTCATTCTTCTTGTTCCTCTAACCTCTAGGCTATAATGTTTTTCTTCTAATGGAGTCTTGCTGCATTCTGACCTCCCACCCTACCTCCCCTTCAGAACCAGGGGAAGGGTGGCTCTTCTGCAGCACCTATACGACTTAACCCAATAGTGGGTACTGGTTTTCTTTGGAATCTGTGACTTGAGTCATACCTGCCTTTTTGTCTTTTGCTTATGTTGCCCCTGTTGGGGAACCCTTGTTTAGGCTTAGTTTTTTGCATATAGATATCTCTCTATATGTGTGTGTGTGTGTGTGTGTGTGTGTTTTATATATGCACATGTGTATGTGTGTGTATGTATATCTATATTACTAGAACGTAGCGAGGAGAGTGGTTTGAAAACAGAGCTCAACGTTCTGTGCATTTGCATAGAGTTAACTCTTTTGTTTCTCCAGGGCACTTGAACAGAATACAGCAAGACTCCATTAGAAGAAAAAACATTACTATGGTAAGTAATTTTTCCCTCTGTCATATAAAGTTCCAGAATACAAACTGGAGGAAGGGCAAGGCTGCTGCCCATTCCCTCCCAGAATGTACACAAAAACAGGAGGTTCTCAAATGCTAGCAGACCACAGGGATTGTTAGCGAGCACCTCGTACGGACCCTCTATGATCTCTTTGACACTATTGCCAGGGCTGCTGCCACTTGCATTTGCCTACGTAGGCACTCCTGGCTGAAGATCTCTGGCTTCGCCGCTGATGTTCAGCAGGTTTAATGCCCAGGTAGCCTGGTGGCACTGAGGGCTGAGGCGCTGGACACCTTGCCTCATGCTACACCAACATCCCGGGTTCGGGAACAACCTCTGGTCATCAGGGTGCTGGGTAGGAGATGGATTGAGCAGTGTCTCTCCTCTCCAGGATGGTGGGGGGAGGTTGTTCTCCTGTAGTTCTGCTGCCACCGGATGAAGGTCTGGTGACGGGCGCAGGCGGTAACAGCATGACAAGTAGGGTGGGGTATCTCGTATTAAGTGGTGTGCACGTGCCTCCACACGCACACGGGACGCATGGTATCGGGGAACAAAAAGCCAAACATACAAACTACTTATGGGAGAAAAAAAAGGCTGAATTACCCCTTTCTTGGCTCTAGGCTTTTCGGGCCAGATGTCCAGGACATCATTAATGACCTGCAAGCATCTGGCAGGGATGCTAATTCTGTCCACTTGCTCTATTATACACAACCTAAGAGCAGACTGCACCCTCCCTTTCATAAGACCTCCAATAGGCCAGGAGTAGCCTCTCGAGCCCAAGGGAAATGCAGAGCCTCCATCACCTTGCCTGCCTCCTCCACTGCTGAAGCTGCAGCCAAGCATCCTAGATGTGTGATGGACCAGCCCCAGCGGCAGGATCTGCCTCGGCTCTGCTCATTGCCAGACCCCCGCCAACCTTTTTGGTTCTCGACTAAGAGGTCGTCGGCAGTTGGTTCTCCCTCCATCTTAAACGATGGAGAACAGTCATGTCAGATGCCTGGATTCTTCAAATCATAGAAAGGGGTCACACTCTGGAGCTAATCGAACAATCCCCAGAGAGGATGACTCTGCCCTCCAACTACCCTTGGCCCACTTCTGTTCTCTAGGAATAGGTGTAATCCCTTCTCTGCAAACAGGCCATCGAACCAGGCACCAGTGGAACAAGGGTTTTTTTTTTTCCTGGTTCTTCCTGGTCCCTAAAAAGACTAGAGAGCTGAGGCCCGTCTTAGATCTAAAGGACCTCAATCTATATGTCTAGTACAAAAAGTTCAGAATAGTAACTTTGCCAGGCCTGCTGTGCCTTTTCAGGAAAGACAACTGGCTCTGTTATCTGGAAATGCAAGATGCTCACCTGTATATCTCTGTGTTCCCTCCTCACAGGAGTTTTCTCCAGTTTCTTTTCCAGGGTGAGAATTACCAGTTAGTGCTGCCCTTTGTCTTGTCCTCTGTGCCACAGGTCTTTACTAAGTGCTTAGCAGTAGTAGTAGCTGTGGCCTTCAGAAGGGAGGGCTGTGCTTTTTCCCTTATCTGGACGATTTGCTCCTAAAGGCCCCATCTAAGGAACTGCTTCTGCAGGCTTTAGAGAACATTTCAGTTATTTCTCTCGATGGGTGTTAATCTGCCCAAAAATCGGTCCTTGCTCAGTCCCAAGGGCTACAATACATATGGGTGGTTCTAGACTTTGCGCAAGAGAAGGCTTTCCTTCCTTCCTCAGAACAGTGTGTAGTGCCTTAGTGCCTAGACTTGGAAGGTGGCCCAGAGCAGTTATATTACTGCCAGGGTGTACCCGAGGCCGTTTGGTCTGATGGCGGCTGACATTCCCACTGTTCCTCTGGCCAGGCTCCTCATGTGCACCCTACAGTAGACTCTGCGAGTACAGTGGGACCAGCGAACCAACTAATGGGATCACTTAGTATTGGTCACTTCCCCACTTCGCAAAGTGTTCTAGAGGTAGATGGAGCCCCTGAACCTATTGCAGGGTGTCCCATTCCAGATCTTCCCCTCAGCACATCATCACCATGGATGCCTCTGGTTTTTGGGGGGGGCATCTGGTTCCCATTCAATCTCTGGGATCTTGGTCCCACAACAAAACCACCCTGCGTATTAATGTCCTGGAGATGCGGGCTTTTCTGTATGCCATGCAGGCCTTTCAGAACCATCTTCTTCTGGGTCAGCTGCTGATTCAGTCGGGCTACCTCAGTGTAGTGTACTACATCAGCAAGCAAGATGGCACTAATTCGTACCCCCTATGGAGGGAGCAATCTGGGTGTAGTATTGGGCATTACACCATGGCCTGAATCTCTCAGCCGTGCATGTCCTCTGTGTGCTAAACATTCATGCCGATAGTCTGTCGGACTCTGCCCAGCATGCACGGGCGGTAGCTCCCATCATCTGTCGCGGAAGATCTGTTTGACAGATGGGATTGTCCAGAGCTGGACCTTTTTACTCCCAACTCAATGCAACACTGCCCAATATCTGCTCACTAGATCTGGGGCCTGGAGTTTTCTCGCGAGATGCAGTTTCCTTCTCTTGGAGGTGGAGGTTCCTTTGGGTCTTCCCTCTATCTCCACTAATACAGACAATGCTAATCAAACTGCAGATGGAGGTAGCCAGTTTGATTCTGGTAACTCCATTCTGGCCTCACCAAATCTGGTTTCAGTTACTGCAGCAGCTGGTGGAGTAACCTCCAGTCTCTCTTCCTCTTTGCAGAAATCTGCTGACCCGGGCTCAGGGGACCCTGGTCCATCCCAAATTTAGGTCCCTCCATCTGCATTCTTGGCTTCTGAGGATGTAGTCATTGCCAGATTTGGCATTTCTAACAGAATAGCAGATATCCTTATGGCTGCTTGGAAGCCTACCACTTGAGAGACTTATGCCATAAAGTGGAAGAAGTTTGCTATCTGGGCTGCCAAGCATAACCTAGACCCTTTCACCTGTCCAGTGAACCAGATCGTGGACTACCTGATCTGTCTGATTCAGGTCTCCAGTAGTCCTCCCTCAGGGTACAGTTTTCGGCTATCTCAGCTTTCCATGAGCCCGTGGGTGACCGTACCATAGCTCAGTTGGATGTTTCCCGCACCTTTCTGAGTGGCATCCTGCATCTGGAACTCCCAATCCATTCTGTCCTGGCTTGGAATTTAAATTTTGTTTTGGAGAGGTTGACCCTACATCCCTTTGAGCCAGTTGCAACTTGTGAGCTACACTTTCTTTCCTGGAAAGTGTTATTTTTAGTTGCCAGTACTTCTGCTCGAAGAATTTCAGAGCTTTAGGCCTTCTGGTGTGAGGAGTCTTATTTGATTTTTCACAGTGTCTCTGTGCACGGATCCCAAGTTTCTCCCTTAGATGGTGTCTGAGTTTACTCTAAAGCAATCTATCCACCTTCCTATTCATTTTCCTGAGCGTAACAAGCCAGGGGAAGCACTGCTCCACACGATAGATGTGAGCAGAACTTAAACCCCCCCCCCAAGCTGGAGCAGGGCTTACTCAGCCCCAGGAGCTGCTCCTTCGCCACACATCTTTTCAGTGAAGGTACGAATTGAGGAAACTTGCAGAGGATCGTAGTGCCTTTTCTCCTTTGTTTGAACTTGGCACCTTTTTCTGTAGTAGGGCCGCAGCTCTAACTAACCTCCATAACGTCCTAAACGGCAACGGAGCTCAATTCAAAAGCCAGTATATACCAGAGAGACTGTTCAGCTGAATTGCTACCAAATTTCTTGGATTTCTGAGTATCATAGAAACACAGACTTTGACGGCAGATAAAGACCGCTTGGCCTACCTAGTCTGCCCATTTCCCTACCTACAGGATAAGCTGCAGATCCTAGTTAACCAGCAGTCTATTTCTTCCTACCCCCACAAGAATTGCCTTGTGTCTATGCCATGCATTTTTGAATTCTTCCACAGTTTTAGACCTCACAACCTCCTCAGGAAGGCTGTTCCATCATCCACCACCCTCACTGAAAAATACTTCCTCCATTGCCCTAAGCGCCCCCAATCTATAAATTGTCCCTTGTTCTTGCACATCTTTTTCTGAAAGATGCTACCCTCTGGACTTTGACATTTTAAGTTCCTCAGTGAAATCAACAATTATGTCCTCCCTCTCCTCCCTTTCCTCAAGGGCATACATATTAAGCTCCTTTAGTCTCTCCTCGTATGGCTTCTCTTGCAGAACCTGCACCATTTTAGTTGCCTTCCTCTGGACTACCTCCATCCTGTCTATGTCCTTGCGGAGATGGGGTCTACAGAACTGGATGTAATACTTCAGATGGGGTCTCACCAACTGTCTGTACAGAGGGATAACAACTTCCTGCTTTCTGCTGGTGATGCCTTTCCCTATACATCCCAGTATCCCCCAGCCCTATCTACTGCCTTCTCACATTGCTTGCTAACCTTAAGGTCATCTGATATGATTACCCCCAGGTCCCTTTCCATTTTTGTTGTTGTTGCTACATCTCTCCCCCCCCCCCCCAAAAAAAAAAAAACAACTAATCTTCCATGCCTTTTTGTTTCCCAAGGGGCATTATTTTGTACTTCTTGGCATTGAATCCAAGCTGCCATACTTCTGACCATTCCTCCAACCTTGCTAAGTCAGTTCTCATCCTTTCCACGCCTCCTTGTGCATCAACCCTGTTGCAGATCTTTGTGTCATCTGCAAAGAGGCATACTTAAAGTCCCTCTGCATTGTCACTTATAAAGACATTAAAAAGGACTGGACCCAGTACTAAACCCTGCGATACCCCACTAGTAACCCCTTTCTTCAGAGTGGACTCCATTTATAATTACCTTCGGTGTCCTGTTGTCCAGCCAATGTTTTTTACCCAGGCTACCACCCTGGGACCCACTCCGAGGCTGGTTAATTTGTCTATTAATCTTTGTGTGGGACTGTCAAATGCCTTGCTAAATTCTAGGTAGGCCATTTCCACAGCCTCTCCCTGGTCTACTTTGGTCACCCAGTCAAAGAAATATGTTAGATTTGTATGACTTGACCTTTCCTCTGTGAATCCATGCTGCCTTGGGTCCTGCGCCCCATTGGCTTCTAGGTACGCAACAGTTCTTTCATTCAGAAGTGATTCCATCACTTTCCCTACCACGGAGGTCAAACTGACATGACTGTAGTTTCCTGCCTCTGTTTTGCTCCCACTTTTGTGAAGGGGAATCACATCCACCTTCCTCCAGTCCTCTGGTACCACACCATCCTCCCATGATTTGTTAAAGAGGGTAGTCAGTGGTGTCACTAATTCTCCCCTTAATTCTTTTAGAATTCTGTCAGGCTCCATTGCTTTGTCCACCTTCAGTTTTAGGAGTTCTTTCAGAACCCTTTCTTCTGTAAAAGGACTGGGATTGACCCCCCTATTCAGAGTGCTTCTGTTCATTGGATTAGACTCCTCCCCCTCCTCTTTTGTGAATACTGAGCAGAAGTATTCATTCAGTATCCCTGCTGTCTCACTGTCCCTTTCTGCCCACCCACTGTCCATTCTATTCAGCCTCACTATCCCTCCCTTTCTTTCTACTCTCCTGATGTACCTATAAAGGTTTATCTCCCCCTTAACAGAGTTGGCTATCTTTTCTTCAGTTTGGGCCTTTGGTATTTTGACTTCTCTCCTGCTTCCTTCTGCCTTAACTGGTACAATTCTCTGTCCTGCTCCTTCTGTGTTTCCTTATACTTCCTAAATGCTACCTTATTCTCCCTAACCTTCCCCGTCACCTCTTTTGAGTTCCATATCAGGAACTATGTTTCTTTAAACTCTGAGCTAACTAGAGTGCCCACGCTCCCGTAGTCTCTGCACAAGTAATCTTATGTCCTAGTCTGGCTGCACAACGAGCAATAATTAACTTGTAGATACAGGATTTAATTAATTTTATTCTGGTACAGACTGGAGCCCGAAGTGCTTTCATTTCTAAGCTCATCTTAGCACTTCTGCTTTTGCTAAGTTGCAAGATCCAGTTGAGTCTCTGCCCACATAGCTTATGCGGCTGTAAAAATTCATTCTAGGGACGTGGATATGTTCAATCCACACTGCCTGGCAGGTTCCTTGCCGCTTAAATCTTGCCGGAAGGTCTTCAAACTGGCTCCTCCCACCCACCCGGGTGATAAAACCCTCTGCTCCACCGCATGACATCAATCTTCCTTACTGCTTGAATGCTCAGGTTCCCTCCTGAGCTGTCTGCGTTTTTAGGCCTGGATCCTGATTTGGAAGTTCTGAAAATAATTTCAAAATTCTCTAGACTAGTGTCTTCATCTTCCCTTGCTGCTGTGATGGATAAATCCACTTCTGGCTTCCATCGGTGCCCTTGTGGGCAGAAAATGTCCCGGACTGACCAGCACTCCACATGCATCTATTGCCTGGGTCTTGCTCACAGTCCGCAGGCCAGCGATCTTTGCACATCCTTCACGGCTCCGCTTCTGGAAGACTGCACTGCCCGACTCGAACTGGGGCGCCCTGAGAAACAGTACCCGCTGCTAAAGTCTAAGGAGGCCCGTTGGGCGGTGTCCGCGGCTGAGGACTCCACGGAACAGTTGATCACCCTTGAGGAGGAGGCGGCTGAGGCCGCGTCTTCTTCCTTCTCTGTGTTTATCCCACTCTCCTTGGGCTCCTCCTACGTTGCTTCTTTCAAGGAGCTTTTCAGTCCTTCTCCACCGAGGGAGAAGGACCCTTGGGACACTCAAGTAAGTCAAAGAAAAAGGAACTGAAAAGTAAGTCCCACTGTCGATGTTTGTAGGAGCGGGAGAGATCCCCTTCATTGGACCGATGGCTCTCTACTTCGGTCAAGGTTGTGGTTAAGGCCACTGGCTTCACAGTGTCCCCGTCAGGTCAGCCGGCCTAGACACCTGTTGATAAGGTTGAGATTTTTCTTGACCCGTTGGACGGGTTGTCAACTGGAGAAGCCGACAGCCCTTCCTTACTGGTTCCCCCGGTGGTAACCACGGACTTGCCCGTGCCTCTTGTGCCGAAGTCCCCGGTCAAGGACCCTGAACCGAGGGATGAGCTGGTTTCCCCTCCCCCCTCTTTGACCCACTCTTGGCGACCCTGAAGGTCTCTGTCCTCTTCCATGTTGGGTGAGTCCTGCCGATATCAGTGTTCAGTCCTGGCATCATGGAAGCTTGATATGTATCGTTCTCTTCAGAGGATAGGCTCAAGCATAGTTAAATCCGGCACCTTGAGGACATGATGTGGCAACAATCTTGTTAGCTGGTAAGAAGCCAACTCCATCGCCTTCTCCTTCCATTAAGCAGTTGTCGCTGGAATGACCCAAGCATCCCCTCATGGTAGTCGAGGAGCCACCCCAACACTGGTTGCTCTGCCAAAACAGACTGCTGCGCCCATTGTGGTGGAACCACCGCCTCCTCAACCTAAGACTGGAGCCCCAACCAAGGATTCTCTGGGTCAGGGCTTGCCCCACAGGTTGTCTGTCACCCTCACTCCCAATCGGCCTCAGCAGGTGGAGGGTGGCTCAGGTGCTCGGCAGCTGTTCATGGACTCCTCTGAGTCCGACGACGATTCCTTGTACTCCAGGCCCCTTGACCTGGAATCTGCAGGGTGTCAGTCAATGGACGAGAGCCCATCCTAGTTCTTGAGAATCCTTGGGCTTATCTGAGTCCACTGGGATGCAGCTGGAACCCATACACAAATGGGCCAGGTTTCCTCTCCTGGAGATGCTGGACTGAGGGGATTCCCCTACGAAGGCCTTTCCTGTGGCCAAAGCCATTGTTGGCCCGGCCCTAGAGTTGTGGCAGCAGCCTGCATCCTGTCCTGCACCTTTGGCCAGGATGGCTCGCAAGTACGCAGTACCCACTGGTTCCCTCTCCAGTTTTTCAGAGCACCCTTCTGCGGAGGGACTGGCGACCAATAGCGTTTTCCCGGGATTCTGGGAATGCTCGGGACGTGGACAAACCACTCGACAAGGAGTACAAAAAGCTGGACTACTCAGGCGGAAGGTTTACACTGCTTGCTCCCTAGGTCTTCGACAGGCTAGCTTGGCCATACTGATGGCACATTTTTCACATGCCCTCATGGGTTCCCTGGATGAGGTGATTCCTCATCTCCCCCGGCTGACCTTCAGATGACTGTCTGTTAGGTGCGGGATCAGAGAAGGGCAGTGGCTAAACAGCTCCAAACTACTTGGGATATTGATGACTCTTGTGCCTGGTCAGTAGTGGCTGCAATAACCATGCGCCCCAGGGCTTGGCTGCGGATCTCCACCTTCACGGCTGATATCCAGCACAAGCTGGCAGACATTCCCTTGCTGGGCACTAACTTGTTCGGGCCGGGGGTGGAAGGCCATCTCCAGAGAATCAAGAAGTCCAATGCCAGCTTGGACTCTGTCATGTCTGCTCAGGACAAAGGCCGCCAGCAGCAGCATAAGCCCGGTTGCCCTTCCACCCCTGCGGCATGCCTGGCCCAGCAGCACCAGCAACAGGGCCAGCAGGCGCACACTTGGCGCCCTAAGGCCAAGTCTGCCGCTTCCTGTAGTAGGAAGCCTGGAGGGAAAGGTCCAGGCGGTCCCTCGGCTGGCTCTTCCTCCAAGCCTGCCCAGTGATGGGTTAGGGGGTGTCACCCACAACCTCGTCACTCCTCCCAAGGTTTCCCCCATGGGGACAGCTCCGCCACTTGCTTTCTGCCTGGTCCGCTATCACCATGGGCTGTTGGGTGTTAAAAGTGGTCGGTAGGGGTCTGCCTCTGGAATTCGAGCAGTCCCCTCCCCATTGAGCCATTGCTTCATGGGGGGGGGGGGCGGCTATGGGTTCCGCAGCGCCTTTTTCGGCTTGTCGAGCCGACATTGCTATGCTCCTCCAGAAGGAGGTAATCAGCGAGGAGGCGAAACCTCCTCCAAACCTGGGGTTTGTCCAGGTACTTCTTGGTCCCAAAGCAGACGGGGGCTGGTGCCCCACTGTCTATCTGCATGACCTAAACAAGTTCCTAAGGTTGCACACCTTCAGGATGGTCACTGTGGCTCAGATCATTCCATCCTTGGAACCAGGTGTGTGGTTTTGCTCTGTGGATCTCCAGGATGCGTTTTTTATGTCCCAATCCATCCATCTCATCAACTTCTCCTCCACTTCAGAGCAGAGGGATCACTTTACTAGTTCAGGGCCATGCCCTTCGGCGCCTCTCCAGCTCCCAGGGTCTTCACCAAATGCATTTCAGTGATGACAGCATTCCTGCGGCGCCGAGGGGTTCGGGTGTAGTCTTACCTGGATGATTGACAGATTGCAGCCCCCTCCAGGTTGGAGGTGGAGCGGTCCAGGGATCTGGCTCTCAAGGTCCGTTCTTAAATTGGCCTTCTAATCGAGGCCAAATAGGAACTCCTGCCATCGCAGGTGATTCAGTTTATTGGGGCAGAGCTCGACTCTGTTCGAGCCAGAGCCCTGCTCTCGGCGGACAGGGCTGAGGTCCTTTCTTCCTTTGCACAGTCATTTCTGGTTGGACAATTGTGCCCTGCCCCGGACTTCCTGCGCCTTCTGGGCCTCATGGCAGACTGCACCAGCGAGGTCCATTGGGCCCGCTGGCATATGTGCCTCCCTGCAATGGGGGCTGGCCCGCCAGTGGTCAGTGCTCCGGTCCTTTGGACCAGCCAGTGACCGTGACCTAGAAGATGTGTGAGGGCCTGCAGTGGTGGCTCGTCCCAGCTCATCTGCAGGAGGGCATCCCACTTGTCCACCTCGAGCCAACAGTCACTCTGACGACACTCATCTCTGGGTTGGGGTTCCCATCTGGGGGATCTCCGGGCCTCTGGTCCCCTCAGGAGTCTCAATGCCATGTCAACCTGCTGGAGCTTCGAGCGGTTAGACTAGCCCTCACTGCCTTTGCTCCATTGGTACGGGGTCTCGTGGTTCAGGTCCATAAGAACAACACCACGATTATGTACTACCTCAACCATCCGGGCAGAACGCACTCCTTGCCTCTGTAAGGAAGCTCTCCACATTTGGTCTCATGATCAGCCTTCGAGGCGGAACTCCTAGCCATCCATGTGGCAGGAGCCTCCCAAGTCTGGCTGATGCCCTCTGCTGGATAGGTGCTGCATCTCACAAGTGGTCTCTCCTGCTGGAGGTAGTGCAAGACCTGTTCTCCCATTGGGGCATCACTCATGTGGACCTGTTTGCCTCCAGGGAGAATGCGAAGCTGAGGCTGTTTCACACCCGTCCCCCTCAGCAGGGTTCGCTGCAGGGGGATGCCTTCTCGAGGCCGTGGACTACAGGCCTCTTTTACACCTTCCCTCCATTTCCCTTGATCCACAAGGTGCTTCTCAAGGCGCAGGTGATTCTGGTAGCCCCAGACTGGCCTCACCAGTTCTGGTACCCAGATCTCCTCAGCCTCAGCTCCAGGCTCCCGAGGCAGTTTCCAGCCCATACGGACCTGATCTCAGTCGACAAGGGGAAGGTTCTCCACCCATACCTTCAGTCCCTGCACCTGACTGCCTGGTTCCTGAGAGGCTAGAGTTCCAGGCTTTGGGTCTTTCTGACGAGGTCCTCGACGTCGTTGAGGCATCCCATGTGGAGTCTACCACAAAATGCTATGCCTTCAAATGGAAGAGATTCTCTTATGGTATCGGGACAAGGGGTTGGACCCCTCTTCCTGTCCATTGGCTAATACTTTGGACTACCTGTGATCCCTTTCTCATCTAGGGCTTCGGTCAACGACCCTTAAGGTGCACCTGGCAGCCATCTCTGGTTACCGAGTGGGTCATCTCCTGCATAGATCTCTGCTATAGGTTGGCAGGCATGGAGCCTCCCAAAGGGATAAGAGCTCATTGTACCCACCATACCGCTACTTCGGTGGCTGCTTCTGCTTCTAGGGACATCCCTTTCCAGGAAATCTGCAGGGCAGCTACCAGGAAGTCGGCACACAACTTTATTTCCGATTACCTCATTGATCTAGTCACTCTGGGATGCTGACTTTGGGACCTCTGTTCTCCAGTTCTTATTTCCTAAGTAGGGGGTGCACACCTTGCCTCCCTCCTCCTGGAGAATTGCTAGGAGTCTGCCAGACAGTGTGGATTGAACAACATTTCTACGTCCCTAGAAATGTAGGTTACTCACCTGTAACAGGAGTTCTAGTAGTGGTATATGGTGTTCATCCACACGATCCACCCAACCTTCCCGGCTTCAACGTGCTACCTGGCTTCCAGCAGGCTAGATCTGGTGTCATGGAGCGGAGCCGAGGGTTTTACCACCTGGGTGGGTGGGACGAGCCAACTTGAAGACCTTCTGGGAAGATTTAAAGTGGGAAGGAACCTGCCAGACAGTGTGGATAAACAAGATATACCACTCCTGGAACTCCTGTTACAAGTGAGTACCTAGTATTTCTAGGGACATGGATATGTTGTTCATCCACACTGTCTGGCAGGTATCCTTGCCGCATTAAATCTTGCCAGAAGGTCTTCAAGCTGGCTCCTCCCACCCACCTGGTGGTAAAACTCTCGGCTCTACCTCATGACGCCAGATCTTCCTTACCGCTTGGAAGCTCAGGTTCAAACAACATGAAGTCTTGCTATATTATGACTATTGCAGTTTGTCCCAGCCTTAGAACTGCTCCGGAGGTGAAAGAGTTAACTTCCATGCAGAGCATGGAGTTTAGAGCGTGAGCTCGGTTCAGAAGCTCTGTTAGGCTGGTTTCAAACCGAAACCGTCAGATTCTTTACTCCGCCTCACTGAACAGTCGCTCCGGAGATTCCTCCTGTTGCTCGGTTCATTTCTTCAGTTTAAAGCGCTATTTCTCAGTTTAATTTAACCGCGATTTAATTATTTTAACTGCAAAACCGATCGGTTCAAGCTCTGTCTATGGTAATCGTAAGTAATAGGGTTTTTTCTGTGTGGAACTTGTAAAGTGTTATCGGTTCGGTTGAACCGATCGAATTGTATTAAAATTTAAGTTTAAAGCCTTTTAAGGCTTCTTAGAGTGCCAGCAAAGAAAACTAAAAAATCAGCAGGTTTGGAGTCCAAAATTCCTTCTCCAACTGCTGCAGAGATAGCCAGGGCAATACAGATTGTCCAGTCCCTGTCCCCGGTTCCCTCCGAACCGCCACTGTCTGGCAAAAGGTCGGTTCGGTCAGTTCCAGTGGTTCGGGATTATGATATAGAAGAGTTCTATGAACCAGAGGAGGGGGATGAGGACTATGATCAGTGTGAATGTGACTTTGAAAGTCTGGATGTGCCCATTGAACCGGACATCTCCCCAGACAGACCTTTAGGTGAATCTCCCCCTAGGCTTTCTGAGTCCCCTTCTCATTTTTTGTGTTATAAAAAAGTTGCTGAGACCCTCCAGCTTCCCTTAGAGGAGGCTTTGGATGAGCAAGAGGAGCCTGACTATGTAGAGATGATGGATATCCCAGAGTCCAGGAGGTTGTCCATCTCTTTACATAAATCTTCTAGCAAACAAACAATAACAATTTTAAAAGCTCCTAATTCTGTGCCTCCTGTGGATAAAAAGATGGACAGGAGGTACACTTTGTCAGGTCCTGATACAGATTTTCTTTCACAGCAATGCAGTCATGTTGGGGTAGTTCAGGCTGCAGCCTGTGATAAAGCTAATATTCCACTGGCTTCACATCCTCCTGACAAGCATTCCAGGAAGATTGATGCCATGGCCAAAAAACAATACATGGCAGCATCCTTGGGACTCAGACAAGCAAACTATATGGCTTATGTTGCAAGATACCAGAAATCTAGATGGGATACTGTCATGGCCTTAGCCAAATGGGTTCCTGGCCAGCTCGCAAAGGAGCTGGAACAGGTGGCTCTTGATGGTATTGAGGTATCTAAGGTGCAATTCCATGCTGCAGTGGATTCTAACGATGTATCCTCTAGAGTCATGGCTACATCTGTGGCTTTTCGGAGATTGGCCTGGCTCAGGTGTACTACTTTGTCACAGGATACCCAGTCTAAGGCTATGGATTTTTCTGTGGTGGGAAATTCTCTGTTTGGGGAGCATACAGAGAATTATATGAAGAAAATGGATGAATATAGAACCACTTACAGGAGTGCACAAGCCAAGGAACGGCAAGCCACTCCTCAGAGGCAGACCCCCAGGGGTAGGGGTAGGCCTTTTCACAGGCCTTTTTACCAGACCCAGGCCGCCTCCTCTTCAGCCTATGTACAGAGGGGGTTCTTCAGAGGGAGAGGCAGACGGGGTTCGAGCAGGCCTGCTCCCACCCCTCAGCCTAAGGCTCCTGCCAAACAGGCACCCTGATGGGATGCCCAGAGTCGGCTCTCCACTTCCTGTAGGGGGCAGGTTGGCTCACTTCGTCCAGGACTGGCAGTCTTTAACTTCAGACAGGTGGGTCCTGGAAGTAGTGAGCCAGGGTCTGGTTCTCAGCTTCAAGAAATTTCCAAAGATGAGAGCCAGATCTTTTCCACCACCTACAAACCCTTTAGGGACTCATGCTTTGGAAACAGAAGTCTCAACCCTCTTGGCTCTCAGAGCTGTAGAAAGGGTTTCTTCCCTTCACCAGGGCAAGGGTCTGTACTCCAGGTACTTCCTTACCCCAAAAAAGACAGGAGAGTGGCGGCCCTATCCTGGATCTAAGATATCTAAACAAGCACCTTTTAAAGCCAAAGTTCAAAATGGTGACACTGGGAATTATTTTACCCTCCCTAAGGCCAGGGGACTGGCTAGCCTTCCTGGACCTCAAGGATGCCTACTTCCATGTTCTTATCAGAAGCTCCCATCGAAAGTACCTCAGATTCGAACTGCCCTCAGGCCATTATCAGTTCAGAGCAATGCCCTTCGGCCTCACTTCTGCCCCAAGGGTGTTCACAAAATGTCTGGCAGTAGCAGTCGCTCATCTAAGAAGGCAAAAGATTGCCATTTTTCCCTACCTGGACGACTGGCTCATTGTGGGTCAGTCTCCAGACCAGGTCAGATCACACCTGCTAGTTACCCAGCAGCTGCTTACCTCTCTGGGATTTCTTAATCTTCCAAAGTCAGTTTTGGAACCTGTCCAGGTACTCACCTTTATAGGCGCAGGACTGGACACAAAGCAGGCCAGAGCCTTCCTTCCCTTGGAAAGGGTAAGGACCTTAGTGGCCCTGGCTGCCTCCTTCACTCTGCAGGTCTCTCGACCAGCAAGGCATTTCCTGCAGCTTCTAGGGCACATGGCTGCCTCCACAGCTATGGTGCAAGGAGCAAGATTTCAGATGAGGGACATTCAATTCCATTTGAGAGCTTTCTGGTCTCAAAGAAGAGAGATCCTCTATCCAAGTTAATCCCGGTGACTCGAACTCTGATCCAGGCCCTTCAGTGGTGGCAGGATCAGAGCAATGTGAGACAGGGGGTGCCTTTCATCCCTCTGTCCCATTCCTTGACCCTTACTACAGATGCATCCCTCTTGGGATGGGGAGCTCACATGGGCGACCTCTCCACCCAGGGGTTATGGTCCCCTCAGGAATCTCTGCTCCACATCAATCTGTTGGAACTCAGAGCTGTTTTTTCTAGCACTTCAGGTTTTCTCTGCATCTGTTCAGAACAAGGTGGTACAGGTCAGAACAGACAACACCACTACAATGTGGTACATCAACAAATAAGGAGGCACTCAGTCTTCGGCCTTGTGCACCGAGGCGATGAAGTTGTGGTCTCTGGCTTATTCCCTGAATACTTCCCTCATAGCAGTTCACCTCCCAGGCAAGGACAATGTCCTGGCAGATGTTCTCAGCAGGATTTCCCAGGGCCATCACGAATGGTCACTGGATCCCCTAGTACGGGGGATAGTGTTTGCCAGATGGGGCACTCCTCAGATCTTTTCACAGCCCCAGACAATCATCAACTTCCATTGTTTTGTTGCAGGCCCCCAGTGTTGGGCTCAGTTCCCCTGGATGCCTTTCTTCTCGATTGGGAAGGGAAGTTTCTTTATGCCTTTCCCCCCTTCCCTCTCCTGTTCAAAGTACTAGTCAAAATCAGGTCTCAGCCCTGCAAAATGATCATGATTGCTCCAGACTGGGCCAGGCAGCCCTGGTACCCTCTCCTTCTGTCTTTAGCAGTCCATCTTCCCCTGTGTCTCCCCAGGAACCACAATCTGTTAACCTGTGCTCAGGGGAGAGTTTGGTATCCAAATCTCAAATCCCTCAACCTCAAGGCTTGGCTCTTGAGCAGTTAGAGTTTGCTGATCTACAACT
The DNA here is from genome assembly GCA_016271365.2 of Neoceratodus forsteri. Taxonomy (NCBI): domain Eukaryota; kingdom Metazoa; phylum Chordata; order Ceratodontiformes; family Ceratodontidae; genus Neoceratodus; species Neoceratodus forsteri. The sequence goes on along the minus strand of CM057453.1, from coordinate 775,219,815 downwards.
TTCTCAGTGTTCTCGAAATCCTGAAGGCTGCTAGGAAGCCTTCCACCAGTGCTACCTGTAACTCTTAAGTGGAAAAGGTTTTCCATATGGTGTTCTGGGAAGCATGGTTCCCCGGAATCTGCTGATCTACCCACTGTATTGGACTACATGGTCCATCTTAATTCTTTGGGACTGAGACCAGCCACCCTGAAAGTGCACTTGGCTGCTGTCTCTGCCTTCATTCAACAGGGAAGCCCTCTTCTCTTTCTGCTCATCCTGTATTTTCCAAGTTTTTAAAGGATTTCACACCAATCCTCCATTCAGGGACCCTGCCCGGCTTGGGATCTTAATGTATGCATTGCTCAACTAATGCAACCCCACTTTGAGCCTCTGTCTTCGGCAGAGCTTAAGTATTTGACTTGGAAAACTGTATTTCTGGTAGCCATCACTTCTGCCAGGCGTATAAGTGAGTTACAGGCTTTATCAGTAGAAACTGACTATTTCTTTTCACAGGGATAAAGTAGTCCTCAGGACTAACGGGAAGTTTTTGCCTAAGGTGGTTTGTTTTCCACCTTAACCAGTCTATTTCACTTCCAGTGTTCTTCACTGACCATTCCTCCTCTGGTGAGAGGAGGCTGCACAGCTTAGATGTTAAGAGGGTACTAAGTTACTACATAGAGACTACCAAGGGTCACAGGTTTGACTCCCTCCAACTGTTTCTCACTTATGGTGAGGTTGGGAAAGGGAGACCTGCCACTAAGAGATCCATTGCCAGGTGGATCGTTTCTTGTATCCAGTTTTGCTATCAAAAGCTGGGTAAGGTTCCCCCCTCAGGCCTGAGGGCTCACTCTACCAGAGGTACAGCTGCATCTCTAGCTGCTGCTAGAGACATCCCTATCTTGGAGATATGTCAGGCAGCTACTTGGAAGACAGTACACACTTTCACCAAGCATTACTCCCTGGATATTCAGGCCAGGAGGGATGCTCGGTTTGGCACAGCCGTGCTTCAGAGCCTATTCCCTAAGTAGGTTCTGTCCCTCCTCCATGGAGGTACTGCTGTGTAGTCTGCAATAGTCATAATATAGCAAGACTTCATGTTGTTTGAAGAAAAAATTACTCACCTTAGTAATGTTGTTTCTTCTAATGGAGTCTTACTATATTATGACCTCCCAACCTGCCCTCTCAGAACTCCTACTTTGGGTATGGGGTGGGTAGTCCTCTGTTAGCATTTATTGGTGCCCTCTTTCATGTTTGGGTGTTGTGTTTATTTAGTTATTTTATCTTATTTTTCTGGTCCACTGACTTGAGTCTGTGTTGGGACCAGGAAAATGTGTTAATATATTAGTGGCCAGTTGGCTAGTGTAGGTTACAACTTCCACACAGAACCTTAGTGAGTTTTTGCTTGTAAAGATCTGATGGTTTAGGTTTGAAACCAGCCAAACAGAGCTTCTGAACCGAGCTTGCGCTCTAAGCTCCATGCTCTGCATGGAAGTTAACTCTTTTCCCCTCCGGAGCAGTTCTAAGGCTGGACGAACTGCAATAGTCATAATATAGCAAGACTCCATTAGAAGAAACATTACTAAGGTGAGTAATTTTTTCTTCCCTCTTTAACGCTCTGCATTTAAGACTGGTTCCTAATTCTTCGATTTTCCGAATTTAAAAGTTTTTTGCTTAAAAGACTTCGGTCTTCTATCCCTCGCGGCTGCGATGGACAAATCGGCTCCCGGTTCTCGGCGTTGCCCTTGCAGGTAGAAGATGTCTCGGACGGATCCGCATTCCACGTGTGTGTACTGTTTAGGCCTTGAGCACGACCTGCAGGCTTGCGACCTGTGCTCTTCCTTCTCAGCCTACGTCCTCTAAGACCGTGCCGCCCGTGTACAACTAGGGCGCCCCGAGCAACGTTTTCCTCCAGCAAAGTCAAAAGAGGCCCCGGTCGGCGGTCTCCGGCCGGCGGGCTTGGCCAGTCAGCTAGAGCAGATGATCACCCTCAGAGGAGGCGGCGCGAGCCGCATCTTCCTCGACAGCGAGCATTTATTCCGCTCTCCCTGGGTTCCTCCTTCCAGCTTCCTTTAGGAGCTTTGTCTGTCCCTCTCCACTAGGGAGAGGGACCAATGTCTGCTGGACCTTCTTCTCAGTCGAAGAAGAAAGACAAGGTAAGTCTCTTGGTGGCTCTTGGGAAGCGGAAAGGTCCCTCTCCCGAGTTGTCGACCATACGACTTTTGGTCGATCGTTAAACCGACCACCGGTCTCCACGGTGTCCCGTCAGGTCAGTTGACGAGACTCCGTCAGCGCGTTGAGGATCTTTCTCGACCCGTTGGACGGGTTGTCGACTGACTGACCGAAATCCCCCCTCCCGGTTCCCCGGTGAGGTTGAGGATCCTAATGGGCTTGCCAGTGCCTCCGGTTCCGGAGCCCTTGGGTGTTTCCTCCAAGCCGAGGGAGGAGCTGGTTCCACCCGTCCCCTCCCCGCACCGTCCTCTGAAAAGCTGAGGTTCTCGGTCTCTGACTTCTTCGCGGTCCAGCCGATCCCACCATCATAGGTGGTCTCGGCGCCACTCATCCTCTTCCTCCTCCTCGGATGAGGGGAGGCTTCGACGCAAGTTGCGTCAATGATACGAGGACCTCATGTGGCAACAGCTCCTTCTGACCAGGAACAAGCCGACGCAGTCGCCTTCCCCGGCCATTAAGTGGCTGTCACCGGAGTGACCGAAACAACCCCCTGTTTTACCCGAGGAGCCTGTTATCAGGCCAATTCGGCCAAAACCAGCTGCCCCACCGATTCCGGTGGAACCTCCGCCTCCACAGCCACGGTTTGGGGCTCCAACCAAGAATTCTCTGTCGGCTCACGGTCTGCCCCATAGGCTGTCAGTCACCCTCACTCCCTATCGCCCTTGGCAGGTGGAGGGTGGCTCAGGCCCGAGGCAGCTCTTTGCTGACTCTTCTGAGTCTGACGACGATTCCTCCTTTTTCTCCAAGCGAGTGGACTTGGAGTCCTGTGGAGGTCAGTCGCTGGACGACAGCCCTTCATCCTTCCTGGGGTTGCTCAGACTCATCTCGGAATCCACCGGGATGCTGCTCGAGCCCGTATCCAAGCGGTCCAAGTATCCCCTCACGGAGATATTGGACTGAGGGGATTCCCCTACGGAGGCCTTCCCTGTGGCTGAGGCCATTGTGGGCCCAGCCTAGGAGATCTGCCAGCGCCCTGCTTCCTGCCCTGCACCTTCGGCCAGGATGGCCAGGAAGTATGCGGTCCCTACCGGTTCCCTGTCTGGTTTCTCGGAACATCCCTCGGCGGAGGTTGATTACCGACAGCATTTTCGCGTGCAGAGCAGCCTGAGGATGTGGACAAACCTCCAACAAGGAGTCCAAGAAATTGGACTATGCCGGGCGAAAAGTCTACGCTGCGCCCTCCCTTGGCCTTCGTCAGGCCAGCTCAGCCGTACTGATGGCACATTTTTCTCACCCCCTGTTGTGCTCCCTGGACGAGGTGGTTCTTCATCTCCCGGCTGACCTGCAGACCACAGTTAACCAGGTACAGGGGCAGGGCAGTGGCGAAGCAGCAACTTCAGACTGCTTTGGACATCGGTGATTCATGCGCCAGGTCAGTAGTGGCTGCAGTGGCTATGCGTTGTCGGGCATGGCTGAGGATATCCACCTTCACAGCGGATACCCAGCACAAACTGGCGGATGTCCCCTTCCTGGGGACCGACCTCTTCGGCTCTGGGGTGGAAGGCCACCTCCAGAGGATCGAAAAGTCCAATGCCACCTTGGACTCTGTCTCATCCGCTCAGAGGGACAAGGGCCGCAGACCTCGACCCAATCCCTTTCCGTCCATCTGCCCCCCAGCGCCCTGCCCAGCACAACACCAGGGCCAGCAGCTCGCGCTTGGCATCCCAAATCCAAGCCTCGCTTCCTCTCCAGGAAGCAGGAGGTAAAGGCCAGGTGTCCCTCGGCGGTCCCTCCTCCAAGCCTGCACAGTGACGGGTTGAGGGGTGTCGCCCCCAACCTCGTCACCTCACCCCAGGTTCCCTCCGTGGGGGGACGGCTCCGGTACTTCCTTTCCGCCTGGTCTGCTATTACCACAGACAGGTGGGTATTGGAGGTGGTAGGAAAGGGCCTGCTTCTGGAGTTCGAGCAGGCCCCACCCTTCAGAGCCGTCGCACCTCGAGGGGCCTCGGGGTCCGAAGCCTCGCTGTCAGCTCGCCGAGCCGACATCGCTCTCCTCCTTGAGAAGGAGGTGATATGAGAGGTGGCGGCCCTCCCTTAAACCCGGGGTTCGTGTCCAGGTACTTCCTGGTTCCGAAACGGACGGGGGGCTGGCGCCCCATTCTCGACCTACCACCTAAATAAGTTCCTACGGTCTCGAACCTTCAGGATGGTCACTCTGGCTCAGATAATACCATCCCTGGAACACGGCGTGTGGTTCTGCTCTCTGGACCTTCAGGACGCGTTCTTTCACGTCCCTATCCGTCCGTCCCATCAAAGGTTCCTTTGCTTTTGAGCGGAGGGTTCCCTTTTCGAGTTCCAAGCCATGCCCTTCGGCTTATCTCCAGCTCCCAGGGTCTTCACCAAATGCATGGCAGGGGTGACAGCATTCCTGCGGCGCTGAGGGGTCCGGGTTTACCCTTACCTGGACGATTGGCTGATAACAGTCCCCTCTAGACAGGAGGTGGAGCGTTCCAGAGATCTGGCCCTCCAGGTTTGCTCTCGGGTCGGCCTCCTCATCAACGAGGCCAAGTCGGAACTCGAGCCGAAGCAGGTGATTCTTTTCATTGGGGGCAGAGTTCGACTCTCTTCGAGCCAGAGCACTGCTCCCGGCGGACAGGGCCGAGGTTCTTTCCTCCTTTGCCCAATCATTTCTGGTTGGGCAATTGCGCCCTGCCCGGGACTTCCTGCGCCTTCTGGGTCTCATGGCAGCCTGTACCTGCATGGTCCGTTGGGCCCGCTGGAACATGCGCCCTCTTCAGTGGGGGCTGGCCGGCCAGTGGTCCCAATGCTGCGATCCATTGGACCAGCTAGTGACGGTGACCCAGGGGATGTGGAACGCTCTTCATTGGTGGACCGTTCCAGTTCATCTGCAGGAGGGCATACCGTTTGTCCGCCCCGAGCCAACGGTCTATCGACCGATGCCTCTCTGATGGGTTGGGGTGCCCATCTGGGGGAACACCGAGCGCATGGCCTCTGGTCCCCGCGGGAGTCCCGATGCCACATCAACCTGCTGGAGCTCCGAGCGGTCATAGAAACATAGACTTTGACGGCAGATAAGGACCGCTAGGCCGCCCATTTCCCTACCTACAGGATAGGCCGCAGATCCTAGTTAACCAACAGCCTATATCTTCCTGCCCCCCACAAGAATTGCCTTATGTCTGTCCCATGCATTCTTGAATTCTCCCACAGTTTTAGTCCCCACAACTTCCTCAGGAAGGCTGTTCCATGCATCCACTACCCTCTCTGTGAAATACTTCCTCACATTGCCCCTGAACCACCCTCCTATCTTTAAATTGTGTCCCCTTGTTCTTGCAAGTCTCTTTTTCTGAAAGATGCTACCCTCTTGGACTTTGTTGATTCCCTTGAGGTACTTGAAAGTTTCTATCATGTCCCCCCTCTCCCTTCTTTCCTCAAGGGTATACATATTAAGCTCTTTTAGTCTCTCCTCATACGGCTTCTTTTGCAGGCCCTGCACCGTTTTAGTTGCCCTCCTCTGGACTGCCTCTATCCTGTCTATGTCCTTGCGGAGATGGGGTCTCCAGAACTGGACACAGTATTCCAGATGGGGTCTCACCAACTGTCTGTACACAGGATAACAACTTCCTGTTTTCTGCTGCTGATGCCTCTCCTATACATCCCAGTATACCTCGGCCTCCCTACTGCCTTCTCATTGCTTGCTAACCTTAAGGTCATCTGATATGATTACCCCAGGTCCCTTTCCTGTTTTGTTGTTGTTACTACCTCCCACCATTGTGTATTCTTCCCCTGGGTTCTTGTTTCCCAGGTGCATTATTTTGCACTTTTGCATTGAATCCTAGCTGCCATCGTCTGACCATTCCTCCAACCTTGCCAAGTCCCTTTTCATCCTTTCCACGCCTCCTTGTGTATCAACCCTGTTGCAGATCTTTTGTGTCATCTGCAAAAGGCATACTTTTCCTTCCAGTCCCTCTGCAATGTCACTGATGAAGACATTAAAAGGACTGGACCCAATACTGAACCCCTGGGTACCCCACTAGTAACCGCCCTTTCTTCAGAGTGGACTCCATTTACAATTACCTTCTGTGTCCTGTTGTCTAGCCAATGTTTTACCCAGGCTACCACCCTGGGACTCACTCCCAGACTGGTTAATTTGACTAATAATCTTTTGTGGGACTGTCAAATGCCTTCTAAAGTCTAGGTAGGCCATGTCCACAGCCCCTCCTGGTCTACTACTTGGTCACCCAGTCAAAGAAATCTACTAGATTGTCTGACATGACCTTCCGCTGTGAACCCATGCTGCCTTGGATCCTGTGCTCCACTGACCTCTAGGTACTCAACTATTCTTTCCTTCAAGTGACTCCATCACTTTCCCTACCACAGAGGTCAGACTGACAGGTCTGTAGTTTCCTGCCTCTGTCTTGGTCCCACTTTTGTGAAAGGGAATCACATCTGCCTTCCTCCAGTCCTCGGGTGCCACACCATCCTCCCATGATTTATTAAAAAGAGTAGCCAGTGGTTTCACTAGTTCCTTCCTTAATTCTTTTAGAATTCTGGGGTGAATTCCATCAGGACCCATTGCTTTGTCCACCTTCAGTTTTAGGAGTTCTTGCAGAACCCTTTCTTCTGTGAAAGGACTGGGATCGACCCCCCTATCAAGAGTGCTTCTGTTAATTGGATTAGGCACTTCCCCTCCTCTTTGTGAATACTGAGCAGAAATATTCGTTCCAGTATTCCTGCTTTTTCACTGTCCCCCTCTGCCCACCCACTGTTCATTCTATTCAGCCTCACTATCCCTTCCTTTGTCTTTCTATGCTCGCTTATGTATCTATAAAAGGTTTTATCCACCTTCTTAACTGAGTTGGCTATCTTTTCCTCAGTTTGGGCCTTTGCTATTCTGACTTCCCTCCCTGCTTCTTTCTGCCTTAACTGGTACAGCTCTCTGTCCTGCTCCTTCTGTGTTTCCTTATACTTCCGGAATGCTATCTTTTTCTTCCTGACTTTCACAGCCACCTCTCTTGAGAACCATAGTGGCTTTTTCTTTCGTTTTGATTTGTTTATTTGTTTCACACAAAGGTTTGTTGCCTCTGTGATGGCAGTTTTGATAATTCCCCATTGTTGCTCCACACCTCCTTCTAGCCTGTTTGCTAGTGCTTTTCTGAGGCACTCTCCCATCTTGCGAAATTCACCCCTCCTAAAGTCCAGTACCCTCACTTTTGTATGGCTTGACTCTGTAGCTGAGTTTAACGTGAACCACACTGTTTGATGGTCACTTGTCCCCAGATGGCAACCCACTTCTAGATCGGAGATCCTCTCACTGCCCCGTTTGAGATCACGAGGTCTAAGATTGCTCCCTCATGAGTGGGTTCGAAACTAGCTGTCTAATGCCTGCCACCTGTAGGGCGTCAAGAATGGCCCTGCTCTTGGATGTGGCTGCAGCAAATGTGCTCCAGTTAACATCTGGCATGTTCAGGTCTCCCATCAACAGTATCTCCCTTTCTCTGCCATTCTAAGAATGCCTTCCATCATATCCTTGTCCATTCCTTCCCCTGACATGGGGGTCTGTACAACCCCTGTGCGGATTGTGGTGCCCTTTCCAGTCTCCAAGGTGACCCACAGTGCCTCCTCTCCCCTGTTTACTCTTTTGTTCAGTTGCTTTTATCCCTTCCTTTACATAGAGAGCTACTCCTCCCCCTCTTCTCCCCTGCCTGTCTCTCCTGTAGGTTATGTACCCTGGTATGTTAACATCCCAGTCATGGTTCTCTGTGTACCATGTTTCTGTGACTGCTACGATATCCAGGCATCCCTCTTCCATTAAGGCCACCAGCTCAGGGAGCTTGTTGCCCAGACTACGGGCATTGGTACTCATTACCCTCCATTTCCTGATGGCCTTATCCCTTTTGCCCCATCCCTGTCCTTCTTGCCTTTGTCACTTTCTCCATTTACCCCTGCCCTTCTCCCTATCGACACCTCCATGTTGGTGTTTGCCACACTTACTACCGTGATTATTTGGGGGGGGCTGGGATTTCCTGCTCCTTTCCAGTGCCTCCCCCCTTGGCTAGTTTAAATGCTTGCCAATGAAGCATTTAAACCTATCACCTAGGATCCTGGTTCCTCCGAACAGATGCAGCCCATCATGCCAGTATAGGCTTGCATCACTCCAGGTGGACCCCAGTCCCCAATGAAGCTAAATCCCTGAGCTCCACACCAGTTTTCAACCACTGATTGAATCCCATAATGCGGAACACCTAGCCTCTCCTATGCCATAGATGGGTAGCACCTCCGAGAAGGTTACACGTCATGCTACTTGACTAAGGCCCTCCCAATTCCACAAACTCTTCCTGCACTTCTCTAATCCTTTCTTAGCCAGCTCATTTGTCCCTAGGTGGACAATGACATCCATCCCTCCCTGTGCAGCTGCTCCGGCAATCCTGAGGATTCGCTCCTGTCCCGCCAAGCCATGGCGCCAGGCAGGCACCTTACCTCCCTCCCCTTTCCTTGCCCAGTTCTACCTTCCTAACAATGGAGTCCCCACCAGGAGTTGTTTCTTCCCTGCAGGGTCCCTGCCACCCTCCTGTGGGTCTCCTTTGTGGAGGTTCCCAGCATCCTCCTTGGTCTCCACTGTAGGTGCCTCCATAGAGGAACCACACTTTGCCAGAATGGCATAGGAATTGTGGAGAGGTACAACTGGAGGGATGTGCCTCTGTTCCACCACCCTCACCCTCCCTGTGCCCACTGTGGTCCAACCGCTCCTCTTTCTTGGCAACCTCTGAGGCAACGGCAGTGGCACTGGTGGTCCCTGGATGGAAGAGGAGGTCCCACAAATCCTGGCCAACTCAGCCTGGAGATGAGCAACCTCCTCCCTCAGCCCAGAGAGGTGTATGCAGATGGGACAACACCGCATCCTCTAGAACATCTCCCGGAAGACTGCTGCTCCAGAGCCACTGCACTGCACCACTCCAATCATGTCTTATTTCTGGCCCCTTAACTGTTTGCAATCCTTACTCTTTCTTCTGTTTTTTTCTCTCTCTCCTTACTTTCTGCCTGTGTGCCCTTTAAGCTCCTGATTGTCCTGTTCTGAGACAAGAATATCCTATATTTCTCAGTAGACCACTTACTTGTTCAGAGGCAGACCTCCAGCAGCTAGAGGGGGCCGGAGAGCTACTCTTGCCCTTCTAGGATGGTGGGTCCTTGGTGGTTCTGTGATCACTCACTTCCTGCCCCTAAACAGGAAGTTCCTGTTGTCGGTCAAATCCTGTGCCTATAAAAATAGAACTAGCTTTGGGTGGGGGAAGGAGGGCAATATAGTCCCAGTAGAGAAGTTCAGTCACACAGCAGTCCTTTCTCCTAGTGTCTTCTGCCAAGCTATTAGCAGAATCTTTCTAAGGCAGTCTTTAAATGTAGCTTCCTTCTAGCTAAGCCACTCCCCTACTTACCAGATCTTTCTACAAGTAATTTAAACCTCACAGCAGTTAAGTCCTTTCAGTCACCTGAGATTTACACCTAGATGACTTTTCAGTTACCCATTCGGTCCGCCTAGCTCTCACCGCCTTTGCTCCGTTTCTTCGGTGTCAAGTGGTCTGGGTCCAGACGGACAATACCACGACCATGTAGTATTTAAACCGCCAGGGTGGGACGTGCTCCATGCTCCTATGCAAGGAAGCTCTCCGCATCTGGTCACTCGTGCGCAGCCTGGAGGCAGATCTCCTAGCCATTCATGTGGCAGGAGCCTCCAACACCCTGGCCGATGCCCTAAGCCGGATAGGGGCTGTGTCCCACGAGTGGTCTCTCCTGCCGGAGGTAGTACAAGATCTATTCTCCCATTGGGGCACACCTCAGGTGGACCTGTTTGCCTCCAGGGAGAATGCGAGCTGAGGCTGTTCCATGCCCACCCCCTCAGCAGGACTCTCTGCAGGGGATGCCTTCTCGAGGCCGTGGACCCCGGGCCTCTTCTCACGCCTTTCCCGTTCCCCTTGATGCACAAGGTGCTGCTCAAAACAGGAGGAGGCATGGGTGATTCTGATAGCCCCAGACTGGCCCCGCCAGTACTGGTACCCAGATCTCCTCCGCCTCAGCTCCAGGCTTCCGAGGCAGCTTCCAGCTCGCCCGGACTTGCTCTCAGTCAATCAGGGGAAGGTATTCCATCCGGACCTTCAATCCCTGCACCTGACGGCCTGGTTCCTGAGCGGCTAGAGTTCCAGGCCTTGGGTCTTTCTGATGAGGTTCTCAACGTAGTTGAGGCGTCCTGTGAGAAGTCGACCAGAAAATGCTACGCCTTCAAATGGAAAAGGTTTTCCATTTGGTGTCAGGGCAAGGGCCTGGACCCTTCCTCCTGCTCCTTGGCGAGCATATTGGACTACCTGTGGTCCCTTTCTCAGCAAGGGCTTAGGTCGACGACCCTTAAGGTGCACCTGGCAGCCATCTCTGCTTACCGGGCGCGGGCCGGGAAGCAGTCGGTGGCGCAGGAGAAGGTGGTCTGGCGCTTTTTCAAAGGCCTTGATCACATTTCTTCTCTGGTGCGAGAACCTCCATCTCCGTGGGATCTACTGCTGGAACTGGCAAAGCTCATGGGCAAGCCATTTGAACCAATGCACAGGTGTGATCTCTCACCTGTCGTGGAAGACCGCCTTTTTGGTGGCTATCATGTCAGCCAGAAAGATGGGAGAGCTCCAGGCGCTCTGCATCGAGTCTCCTTACCTGGTCTTCCACAGGGACAAGGTTGTCCTGAGCCCCCAACCGAAATTCCTTCCGAAGGTGATGTTGGAGTTTCACCTTAACCAGGTGTTGACTCTGCCGGTGTTCTACCCCAATCACACCTCGGAGGCTGAATATAGGCTCCATACTTTGGACCCTAGAAGGGCGCTCGCTTACTATAAGGAACGCACGGCTGAAATTCGGGAAGAGGTTCGCCAGCTGTTTGTCACCTACTCTGAAGCCGCATCTGGCAGACCTGCAGCCAAGCGGACGATAGGCAGGTGGGTCACCTCCTGCATAGATCCGTGCTATGAGTTGGCGGGCATGGAGCCTCCCAGAGGGATAAGAGCTCATTCTACCTGCCATACTGCTGCATCGGTGACTGCTTCCAGGGACGTCCCTATCCAGGAAATCTGCAGGGCTGCTACCTGGAAGTCAACACACACCTTCATCACCCATTACCACATCGACCTTGAGTCACGCCGGGATGCTGGTTTTGGGGCCTCAGTTCTCCAGTCTCTTTCCCAAGTAAGTATCGGGGGGGTGCGCCTTGCCTCCCTCCTCCCGGAGAGCTGCTAGGAGTCTGCCAGACAGTGTGGATGAACAATATATCCATGTCCCTAGAAATACAGGTTACTCACCTGTAACAGGAGTTCTAGGAATGGTATATGTTGTTCATCCACACGACGCACAACCTGAGCTTCCAGCGGGCCAGATCTGGCGTCATGGGGCGGAGCCGAGAGTTTTACCACCTGGGTAGGATGAGCCAGCTTGAAGACCTTCCGGCAAGATTTAAAGCGGCAAGGATACCTGCCAGACAGTGTGGATGAACAACATATACCATTCCTAGAACTCCTGTTACAGGTGAGTAACCTGTATGTTCCAGCCTGTAATACCAAGTACTAGCTGTCCCTACTCTGCTCACTTCGCTCTATATTTAGTCCCGCCCACCGGCCCCAACCTCTAGTAAATACGCCTTCCCTCACAAAGCAAGTCAAAACTTCCCCAAACAGGGCAACTCCTGTATTTTCTCTTGGTGACTGGCCACCTTTTCCCCTTATTCTTTCTCTAGGTGACATACAGCTCTCAGTTGAATCTGCTCCTGTACCCATGCTTCCCCACCGCACTACCCTTACATAAAACAAATTAAAAAAAAAAAATATATTGTTTTTATATATGTGCATGTATATTTACTAGCTCAATCTCCAGAATGTCGTCTCCAGTTGTCACTTGCTAGATGGTTGCTGTTACTAATGCTCCTTCCACCATCTGACCTCCCCTTTGCCTGTGAGACCTCCTCAGACCTCCCCTCCATGGAATGCTGCTGCCTCCACACTGATAGTTCTACTACCTCTCCACATAATTCTCATCTACTCCTATATGCAGACAAATGCCGTACTTTTCACCAGTGACTCTAACCCCGTTACTCTCGAAGACAAACTCCAGACCAACTTTTCTGTGGCAGAACGATGGTTTTAAGATCAGAAACTAGTGGTGAACTATACAAAGACTAAAACAGTGTTGTTCCTCACTGCTCAAAATTGGAACAGATCTCACCCTCTTCTGATTACCAAGAAGGTGGGTTCTCCCCTGGAGCTTGTACAGAACTTCAAATACCTGGGATCATGCTGGACAGCACAATGACTTTCGACCACCACATCGACATAGTCACTAAGGCTGTTAATACACGCACTGGTCTGTTGCACAGGCACAAGCATAGCCTCACCCCTGAGGCCCTCAAACTAGCAGTGCATAGTTCTCTTGTGACCCTAATTTACTACGGGCTGGTGATATGACTCTGCCACAGAAACTGCCCTACGCCGCATTAAAGTTTGTTTAAACAAAGCCTGCCAACTTACCACAAGAGCCACACACATGTGACTTGTATGCCCGAGGCTAACTGTCTTCAGTTCCCTGATAGACTTCTCTACCAGTCCTACTTTCTAGCGAAAAAAGCTAGTCTCTGCCTGGTTCCAGCAGTGGTTCATAATCTTCTCTCCCCCAATACTAATCTTCTTAACACTCGAAGCGGACTGTCGCCTTTTTATATTTCCCCTGTCTCACCTCCTTGGGTCAAAAGTCCTTCGCTTTCCGTGCCCCTTGGTGGTTAAACTCTCTACAGCCTGACATCTCATCGCTAAGCTCGATTGGTCCCTTAAAAAAAAAAAAAACTGCTGAGACAGCAGCTATTAGAGAATGCCAGCTGTGCCTGCTTCCAATAACTTATTACATGTGTTCTCTGGCCGCCCCCTGACCTTACGGTAACCCAGTCTTACAGTGCCTTCTATTCTTGTGCCTCCATGCCTCATATAATCCCACCTCTGCTCTTAGTTCCACCACCCTCCTACCCATTCTCTTCCATTCCCACTCCATGTCTATTTCTGTGTTCACCCTCACCTTATCTCCAGTTGCCCTATAACCTATACCCCTCCCACAGCTTCTACCCCCCTGATGGTTTGCTTTCTCTCCCTCCTTCCCCTGCACAATCAGCTGTCCTCTCTTCTCCCTAGGTACTGTTTCTCTCTTCCCCTCCTCTTCGAAACAGTACCTAATTTAGTGTACTTGACTTCCGGCTTCCAACATAGCCTTTTGTATAAATGCCTGCCTAATGTAACTTAACAGACTCTGGCTCTTGTGATCAGCCAATGACCTTGTACATGCTGTGCTTGCTGTACTTTCATTCCAGTACAATTGTGTTATAATTTACTTACGTTTTACGTTTCTTGAGCATTTCTGCCTAGACGTGGAACCTATTTAATGAGCTTGTACGCAAAGGTACTATCCAAGATCTCAATAAATAAATAAATAAATATTACATCTCCAAACCAAGGAATGTAGAAAATTGAAGCAGTTGTTTGTTTTACACCTGGTAGAGGGGGCTGTTATTGAGGCACAGGTCAGGAAGCATAGGAAAAGCAGGAGGTTTCAAAATTTGCAAATAACGTTTTAGTTTTCTCAATAGCAGCAAAATAAAAAATAAAAATTCAGTATAACGATTTACAAAGGTAGTACAAACAGCAAAGTCTAGGACCTTCTTCTGAGGGTGTCTCAATTCCAAATTTGTGTGTCTCTCTCTCCTTGTCTCTCTAGCAAAAGTATTGCTGCTCTTTTTATAAGTCTTTGGGAATTTGTCGAGAGCCTGCATCTAACGGAATGTTGTAAGTTTACATAATGTTCTTGTCAGTTTAATTTCCTGCAGGTGCAACAAAACCGTACATAGTGACCCAGAACTGACCTCTAGCTTACAGCTCTGCCAAAGGCTTAAAAACTACATCTTAGGTAAACCCCTTGAGTTTCAAATAGCTGTTTGCAATCATTTCAACAGTATACCTATATACAGTTTTAAACAAAGGGATGCCAGTGTCACACAGTTTTACACAGATATGCACATAAATTTTTATACCTGCAGATATGCCGGGGGGGGGGGGGGAAAATACAGAAATAGCAAAGGCAGGCAGAGAGAAAATGAGGTGGAGAATCGCAAAACCATCTGATCAGTTCCTAGGTCTCACAAGAAAATTTGGTTGTGCAACCAGACAAACCAGAGAAAGAGGATAGAGCAGATCCATGCATTTAAACTCTTTCTGCATAACAAATGGGGCAGGGCCTTATTTAACCCTGTCACATACCTCGCTCTTTAAGAGGGGAGCTGTTCCAAAAACAGGTTTCCAAAACTTTTAATGATCTTAGTAGGATGTTTCCTATCCGTGGTCTTGATCTCATAGTTAACTGTGCCAGTACGTCTAAGCACTTTATAAGGCCCCTGCCATTTCATTAACAGTTTATTTTCTGTAGTGGTTAACAGCAAGACCCTTTCACCTGGTTCAAAAGCTTTTTTACCCCATGGTCATAATACACCTTCTGCTGGTTTGGGGTCTCTTCCTGATTACTCTGGGCAATTTCAACATATTTTGCCAGCTTCTTTCTCAGAGCACACACATAAGATGCAGTTGATTGTTTCTGATGGGGGTTATCTTCCCATGTTTCTTTTATTACATCTAGTGGCCCTCTAGGTTGTCTACCATACAGCATTTCAAATGGTGAAAAAACTGTTGATGCCTGTGGCACTTCTCTTTAAGCAAAAAGCAGGTAAAGTAAGTATTGGTTGCAGTCTTTACCTTCCCCTTTTACAAACCTTTTTAACATGCGTTTTAGGGGTTGATTGAAATGCTCCACAAGACGGTCTGAGAGTGAAAAGGGGAGGTTCTTATGGCAGTGATACCTAGTAGGCGGTACAGCTCCTTCAGTAATGCAGTACCAAAATTACTATCCTGATCAGTAATTTCTTTAGGTATGCCCACCCTGCTGAAAAATTTGGCAAGCTCTTCTGCCACTTTTGTGACTGTGAGGGGGTACACATTGGAACTGCCTCTGGGTATTGAGAAGCATGGTCACATACTACCAGAATGAATCAGTTACCCTTTATATTTGTATCCAATGGGCCAACCACATCATTGCAGTTCTCTAAAGAAGCACATCAGGTGTAGAGGCACCAGTGGCACCTTGTCTTTTTTAGTCACTGGGGCAACTTTCTGACACTCTGCACAAGAACTGCAATAGGTAGCAACATCTTCATTAATTCCAGGCTAGTAAAATCTGTCCAGCAATCTGGCAAGGGTATGATTCCTTCCTGAGTGACCAGCCATAGGACTATCGTGTGCTTTCTTAACAACTCGGATCTATACTTTCTTGGTATAACCAGTTCTATCTGGTCCTTTCTGAGATTTAACCCAAACTCTGTACAGTAGCCCACTACATTTTTAAACCTTGGTTCACCCTGTTTTGTTTTCACCCCCAGCTACTAAAATAACCCTGGAACGAAACATTGATCTTACTTGGAGTCCGCTCTTGCAGCAAGTAACACAATTAGGACTGTTGCCGGCGGGCAACGGGACCCACAAGCCCCCGCCGGATGTCACGTATGCTATAAGTATGCGATGTGCCTCAGCCTTTCCTGTTGTCGATTTGTGTTCACTGAAGCTTCATGGCTTACCTCGCACCTGTACAACTGCCATTTTCTACAACTTCCAAAGGTTTATTTTCCTTGTTCATAGTACCATTTGTATCGACTTCCTTCTGTACGCATTGTTCTTAGGTGTCCTGTTTGTTATACCTCCCATAATAGACCCTGCCCCCCTTTGGGATCTGCTGTTCATTTTGGAGAAGCTGACCTTACCCATTTTTGAACCTGCTGTGCATTGCAAACTAAGTTTTTCTCTCTTGGAAAACATTGTTTTTAGCTGCTGTTATTTCTACTTGTAGAATTTTACGAGCTCCAGGCCCTTACTTGCAAAAAGCCTTATTTGAATTTTCACAAGGACCGGGTGGCCTTGAGAACCAATCCTAAGTTTCTACCCAGAGTTGCGTCTGCGATTACCTTAAATCAGGACATTCAGCTTCCGGTTTATTACCCTACTCATACGAATAGGAGAGAAGGTCTTTTCCACACTCTAGATGTGCATTGTATCTTGCGATTTTATTTGTCCAGAACCAAGGGCCACAGGCGTTCTGACCAATCTTGTCTCGTTTTCCCCCAGTATCCTAGGGGCTGCTGTGATCAAACACTGTCCAAGTAGCTAGTATATTTCATTTCCTTTTTATTACCAGAAATACGACAAACCTCTGCCGAGATCTGTAAAGGGCCATTCCACAAGGGGTGTGGCGACTTCCTTCACCACACTGAAGAACATGTCTGCATCAGACGTCTGTGCAGCAGCTATGTGGGATACAGTCCACACCTTCATTCAGCACTACAATCTGGACATTGCCTCAAGATGTACTGCAGGCTTTGTCCTCGCAGTTCTGCAGGGTCTCCTCTTCTTGGATACTGACCACTCAGGAAACTGATTTTAGTTTATACTGCTTGGGAGTCTGTCCTAATTGTTACCTGTTGCAACAGCTGACTCAAAGTAAGGTAGTACAGTTACGTAAGAACTTACCATAACAGTAGATCTTTGAGAGAAGCTCTTGAAGCAGGTATATGTACCATCCTCCTCCCCCACCTTGGTTTCCTGCTGCAAGAGACCAATGTCTCCTTATACTTCTCAGTTCTGTGAGGTATTGCCCTCTGTTCGCTGTTCGAGTCGTGTTGTATCCGGATGCCGGAGTCTCCGGCGGAAGAACTGGGGCAGACAGGGGACCGGTCACTTTCTTTATACCATACATGGTGGGGTTCCCACCATAAACTGCTGGCTAGATGTTTGCCATGGGGTCCTGTCGCCTGCTGGCTACAGTCCTAATTTATGTTACATGCTGCAAGAGCTTCTGTTGAAGATCTGCTGTTATGGTAAGTTCTTGTGTAACTGTACTTTAGCTTGTTCTGAAAGAAAATCACAATAAGTGATCAGTTTAGTTTCAGCATTTTCATATGTTAACCCCTTATGTCCATCAGTCTTTTGTTGCCACTGTTTATTCAGACATTTCTTTCTTTGGCTTCTGGTTCTTGGAGCTGTGCTTAAACAAGCCCAATCAAAATCGGCGAAAGGAAAAGCGTCCCCACTGTCAGCGAACCGAGCTAGTGACCCGTGGTCGGGAGCGACCTCTGGTGCTGGAGGGTCGGCCTGGGAGGAGGAGGAGGATGATCGGCGTCCAGGGAACTGCTCCTCCAGGCGGGTGGTGAGGGGTGTGCCTGCGGTAGCACTGGCTCCTGGCGGTGGCTGTGGGGTGGTGCATGCCTTCAGTTAGGGTAATGGGGTGGCGCCAGAATGGAATCGTGCAGGTGGGCGCAGGTGGCATCATTGCACACCTGTGTCAAGGTGGGTCCCGTCAAAAAAAAAAAAAAATTCTCCATGTGCACAGCGGATCCGGTGGTGCTGCGCCTGACTCACTCCTGGTAGCTCCCCTTGTCTGCTCCCTGGTCTTCCACGGTGATCATGGTAAGTGCCCACTGTGATGCAGCTGGGGAGGGGCAAGGTATGGGGGTGAAGAGCGCTGGCTGTGGGCAGAGCCAAAGGATACAGATGGATGGAAGGGAGGATCATGGGTACAACCCCCACCCTCCCTAGCTGAGGAGAATAAACAAAGAAAAAATTAATTGTTAACCCCCCCCCCCACCAGAGTTCTTATCAGACTTGGAGTTTAAATGAGGGAAAAAGGGTGTCTTTTACCTTTACTGTTACCTCACTGCTGTGGCATCTGTCTAGCCACTTGGTAGTCTTAATCCCAAGAAACTGCCTTTTTCCCAACTTTCTGGTAGGTGTTTTTACCTAAAGCTGTACATCTGTACGTAGGATGTTGATGAACTGCTCCATTGCAAAAGTTTCGATCTGTGGGACTGTTTTGCCCTCTGGTTGGAGCTATTTCATAAGGAGTTCTCAGAGTCGTGTGAAGGCTTCTTGAGGATTGTCTACTGAATTGTACTTTGGGGACTGAAATATTTGCCTGTATCTCTCCTGAGATGTCCTACCTTTTCAGGACTTTGCTTTTCATCAGGTGGTGGTTTTCTGACACTGCGGTTTCCATATTACTGTAAGCAAGTTGGGCTTTGCCTGTCATGTAAGGTAACAGTCTAATTGCCCATTGCTGCTTTGACCCCTGGCAGGCTATGGCAACCCTTTCAAAAGTTCTCGGGTATACCTCGATATTACCTAAGGGACACAACTTTGTAAGCTTAATGTATTTTCAGTTGTTTGTGTTTTGTTGCTTTGCAAGACCAGTGCCAGATCCTCCAGCTTTGATGAAATGCAAGGCATCCATCTATCGCCGCATCTCTTCTTTGCTGCTCCTGTCGCTGCATCTCTGCTTTTCGAGGAGTTGCATTTCTTTTCTCTGTGCCTCTAAATGTTGAATCTTTTTCCTCTGTTGCATCTTCTCTCTTTCTTAATCTGTTATGTAGCCCACCATTTGAAAAAGGCAGTCAGACTTTAGGTTCTGTCACTGCCTGTTCTTCTTTTT
This sequence comes from Neoceratodus forsteri, assembly GCA_016271365.2. Lineage (NCBI taxonomy): Eukaryota > Metazoa > Chordata > Ceratodontiformes > Ceratodontidae > Neoceratodus > Neoceratodus forsteri. The sequence continues at coordinate 775,201,065 of CM057453.1, read as the reverse complement.
TCCCCATCGGTGGTGCTGGCTGTAGTCTCAGCTTGGACTACTGTCACTGCTAGTTTGGCTGCCATTTTTCTGGCAATCACTCCTGTACTTGCTGCTGTAGAATCCATACCTTCTATGTTTCCCTGTACTGGGTCTAGTATCCACACACACAACTCCTGGCTGAGAGTATGCATTGCGTAAACATATAGAAACATAGAATTTGACGGCGAACAAGGACCGCTTGGCCCACCTAGTCTGCCCATTTCCCTACCTGATGGATAAGCTGCAGATTCTAGTTACAGCTTACTTCCTCCTACTCCCCATTAGAATTGCCTTATGCCTGTCCCATGCATTCTTGAATTCTCCCATTGTTCTGACTCCACAACCTCATCAGGAGGGCTGTTCCATGCATCCACAACCCTCTCAGTGAAAAAATACTTTCTAACATTACCTCCGAGCAGTCTCCCATCTATCTTCAAATTGTGCCCCCTTGTTCTTGCACATCTCTTCTTCTGAAAGATACTACCTCTTGTACTTTAATTCCCTTGAGATACTTGAAAGTTTCTATCATGTCCCCCTCTCCCTCCTTTCCTCAGGGGTATACATATTAAGCTGCTTTAGTTTCTCCTCGTATGTGTTCTGGTGCAGACCCTGCACCATTTTGGTTGCCCCTCTGAACAGCCTCCACTCTGTCTTTGCAGAGATGGGGTCTCCAGAAATGCACGCAGTACTCCAGATGTGGTCTCACTGTCTGTACAGAGGGATAACAACTTCCTGTTTTCTACTGTTTATGCCCCTCCCTATGCATCCCAGTATCCCGCAACCCTCCTTACTGCCTTCTCACATTACTTGCCCACCTTTAGGTCATCTGATATAATTACTCCTAGGTCTCGTTCGATTTTTGTTGTTAATTCAGCCCCATTGCGTGTTCTTCCCCTGGTTTTTGTTTCTCAGATGCACTACCTTGCACTTCTTTGCATTGAATCTGAGCTGCCACACATTTGACCATTCCTCCAACCTTGCCAAGTCCCTTTTAATTCTTTCCACCCCACCTTGTGTATCTACTCTGTTGCAGATCTTTGTCTCATCTGCAGAGAGACATACCTTTCCTTCCCGGTGCTCTTCATTGTCACTTATAAAGACCTTAAAGAGGACTGGTCCCAGTACCAAACCCTGCAGTACCCTGCTAGTTACCCTCCTTTCTTCACTGTGGATTCAGTTTACTGTTACCCTTTGTCCTGTTGTCCAGCCAGTTTTTTTATCTAGGCTACCGCCTTGGGACCCCCTTTATCCAGGCTACCAACTTGGGACCCACGTTTGCCAAGAAGCCACAACATACACTTCCTAGAAAATGCTTGGCAAACACACTGCAGTGTAAAAGAAAATATTTCATTTATTAAACATTAGTTAACATTTGCACAGTCTGACAGGGTGTAGCCTGCAAGAAAATTTGCAATAAACTTTGAAAATAATGCTTGCCAGTGTACAATGTAGTGGTAGTATTGTAGTGTGTCCTGTTTGGTTAATACTGTATAGTGCTGCAACTATTTGCATCACTTACTTGGAAGAGCCACAGATAAGCTGAAGAGCCACAGTCTGAAGATCACTTCTCTAAATGGTTGGATAATTGCATTGTTTTCTGCTACAAGTATGGTATAGAATTGCCTGGAATGGTCAAAGCTCAATCCACAAGAGGTATGGCCACCTCTTTGTCTTGTCAGCTGCTGGAGTATTGTCCATATTTTCACCAATCACTACAGTTTGGACAGTGCCTCAATAGCCTGTGCAGGTTTTGGCAGGGCTGTGGTTTAGGGTCTCCTGTCTTAATTTTAAGTTGGCCTTCCTCCCAGACTGTCTGCACCTGTAAGTACTTGTGACTTGTTCCTACAGTGTGACCTGATGACTGAGATATCCCCTAAGAAGATAAAAGTTACGTAGGAACAGGAGATCTTCGAGGGGTTCTCAGTCATCCGGTCTTTCTTCCCTCACATCATCCCCCTTCTTTGAGCTTCTCCTGTGGAACTGGCTATATGGTGTATCCAGGCTTTCTTATAGGCCTGGGCACCTCTTGCTGTCTCCTCGGCCCCTCATGGATAGAGCTCTGCTCCTTTTGTCTCCAGGGGAAAGATCTGAAGAGGAAGTGAGGCTGGCCACGCCTTTTTAGGGTTGATGTTGGCAGACATCAGTGGCATGGGCAGTCCCAGTTGTACTGCTGAAAATCTTCCATGTGGATTCTGGTTCGCTGACTGAAGTTTCTAGAGTGTGGCCTGATGACTGAGATCCCCTCTAAGATCTACTGTTACGGTAAGTTCTTACATAACTGTTGTATTCTCTCAAGGCTGGGCTCCACCACAGTCCTTCAATGCCAGTGCCATGGCACGTTCTCCTCTGCCCATCTGTGTAGACACCTGCTTCTCCACCCGTAGGGGTGGAACCTCCGCAGCTATTGTACGGAACACGGTCCAGTGTTGCACGCTCTGCTGTTTGGCTGCCCGGTAGGCTGTCGGTACAGATTTCATACTGTCTGAGCCCTACTTTGTCCACAGGGAGTCTAGCAAGGTGGTGCTGCAATAATCCTCTGTCTCTGTGGTCTCTTCCATGCATTCTTCTTGACCTGCAGGCTTCGACTGATACTCCACTGAGAAAATTCTGGTGGATCAAGTACTGACTTCCTTTGGGACCTTGCTCCATTTAATTTTGGAATCAATGACCATTCCTCTGGAAGCAGTCCAAAAGAGGGTCCAGTATCTGTTGAGAGATTTTGGACAGGGCTGACCTCTGTGTAGAGGAGGCCATGCTCTGTCCCGCTCTGGAGCTGTGGCAACTCCCTGCCTCCTGTCTGACGCCATCTGCCCATGTGGGGTTCGCAAGTATGTAGTGCCTAGTGGGTCCTTGCCTGGATTTACTGGACACTCTTCTGCTGAAGGGTTGGGTGTTGACTTGATATTTTGGTGTACGGGCACTCTCACTGATGTGGACAACTCCCAGGACAAAGAGTTGAAGCGACTGGACCATGCAGTCAAAATGGTCTATGCTGCCTTATCTCTTTGCCTTTGGCAGGCCTGTTTGGCAGTCATAATGGTCAGCTTTTCCCATGTCCTTCTGGGAATGTTGGAGCAGGTCATTCCTTGGCTATCTAGCAGAGTTACAATTAGTGGTCAAGCTGGTTCGTGACAAGGGGTGCATGGTTGCGATAAAGCAATTCCAGATGGCCCTAGAAATAGGGGATTGCTATACAAAGTCTCTAGCTGCAGGGGTGGCAGTGCATCACCAGGTGTGGCCAAGAATCTCTACCTTTATGGCCAACGCTCAGCACAGGCTGTTGGGTGATACATTCTTGGGTACTGACCTGTTGAGGCCCGGCATTGATGGTCACCTCAGTCACATAAAGAAGTCCAGTGCCACCCTGGACTAAAGTCAGATCCTCAAAGATGGACGTCAAGGGCCAGAAACCGGGCGTGAAGCCCTTTCAATTTCGACCCTACTCCATGCCTCAGGCAAGATCACCGCAGCTCCAAGCGGGTTAGCAGCAGGCATGGCGACCAAAGCCTATGTAAACCTTCTCTGGCGCTAGCCAGCCCAAAGGCTGAGGGGTCATCTCGCCCTCAGCCGGCCACAGTGCTGCCTCCAAGTCTGCCCAATGATTGGTTGGGAGTTTCTCTCCCCTGCCTGCCCTGCTCGGCCCAGAATCCTCTGTCGTGGGCTGGCTCCACTACTTCGATTGGTCTGCTATTACTACAGACAGATATATGGTAGAAGAGGTAGGTTGAGGGTTGCCTCTCTAATTTGAGGCTTTACCTCCCAGCTGAGGCTTTTCCCTGTGGGAAGATGTAGTCAGTGGACATGTTGTCCACTCTATGGGAGAACATCACTCAGCTCCTCCAGAAAGGAGTTGTGGCCCATGTCTAGGATGTCCCTTCTGGTCTGTGATTTGTTGCCAGATACTTTATGGTTCCAAAGTGGACATGAGTTTGACGCCCCATACTGGATCTTCACAACATCGACCAGTTCTTGAGGTCTTGCAGGTTCAGGATGGTCACTCTAAATCATATCATCCTGTCCCTGGTGCAGCACATGTAGGTTTGCTTCCTTAACCTTCAGGATGCCTTCTTCCACATCCTGATCTGCCCATCGCACTGGCGGTTGCTGAGGTTCCACTCAGAATGGATCCTGTACGAGTTCCCAGCCATGCCATTCGACCTTTCCATGACTTCAGGGTCTTCACCAGGCACATGGCAGTGGTGCTGGCTTCACTGCAGTGCCGAGGTGTTTAAGTATACCCTTACCTGGAAGATTGGCTGATCACTGCTTCCTTTTGATCAGAGTTGCAGTGGTCCATATATCAGGCCCTTCAGACTTGCTCAGCCTTCGGCCTTATAGTCAATACAGTCAAGTCCCACTCTGCCCCTCTCCGGCATTCCAGGTCATTGGGGCAGAGCTAGACTTCCCTCTGGCCAAGGCCAGTCTCCCGAAGTACATGGGGGAGGATCTTGCCTCCTTTGCCCCTTTATTTCTGGTGGGGAAAGCACACCCTGCCTGGGACTTTTTGGGCCTGCTGGGGTACGTGGTGGCTTGTACCGGCGTGATCCCATGGGCCCACGGGTGCATGTACCCACTGCAGTGGGATGCTGAGTCATCTGTGGTTTCGACGCCTCTGTCACATGGTCACGTGACACAGCTGATGTGGGAGGCCATCCTGTGGTGGTTCCTCCTGGAACATCTGCAGGAAGGAATCCTGTTTGTCCATCCAGAGCCAACAGTCACTCTAATGACCAGTGCACCTCTGACAGTGTAGTGGGCCCACCTGGGGGAGCCATGGAGCCCACGAGCTCTGGATCCTAGAGGACTCCTGATGTCATATCAATGTGCTGGAGTTCAATGTAGTGTCTAACTCTGACGCCTTCGCTTCTGTAGTACGGGGTCAGGTTATCCAGGTCCAAATGGAGAACACAATGACCATGTACTACCTTAGTAAGCAGGGCTGGACATGTTCCCTCCCATTGTGCCATGAGGCTCTCTGCACCTGGACTGTTTGCAGTTTGGAAGCCGAACTTCTGGTGATTCATGTGGCAGCTGTGTCAAACCAGCTGGCGGACACCTTCAGCCGAGTGGGTGAGGTGTCTTAGGAGTTGTGCCTTCACCAGGAGGTAGTCACCTGTTCACCAGGTGGGGGCACTCCTTAGGTCAACCTGTTTGCCTCCCTGGATAACTCTAAGTTGAGAAAGTTGTGTACCCGCCCCTCCCATGCAGGACACTGCTGGGGGGGGGGGGTTCTTGATAAGTCCCAGGACTCCGAGCCTCCTGAAAGCCTTCCCTTCCTTTCCCCTGATCCTCAAGGTCAAGGTTTGGAGGGACAAGGCACAGATGATACTGGTGGGTTTGGACTGGCCACGCCAGTTCTGGTACCCAGATCTCTGTAGCCTCACAAGTACCCTTCTGTGGCAACTAGCTGTCTGTCCGGACCTGCTCTTAGGGGAGGGTGCTTCACCTGGATCTTAAGTCCCTGCACCAGATATCCTGGTTCTTGAGCATCTAGAGCAGTGATGGGCAACCTGAGATTCTGCGAGCCGCTGGTGCAGTTGTCAAACACCTCTGAGGGCTGCAGGACTCCACAAGACCCCGTTTATCAATCAATCAATCAAAATCTTTATTTATTCAGGCGAACATCATTGAGCATAGCCATTTACAAGATGGACCTGATTGGTCATAAACAACAAAATGGTTTAAACTCACAAATATACAAATATAGAATGAGTACAGTAACAGACTTTTTAAGAATAAACAACAAAGAATGAACAAATGCAATAATATACACATATATACAAGGCAAGTAAACAGTGGTATTGGGCACCAGAGCAAATATAGAAAAAAAGTAATGAGTAGGGGTTTAGGAGGTAGATAATATAGAAGTTAATGGATGAATGCATGAACAGATAAGGGAGGGGGATCTAATGAGTAGGGTGAAAAGGGTCTGAAGAGGCTAGGAATTGTGGAAGCAGTTGCATATCTCTGGGAAAAGATTTAGGTACAGCTTTTTGAAGGAGACTACAGGAATGAAAGTGTTCAGCTTCAGGATCTTTTGTAGAGAGTTCCAGATGTGTGCTAGAAAGTAGTTGATTGCAGCCCTTCCATGTCGGGTACATGCCTTAGGTAGATTCAGCAAGATGAGGTTATTGCTTCTTTAGGCATATGGCCTTGGAGTAACAAGAGAGAGAAACAATCAGAAATGTAGGATGGTAGTTTGTCAGAGCTTTGTATATCCAAAGAGCAGCATTTTTGTTCCTTCTGTGATGTAGGGATGTCCAGCCAACTGCAGCATAGAGAGAACAGTGGTGGGTACTGAAAGGAAGGTCAGTGATGAACCTTAGAGCTCTATGGTACAGGGTATCCAGTTTATTTAGGTAGGACAGGGAGCAGTGGCCATATAGGAAGTCTGCGTAATCAAGGAGGATATAAATGAAGCCTGGATTAATCTCTGCTTAGATTCTCTGTTTAGAAAATGTTTGATCCTGAAGAATAGGCCAAGCCTTTGCCTTAGTTTTTTCAGGAGCTCTTCAATGTGCTGGGTGAAATCAAGCCTGTTGTCAATCCAAACCCCCAGATATTTGAATTTATCTACATAATCAAGGCTCTCACCAAGGACGGTAGAAAGTTGGGGAAGAATGTTCGGTGAGTAGGTATTGGTGGAGATGAACATAGCTTTAGTCTTCTTGGCATTTAATAGAAGCTTCTTTTCAAGTAATTTGTGTTGCAGTAAGGAGAAGTCAGCTTGTAGTAGAACATAGGCCTTTTTTGGTGATGGATTGCTTACATAAAGGACAGTGTCATCTGCAAAAAGGTGAACATTAGAATTTGTGAGGCCTGAGTCAATGTTATTGATGTAGATGGCAAAGAGGATAGGGCCCAAGATGGAGCCTTGAGGAACTCCTCTTAAGAGTGGTTTTGAGGAAGAAAGGTTGCCTTCACTTTTTACCTGCTGCACCCTACCAGAGAGGTAGCATTTGAACCATTTGAGAGATAGGGTCTAGGCCTAGGGAGTGCAGTGAGGAGATTAGAAGATCATGATCCACAGTATCGAATGCTTTACTTAAATCCAGAAATACAGCACAGATATTATTTTTTTTTTTTTTATCTAGTTCAGTCTGCCAGTCATTTGTAACTTTTGCTAAGGCAGAAATGGTGCTATGCATGGCTCTGAACCCATCTATCTAAGAACCCGTTTATCTAAGTAACGATCAAAAAGTATACATTTGAATGTAACCTCATTAGTACTGGCTTCCCATCCATAACGTAAGTAGGCAGCCTTTTGAATTTTTGCTTGGTTTCAGTTGATCTGTTATTTATACAAACACTATTTTTAAATTTAACAACTTAGTTTTAATTAGATATCACTTAGAGATGGCGCTCTTGCACTATTCCACCAGGCACTAGGACCCCACTGAAATATTCTTGGTAGCAGTCTAAGGCGGGGGAACGCCCCTGACATCTGCCCGCCCCCAAGGTCACCAGTGGTGTTAAGGGGCGGTCCCCAGCACCACCTCAGTATTTTTCCGCAGTTCATCTGTGCTCCACAGACTCTTCCTGCTTCCAGTCCACCGCCATTTTCGTGCTTCACGTAGTTAACATGTTTTATCGCAATACGAATTAGTCATGTATGTCTAGCCAGCTACCTTCCTCTACAGAGCGGTAGAAATCAAAGTGCACGTGCGGCAAGCAGATACCGGCGAGAGACAGCCATTCGGCCTGCATACTTTGTCTAGGCCCCAACCACAAGCCGGACGACTGTCTGGATTGCCTCAGCTTCAACAGGACTCTAATCCACCACCTGGAGACCTTGAAAACCTACCTTCTTGAACAGCAAGTGGCCACCATGCAGAAGACCCACTCAGGGCACAGCTAGTCTTCCTCCTCTGCCAAGGATTCCTCCCCCAGAGAAAAGAAATCTAGCAGGAAGGACCATCTTCGGGACGAGGACAGGTCAAGGTCAGACTCCCGTCCTTGGTCTCCACACAAGGCTTTGAAAACTTCTGCCTCTGGCTCAAGGTCAGACCCGGCCCCTCCAGTCTCCTTGGCTCTCCAGGGGTTACCATCTAAGTCCCCTGCCTCCTCTAAGGCATACTGCAGGGAGTCTTGTGGGCTAGGGCTTTCACAAGTCCCCATGTCCCTGGATATCCAGCCCCACAAGCTTGTGCTAGGATATCAGCCAGTGGGACTGACCCATTCTTTGGGTGGCAGGTTGGAGCCTGCCGTCTGCAAGGCTATGGCCTTTGGGTCATCGTAGATAGATGGCAGATGTCAGGAAAACGAGTGCAATGACAAACCATGCTAGTCTTCCAAACAGTTGTTGGCCAGAGTTCCAGACAGGCTTCAGTGCCCTCTGACTCCACTATGGAGCCGGACCAGATGCCACACACTTAGCCGCCGTCTGATCTGCAGGACCCTAATAATAGTCCCGACAGGGGATCTGACGCTTGCCTCACAGTATACCATGGATTAGGTGTCGCTTAGTATCCATATCCCCCTCCTCCACCACGCCCCCCCTCCGCCGGTGGATTTGAAGGAGACTCTGGCTGCCTGGTGGGCTGATGCCAAGGCGCAAGTGAGGTGGAGAGCAGTCTACTGGCACCAGACCCTGCACAGGATCCCCTTCGCCGGAGACAAGAGACTCCCTTCCCGACACCAGAGGTGAACTCTCATGTGCTAGGGGTGGGGAGGATACTCGTCCACGAGGTCTGCCCGAGGGGACCGTTCCTCCCCCGCGTTGGGAGGACTCTTCCTCCTCTTCTTTGGAGACCTCAGACTTGGACTGGGGATTCTCCGATCCTGATGAGCCACATACTATAGAACATCCCCGGCCAAGGACTCCTCTGAAAGATCCTTCCTTTCTGGAGTCACCTGAGAAAGATCCAGGAGGTTCACCAGTGGTAATCTCTGGAGCCAGATCCACAGCGGAAGAAGCTTGCTGCTCACTTGGATCTGCCCAGAACTGCTCAGACATTGATTCCGCCCTGGATTGAGCCTCATGCGGACCTTGATTCCACTACTTGGAAGCAACCATCCACGTTAGCCCCTGCTTCCGTGGAAGACGGATCGGCTAGATCAGGCTCCTGAGGGTGGGAATTCTTTGAATACTTATCCCAAGGCCGACTTGGTTGTGATTAGCACTGCTCACGGTCGGTTGACCAGTCCAAAACATCTCGGCTCGGCTCCACCTGACAAGGAATCACGTCTTCTGGACCAGTATGGGAGGAAGGTGTATGCTTCTTCCACCCTGGGGATTAGGGCCCTGAACTGTCGCACATATGGGGGACTACCAGAACACGATCCTGAGTCAGATGGAATCCAAATTGGATTCCCTTCCTGAGTCTGAGACCAAACAGGAAGTGGCTGATCTTGTCCGATCTGCTCATTTGGCCAGTCGGCACATGCTTCGTGCCACCTACGATGCAGTGGACACGGCTGGTCTGAGTTCGGCTTTCGCCGTAGGTCTTCGGCGTCATGCCTGGCTCCGGGTGTCGGGATTGGTCCCTGAAGTGCAATCCACAATTCAGGATGTTCCCTTCAGGGGGTTCGGTGACTATGTGAAAGATATCACCGACTTGTAAGAGAAGGGCACTGCACTCAAGTCCGTTGACTCTCTGTACAGACCCCCTCAGGAACAGCGTCGCCTTTTACGCAGACATTCTCCACCAAAAGCGAAACCTTAGGGAAAGCAGGACAACAAACGTTGGGCCCCTCTGGCAGCCAAGCCCCCCCGACCAAAAAAGCTGTGGGAGCCTCGGCCACTGCATTGTCCCACACCTGCTGACTCCGTTCCTCTCCCACAGCCTCTGGACTCCTCAGAGGAACCAGTAGGAGGGAGATTCTCTTTCCATCTGCCAGATTGGGAGAGGATTACATCAGATGCTTGGGTGCTCCAACTGATAGCAGTAGGACACTTAATCAAGTTTCTTCAGAAACTACCTCCCAAATAGTCTTACTACGCAGAATATCTTCCTCTGGTCCAGGAAAAAATTTCCTCCCTTCTCTCGAAGGTGGCGATTGAACCAGTCCCCACCCACCTTTGGGGGACAGGTTACTATTCCCATTTCTTCCTCATGTCAAAGAAAACTGGAGACGTGAGGCCCATTCTAGACCTCGGCTCCCTGAACATGTTTGTGGAGTACAAACACTTCAGAATGCTCTCCCTACAGATCCTTCTTCCGCTTCTTCAGCAGGGACAGTGGCTGTGAGCGTTGGATATGCAGGATACCAACCGCACATCCCCATCGCCCTTCCCACCTCAAATTCCTCCGGTTTTCATCTCGGGGGGCACTGCCAATTCAAAGCCCTCCCATTTGGTCTTTCCTCAGCTCCCCGAGTGTTTACCAAATGTCTTGGAGTGGCGGCCCACCTTCATACCCAGGGAGTGCAGGTTATCCCATACCTGGACGACTGGCTCCTTGGAGCCCCGTCCAGGGAGGAACTCTTATGCTCTTTCCCTTACCCTGCAGGTTTTCACCAGCGTGGGTATCGCCATCGACCAGGCCAAGTCCCATCTGGTTCCTTGCCAAAGACTCCAGTTCATCGGAGTGATCCTGGACACGACCATCGGCAAAGCCTTTTTGCCACCGGACAGGGTGGACACCGTCCAGGCTTAAGCAAGTCTGTTGTCCAGTCGCAGAAGGGTCGGCGCCAGGTCAGTCCTTCGCCTCCTCGTGCTCATGGTGGCTGCTATTCCAACAGTCCTTCGCGCTCTGCTCCATATGACAATCTCTCAGTGGACGCTTCAGTCTCAATGGGACCAGACCTTGGACGACCTAGACCAGGAAGTTCTGGTCTCCGATACCATGGTCCGGGACTTGCAGTGGTGGTTGGTGCAAGAGAACCTTTGCTGGGAAGTTCTTTTCTGTATCGAACCCCCCTCCTAAACATTGATAACAGATGTCTCAGGAGAGGGCTGGGAAGCCCATCTAGGGTCACACAGGACTCTGGGCTCCTGGTGCAGACTCTTCATATAAATGTGCTCTAGCTCAGAGCTGTCCTGTATGCTCTTCAGGCTCTGAACTCTCTCATTCTTCCTGGTCGTCTAACAATCCAGATGGACGTGTGTAGTCTGGTACATCAACAAGCAGGAGGAACTCATTCCTACCCGCTGTGCAAGGAAGCAATGAGAGTTTGGATTCGGGCGGTTCAGCACAACCTTCGCCTGACAGCAGTTCATGTTCCAGGAGTAGACAATACACTGGCAGACCACCTCAATCGGTCTTCAGCCAAAGCCCATGAATGGGAACTAGATCAAGAGGTAGTAGACATCTTCCTGCATTGGGGAACCCCTCGGTTAGACCTGTTCGCGTCTCCTTAAAATGCAAAACTTCATGCCTTCTGCTCGCTTGCTCACGGGCAAGGCATTTTTTGGCAGGACGCTCTGTCTCTCTATTGGAGGGATGGATTTGTCTGTGCCTTCCGTCCAGTTCCCTTAATTCCGAGGGTCTTAAACAAACTCAGTTCAGAAGGAACGCAGATGGTCCTCATTGCTCCATTCTGGCCCAGGCAAGTTTGGTTCTCTCTTCTGCAACAATTTTCAGAGGAACCTCTGCTTCAAACATGAAGTCTTGCTATATTATGACATATGCAGTGAGTCCCAACCTTCGAACTGCTCTGGAGGTGAAAGAGTTAACTTTCCATGCCAGGCATGGAACTTTGAGTGCGAGCTCTGTTGAAAACTGTCTGTTGTTCTTCAAACTCAAACTGTCAGATTCTTTACTCCGCCTCACTGAACAGTCGCTCCGGAGATTTCTCCTTCTGCTCTGTTCGTTTTGTCGGTTAAAGTATTATTTTATCGGTTTTTTGACCGAAATTAAACCGCAACCGGTCAGTTCAAGCTCTGTCTGTGATATTGTAAGTAATAGATAGGCTTACATTTTATAATTATTCTGTGTGGAACTTGTAAACGCTTTTCGGTTCGGTTTGAACCGATCAGGTTATTTTCAAGATTTACTAGTCCTTATTTAGAGTGCGGTTCCTGGTTCTTATCGGTTCTAAAAAAAAAAAAAAAACTGATTTCATTATGTTTTTTTCCATGACCCGTGACACGGTTGGGAACCGATAAGAGAGTCTTGCTTGGCGGATTGCCATAAACGGGCAAGTTTGGTTAGACTGGCACTATGTCTGAGAAACCCAAAAGAAAAACTGGGCCCACTGGGTTTCAGCACTGTAGTGTTTGTGGGGAAGCCTTTGCTAAGGTTGACCCACACACCACCTGTGTGTATTGTCTGGGGTTTGACCACCTCAATGCAGACTGCCAGATTTGTAAGAATTTTCCTGCTGCCACCATAGAAAAGAGAGTTGGTGGGCTCAGGAAAGGAGGCCAAAGTCCGCTGACCGGATGGCCAGCCGGTTCGGGTCCAGCGAACTGGAGGGTGCCCTCTGACCGAGGCGATACTTCCTTGGGCAAGCGAAGAGCCAGCTCTGAGGCCGGTTCCAACTAAAGGACTAGAAAGTCAGCTGGTGTGGAGCCAAAAGTTCTCTCTCAACAGCTGAGGAAATAGCTAAAGCAATTCAAATTGTCCAGTCACTTTCCCCGGGTCCGACCGAACCGATACCATCAGGGAAGCGCTCGGTTTGGCCGGTTCCACCAGTTCAAGATTATGATTTTGAGGATTTTTATGAACCGGAGGAAGGGGAAGAGGAGTATGAGGAGAGTGAATGTGGTTTTGAAAGTCTGGATGTGCCCATTGGACCGGACATCTCTCCAGACAGACCGTCAGGGGTTTCTCCTCCCAGGATCTCTGAGTCCCCTTCTCATTTTATGTTCTATAAAAAAGTTGCTGAAACTCTCCAGCTCCCTGTTGAGGAAGCTGTTGATGACCAAGAGGAGCCTGATTATGTAGAAATGATGGATATTCCAGAGTCTAGGAGACTGTCTGTTCCTTTGCATAAATCTTTTCGGAAACAGACAGTAAAAATTTTAAAAACTCTTCACACTATACCTCCTGTTGGTAAAAGGATGGACAAGAGGTATACATTATCAGGCTCTGATACGGAGTTCCTCACACAGCAATGCTGCCATGTGGGGGTAGTGCAGGCTGCAGCCTGTGACAAGGCAAATATTCCTCTAGCTTCGCACCCCCCTGAAAAGGACTCCAGGAGAATTGATGCCATGGCAAAGAAACAGTACATGGCAGCATCTTTGGGACTCACAGGCAAATTATGTGGCTTATGCTGCTAGGTACCAGAAATCCAGATGGTATACTGTGCTGGCTCTAGCAAAACAGGTCCCTGACCAGCTTGCCAGGGAGCTGGAACAGGTGGCTGCGGATGGTATTGAGGCATCCAAGGTGCAATTTCATGCTGCAGTAGACTCTGATGTGTCATCAAGGGTCATGGCTACATCTGTGGCACTTCGCAGAATGGCTTGGCTCAGATGTACTACCCTGTCACAGGATACCCAGTCTAAGGCCATGGATTTTCCTGTTGTGGGCAATTCTCTGTTTGGGGAGCAGACAGAGAATTACATAAAGAAAATGGATGAATATAGGACCACCTATAGGAGTGCACAGGTCAAGGAAAGGTAGGCCACTCCTCAAAGGCAGCATCCCAGGGGCAGGGGCAGGCCTTTTCATGGGCCTTTTTACCAAGCCCAGGCCTCCTCTTCTGCTTAAGCCCAGAGGGGGTTCTTTAGAGGGAGAGGCAGATGGGGTGCAAGCAAGCCTGCTTCCACCCCTCAGCCCAAAGCCCCTGCCAAGCAGGCACCCTGATGGGGTAGCTAGAGCCGATTCTTCTCTACCTGTAGGGGGCAGGCTGGCTTACTTTGTCCAGGACTGGAAGTCTCTAACATCAGAGAAGTGGGTCCTGGAAGTAGTAAGCCAGGGACTGGTTCTCAGCTTCAAATAATTTCCAAAGATGAGAGCCAGGTCCTTTCCACCTGCAAATCCATCAGAGGCACTTACCCTAGAAACAGAAGTTTCTACCCTCCTGGCTCTCAGAGCTGTGGAAAGGGTTCCATCCCTACACCAGGGCAAAGGGTTGTACTCCAGGTACTTCCTTACCCCAAAAAAGACAGGAAAATGGCGGCCCATCCTGGATCTGATACCTAAAGAAGCACCTTTTAAAACCAAAATTCAAAATGGTGACTCTGGGAATTATTTTACCCTCTCTAAGGCCAGGGGACTGGCTAGCGTCCCTGGACCTCAAGGATGCCTACTTCCATGTTCTTATCAGAAACTCCCATCGAAGGTACCTCAGATTCGAACTGCCCTCAGGCCATTACCAGTTCAGAGCAATGCCCTTCAGCCTCACCTCTGCCCCGAGAGTATTCACAAAATGCCTGCCAGTAGCAGTTGCCCACTTAAGAAGGCAAAAGATTGCTATTTTTCCTTACCTGGACGACTGGCTCATAGTAGGCCAATCTCCAGAACAAGTCAAGCTACACCTTCAGGTAACTCAGCAACTGCTCACATCTCTAGGTTTCCTTCTCAAGCTTCCAAAGTCAGTTCTAGAGCCTGTCCAGCTTCTCACCTTCATATTTGCAGAACTGAACACAAGAGGCCAGAGCCTTCCTTCCTCTGGAAAGAGCAAGGACCTTGGTCTCTCTGGCCTCCTCTTTTACCCTGCAGGTCTCTCGACCAGCAAGGCATTTTCTGCAGCTCCTGGGGCACATGGCTGCTTCTACAGCAGTTGTGCAGGGAGCAAGATTTCAGATGAGGGACATCCAGTTCCATTTGAGCGCCTTTTGGTCTCAAAGGAGAGACCCTCTGACCAAATTGATCCCAGTGACTCGAACCCTGATCCAAGCTCTTCAGTGGTGGCAGGACCAGAGCAATCTGAGACAGGGGGTTCCCTTCACCCCTCAGTCTCACTCTTTAATTCTTGCTACAGATGCATCCCTCTTGGGGTGGGGAGCTCACATGGACGATCTCACTACCTAGGGATTGTGGTCCCCTCAGGAATCTCTGCTCCACATCAATCTGTTGGAACTCGGAGCAGTTTTTCTAGCACTTCAAGTTTGTTCCACCTCTGTTCAGAACAAAGTTGTCCAGATCAGAACAGACAACACCACTACAATGTGGTACATCAACAAGCAAGGCGGCACTCTGTCTACGGCCTTGTGCAAAGAAGTTGTGGTCTCTGGCGTATTCCCTGAACACCTCCCTTACGGCAGTTCACCTCCCAGGCAAGGACAATGCCCTGGAAGATGCTCTCAGCAGGATTTCCCAGGGCCATCATGAATGGTCACTGGATCCCCTAGTATTGGATGTAGTATTTGCCAGATGGGGCACCCCGCAGATGGATCTTTTTGCAGCCCCAGACAATCACCAACTTCCCCGGTTTTGCTGCAGGCCCCCAGTGTTGGGCTCAGTCCCTCTGGATGCCTTCCTTCTCAGTTGGGAAGGGAGGTTTCTCTCCCCCTCCTGTTCAAGGTGCTAGTCAAAATCAGATCTCAACCTTGCAAGATGATCCTGATTGCTCCAGATTGGGCCAGACAGCCCTGGTACCCACTCCTTATGTCCTTAGCAGTCCACCTTCCCTTGTGTCTTCCCAGGAATCACAACCTGTTAACTTGTGCTCAGGGGAGGGTTTGGTACCCGAATCTCAAATCTCTCAATCTCAAGGCCTGGCTCTTGAAGAGTTAGAGTTTGCTGACCTACACTTCTCCCAAGGTGTATTGGATGTATTGAAGGCTTCTAAGAAGCCATCCACCAGGGCTACTTATAATTCCAAATGGAAGAGATTTTCCATATGGTGCTCTGGCAAGCATATTTCCCCAGAATCTGCTGACTTACCCACAGTCCTGGATTATATGGTGCATTTGAATATTTTGGGGCTGAGACCAGCTACCCTAAAAGTGCACCTGGCAGCCGTGTCTGCTTTCTTATCAGCAGGTAAACCCTCTTCTCTTTCGGCTCATCCTGTATTCTCCAAGTTTTCAAGGGTTTGCTTCGCCAGCCCTCCATTCAGGGACCCTGCCCCTGCCTGGGATCTTAATATTTGCATTGCTCAGCTTATGCAACCCCTTTGAGCCCTTGTCTTCAGCAGAGCTTAAGTACTTGACTTGGAAAACTGTGTTTTGGTAGCCATCACTTCTGCCAGGCGATAAGTGAATTACAAGCATTGTCAGTGGAACCTGATTTTATCTTCTTTCATAGAGATAAGGTGGTCCTCAGGACTAACAGAAAGTTCTTGCCTAAGGTGGTTTCAGACTTCACCTTAATCAATCTGTCTCTCCTGTAGCTCCACTGACCATTCCTCCTCTGGCAGAGGAGACTGCATAATTTAGATGTCAAAATTGCCCTTAGTTACTACATAGAGCGTGCCAAGGGTCAAAGTTTGACTCCTCCAACTGTTCCTCATTTATGGTGAGGTTGGTAAGGAAACCTGCCACTAAAGATCCATTGCCAGGTGGATTGTCTCTTGTATCCAATTTTGCTATGAAAAACTGGGTAAGGTTCCTCCCTCAGGCCTGAGGGCTCTCTACCAGAGTACAGCTGCGTCTCTGGCTGCTGCCAGGAACATCCCTATCCTAGAGATATGTCAAGCAGCTACCTGGAAAACAGTTCAAACTTTTACCAAGCATTACTCCCTGGACATCCAGGCTAGGAGTGATACTCGGTTTGGCACAGATGTGCTTCAGAGCCTATTTCTGAAGTAGGTTCTGTCCCTCCTCCATGGAAGTACTGCTGTGTAGTCTGCATATGTCATAATATAGCAAGACTTCATGTTGTTTGAAGAAAAAATTACTCACCTTAGTAATGTTGTTTCTTCTAATGGAGTCTTGCTATATTATGACCTCCCCTCCCGCCTGCCCCTCTCAGAACCTCTGCTGTTGGGATGTGGGTGGGCAGTGCAGTGTTGGCACTTAGTAGATGCCCACCTTATTTTTCACCCCTTCTTTTTGGGGTGTTTGGGTGTTTTTAATTTTTTTGGATCCCCTGACTTGAGTCTTTGTTTTGGGACCAAGAATAATGTATTCTTATATTTAGTAGCCAGTTGGCTAGTGTAGGTTTACGGCTTCCACACAGAACCTTAGTGAGTTTTGCTCGTAAAGATCTGACAGTTTGAGTTTGAAGAACAACAGACAGAGTTTTCAACCGAGCTCGCGCTCAGTTCCATGCCTGGCATGGAAAGTTAACTTTCACCTCCGGAGCAGTTCGAAGGTTGGGACTCGCTGCATATGTCATAATATAGCAAGACTCCATTAGAAGAAACATTACTAAGGTGAGTAATTTGTTCTTCCTCTTCCTCTGTCACAACACTTGCTGACCCAGGATCAGGGGACCCTGGTTCATCCGGGTCTCAGATCCCTTCAGTTGCATGCGTGGCTCCTGTAGACGTAGCTGAAGCTCAATTCGGGGTTTCTATGCTCATTGCAGATATTCTGGTGGAGGCCAGGAAGCATTCCACTAGATCCACCTATGCCATGAAATAACGATTTTCGATTTGGGCCTCTTCTAAGGATTTCGATTAGTTCTCTTGGCCTGTCTGGAGAGTCCTGGACTGCATGTGTCATCTCTTTGACCTGGGTCTCAGCCATTCCTCTTTGAAGGTTCACATGGCAGCTATCTCAGCCTACCACGCCCCTTTTGGAGACTGGACTTTCACACAGTTGCAAGTCTAAGTCTGAGGTACATCAGCGAGCGTAGAAAGACAAAGGGAGGGATAGTGAGGCTGAATAGAATGAACGGTGGGTGGGCAGAGGGGGACAGTGAAAAAGCACGAATACTGAACGAATATTTCTGCTCAGTATTCACAAAAGAGGGGGAAGTGCCTAATCCAATTAACAGAAGCACTCGTGATAGGGGGGGTCGATCCCAGTCCTTCCACAGAAGAAAGGGTTCTGCAAGAACTCCTAAAACTGAAGGTGGACAAAGCAATGGGTCCTGATGGAATTCACCCCAGAATTCTAAAAAGAATTAAGGAAGGAACTAGTGAAACCACTGGCTACTCTTTTAATAAATCATGGGAGGATGGTGGTACCGAGGACTGGAGGAAGGCGGATGTGATTCCCCTTCACAAAAGTGGGACCAAGACAGAGGCAGGAAACTACAGACCTGTCAGTCTGACCTCTGTGGTAGGGAAAGTGATGGAGTCACTTCTGAAGGAAAGAATAGTTGAGTACCTAGAGGTCACTGGAGCACAGGATCCAAGGCAGCATGGGTTCACAGCGGAAGGTCATGTCAGATGAATCTAATAGATTTCTTTGACTGGGTGACCAAAGTAGTAGACCAGGGAGGGGCTGTGGACATG
Source organism: Neoceratodus forsteri (assembly GCA_016271365.2). Classification (NCBI taxonomy): domain Eukaryota; kingdom Metazoa; phylum Chordata; order Ceratodontiformes; family Ceratodontidae; genus Neoceratodus; species Neoceratodus forsteri. Next base: position 775,182,861 of record CM057453.1, on the reverse strand, counting down.
GCCTACCTAGACTTTAGCAAGGCATTTGACACAGTCCCACACAAAAGATTAATAGTCAAATTAACCAGCCTGGGAAAAACATTGGCTGGACAACAGGACACAGAAGGTAATTGTAAATGGAGTCCACTCTGAAGAAAGAGGGGTTACTAGTGGGGTACCGCAGGGTTCAGTATTGGGTCCAGTCCTTTTTAATGTCTTCATCAGTGACATTGCAGAGGGACTGGAAGGAAAAGTATGCCTTTTGCAGATGACACAAAGATCTGCAACAGGGTTGATACACAAGGAGGCGTGGAAAGGATGAAAAGGGACTTGGCAAGGTTGGAGGAATGGTCAGACATATGGCAGCTAGATTCAATGCAAAAAGTGCAAAATAATGCACCTGGGAAACAAGAACCAAGGGAAGAATACACAATGGGTGGGAGGTAGTAACAACAACAAAACAGGAAAGGGACCTGGGGGTAATCATATCAGATGACCTTAAGGTTAGCAAGCAATGTGAGAAGGCAGTAGGGAGGCCGGTATACTGGGATGTATAGGGAGAGGCATCAGCAGCAGAAAACAGGAAGTTGTTATCCTGTGTACAGACAGTTGGTGAGACCCCATCTGGAATACTGTGTCCAGTTCTGGAGACCCCATCTCCGCAAGGACATAGACAGGATAGAGGCAGTCCAGAGGAGGGCAACTAAAATGGTGCAGGGTCTGCAAGAGAAGCCGTATGAGGAGAGACTAAAGGAGCTTAATATGTATACCCTTGAGGAAAGAAGGGAGAGGGGGGACATGATAGAAGCTTTCAAGTACCTCAAGGGAATCAACAAAGTCCAAGAGGGTAGCATCTTTCAGAAAGAGACTTGCAAGAACAAGGGACACAATTTAAAGATAGGAGGGCAGTTCAGGGGCAATGTGAGGAAGTATTATTTCCAGAGAGGGTAGTGGATGCATGGAACAGCCTTCCTGAGGAAGTTGTGGGGTCTAAAACTGTGGGAGAATTCAAGAATGCATGGGACAGACATAAGGCAATTCTTGTGGGGGGCAGGAAGATATAGGCTGTTGGTTAACTAGGATCTGCAGCCTATCCTGTAGGTAGGGAAATGGGCAGACTAGATGGGCCTAGCGGTCCTTATCTGCCGTCAGTCTGTTTCCTTAGAGCGGTTCTCCATTTGAGACTCCCCCATACACATTCCTACTCCTGCTTAGGCTCTGAACTTTGTTTTTGAGAAGCTTACTCTGCCTCCTTTTGAACCAGCAGCTTCAGTAGACTTGAAGTTCCTCTCTTGGAAGACTCTCTTCCTAGAGACTATTACTTCTTCTGCGCGACGAACTTCCGAGCTTCAGGACCTGATGTGCAAAATCCCTTATTTGATTTTCCACAAGGAACATGTGGTTCTTTGCACCAACCCTAAGTTTCTCCCTAAGGTGGTAGCAGAATATACGCTGAATCAATCTACTGAGCTACCTGCTTTCTTTACCCAACACTCCAATGAAGGGGAGTACCTTTTGCATGCTTTGGATGTTCATAGACTACTGAGATATTACACCACTAGGATCTCATCAGCTCTTTTGTTTCTTTTGCTCACAAAAGAGAGGGCAATGCCTGTCCAAATGGTTAGCTCATTGTATCGCTTTCTGTTACGACAGGTACAAGACCCTGCTGGGTCAAGTCAGAGGTCAGTCCACCAGAGGAGTAGCTGTCTCGTGTCCTGTTTCAAGAATGTGTCAGCGGCAGACATCTGCGCAGCTGCAGCTTGGACTTCTGCCCTTACCTTTTGTGAAACACTACAGTTTGGACATTGCCTCTTGGCATAAAGCAGGCTTCGGGTTGGCTGTTCTGCATGTCTTCTTTCTTAAGACCCTTACAGCCGGATGTACTATCAGCTGGTTAATTTTCCTTCTACCGAGTGCTTTTTTGTTGCAAACTGCTTGGGATTCTGTCCTATATGTAATGACTCTTTCCTTTTTCACCAAAAATCTTTCCTTGAGAGGGTGTTAATTCACTGTTCCCTGTCCTTCTTCCAGAATAGCAGATTCTGCTCAAATGGAGTTTGCCAGCCAATTCTGTGCCTTGAATTCTGGCAAAGAAGCCTTTGGCTACTCCTTGCAGTTCCTATACAGTCTGGAGATGGACCAGGGTCTGGGATGTGTTTAACCTTCTCCCCTCTCATCCTACTTCCTAAATTCTTTATCCCACCCTATGTCCCTCCTCCAATTTTCAGAGATTGGGGCCCCTCCCAATCCCTTTAGTTTCAGACTTCTTCTTTCTCTTCTGTCCTCTGTCATTATTTCTCCTTTTAGTTTATTTATCTTTTCCTTTTTCTGTCCCTTGGACTTCCTTGTCCCACCCTCCACTCCCTTCCTCTCAACTCTCCGGCGACTCAGAACTGGCAGGCAGGTGGAGTCGACAGCGCCTAACGGCCAACCTGTGAGCGCCACGCAATGCGTCTGCCATGAGGGTGGCGTCGATGGTGCGTCGGCTCCACCTACCAAAAAGAGCTCCCGTGGGGTCATGACCTCCAGCCATGTACCCCAAAGGTCATGAATGGTGAAGTTGCACAGAAAGATCGTAATTATGGTTGGTACGTAATTTTCATTTCTAGGCACAAGTCTGCTCAGACAAGAGTATGTCAGTATAATACCTCTTCCAGTCACCACTACCAAAATAAGGGACTGCACCTCTGAGTAAATAACATTTAAATCAACTTTATAATTTACCCAGAATGCCATGGTGCTGTATGTAAAACATTGAAATTTCCTTGCATGACATTTTTCTGAGGGTGTAGCTACTCAGAGAATTGGAGGACTGAGTGCTGATAAAACAGAAAACAAAATGACTGTTTTTTGGTTTTAACAAAATCAGTTGCAGCTTCACCATCTGAAGCATGGGCGGCAATGGCATACTGTGTGAAAAAGGCATCTGCAAAATCTTACAATCACTTCTAAGCCAGCCACAACGTGTGAGCTACACTTTCTGTTGTGTAAGTGTTATTTCTAGGGACAGGAATATGGTATTTTATCCACACTTCAGTCAGTGTTCCTTTCCCCTTTAAGGCTTGCTGGAAAGTTTTCAGGCTGGCTCCTGCTACCCACTGGGGTGATAATGACCTTGGCACCACCCCGTTACTTCAGATCTTTCTTTCCGCTGGATGCAGAAGGCTCTCCTTAATGCTCTCTCAATGAGAACGCCCTTTGCTTATTAAAACTTTGAATATTTGAAAAACATTTGTATTTGGACTACTACTAGTCTCCGGTATGGACAAAGTCAGGTCTGGGCTTCCGAAAATGTGCCAGCGGGCAGAAGTAGTCTTGAACAGATCCACACACCATGCAAGTCTACTGCCTGGGCCACGAGCATCATCCCCAGGCATGTGGCCTGTACCTCCCTTTGCATACATCCACACTAGAGGATCTCCATGCCTGCCTGCTTCTGGGTCATCCAGACAAATAAAATCCGCCTGTCAAATCCAAGGACACCCGTCTGGTGGTCTCTGTGGCTGCAGGGTCCGCCGAGCAACTCGCGGCATATAAGGAAGCTTCACCTTTTTGCCGCTCTCCCTAGGTGCCTCCTTCACAGGGTGATTCAAAGAATTGTGCCAGGCCCTTCCTAGCCATGGGCATGTACCCTCATGCCATCAAAAGAGGCCAAGAAACGGTCTCTCTGATTCTGGAATCGGGGCGCTCTTGGGCCTTAGTCCCGTGCTTCTCAGCAGATTCCAGTTCTGGTCGATTCCACATGGTCTCTGTCAGGCCAGTTGGTTGAGATGCAGGTCTATCTTCTGGCAGAGAGATTTCTCGAGGCTGTCTACCCGTTGTTGCCAAAAGAGGCAGACACTGCTCTCTCTAGGACCCCAGACCTACCGCTCACTCAAGGAGAGATGTACTGGTCCGCTGATCTGTCACCTCTCACCAAGGAGCTTCTGAGCCCAGAAACTCAGTGGTAGTCTTTTCCATTTTTCCATATCAGAGTTAATTTTCTGTTAGAAAGTTTTTATAGTTGTGTTTTTTTAAGCTGTATTGGAAATGTTAGTTCCTAGATAGTCTTATCAGTTTTAGCTCACTTCACTCATGTTTTGTATTTCTGCTCTTGAAAGTCTGTAATCTAGTGGCAAAAATGTTTTCAATATTCGGTCTGTAGCCAGAGAGTGAACTGATTTCTTTAGTAATTTTTTTCTTATTTGGGTTTGCTTTTTGAGGATTAGAGACGGTTAGCAAGATGTAGTCAAGATAAAATGAAGATAAATAAATGTTGCCTCCAATTTCTATACCTTGAATATTTTCTTCATTTTGTAATTTTCTAATAAGCAAACATTGTGAAGGTAGAATTGGCATCCTTCAGAGACACGTCACTCATTTAGTGCAGCTCACACTGCAGAAGGCTCAACACTGACAGGCCCAGTGATCAGTGAGGCTGATGGATATTCTGCTGGGTGATGGGCTGAAAGTTCATATAGTTAAAAGGAGGCAGCCACACCTATTAGACAGCCCCCCACATCTTTTCATCTGCATGAAAGTGTCCACTAACCAGCTGAGTGACATCATTATCAACCTGCTTTATTTCCTAGTCCTTTGAGTTTCAAACCCCAGAATATTCTGACAAAATGCATTATTTCTAGGAGTGTGGATATGTTGCTCATCCACACTGTTTGGCATTGTCCCCTTCCACTTTAAATCTGCCGGAAGTCTTCAAGCTGGCTCCTCCCACCCACCCAGGTGGTATATACCTCAGCTCTGTCCCATGATGCCAGATCTACCTTTCCGCTGGAAGATACAGGTTGCCTCCCTCGTGCTCTCACATTTTGTAGGCTCTGGCTTTCAAATCATCGGTTTTACTGAAATTGAAACTCGTTAGAGTTAACGTTCACGCTTTTGCAGCATTGATCATGGAGGAAAAATCTTCCCAGGGATATTGCCGGTGTTCCTGCAGCCAAAAGATGTCGCGAATCGATCCCCACCTCACTTGAGTCTACTGCTTAGGTGTCTGCCATGACACCTTGTCCTGCAGTTATTGCTTGGCCTTCCATCCCAACATCCTGGACGACAGCAAGGTACACCTGAAGCTGGGGAGAATGGAAAAAAAGGAATCCTCCGGTGAAGTCAAAGGAGGCTGGGAGGGCAGCTTCTGCAGCCGCGGGCTCCGCCGAGCAGCTGGAGCACATGAAGGCATTCGAGGAGGAAGCCGCTCGCGCTTCAGCCAATCGAAGCTTCTTTGTTCCTCGCAAGCTAGGCTCCACCTTACTGGTTCTTTTAAAGAGTTGTGCCAGTCTCTCTCCACCCGGGGTGAGGCGCCCTCGAGCTCGCACTCCTTTCGCTCTCGGAAGAGAGAAAAAAAACTTTCGTCTTGATCTGGGACCGAGCGAAGTCTGAGTCCCAAGAGCATGTGGTCTCTACCTCTGTCAAGATCTCCTTCTCGGCCACTGGCTTTACGGATCTTCCATCTGGCTAGGGGACCGAGGAAGTGGCCGACTAGGTCGCAATAATCCTCAACCCCAATCGACCCTTTGCTGCCGGCTGTGGCTGACTACTCCTTAAAATGGATTCAGGTCCTAGTATTTCCTGAGGAAGAGACCCAGCCCGCTGGGGTTGCCATCAAGGACCCAGTTTCGGACCTTCTGGTTTCATAGATTCCACCATTGTCTTCAGAGTCTGCCTCCCCGATCTTGGTCGAGGTCCAGGACTCCCTCGGCCGAATGACAGAGGAAGAGCCAGAGGCACTCGAAGAGGCGACGCCGCAGGTTGTCCTCCTCTTCCTTGGCGAGGAGAGGCTCCATCAGAAACTCCGTTGGCGCTATGAGGGACCTTCTATGTCAACAGCCGATCCTGCCCTGGCAGAAGCCGGCTCCGCTATCCACCCCAGCCATTACTTGGCTTTCGCCTCCCAGGCTGAAGCCGACCCCTCTGGAACTGAAGTCTCTGGTTCCTCCGCCTGTGGGGCCCGCCGTCCACCAGTTCGGCCTAATGTGGAACCGCCACCTAAGCAGCCTACGGGAGGGGCTGTCTTGAAAGAGGACCGACTGGACACCGGACTTCACCAATGTCTGTCAGTCACCCTGGACCTCCCTTGGCGGATTGAGGGTGATTTAGGCGGTAGACCGCTGTATCACGACTTTTCAGACTCTGTCACCGGGCTCCACTCTCATCCTGGGGATGAGTTATCCGTTGGCACAGGGATAGAGGAAGGCCCTTCCTTCTTCCAAGGGATTCTGTCTCATTTCCAACTCCACTGGAATGCCCCTGGAATCTACCCAGAAAAAGGCGAAGTACCCTCTCACAGATATTCTAAAAAGAGGGGATACCCGACAGAGGCCTTTCCAGTGGCTGAGGCCATTGTTAGCCTGGCCCTTGAACTTTGGCAGCGCCCAACCTGCCTCATCGCCTTTGATCTGCTCGCATGGCCTGCAATCATAATGCCCATGGGGTCCCTTGTGGGGTTCACAGAGCACCCTTCGACCGAAAGCCTGGTAACCGCCTCTGTGTTCAGGCGTACTGGTAGTTTGGCCAACACTGATCGACCTCTGGACAGAGTCCAAAAATATGGACCACACTGCCCATAAGGTCTATGCCGCCTCTTCTTTGGGCCTTCATCAGGCCAGCTCAGCAGTCAGTATGGCGCACTTCTCTGGTCATTAGACAAAGTCCTTCCTCATCTCCCCATGGACATGCAGACCACGGTCAAACAGGTCCGTGACCAGGGCCGTGCAGATGACCCTGGACATCAGGGTTTCTTCTGCCCACTTGATGGCCGCCGCTGTGGCGTTTTGCCGCAGGGCTTGGCTGAGGCTTTCTTCCTTCCCGGCAGATACTCAACACAAGTTAGCTTATGTGCCTTTCCTAGGGACCAACTTGTTTGATCGAGGAGTTTCTGGTCACCTACAGTGCATAGAGCAGTCCAGTGCCACCTTGGATGCCACTTCTGCCAAGGATTCGGGCAAAAACCAGCAGAAGAAGCCGCCCTTTCAACACTCTTCCCCTGCGGTCCAGCATCCTTCCTATCAAGGAGGACAGCAGCTTCAGCAGCAGGCTAAAGCTTGGCGCCCTCAGCCCAAGCCTAGACCCCAGCAGGTCCACAAAGGAGGCAGAGGCTCAGGTCCTGGAGCCTCTTCCTCCAAGTCTGCTAAGTGACTGGATGGGGGTTGCTACCCCCGTCTCCGCCATGCCAGCTCTGGGTTCTCCCGTGTGGGGTCGGCTCCTTCACTTCCTTTCCACCTAGTCCGCTGTCGCTTTGGACAGGAAGGGATCCTGTTTGTTCGCCCCAAGCAGACAGTTGTACTTACAACCGATGCCTCTCATGAGCTGGGGAGCCCACATGGTGGACAACGGGGCCCATGGGTTCTGGACCCTCGAAGTCCTGATGCCACATCAACCTGTTGGAGATCAGAGCGGTCAGACTGGCACTGTCCGCTTTCGCTCCTCAGCTCCAGGGTCAAGTGGTTCAAGTCCAGATAGACAATACCACAACCATGTACTACCTCAACAAACTGGGTGGCACGCATTCCCATCTGCTGTGCAAGGAGGTGCTCTGCATCTGGACCCTCATAAGCTAGTTGGAGATTGATCTCCTAGCAATCAGTATGCCTGGAGCCTCGAACCAGCTGCGGATGTGCTCAGCCATCTAGACCAGACATCCCACGAGTGGTCTTTCTATCCAGAGGTAGCTTACAGCCTGTTCTCCCATTGGGGCAAACTGAAGGTGAACCTGTTGGCCTCCAGGGAAAACGCCAAGCTGAGGTTGTATCATGCCTGCCCCCCTCAGCAGGGCTTGCTGCAGGGTGATGCCTTCTCGAGGCTGTGAACCCAGGCCTCCTCTACGCCTTCCCTCCATTTCCCCTGATCCGCAAGGTGAGAAGGGACAAGGCGAAGGTGATTTTGGTAGCCCCAGACTGGCCGTGACAGTTGTGGTATCCAGATCTCCTCAGTCTCAGCTGCAGGCCCCCAGTGCGGCTTTGCACACACCCGGACCTGATATCTCTCAATCAGGGGAAGGTCTTCCATCCAGACCTTCAATCCCTGCACCTGACAGCCTGGTACTTGAGCAGCTAGAGTTCCAGGTTTTGGGTCTTTCTGAAGATGTCTACACCATGGTGGAGGCATCTAGAAAGGAATCGACTAGAAAATGTTAAGCCTTCAAATGGAAGATTTTCCATTTGGTTTCAGGATAAGGGTCTGGACCCCTTATCCTGTTCTTTGGCTAACATTCTCGATTACTTTTGATCTCTTTCCAAAGGGGGTCTACAGTCTTTGACATTTAGGATGCACCTAGCAGCCATTTCTGCTTACCAGGCATGGGCCGGTCAACCGACATTGGCACAGGAGACAGTGGTGTGGCGCTTTTTCAGAGGCCTGGATCACACATCCCCTCCGGTGCGTGAACCTCCAACTCCATGGGATCTACTGCTGGTTTTGGCAAAGCTCATGGGCAAGCCATTCAAACCCATGCACAAGTGTGAGCTGTCACACTTGTCGTGGAAGATGGCCTTCCTGGTCGTGGATGTCGGCCAGAAAGACAGGGGAGCTCCAGGCACTTTCGGTGGACTACCCTTATCTAGTCTTCCACAGGGACAAAGTTGTCCTGCGCCCCCACCTGAAATTCTTTCTGAAGGTGGTTTAGAGTTTAACCTTAACCAAGTGTTGACTTTGCCGGTTTATTACCATAACGACAACTCGGACGCAGATTACAGGCTTAATACTTTGGACCCGAGATGTGCCCTCTCCTATTATAAGGAGAGGACGGCGGATTTTCGTGGAGAGGTTCAACAGCTGTTTGTCACTTACGCTGAAGCCGCTTCTGGCAGACCTGTAGTGAAGTGGACTATTGCAAGATGGATTACATTATGCATAAGTCTGTGCTACGAGTCGGCGGGCAAGGAGCCTCTCAGAGGGATAAGAGCTCATTCTACCTGCCATACTGCTGCATCGATGGCTGATTCCAGGGACATCCCCATCCAGGAAATCTGTTGGGCTGTTACCTGGAAGTCAGCAAACACCTTTATCATCCACTACCACAGAGACTTTGTGTCACGCTGGGATGCTGGTTTTTGGGGCTTCAGTTTTCCAATCTTTTTTTCCCCAAGCAGGGGGCTGTGCACCTTGCCTCCCTCCTCCCGGAGAACTGCTTAGTGTGCCAAACAGTGTGGATGAACAACATATCCATGCTCCTAGAACAGGTTACTCACCTGTAACAGTAGTTCTAGGAGTGGTACATGTTCATTCACACGGACCTGCCAGACTGCGGACGCACACAACCTGGCTTCCAGTGGGCTGAGATCTGGCGTTATGGGGCCGAGCCAATGTATATACCACCCGGGTGGGTGGGAGGAGCCAGCTTGAAGACTTCCGGCAGATTTAAAGTGGAAGGGGAGACAATGCCAAAAAGTGTGGATGAACAGCATATACCACTCCTAGAACTACTGTTACAGGAGAGTAACCTGTTCTTCAAACAACATGAAGTCTTGCTGTATTCTGATTATTGCAGTTAGGTCCTGCCTTTCAACTGCCCCGGAGAACAAAAAGTTAACTTTCCATGGCCAGTATGGAACGTTCAGTGCGAGCTCGGTTGAATCCCCTGTCTGCTGTTCTTTAAACTCCAACCGTCAGATTCTTTACTCCACCTCACTGAACAGTCGCTCCAGAGTTATCTTCTTTGCTCGGTTCAAAAAAGTCTGTTAAAGTGTTTCTTCGCTTGGTTTCTACCGAATTTCTGCTACCAAACCTGTCTTTAGTCTCTGTCTGTGGTACCGTGAGTACTAGATAGGTTTTAGATTTAGTTTCTGTGTGGAACTTGTAAATTTAGGATCGGTTTGGTTTGGACCGATCAAATTGGTCTTAAGTTTTGAATTTATTAGTGTGTGGTAAACAGTCCGTATCGGTTCTAAAAAAAAAAAAAAAAAAAAAAAATGGATTTAATTGTTTGTTTTTTTTTTTTTCCAAGACCCGTAACACTGTCAGGAACCAATAGGGTGTCTTGCTTGTGATTGCCAAAAAGGGTAGTTTTGGATAGGATTGGCCATATCTGAGAAACCCAAGAAAAACCGTCCACTGGGTTTCAACACTGCAGTGTGTGTGGGAAGCCTTTGCTAAGGCTGATCCCACACCACCTGTTTGTCTGGGGTTTGACCACCTCGATTCAGACTGCCAAATTTGTAAAAGTTTTCCCAAAGCTACCCTGGAAAAGAGAGTAGGTAGACTGAGGGAAAGCGAGGCCGAGAAGTCCGCTGACCTGGATGGCCAGCCCGGTTCAGTTCCAACCGAACCAGAAGGAGTACTCTCTGACCAGGGCGAAACTTCTTTGGGCAAAAGGAGAGCCGATTCTGAGGAGCCAGTTCCAGTTAAAAGAAAGAGAAGAGAAAAATCATCCGGATCCACAAATTCTTTCTCCGACCGCTGATGAAATAGCCAAAGCGATAAGGATAGTTCAATCGCTAACTTCGGATCTTACTTCGAGACACAGCTCTTGCAGTAGGTTACACCATTAGGACTGAAGCCGGCAGGAGTCAGGACCCCATGGAAAAATTCTAGCTAGCTGTCTTCAGCGGGGACTGCCCCGATGTCGTTCCCGCTTCTGACGTCAGGCGTAGTACATAGGTGGCGGTCCCGCCAGATTCCCCAGTTCTTTCCCGCCGTCGACTTGCATGTCTCGACCCTTTGGTTCGGTTTCTAGCGCGCGACGCGTGGTAAAGTGCTTTCCTATGGGAAGTTTGTTCTCGGAGTTCAGTTTTTTCTCTGGTGTCCTCCCCGACCTCCGGTCACTCCTCAAAGTGCGCCTGTGGGAAGCAGATCCCATTCAAGGATCCGCACTCTGCCTGTGTCCGGTGCCTAGGCCCAGACCACGACACCCGGTCCTGCTCTTTTTGCCAGGGTTTCAACAGCAGAACCCGGATCCGTTGCCAGAAGGCCCTACAGGCGTTCCTGTTAGAGGAGCAACTCGAGACCATGGCTTCCAAGGGGGATTCTTTGCAGAAGGCCCCCAAGCATGCTGAGAAGCACAGAGAGAAGGCCCCTTCCAGGTCCCAGTCTAGGGCCTCCGACTCGCGCAGCTCTGGCTCCAGGTCCGACCGCTCTCCTTCCCGGGCCAGCTCTCAGCCTCCCCCCGCTGCAGTGAGAAAATCGTATTCCTCTTCTCAGGCCAAGACGCCCAGGCCTTCCTCGTCCTCCAAGGCCCTGGCTAAGTCGGGGGATCGCCACCATCAACACAAGTCTGGTTCCCGCCATTCTGAACCCGACATCTGGTCTGCTTCCTTGCCTCCACGGAAATCCAAGGAACTCACCTCACTTAAGAGGCTGCAGGACCCGATGCCGGTTCGTCCGACGTCGGCCTCTCTCCACAGGTCCCCAGAGCAGTCGTCTTCCAGAAGACCGTTGCCGGCCAGGCCTACTCATCACCAGATGGGTTGGGGGACTGTCGCCTGCTCCAGTTGAGAAGAGGACCCCAACACCTCCGACCGACGTCGGTCAGGAGACCATCACTGAGGAGTTAACCCAGCCTGAGGACCAGACGGGTGACCCTGGTCCTGTTGAGACTCCCAGGGAACCCTCGCCGTAACCCCGGGGCCCCTGTGGAGCAGGCGCTTGGTCGCGAGCGCTCCACGGCGCATGGACCGTCGTCGGTCCTTTCCTTTCAGAGGTGAAGGAGCTTTTCACTTACTGGTGGGATACCATCAAAAAGGACATGGTCCCCACTCCACCTCCGCTTCCTCCTCCTCCTACACCGGTTGCTCCTCTGGTTCCTGCGCCCGTCTCCGTCTGGGTCTGCAGGCCGGTTACCTCCTCCCCGGGAGCCCAGGACCCCTCCAAGGGGAGACTCGATAAAAGGAGACCTCCGTCCAGATCCTCTTCTAGGTCACCCAGTCCCAAGAGACCCAGAAGACGCCGCCGTTCGCCTTGACAGAGGACACACAGGATCAGAGTTTCTACATCCAGATCCCCATCTCCCCTCTCCATCCCTTCTCCGGACCCCCGTGAGCTGCCAAAGTCTCCTCCGGATGACCCTTCGTTCTCGGATATCATGTGAGACATCCAGGAGAACATGGGATGGGATGCGGAAGAGTTAGACCCTGAAAGGCTGCGTCTTGCGAAGTATCTTCGGCAGAAGGACCCCAAGCCTGTGGTGGTGCCACCCTTGGTAGACACTTTCGTGGATGTCACCAAGGCAGCGTGGAAGCGTCCACATTCGCTCCCGGCGATGCTGAAGAAAGCTGACTGCTTGTACAAGGCTCCAAGAGAAGACCAGTACTTGACCCAACATCCTCAGGCCGACTCTCTGGTCATAACAGCCTCTCATGACCGGTCCCAGAGACCGCAACATCTGAGCACCCTGCCACCGGACCCAGAGTCCAAGCAGCTGGACTCCACGGGTAGGCGCACGTATGCTTCCGCTACCTGCGCCATCAGATCCCTGAATTATTTGACCCACGTGGTGCAGTTCCAAAATGCCCTGTGGGAGCAGGGTCTGGATGCGGCTGAGAAATTGCCGGAAGGTGAGCAGAAGGAGGAGATGTTACAGCTCCTCCGTACGGTTTCGGACGTGGGAACCCAGGTGCTACGAGCCACGTACGACTCCGCGGACTCCTCGACCTGAGCAGCATCTTCAGGCGTATGCCTCCGGAGGCACTCTTGGCTCCGTGTCTCCGGTTTTACCCTGAACGTCCAGAAAAACATCATGGACGCCCCATTCGAGGGAGAAGTTTTGTTTGGTAAACCCTCAGAGAAGATAATTACCAAACTCCAAGAGGCCGGGAAGACGGTGAGGTCGGGTCAGGCCATGTACCGACCCAAGCTTAGTTCCTTTCGTAGGAACCAAAGCAGTTTTCGTGGACGGACACAGACAACAGTCCTGCCCTGTTCCACAACAGAGGGGCTCCGGTTTTCTCAGAGCCCAGGGAAAGCAAACCCCCGGTCGGAGCCAGCGCACTCCTAAGCCGGTCCAGCCAGCGGGACCCTCAGCCGCCACAGCCTGACTCCTTCCTGGCTCCCGCCCCTCAGGATCAATGGGACGTCATGGTCGGGGGGTCGCATTGCGAATTTTCTGTCGGGATGGCAGACTATAACCACCGATAGGTGGGTTCTACAGTTGGTCGGAAGAGGCCACTTTATAGAATTCGCGGAAAAGCCACCCTCGAGGCCTCCGTTGCTCTCCCGGTACCCGGGTCGGCACAAGTCACTGATCAGACAAGAAGTGCTCGCGCTCCTACAAAAGGGAGTGATAGAGTACGTCCCAGAGAACCAGAGAGGACTCTGATACTATTCCCACTTCTTCCTGGTTCCAAAGAAGCCAAGGGACCTCCGTCTGATTCTGGACCTCAGCGACCTCAATTTGTCGGTTGCCTACAAAAGATTCCGCATGGTAACTCTTCCGGGTCTTATTCCCATGCTGAAGCAGGTCGCCTTTTTAGCGTCTCTAGATATGCAGGACGCTTATCTGCACATCCCTATAGCTCAAGCGCACAAGAGGTTCCTGCGCTTCGATTTTCTCGGCCATCATCTTCAGTTCGAGCCCTTCCATTCGAGGCTGTCTCATCGGCGCCAGGGTCTTTACCAAGTGCATGGCAGTGGGTGGCAGCGTCTCTAAGAGACAGGGCCATTATGTGTTCCCGTACCTGGGCGATTGGCTTCTCATGGCAGCCTCCAGAGAGGCGTTGTTCGGCGATCCAGAGCACCCAGGACCTGTTTCAATCTCTGGGTATCCTAATCAACCACAGAGAAGTCCCTCCTGGTACCGTCGCAGAAACTGCAGTTCATAGGCGCAGTACTGGACACCATTCAGGAAGAAGCATTTCTTCCAGATGACAGAGCGGAGCGTATCAGATCCCTCATCAGGGAGCTTTCGTCGAACAAGACCGCCCCAGCCAGGTCGGTCATTCGCTTGCTCGGACACATGGCTGCGGCCATTTCTACTGTCCCTTTCGCAAGGCTCCACATGCGGGTATCTCAGTGGATGCTCAAGGTGCAATGGGACCAAAGGCAAGACCACATGCAGCATCCGGTCAGAATCACGAATACCGCAATTCGATACTGGCAGTGGTGGCTAGACCCACGGACACTCTCTATGGGCGTCCCGTTCATAGCGCCGTCCCCGGAGGTAATCCTCACTACAGATGCCTCAGGTCTAGGGTGGGGAGCACACCTGGACGGGGTGAAGTCCCAGGGTACGTGGACCCCTCTGGAAGCCCACCTCCATATCAACGTCCGAGAGATGAGGGCGGTCCTTTATGCCCTGCAGGCCTTTCAGTCAGAAATCCCACGAGTACTCTCCTGCTTCAGACAGACAACACGGTGATGTATTACCTCAACAAACAGGAAGCACACACTCTTACCCCATTGCAGGAGGCCATGAGGGTGTGGGGATTGGGTAATCCGACACAGGCGCGAACCTGATCACAGTACATGTTCCCGGGGTGGACAACACATTGCAGACTGCCTGAGTCGCTCTAGGCCAGAGTCACAGGTGGGAACTTGTCCAGGAGGTAGCAGAGGATCTGTTTCTTCGATGGGGAACTCAGGAATTGGACTTGTTAGCCTCTCCATCCAGCATAAAACTGCCCAATTTTGCTCGCTAGATCCAGGGCCTGGTGTTTCTGGGCAGCGTTCCCTCTCCTGGGCGGACAGATTCCTCCTCGCTTTCCCTCCCTCCTTCCCGTTGATCCAGAGAGGAGTTCTCAAACTGCGCAGGGAGCATGCAACAATGATCTTGGTTGCCCCATTCTGGCCCAGGCAGATCTGGTTCCCTTTGCTAATTCAGCTGTCCCGGGTACCTCTGCTCCCATTGCCATTCAGCTCCCACCTCTTGTCTCAGGAGAAGGGTTCACTGGTCCACCCGGACTTACGCTCACTGAACCTGCACGCATGGCTCCTAGAGACATAGCCATCTTGCATCACGGGGTCTCGCAAGAGGTTGCGGAAGTCCTTTCTGCAGCCAGAAAGCCGACGCATGTGACATATGCCATGAAATGGCCATGTTTTTGTCTATAGTACATGAGGCCACGTAGCCTTTCCCTTTAGGTTGTCCTGTGCAAGGTGTTAGAGTACCTGCTTTCCTTTCCCGTTTGGGTCTCGCCTACTCCTCGATTAAAGTGCACCTCTGTGCCATTTCAGCTTATCACCTTCCGATGGGACAGCACACAGTGGCACAATTAGATGCCTGTCGAGAATTCTTAAGAGGGGTGTTACATCTTAAGGCCGCCCATTAAGGACCCAGTGCCTCCTTGGAACTTCCTCTTTGTCCTGGAGCAACTCACGCTCCCCCTCTTTGAACCTGCCGCGGATTGCGAGCTGCGTTTTCTGTTGTGGAAAACGTTATTTTTGTTTGCTGAGAAGAGCGAGAAGAGTTTCTGAGCTTCAGGCTCTCATGTGCAAAGAGCCTTATTTAATTTTCCACCGGGACAGAGTATCCTTGAGGATGAATCCTAAATTCTTGCCTAAGGTGGTTTCCACACTCACTCTCAGGATATTGACCTGCCGGTCTACTTCCCTAATTACTCTAACAGAGGAGAGGCGCTACTTCACACCCTGGATGTTCACATGACTTAAGGTACTACCTGAGCAGAACTAAGCAGCCGCACTTGGACTTTTCGATCTCCTTTTACCGAAAGGATGAAGGGCCAACCAGTATCCAAACAGTCCCTGTCTCGCTGGCTTGTCCAGTGCATCTCTTACTGTTATGATATCAAGCAGACTCCTCCCAAGAGCAGTCCGAGAACCATTCCACTAGGGGCGTGGCCACATCCTTGCAACATGGCGTCTCACCTCATGCCATTGTACTGCAGCCACTTGGAGCTCTGTTCATACTTTTATCAGGCTTTATAGCCTGGACATCACTTCGCGAAGAGCAGGCTTCGGCCTGGCAGTGCTACAGGGTCTCCTGTCCTAGATTCAGGACCTGGAGCGTTCTTTCCTATTTCCTCCTCCCAGAGTGTTTGCAAGCACTATTGGCAGGAATCAGTCCTAATGGTGTAACCTGCTGCAAAGCTGTGTCTCAGTAAGATAGTACAGTTACGTAAGAACTTACCATAACAGTAGATTTTCGAGAACAGCTCTTGCAGCAGGTACCTTCCATCCCACCTTCCCCTTGGAGGCATGGCTAAGTCTTTAATAGGAATTTTTCCCGTTTGTCTTCTGATGGTGGATCCTCGGTCTCCCATTTCGATGTCAGCCTGTGACGGAAGTCTCGGCGGAGAACTAGGGAATCTGGCGGGACCGGCCCCTTATGTACTATGCCTGACGTCTGAGGTGGGACAGACGTCGGGGTCAGTTCCCGCTGAAGATAGGTAGCTAGAATTTTTCTGTGGGGTCCTGACGCCTGCCAGCTTCAGTCCTAATGGTGTAACCTGCTGCAAGAGCTGTTCTCTAAGATCTACTGTTACGGTAAGTTCTTGTGTAACTGTACTTTCCTGCCGAACCGGCACCATCTGTCAGGGGCTCGGTACGGTCGGTCCCCCCGGTTCTGGGTTACACTTCAGAGGAATTTTATGAACCGGAGGAGGAGGAGGGAGTGAGGATATGAGGATGATGGTGATGATGATGGTGATGGTGATGGTGATGGTGGTGATGATGGTGATTATGAAAGTCTGGATGTGCCTATTGACCCGGACATCTCCCCAGACAGACCTTCAGGTGTTTCTCCTCCTAGGCTTTCCGAGTCCCCTTCCCACTTTGTTTTACAAGAAAGTGGCTGAAACCATCCAGCTTCCAATGGAAGAAGCAGTAGAGGATCAGGAGGAGCCTGATTTTGTTGAAATGATGGACATCCTAGAGTCCAGGAGGCTGTCTATTCCCCTCCATAAATCTTTTGATAAACAGACATTTAAAATTCTAAAGACTCCTGACTCCATACCTCCTGTGGACAGACGAATGGACAAGAGGTATACCCTTTCAGGCTCGGACACGGAGTTCCTTTCTCAGCAACTCGCGCCATGTTTGGGTAGTGCAGGCTGCTGCCTGTGATGAGGCAAATATTCCCTTGGCATCAAACCCCCCAGATAAGGACTCCAGGAGGATTGATGCCATGGCAAAGAAGCAGTACTTGGCAGCATCTTTGGGACTCAGGCAGGCTAACTATATGGTCTACACAGCTAGATACCAGAAGTCCAGGTGGGACACTGTGCTGGCTCTGGCTAAACAGGCCCCTGACTAGCTTACCAAGGAGCTGGAGCAGGTGGCTGCGAATGGGATTGAGGCATCCAAGGTGCAATTTCATGCTGCTATGGACTCCAGTGATGTTTCATCTAGAGTCATAGCTACATCTGTGGCCCTTCGTAGGATGGCTTGACTCGGATATACTAGCCTATCACAGGATACCCAGGCTAAGGCCATGGATTTCCCTGTCATTGGTAATTCTCTGTTTGGGGAGCAGACAGAGAATTACATGAAAAAGATGGACAAGTACAGGACCACCTACAGGAGTGCTCAGGCCAAAAAAAGGCAAGCCACTCCTCAGAGACAGCATTCTAGGGGCAGGGGCAGGCCCTTTCAAAGGCCTTTTTACCAGACCCAGGCCTCCTCTTCTGCTTATGCTCAGAGGAGGTTCTTTAGAGGGAGAGGCAGACGGGGAATGAGCAGGCCTGCTTCCACCCCTCAGCGTAAAGCCCCTGCCAAGCAGACACCCTGATGGGTCTGCCCAGGCCGATTCTTCAATACCTGTAGGGGGCAGGCTGGCTTACTTTGTCCAGGACTGGAAGTCTCTGACAACAGACAAGTGGGTCCTGGAAGTAGTAAGCCAGGGACTGGTTCTCAGCTTCAAAAAATGTCCCAGAATGAGAACCAGATCCTTTCTACCTGCAAATCCATCAGAGACCCTTGCCCTAGAGGCAGAGGTTTCTTCCCTCCTGGCTCTCAGAGCCATAGAAAGGGTTCCTACCCTACACAAGGACAAAGGATTGTACTCCAGGTACTTCTTAAACCCCCAAAAAACAGGAGAATGGTGGCCCATCCTGGATCTAAGATATCTGAACAAGCACCTTTTAAAACCAAAGTTCAAAATGGTGACTCTGGGAATAATTCTGCGCTCACTAAGGCCAGGGGACTGGCTAGCCTCCCTGGACCTCAAAGATGCCTATTTTCACATTCCCATCAGGTGCTCCCACAGAAAGTACCTCGGGTTCGAGTTGCCCTCAGGCCACCATCAATTCAGAGCAATGCCCTTTGACCGCACATCCTCCCCAAGGGTGCTCACAAAGTGCCTGGCAGTAGTGGTTGCTTTCCTAAGGAGAAAAAAGATCTTCATGTTTCCATACTTGGACGACTGACTCATAGTGGGTCAGTCTCCAGACCAAGTCAAGTCACATCTGCAAATAACTCAGCAAGTGCTCACTTCCTTAGGATTCCTCCTCAACCTTCCAAAGTCAGTTCTCAAGCCAGTACAGCTCCTCACCTTTATTGGGGCGGAGCTGGATAAAATAAGGGCAAGAGCCTTCCTTCCCCTGGACAGGGCAAGGAACCTTATGGAACTGGCCTCTTCATTCACCCTTCAAGTATCTTGACCAGCAAGGCATTTCCTGCAGCTCCTGGGCCACATGGCAGCCTCTGCAGCAGTGGTCCAGGGGGCAAGATTTCAGATGAGGGACATTCAGTTCACTTAAGAGCCTTCTGGTCCCAAAGAAAGGATTCCCTTACCAAACTAGTCCCAGTGACTCGAACCCTGATCCAGGCTTTTCAATGGTGGCAGGATCGGGACAATTTGAGGCAGGGAGTTCCTTTTGTCACTCAGTCTCATTCAGTGATACTCACCACAGATGCCTCCCTGCTGGGCTGGGGAGCCCACTTGGGGGATCTTACCACCCAAGGGCCATGGTCTCCTGAAGAATCTCTGCTTCACATCAGTCTCTTGGAACTCAGAGCAGTGTTTCTGGCACCGTAAGCCTTTTCCAAATCTGTACAGAACAAGGTGGCCCAGATCAGAACAGACAATACCACCACAAGGTGGTACATCAACAAGCAAGGAGGCACTTGGTCTACGGCCTTGTGCACAGAAGCAATGAAGTTGTGGTCTCTGGCCTATTCCCTGCAGACCTCTCTGATAGCAGTTCACCTCCCAGGGAAGGACAATGTCCTAGCAGATGCTCTCAGCAGGATATCCCAGGGCCATCACGAATTGACCCTAGATCCCCTAGTTTTGAAAGTGATTTTCTCGAAATGGGGCACTCCACAGATGGATCTTTTTGCAGCCCCAGACAATCACCAACTTCCTCTCTTTTGTTGCAGACCCACCCAGTCTTGGGCACAGACCCCTAGTCTTGGGCTCAGTCCCCCTGGATGCTCAGATTCTGAATTGGGAAGGGAAATTCCTGTATGCTCTCCCCCCCTTTCCTCTCCTGTTCAAAGTGTTAGTCAAGATCAGGTCTCAACCATGCAAGGTGTAACCCCCCTGCAAATGGGGGTTCCCAAAAGACTTCCAGGAGCTTGCTTGAATGCTCCAAGCCTGGATGATGTTTGGCATTTAAGCCATTTATCAGAGAGTGTTTTTAGAACCTCTGGTACTGTCTCTTTAAGAGCTGTCTGCTTGCAGACATAATTAGTTTGTATGGGGGACTGTGTGTTTCTTTGATTGAGTACCACTCAAGCTGCTGCCAATTCACTTCATTTTTGCAGTCACTAGGAGTGCAAAGGGAACCTATCTGACAGATGTAACTGTTTGCCAGAAATTATTTAGAGTAATAATGAAATTACAGTTTGTCTAACCTGCTTTCTTTGCAGTCAGAACTGTGTCTAGTTCCCCATTCTAGTTTTGAACTGCTGAACTGGACCAATCAGTGTGGGGTAAGCTAGCTCTAAAATGGTGCCTTGGACGAATCAGAACTTGGACTCATAATCTGGAGCCAGCCACAAGAGGATTGTATGGGCAGTGACTCTGGGAGATGTAGTTTAGACTTCAGCACCTTTTGGACCAACAGCAGCAGTCTATTGTGGTGACAGCCAATCCAGTCAAGAACTGGGAGGAACTCAAAGGAAGTGCCGGTTTTGTCGGTTGGAGTTTCAGTTGAGCTTTGGCAGTGAAGAAGAAAGGAGCCCTGTGCTTTTCAGTGTGCAGTTTTAGTCAAAAACGTGTGTAAGGCCCAGAGTTCCGGTCTGCAGCTTGTTAGGACTGAATCCGTCCTGTAGAAAAGAATCAAAGGATCTCTGAAGAGTAGAAACCAGGCTCACCCTGTAGAAGACTGGAGGAATTGCTGAAAATTACACTCGGTCTGTCAGGAACTGAATCTGCTGTGTGTTCTCCGGGTATTGTGCAGTAACTGCGATCGGGATACAGATGCAGCCTGCCTGGTATAGTGCTTTCTTTTATATGGATGTGTGAAGAGGTTTGTGCACCTCAAGTGAGCCCTGCTGACATTGAAGGACCCTATCTTATTTGGAGGTCGTGAGTACTAATTCAGGGTCGCTCCCTGTTGAATTGCCACATTAAATCCAAATGGAATTACTGTACTGCTGACTGTTTAATTCTCCTTTTCTCTGTGTGAAAGGGCCCCTACCAGCTGCCACGAGTTTGGACTAGCCACTAGGGCTTGGGTACCCAGGGACAGTAACTGATAGGGATAGGCCTGTGCACAGAGCCATAAGTAGATTATTAAAGTGATAAGCTAATTAACCCGATTTCCCCTGTCCTTGTTATATCCCCTAAATAAATCAGAGCTGCTTGTTTCAGCAAAGTTATACTACCTGAGGTATTTGTCTATGTTAAAGTACTGTACTGTGATTGTTGCACTGTATCTCATTTCACAGGAGGTCCCAGTGCGGAACCAGACCTGGGGGTAAGTGTATACTGTGAAGGTAATTCTGATATATTGTGTGGGCCACTAGTGGGAAGAAAGGGGGGTTGCAGTGTCCCAGAGGGCTGTGACCAAGTTAGTTTAACTATTGCAAACCCTGACCTCTGGGTGGAGGCACCCGCCATTGGATCCAGGCCCCTCAACCTGTTAGTGGCAAATCAGGCAGGGGTAGTAGCCCCTGGGATAGCGCCATCTAGGGGTTACACAAAGTGATTCTGATTGCTCCAGACTGGGCCAGTCCTTAGCAGTCTGTTGCTGTCCTTAGCAGTCCACCTTCCCCTGTCTTTTCCCAGGAATTACAACCTGTTGACATCCTCTCAGGGGAGGATTTGGTTTCCGAACCTCAAATCTCTCAATCTCAAGGCACGGCTCTTGAAGAGTTAGTTTGCTGATCTACTCCTTTCTCAAGGGGTTCTGGATATCCTTAAGGCTTCTTGAAAGCCTTCCACCAGAAAGACTTATAACTCCAAATGGAAAAGGTTCATTATTTGGTGCTCTAATAAAAATATTTCTCCGGAATCTGCTGGGTTGCCTACAGTCCTGGACTATATGGTTCATCTTAATGGCTTGGGACTTAAGCCAGCTAAACTTAAAGTGCAGCTGGCAGCTGTTTCTGCCTTCTTGTCAGTTGGCAAGCCCTCTCCTCTGTCAGCCCATCCTGTGTTTTGCAAGTTCTTCGAGGGATTGCTGCACACCAGTCCCCCCTTTAGGGACCCTGCTCCTGCTCCTGCTTGGGCCCTTAATGTTTGCATTGCTCAGCTTATGCAACCACCCTTTGAGCCTTTGTCCTCTGCAGAGCTTAAGTACTTGACTTGGAAAACTGTGTTTTTGGTAGCCATTACCTCTGCCAGGCGTATCAGTGAATTGCAAGCCCTGTCAGTGGAACCTGATTTCATCTCTTTCCACAAAGAAAAAGTGGTCCTAAGAACTAACAGGAAGTTTTTGCCTAAGGTGGTTTGATTTCTACCTTAATCAGTCTGTCTCTCCCTGTTTTCTTCATTGTCCATTCTTCCTCTGGAGAGAGGAGGCTGCACAGCTTGGGTGTTAAAAGGGCCCTCAGTTACTACATAGAACGCACCAAGGGTCACAGGTTTGAGTCCCTCCAGTTGTTCCTCATATATGGAGAGGTCGGTAAGGGCAAACCTGCCACTATAAGATCTGTTGCCAGGTGGATTGTATCTTGTATACAATTCTGCTATGAAAAACTGGGTAGAACCCCACCCTCAGGCCTGAGGGCTCACTCTACTAGAGGTACAGCTGCTTCCCTGGTTGCTGCCAGGGATATTCCTATCTTAGAAATTTGTCAAGCAGCCACCTGGAAAACAGTGCATACATTCACCAAGCACTACTCTCTGTATATCCAGACTAGGATTGATGCTCGGTTGGGCACAGCAGTACTTCAGAGCCTATTCCCAAAGTAGGTTCTGTGCCTCCTCTGTGGAGGTACTGCTTGGTAGTCTGCAATAGTCAGAATACAGCAAGACTTCATGTTTGAAGAAAAAATTACTCCCCTTAGTAATGCTGTTTCTTCTAATGGAGTCTTGCTGTATTCTGACCTTCCCCGTGCCTCCCCTCTCAGAACCTGTTTTTTGGGATGTGGGTGGGCAGGAGCAGTGTTGGCACCCTAAAGGTGCCCCTTTTTCACCCTCCTTTATTTTGGGTGTGTGTTTTGTTTCTTTTGGGTTTCCTGACCTGAGTCTTTGCTTTGAAACAAAAAAAATTTTTTAATATATTGAGTTGCCAGTTGGCTAGTGAGTTTTAGTTTCCACACATAACTTCTAGTGAGTATTGCTCGTAAAGATCTGACTGAGTTTAAACAGCAGCAGACAGGGGCTTCAACTGAGCTCATGCTGAACGTTCCATGCTGGCCATGGAAAGTTAACTTTGTTCTCCGGGGCAGTTAAAAGGCAGGACCTAACTGCAATAGTCGGAATACAGCAAGACTCCAGTAGAAGAAACAACATTACTATGGGGAGTAATTTTTTCTTTTTCACCATAGGACTGCCCCGGAACTGAAATGGTTAATCGAACCTATGCAGATGGTGGAATGTTGGGCTTGAGCTCCAGTTTCAAACCACTGTCCCTGGTTGTACTTCCTGCAATCATCATATTCTTTACTCCGTTCGCCTCAGTAAGATGTCTCTGGAGAGCTCTCCTTCACTTTCTTGAAGAATATTTGTTTTTATCGATTTGTTTTTTTTCAAGTACTGCTTATTTCTTTTGATTTTTTTGAAGCATTGTCCTGTGTTTACCGGTTGGTTAGTTTAGATTAGTGTATTTTTGGTAAGTTTTTTGGTTCCTTGCTGTTTTTCCCCCAACGGGGAAGGAACCGGACTTAACTTATTCTGTGAAAATGTAATTTGGTTTATGTATTGTTCGATTACGATTTCTCTGGTGATTGGGCCTTTTGGGCATTGTTTTTACTGGGCTAACCCTCTGCTGTTTTGGTCTCGGAACTGACCCCCCAAAAAAAAGATCTAGAGAAGTTTCCCTTTTTTTTTCTCAGATTTAAATCTACTAAATCCGCTTTTAGTGTTATTTAGTATGTCTCAGGCTTCCAAGAAAAGAATCAGTCCTTCAAGTTTTCTGCATTGTACCAAATATGGAGAACTGTTTGCTAAAGGAGATCTTCATTTGTTTTGTGTTGTCTGCCTAGGATTTGACCACCTGAAAGCAGACTGAGATCTGGAAGAATTTTCCCCAGTCCACACTAGACAGGCGACTTAACCGGCTAAGGGAAAAATGTCTAAGGCTGCTGACCCTGCCTCGGACAAACAGACTCCTCCTTATACTAAGGAACTCGTGGAACCGCCATCTGACAAGGGCGACGCTTCCTAGTGAGGAAACTGGTTGGTGAACCAGCCACTGAACTGGCTACTGCAACCAAATGGAAAAAGAAAGAATATCACTCAATGCAGGAACCACAACCGACAGTCGCAGATTCCAACAGCTGAAGAGATTGCTAATGCTATAAAAATATTCGCTGCAATCCGGCACACTGGTTCCGGTTCAAAGAGTTCCACACCTCACACCGGTTCCCCGTTCTTTTGAACGAGGTCTGGAATGTTGTGATGAGGATGGAGGAGGATGAAGACTACTGTGAGCCTTCTGAACTGGATGTCTCTCCTTATCCTCAACACCCTGATTCCCCTGACAAGGGATCTCAGGATTACACATAATTTTGCTTTCATGAAACAGGCGGCACAGTCTCTGGACCTGCCCACTCAGGAGTCATCGGAGGAGTAGGAGTAACGAGATTATATAGAGATGACGGACATGCCAACAACTAAGTTGCTATTGCCCATTCACAAGTCCCTTAAGAAGCAAGTAACAAAAATGTTGCACACACCCACTTCTGTTCCCTCTGTGGACAAGAGAATGAGAAGTACTTGGTGGCCAAAGGAGCAGAACTCCTTTTTGGACACCCCAGTCATGAAGGGTTGGTGCAGGCTGCTGCTTGTGACAAAGCAGGCATACCATTGGCATCACATCCTCCTGAAAAGGACTTAAGAAGGATAGTCTATGGCCAACAGAGTTTATCTGGGGTCTTCTCTGGCCATTAGGTAGGCTTCATATATGGCCTCTGTTTCCAGATAAATCTCTGGAGTACTGTATTGAAAATGGCCAAGGCTGTTCCTGCCCTCATGGCATCAGACCTGACAGAGGCTGGCAGATGAGGCATAGAAGCTTCCAGGTATCAGTTTCATATGGCAGTAGATTCCAGTGACACTGGAGCTAGACAGATGGCCCCTTCAGTGACTCTCAAAAGGGTTTCCTGGCTCAGGACTACTAATTTGTCCCAGGATACCCAGACAAAAGCCTTGCAATTCCCTTGCGAGCCCACATCTGTTTGGGGAGCAAACAGAGGCTTGCATGAACGACATGGATGAGTACATGGCAGCTTACAAAAGTGCAGCTGCCATGGAGAAGGTGCCCGCACCCCACAAACACCAGAGTGGAGGTGGTAGGGTTAAATCCCAATACAAACCATTTTTCTAGCCTCCAGCCTATCTGCAGCAGAGGGAGTATTTCAGAGGCAGGGTAGGAAGGGCAGTGGTTGTACTAGTTTCAGCCCACAGCCTGCTGCACAGGCAAAACAGCACCCCTGATGTGCCTGTCAGGGTGGCTTCTTCATCTCCAGTAGAGGGGCAGGCTGGCACACTATCTCCAGGCTTTGCAAATCACCACAAAGTGGGTCCTGAAGGTAGTGGGCCTGGCTTTCAGCTTCAAGGTTATTCCCAGGCTGAGGGCAAGACTGTTCAGACCTGCTACCTTACCAGAAACCACCATTTTGGAGGAGGAAGTAACTGACCTGTTGCAAAGAGCAACACAACCTGTCCCTCTGGCACAAAGTGAAAGGTCTGTACTCAAGGTACTTCCTCACAGAAGAGAGAACTGAGGAGTGACGTCCCATACTGGGTCTCAGACACTTGAACAGGCATCTAACAAAGTAAACGTTCAAGATGGTGACCATTCTCCCAATATTAAGACAAGGAGATTAGTTGACATCTCTAGACCTAAAGAATACTGACTTTCACATCCCCATCAGGCAATCACACAGAAAGTGTCTCCTGTTCAGTTTACCATCAGGTCATTACCAGCTCAGTGCTCTGCCCTTCAGCCTGACTTCTGCCCCAAGGGTGTTCACAAAGTGCTTAGCAGTGGTTGTGGCATACCTAAGAAGAAAAGTGGTAAGTGTTTCCCCGCCTGGATGACTGGTTAGTCGTAGGTTAATCGCCGCAGCAAGTCAGGGATTCCCTGTTAGTCGCACATGATATCTTGCAGTCACTGGTGTTCCTGGCGAATCAAAAAGTCTGTGATGGAACCAGTCCAGTTTATGGAGTTCATAGGAGTGGAACTGGATAATCTGCAAGGCA
Organism: Neoceratodus forsteri; assembly: GCA_016271365.2. Lineage (NCBI taxonomy): Eukaryota > Metazoa > Chordata > Ceratodontiformes > Ceratodontidae > Neoceratodus > Neoceratodus forsteri. The sequence goes on along the minus strand of CM057453.1, from coordinate 775,157,243 downwards.
AGTAGTTCCTTCCTCGGGAAAGAGCGGACAGCCTGGTTCAGATAGCCAGCCCCTTCCGGCTACCCCCCCCCAAGGCCAGCAAGGCACGTCTTAAAACTGTTGAGCCACATGACAGCCTCATCAGCATGAAAGGAGCAACCTCGGAGAAGGTGTAGCATTCCTGCAACAGTTCCCAACAGTAGTGCTAACTGATGCCTCCCTTCTAGGGTGGGGTACCCACCTATGGGAGCACCTACTCACGGGACATGGCTTCTGCAGGGACCCTGCTGCACATCAACCAGTTAACTAACAACTAGATCTCGGAGCAGTTTTTCTAGGCATTCAGTCCTTTGCCACAGTGCTCCAGGGCAAGGTGGTGCCGGTCAAGACAGATAATACCACGACCATGTACTACATAAATAAACAGGCTGACACAAGGTCAACACCACTGTGCACAGAGGCCATGAGAATCTGAAGTTTGGCTTACTCTCTCCGAATGTCTCTCAGCCATCCATCTCCCAGGAAAGGACAATGTCCTAGTAGATGCACTTGGCAGGATCAATCAAAACCATGAGTGGGCACTCAACAGGCAGGTCCTGCAATCTGTTTTCAGGAGGTGGCGCACTTCAGAAGGGGCTCTCTTTGCTGTCTCAGTTCTGCTGCAGGCCTCCTGTGGTAGGTACAGTGCCGGTGTATGCACTACTGCAGGACTGGACAGGGAACTTTCTGTAGCCTTCCCTCCATTGCCTTTGTAGCTGAGTACTGAGCAAGATCAGGACCCAGCAGGCAACAATGATCCTCATTACTCCAGATTGGCCCAGGCAACCCTGGTACTTGCTGCTTCTGTCCCTGTTGTTAGAAAGACCAATCTGCCTCCCCAGGAGGCACAACCTGCTGACCTCGTCTCGAGGCAGGATCCTTTACCCCAACATCCAGTCCCTCAGGCTCAGGGCCTGGCTCTTGACCAGATGCCAGCTTTCGCCTCTCTGAAGAAGTTTTGGAGGTGCTCAGGGTCTCTAAAAAAAAAAAAAAAAAACCCACTACCAGGAACAACCTACACATCGTGTAGAAAAGATTTTCCGTCAGAACAAGGATATAGACCATAACCAGGTGGGGATTGCAAGTTCTTAGACTATCTGACACATCTCCATTCCCTTGTCTTAAGACCACCCACCCTTAACGTGCATTTGGCACCTTTCTTTGCTTACCTATCAGCAGGTAATGGCTCATCCCTGGCTTTAAATCCAGAATTCAGAAAGTTTTTAAAAGGGCTGTTGCACCTGCATCTCTGACACAGAGGAAACCCCAGCTTGGGATCTCAACATATGCATTGCACAGCTTATGCAGCCACCCTTTAAGCCCATGTCTGAAGTGGAGCTCAAGTATGTGACTTGAAAAAGTTTTCCTGGTAGTAATCACTTTAGCTAGGAGGATATGAGCTCCAAGCCCTGTCCACAGAGCCTATGTGGCACTTCATAGGGACAAGGTAGTCTTCAGAACCAATAAGAAGTTTCTTCCCAAGGTGATATCTGACTTCCACCTTAACCAGTCCATGACACTGCCTGTCTTTTTCACTGACCATTCCACTTCAGGTGAGTGACTGCATAACTTTGATGTTGAGATGTCTATCAGCTACTGTCTGGACCACAGACAGGGTAATTCCCGGCTCTTCCTGACGTATGGAGAAGTGTGGAAATGTAAACCAGCCACTAAAAGGTCTATTGCATGCTGGATTGTGGTAGGTATTCAGTTTTGCTACAGCAAGGTGGGCAAAGATCCCCCTACAGGCCTCAGGGCCCACTCTACCAGAGGAACTGGTTCCCTGGCAGATGCCAGGGATATTACCCTAATGGAAATCTGCAAAGCAGCTACCTGGAAGACTGTCCACACATTTACCAAGCATTACTGCTTGGATGTCCATGACAGAAGTGATGCCGAGTTTGGCACAGCAGTACTGCAGAGCCGGTTTCCCAAATAGGTTCTATGCCCACTTCCCAAGTTACTTCTTTGGTGGTCTGTATTTTGTCAGAATACAGTAAGATTTCCTGGGGTCTGAAGAAAAAAATTACTTAACATAGTAATCTTGTTTCTTACAAGGGACTCTTACTGTATTCTGAACTCCAATCCTACCTCCCCTACTGGAACCTAATGGGCACTGCAATCCACCTGTCCATATCCCATTGCAAACCTGTTATGGTTTCTTGGGCATCTGTGAATAGAGTCTTAGAGATGCCCACAGTGTTTAATTTTTGTTAACCGGGTAGGTGCACTGGACAGCATAGCTGCCTGTTTTCAGGAGTTGGTTATTTGGGGAAGGGATTAGTTAGAATAGCTTAGATTGTTTTTGCATGCTTCATAAGAATCTGATGGTTGCAGGAAGTACAACCAGGGACAGTGCTTTGAAAACAAACTCTGGCCTAGTATTCCATGATTTGCATAGTTTCTATTAACCATTTTGGCTCCGGGGCAGTCCTATGGTGAGACACTACTGCATTTTGTCAGAATACAGCAAGATTCCCTTGGAAGAAACAAGATTACTATGGTAAGTCATTCTTCTAGGATCGTGGATATGTTCATCCACACTTCTTGGCAGTGTCCCTTTCCCTCTCAGAAAGACGGAAAGTCTTTAAGATGGCTCCTCCCACCCACAAGAGTGGTATAACCCTCGGCTCCACCTCATGACGCCAGATCTTCGTTTCTACTGGAAAATTCAGGTTGCCTCCTTCGTGCTCTCACATTTTGTAGGCCCTGTCTTCAAAACCTTCGGTCATACTGAAAATTTGCCTTGTTCGCATTAGCGATTACTTTTTCTTGATCATGGAAGATGAGTCTTCCCCTTGATTTCGCTGGTGCCTGTGGGCCAGAAAATGTCACTCACTGACCCACATGTTGCATGCGTTTACTGTCTGGGTGTCCTCCATGATACCATCTCGCCTGAGAAGTTCTTGGGATCAGGTGAGATCTCCGTCCCAGGAACTGGCTGTTTCGGCCTCTGATGAAATTGCCTCTTTGGTCGATGACCTCTTGGTCCTGCCAACTGGCCAGTCGACCGAAGTGTCTGTAGACGTTGAGGAGATTCTCGACCCATGAGGAGATTCTCGACCCAATCGACCCCTTGTTGCCAACTCCGGTAAAGGACTCTAGCTTGGACTCTGGTCCTTGTTTTCCCAGATTAGGAGACCCAGTCTGCTGGGAATCCTGATGAGGAAGTGGTCCCCAACCTCGGGAAGTTACCAGTGTCTCCCGAGCGACCGAGTCAGCCTGCCTGATCTCTGTCGAGGTCTCTGACTCCCTTGACCTATAGGCCGAGGAAGGGCCATAAGTGCTCTAAAAGAGGCGATGCAATTGTTCGTCCTCGTCCTCCTCTGAGAGGCTCCAGCGGAAGCTCCGTTGGTGCTACGAGGACCTCACGTTTTAACAGCTGATTTTGACCTGGCACAAGCCTTCCCCAGCTCCTACCCCGGCCATTACTTGTCTTTTGCCTCCCAGGCCGAAGTCTACTCCTTTGGAGCCAGTCAATTCTATTGCTCCGGCTGCAGAGCCGGCATAACCCCTGGTTCGGCCAACCGGTCTTGCCACTGATGTTGTGGAATGCGCCGCCCAGGCAGCCAGTGGAGGGGCTCCTCCTAGAGAAGCTAGGCCAGACACCGGGCTCCCCCGGCATCTTTAGGTCACTGTCACCGGGACTGCCCCTGTCTGATTGAAGGTGATCTGGGCGGTCGACCACTGTGCCCGGATACCTCAAATTCGGACAAAACCGGTCTCCATTCTCATCGAGGGAATGACTAATTGACCGGTGGGCTAGAAACTGACGAAGGTCCTTGTGCTTTAAGGGCATTCTCCACCTCATCTCTATGTCCACAGGGATGCCCCTGGAACCTATCCAGAAAAAGGCGGAGTACCCTCTCAGACATCCTCAAGTGAGGGGATACATTGACGGAAGCCTTTCCTGTGGCCGAGGCCATTGTGGGTTCGGCCTTAGAACTTTGGTAGCACTCTGCCTCCTGTCCAGCTCCCATCTCTCCGTATGGCCCACAAGTATGCAGTACCCATGGGGTCCCTTGTGGGGTTCACAGAGCACCCTTTGGCCGAGAGCCTTGTGACCACCTCTGTGTTCAGGCGTACTGGTAGTTCTACCAATTACTGACAGATCTACTGAGAAGGAATCCAAATATTTGGACCACTTTGCTCTGAAGGTCTATGCGGCCTCGTCTTTGGGCCTCCATCAGGCAAGCTCGGCTGTTGTCATGGCACGCTTCTCCCATGCCCGTCTGGGTTCTTTGGATGAAGTCCTCCCATATCGCTCCACGGACGTGCTGACCATGGTCAAGCAGGTTCGGTACCAAGACCCACTGCTGCTAAACGGCTCCAGATAGCTCTTGACATTGGGGATTAATGTACCTGTTCGCTGGCAACTGCAGTTGCCTCTTGCCGCAGGGCTTGGCTGAAACTCTCCTCCTTTCCGGTGGATACTCGGAACAAACTAGCTGATGTGCCTTTCCTGTGCACCAATCTCTTCCGCCCAAGTGTGGCTGGTCACCTTCAGTGCATCTAGTAGTCCAAAGCCACCTTGGATGCTACTTCTGCTAAGGGTTCTTCTGGTTCCAAGAAGCAGCAGCAGAAGCCGCCTTTTCAGCACTCTTCCCCTGCTGCACAGCAGTCCTCCTTTCATGGAGGGCAGCAGAAGCGGGCTCAAGCTTGGCACCCCCGGCCCGGGTCTGCCTAGGCCCATAAGGGAGGATGAGGTTCAGATCTTCGAGCCTCTACCTCCAAGCCTGCCCAGTGACTAGGTGGGGGCTGCCACCCCTACTCCAGTCTCGCCCGATCTGGATCCTGCCGTGGGGGGCCGCTCTGCCACTTCCTTTCCTCCTGGTCTGCTGTTACCATGGACAGGTGGGTTTTGGAAGTGGTTGGCCAGGGGCTGCCTCTGGAATTCGAGCAGTACTCTCCAAGCCAAGCCCTACAGGAGGAAAAAGTATCTGCCCACACTCAGTTGGCTGTCCGAGACTACATTGCTCAGCTCCTCTTCAAGGAGGCAGTAGCTCGAGTGTCGGATCCTCCACCAGACCCAGGGTTCATTTCCAGTTACTTCCTAGTTCTGAAGCGGACAAGGGGCTGGCGCCCCATTCTAGATCTGCTTGACCTGAATCAGTATCTCAGGCCACGCACCTTCAAGATCGTAACTCTGCCCCAGATCATACCAACCCTGGAACAAAACATGTGGTTCTGCTCACTGAATCTCCAGGACCCATTTTTTTCATGTCCCAATCTGTCCGTCCCACCAGCGGTTCCTCCGCTTCCGAGCAGAGGGAACCCGATATGAGTTCTGAGCCATGCCATTCGGCCTGTCATCGGCCCCATGGGTCTTCACCAAATGCATTGCAGTGGTGGCAGCCCACCTCGGGCGTTTTGGGGAGGGGCCCAGATTTTACCCCTACCTCGACTATTGGCTCTTAGCAGGTTCCACCCAGCAGGAGGTGGAGAGGTCCAGGGACCTGGCCCTCCAGACCTGCTCCCAACTTAGCCTCCTGATCAACGAGGCCAAGTCAGAGGTCGTGCCTTCTCGGGTGATGTGCTTCATCGGGGCAGAGCTCAACTCTTTTCAAGCTGGAGCTTGGCTCTTGGCGGACAGGGCAGAGGTTCTCTCCTTTGCCCAATCATTTCTGGTTGGACAGTTGCGCCTGGTCTCGGGACTTTCTGCACCATCTGGGTTACATGGCGGTGTGCACCTCTGTGGTCCATTGAGCCCAGTGGCATATGCGCCCCCTCCAATGGGATCTGGCCATTCACTGGACTTACTGCCATGGTCATTTTGACCAGCTGATCACTGTGACCCAGAAGATGTGGGACACACTCCAATGGTGTATTGTCCCAGACGGGTTGTAGGAAGGATCCCGTTTGTCCGCCCTGAACCAGTGGCTGTCCTTACGACTGATGCCTCTCTCATGGGCTGGGGAGTCCACATGGGGGACAACAGGGCCCATAGGTTCTGGACCCCCCCCCGAGGATGGCACTGTCGGCTTTCGCTCCTCAGCTCTGGGGTCAAGTGGTTCAAGTCCAGACAGACAATACCACGACCATGTACAACCTCAACAAACAGTTTGGCACACATTCCCATCTGCTGTGTAAGGAAGTGCTCCGCATCTGGCCATTCATGAACAGTCTGGAGGCGAATCTCCTAGACATCCATGTGGCAGGAGCCTCAAACCAACTGGCGGATGCTCTCAGCTACATAGGCAAGACATACCATGAGTGGTCTCTCCATCCAGAGGTAGCGTACAGTCTGTTTTTCCCACTAGGGAAAACCATTGATGGACCTGTTTGCCTCCTAGGAAAACACCAAGCTGAGGCTGTTTCATGCCCGCCTCCCTCAGCAGGGCTCACTGCAGGGGGGTACCTTCTCGAGGCCGTGGACCCCAGGCATCTTGTATGCCTTCCCTCTATTTCCCTTGATCTATAGGCTACTCCTCAAAGTGAGGAGGGACAAGGCACAGGTGATTCTGGTAGCCCCAGACTGGCCACTCCAGTTCTGGTATCCAGATCTCCTCAGCCTCAGCAACAGGTCCCTGGAGTGGCTTCCAGCATGCCTGGACCTGATCTCACTGTCAGGGGAAGGTTTTCCATCTGGACCTTTAATCCCTGCACCTGACAGCCTGGTACCTGAGCGGCTAGAGTTCCAGGCTTTGGGTCTCTGAGGATGTCCTCACAGTAGTGGAAGCATCCAGGAAGGAGTCGACAAGGAAGTGTTATGCCTTCAAATGGAAAAGGTTTTCCATTTGGTGTCGGGGCAAGGGCCTGCACCCTCTGTCCTGTCCATTGACTAACATTCTCGACTACCTTTGGTCTTTGTCCAAAGGGGACCTTCAGTCATTGACCCTTAGGACGTACCTAGCAGCCATCTCTGCTTACCAGGCATGAGCTGGTCAGCCAACGTTGGTGCAGGAGACAGTGGTCGGGCACTTTTTCAGAGGCGTGGATCACATATCCCCTCTGGTGTTTGACTCTTCACCTCCATGTTATCTACTGCTGGTACTGGCAAAGCTCATGGGCAAGCCATTCGAACCAATGCACAAGTGAGTTGTCACACTTGTCATGGAAGACTGCCTTCCTGGTGGGTATCACATCTGCCAGAAGGACAGGGAGGCTCCAGATGCTCTGAACTCCCCTTATCTGGTCTTCCTTAGGGAGAAGGTTGTCCTGCGCCCCCAACCGAAATTCGTTCCAAAGGTGGTGTCAGTTTCACCTTAACCAGGTGTTGACTCTGCCTGCGTACTACCCCAGTTACATCTCGGAGGCAGAATACAGACTCCATACTTTGGACCTGAGACGAGCACTCTCCTATTATAAGGAGAGGACTGTGGAAATTCGGGGAGAGCTGTTTGTCACCTGCACTGAAGCCGCTTCTGGCAGACCTACAGCAAAGCGGACAATTGCAAGGTGGATTACATCTTAAGTCTGTATTATGAGTTGGAGGGCAAGGAGCGTCCCAGAGGGATAAGAGCTCATTCTGCCTGCCATACTGCTACATCGGTGGCTGGTTTCCAGGGACATCCCTATCCAGGAAGTCTATAGGGCTGTTACCTGGAAGACAAACACCATCACCCATTACCACATCGACCTTGAGTCACACCGGGACGCTGGTTTGGGGGCCTCAGTTCTCCAATCTCTCTTCCTCAAGTATCTTGGGGGGGGGGGGTGTGCCTTGCCTCCCTCCTCCCGGAGAACTACTAGGAGACTGCCAAGAAGTGTGTGTGTACAACATATCCACGATCTTAGAAAAACAGGTTATTCGCCTGTAACAGTAGTTCTAGGAGTGGTATATGATAATCCACGTGGACGTACCCGTCCTTCCCGGCTGCGGATGCAAAAAACCTGGCTTCCAGTGGGCTAAGATCTCTCGTCATGGGGTGGAGTCGAGTGTTATACCACCCAGGTGGGTGGGAGGAGCCAGCTAAAAGACTTTCTCGCTGTATTAAAGGGAATGGGACACTGCCAAGAAGTGTGAATGAACATATACCACTCCTAGAACTACTGTTACAGGTCAGTAATCTCTTTTTTCTTTCCTCTGGTCTGGGCAATTCTTTACATTCCCTTCCTCGACCCAGAAACCAGTCACTGATGGGTATTCTAAGAAATGTTTTCTTCCTATATATCTGTCCCCCTGCGGTAAGGTTAGGCAGGCTTAGTCTGTCCTGTTACTGCTCCCTTCACCTGGGATTCTACCACAACTATCAGCTGGGACTCTTAAGACCACTACTAATTAGCCCTTGGCAGGGGAAAGCCTTCCTTCTCTTACCCGAAGAGATGCAGCCATTACTGGAGTCCCTGTCCGGGTGCTCATATGGGGCACAGGGCTTGCAGGTGGGACTTAAATGCCCCCAAACCGACCACTTATCCTTTTTCTCCCTAGTTCCCCTAGCTGCAGTCATGTAGGCAGTGTATCCACATGGAAGCACACACGTGTCATGTTATCATGGCTCCCCCTCACCTTAGTCTGCCGCTTGTGTTTCTGTGCTGCCACTGTGCCTCCACCTGGTGCATGCATTGGGACCTTGCTACTATAAACCCCAATTCCCCAACTTCTTTGGTTGAGCCACTGCATCGCAGGTGCTATTGTCACTTCACATTCTGACTTGGAATTAAAAAAAAAATCCCGTTTTGTTGTTTTTTAATTATGTAGAAAATATATGGGGTTGTGTGCTTAACGAGAATTTTCCCCCATATGTTGGATGATACATAAACTGGTTTATTAAAGCATCTAACACGAAGGGCGCTGGGATGCAAAATGTGAGTGTTAAACACAACCCCATGTTTTATTTTATATAATTGCTAGGTTTAGTTTTTTTCAAAATCAATTTTATAAAATAAAAGTGGTTCCTGTGCAGCCACGGACCGGTTGGGTTTCAACAGTCAATGGTTGCAAGCGCCAACAGAGAACACATTAGCCTTTTTACCTTTTGTTTAATTTAGCCCCGTTTATGGATGTTTGTTCAGTGAATTTGCTTTAAAAAAAAAAAAAAAAAAAAACTTACCACAGAGTCGGAGTTGCGGTGAAATCTCTCTCGGTAGCTGGCGCTGAAGTAGGTAAGAGGATGATTGCGGCTGGCACAGAGCTAGGGAAACCTTGTGCGTGTTCCCCATTATAACTGAAATAATAACCTGGTTTCCCTGTGGGGGAAAAAAGGAGACCCGGTAATTATGTAACACTTATTGCTGAAGCTATATTAAACCCATGCCCCAAGCTGAGTAGTCTGTGTCGTGTTTGGTATTGTATAACTTTTTTAATATTGATGTAGAAAAATTGAACCCCTACTCCATATAATTGCTGCTCGGAGAGAAACATGGAGTGTGTATAGGTCCTATCACTTAGGCTACCTTCATCATTCCCCACAACTCGACCAAAAACTCCAACATAACTTGAAAGCAAACACTTGCCATTGACAAATGCTTGTCTGTTTCTGCGTAATTCACCATTTGAATTGTATGGTATAAACTGTTTTACTTGTATACTGTAGTGATTTATTTCTTTTTTTTGCACTACTAGTGGGAAACTGAGCTGAAACGTCTCCAGGAGCTTAAGAAGGAGAAGGTGAAGGTGTTTATTGGTAAAAGCAGGCAGGAACTCAATATTTACTGGGACAGATGTCTTTTCAGCACCGAACAAAGAGAAGCATTCCACCCCTTCTTTAGTGGTATTTGAACTTTATTTTATTATAACTTACCAGGATTGTAAATATTGTTTTTGTTCTAAGTTGTCTGTTTTTTCATATTTAGTAGTACTCCTTCCCATCTAGAGCAGTTACACAAATGAACTGAGAACAAGAATTGCAAATATTACAGCAAGGTAAGAGTGGTCTTTCTGTGGTAGTCTATGTATATCAGATTTCTGGCTACCTACAGCTGATTCAAGTTTACTACGTGTTCTTCGGCAGTTTTCCACTGAGCATACCCAGTCACCAGAACAGTTTCCAAGCTCGACTCCTCCTTGCACCAAACTGTCAGCCCAGCCCCAAGTGTTCTCAAATTTTTCATTCCACAGCTTCTTCTAGTAAATCAGGATACTGCTAGATCATCTTCGAGGATATCCGTTCCCTTCATCCACACTTTCGGAAATGTATCCGTGTCAGCATTGGGACCACATGGAAGCTTTCGCTAACCAGGGGCTACTCATGAAGACCTCATTTGCCTGTTTACGTAAATGTGGGCGGCGGGCCACCCGATCTCTTTCCCACTGTCGATTGTGCTCGTCAGATGTACCATGGAAATGCCAACAATCTAGCCATTGTCTTATTATTTTTCTAAGTATCACTAAATTTTTAGCCTTATCGCAATCTCTGCATGCTGCAGAAACACAGTGTTCTGGTACTGAGTGTGGAGAAAATATTTGACTGTGCACATGGAAGTGTGTGCTGTTTAGGGCTCTGATAATGTCAGTAATACTGAAATTTGCCAGAGGTTCAGTCAAGCAGCCAGGCGACCCAGAAGAAAGATGCAGGAGATGTTTTTATTAAAAAAAAAAAAATCAAATCTGTAGCAGCCATTGGGAAAAGCCTAGGGTCAGAAAGTGAGATCTCCAGCCTTATCAACCAGTTTCCAGTCAAAGTAAAGACTACATAAAAAAACAGTTGTAGAGACATAAAGATAAGAAATCTGCATCATCTTCGAGGATATCTTTCTTCAGGCCACACCTGTGCAACTATCTGCCAGGCATTAAGACCACACGGAAACTTTTTGCAAGCAGTCCGCTGGGGGCTGCCGATGGTGACGTCATAAGTCAGAATTTCCCATGTATGTATGGGTGCCTGCTTCCTCGGTTCTTTCCCTTCCGTCTACCATACTCATTGGACCACCCCCATGGAGACACCACCACTACAGTCAATTGCTAATCAGTTATTTGTAATTTTTCTCTCCCTAGTTGCTGTCACTTATTAGACATGATCATCGTCATAATGTATGTAATCTAAAGAACCCTCTAAGCTCTTTAAGTACTGTGAATATGGTGAAAATATTACTCCGGTAACCTGCATGACATCTGCATGTGCTGCCTTGACGCAGCCCATAATATTAAGGCCTGAGAATTTTGCCTGTAGTTTAATGTAGCTACCCAGCGAGGCAGGAAGAATGCCCTGGAAACCCACCTACTAAGCCTAGGTATTCTTCTGTATTCCTAACTCTCTGCAGTCATCCTCTAAGCAGAGCTGGCCGGAGAAAATGGAACTATATGCAAATGATAGAACTATCATTGGCTCGTGACACGCATTCAAAGTGCTGCCCTTATCAGCTGCAGTGTTCCATCAATGTATCAGATTTCTTTCTCTGCCTGACAAGTCAAGATGCCCTGGAGACTTTCAATATCAGTCATTCCTTGTGGTTCTAACCCCAGTAATACTCAAGTATGCATAACTCTTAAAGTGACCCTAAGACAGAACTGCCTGGAGAGATGGAAAATATGCAAATGATGGAATCTTTTGCATGAAGCACTTTTTCAAATGGCGTCTTCTAGTAACTGCCTTAGTTCTAAACCCCTCAGATTTCTCTCTCCGCCTGTCAAAACTAGATGCTCTGAGATCCTCTCCTCTCATCTTGTTCTGATGTGAGAACTTATAAAATATATTTAAGTATTCTTTACATTTCATTTGCTGCCTTTAACTTTTTGTAATGTTAAGCCATAGCTTTAATGTTTAAATTGTAAGTTTTCTCTGTTGCTCCCGGTTTGGAATAACTGTGGGTAAACAGAGGTTTATTTTATATTTATTGGAGTTTTCTGACTAAACTCTATTAGTTATGCTTAATTGTATTAATGTAACTTGTTTTAAGAACTGCTAATACTGGTTCCTGAACAGATAGCTTCGGTTCAATTTTACCTCTGTTCCTGGTTTCCGATCGGTTCTGGAACAGACTGCAACTGCTAAAGTTTAAATTTAACATTTTTTAGTGGTTGCAACTTTTATTGGTTTTACATTGAGAAAGTTAGAAAACAGAGAAACTGATGATCCTGGTTTCATACCATATATTGAGTGTGGTGAAATTTTGCTAAGACATGAACATTAAAAGTGGAGTGAAATCTGCATACATAGATACATAGACAGTGTCGGCAGATAAGGGCCTATGGCCCACCCAGTCTGCCCATTTGAGCTTGTAAGTTCAGTTTATTTTTCTAGAAGTCTGTTGCCCCTTACCCCTGACCTCCAGAATTCCTTTGTCTATCCCATGCATTCTTAAATCCCATGATTGTTTCAGCCCCCACCACTTCCTCTGGCAGGGTGTTCCACTTGTCCACCACCCGTTCTGTGAAGAAATTCTTTCTTATGTTTCCTCTGAATCGTCCTCCCTCCAACTTCATCCCATGCCCTCTAGTCCTGGAACATCTTTTTCGCTTAAAAATAGTGTTTTCAAACAACATGAAGTCTTGCTATATTATAGACATTAGCAGTTTGTTCCAGCTCTAGAACTGCCCCGGAGTGAAATGGTTAAAACCATTCCAAAATAGAATTTTGGCATGAGAGCAGCTCTATCTGTGTCATTTCAAACTTGAACTGTCAGATTCTTTACTCCACCTCAGTGCACAGTCGCTCCGGAGATTTCTCCTTCTGCTCGGTTCATTTCTCGGTTTAAAAAGTGTTTTCTCGGTTGGATTTAACCGAGAATAGTTTTATTTTAACCGCAAAACCGTTCGGTTCAAGTTCTATCTGTGGTAACCATAAGTAAATGAAGGTTTTGTCTGTGTGGAACTTGTAAGTTATCGGTTCGGTTTTGAACTGATCAGTGGGTTTAAAACTCATTTAAAACTAAAAGTTACTATTTTACAGTCGGTTCCGGTTCTTATCGGTTCTAAAAAAAACGGATTTATCGTTTTCCAATATCAAGTGACACGGTTAGGAACTGATAAAGTGTCTTTGCCTGGCACTGCCGCTAAAAGGGCAAGTTTTTTGTTAGCTGGCATTATGTCTGAGAAACCCAAAAGAAAACCGGCCCACTGGGTTTCAACACTGTGATGTTTGTGGGAAGTCTTTGCCAAGGCTGACCCACACACCACATGTTTATTGTCTGAGTTTGACCACCTCAGTCAGACTGCCAGGTATAAAAATTTCCTGCAGCCACCCTGGAAAAAGATTGGACAGGCTCAGGGAAAGAGAGGCCAAAAGTCTGCTGACCCGGATGGCCAGCCCGGTTCAGTGCCAACCGAACTCAGAGGGAGTGCCCTCTGACCAGGGCCAGATTCCTCGGCAAAGAAAAGCTGGTTCTGAGGAACCAATTCCAGTAAAAAAAAGAAAATCAGCAGGTCTGGAGTCCAAAATTCCTTCTCTAACTGCTGCAGAGATAGAAAAAGCCATACAAATTGTCCAGTCACTGTCTCAGGGTCCGTCCGAACCACCACTATCTGGTAAAAGGTCGGTTCGTCCGGTCCCAGTGGTTCAGGATTATGATATTGAGGAATTTTATGAGCCAGAGGAGGGGGAGGAGGATTATGAACAGTATGAATGTGGCTGGGAAGGTCTGGGTGTGCCCATTGAACCGGACATCTCCCCAGACAGACCTTTAGAATCTTCCCCTATGCTGTCTGAGTCCCCATCTCATTTTATGTTTTATAAAAAAGTTGCTGAAACCCTCCAGCTTCCTTTAGAAGAGGCTGTGGATGAGCAAGAGGAGCCTGATTTTGTAGAAATGATGGCTATTCAGAGTCTAGGAGATTGTCTATTCCTTTACATAAGTCTTTTAGGAAACAAACAATTAAAATTTTAAAAGCTCTAATTCTGTGCCTCCTGTAGATAAAAGATGGACAGAAGGTATACATTGTCAGGCCCTGATACAGAATTCCTTTCTCAGCAATGCAGTCATGTTGGGTAGTTCAGGCTGCTGCCTGTGATAAAGCTAATATTCCTTGGCTTCACATCCTCCTGACAAGGATTCCAGGAAGATTGATGCCATGGCAAAAACAGTATATGGCAGCCTCTCTGGGACTCAGGCAAGCAAATTGTATGGCTTATGTAGCTAGGTATCAGAAATCTAGATGGGATACTGTTATGCAATTGGCCAAGCAGGCCCATGGCCAGCTGGCTAGTGAACTAGAACAGGTGGCTGCTGATGGCATTGAAGCCTCTAAGGTTCAGTTTCATGCTGCTGTGGATGTAATGATGTTTCCTCTAGGGTCATGGCCACATCTGTAGCTTTTCATAGGTTGGCCTGGCTCAGGTGTACTAGTTTGTCACAGGATACCCAGACTAAGGCTATGGATTTTCCTGTGGTGGGAAATTCTCTGTTTGGAGAGCAGACCGAGAACTACATGAAGAAGATGGATGAATATAGGACTACTTACAAGAGTGCCCAGGCTAAGGAGCGGCAAGCCACTCCTCAAAGGCATGCCCCCAGGGGTAGGGGTAGGCCTTTTCACAGGCCTTTCTACCAGACTCAGGCCTCCTCTGCCTATGCTCAGAGGGGCTTCTTCAGGGGCAGACGAGGGGTGGGCAGACCTCCCACCCCCCAGCCTAAAGCTCCTGAGAAACAGGTACCCTGATGGGGTGCCCATGGCCGATTCTCCTGTACCAGTGGGGGGCAGGCTGGCTTACTTCAGTCAGAATTGGGCTTCTTTAACCTCAGACAAGTGGGTTCTGGAAGTAGTAAGCCAGGGTCTGGTTCTCAGCTTCAAAAAGTTTCCCAAGTTGAGAAGCAGACTTTTCTACCTGCAAGTGCTTCAGAGACCGCCTGGAAACAGAGGTCTCTTCCTTTAGATCGAGAGTAGAAAGGGTTCCTCCCCTACATCAGGGCAGGGGTCTGTATTCCAGATACTTCCTTACCCCAAAAAAGACAGGAGAATGGCGGCCCATTTTAGATCTCAGATATCTGAACAAGCATCTTTTGAAACCAAAGTTCAAAATGGTAACTCTGGCAATGATTTTACCTTCCCTAAGGCCAGGGGACTGGCTAGCCTCCCTGGACCTCAAGGATGCCTATTTCCATGTCCTAATCAGAAGATCCCATCGAAAGTACCTCAGATTCGAACTGCCCTCAGGTCATTACCAGTTCAGAGCAATGCCCTTGACTCACCTCTGCTCCAAGGGTATTCACAAAGTGTCTAGCAGTGGCAGTGGCCCACTTAAGGAGGCAGAGGATTGCTGTTTTCCCTATCTAGACCACTGGCTCATTGTAGGCCAGTCCCCAGAACAGGTAAAATCTCACCTGCAGGTCACCCAGCAGCTTCTCACCTCCCTGGGTTTCTGCTAAACCTACCAAAGTCGGTTCTGGAACTAGTCCAGGTACTCACCTTTATAGGGGCAGAATTGGACACAAAGCTAGCCAGAGCCTTTCTTCCCCCAGAAAGGGTAAGGAATTTAGTGGCTCTGGCCTCTTCCTTCACTCTGCAGGTCTCTCAACCAGCAAGACACTTTCTGCAGCTCCTGGGGCACATGGCTGCATCCACAGCTGTTGTGCAGGGAGCCAGATTTCAGATGAGAGACATTCAGTTTCACTTGAGAACCTTTTGGTCTCAGAGAAGAGACCCCCTTTCCAAGTTGGTCCCAGTGACTCGAACCTTGATCCTAGCTCTCCAGTGGTGGCAGGATCAGAGCAATTTAAGAGCGGGGGTTCCCTTCATTTCCCCTTCTCAGGAACTCAGAGCTGTCTTTTTAGCTCTTCAAGCTTTTTCTGCATCTGTCCACGACAAGGTGATACAAGTCAGAACAGACAACACCACAACAATGTGGTACATCAACAAACGGGGGCACTCGGTCTTCGGCCTTGTGCACCGAGGCAATGAAGTTGTGGTCTCTGGCCTATTCCCTGAACACTTCCCTCATAGCAGTTCATCTTCCAGGGAAGGACAATGTCCTAGCGGATGCCCTCAGCAGGATTTCCCAGGGCCATCACGAATGGTCCCTGGATCCTCAAGTGCTGGGGATAGTTTTTGCCAGGTGGGGCATCCCTCAGATAGATCTTTTTGCAGCCCCAGACAATCACAAACTTCCTCTGTTCTGTTGCAGGCCTCCAGTGCTGGGCTCAGTTCCCCTGATGCCCTTCCTCTGGATTGGGAGGGGAAGTTCCTCTATGCTTCCCCCTTTCCTCTCCCATTCAAAGTACTAGTCAAAATCAGATCTCAGCCTTGCAGGGTGATTCTGATTGCCCCGGATTGGGCCAGGCAGCCCTGGTACCCACTCCTTCTGTCTCTGACAGTCCATCTTCCCCTGTGCCTCCCCAGGAATCACAATCTGTTGACTTGTGCCCGGGAAGGGTTTGGTATCCGGACCTCAAATCCCTCAACCTCAAGGCCTGGCTCTTGAGGAGTTAGTTTGCTGATTTACACCTCTCTCAAGGTGTTCTTGAGATCCTAAAGGCTTCCAGAAAGCCTTCCACTAGGGCTACTTATAGTTCTAAATGGAAAAGGTTTTCCATTTGGTGTGCTGGAAAAAATATTTCCCCAGAATCTGCTGAATTGCTCATTTTGTTAGATTACATGGTACATCTCAATTCCTTGGGTCTCAGACCAGCTACCCTGAGAGTTCATTTGGCAGCTGTCTGCTTTTGTGTCAGCAGGAAAGTCATCCCCTCTTTCCTCTCATCCTGTTTTCCAAGTTTTTTAAGGGATTACTCCATACTAATCCTCCCTTTCGGGAACCGGCCCCTGCTTGGGACCTTAATGTTTGCATTGCCCAGTTAATGCAACCCCTTTGAACCTCTGTCTTCTGCAGAGCTTAAGTACCTAACTTGGAAAACTGTTTTTCTAGTGGCTATCACTTCTGCCAGCCTTGTAAGTGAATTGCAAGCCTTGTCAGTGGAGACTGACTATTTCTTTCCACAGGGATAAGGTAGTCCTTAGGACTAATAGGAAGTTTTTCCTAAGGTGGTTTCAGATTTCCATCTTAATCAGTCTATCTCCTTCCAGTATTTTTCACTGATCACTCCTCTTCGGGTGAGAGAAGGTTGCACAGCCTGGATGTTAAGAGAGCTCTTAGTTATTATATAGAGCATACCAAAGGTCACAGGTTGAATCCTCCAACTTTTCCTTACCTATGGTGAAGTTGGGAAGGCAAACCTGCCACTAAGAGATCAATAGCCAGGTGGATTGTCTCTTGTATCAATTTTGTTATCAGAAAGTGGGCAGAGCCCCCGGTTTGAGGGTCTCATTCTACCAGGGGTATAGCTGCAGTCTCTAGCTGCTGCCAGAGATATCCCTTTATTAGAGATTTGCCAGGCTGCTACTTGGAAAACAGTACACACTTTTACAAGCATTACTCCCTGGACGCCCAGGCGAGGAGAGATGCTGCTGGCACAGCTGTTCTTCAGAGCCTATTCCCTAAGTAGGTTCTGCCCTCTCCATGGAGGTACTGCTGTGTATTCTGCTAATGTCTATAATATAGCAAGACTTCATGTTGTTTGAAGAAAAAATTACTCACCTTAGTAATGTTGTTTCTTCTAATGGAGTCTTGTTATATTATGGACCACCCCAACCTGCCCCTCTCAGAACCTCTACTTGGTGGGGGTGCGGGCAACAGTGGGGCACTACTATGTCCTGTTAGCATTTTGTCCCCTTTGGGAGTGTGTATGTATGCGTGTGTGTGTTTTATTATACTTATGTTCCATTTTCATATTATTAGAATGGTGTTAGTATTTCTGGTCCCCTGACTTGAGTCTTGGGTGTTGGGACCATCAATGGTTGTTATTATTTAGGTAGCCATTTGGCTAATGTAGGTTACAGCTTCACACAGACCTTAGTGAGTTTGGCTCGTAAAGATCTGACAGTTCAAGTTTGAAATGACACAGATAGAGCTGCTCTCGTGCAAAATTCTATTTTGGAATGGTTTTAACCATTTCACTCCGGGGCAGTTCTAGAGCTGGAACAAACTGCTAATGCCTATAATATAGCAGACTCCATTAGAAGAAACAACATTACTAAGGTGAGTAGTTTTTCTTCTGCACCCTGTTCCTCCCTGTAAGATACTTGTATGTCTCTATCATCCCCTCTCGCCTCCTCTCCTCCAGGGAGTACATGTTCAGTTCCTTCAACCTGTCTTCATAGGACTTGTGATGCAATCCATGCACCATCTTTGTTGCCCTCCTCTGAACCTTCTCTACCCTGTCTATGTCCTTACGTAGGTATGGTCTCCAGAACCGTACACTGTACTCCAGGTGGGGCCTCACTAGTGTCTTGTATAGCGGAATTATGACCTCCCTTTTCCTGCTGGTGATGCCCCTGCCTATACATCCCAGCATCCTATTTGCTTTACCTGCTGCCTTGTCACACTGTTTCCCTACCTTTGAACCATACACTACCATAACCGTAACCGTACATGTGCTGAGAAAACTGTTGAAAAATGCCTGTATAAGGCTAAAGAGAAAACTATCTCCATTTAAGGGTCCCTCAAGTTCTGAGCAGCCGACACCCTAAATTATTGTCGGTGAAACCACAACTACTACTGTAACTGCTACTCCTGAGATGGCTACACAGGCAGTTCCTAAGAGGCTTGCCGAACTGATTAACTCCCCAGTTCTCTCAAAGAAATCAAAGAACTAAGCATACAGAACCCCGTGCTGGAGAGCATTTGGGGACTTCAAACAACATGAGGTCTTGCTGTATTCTGACAATCTGCAGTTAGCTCCAGCCTTTGAACTGCCCTGGAGAGTAGAGGGTTAATTTTTCTGTGCAGTGCATAGAACGTTGAGCTCAAGCTCTGTTGAGGTCTCCATCTGCAGCACTTTGAAACCCAACCATCAGATTCTTTACTCCACCTCACTGAACAGTTGCTCCGGAGATTCCTCCTTCTGCTCTGTTGAAAGTCGGTTCAAGTTGTCTGTTTCATTCTGAACTGATTTCCGCATTGTCTGTTCAGCTCTGTCTGTGGTACCTTGAGTACTTTAGATAGTTTCTGTGTTTACTTTGTGGAAATTGTAAAACTGTGTTTTGATCGGTTCGGCTGAACCGTTCCAATATATTGAATTCTTGTGTTTTTCTTTAGTGTGTGGTTACCGGTCCTTATCGGTTTTAAAAAAGTGTTTTAACGTTTTTTTGTTTTTTTTTTCCCCAATACCCTTAACACAGTTAGAAACTGATAAGGGAGTTTTGCCTGGTGGTTGCCGAAACAAGGGCAAGTTTGGTTAGGTTGGCCATGTCTGAGAAACCCAAGAAAATATCCGGACCCACTGGGTTTCAACACTGCAGTGAGTGGGGGGGAGGGCCTTGCTAAGGCCAATCCCCACACCACTTGTGTTTGTCTGGGGTTTGACCACCTCCATACAGACTGCCATATTTGTAAAAACTTTCCTAAGACTATCCTGGAGAAAAGATTAGGTAGACTTAGGGAAAAGGAGGCAGAGAAGTCCGCTGACCCGGATGGCCAGCCCGGTTCAGTTCCAACTGAAGCAGGAGTGACCTCTGACCAGGGTGATACTACTTCGGGCAAGAGGAGAGCCAATCCTGAGGGATCTGTTCCTACGAAAAAGAAACGTCAAGACAAATCAGCCGGTTCATCCAGTGGTTCATGTTCCGACTGCTGATGAGATTGCCCGAGCGATTCGGATTGTTGAATCGCTTCGCCCGGTTCCGTCCGATCCAGCTCCGTTAGCTAGGGGTTCGGTTTGGTCGGTTCCCCTCGTTCAGGATTATGCCCCTGAAGATTTTTATGAACTGGAATTTGAGGAGGAGGGGGATTATGAGCAAGATGAGTGTGATGGAACAGAAAGTCTGGATGTGCCCATTGAACCGGACATCACCCCAGACAGACCTTCTGGTGTTTCCCCTCCTAGACTGAGTCCCCTTCCCACTACCTGTTCTACAGGAAAGTGGCTGAAACTCTCCAGCTCCCTGTGGAGGAGGCTACAGAGGATCAGGTGGAGCCTGATTTTGTTGAAATGATGGAAATCCCAGAGTCCAGGAGGCTGTCTATTCCCCTACACAAATCATTTGGGAAACGGACACAAAAAATTTTAGTCTCCTAATTCTGTACCTCCTGTTGATAGAAGAATGGACAAGAGGTATACCTTATCAGGTTCAGACATGGAGTTTTTCTATCAGCAATGCAGCAATGTTAGGGTCGTGCAGGCTGCAGCCTGTGACTGGGCAAATGTTCCCTTGGCTTCACACTCCCCAGATAAAGACTCTAGGAGGATGGATGCCTTGGCAAAGAAACAATACATGGCATCCTCTTTGGGACTCAGGCAGGCTAATCATATGGCCTGTGCAGCCAGATCTTACTTCGAGATACAGCTCTTGCAGCAGGTTACACCATTAGGACTGAAGCCATCAGGCGCCAGGACCCCATGGAAATTTTCTAGCTAGCAGTCTTCTGCGGGGACAGACTCCGACATCGGTCCCGCCCCCGACGTCAGGCGTAGTACATAAGGAGGCGGTCCCCCCACAATCCTCAGTTCTTTTCCCGCCGTCGACATTGCAAGCATCGGCCTCTCGATCACTTTCTTGCGTGCAACGACTCAGAACTACGACGTTATCTCTTTCTTGTATGGATTTGGATTCATCTGATGTCCTCTCCAAACACCTCTCTGGAAGGTCACTCATTGAAGTGTGCCTGCAGCAAACAGATCCCCTACAAGGATCCTCACTCAGCCTGTGTGCGTTGTCTAGGCCCAGAACACGACACCAAGACCTGCTCCTTTTGCCTGGGCTTTAACAGTCACACCAGGATCCGCTGTCAGAAGGCCCTTCAAGCGTTTCTCTTTGAGGAGAAACTAAAGACCATGGATAGGGAACCTTCCTCTGGGGGGAGTCGTCAGGGAAGACCCACAAACACTGGGGAAAAATAAGGGGAGAAGGAAAGACCCTGGTCCCTGGCGAGGGCCTCTGACTCCTGAAGCTCCGGCTCGCGGTCAGACTGCTTTCCTTCCAGGGCTCAATCTCAGCCTTCCCCGGTTCAGCTCAGATCCCCCAGTGGCTCCTCCTTTCTGCAGCCTTTCAACACTTCTAGGCCTTCTGCTTCATCCACTCCTTCTAAGGCCTCGTCCAAGTCTGGGGAGCTCCACAAATTTTCCTCCCGCCGTCGAGATTCCGACTCCAGGTCGGTGTCCCAGCCTCCGCGTCGATCTGACTCAGTCCCCCGTAAGACTAAGGACCTGATGTCCCTAAAACGGACGCCAGACCCGTCAGCCAAGCATCACCGGCACTCCCAGGAGCCAGCGACAGCAAGACACCCGTCGCCGGCCAGGCGTTCGCCTTCCAGGGCGTCGGCCAGGGGACCGACGTCTGCTACCCCAGAGAGGAGGACTGCACCACTGTCGCCGGCTGACGTCGGTTGGAAGGAATCATCGGAGGAGGATACCACTCAGCCAGAGGACCAGGCGGGTGACACCGGAGTCGTCTGACTCCCACAGGAACCTTCCCCGGTGCAGGAGACCCCCGGGGACCTGGCGACAGGCCACCGGCGCCCGGCCCGTTGTTGGGCCTGAATTTGGCAGAGGTAAAGGAGCTCTTTACCTTCTGGTGGGACACCATCAGGAAGGATGTGGTCTCCACACACCCCCTTCCTACTCCGGCTCAGCCTCCACCCACTCATTCACCGCCTGTGCCCCCTCCTCCACCCAAGGGGCCCATAGGACGGTCACCAACCCCCAAGGAGCCAACACCTCCTCCTAGGGGCAGATCCTCAGATAGAAGACCTCCTCAAGATCCACTTCAGGGTCACCTAGCCCTAAGAGACCCAGACAACGCCGGTACACCACTTCTGCGGAGGATTCTAGATCTGACACCTCAGGATGCTCCAGATCTCCTCCTTCCATCAGCATTCCCTCCCAAGACCCACACGACCTCCCCAGGTCTCCTCCGGATGATCCTTCCTTTGCGGAGATCATGAGGCACATTCAGGAGAATATGGGGTGGGATGCTGAAGAGCTTGACCCCGAGACACGCCTTGCCTGCTACCTTCGGCAGAAAGGCATAAAGCCTGTGGTAGTGCCACCCTTGGTGGACACAATTGCGGACGTCACCAAGGCTGCGTGGAAACATCCGCATTCGACTCTGGCAGTACCGAAGAAGGCTGACTGCCTATACAAGGACCCGAGGGAGAACCAGTATCTGTCGAACCATCCTCTGGCTGATTCCCTGGTCATCACTGCCTCACATGACCGGTCTCTGAGACCTCAGCACTTGAGCACACAGCCACCGGACCCGGAATCCAAGCACTTGGATGTCCTGGGTAGGCACACATACGCGGCTGTGACTTGCGCCATCAGGTCTCTGAATTACCTCACCCACATGGTTCAATTCCAGAACGCACTGTGGGAACAGGGACAGGACCTGGTTGAGAAGATGCCTGGTGGTCAAAAGGAGTAGCTTTTGAACAACCTCCGTACGGGTTTGGATGTGGGGACCCAGGTGCTCAGAGCCGCATATGACTCTGCGGACTCTTCGGCCAGAGCTGCAGCCTCAGGCATGTGTCTCAGGAGACGCTCTTGGCTCCGTGTCTCCGGTTTTACCCCGGACATCCAGAAGAACATCCTAGACGTCCCTTACAACGGTGAAGTCCTTTTTGGTGAAGCCTCTGAGAGGGTGATCACCAAACTTCAGGACGGAGGAAAGGCAGTTAGATCTGTCCAGGCCATGTACAGATCTCGACCTAGTTCCTTTCGTAGGAACCAGAGTTGCTTTTGTGGCCGGACAGAAAGGCAACAACCACGTTCCAGTCAACAGCAGAGGGGCTCTTTTACCCAAAAAGCCCAGGCCAAGTCATCCCCAGGCAGAGACCGAGTCGTAAAGTCGGCCCAGCCTATGGGATCTAATGCTGCCACAGCATGACTCCTTCCTGGCCCCCACCCTTCCTCAGGATCAATGGGAAATGAAGGTCAGGGGTTGCATCTCGCATCACCTGCCAGGGTGGCGGTCGATCACCACCGACAGTTGGGTGCTGCAACTGGTCGAAAAAGGCCACTATATAGAATTTGTAGGCAACCCACCTACAAGATCTCCCCAGCTTTACCGCTACTCGGGTCAGCACGCCCTGCTCATACAGCAGGAGGTGCTCACGCTTCTGGACAAGGAAGCCTTAGAGCACGTTCCAGAGAAGGCTAGGGTATTCTCACTTCTTCCTGGTTCCAAAGAAAACAGGGGACCTCCGTCCAATTCTGGACCTCAGCGACCTCAATCTGTCGGTCATTTACAAACACTTCCGCATGGTGACCCTTCTGGGCCTAATTCCCATGCTGAAGCTGGACACCTTTCTTGCATCTTTGGATATGCAGGATGCCTACCTGCACATTCCCATTGCTCAAGCGCACAGGAGGTTCCTGCGGTTCGAGTTTCAGAGCTGCCATTATCGGTTCCGAGCTCTTCCCTTCGGGCTGTCATCGGCATCTCGCGTTTTTACGAAGTGCATGGTGGTCGTAGCGGCGTCTCTGAGGAGACAAGGCCACTACGTGTTCCATTACCTCGACGACTGGCTTCTCATGGCTCCTCCAAGGAGGCTCTGATGATTTGCCATTCAATGCACCCAGTCCTTTTTTCAATCACTGGGTATCCTCATCAATTACGAGAAGTCTCTCCTGGTACCGTCCCAGAAACTGCAGTTCATAGGAGCAGTTCTGGACACCATCAGAGGGAAAGCCTTTCTTCCCTCAGACAGAGCGGAACACATCAGATCGCTCATCAGGGACCTGTCGGTGAGGAAGATCGTTACGGCAAGACTGGTCCTTCGCCTGCTTGGACATATGGCTGCGGCCATTGCAACAGTCATGATGGCACAGCTCCACAAGCGGGTAACCCAGTGGATAAGGGTGCAATGGGAACAAAGGCAAGACCATCTGCAGCAGCCAATTTGAATTACGAATGCCGTGATTCGGGATTGGCAGTGGTGGCTAGATCCGGAGAATCTCTCAACGGGGGTTCCCTTCACAGCGTTGTCTCCGATTGTGACTCTCTCCACAGACACCTCAAGTCTCTGGTGGGGAGCACACCTAGATGGTGTGCGGTCTCGGTGCATATAGACAGCCCAGGAATCTCATCTCCACATCAACATTTTGGAGATGAGGGCAGTACTTTACACTCTGCAGGCCTTCCAGTCGGAGATTCCACCGGGTACTCTCCTGTTACAGACAATACCACGGTGATGTATTACCTCAACAAACAAGGAGGCACTCACTCCTACCTGCTTTGCAGGGAGGCCTTAAGTGTGGGAGTGGGTAGTGTAACATGGCGCAAACCTAATTGCAGTACACGTCCTGGGAGTGGACAACACTGTCGCAGACAGTATGAGTCGTTCTCAGGCCAGGGTCCACGAGTGAGAACTTCTACAGGAGGTGGCAGAGGACCTGTTTCACAAATGGGGCACTCCAGAGTTGGACCTTTCACATCCCCATCCAACGCAAAACTGCCCAATTTTTGCTAGCTAGATCCAGGGCCTGGTGTTTTCTGGCAAGACTCATTGTCCCTCTCCTGGGCGGGCAGATTCCTCTGTGCCTTCCCTCCTTTCCCATTGATCCAGAGAGTTCTCTTAAAACTTCGCAGGGAGCGGGCGACACTCATTTTGATAGTGCCTTTCTGGCCCAGACAAATTTAGTTCCCTCTTCTACGTCAGCTATCACGGGAACCTCCACTTCCTTTGCCAATCAGCTCCCATCTGCTGTCTCAGGAGGAGGGTTCGTTAGTCCATCCAGACTTGTGTCAAGTTCCTTGAACTTGCATGCTTGGCTCCTAGAGACAGTCATGTTGCGATACGGGGTCTCTCAAGAAGTGGCAGATGTACTCTCTGCCGCCAGAAAACCGGCAACCCACGTAACGTACGCCATGAAATGGCACAGATTTTGTTTGTGGGCTGAGGCGCGCGGTTTCTTGCTATGAGAATGTCCTGAAAAGCTGGTTCTGGATTACCTGCTTTCCCTTTTTCATTCCGGATTGGCTTACTCCTCGATTAAGGTGCACCTTTGTGCAATTTCGGCTTACCATGCCCCCCATAGGCCATCGGATGGTGGCCCAATTGGACACTACTCATGCCTTTTTAAGGGGAGTCCTCCACCTTAGGCCGCCCATCAAGGATCCGATTCCTCCTTGGGACTTGCCCTTCGTCCTGGAGCAGCTTACGCTGCCACGTTTTGAACCAGCCGCGGATTGCAAGCTATGTTTTCTGTCGTGGAAAACGTTATTTTTAGTTGCGGTTACTTTGGCAAGAAGGATCACTGAATTGCATGCACTAATGTGCAAAGAGTCTTATTTAGTTTTCCTCCAGGACAGGATATCCTTGAGGGCAAATCCAAAGTTTCTGCCTAAGGTGGTTTCAGCCCTCGCCCTTAATCCGGATATCGACTTACCAGGGTATTTCCCAAGGTACACCAACCGAGGAGAAGCCCTTCTGCACACCCTTGACGTACATCGGTGCCTCAGATATTATCTGACCAGAACCAAACAGTTTCGAAAGGCGGATCAGCTGTTTGTCTCCTTCACTGTTAGAATGAAAGGAGCTCCTGTCTCTAAACAGTCTCTCTCAAGGTGGCTTATCCAGTGCATCACTGTTATGATAAGCACAATAAACCCTTACCGGGCGCGGTTAAGGGTCATTCCACGAGAGGGGTGGCCACTTTCTTTGCGACGTTAAGGAATGTCTCCATCTCGGCTAGTTGTGCTGCAGCCACTTGGAGCTCGGTGCATACCTTTATCAGGCATTACAGCCTGGACATTGCATCGAGGTGAAGAGCAGGGTTCGGCCTAGCCGTCCTTCAGGGACTTCTGTCCTAGGCTCGAGTAGGGTTGTGATCTCTACCTTTCCTCCTCCCTGTGGCGTAAGATTGCCACTATTGCTTAGAAATCAGTCCTAATGGTGTAACCTGCTGCAAGAGCTGTATCTCGGTAAGATAGTACAGTTACGTAAGAACTTACCGTAACAGTAGATCTTCGAACAGCTCTTGCAGCAACCTTCTACCCACCATCCCCTTCTTGTGGAGGTAGGTCGTAGCCAAACATCCATCTTCTGAGATGGGCCGTTCTGTTTTAAGCTTGGCCATCTGGTGGCGGATCCTCTGTCTCCTCTTCTGATGTCATCCAGCCGCGGGAGTCTCTGGCGGCGAACTGAGGATTGCGGGGGACTGTCTCCTTATGTACTACGCCTGACGGGGGCAGGACTGACGTCGGAGGCGGTCTCCGCTGAAGACTGCTAGCTAGAAAATTTCTGTGGGGTCCTGGCGCCTGACTGCTTCAGTCCTAATGGTGTAACCTGCTGCAAGAGCTGTTCTCGAAGATCTACTGTTACGGTAAGTTCTTACGTAACTGTAGTGTACCAGAAGTCCAGGTGGGACACTATACTGGCACTGGCTAAACAGGCCTTCCCCAGCTGGCCAAGGAGCTGGAGGAGGTGGCTGCTGATGGGATTGAGGCATCTAAGGTACAGTTTCATGCTGCTGTGGACTCCAGTAATGTCAAGAGTCATGGCTACATCTGTGGCTCTTTGGAGAATGGCTCGGCTCTGATGTAATAGCCTCTCACAGGACACCCAAGCTAAGATCATGGATTTCCCTGTGGAAGGTAATTCTCTGTTTGGGGAGCAGACAGAGAATTACATGAAAAAGATGGAGGAATATAGGACCACTTATAGGAGTGCACAGGCCATAGAGAGGCAGGCAACTTCTCAAAGGCAGCAACCTAGGGGCAGGCCTTTTCATAGGCCTTTCTACCAAGCACAGGCCTCTTCTTCCTTTTCACAGAGGGGGTTCTTCAGAGGGAGAGGCAGAAGGGGGATGAGCAGGGCTGCATCCACTCCTCAATCTAGGGCCCCTGCCAAGCAGACACCCTGATGGGCCTGCCCGGGTCGACTCTCCTATCCCTGTAGGGGGCAGGTTGGCTTTCTTTGTACAGGACTGGGTGTTACTTCAGACAAGTGGGTCCTGGAAGTTGTAAGCTTTCAGAAGATGAGAGCCAGATCTTTTCCACCTGCAAGTCTCTACGAAACCCTTGCCCTAGAGGCAGAGGTTTCTTGTCTTCTAACCTTCAGAGCCATAGAGAGAGTACCTACCCTACACTGGGGCAAAGGACTGTACCTCAGGTACTTCCTGACCCCCAAAAAAGACAGGGGAGTGGCGACCCATCCTAGACCTAAGATATCTAAACAAACCTCTTTTAAAACCAAATACAAGATGGTAAGTCTGGGAATAATCCTTCCCTATCTAAGGCCAGGGGACTGACTAGCCTCTCTGGACCTCAAAGATGCCTACTTTCACATTCCCATCAGGTGCTCCCACAGAAAGTACCTTGGGTTCGAGTTGTCTTCAGGCCACTATCAATTCAGAGCAATGCCCTTTGGCCTAACCGCAGCCCCAAGAGTTTTCACAAAATGCCTGGCAGTAGTAGTTGCCTTTCTAAGAAGGCAAAATATTTCCATTTTTCCATATCTGGACGATTGGCTAATAGTGGATCAGTCTCCAGACCAAGTCAAGTCTCGCCTGCAAGTGACCCAGCAAGTGCTCACTTCTCTAGGATTTCTTCTCAACCTTCCCAAGTCGGTTCTCGAACCAGTCCAGATTCTTGCCTTTATAGGGGCAGAACTAGACACACTCAGTGCAAGAGCCTTTCTTCCTCTAGAAAAGGCAAGGGTTCTTATGAAACTAGCCTCTTCCTTCAGCCTTCGGGTATCTCGACCAGCAAGGCATTTCCTCCAGCTCTTGGGCCACATGGCAACTTCAACAGCAGTGGTCCAAGGGGCAAGATTCCAGATGAGGGATATTCAGTTCCACCTGAGAGCTTTCTGGTCTTAAAGGGTTTGCTTACCAAACTGATCCCAGTGACTCTAACCTTGATCCAAGCCCTCCAATGGTGGCAGGATCAGGACAATTTAAAACAAGGTGTTCCTTTTGCTACTCAGCCTTGCTCAGTGGTCCTTACCACGGACACTTTTCTTCTGGGCAGGGGAGCCTATCTGGGGTCCCTCACTGCCCAGGGGCTGTGGTCCCCCCAAGAATCCCTTCTCTATATCAATCTCCCAGAGCTCAGTGCAGTTTTTTTTTTTGGCCCTGAAAGCTTTCTCTCGGTGAGTACAGAACAAGGTGGTTCAGGTCAGAACGAACACCACCACCATGTGGTACATAAAGCAGGGAGGCACACGGTCCACGGCCTTGTGCACAGAAGCCATGAAGTTGTGGTCCGTGGCTTATTCCCTGCAAACCTCTCTGGTAGCAGTTTACCTTCCAGGGAAGAACAATTTGCTAGCAGATGCACTGAGCAGGATCTCTCAGGGCCATCACGAATGGTCCCTGGACCCTCAGGTGTTGAATGATTTTTTCCAAGGTGGGGCACTCCAGAGATGGATCTCTTTGCAGCCCCAGACAATCACCAACTCCCTCTCTTTTGTTGCAGACCTCCAGTCTAGGGCTCAGTCCCCCTGGACGCCCTGATTCTGAATTGGGAAGGGAGGTTTCTGTATGCGTCCCCACCCCTGTTTAAAGTTTTAGTCAAAATAAGGTCCCAACCTTGCAAAGTGATTCTGATTGCTCCAGATTGGGCCAGACAGCCCTAGTACCCTCCGTTGCTGTCCCTAGCAGTACATCTTCCCCTGTCTCTTCCCAGGAATTACAGCCTGTTAACATCCTCTCAGGGGAGGATTTGGTACCCCAATGTTCAGTCTCTCAATCTCAAGGCATGGCTCTTGAAGAGTTAGAGTTTGCAGATCTGCATCTTTCCCAAGGGGTTCTGGATATCCTCAAGGCTTCTCGAAAGCCCTCCACCAGAAAGACCTATAACTCCATATGGAAAAGTTTCAGCATTTGGTGTTCTAAGAAGCATATTTCTCCAGGTACTGCTGGATTGCCTAACGGTTCTGGACTATATGGTCCATCTTAATGGCCTAGGCCTCGGAGCAGCTACTCTCAAGGTACACTTATCAGTTGTTTCTGCGTTTTTGCCTGTGGTGAAGTCTTCCTCACTATCTTCTCATCCTGTGTTCTGTAAATTTTTTAAAGGATTGCTTCACACTAATCCTCCTTTTAGAGACCCTGCCCCTGCCTGGGATTTGAATGTTTGCATTGCTCAACTTTTGCAACCCCCTTTGAGCCTATGTCTTCAGCAGAGCTTATGTATTTGACTTGGAAAACTGTGTTCTTGGTAGCCATTACTTCTGCCAGGCATATAAGTGAATTGCAAGCCCGTCAATGGAACCTGATTTTATCTCATTTCACAGGGATAAAGTGGTCCTTAGAACCAATAGAAGGTTCTTGCCCAAAGTGGTTTCAGACTTCCATTTAAACCAGTCTCTCTTCCTGTTTTCTTCACTGATCATTCTTCCTCAGGAGAGAGGAGGCTACACATCTTAGATGTTAAGAGCCCTTAGTTACTACATGGAGCGTGCCAAGGATCACAGGTTTGACTCCCTCCAGTTCTCAATTATGGAGAACTTGGAAAGGGCAAACCTGCCACCAACAGATCTGTTGCCAGGTGGATTGTGTCTTGTATACAATTCTGCTATGAAAAACTGGGAAAAACTCCACCCTCAGGCCTTAGGGTTCATTGCACAAGAGATGCAGCTGCTTCCCTGGCTGCTGCCAGGGATATCCCTCTTAGAAATGTGTCAAGCAGCCACCTGGAAAATAGTACATGCCTTTACCAAGCATTACTCTCTGGATATCCAGGTTAGGAGTGATGCTCGGTTTGGCACAGCAGTACTTCAGAGCCTATTCCCAAAGTAGGTTCTCTGTCTCCTCCATGGAGTACTGCTTGGTAGTCTGCAGATTGTCAGAATACAGCAAGACTTCATGTTTGAAGAAAAAATTACTCACCTTAGTAATTGTGTTTCCTTCTAATGGAGTCTTGCTGTATTCTGACCTGCCTCCCCTCTCAGAACCTGGTTTTGGGAAGTGGGTGGGCAGGTGCAGTGTTGCACCCTAGGGGTGCTTCAAGCACACCCTCCATTTTATCTGGGTACTTTTGTATTATGATCTTTTATTTTTGGATAGGTTTTGGTTTTGCGTTTCTTGACTTGAGTCTCCCTTTGGGAATCCAAAACTTTCTGTTGCCAGTTGGCTAGTTAAAAATGTTTACAATTTCCACATAGTGAGGGTCTGCTCATTAGAATCTGATGGTTGGGTTTCAAAGTGCTGCAGACAGAGACCTCAACCGAGCTCGAGCTCAACGTTCTATGCACTGCATCGAAAATTAACCCTCTACTCTCCGGGGCAGTTCAAAGGCTGGAGCGAACTGCAGATTGTCAGAATACAGCAAGAGTCCATTAGAAGAAACACAATTTCTAAGGTGAGTGTATTTTTCTTCTGTGCCTGCTATAAAGCCTGCCAACTCCTGAAGAAATTGCATTGACCTTAAAGGTCATTCAGGCTTGCAAGGGCTGTCTGCCTCATAGCAGCAGACCCCTGCAGAGCAGTTTGTCTCCTCTGCCCAGTCTTCCTATTAAGAAGAATGTTGTGGTTATGATGAAATGAAGGAATGGGATCCTATTGAACTTGAGGTTTCCCTTGAACAGGAGTTTGGCTCTCCCCACAGAGCATCTGAGGTTTATTCCTCACTTCACATTTCGGAGAATATCACCACCAGTGAAGTGATTGAGGATAGGGTTACCATCTTTTAAGAAGCCCAAAGTGGGACATTTCTTACTGAAACACGATTTTTCGTAGGACAATATGTAACCTCAACCAATACAACAGACTTGTTTCATAGGTTTTACAGAACATTTATTAGATCAAGATTCATATACTCTCCACAATATTAATTGTATCCAAAAATGTTGTTACTAATCAAATGCTTGTCAAGCTTAACATTAAATTCACTTATTATTTTGCTTGCCACAATTTCAATAGGGAGCTTGTTCCAAATTTTGGTTACCCTTACTGTCAACCAGTACTGTCTCCTAACTGTATTAATCCTCACTAATTATTTGTAGTGGATGTGCTCTTGTATTGTATGCTGTATGCTTGTTTTCACTAAACAATCAGAATAAAGACTAAATGTTGTAGTTTTTCAGTTCATAGTGTTTATCATTTTACGGTATTTTAATAAAAGTATCTGTTTTTTTTTTTTGCAACATTTAGAGGAAAGAAAATATTTTTTCCACTATAATGTCAGGACAAGTAGTAATTTTCATGTGTGGTGTTTTTTTTTTTTCCCCAGGACACAGCTGCCCAAATCAGTACTGTCCTGTGAAAATCGGGACAGGTGGTAACCCTAATTGAGGATCAGGAGGAAGCTGAATACTTGGAAATGATGGGGCTGACATCAGCCATAAAGCTTCTCCTTCTTGTAAATATATTTTTCAAGGAGATACTTCAAAGATTTTACAGACTCCAATCTGTGTTCCTCCTCTTGATGATAAGAGGCTGGATAAGAAATATGAGGCGAACAGTGAGGGAGCTGAAATGTTGTTCTCCCACCCTGTCCACCAGGGGGTGGTACAAGTGGCAGCCTGTGATAAGGGAAAGGTACTCTGGCGTCTCATCCTCGTGATGAGGGTTCCAGGAAAATTGACAGCATAGCCAAAGAAAAAGGATATTTATCAGCTTGCTTGGGAATCGGGCAGGCAAACTTTCAAGCCTGTGCTGCTCAATACCGTCACTATGGCAGTATGTCCTTGCTATGGCAGTCAAGGCCCAGACTCCCATGTCGGATCTAGCTGAAACCACTAAATGTGTTTTGGAAGCAGCCACATACCAGTTTCAAATGGCTGACTAATGGCACTGCTGCCAGATGGATGCAAATTCAGTGGTACAGAGGTTTTCCCGGCTGTGAGCCACAAACCTCACTCAGGATTCCCAAACCAAGGTTATGGATTTCCCAGTTGATGGTAATGTCATCTTTGGAAAAAAGATGCATGAAAAAGGTGGATGAATACAAAACCACCTACAGAAGCAGTTGTGCCCCCAAAAAGGGCTTCCCTATCCACTAATACCTATGGAAGGGGAAGCAGAGGCAGATCATTTCACAGCAAGCCTTTTTATCAGGCCATGGCTGTGCCTCAGTATCTGCAGTACCCACAGCAGGGGTACTTCCGAGACAGGGGCATAAGGAGTTCCGGGTATGGTTCCCAGGCACAGACTCTTAACAAATAGGACACCCTGACGTGTCTCCCAGGCTACCTCCCTACTACTTGTGGGGGGCAGGCCGACTCACTTTTTCCAGTCTTCGTAAAAAAAAATCCCCACAGACAAGTGGTCTTGGATGTAGCGAGTAAGGGATTCTCTGAGTTTCAAATTCTTTCCAGCATTAAAAATGAAAGTTTTCAAACCATCTGCAAATGTAGAGAGAGAGAACTCCTGGAAAAAGAGGTTCAAAACCTTTTACTGTCAAGCAGTGGAGCCTGTCCTGGTACAGCAAAAGGTACCCCAAAGAAAATGGGGAGTTCCAGCCTGTCTTAGACATCAGGGTACTAAACAGGCACTTGACACAGCCAGAGTTAAAAATGGTGACTTTGGCATTTGATTCTGCCAACACTCTAAAAAGGGGACTGGTTGGCATCACTGGTCCTAAAAGATGCCTATTTCCTCATCCCCATAAGGTCTAGTTCAGACTCCTATCAGGTCACTACCAGTTTTCAACCCTGCCTTTCAGTCTCGCTTCGGCTTCAGGAGTGTTGACAAATTGCTTGGCAGTGATTGTGGCACATCTCTGAAGACAAGGTCACAGTTTTCCCATATATAGATGACTGGCTCATGGTTGGAAAATCACCCCAGCAAATGAGGGAGAGCATCTGCAACTCACCTAGGGGCTTCTGGAGTCTCTAGGGTTCCTGATCTAAAAGTCTGTCCTTCAGCCTGTTCAGTCACTGCAGTTCATAGGAGCAGAACTAAATACCCTGCAAGGGAGGGCCTATCTGCCTCTGGGCAGGGCAAGACGTATTCCACTGATAGCAGGTTAATTCAGCCTGAATAATCCAAAATGTGCAGGAAAGCTTCTTCAGTTACTGGGCCACATGGCACCTGCCACTGGAACAGTCCTGGAATCCAGGTTCCAGATGAAGGACATCAACTTTCACCTCAGGGCACACTGGTGCCAGAGAAAGGATCCTCTGTCAACTAATTCCAGAAACAAAAAACATTGTTACTTCACCTAGAGGTGTGAGTTTTTTGGGGGTTTTTGTTTTGTTTAGATTTCACCAAGTACTGATGAGTTGAATATACTAAACCTGGGATGGATTCATCCTTGACTGTAACAGTGTCTGTAATCATTAGAGGGTCAAATGTATTATACAGCAGTATTGGGGTACTATTGTGAATCTGGCCCCCTCTGTTTCCTGTTCTTGGTTATCATTGCCCTTTCCTCTGTAATGGGTTGAAATTGGTCTGTTTGATTAGCTTGGTCACCTGTATCCATTATAGTATCAGTGGTGGTAGGTGGGGTTTCTATTTGTTTCACCATGCTATCGGTGAAATTGTGTAGTGTTTCAGTTTCATCGCTGACCATCTCTCTGTTAGAGTCTTGCTATTTCATTTTGAAGAGTATTGACTAATAAACATTTATCATAGATGAAATCAGGATGATGTTCCCCTGGGCAAAACACACGCCAATGACTGCACACTCTGTAGGGGCCTACCATTATGAAATCCATTACAGGTTAGATTTACAAATGTTTTTACTTGAGTATATAGAGTGTATATCTGTGTCCCGTTTCACCACGTGTCTGCATGTGGAACTGCACGCTTGCCACGCTCGTGTGGAGCTCCCAATAAATGGAGTTTAGGCCAGCGGAAGTAGCATGACGCCATTTCCGGTGGTCCACTTGCGCAAGTTTAAAATGCACAAATACAGATATAAAATAAGATTGCCACCTCGTGCAGTGATTAAGCTTATTTCACTTCCCTTGCAGTAAAAGACTTGACACAAGATGTTATGTGATGCTATTCTCAGGAGGATTCAGGTAGCACCTCCTCCTCCCTCCCACACTGCCTTGGGCAGGACAGTTGAGCAACACTGATAGTGTCTCTGTTTCCACGGCAACCTAGGCCCAATCCTCATCAGAGGAGTGCTTTTCTTTCACAGTGAAAACTGCAAGCAGTAATGTAACACAATTGGATCTTGTTTAAAATATAGTGGTCAGGCGCTTTTGTAGCCAGTAACGACACCAGCGCACTCTAGGCTTCTGTCTCTGTCTGTGGCCGAACCAGTGCACCTTCCTCGGAGGCACAGTCTACTAACCTCCATCCAGGGGAGGCTCCTGTACCCAAACCTCAAGTCATTCAGGCTCAAAGCATAACTCTTGAGATCCTAGAATATGCAGGCTTGCATCTTTCTGAAAGTGTCTTGGACATTTTAAGGGGTTGCAGGAAGCCATTCACTAACAAAAACTTGTGCTGCAAAATGGAAAAGGTTTTCTCTTTGGTGTTCAACCAGAGGAGTAATACCAGCACAGACTGGTGTCGCAGCTGTGCTGGACTTCCTTTTACCTATTTGCATTCACTGGGCTTGCAGTCCAGTACCTTAAACGTCCACATGGCCGCAGCATATGCTTACATTTCAGTTGGACAGAATATTTTTGTGACCCTATCCTTAAAAGGTTCTTTAAAGGCCTGGGCCCATTTCCACACCCTTTCTTCTCATTGAGAACCAGTACCAGCATAGGACCTAAATGTGTGTAGCTTGGCTCATGGGTCCCCCTTTTCGAGCCTCTGTCTCGTATAAAACAGTTTTCTTTATGATAATGACTAATGCCAGAAGAATCAGTGAGCTCCAGTGTCTATGCATTGAACATAACTACATTTCATTCTACAGCGACAAAGTGGTCCTGACAACAGTTTCTTTCTAAAGTGGTTTCTGATTTCCATTTGAATCAAACAGTTACCTTACCTGTCATTTTCACTGAAAATTCTAGATCTTATTCGAGAGGGCCCTTGCAGTAGGTATTCACCAATAGGACTAAGCCGTCTGGCATCAGGACCCGATGGAAAAATCTTCTAACAAGCAGTCTCTGGTGGAGGACCACCCCTGCGTCAGCTGACTAGCGGCACACGTCAGTATGAAGGGGTGGTCCCTACACCTGCCTTCCAGTTCTTTCCTGCTGTCTGCTTGCGAAGGTACTCCGCAGAACAGCGCTACCAGCATCGCCATTTTGGATGAGTATTTACTCTCATTACTACTTCTTCTAAGTTTTAGATTTTGTAGTTTAATCGGCTGTGTATGTCGTCCCCAGCGCCCTCCGACTCTCATAAAAAGTGTCGTGCAGATCCCAGCTCCCACATAAGGATGGCCATTGCCTGTGCCTCTTCTGTCTAGGTCCGGACCACCACATGGAGGAATACGACCACTGC
This sequence comes from Neoceratodus forsteri, assembly GCA_016271365.2. Taxonomy (NCBI): domain Eukaryota; kingdom Metazoa; phylum Chordata; order Ceratodontiformes; family Ceratodontidae; genus Neoceratodus; species Neoceratodus forsteri. Next base: position 775,122,113 of record CM057453.1, on the reverse strand, counting down.
CAAAAATTCAGTTCAGTCACCCATAAAAGGCGGCAGTGTCCCTGGAAGGCACATATTCTAAAGAAAAGATGGCCTCCATGGAAAAACAATCGACCTCTCCCGAAGGCCTCCGTAAGGAAAAAATGGACAGGGAGAAGCACTGGGACAGGGATTATTGATCCACAGCTCAGTCAAGTTCAGCTGGAGTCACGGCATTACAGGTATCTTCCCCTGTGGGGGACCGTTCTCAGACGGCTGCTTTGGTGGTGTCCAAGCGTGCACTCGGACATGACTGGAGCCTCCGAGGCAAAGGAGGCCTCCACTCCCTCTATGGCCACTTCATTCACACGGCCTGCCGGTGTGAGTGGGTCTGAGTCTGGCTCCAGCTCTGCCGCTTCCCACCTGGACAAGGCTGATAAGTTGCCTGTTGGCCAGTCAAACGCCCAGCCTGCAATCCCAGTCTGGTCCTGACAATACACCTGACATTCAGGGGTCGCCGGAGCTGACACTTGACCAGCTGCTTCCAGAGGCTCCTCCGTCCCCACCGCCTCCTCTCGGGGAGTCGGGGGGGGGGGGCCCTTCCCTGGCTGGGGATGAGGACCAAGGGACTCTTCTGCCATTGGGGGTGCTCCCCCCCACGCCAGAGTCTCCAATTCCGGATCAGACGACAGACCCTCCACTGTCTCCTTCCGGCTTGCGGGTTTCAGGTACCAGTACTACAGGTTTCCAAATTATCTGTTTGAGTCCTCTTCTTCAGCCACAGCTGCAGGTGGACTTCAAGTCGGTACTTTCATCTTGGTGGGTTGAAGCCAAATCCCAGCTCACCTCGGAAGTGAATAAACGTCAGCAGATGCCAGACCAAACGCCGGGTCCTGCACATCTACCAGAGAAGACCCCTGTGACGTTACCGAATGCCAGACCAGAACCTTCAACTGGCACTCGCCCTGGGGAATTCTTCCGACCTTTGGATGTGTCCAGACAAGTTGAACTTCCCCTTCCTCCAGTAGTTACTTCATCCTCTACGGAGTCCTCGAAACCCGATAGTGATTTCGAGCCCTCTGACCCAGGAGACTAGCCTCATACTCCAGGAGAAGCTCAAACCGAAGGAATCTCCTAAATCCTTTCCGGAGGATCCTTCCTTCCTGGAGTTATTAAAGAAAATCCACGTGGCTTACGATTGGAAGACTGTGGAGCAGGATCCCCAACGGCAAAGGTTAGCTGTACGTTTGGATCCGACGGAGTCCTCACCCACCCTGATACCACCCTGGATTGAACCTCATAAGGATCTCATTTCCACTATTTGGAAGCAGCCTTCCTGCTTAACTCCCCTCCCTTGCAAGGTGGTTAGGCTTGACCAGTCTCCAGAAGGCAAAGATTTTCTTGGCCTTCACCCTAAGGCGGATTCAGTAGTCATCAGTGCCGCTCACAACAGAACCGCTGATCCTAAACATTTGAGTTCTTTGCCCTCCTGTTAAGTAATCTAAGCATCAAACAACATGAAGTATTGCTGTATTCTGACAATATGCAGTTTGACCGACCGGTTCAACTGCCCCAGATAAGAGTTAAACTGTGCAAATGCATGGAACGTTGAGCTCGAGCTCAGTTTTCAAACCGCTGCCCTCTGTATGTTCTAGTAACTGATCAGATTCTTTACTCCTCTCACCAGTGAAGTCTCCTCGTTGTCTTCAGTTGCTGTCTTGTCGGTTTTTCGACTACAGCTTTTTTATTTTCTGTGTCAAATGTTCAGACTGCTGTCTTCGGTATTGTGTATGCTCCTAGGTTGGGTAAGTGTTTGGTTTCCGACTGGTTCCGCAACCGTGAGGAGACTGAACTTCATATTGTCTTTTCTGTCTAAATTTTAAATTTGTATTTGGAATCCGGTTCAAAGTCATGGCCAGAACAGAGTTTTTCTCTGTTCCTTTTGGCTAACGCGAAACCATTAGCCAGTTCAGGACTTTGTATCTCTGTTACCCGGCCTAACTAAGCCTTCAGGGGTAATTTTTTCTTAGATTATTTGAAGTGACTTAGTTAGGCCTGGATAAAGAAAATAAAGTAGATTGTCATTCTTGCTTAACCGAACTAAGCAAGCCACTGGGTTAAGCAGTAGATTTTAGGGTTATGTCACAAAAACCCAAGAGAAAAAACAGTCCCACTGGGTTTCAGCGCTGTACTGAGTGCGGGGAACAATTTGCTAAAGCTGTTCCATACTTAGTCTATCTGTACTGCTTGGGTTTCGACCACTTGCAAGCAGACTGAGATCTGTAAGAATTTTCCTTGGTCTGCTACTGAGAGATTGCTTAGTAAACTGAGGGAAAGGATGGAAAAGACTGCTGAGGTCAGTTCTGGTTCAACCAAATCGTCTAATCAGACAACCGATCTCTCAAGCCAGGGTGAACCGTCGATGGGTAAAAGGCGTTCAAGGTCTGTTTCTGAACCCGCTGTCCAAAAAAGCCAAGCGCTCTGATTCGGAACTGCACAAGCACTCTGTCTCAGTTCGACTGCCAGATTGCAAAGCATACGAATTGTGCAGTCTTTGCAACCTGGGTTTGGCGAACCGTCTCCGGTACCATCTGGGCAGCCAACAGTTCCGGATACCAGTTCAACTCCTTCAGGACCTATTGATCCTGAGGAATATTTTTTTTTTCTGAGAAATACAATGAGGAGGAGGAGGATGAAGGGGAGCCCATTGACCTAGAGGTTTCCGCTGACCATCCCCATTGAGTGCCCTCATAGACATGCCTCTGAAGCCACCTCCCATTTTGCTTTTATGAGGCAGGTGGCTGAGACCCTGCAGCGCTCTGTACAGGAAGCCAGGCAGGAGGATGATAAGAGGATTACAGGGAGATGATCTTCCTGTATCCCAGGGACTTTTGATTCCCATTCACAGGTCCCTTAAGAAGCAGACTTTGAAAATGCTCCAGACCCTTAGTTCTGTCCGTCCTGTAGATAAAAAAAAAAAAAAAAAGACAAAGTATGTTCTGGCTGGCAATGGCACGAACTTTTTATCCAGCCAATGTAGCCATGTGGGGGTGGTACAAACTGCAGCCTGTGAGAAGGCTGGCATCTGTCTGGCTTCTCATCCCCTGACAAGGATTCCGGGAAAGTGGATTCCCTTGCCAAGAAAACATACTTGGCATCTTCTTTAGGTATTAGGCAAGCCTCCTATATGGCTTATGCCTCCAGGTATCAGAAGTCCCTTTGGGAAGCTGTAGAACTAACCAAAAATGCCTCTCCTGAGCCCTCTGCCGATCTTGTCAAGTCTTCACCATTCATCACCTTTGGGTTATTGGCCGAGTTATGACCCTCGCAGGAGCTTTTGGGGGGATGGTGAGCCAGCCTATCGGCACTGTCCTTGAGGCCAGCACTGCGTGGCGCTCAGGGTGGCCATTGGGTGCCGTCAACTGTGCCCTCCCGCCAGTTCTTCGTCTCCCGCTGTCTGTCACCTAGTGGGACGCTTTGAGACAGAGATTTTGAGGCCTACCTTGCTATGCAGCAAATTGAATCCTTTTTTGACTCTGTGTTGATTCTTCTTGGTGCCGAAGTCCATCGGCTCCTTTCCTGCCAGTTCTGTTAGCCCACTTGACATTGCCCAGTAAGATCTTTCCATTATTTGTTTTATGTGGAATGTCGAGACTTGTTTGGTGGGGTTTTTTTTTCTCTCGTAGGTTGGAGGGCAAGAAGACTTCTAAGACGGGACAGCCCCCCATGCGGCCGTAAGTTTTCCTTCACCGACCAGCACGACTGTTGCCTGGCATGTCATGGCCCACTTCACGACATGGACTCATGTGATGCCTGTTTCTCCATGGACCGGGTAATCTAGCAATGTGTATGGAAAGTGGAGCGAGCTCCACCTACTTTCGGGGGTTGGGCGCGCACTCATTGGGCCAATCCTCATTCTCTCGGCCTTTCCTCCGGGTTCCCTCCCAGTTCTATACAGACTGATGAGGAGGGATCTTCGGCCTGTTAGCCTAGCTGTGGCTGAGGCACCTTCTGTAGTGCAGGAGGCCCGGTCTCTTCCCTCCGGGAGACAGACAGGAGGCATCGCATTGGCTATCGCCCCTTTGGGGACGAAGGCTCCCCCGGTGTTGGACCCTCGGCTCAGAAGGCCTGGGTTGGCGCCGTCCTTGACGCTGTTTCAGGCCTTGGCGCCGTGGGCTCTGTGGCGCCGCCGACTGTTCTAGCTGTGCCGTGGGAGGTTCTACAGTGCAGTCTCTGACTTTCTCTCACGTTGGTGCCATTCATAGCGCTGAGGTTGAACACAGCGCCATGTCCAGCTCTGGAGCCATTCGTTGTCGGTGCCATCGTTGGTGCAGTCTCTGTTTTCGGCGCTGCTTGTGGCACTGGGAGCACTGTTGGGGCCATTGTTGTTACCGTGGGGCCGGATGGCGCCATGTCAGACCCTGGCACCGAGGCTGCTCCCCTCGTTGGGCCATGTCCTCTCTTGCTACCGTTCACGGTGCTGTGGGGAGCACTGGTACCAACTCCGGTGCGGTCTGTTTCTGGTGCCCTATTTGGTCAGGATGGCAGTGAGCACCCACGCACTGTCTGGTCTTCAGTCTCCACCTCTTCGAAGGAGGAGTCTGACTCTGAGTCGGACAGGCAGTCTGGCTCTCTGGAGTTAGCTGCCCACATGGAGACACTGGTGGTGTCCTCAAGAGGCCGCGGCCAGTACCCTCTGAGGAATGGGTAGGGACTACTGTAGCCAGGGTCAGGGGTGCTGGCCAGCAGGCAGTGCTGCAGGCCACCATTGCTCTGCAGCCTGGCCTCGGAGGGTTCTCTGATCCTTCAGCGGTGGTACCCCGCAGGTGGTGTGCCTGGATCGCCCAACTTTGGGGCCGATTGGAGCACCCACTGGAGGGGATAGTACTGCTCCCTGGATAGCCCCTTTGGGAGCGGACTAGAGTTGCCAGTTGCCTAGGCTGGCTCTCTCTCGAGGAGGATGAGGGTACTCTCTGATTCTGAGGGGTCAATGGGTTTGAGTTCTGTCTGACTGCCTTTTTCCAGAACCCACCCATGCTCTGAGAGAAGCCGTAGTGCAGAGCTCCACTCTTCCCCTTTGGTTTGCTTGAGAGGGCTCCGTTCTTTAGAGGTAGGGGACCATCCTTCTGGACCTACACAGCCCTGGTCACCTCACAGGGGGGATTCTTCTGGGCACAGCCAAAGTGGTTCCAGTATTGTTGTTCAGCTGTCGGCTGTGGAGACTTCTGGAGTTCCTTCATCTTCTGGAGCTCCTGGTGCGCTCCCTAGCCCAGGCAGAGGTCAGTCGATTTCTCTTGTCTGCCCTGTCCCTGTCCCTCTGCCACATTCTCCTGCGCTCCCAGGCATCCTTGGTCCTAGCGGGCCTCTCTCCTGGGAGCAGTTCAGGGCCATGGCTGCTTAGTTCCCCACTTACATCAGGGCCATGGACAGCCAGGTTTTTCAACCTCCCCCCAAGCAGCCACCCTCTGAGCATTTGAGGTCCTCAGACTCCTCATCCCCCTCTTCTGGGGGAGAGGAGCCATTTGTCCAATTTTCTTCAGCTGCTGTTCTTGCGGAGTATCAGCGATTCCTCATGAGGATGTTGGAGGACCTGCACATCACCCCTTCCACTCAAAGCAATCCAGAGCACTCGGCGCACGCTTTTCTAGGCGATTTCAGTGAGGACACCCTTGTGGTGCGCCCCCCGGCCTGCTCCCTTTCAGGAGGCATCATTAAGTTCCTGGCAGAGAGCTTTCTCCAACGTTCCTGCCCCTAGGGATCTCTGCCTGCGGTATTGCGCCCCCCCCCAGTCTTAAGGTTCCATGCCTCATCCTCAGTCAGCATTGACGCAACTGGGCACTCCTGATGGGCTCCCAGATCAAGATTCCTTGGATTTTGACTTCTGGAGGAGAAGGACATTCTACTCTGCATGGTTGCTACTCTTATCGCAGCACATCAGGCCTACTACGCATCCTATGAAAAGTTCCTGTGGTCCAGGCTGGGTCAGCTCCTAGCCTCATTGCCTGACACAGACCAAACCAGACAATCTATTGCACACTCTGCATGTGGCCTGGAGCTAGCAAGGCACCAAGCAAGGGCATCATATGATGCCAATGAGGTAGCTACCAGGGTCGTAGGGATAGCGATCTGCACTAGGCGGACAGCATGGCTGCGTCTTTCCCGATTGTCACCCTTGGCCCTTTGTAGGGTGATTAACTCCGCGCACCAGAGAACCCATCTCTTCTCCTGTAGAGTGAGGCGGCATCTGTCGGGGCAACTTCCTTCCCCCTCCGGGGAGGGGGGGTCCCCATCTCTCTCTCCCCACACTCTGGCCTCTCCAGGCCCAGAAGGTTCCTTCTCTGTATGTCACCCACTGACAGCTAAGGGAATCTGTCTCTTGGTTGAAACTCCCCTTCGGGGGCTCGCATCACTAGTGATGAATGGTGAAGATTTGACACAGATAAGATATGGAAAATGACATACCTATTTAATTACAATAATCTTTCTGTGTATCTTCACCATTCATCACAATCCCACCCACCATCCCCCTGGGTCCTCGGTCTCTGGGTCCCCCTCCCTCTCTGTGTCCATTCTCGCCCCCCTCCCGATTTCTATTAGTCAGGGGCAGGGTAGGACGGGGACACACATTGGGATAATGTTTTAGAGTGTGTGGTCAGGACAGGAGGCACTCCTTCTCCAGAGCTCTGGCTCTAATCCGTGGGGTGGGAGTTGGTAGCTGCCCTCTGTCCTGTGGACATATCCTTACTTTCCTTAAGAAACCAAAATTTATTGCACCAAAAATTATTTTCCCCACAGAGGGGTGGAGAATAACCCTGTGTCCTGTCTTTCTTCCTTCCAGAATAGTCGTTTTCTGCTTTGGAGTTATTGCCAGTGATTCTGTGCCTTGAATTCTGGCAGTGAGCCTTGGCTATTCCTTGCAGTTCCTATAGAATCTGGAGACAAGTCAAGGTTAGGGGTATGGTTGTTGCCTTCTCCCCCCAACAAGCTTATCCTAAATCCTTCCTCTCTCCTTTTTCCTATTTCCAGAGATTGGGGCCCTACCAAATCATCTGTCTTCATTTTTCTGTCCTCTCGGTCGTATATTTCTCCTTTTGGTTTCTATATCCTTCGTTTGTCTGTCCCTTGGACTTCCTTGTCCCACCCTCCCAACCCTTTCGCGCATCTTTCCAGCGACTCAGAACTAGCGGGAGGGCAGAGTCGACGGTACCAAACGCCAACTCCGCAAACGCCACGCAGTGCTGGCCTTGAGGGCGGTGCCTATGGTGCATCTGCTCCGCCCAGCCCCAAAAAAAGCGCCTGCAGGGTCATGACCTCTGGCCAACAACCCAAAGGTGATGAATGGTGAAGATAGAGAAGGATCATAATTACGGTAGGTATGTAATTTTCATATCTCCAGGAGTTGGTCAACAAGGGGGTGCAGGCATCAAAGTCCCAGTTCCACATGGCTGTGGACTCTAATGATGCAGCTGTTAGGGCTATGGCATTTTCTGTATCCCTCAGGCATTTTTTCTGGTACAGGTGCACCACCCTGTTCCAGGACATGCGTAATAATGCCATGGACTTCCCCTTTTCCAGAATTCTCTGTTTGGGGAACAGACTGAGGCATATAAAGAAAATGAACGAGTACAGAGTGGCATACAGGAGTACTTCATCAAAAGAGAAGGCTGCCACTCCTCAAAAGCAGCAGGCTTGGGGCAGGGGTAAACCTTACCCAGGCCTTTCCATTAGGCCTAAGCTTTTCCTCTTACCAACATCCCAGGTGCTTCTTTAGAAGGAGGGGCAGGAGGGGTGCTGGCAGGGCCACCTCAGTCCCCCCAGTCCTGCTACCCCAGCAAAAAAGACACCATGAGGAGTCTGTCTGGGCAACCTCCACTACCCCTGTAGGAGGCAGGCTGACCTATCTCCAAGCTTGGCAATCCATCACTTCAGACAAGCGGGTCTTGGAGATAGTAGGTCAGGGTCTTGCTCTCAGCTTCAAGCTGCTTCCAAAACTAACAGGAGCTTTCAGACCTTCCAGCCCTACAGAAACAGCCCTGTTGGAGGCAGAGGCTTCCACTCTTCTACTCTGAAAGGCAGTGGAGCGGGTACCTTCTAAGAACAGGGGCAAAGGGTTATACTCAAGGTACTTCCTAGCATCAAAGAAAAATTGGGAGTGGTGACCCATTCTGGATCAGATTCAGGGGTCGATCTTAACATTGTTTTACTAGCCCGAACACTAGTGCAAATTGACCAGGGCTAGTGCAGATAACTCTACTTGTCCATCATGACTAGTGCAGATTTTCATGGCTGTTAATGAAGTTAGTCTCTACTTCAGCAGGCTGTAGTCCTCATGCTAATCTCTCTCAATGTTCAGATGGCCTGGTGTGATTAACAGCTCATTAAGAGCTGCAATTACCAGGCAGTTAAAAAGGGGGATCCCACAAAAGACTCAATGCGAGTCATTATCACTCCACTGTTAAGACTTTCAGCTAGTGTCCAGGGTGTGATCAAGGATAGAGTGCTGTTAAGTCACTAGCTTCCAGTTTTCTGAATGGGTTTGTAACAGTTTGTACCATATTAAGACCAGTGCCCCTCACTGCTCTACATTTTGAATGTCTGTATCCAACATTTCAGTGACAAAATGCGAGGAGGTAGACAGGGTTGGCCCTGCAGGTGGTGGGTTTTATCCCAGCCTCACCATAACTTCCCTCTCCCCTCCAAATCTCTCAACTGTTACTGGACACCACTGTAGACCAGACTCTGAAATAACCATTCACAGATCCACAGCTGCCATTATTGGCAAGTGTAGGTAGTCCCCAGCTCTTCTAAATGGACCATGCCAGCCATCTCTATCCATACAGTCCCACCCTTATCTCACCCAGCATGTCCTTTCATCCTGAAAAGTTTTGTATCATGTATGGTACAAAAATAAACTTTAATAAAATGTATAATTTGAAAGCTTAAAATATGCATTCCTGGGGTACAGAGATCATCCGATGTAGAAATAGTATAGCATTATGCCTGTGTACTGTTTTCCCTGGGTTGGTGAAAGGACAGTGTTAAAGAAAAATCTGTTATTGTTGGGGCACACCATATTAAATCAATGCTTTTAAAAATAAAAAAATGTCAGTTTTCTATTTCCCCAAGCCCCTTAGGTTTGTGTAGCTCCCACCCCAAAGAAATCCTGGCTCACTTGAGACTGTAGAAATTTGCAAAAGTGCAGGTCTCCAGCTGACTACAGGGCAGGGGCTGAGTATCTTTCTCTGCCTGACTCTTCATTGCCCTGTAGGGGGTGGTATTTCTCGGCTTGCATTGTTTCCTATACAAGTGATCAAAATTTGCCATTATAATTGAGGGCTAGTGCAATTTTGAATCTGCTCGTCCTGCAAAAATACATTAAGGTTGACCCCTGATCTGATTCCTTAACAGGCATCTTACAAGCCAAAGTTCAAAATGACAACCCTGGCTACCATCCTATCTACTCTCAAGCAAGGGGACTGGCTGGCATCCCTGGATCTAAAGGATGCCTACTTCCACATCCCCATCAGACAGTCTCACAGAAAATATCTTCGATTTAGACTGCCTTCAGGCCACTACCAATTCAGGGCCATGCCTTTCAAGCTGACCTCTGCACCAAGAGTATTTACAAAATGCTTGGCAGTGATAATGGTATTCCTCAGAAGACAATGGGTTTCAGTTTACCCCTATCTGGACAACTGTCTACTGGTGGGTCAATCCCCTCAGCAAGTCACAGAAGCACTAAATCTCACTCTGCACACTCTTCAGTGTCTAGGGTTCCTGGTGAACCTGAAAAAGTCTGTCTTGACCCCAGTACAAGTGTTAGGCTTCATAGGGGCAGAACTGAATACCATTCAGGCTAGGGCCTTTTTGGCCCCTGCAAGGGCACAGGCTCTTATCAATCAGGCAAAATCCTTCCACCTTCGAGCCCCTCGACCAGCAAGGTATTTTCTACAGCTTCTAGGTGACATGGTCTCCACCACAGCTGTGGTCGTGGGGGGCCAGGTTCCAAATGAGGGATATTCAGTTTCATCTGAGAGCCTTCTAGTCCCAGAAAAAGGAGCCTCTGTCCAAGCTGATTCCAGTATCTCCCACCCTTCTTTTAGCTCTTCAGTGGTGGCAGGAGATGGACAACCCCAGAGTAGGGGTTCTCTTTCTCCCGCAGGCACCCTCTCTGGTGTTGACAACAGATGCTTCCCTGCTGGGCTGGGGTGTTCACCTGGGGGGCACGCAGCCCACGGCATTTGGCTTCCTCAGGAGTCTCTCCTGCACATCGACCTTCTGGAAATCGGGGTAGTGTTCCTGGCTATTCAGGAGTTTGCCAGTCTCTTACAGAGCAGGGTGGTTCAGATTAGGAAAGACAATACCTCCACCATGTACTACATCAACAGGCAGGGGGAACAAGATCCTCACTGCTGTGCACAGAATCCATGAAGATTTGGACTCTGGCACATTCTCTGAACATGTTCCTGTCAGCAGTTCGCTTGCCAAAGAAGGACAATGTATTGGCAGATGCTCTCAGCAGGATCAGCCAGGGCCATCACGAATGGTCCTTGAACAGGCAGATCCTTATCTCAGTATTTAGGAGATGGGGGTGCCAGAGATGGATCTTTTTGCAGCCCCAGTCAGTTACCACTGTATTGCTGCAGGCCTCCACTTCAGGGCTCTGTTCCGCTGGAGTCTCTCCTTCTGGATTGGTCAAACAGGTTCCTTTATGCTTTCTCCCATTCCCTCAGATAGCCATAGTCCTGGTCAAACTGGGGTCTCAGTCTGTCACCATGATTCTCGTAGCCCCAGACTGGTCCAGGCAGCTGTGGTACTTGATGCTACTGTCTGTCGGTGACTACTCCCATTTCTCTCCCCAGAAGGTACAACCTGCTGACATCCTCTCATGAGGAGGATTGTGTACCCAATCTTCAGTATCTTCCCCTCAGGGCTCGGCTCTTGAAGACCTAGAATGTGCAGATTTGCATCTCTGTCTGATCTAGATATCCTGAAGGGGTCCAGGAAACCTGCTTCTAGGAAAACATATTCCTCTAAGTGGAAAAGATTTTCTGTCTGGTGTTCCCAGGAAGACCTGGACCCTCAGCAAGCTGGTCTCCCAACACTTTTGGATTACCTGGTACACCTCCAGTCTCTGCATCTGCAGCCGTCCACCTTGAAGGTACACCTGTCTGCTGTGTCTGCTTATCTTTCAGCAGGGAGGGGCTGCTCCCTGGCTGCACATCCAGTTTAAAAAGGGTTTTCCAAAGGGTCGCTGCATCTTCACCCTTCACACAGGGAACCTATCCCTGCATGGGACCTGAACATATGCATAGATCAGCTTATGCAGGCTCCTTTTGAACCCGTTTTCTTCAAAACTCAAATTTCTTACTTGGAAAACTGTTTCTAGTGGCCATTACTTCTGCCAGAAGGATCAGTGAGCTTCAGGCCTTGCCAGTGGAGCCCAACTATATTACACCCCACAGGAATAATATTGTGCTCCAAACTAATAGGACATTTCTCCCTAAGGTAGTTTCTGATTTCCATCTTAATCAATCCATTACTGTGCCTGTATTTTGCTGAGAGCATTCCAGTTCAGGTGAACGCAGGCTCCACAGTCTGGATGTAAAAAGAGCATTCACCATTACATAGATAGGACAAAAGAATTTAGGAAGGAGTGTTCACAACTTTTTTTTTTTTTTTTTACCTATGGTGTAGTGGGTAAAAGCAGGCCAGCTGCAAAAAGGACCATAGCCAGATGGATTGAGGCTTGTGTCCAGTTTTGTTACAGTAAGCTGGGTAAGGACCCACCAGCAGGCCTTGGGGCCCATTCCACCAGGGGGATTGCTGCCTCAGTGGCTCCTGCTAGGGAAGTCCCCTTGCTTGAGATCTATAAGGTGCCACCTGGAAGTATGCCCATACATTCACTAAGCACTACAGCCTGGATATTGACACTAGGAGCGATGTCCGGTTTGGAACAGCAGTACTGCAGAGCCTATTCCCCAAATAAGTTCTGTGCCCACCTCCAGGGGGCACTGCTTTGTAATCTGCATATTGTCAGAATACAGCAAGACTTCATGTTTGAAGAAAAAAATTCTAGGATTGTGGATATGTTCATCCACACTTATTAGCATGTCCCTTTCCCTTTAAGGATCACCAGAAGTCTTCAAGCTGGCTCCTCTGACTCACCTGGGTGGTATAACCCTCGGCTCCACCCCATGGCACCAGATTTTCCTTTCTGCTGGAAGATTTAGGTTGCCTCCTTCATGCTCTTGCATTTTGTAGGGCCTGGCTTCTAAACCTTCGGTTATTCCGAAACTTTGTATAGTTCGCTTTAGCGACCGAGACTCCTCTGCTTCAATTATGGAAGACAAGTCTTTCCCTGGATTTTGCTGGTGTTTGTGCGGCCAGAGAATGTCATGCACCGATCCCCACACCATTTGCATATACTGCTTGGGTGTCGGCCATGACACCTCGTAGTGCGACTTCCGTCTTGCATTTTATCCTAACATACTCGACCATCTTACACGCCTGAAGTTGTGAGGCTGGAAAAATGGAATCCTCCAGTGAAATCGAAGGCGGCTTGTTGAGGTTTCTCATGGCCATGGATCGGCCGAAAGCAATTCAATGCATGCACCTCGAGGAGAAAGCGGCTCAGATGCAGAATCTTCCTCTCGGAGCTTCTTCGTTCTGCTCAACTTGGGCTCCACTTTCTCAGTTTCTTCCGAGAGTTGTGCCAGTCTCTCCTGACTGTGGAAGGGGGTTCTGTGGGCACGCAGCTCCTCTCTGTCCCATAAGCGGGAAAAGGACCAGGGATAGTCTGTGTCACGAAGACGTTCTTGGGATCAGGAGAGATCTCAGTCCCAGGAACTGTCAGTCTCTACTTTGGTCGAAATTGCTGCTTCGGCTGTTGGTTTCTTGCTTTGCTGCCTGACCAGTCGACTGAAGTGTTGATCACTGCCTAAATAGTCATCGACCCGCTGGTTCCAGATAGGTAAAGATTCTCTCAATTGACCTCGTACTTCTTTCTTTCCTGACGAGAAACCCAGCCCGCTGCAATCCCATCAAGGAAGTGGTCTCCGACCCCGGGAAATCACCGATCCTACTAGTGTCTCCTGAGCGACTGAATTGTCCCGTCCGATCTCGATTGAGGTCTAGGACCCCCTAGACCGACAGGTCGAGGAACAGCCACAAGTGCTCAAAAGTTGGAGACGCCATCGGTCGTCCTCCTCAGATGAGAGGCTCTGGCAGAAACTCAGACGCTACGAGGGCCTCGTGGCAATGGCTAGTTTTGTCCGGGCACAAGCCAACCCTGGCTTCTACCCCGGCTATCACTTGGCTTTTGCCTCCCAGGCCATAGGAGACTCCCTCGGAGCTGATTGTTTCCCCTGCCCGCAGAGCCGGTGAAACCTCTTGTTCGACCTGCACCGGTTTCTCCACCAATTGTTGTGGAACCACTGCCCAAGCAAGCTGTGGGAGCGGCTTCTTCTAAGGGAGATGGACCAGACGCCGGGCTTCCCCAGCATCTTTCGGTCACTGTCACCCTGGACTGCCCTCGGAGGGTCGAAGGTGACCTGGGCAGTAGACTGTTGTATCCGTATTCCTCTGAGTCTGAGACCAGCCTACATTCTTATCCTAGGGATGACTAATCAGCTGGTAGGATAGAGACGGAGGAAGGTCCTCTGTCTTTTCAGAGCATTCTTCGCCTCATCTCTTGAGTGTACAGGGATGCCCCTAGAACCTATCATAAAAAGGCGGAGTACTGTCTCACGGACCTCCTCAAGAGAGGAGATACCCTGATGGAGGCCTTTCCGGTGGCTGAGGCCATAGTTGGCATGGCTCTAGAACTTTGGCAGCACTCTGCCTCTTGTCCAGCTCCATCTGACCATATGGCCCGCAAGTATGCGGTGCCCATGGGGTCCTTTGCAGGGTTCACAGAGCATCCTTCGGCTGAGAGCCTGGTGACCGCCTCTGTGTTCAGGCATACTGGCAGTTCTGCCGACACTGACCGACCTCCCGAGGAGGAATCCAAAAACTTGGATCATTTTGCTCAAAAGGTCTGTGTGGCCTCATCTTTAGGCCTCCGTCAGGCAAGTTCGGCCGTCGTCATGGCACACTTCTCCCATGCCCTCTTGAGGTCGCGGGATGAAGTCCTCCCACACCTCTCCCCAGACATGCAGACCATGGTCAAGCAGGTCCGGGATCAGGGCTGGGCTTTTGCCAAACCGCAGCTTCAGACCGCCCTCGACATTGGGGATTCTTGTTCCCACTTGATGGCAGCAGCAGTTGCCTCTTGCCGCAGGGCTTGGCTGAGACTCTTCTCTTTCCCGGGACATGCTCAACACAAACTAGCTGATGTGCCTTTCTTGGGCACTGACCTTTTCGGCCCAGGTGTGGCTGGTCACCTTCGGCATATTAAGAAGTCTAATGCCACCTTGGATGCTACTTCTGCTAAAGGTTCTTCGAGTAAGAAGCAGCAGAAGAAACCTTTTTGGCACTTTTCCCCTGCGGCCCAGCAACCCTCCTGTCAAGGAGGGCAGCAGCAGGCTCAAGCTTGGTGCCCCCGGCCCGGGCCCTCCCAGGTCTGTAAAGGAGGCAGAGGTTCAGGTCCTGGATCTCCTCCTCCAAGCCTGCTCAGTGATGGGTCAGGGGCTGCCACCCCCTCTACCGTAACGCCAGCTCTGGGTCCTCCGGTGGGGGGCTGGCTCTGCCTCTTAATTTCCACCTGGTCTGCTATCACCACAGACAGGTGGGTTTTGGAGGTGGTCGGTCAGGGATTGCCTCTGGAATTCGAGCAGTACCGTCCAAGCCAAGCCTGTGCCCCTCGTAAGAAGAGAGTATCTGTCCATACTCAGTAGGCTCTCTGAGACATCGCTCAGTTCCTCCTCAAGGGATGGTGGATTCTCCAGCACACCCAGTCTCCAGGTACTTCCTGGTGCCCAAGTGGACTGGGGACTGGCGCCCCATTCTAGATCTGCACGACCTGAATAGGTTTCTCAGGTTACACACATTTTGGATGGTTACTCTGTCCCAGATCATACCATTCTTGGAGAAAAACATGTTCTGTTCACTGGACCTGCAGGATGAATTCTTTCACATCTGAATCAGTCTGTCTCATTGATGGTTCTTCAACTTCAGAGCCGAAGGGAGCCTGTACGAGTTCCGAGACATGCTGTTCGGCCTGTCATCGGTCACATGGGTCTTCGGCAAATGCATCACAGTGGTGGCAGCCCATTTTGGGGGAGGGGTGTCAAAATTAACTCCTACCTCGACGATTGGCTCTTAGCAGGTCCCACCCAGCAGGAGGTGGAGAGGTCCAGGGACGTGGCCCTCCAGACCTGCTCCCAGCTTGACCTCTTGATCAACGAGGCCAAGTCAGAACACGTGCCTTCCGATGCGCTTCATCGGGGCTGAGCTTAACTCTAGTCAAGCTAGAGTTCAACTCCTGGCGGATAGGGTGGAGGTTCTCACCTCCTTTGCCCAATCATTTCTGGTTGGGCAATTGCACCCTGCCTGGGACTTTCTGTGCCTTCTGGGATGCATGGTGGCGTGCACCTCCATGGTCCGCTGGGCCTGGTGGCAAATACGCCCCTCCAGTGGGAGCTGGCCGCCCAGTGGACTGAGCACCACGTCATTTCGACCGTCTGATTACTCTAACCCAGAAGATATGGGATGCTCTTCAATGGTGTATTGCCCCAGACTGGTTGTAGGAAGAGATCCCATTTGTCCGCCCGAGCCGACAGCCATCCTCCCGACCGATACGCCTCACATGGGCTGGGGAGCCTAAATTGGGGACAAGGGCCCATGAGTTCTGGACCCCCGAGGAGTCCAGATACCACATCAACCTGTTGGAGCTCAGAGCAGTCAGACTGGTATTGTCAGCTTTCGCTTCTCAGTTCTGGGGTCAAGTGGTTCAAGTCCAGACTGACAATACCACGACCATGTACTACCTCAACAAACAGGGTGGCGTGCGCACTTGTCTGCGTTGCAGGGAGGCGCTCCATATCTGGACCCTTATTAGCCGTCTGGAGGCAGATCTCCTAGCCATTCATGTGGCAGGAGCCTCAAACCATCTGGTGGATGCTCTCAGCCACTTAGGTGACATCCCACAAGTGGTCTTTGCCCCAGTGTAATAGGCTGTAAGCTACTCCTGGATGGAAACTGGTGGACCCGTTTGCCTCCATGACAAATACCAACCTGAGGCTGTTTCATGCCTGCCCTCCCTGCAAGGGGATGCCTTCTCGAGGCCGTGGACCCTCCATGTCTCTTGATCCACAAGGTGCTCCTCAAGGTGAGGAGGGACATGGCGAAGGCTATTCTGGTAGCCACAGACTGGCCGCACCAGTTCTGGTATCCAGATCTCCTCTGCCTCAGCTGCAGGCTCCTGGAGAGGCTTCCAGCATGCCCGGACCAATCTATCTCAATCAGGTGAAGGTATACCATCCGGACCTTCAATCCCTGCACCTCACTGCCTGGTTCCTGAGTGGCTAGAGTTCCAAGCTTTCGGTCTTTCCGAGGATGTCCTCACCATGGTAGAGGCATCTAGAAAGGAACTGACCAGGAAATGTTATGTCTTTAAACGGAAAAGATTTTCCATTTAGTGTCAGGGCAAGGGCCTGGACCCTCTGTCCTGTCTAGTGGCCAACATTCTCGACTACCTTTGGTCTTTGTCCAGAGGAGGTCTTCGGTCATCGACCCTTAGTGTGCACCTGGCAGCCATCTCTGCTTACTGGTGTGGGCCGGTCAGCTGACAGCACAGGAGACGGTGGTCAAGCGCCTTTCCAAAGGCATGGATCACATATCCCCCTCCGGTGCGTGAACCTCCACCGCCGTGGGATCTGCTGCTGGTACTGGCAAAGCTCATGGGCAAGCCATTCGAACGAATGCACAAGTGTACGTTGTCACACTTGTCATGGAAGATGGCCTTCCTGGTGGCTATTATGTCTGCCAGAAGTACAGGGAGCTCCAGGCGCTTTCGGTGGGCTCTCCTTATCTGGTCTTCCACAGGGACAATGTTGTTCTATGCCCCTACCCGAAATTCCTTCCGAAGGTGGTGTCAGTTTCACCTTAACCAGGTGTTAACTCTGCCAGTATACTACCGTAATTACACCTCGGAGGCCGAATATAGGCTCCATACCTTGGACCTGAGACAAGCCCTTTCCTATTGCAAGGAGAGGACTGCGGAAATTTGGGGAGAGGTTCGCCAGCTGTTTACCTACGTTGAAACAGCTTCTGGCAGAATTGGAGCAAAATGGACTATTGCAAGGTGGATTACATTTTGCATAAGTCTATGCTATGAGTTGGTGGGTATGGAGCCTCCCAGAGGAATAAGAGCTCAATCTACCAGCCATACCACTGCATCAGTGGTTGCTTCTAGGGACATCCCTATCCAGGAAAACTGTCGGGCTGATACCTGGAAGTCTACAGACACCTTCATTACCCATTACCACATCGATCTTGAGTCATGCCGGGTTGCTGGTTTTGGGGCTTCAGTTCTCCAATCTCTATTTCCCAAGTGAGTTTTGTGGGGGTGTGCACCTTGCCTCCCTTCATCAGGAGAATTGCTAGGAGTCTGCCAATAAGTGTGGATGAACAACATAGCCACGATCCTAGAAAAACAGGTTACTCGCCTGTAACAGTAGTTGTAGGAGTGGTGTATGTTGTTCATCCACATGGACCCACCCGACTTCGCTGGCTGTGGACGCACAAACCTGGCTTCCACCAGGCTAAGATCTGTCGTCATGGGGCGGAGCCGAGGGCTATACCACCATGGGTGGGAGGAGCCAGCTTGAAGACTTCCGGCGATCCTTGAAGGGAAAGGGACATGCCAGTAAGTGTGGATAAACTACATATACCACTCCTAGAACTGCTGTTACAGGTGAGTAACCTGTTTTTTACTTACCATAGTAATGTTTCTTCTAATGGAGTCTTGCTGTATTCTGACCTCCCACCTTGCCTTCCTTTCTGAACCTGGAGAAAGGGTGGCTCTCTGTAGTACCTATAGGACTGAACCCAATAGTTGGTACTGGTCTTCTTTGGGCATCTGTAACTTGAATCTTCTATATGCCTTTTATTCATTTGGTTGTGTTGCCTCTGAAGGGGCCCCCTGTTTAGGCTTAGTTAGTTTTTTGCCTATATGTCTAGTTTTTTTCACTTAGTAAAATCTAATCAATTACTAGAACGTACAGAGGACAGTGGTTTGAAAAGAGTTCGAGCTCAATGTTCTATGCATTTGCATAGAGTTTAACTCTGTTCTCCAAGGCAATTGAACTGGTCGGTCAAACTGCATATTGTCAGAATATAGCAAGACTCCATTAGAAGAAACATTACTATGGTAAGTAATTTTTTCTTCAAACAACATGAAGTCTTGCTATATTATGACAGTAGCAGTTTGTCCCACCACTAGAACTGCTCCGGAGGTGAAATGGTTAATACCATTCCAAAATAGAACTTTGAGCAGGAGCTCTAAGAAGCAGCTCTATCTGTGTAATTTCAAACCTGAACTGTCAGATTCTTTACTCCTACTCAGTGAACAGTCGCCCGGAGATTTCTCCTACTGCTCGGTTCATTCTCGGTTTAAACAGTGTTTTCTCGGTCCGATTCAACCGAGAATAGTTTTATTTAACCGCAAACCGCTCGGTTCAAGCCTGTCTGTGGTAATCGTAAGTAAATTAAAGGTTTTGTCTGTGTGGTGTTTGTAAGTTTATCGGTTCAGTTTTGAACCGATCAGCTGGGTTTAAAACTTATTAACTTTAAAGTTTAACATTTGAGTGCGGTTCCCGGTTCTTATCGGTTCTAAAAAAAACGGATTTTATTATGTTTTTTTCCAATACCCGTGACACGGTTAGGAACCGATAAGGGTGTCTTGCCTGGCACTGCCGTTAAAAGGGCAAGTTTTTCTGGTTAGGCTGGCATTATGTCTGAGAAACCCAAAAGAAAAACCGGGCCCACTGGGTTTCAACACTCTGATGTCTGTGGGGAAGTCTTTGCCAAGGCTGACCCACACACCACATGTGTCTATTGTCTGGGGTTTGACCACCTCCAGTCAGACTGCCAGATATGTAAGAATTTCCCTGCAGCCACCCTGGAAAAGAGATTGGGCAGGCTCAGGGAACGAGAGGCCAAAAAGTCCGCTGACCCGGATGGCCAGCCCGGTTCGGTGCCAACCGAACTGAGGGAGTGCCTCTGACCAGGGCGAGACTTCTCGGCAAAGAAAAGCTGGTTCTGAGGAACCAATTCCAGTAAAGAAAACAAGAAAGTCAGCAGGGTTGGAGTCCAAAACCCCTTCTCCAACTGCTGCAGAGATAGCAAAAGCCATACAAATTGTCCAGTCACTGTCTCAGGTTCCGTCCGAACCGCCACTATCTGGCAAAAGGTCAGTTCGTCCGGTTCCAGTGGTTCAGGAATATGATGTTGAGGAATTTTATGAACCAGAGGAGGGGGAGGATGATTATGAACAGTATGAATGTGGCTGGGAAGGTCTGGGTGTGGGTTGAACCGGACATTTCCCCAGACAGACCTCTAGAATCTCCCCCTATGCTATCTGAGTCCCCATCTCATTTTATGTTTTACAAAAAAGTTGCTGAAACCCTCCAGCTTCCCTTGGAAGAAGCTGTGGATGAGCAAGAGGAGCCTGATTTTGTAGAAATGATGGATATTCCAGAGTCTAGGAGATTGTCTATTCCTTTGCATAAGTCTTTAGGAAGCAAACAATAAAAATTTTAAAGCTCCTAATTCTGTGCCTCCTGTAGATAAAAGATGTACAGAAGGTACACATTGTCAGGTCCTGATACAGAATTCCTTTCTCAGCAATGCAGTCATGTTAGTAGTTCAGGCTGCAGCCTGTGATGAAGCTAATATCCCCTGGCTTCACATCCTCCTGACAAGGATTCCAGGAAGATTGATGCCATGGCTAAAAACAGTATATGGCAGCCTCTCTGGCACTCAGGCAAGCAAATTATATGGCTTATGTAGCTAGGTATCAGAAATCTAGATGGGTTACTGTTATGGAATTAGCCAAGCAAGCCCATGGCCAGCTGGCTAACGAACTAGAACAGGTGGCTGCTGATGGCATTGGAGGCTTCTAAGGTACAGTTTCATGCTGCTGTGGATGTTAATGATGTTTCCTAGGGTCATGGCCACATCTGTAGCTTTTCAGTAGGTTGGCCTGGCTCAGGTGTACTAGTTTGTCACAGGATACCCAGACTAAGGCTATGGATTTTCCTGTGGTGGGAAATTCTCTGTTTGGGGACCGGACAGAGAATTACATGAAAAAGATGGATGAATATAGGACTACTTACAAAAGTGCCCAAGCTAAGGAGCGGCAAGCCACTCCTCAGAGGCATACCCCCAAGGGTAGGGGTAGGCCTTTTCACAGGCCTTTTTACCAGATTCAGGCCTCCTCTGCCTATGCTCAGAGGGGCTTCTTCAGAGGCAGAGGCAGACGAGGGGTGGGCAGGCCTGCCCCCACCCCTCAGCCTAAAGCTCCTCATAAGCAGGCACCCTGATGGGGTGCCCAGGCCGATTCTCCTTTACCCTGGTAGGGGCAGGCTGGCTTACTTCAGTCAGAACTGGGCTTCTTTAACCTCAGACAAGTGGGTTCTGGAAGTAGTAAGCCAGGGTCTGGTTCTCAGCTTCAAAAGTTTCCCAAGTTGAGAAGCAGACTTTTTCTACCTGCAAGTGCTTCAGAGACCTTTGCTCTGGAAGCAGAGGTCTCAACCCTGTTGGCTCTCAGAGCAGTGGAAGGGTTCCTCCCTGCACCAGGGCAGGGTCTGTATTCCGATACTCTTACCCCAAAAAGACAGGAGAATGGCGGCCCATATTAGACCTCAGATATCTGAACAAGCATCTTTTGAAACCAAGGTTCAAAATGGTAACTCTGGCAATGATTTTACCCTCCCTATGGCCAGGGGACTGGTTAGCCTCCCTGGACCTCAAGGATGCCTATTTCACGTCCTAACAGAAGCTCCCATCGAAAGTACCTCAGATTCGAACTACCCTCAGGTCATTACCAATTCAGAGCAATGCCTTCGGCCTTACCTCTGCCCCAAGGGTATTCACAAAGTGTCTAGCAGTGGCTCACTTAAGGAGGCAAAGGATTGCTGTTTTTCCCTATCTAGACGATTGGCTCATTGTAGGCCAGTCCCCAGAACAGGTAAAATCTCCCTGCAAGTTACCCAGCAGCTTCTCACCTCCCTGAGCTTTCTGCTAAATCTACCAAAGTCGGTTCTGGAACCAGTCCAGGTACTCTCCTTTATAGGGGCAGAGTTGGACACAAAGCTAGCCAGAGCTTTTCTTCCCTTAGAAAGGGTGACGAATTTAGTGACTCTGGCCTCCTCCTTCACCCTGCAGGTCTCTCGACTAGCAATACACTTTCTGCAGCTCCTGGGACACATGGCTGCATCCACAGCTGTTGTGCAGGGAGCAAGATTTCAGATGAGACATTCAGTTTCACTTGAGAACCTATTGGTCTCAGAGAAGAGACCCCCTTTCCAAGTTGGTCCCAGTGACTCGAACCTTGATCCAGGCCCTCCAGTGGTGGCAGGATCAGAGCAATTTAAGATTGGGGTCCCTTCATTCCCCTGCTCACAATTTGACTCTCACTACAGATGCTTCCTTCTGGGTTGGGAGCCCACATGAGCGACCTTTCCACTCAGGGAGTGTGGTCCCCGGAATCTCTGCTCCACATCAATTTGCTGGAACTCAGAGCTGTCTTTTTGCTCTTCAAGCATTTTCTGCATCTGTCCAGAACAAGGTGATACAAGTCAGAACAGACAACACCACAACAATGTGGTACATCAACAAGCAGGGCACTCAGTCTTGGCCTTGTGCACCGAGGCAATGAAGTTGTGGTCTCTGGCCTATTCCTGAACACTTCCCTCATAGCAGTTCATCTTCCAGGAAGGACAATGTCCTAGCGGATGCTCTCAGCAGGATTTCCCAGGGCCATCACAATGGTCCCTGGATCCTCAAGTGCTGGGGATAGTCTTTGCCAGATGGGGCACCCTCAGATAGATCTTTTGCAGCCCCAGACAATCACAAACTTCCTCTGTTCTGTTGCAGGCGTCAGTGTTGGGCCAGTCCCCTGGATGCCCTTCTCCTGGATTGGGAGGGAAGTTTCTTTATGCTTTCCTCCCTTCCTCTCCTATTCAAAGTATTAGTCAAAATCAGATCTCAGCCTTGCAGGGTGATTCTGATTGCCCGGATTGGGCCAGGCAGCCCTGGTACCCACTCCTTCTGTCACTGACAATCCATCTTCCCTTTGCCTCCCCAGGATTCACAACCTGTTAACTTGTGCCCAGGGAAGGGTTTGGTATCCGGACCTCAATCCTCAACCTCAAGGCCTGGCTCTTGAGGAGTTAGTTGCTGATTTACACCTCTCTCAAGGTGTTCTTGAAATCCTAAAGACTTCCAGAAAGCCTTCCACTAGGGCTACTTATAGTTCTAAATGGAAAAGGTTTTCCATTTGGTGTGCTGGGAAAAATATTTCCCAAAATCTGCTTTTTGCCCATTGTATTAGATTACATGGTCCATCTTAATTCCTTGGGTCTCAGACCAGCTACCCTGAGAGTCCATTTGGCAGCTGTATCTGCTTTGTGTCAGCAGGAAAGTCATCCTCTTTCCACTCACCCTGTGTTTTCCAAGTTTTTAAGGGATTACTCCATACTAATCCACCTTTGAACCGCCCCAGCCTGGGACCTTAATGTTTGTATTGCCCAGTTAATGCAACCCCTTTTGAACGCCTCTTTTCTGCAGAGCTTAAGTATCTAACTTGGAAAACTGTTTTTCTGGTGGCTATCACTTCTGCTAGACGATAAGTGAGTTGTAAGCCTTGTCAGTAGAAACTGACTATTTCTTTCCACAGGGATAAGGTAGTCCTTAGGACTGATAGGAAGTTTTACCTAAGGTGGTTTCAGATTTCCATCTTAACCAATCTATCTCCCTTCCAGTATTTTCACTGATCACCTCTTCTGGTGAGAGGAGGTTGCACAGCCTGGATGTTAAGAGAGCTCTTAGTTACTATATAGAGCGTACCAAAGGTCACAGGTTCGAATCCCTCCAACTTTTCCTTACCTATGGTGAAGTTGGGAAAGGCAAACCTGCCAAGAGATCAATTGCCAGGTGGATTGTCTCTTGTATCCAATTTTGTTATCAGAAACTGGGCAGAGATCCCCCCCTCTGGCTTGAGGGCTCATTCTACCAGGGGTACAGCTGCGTCTCTAGCTGCTGCCAGAGGCATCCCTATATTAGAGATATGCCAGGCTGGTACTTGGAAAACGGTACACACTTTTACCAAGCATTACTCCCTGGATGTCCAGGCCAGGAGAGATGCTCGGTTTGGCACAGCTGTTCTTCAGAGCCTATTCTCTAAGTAGGTTCTGCCCCTCCTCCATGGAGGTACTGCTGTGTAGTCTGCTACTGTCATAATATAGCAAGACTTCATGTTGTTTGAAGAAAAAATTACTCACCTTAGTAATGTAGAAGTAATGGAGAAGGGCTCATGTGATCCCGCTCCACAAGAGTGGTAGCAGGGAGGAGGCGGGGAACTACAGACCAGTCAGTCTTACCTCAGTAGTGGGCAAGATTATGGAGGCACTCCTTAAAGAAAGGATAGTGCAACACCTGGAATCCATAGGGGCACAGGATCCAAGACAGCATGGGTTTACAAAAGGAAGGTCCTGTCAAACTAATCTCATAGATTTCTTTGACTGGGTAACCAGAGTGGTGGACCAAGAGGGAGCAGTTGATGTCGCCTACCTTGACTTCAGCAAAGCTTTTGACACTGTTCCACATAGAAGATTGATAAATAAGCTGGGTAGGCTCGGGTGGGTCAGTAGTTGGTCAACTGGGTGGCAAACTGGTTGACGGGCAGAAAACAGAGAGTGGTGGTAAATGGTATACAGTCAGAAGAGATGCAAGTCACAAGTGGGGTACCTCAGGGATCAGTCCTGGGGCCAGTCCTCTTCAACATCTTCATTAGTGACCTTGCAGATGGACTAGAGGGTAAGGCTTGTCTGTTTGCAGATGACACCAAGATCTGCAACAGAGTAGATGATCCAGATGGGGTGGGCAGAATGAGAAGAGATCTGGATAAACTAGCAGAATGGTCAGAAGAGTGGCAACTGGGATTTAATGCAAAGAAGTGCAAAATCATGCATAGGGAAGAGAAACCCTGAAGCCACCTATAGGCTGGGAGGGAGTTGCTAGCAGTCACAAAGGAAGAAAGAGACTTGGGCATCATCATCACTGATGACCTAAAATCATCCAAGCAGACCTCTAAAGCAGTAGGTAAGGCTAGGGGGTGTTAGGGTGTATTAGTAGGGGTATCACAAGTCGAAGAGGGAGGTAATAATCCCTCTGTACAAGACACTGGTTAGGCCCTCATCTGGAGTACTGCAGTATTGGAGGCCATACCTTCACAAGGACATTAACCAAATTGAGGCAGTCCAGAGAAGGGCAACAAAATGGTGCAGGGACTGCATCAGAAGACATATGAGGACAGATTAACAGAGCTCAATATGTATACCCTTGAGCAAAGGAGGGAGAGAGGTGATATGATCGAAGTATTCAAACACCTTAAGGGCATAAACAAGGTGAAAGAGTCTAATATGTTTAAATATAAGAAAAATAGCAGGACAAGAGGACACAGCATGAGATTAGAGGGAGGCCGATTAAGGGGGAATGTGAGGAAATTCTTTTTCACAGAAAGGGTGGTGGATGCATGGAATGGCTTACCACAAGAAGTGGTGGCTATGAATACAGTGCAGGGCTTCAAACAGGCATGGGATAGGCATAAGGGAGCAATACAAATGACTATGAATAGATAGGTCACTGACAGAGCAAAGGCAAGGCACATTTATAAGGTAGAAAAGAAATGGGCAGACTGGATGGGCCTTGTGGTCCTTATCTGCCACAACTTCTATGTTTCTATGTTGTTTCTTCTAATGGAGTCTTGCTATATTATGACCTCCAGCCTGTCCCTCTCAGAACTTCTACTTGGGTAAAAGGGCAACTTAGTGTGGGTACTATTTTTATGCCCTTTTTAGCTTTCTCCTTTTGGGAGTTTGGGGTGTGTGTGTGTTTTATTATACTGTTGTTTTATTCTCATGTTGTTAGAATTGTGTTAGTAGTTCTGGTCCCCTGACTTGAGTCTTGGGTGTTGGGACCAGCAATGGTTGTTAATATTTAGGTAGCCATTTGGCTAGTGTAGTTACAGCTTCCACACAGACCTTGGTGAGTTTTTGCTTGTAAAGATCTGACAGTTCAGGTTTGAAATTACACAGATAGAGCTGCTTCTTAGAGCTCATGCTCAAAGTTCTATTTTGGAATGGTATTAACCATTTCACCTCCGGAGCAGTTCTAGTGGTGGGACAAACTGCTACTGTCATAATATAGCAAGACTCCATTAGAAGAAACAACATAACTAAGGTAATTTTTTCTTCTGGACCAATATGGGAAGAAGATCTTCACCTCCTCTACTGTGGGAATTGGGGCCCTCAATGGGAGATTTCCAGAAGTCCATTCTCAGTCACGTAGAATCTAAATTGGATTCTCTTCCAGATTGAGACTAAACAGGAACTGGGAGAGCTTGTCCGCTCTGCCAGGTTGGCCTGTAGACAGATACTCCGTGCCACCTAAAATGTGGTGGACATGGCTGGCAGACGTTTGGCATTCACAGTCTGGTTGTGACGCCACTCCTGGCTTCGTGTTTTTCAGGCCTGGCGCCCGAGGTGCAGACTGCCATCCAGGACACCCCCTTTTTGGGATCTGTACTTTTTGGTGGTGTCAGACATTATCACTGACCTGCAAGAGAAAGGGCAAGCCTTGAGGTCTGCTCAGGTTATGTATAACCCCAAAGGACAGAAACATCCTTTTGGCGCCAAAACTGCCCGTCAGCAGAAACTGACCCAGGCTCGACGCTCAAACAAACTTAGTCACGTCAGTGGCCAAACCCCCTTCAAAACAAGTCCTATAAGGCTTCCGGAGCTGTGGCCGTGGCTCTGCCCTCGGCCTCTTGACTCCCTACCTCCCCCTCTGGACAATCCAGAAGCGCTGGTGGGGGAAGGTTTTCCTTTCCTCTGTCTGAATGGGAGAGGATAACCTCCAACTCCTGGGTGCTCCAGCTAGTTTCAGAGGGGCACTCCATAGAGTTCACTCAACCCCCAAAAAAAAACAAAAAACACTTCAACTGTCATCTTACCCCCCACTGCACATTCCTCTAGTGCAAGAGGAGATTAACTCCTTTCTGAGGAAGGCAGGGATAGAACCAGTCCCCCCCACACACTTACTGGGGGACGGGTTACTATTCTCTCTTCTTCCTAGTGCTAAAGAGGTGATCTGAGACCTGTTCTGGATCTCTGCACCCTCAACCTGCACGTGGAGTACAGGAGGTTCAGAATGCTCTTTCTGCAGAGGCTTCTCCCCCTACTCAGATCAGGCCTTTGGTTATGCGCCTTGGACATGCAGGATGCCTACTTGCATATCCCCAAATGCCCCTCCCACCACAAGATTCTCCATTGACGTTTCCAGGGGGAACACTACCAATTCAGGGCCCTTCCTTTTGGCTTATCCTCTACTCCCTGAGTACAGTATTTACGAAATGTCTGGTGGTAGTGGCAGTATTCCTGCATAACAAGGGGCTCCAGGTATTTCCCTACTTGGAGAGTTGGTTATAGCAGCTCTTTCCAGGGAGGATCTTCAGCGTTCCTTCTCCCTTATCATGGGGATGTTTTCCAGTCTTGTTGTTGTCAATCAGGCCAAGTCTCATTTGGTTCCATGCCAACTGCTGCGGTTCATTGGGGCAGTATTGGACATGACCCTGGGCAGCACTTTCCTCCCTCAGGACAGGATAGAGACTCTGCAACTCCAGGCTTGGCTCTTATCCTGTCTAAAACGGGTCTTGGTCCGGAAGGTCCTTTACCTTATAGGCCTTATGGCAGACACCATTCCAACTGTCCCTCTGGCACGGCCCTACATGCGGGTCCCACTGTGGACCTTCAGAACCTATTGGGATCAATTCCAGGATGATCTGGATCACGAGGTCCTCATTTCGGACCCAATGATGAGGGACCTGCAGTGGTGGTTGGTTCAGGAGAACCTCGGTCTAGGGGTTCCATTCTGCTCTGCCCACCTTACCCAGACTCTGACAACTGATGCCTCAGGGGCTTGTTGGGGTGCCGCCCTCGAGTCACAGAAGATTCCGGGGAATTGGTCCCACATCGAGGAGCAGTTGCACATCAATATTCTCGAGCTGAGGGTGGTTATGTATGCTCTTCAGGCTCTTCACCCTTCCTGGCCACCACCTGGTTTAGTCAGACATGTGCATTGTCTGGTACCTCAAGGAACTGAGGAACTCGTTCCTATTCCCTATCGGGAGGCGCTGAGGGTGTGGTATTGGGCGTCTTAGCACAACCTGCACCTGATAGCGGTCCACGTGCCAGGAGTACAAAACACTCCGGCAGATGCTCTGTTGCTCATTGGCCAGATACCACAAGTGGGAAATCAAGCAGGATGTGGTAAACGACATCTTTGCTCAGTGGGGACGCCACAGGTAGACCTGTTTGCCCCACCCCCACCCCCAACAGCGCCAAGCTTCCCACCTTTTGCTTGCTCGCTCCAGGGTGAGGCATTTTCTGGCAGAACATGGTGTATGTGTTGGAGGGACAGATCCGTTTACGCCTTCCCTCCAATACCTTTGATCCCAAGAGTTCTGAACAAGCTCTGGACGGCAAGGGTGCGCATGATTCTCATCGCTCCTTTCTGGCCTAGGCAAGTTTAGTTCTCTCTTCTGCAACAGTTCTCAGAAGAGCCTTCTATTCCTCTTCCACTGTCACAGGACAAGCTGACCTAGTATCGGGGCACCCTGGTCCATCCAGGTCTCAAATTCCTCCAGCTGCATGCATTGGCTCCTGCAGACATAAATGCTTCTCTCTTTGGCGTTTCTTCTCGGGTTGCTGACATCCTGGTGGAGGCCAGAAAGCCTTCCACCAGGTCTATTTACACCATGAAGTGGAAGCGGTTTTCCATTTGGGTAGGTTCCAAGAACCTGGAACCCTTTTCCTGCCCTGCAACCAGAATCCTGGATTATTTGAGGTACCTCTACGACCTGGGGCTCAGCTACTCCTCGCTGAAAGTACATCTGGTGGCCATCTTGGCCTACCATCTCCCAGTGGGGGACAAGTTGGGCACTCAATTGGATGTCTCAAAGAGTTTCCTTAGAGGGGTCTTTCATTTGAAGCCCCGTATCCATAGCCCTGCCCCCCCGAAACCTTAATTTCATACTGGAGAAGCTCATGCTTCCCCCCCCCTTTGAGACAGCAGCTGAGGCTTATTTGCGTTTCCTTTCCTGGAAGTTGCTTTTTCTCTTGGCCATCACTTCTGCTTGAAGGATTTCAGAGATACAGGCCCTTGTATGCAAAATCCCTTATTTGATTTTCCACTGGGATCGGGTGGCCATGCGTACTAACCCTAACTTCCTTCCTAAAGTGGTGGCTGAGTCCACCCTAAATGAGTCCATCAAGCTTCCTGTCTTTTTCCCAGCTCAGTCTAACCATGGAGAGTATATTTTGCATACTGTAGACGTTCACAGAATTCGGAGATGCTATACTAACAGAACCAAGGATCTGGGGAAAACTGATCAACTTTGTGTTACTTTTGTTCCCAAGAGGGAAGGCACTGCTATTTCCTAGCAGTGACTTTCTAAGTGGTTAGCTAATTGCATCACTTTCTGTTATGACAAGTACAATAAAACCCTTCCAGGTCAGGTAAGAGTTCATTCCACCTGAGGGGTGGCTGCCTCCGCTGCTTGTTTCAGGAATGTGTTCACTGCAGAAATCTGTGCAGCCACAACATGGACTTTTGTATATACTTTTACGAAGCATTACAGTTTGGACATTGCCTCTCACCGCAGGGCAGGTTTCGGTATGGCGGTATTGTAGGGGCTCCTTTCTTGAGTCCCTCTCATGCCATTCTGTTTATGTGCATGATATTTCTCCTCTGTGGTTTGTCTTGTTCCACACTGCTTGGGACTCAGTCTTGTTGATGAATACCTACTGCAAGAGCCCTCTCAAATAAGCAGTTATGTAGGAACTTACTGTAACAGTAGATTTTCGAGAGAAACTGTTGCAGTAGGTATTACTTTCCCTCCCTCCGTTCCCCTCAGTTTTTCTTTTCTTTCTAGGGGCATTTCCTCTTTTCCTGTGATGCCCTTTCAGCCTCAGGGAGAACTGGAAAACGAGCATGGGGACCACCTCTTTATACTGATGCTGGTCAGCTGACGTGGGGGCGGTCCACTGCAAGAGTCTGCTAGCTAGAAGATTTTTCTGTGGGGTCCTGACGCCTGATAGCTTAATCTTAATGGTGAAAACCTACTGCAAGAGCCTTTCCCGAAGATCTGTTACGGTACGTTCTTATGTAACTGTACTTTCTATTTAAAGGACATAGGCGGGACAGAAAACAGCTGTTCTGGACCTATGAGGATGTGGGAAAGGGTAACCCAGCATCAGAACAGGCTGTTGGTTAACTAGGATCTGCAGCTTATCCTGTAGGTAGGGAAATGGGCAGACTAGGCGCGCCAAACGGTCCTGATCTGCCAGCAGTCTGTTTCTATGTTTCAAAGTCTATGTAAAAAGGTCAGTTTCTCACTGGATAGTTCAGCGTATCCAGTTTTGTAATTCTAAGGCTGGAAAAGAGCCCTCAGCATGGTTGAGGGCCCATTCCACAAGGGACACAGCTGCTACCATAGCAGCTGCTGGGGATGTTCCCCTGGTGGACATCTGTAAAGCAGCAGTCTGGACATTCAGTCCAGAGGTGATGCCAGGTTTTACACAGCAGTCCTGCAGACTGTTTCCAAAGTAGGTTCTGTGCCCACCTCCAAAGGTACTGCTTTTTAGTCTGCAAGAGTTATGAATAGCTGAGTATTACTGGGGTTAGCAGAAAAAATTATTCACCGTAGTAATATTTTTTTCTCCCCAGTGATACTCAGGTATTCAGAACTCCCCACCCTGCCTCCCCTTTTAGAACCAGTAGCCTCTGCACAACGAAAATAGTGTTCTCAAGGGTATCTGCCACACTCTGACACATATAGTATGTTGATCTTGTTCACTATTGTTCCCCTTTTTCAGGTGATTCTGACATTCAGCGGAATTCTTTGATATGTTTTGCCCTCCAGTTGGAGGCCTTTTTGGGTGTTAAGGGAGTTCCTACTATAATTATTATGATTAATACTGTTATTACACGTAGTCCTCGTGGGCCTGTCTTTCAAGGCTTCCAGGAAGTCTGAGGGGTTTAGAACTAAGGCAGTTAGTAGAAGGCATCATTTGAGAAAGTGGCTCATACAAAAGATTCCATCATTTGCATATGTTCCATCTCCCCGGGCAGTTCTGCCTTAAAGGGACACTGCAAGAGTTCTGAATGCCTGAGTATCACTGGGAAGAAACGATATTACTACGGTGAGTGTCATCAGATGCCTCCTCTTTGTTTTTCTCCAAATTGTGACCTTAGTGATACTTTTCTGAAACCTCTTGGCTCCGCCCTCTTTAGAGGGTGTCTGGGGTGTCTTGGGGAGATGAGCAGGGAGGCAACCCTCTTTTAGATCACCAGAGTCCTTTGTCACCCTGACGGGACCCTCCTCCTTGATTGGAAGTGTGTTTGGATCCCCGTCTCTGATTTAACCTAAAACCCTAGAGGTTTTCTTTTGAGGCAGTGTTGGTGGGGCCCTGGTGATCCCTTCCCTCCGTTCTACTGCTGTTTTAAGCAGCCTTCCTTTGTAGGGTTCTCTTCTGGGGGATCACTTTCATGCTTCTTAAAAATAATCCTCCTCTTCATCATCTCTGCTGTGGAGGGGACTCTCTTCTAAAACCCCTGGGATGCTTATTTGTCAGGTGGACTCTGCTTTAGGGGTGGGTTCTGTCCCCACTCCAGATTACCCTTTAGTCGGGGAGGTGGACATTAGCCCTCTACTCTTTGGTCTTCAGTGAGGACTCCTCTGAATTGGTGCACTGCCTTATCTCTGCTGGATGTCAAGCCAGCCATCCTCTCGATTTCTTAGTTTCCTTTCTGCTCCCTCCTGGAATAAAAGAAACATGGCTTAAAGAAGTAATGCCCTTCAGCCCTCTTGCAGTCTTCTGGACCCCTCCAAGGGAGTGTAGTGTCTCCCCGGCTCTCCTTTCTATTCTACTCCTTCTCCTTCCCTTTTTCTATCCCTTGTTTGCCCAGAGGTTGAGGCCCCTTGTCTCAGACCCCTAGGCTTCTTTACTTTCTTTCCTCTTATCCGGCATTATTCCTTCCTTGGTTTTATATCCTTTCCTTTTGCTATCCCTCAGGCTCCCTTGCCCCACCTTCTGTTTCTCCTAGCTACTCTCCAGTGTGCAGAACTGGGACTAAGGAGTCGTCGACGTCAGTTACTGGCCAACCCACGAGCGTCAAGCTCCCACTGGGTTCGTTCCTCTAGCCAGAACCCACCAGTGATGAATGGTGAAAGATACACGGAAAGATTAAGAATTAACGGTAGGTACGTAATTTACATTTTTCTTCACTGAACGTACTAGTTTAGGTGAGCACAGACTCAGTATGGATGTCAAAAGGGCATTAAGCTACTATATGACCCACACCAGTGATCATAGACATGATAAGCAACAGCTGTTCCTTACCTATGGGGGTGTAGGTAAAGGCATACCAGCTTCTAAGAGGTCAATCTCTCACTGGATAGTCCAGTGCATTCAGTTTTGCTATTAGAAAATTGGCAGGGCTGACTGCTCATTTAACTAAGGACACAGCTGCTACTATAGCAGCTTCCAGAGATATTGCCTTAGTGGAAATCTGTAAAGCAGCTACCTGGAGGACAACACACCCATTTACTAAACAATACAATTTGGACATTACAGTCCAGAAATGCCAGATTATCTGCCCACCTCCAAAAGTACTGCTTTGAAGTCTGCAGAGAGTTAGGAATATAGAATAATACCTGGGGTTAGAAGAAAAAATTACTCTTTAGTAATCTTGTTTGTTTCATGGTATTTTTATATTCATAACTCTACCACCCTGGCTTCCCTTCTAGAACCAGAGCTTCTTTACTCCTGATAGTTTTCTAATGGAAAGTCCCAAACACTGACAGATATATTTTTTAATCCTAGTGGGAGATATTTAATTCCCTTCTTTTTCCAAGTGATTCTGTCATTCCGGGGTTAGGATTATAATAATATTAAGGATGTTAAATGTTGTCATGGACAGCTTAAATTGTGCTACATTAGATGAGTGTATATAGGGAAGTCTTAATATAGGTTGCCTTGTAGGCTCCTTAGAAATCTGATACATTGACAGAATGTTGCAGAGGATAAGGGCAGCAGTTTGAATGTGTCACAAGATAATTATTATTCTATCATTTACATATAGTTCCATTTTCTCTGGGCAGCTCTGCGTAGGAGGCTGACTGCAGAGAGTTATGAATGCAGAAGAATACCTTGGAAGAAACAAGACTACTAAGGTGAGTTTTTTCTTCTGAAACTGCAGGTAGCCAGGATGGAGAAAGAGCTCCAGGAAAAGAGTTCCACTGCATCGCCGGCTTGTTCCTTTGGCTCCCACTGTTCGAAGTCCTGGGTCAAAACTACTTGAGAACATTATCACGTGCCCACTTCTGGGGGCAAGGTCCACTGAGCTCACAGTGCCCACCCCCAAGTGCAATCCATGACTGGGGGAACAGGAATATCCTGCAAGTGTCCATCTAGAGTGCTCACAGAGTTAACTGAACATCTGCCACAAGGTCCCAGGGCTTCCTCTCTAATCTGGGTAAGAATACATTAGTCTCAAGTCTGTAGCCAGGTGAGAACTCTCCTCGGTTGATGTACTGGAGTTGGGGGAGACCCAGGTTTTACGAGCTCTTCGGTGGTTTGCCCTAGTACACCTGATTGCATCTTCTCCCATGGGGTGTACAGCACCTAATTCTCTGTACAGACTCTTCCTGAGACCGGTGTATCTCCCTTACTTAAGGCACCCAGATAATCCCTTTTTGAGGATCCTAGTCTTGGTAGTGAATGGTAGTGCTTTAGTAATTATAGGCTGGTCTCAGAATCGACTAAACTTTTTTTTTTTTTTTTTTTACTTCTGTACACACACACACACACACACACACACACACACACACACACACACACACACACAAGAATCGGTCAGTTTTTTTAAAACAAAAATGCTTTTACTAAATCTAAATATTTTATCATACAAACTTTATAAACAAAAGGTTTAGAAATCTGGTTACAGAAGAACAAAAATAAAGGTGGAAATATACATGCAAAAATGCACTGTAAAATTAAACTGTATTTTTACCTGGTTTGTGGATGATCAAAATCCAGAAATAAGTTTTTGCAAAAGTTTCAGTCCTTTTGTAGCATTCACTGGTTCTTAGTCTGTTTCTGTGCAGTTTTGCTTGGTGTGTGACACGAAGTGTCCCATGAAAGTGTGTACACGCCCTGCTCTGAGGGCTTTAAATACCTCTTAGTCCAGGCAGTCTGTTATATTGTTGGCGGATTTATCTTTTTGGGCCACCAGGGGTCTCTCTTGCTCTGTCCAAGATTTTTAACTGATCCATATTATTGATTATATTTCTTACAGTTCTAATATTCTTATCTTCCCTCATCCTTCCTGTCACCTCATAAATGAGATTATACCAGGACAGTTCCTGCAACCTGAAGCACTTTTCCTTTGAAGTGTAAGGGTTTATGATAGGGGGAGATGGTTTTCTATCCCCTGACCATTTATGACTCTTACTTTGGTCAGCTACCTCAAGCCTTTGACATGTAATTTTGAAATTCCTGGCAGCAGCAGGTTCTCATTTCACAGAGGAATGGCAAACATTTTGCAAGACCTAATCTTTCCTGTCACTTTTTCAGTGAACTGGCCATTCTGATGGCAGGCCTTAGTTTTGGCCTGTTTGGAATTTTTAAACATAACAAAGTTCCTTTGCATGTAACCCTTTTAAAGCATAAACAGAAAAAATATACAAAAAATATGGTCTGCAATATTATTTCAGCAGTGGCCAAATTGCCACAAACATGACCACCAGGAGAGGAGCAAGGAGAAATCCTCCCTGGTATGTGCTCTGTTGCCCCTTCAATCCAGCACGACTGCCTCTGTGCTATCAACCACTTCGGTGATGAAGCCACCTGCCTCCCGGGCCACTGATTTCTTCCATGCCAGGATATGCTGTGAGCATCACCAGGCCTGTTACTGCTGGTGAGGGGCCATCAACGTCTGGGACAGTGCCTTTGGCATAGATAACCCAGCATGCGCCTGTAGTACTTGGAGGATATGCTGCAGCACATGCTACCTCCTCCTTCTGCCACAGGAGTGGTGTCGACTGGCATCCCCAGCAAGCCCCAGCACAGACGCCTGTTAGGTCGACATGCCTATTGCCTTCCAGGGCATAGACAACCTCTTATATTTCTTCCTTGAGGCCTACAGAAACTGGCAGTGAGGATCAGGAATAAAATCCTGACGTCGTAATGTGGGAGGAGGATTATGTGAAAAGCTCTTATGAGAGGTGTAGCTCCACAATCTCCACAGGGAGTTAGGATTCCATTGTGTACATGCCAAGTTCTTCGCCTGAAGACGCTTCATCTTCGTAATGCAGCAGCTCCTGCCAGCCATGGGGTTTGAATCTGAGGAGAGACATCACCAAAAGGAATTTGGTGGCATCCTTAGACTTACCTGATTCCACACCTATTATTGGTCCTCCATTTTCTACCCCTGAGGATGCCGCCATGGCCCTGCCATTCCTCGGAAGGTAGATAAGCTATACCAAGCCCCCTCAGGAAAAGTCTTTGTGTAGGCCAACCTGAGGCTTATTTGGTTGTGATAAACACAATCCATGATCTCTGTTCTCTCCCTCCCTCCTGACAAGGAGTCTAGGAGACTAGATGTTCTGTGGAAGAGGACCTTTGCTTCTTCTACTTTGGGCCTGAGGATTGCAAATGATCAGGACCAGATGGTAAAATACCATAATACCCTGTGAAGGAAGACCAAGGCAGAAGTCCAAGCCCTGCCAGAAGGTACTCCTAAGCAGAGGCTGGTAAAGGCCCTCGAGACAGGGCAGATGTAGGTAAGCATCTGATTTTACTTCGAGAGGAAGCTCTTGCAGCAGGTAACACATATAGGACTGGCGGTGGTTCACAGCAAATTCTTCTCTAGCAGTACCAAGGAGGGAACGCCCTCTGCCGAGGTCTGCTCCACCCCAACGTCCCCCATATATAGGAGGGGCGGTCCCCACATGCTCCAGTTCTTTCCTACCATTGGCACGGGTTAGTTCATGATCAGCTACTGTTCGTCCGTACCAACCACTCTTGTTAATTCTCTGCAGATTTTTCAAGAAAATATTTTCCTCTTGTGTCAACTCCTTTGAAGGGGCACCCTAATGAGTGCTACTGCAGGTGTGTGATCCCCTCAAAGGATGGCCATTCCGCTTGTTTGTACTGCCTAGGCCCTGACCATTTGTCAGACAGTGCAGCAAAACAGGTGTTGGATGGATGCCCTGACGTTGCTCCGCCCACCTGCACTCTGCCATTGGCCAAAGTGGTGCTTCTGCCGGTCGCTGTGGTCCCGACACCGGCTTCTCTCGCGACATCAGGTCTGAGGCCACCCCCTCTCCTCAAGAGACGCCGATCCACCTGCCGTTGGAGCCTGACAATGGAGTACCCAATGTACCTCCATCTCCTAACAGACACCGGTCAACACTGATGCTGGCGCCGGTGTTCCTAAGCTGATGCTGGTCGTCCCCGACACCAGTGAAGGCTCAGGCATAGTTGCCCTGCCTGCACCAGAATCTCCTAAGTTTAATATGGCGCTGGTCAAGGAGCTTTTCTCCCACTGGTTGTATACGGTGAAGCAGGACTTCCCAGTGGCCCCTTCTCCACCCATGCCTCACCCCACTCCCACTCCTAATCCGGACACCGAAGTAGTTCCAGAAATGTGTGGAGATGAGGCTGGGAAGGAGCTGGCTGCGCCCAGGAAACATAAGAAAAATCTAGGTGCCGGACTTCCCGATCCAGAAGCTCCTCCCGCTCACCTTTCTCAGATAGAAGACTCAAGAGAGGGAAACATCACTCCCCTTCATCGTCTTCAGTCGTATGTCAACTCTGTGTCCTTACCGGACTCTGACGTAGAGACTGCTCTTGGGGACCCGGAGGGCTACCCTGAGTCCCACCTGATGACCCCAGTTTTATGGAGGTAATGATACATTCAAGAAAACATGAGCTGGGACACAGAGGCCCTTGACCCCGAGAGCGTGGGACTAGTCAGGTACTTCCGCCAGAAAGATCCCAAGCCAGTGGACACCTTCCAGGATGTCATGTACACTACCTGGAGATGTCCTCATTCATCTTCTGCAGTACCTAAAAAGGCACACAGACTGTACCGGGCCCCTAAGGACCACCACTTTTTAGCAAAACACTATCGCTGACTCGATGGTGATTTCAGCAGCTCACAATCATTCGCAGAGGCCCGAACACCTGAGCACTGAGCGACCTGACAGGGAGTCTAAGCAGCTGGATTCATTGGGCAGGATGGTGTACTCGTCTGCCACCTGCAGCATAAGGAGTCTTAATTTCCTGACTCACATGGTCCAGTTCCAGAATGCTTTCTGGGAACAAGTGCCGGACATTGTGCAGAGCTTGCCCGGCTCCTACAGACTGGCTCGGATGTGGGCATCACATCCTGAGATTAGCCTATGACTCTGCGGACACCTCTGTGAGGGTGGCCAGCTCCAGCATCTGCCTGCGGTGCCACTCCTAGCTCCGGGTTTCGGGGTTCGATCCAGACGTACAGACCAACCTTCTGGATGCTCCCTTTAAAGGCTTCGTACTCTTAGGTGAAGAGTTGGAGAAGAGTTTCCTAACTGCAGGCTGTTCGTACCATGCAGTCCATGTATCACCCTAAACAGGGATGTTTTTGTAGGTCCCGTTTTCGTGCCTATGGGAGACAACAGCCTCAGCAGCCCCGCTACTGGCAGCAAACACAGCGCGGCGGCTTTGATCGTAGAGGTGGGGCAAGGGGCACTTCGACTGCCACCTCACAACAGGCTAGACCTGCCGCCCTCCCATCGCCTGTCTAGGCGACCCGCCTCTCCCAGTCATCCTGTCGGGAGAGCTGGTTGGAGGCCGCTTTTCTCTCTACGCAGACACCTGGAGACAAGTTACTTCCGACCAGTGGGTTCTCGAGCTCATGGAATTCGGGCATTCCATTGACTTCGATGCCTTTCCTCTGGACAGACCACCACCACATCCTGCTATCCGAGTGCACATTGTTCTCATTCAACAGGATATTCAGTCCCTGCTGGACAAGAACACCATAGAGCCAGTGCCACCGGCCGAAGAGAGACTGGGTTCTTCTCCCACTTCTTTCTGGTTCCCATGCAGTTGGGGGATCTCGGACCCATCCGGGATCTCCGTGACCTCAACCAGTGGATCTCCTACAGGAGATTACGCATGTTTTCTCTACCCAGCCTCCTGCCCATGATCTCAAAGGGAGATTGACTGTTCTTTCTGGACATGCAGGATGCTTACCTGCACATCTCGATCACCAGAAAACATTGAAAGTTTCTGAGATTCAGATTCAAAGGCAGGCACTTTCAGTTCACAGTCCTCCCTTTCAGTCTCTCTTCAGCCCCCAGGGTATTCACCAATTACCTGACAGTTGCCGTGGTGCTTCGGAGAATGGGCCACTTTGTCACAGATTTTCAACACTGGCATTTTTTCACACATTCTTATGAATAGTACAGCTGTCATTTTTCACATCCTGGCCAAAATGTGTTTTCGCAGTTCCAGCACAGAATAGTGCAGTCACTGGGAAATCAGTGTTTGGGACAGATTAAGAAAATCATAGTAACACTATTCATGAGTGGAGGTCCCAAAATGCCTATATTGAAAATCTGGGGGAAAAAATCCTCCAAATAATTGCATTACGGTTGTGCATTGTGCAGTTTCTATGCACGCTTGTGACTTCACCAGTTTTTTTATATTTTCGCTCCAGATTTTCAACATTACCAATTTTTTACATCTCCTCATGAATACAGCTGTCATTTTTCACATCATGTTGAAAATGTTTTTGCACCAGTGGCATTAATGGCACAGTCACTGTGCAAAATCACCTTTCAGCTAACAAACTGATAGTGTCACTGTTCATGCGGTTGGGTCACAAAAAGCCCATGTTGAAAACTTTAGAGTAAAAATACTATGACATGCCCAGAGCCTTAGGGTTTCTGACCATAATGCCCTACCCTGTAGGGTCTGACAGGCGTCCGCCCTACCCGATAGGGACTGACAGGCTTTAAGGGTGTAACTTGGGATTGTCGACAGTAATCAATCAAATCTTAATTTATCCAGGCGAACATCGTTGAGCAAGCTCATTTACAAGATGGACCTGGTTAAGTCCAGATTATAGTACAAACAGCTATATTTACAGTGTGAATAACCTGGTAGGAGTGCAAATCAAGACACACAGATGTACATATCGTAACAGTTCGTTCGGGATCCATCAATAAGACACAGTGAACAGTATAAAATAGTGGGAACAGGCTAGACCACAGAGATTCAGAGAGGGATATTATCTCAGGAATTTTCCTAAAGAGAAAAAGTGAGACCTTGGTATCGCTAGCATAACAGTCAGGCAAAATAAGTGATTACAGCTTTTCTGTTGACACAGTTCACCAGAAAGGATTAAACAGGTATGCTTAGGTCAGAATGGGAGCAAACAGCCTGCCAGGCACTATCAACGGCGGCTCCACGGAGCGCTTGCATTAGGACTGAGAGGCGGCAGTACCACGACTTGCTGGTACAAGGTGTGAACGAAGTACTGAGGCAACTGATGGGACAGCGCCTACCGCGCATGTTTTCCAAATCTAGGCACTAGCGTTGGCTGTCCGTTTCCAGCGAACTGTCTGGCCCCAAGTACGCTGCAAGTAATGCTCACGCCGTTCCACCACCCCCCCTGCAGCCAGTGACAGGCATCGAGGTGCACCTTGCACTTTTTGGCCCCAGAGTTCACACCATTCTATACTACACCCTTTTCAGCATATTTCCTTATGGAATGAGGTGAGTGTAAAGCCCAAACACCGCAAGGCACACCTTGACACTAGTCTGTCTGCAGGGTAGGGTGAGGTGAAATGTGAACGTTATGGGTAACAACCCAAAGGCACACCCCAATGCCTGTCCATCTCTGCAGGGTGGGGGTGGAGTTAGTGTCAGTTCGATACATCACTGCCATTCCTATACTGTATCTGTCTAACTCCTGGACTTCCACTGCTAATGCCAGCAAGCAAACATTCGGCATTGACAAATGCTTGTTTATTTTAGTCTTTGGTAACCGGGTAAAGCCCACTAGCCCCAAGGGCCTGTTTTCTGGGGGCAGCCTGGGAGCACTGGGGTTAAGTGACTTGCTCAGTCACATAGTATGCAAGTGGAGGTTGTGGGAATCAAATCCAGGTCTGCTGGACGTACCAAGCCCATTCACATCTCGTTACTAACCTTTGTTGCCAGTCTAGACACAAGCAAGAAGTAGGCAGAGGGTGCCTTTTCATCTGG
The DNA here is from genome assembly GCA_016271365.2 of Neoceratodus forsteri. Taxonomy (NCBI): domain Eukaryota; kingdom Metazoa; phylum Chordata; order Ceratodontiformes; family Ceratodontidae; genus Neoceratodus; species Neoceratodus forsteri. The sequence continues at coordinate 775,082,610 of CM057453.1, read as the reverse complement.
CCAGCAGCAGACACTGATCTTACTTCGAGGGGGCACTTGCAGCAGGCCAACACCGGTAGGACTGAAGCTGCCACGTGCCAGGCCCACATGGAAATCTTCTAGCTAGCAGTCTATCACGGTTTGGGGGGGTCTGCCTTCGTTGCCATTCATGGCTTGGCCCCGATGTTCATGCCAGAATCTTAGATGCCCCATTTCAGGGCTCAGTACTGTTACTGGTGAATCCCAATACATCATCTCCTGGGTCTAGGAGACTGGTAAAGCTCTCAAGTCAGTTCACTTGCTCTACCGCCCTCCACTCTGGACTAGCAACAGTGTTTTTTTCAGGCCTCTCGTGAGCCCGCCAAAGATCAGCAGTCGGAGGCCTCCCTCAGGTGCAAGTCCCATACCCCCAGCAGTGGCGAGGCCCAGGCCCCCCCCCCCCAAAAGATAGCCTGCAACCACTCAGTGTACCCCTCAGGCCACTGTCTTGACTCTTCTCCTGACCCCACCCCCAAGCGGAGTCGGGGGTGGTGGTGATTCTACCTCAATGGGTTGTGAGCAGTGACCACAAATCACTGGTGCTCCAGCTCATAGAGCACGGGCACACTTTATAATTCCAGAAAACCCTCCCATTATCCTTCAGCCGCCTCTCCTCATTCAGGAAGAGATTCAGGGCTTCCTGCACAAGAGGGCCATAGAGCCTGTCCTTCCAGCTCAAAGGGGGTTTTAATCACACTTTTTCCTCATCCCCAAGAAAACTGTAGTCCTGAGGCTGACCCTAGACCTCAGCCACCTTAATCTGTACAATAGAGTACAAATGTTTCAGGATAGTTACCTTCCAGTGGTTGCTGTCCCTCCTTCACCAGGGGGTCTGGCTCTGTTCTGTGGACATGTAGGATGCCTATCTGCATATACAGGTCTACTGACCCACTGCAGTTTCCTCCACTTCTGCTTCCAGGAGGGCAGCTTTCAGTTCCCAGCCCTCCCTTTTGGCTTCTCTTCCACATCCCAGGATTTTAGCAAGTGCCTAGCAGTGGTGGCCACAGCTCTGTGGAGACTGGGCTTCTACGTGTTCTTCTATCTGGATGACTAGTTGCTAGCTGCCCCAACCACGGATCTCCTGCTTCAGACCCTGGAATTCACGTTTCGGCTCTTTCAGGCTTTGCGGATAATGGTCAATTTGCCAAAGTCTTCTCTCCCCATGTCCGCACCTCCTGTATATTGTGGTGGTTCTGGACACCTCCCGGGGCAGGGCTTTCCTGCCAGAACCGAGCACTTGATACAGCAGGCCTGTCTCGTCTCCTCCAGCTGGCAGATACTTGCCAGGGCATTCCTGTGCTTGTTGGGGCACATGCTGGCGGCCATAGCTGTGGTCCCTCTGGTGTGCCTTTTTATTAGGGTTCCCCAATGAACCCTTTCAGTCCAATGGGACCAATGCACGAATGACCTGGATCAGCCGATCATGGTGTCCAATCCAGTGAGGAGGAACTTGTAGTGGTGGCAGAATCCTGTCAGTCTCCTTCTAGGGGTCCCCTTTCGGACTGTGACCTGTCACCATATCCTCACAGCCGATGTCTTGGGTCTCAGCTGGGGCGCTTACTTGGCTGACCCTCAGACCCAGGTCCGAAGCAGAGCAGAAACTCCACATCATTGTGATGGAGATGTATGCAGTTCTTTACACCTTGCAGGCCTTCCAGACCCACATGCTTCCCGGCTCGCCGATGGTGCAGACGGACAATATATCCGTGGTGCACCCACTCATATCCCTTTTGTTGGGAGGAGAGTCTGGTGCTGGGCCATCAGGCACAGCCTGGAACTTTCCGCCGTTAATGTTCCAGGCATCCAAAACATCCTGGCCCGATAGTCTCAGCCAGTCCATGTCAAGGGCTCATGAGTGGGAACTTTTGTCATCAGTGGCAGAAGATCTTTTCAACAGATGGGGTCACCCAGAGTTGGACCTCTTTGTGTCTCCACTAAGTGTAAAACTGCTGCTTTTCTGCTTGCTTGATCCAGGGCCTGGAGTTTCCTGGTGCAGTGCGTTGTCCCTCTCCTGGAAGGGGAGGTTTCTGCATCTCTTCCCTTGCATTCCACTCCTGCAGAGGGTCTTACTCAAGCTTCAATTGTTGGGCGCCCTGGCAATGGAAAGGCGCCATATAAATAAAATTATTTTATTATTATTATGCTTTTGTCACAGGGGGCACGACATCTGCCTTGTCCACGGACCTCGAATCCCACCACCATGAGTGGCTCTGATGCTCTCCTCGGGACATGGCTTTTCGAGGGGGTCCGCGGCACCCACTCCCGGCTATGGGTGCTGCAAATCCAATATCTAGCGGAGGTGAGCCTTGGGAGACTAATTTGAAGCCAGAGGTAAGGCTTCATAGAGGCAGCCCCCTGCAGAGTTTATCTTCCGTGTGTGTGTGTGTGTGTGTGTGTGTGTGTGTGTGTGTGTGTGCGCGGCGTGCAGGGGCGGGGACCCACCACCATTTGGGTTCTTTTAACGGCCCAGTGAATCAGGTGTTGAAGTACCTCCTTTCCCTTTCAGATTCAGCCCTGGGGTTGCCCCCCTTTAAGGTGTACCTTTCCGCCATCTCTGCATACCATGCACCTATTGAGGGCAAATCTGTTGCCCAGCTAGAGGTATCCCACACGTTCTTGTAGGGCATCCTTGCATTTGAAACCTCCCATTCGGGATCCTGTCCCTCCATGGGACCCTCTTTTGATATTGGAAAAACTCACTTTGCCGCCCTTTGAACCAGCCACGAGTTGGGAGGAGTGCTTTTTGTTGTGGAAAGCGCTTTGTTTTTTATGTAACATTTTTTTATTTTCAGTCAAGTTAACAGGTACGGAAGCAGATATCTGACAGGTATGTGTTATAGACACAGGAAGACAAGATTATATTACAATGGATTCCAGTTCATAATTACTCTGCAATCCAGCTAATATTTTCATTCTTTTTTGTAATAAAAAATGTATTACACAGTGTTCCTCAGTCTTTGTGTTTCATTTATTTTACACAACTGTAACTCAGTTTATTAAGAATCCCATCCATTCCTTCCTCCCCAAAATCCTCACCGATCCCTCAAGGTATGAATTCTGGGTAAAGGTAGAGTTTATGCATAACCTATCTGCGTCAATGCAGGTCAGTGGTTTGTTTGCTCTCTCAGGTGTGCAGTCAGTCACTCTAAGGCATATATCTCACTATTTAAAGCCAAATGCCTTTTGTGGGTATAGCGGTCAATGGCCAAAGCCTAGATCTTCATGGACAAAGTCTCCACCACTCTTTAACAGTAATGGGAACTACACCGGAGGTGCTAGGACCCAGCAGGAACCAGAAGTCTTCAGGAGGACCAGTGCTGAGGTAGGACTGCATATGTGTGGCGCTGTGAGACTGGCTTATGCCGTATAGGCTACCTCAGTGTCAACCCTCCAACTGCCTCTGTTCCTTTTTTCCCGCCAAGTGCTCTTCAGTGACTGTCGCTCGCCTGCCAGGAGTAAAATATTCATGTCTGTACGACAGTTAGTCATTTTAGTATTTGATCAGATTTATTTTATTAGTAAAAAATAAAATTTAAATAAGTAACTTTTTTCGTTAAGTTTTCAGCCCTCCTTCGACTGAGTCGACCATGAATGAGGCAGGTAATGGTAGGGATACTTCACATGAAAACTGTTGTCAGCAGGGCTGGATCTTTTTTGCTGCCGTCTTGGTGGGGGGGGGTCTGACTACAGGCAGTCCAGTCCTGGGGAGGGAGATGGGCAGTCCTCCCCAAAGCACAAAAAGAAGCAGTCCCATTCTCGATCCTCACCAAGGACTCTGCACCGTTTGACCTAAAGCTGTACTTCAGCCTACTGGTTGAAAAAGAAACTGTACTGTTTGAGGTCACGTTCTGGTGCGTCTATGCCAATCGTCTGTTACCGGCGGCTGAGGCCCGAGACTGTCTCTTCTGGGGTCTCCTCTGGCCTCTATTCCTGGCGACCGGAGTCCCTCCCTGCCCCCTGGGGGGGGCTTCTGAGGAGCAGTTTCACCATTGGGCCACTCTTGTGGAGCAGTGGGTTTGACTGTTGTCCCGTCTGCCTGAGCCAGTGAGTCAATCATCTGGGCCGTCGGGCTCATCGGTTTCAGACCTGCGGGCATGGCAGTTGGGGCTTCCTAGTCATGCGGTGCCTTCTCCGGTGCCGTTTGACACTGCATTCTGGTGTTTTTCCCCCCTCATGTAGCTGTGATGCAGGGGTCTACACTGGTGCTTTTATCTCCTGCTGAATTTCCTCCACAGGTCGGGGGTTGAGAACCTCTGGTTCAATGGTGCCAGTTCCAGCGCCAGCTCCTAGGGTGCTGGTGCTGCATCCTGTGCCATGCCACCAGTATTCTTGGCATAACCTTCCGTTCTGGCACCAGGACTGCCTTTGGTGCCGCGTGGGACGGGTGGCCCCCTTTTGTCTGACACCCCGAGGGCTAAACACAGAAAATTACCACTACACGACCGTCACTATAATGGTCTGTTTCAGTGTTTCGCAGTCCCCCAGTGTCCTGCCCCCTCCTTGGACCAACTCTGAACTGGAGTTGAAAATCTTAGTCTGGGGGCTTGGGCGGCACAATACCTGCGTCGGTATTGTGCTGTCGCTGTGCGGGTGGTAGATAGGTTTACTGCCGACCAAACTTGGTGCTTCCGCATGGGGCATCCAGGTTTTTGACTCGGATTCATGGAGCTCCTCCTCTTTTTCCACCCTTTCCAATCTATTCTGTCCCTTTAGGACTAGTAGGAGATGATCTTGAGCCTGATCTTCGATTGGGGGACGACTTTGACGACTGTTCCTCCCTAGGGGTGGTAAATAAACCTTCACTTACAGCAGAGCCTCTGGTTAATGACCTTTTCTTTGAATCTCTGCTTAAAAATGTGAACTCAAAAAAAAAAAAAGACTTGAGATCCATCCTGGGAAATTGCTGCGCCTGATATCTGCATGTGCCGGACATTTCTGTGGAATTGACTCCTCCTGTGCAACCCTCATTTGAGACTTTTTCACAAATGGTGTTTGGATAATCCAGCGCTTATTCCCTCTCTGGCCAAGTACATAGATAGGAAATACGCCCCTTCCAAGGATCGTCATGTTCTGGCCTCGCAAGCATTTGCTGATGCCATAGTTGTCCCGACAGAGTGACAGTTCCGTCCTTTGGGAAAGCAAGTCTTTGCTGCTTCCACCCTGGGCATGTGCATTGCAAGCTACCAGTTATTTCACTCAGTAGGAGTATACACTTTGGCATTCGCTCAAGGCCATGGTAGAAGCTCTCCCAGATTTGAAAGTTAACAGAGCTTTTTCAGACCATTACTAGAGGCATTGAATCCAATAATCAGCAGCTAAAACCCGCTATGGATGCCTCTGACACTGCTTCCAGAGCAGCAGCGGCTGGTATAGGCACTTGACGCCACTCTTGGTTAGGCACATTGGGATTCACGAAAGATGCTCAGCAGAGAGTTACGAGTTTGCCTTTTGATGGTACTTCTCTTTGATCCTCGGGTCGAGCAGGCAGTAGAGGTCACACAGAAAAGTAGAACGGCTATCAAAATGGCTAGACTGCCATCCACAGCCCCTCAAAGGGGTGGGAACCAGTGGCAGTTTCATAAGTCAGTCCTTTCGTGGTAAAGGCAAAGGGGTTCAAAAGAAACCAATCCCCTCAGCCACAAAAGAAAATGCAGCAGAAGGCACAGTGCCCCAAAGCACCTTGTGCCACCCTCTGAGATTTCAGCCCAAGTCCCACTTCAGCTGTCCGAGGGAGACTCTTCCTCTGCAGTAAGAGGGTGTCTGACTCAGTTTTATGACCAGTGGAAGTCTGTCGCATCAGACAAGTGGGTACTCCAGATAATCCGTGAGGGGTACTCTCTAAACCTTTCAGAAACTCCTCCAGATCACCCACCCAAACGACAGCCCAAACTGTCTGTCTCTCTGTCAGACCTTTTTCCGTCTGAGATTCAAGGCCTTCTAAACAGGGCAGTAGATGTAGTCCTGTTGTATCGGTGGAACACAGGTTTCTACTCTCATTACTTCCTAGTTCCAAAGAAAATAGGTGGCCGGTACCCTATTCTCAATCTGAGGAAGTTAAACAAATTCCTTTACAAGGAAAAATTCAAGATGATATCACTCAGTATACTTTTACCTCTGATTCATCAAAATGATTGGCTAGCCTCCCAGGACATGCAGGATGCCTACCAGCATGTTCTCATACACCCAAACCACAACAAATACCTCAGGTTTCTGTGGCATTGGGTCAACACTACCAGTTCAGAGTCCTGCCCGTTGGGCTATCCTCGGTGCCTTGAGTATTCACAAAGTGCTTGGCAGATCTTACCTGTGTCAATCTTGTACCATTCATTACTAGTGTGTACTGCGTTGGAGCTAGGACCCCCTCGGGAGACTTCAGCATGGGTGGAGTCGATGCAAAGCTGGCGCTGCCCTCACCGTTCCATGTGGCACTCAAGGGTTGGCTGTTAGCTGCTGTCGACTCAGCCCCAGTTCATTCTCTTTTGCCATAGAGTGTGGTACCTCGTGTGCGAGACTCGAGTTTTTGCGGCCTAGTCAGTCAATTCTGCATTCAAAACACAGTTGCCTCGGTTCTGCTCGCCTGCTTGACGTCGCTTCAAGTACTGGTCAAATATTTCCTTTTATTAAGCGGCGTCGAGTACTGTTTAGTTTATTTTCCATTTGGTAATGTCTCATCCGGGGGGGGGCAAGAAGACGTCTAAAGTGGGGTGACCCCCTATGGCGTTGGTGCCCCTGTGGCTGCCTCTACTCCGTGGCGGACAAGCATGACTGTAGCCTTTCCTGCCTTGGCCCCGACCACGATATGGATAACTGCGACATTTGCTTCTTTATGGACCGCCGTGTTGTTGAGAACTGCGCAGTGAAGGTCAGACGTACACCGCCGACTTTCGGAGGTGGAATGCAGTCGCCTGGCCAAGGTGAGGGATTGTCACCCCTTCCTCTGGGTCCCCACCCGGTCTTATATGGGTCGTGGAGGAGGGAACCTCCACCTCTTCTAGCCTTGCCATGGTGGGGGTTTCTTCCACGGTACAGGAGGCCCAGGCCAGCCCCCTTGGGGGTCAGTTGGGAGGCACCACATCGGCAGTTGCCTCTTCGGTGGTGAAGGCTCCCTCGGTGTCGTGTTCCGGGCCCTTTGGGGCCAGGCTGGCGCCATCTCAGGGCACAGCTCTTGGCCCCAGCGCCATTTGCGGTGCCATCGGCTTTGTGTGGCATCAAGGTTGGCATCTAGCCTGCTTGTCGGCACCACCATAGATTCTGGTGCTGCTCACGGCGTCTGAGTTCTTGGCACTGGGGGTGGTGTTTTGGAAGTTTCTGGGTCCGGCGCCAGGGCTCGAGCCAGCGCTCTGTCCTTGGTGACACTTGTGGTGCCGGCAATGGGGTCAGTGCTGGCGCTGTTCACTGCGCCAAAGTGTTACGCGGCGTGTTCGGCGCCTGGGTCGGTGTCAGGGGTTGAGCGCGGTGCAGCGTTTGTTTGGTGACTGGGGGGCGCGCGGCTTCTGCGCCAGACTCGGATGCCGTCGTTGCCGCAGGGTGGTGTTGGTGCTGCGCATGGGGCTGTGCTTCCCTGTGGCTCAGTTGGCGGTGCCAAATCTCAGGGTGTCTCACCTTGGGGTCCAGGAACTGGAGGGGCTTGGAGTTATCTGGCACCGGACCTCTGAGGTGGACTCTGAGTCTGATCCAGACTGGCTCTTAGGTTCTCCAGAATCTTTGGACCAGTCTGTTTCCAGCAGCTTGGCCCCCACTCAACCTCCCTCTGGGGGTCAGTTGTTGCTGGTGGACCTTAGGGTCATGGTGTCTGACCAGCCAGCGGTGGTCCCTGTGACTACTGCTGTGCAACCTGGGGTCGCTGGCGCTGCTGTTCCTCCAGTTGGGGCACCCCCCTCCTTGGTGTGTTTGTACAGCCCAAGGTGCACCAGGAGGGGGAGAATACAGTTCCCTCTGTGGACTCCTTGGAGGCTACCCGGAGTTGCCAGCTGCCTAGGCTGTTGGCTACGAGGACAAGGCCGTCCTTTGATTCCAAAGGGTTGAGAGGTAAAGGTGTGGCGCAGCACGCCCTCCTTAGAGCTCAGCTGGGTTCTGGGAGGAGCCGAGGTGCGGGCCCTCGCCTTTCCCTGGAGTCCCCAAGAGGGACTTCAACTTCTGAGGTCAGGGGCAGTCCTTCAGGACTAGCATGGTCCTGGTTAGCTCACGGGGGGATTTCTTCCTTTGGGCACAGCTCGGACTTTTCCAACCCAGTTGAATGTCTGTTAGCTGTGGCGGCTTCGGGTCCCCCTCCCTGCGAAGGGTTTCCTGTTTGCCCCACTGCCCTGACAGAGACTGTTCTCCTGTTGCCAGGAGCCTGTCCCCTGAGCCTGTCTCCATTCCCGGTCCTTGCGGATCTCTCACCTGGGAATAGTTCAGAGGTTCTGCTGTACATTTTCCCAGCTATCTCCATTCCCTGGAACAGCAGGTGTTCCGCCATGCTCCCGTGCAGCCAGAACCTGAACCTGGAAACTAGTCTTCATCCTCTTCCTCTACGGAGGGAGAGGAACCTTCAGTCCACATCTCCCCAGCGTCTGATCTGTCCTCCTATCAGCACTTCCTTGTGAAGATGTTATATGAGCTTCATCTTACCCCTGTCCCAGTCAGCAATCCTGAGCATGTGAAGCGCACCTTCTTAGGCAAGTACAGTGTGGCTGACTTGGTGGCTCCCACCTGGCCTATTCATTTTCAGGAGGCGTCACATCGGCTGTGGCTTTGTCCCTTCTCCATCGTTCCAGCCCCAAGGAACTTACGCCAGTGGTATTGCGCGCCCCCAGGTCTCCAGGTTCTCTGCCTTATCCCTCTTCGAGCTTGACCTCCCTGGACACCCCCTCAGGGCCTCGTGCCCCTTGCCATGACCATACCCCGGACTCGGACTCTGCGGATTTCGACTTCTGGGGGAGACAAGTGTTCTACTCGGCATGGATCTCTCTATCGTAGCACATCAGGCCCACTTTGCAGCCTACAACATGTTCTTGTGGTCTAGGCTAGGCCAGCTCCTAGCCTCAATGCCCGAGACTGAGGAAACCAGGCAAGCCATTGCCCTCTGTGCAGGGCCTGGAGTTAGCAAGGCACCAAGCAAGAGCATCGTATGACGCCAGTGAGGTGGCATCCAGAGTGGGAGGGACAGCGATCTGCCTTCGACGGACGGCATGGCTTTGCCCATCCCGGTTATCACCCCTGGCCTGGTGTAGGGTGATTTACTCCGCATATCGGAGAACCCATCTTTTTCTCCCGAAGGGTGAGACAGAGGCTCTTGGGGCACCCTCCTTCCCCCACTGAGGGATCCCAGGCCTGTAAGGGTTGTCCCGTTCGGTGTCTCACCCACTGGAGGCTAAGGGACCTAGTCCCTTAGGGTACGTCAGGGCCCCCTTAGGGGGGCAGGGCTCAGTACCCATGAATGAATGGTGAAGATTGACACAGATAAGATATGAAAATTACGTACCTACCGTAATTCTTGATCTTTCTATGCATCTTCATCATTCATCGCTAAATCCCACCCTCCTTCCCCCTGTGGGACTCAGTCTCTGGACTTCCTCCTCCCTATCCCCTGTGTCTTCTCTTTCTTCACTCTCCTGTCCCTTGCATTTAGGTGGGAGGGGACTGTGGAGACGCACAGGGGTAGAACACTTGAGGGGGTTTATGGGGATTTGGGTGGAGGGGGTTCCCCTTTCTCCCCTTCTGGGGAGTTTGGGGGCGAGGAGGCCCCCTCTCTCCCTCCTTATTTTTTTTTTTTTACTCAAGTGTCTGTTATTCAGTCTCATATTTTGAGCTCTTCTCCCTTTATGCCTTAGGCTATTTTAAGTTTCCCATTTTGGGAGGGAAGGGGGAGAGCTTGAGATGCACCTGCAGACTACACCTTCTATTCTCTGGTCTACAGACCTAGGCTGCTTGCCTCCTGCAGCTGAGCCTAATAGTCCAAGGCTGGACTATAGTCTTCTAAATATGTCTGAGTGCATATCTCTCCTGGTTGTGTGCTACCCTTCTCCCCCCTCCCTTGTCCTTCCAGAGACTGGGGCCCCCTCTCCCCAGTTTCCTTTTAATTTGTCCTTCTGTCCTCTGTTTGTTTCTCCTTTAGTTTATTATCTATCCCTTAGGCTCTCTTGCCTCAACCCACCCTCCCTTCCTTACACTCTCTGGCGTGTCAGGATTGGGGCGGAGTCGACAACAGCTAACGGCCAACCCTTGAGCGCCACGTGGAATGTCTGCCTCGAGGGTGGCACTGGCTCTGCATCAACTCCGCCCGTGTTTAAAAAAATCTCTTGCGGGGTCCTAGCTCCCGCGCAGTACCCACTCTTGATGAATGGTGAAGATGCACAGAAAGATCAAGAATTACAGTAGGTATGTAATTTTCATGTCAAACAACTTGAAGTCTTGCTGTATTCTGACAAGTTCAGTTAGCCCCAGCCATTAAACTGCCCTGGAGAACAAAGGGTTAAGCTTTCTATGCAAAGCATAGAATGCTGAGCTCGAGCTCGGTTGGTGTCTTTGCCCGTTTCCTTTTGAAAACTAACCATCAGATTCTTTACTCCGCCTCACTGAACAGTCACTCCGGAGATTTCTCCTGCAGCTTGGTTCGAAAGTCTGTTGAAGTGTAAGTTTTTCGTCTGTTTCTAACTGAAAGTTTTCCGCGTAGTCGGTTCAGTCTCTGTCTGTGGTACCATGAGTACTAGATAGGTTTTGTACTGTTTTCCGTGTGGAACTTGTAAAAAGTGTGGGTCGGTTTGGCTGAACCAATCATTTAGTTAATTCTTGTGTTAACTTTAGTGTGTGGTTACCGGTCCTTATCGGTTCTGGGGAAGGTGTTTTGATCCGATTTTTTCCAGACCGTGACACAATTAGGAACCCGATAAGAAAGTATTTTGCCTGGCGGTTGCCAAAAAGGGTAAGTTTGGTTAGAATGGCCATGTCTGAGAAACCCAAGAAAAAAAAAATGGGCCCACTGGGTTTCAACACTGTGGTGAGTGTGGGGAGGTCTTTGCTAAGGCCTATCCCCACACCACCTGTGTTTATTGTCTGGGGTTTGAATACTTCGATTCAGACTGCCAGATTTGCAGAAATTTTCCCAAATTTACCCTTGAAAAGAGATTAGGTAGACTGAGGGAAAAGGAGGCCGAGAAGTCCGCTGACCCGGATGGTCAGCCCGGTTCAGTTCCAACCGAACCAGAAGGAGTGCCCTCTGACCAGGGCGATACTACTTCAGGCAAAAGGAGAGCCGATCCCGATGGGGTCTGTTCCGACTAAAAGAAAGTGCAAAGAAAAATCGTCGGGTTCGGATCCAGAAGTCCATATTCCGACTGCTGAAAAAATAGCCAGAGCGATTTGGATTGTGGAATCGCTTCATCTGCTTCTGACCGATCTGGCACCTTTTTGGCAGGGGCTCAGTTCAGTCAGTTCCCCCGGTTCATGATTATACTCTGGAAGAATTTTATGAACTAGAGTTTGAGGAGGAAAGGAAGTTTGAAGATGGTGATGGTGAAAGTCTAGATGTGCCTGTGGAACCAGATATCTCCCCAGACAGAACTTCAGGTGTATCCCTTCCTAGGTTTTGAGTCCCCTTCCCACTTTGTTTTACAGAAAGGTGGCTGCGACCCTCTGACTTCCTATGGAAGAGGAAATGGAGGATCAGGAGGAGCCTGATTTTGTAGAAATGATGGACATCCCAGAGTCCAGGAGACTGTCTATTCCCCTCCACAAATCTTTTGGGAAACACACACAAAATTCTGAAGTCTCCCAATTCTGTACCTCCTGTGGACAGAAGAATGGACAAGAGGTATACACTCTCAGGCTCAGATACGGAGTTTTTATATTAGCAATACAGCCATGTTGGGGTTGTGCAGGCTGCTGCCTGTGATAAGGCAAGCATTCCCTTGGCTTCACCCTCCTCTCCCGACAGAGACTCAGGAAGATTGATGCCATGGCAAAAAGCTGTACATGGCATCTCAGGGAGGCAAATTACATGGCCTATATAGCCAGGTACCAGAAGTCCAGGTGGGACACTGTACTGGCACTGGCTAAACAGGCCTCCCTCCAGCTAGCCAAGGAGCTGGAGGCAGTGGCTGCAGATGGGATTGAGGCATATAAAGTTCAGTTACATGCTGCTGTGCACTCCAGTGATGTCAAGAGTCATGGCTACATCTGTGGCTCTTCGGAGAATGGCTTGGCTCAGATGTACTAGCCTCTCTCAGGATACCCAGGCTAAGGCCATGGATTTTCCTGTAGTGGGTAATTCTCTGTTTGGGGAGCAGACAGAATTACATGAAGAAAATGGATGAGTACAGGACCACCTACAGGAATGCTCAGGCCAAGGAGAGGCAGGCAACTCCTCAAAGGCAACAGTCTAGGGGCAGGCCTTTTAACCAAGCACAGGCCTCTTCCTTTTCTCATAGGGGGTTTATCAGAGGGAGAGGCAGAAGGGGGATGAGCAGGGCTGCATCCACTCCTCAGCCTAAAGCCCCTGCCAAGCAGACACCCTGATGGGACTGCCCGGGTCGACTCTCCTGTTCCAGTAGGGGGCAAGCTGGCTTGCTTTGTCCGGGACTGGATGTCTATTACATCAGACAAGTGGGTCCTGGAAGTAGTAAACCAGGGACTGGTTCTCGGCTTCAGAAAATTTCCAAAGATGAGCCAGATCTTTTCCATCTGCAAATCTCTCGGAAACCCTTGCCCTAGAGGCAGAGGTTTCATCTCTGCTGGCCTTAAGAGCCATAGAGAGTACCTACTCTACACTGGGGCAAAGGGCTGTACTCCAGGTACTTCCTTACTCCAAAAAAGACAGGGGAGTGGTGACCCATCCTAGACCTAAGTTACCTAAACAAACATCTTTCAAAAGCAAAGTTCAAGATGGTAACTCTGAGAATAATCCTTCCTTCTCTGAGGCCAGGGGACTGGCTAGCCTCCCTGGACCTCAAAGATGCCTATTTTCATGTTCCCATCAGGTGCTCCCATAGAAAGTACCTCGGGTTTGAGTTACCCTCAGGCCACTATCAGTTCAGAGCAATGCCCTTTGGCCTAACCTCAGCCCCAAGGGTTTTCTCAAAGTGCCTGGCAGTAGTAGTTGCCTTTCTAAGAAGTCAAAAGATTTCCATTTTTCCATATCTGGACAATTGGCTAATAGTGGGCCAGTCTCCAGACCAAGACAAGTCTCGCATGCAAGTGACCCAGCAAGTGCTCACTTCTCTAGGATTTCTTCTCAACCTTCCCAAGTCAGTTCTCGAACCAGTCCAGCTTCTTACCTTTATAGGGGCAGAACTGGACACAGTCAGAGCAAGAGCCTTTCTTCTCCTGGAAAGGGCAAGGGTTCTTATAGAACTAGCCTCTTCCTTCTGCCTTCAGGTATCTCGGCCAGCAAGGCATTTCCCCCCAGCTATTGGGCTACATGTCTGCTTCAACAGCTGTGGTCCAAGGGGCAAGATTCCTGATGACTGATATTCAGTTCCATCTGAGGGCTTTCAAACAACATGAAGTCTTACTATATTATGACAATTGCAGTTTGTCCCAGCCTTAGAACTGCTCCAGAGGTGAAAGAGTTGACTTCCATGCCAGGCATGGAATCTTGAGCACGAGCTCGGTTGAAAACTCTGTCTGATATTCAAACTGAAACTGTCAGATTCTTTACTCCGCCTCACTGAACAGTCGCTCCGGAGATTCCTCCTTCTGCTCGGTTCATTTCTCGGTTAAAAAAGTGTTGTTCTCTTTTTTTTTTTTTTTTTTTCAACCACAATTATGTTTATTTTAACCGCAAACCGGTTGGTTCAAGCTCTGTCTGTGGTATCGTAAGTAATACATAGGTTTTCATTCTCTGTGTGGAACTTACAAACATAATCGGTTCGGTTTGAACCGATCAGGTTGTTGTTAAAACTTGTTAAATTACATTTAGAGTGCGGTTCCCTGTTCTTGTCGGTTCTAAAAAAAACCGGATTTCATTACGTTTTTTTCCACGACCCGTGACACGGTTGAGGACCAATAAGGGTGTCTTGCTTGGCTATTTTGCCAGAAAAGGGTAAGTAATTGGTTAGGCTGGCATTATGTCTGAGAAACCCAAAAGAAAAACCGGGCCCACTGGGTTTCAGCACTGTAGTGTCTGTGGGGAAGCCTTTGCCAAGGCTAACCCACACACCACATGTTTATTGTCTGGGGTTTGACCACCTCAATGCAGACTGCCAGATTTGCAAGCATTTCCCTGCAGCTACCCTGGACAAGAGTTGGTAGGCTCAGGGAACGAGAGGCCAAAAAGTCCGCTGACCAGATGGCCAGCGGTTCGGTGCAATCGAACCAGAGGGAGTGCCCTCTGACCAGGGCGAGACCTCCTCGGGCAAACGAAGAGCTGACTCAGAGGAGCCAGTTCCTGCAAAGAGGACTAGAAAATCAGCAGGTATGGAGCCAAAATTTCCTTCTCCAACCGCTGCAGAGATGGCCAAAGCGATCCAAATTGTCAAGTCGCTTTCCCGGTTCCGTCCGAACCGCCACTGTCAGGTAGCGATTCGATTCGGTCGGTTCCACCGGTTCAAAGTATGATATAGAGAATTTTATGAAGGGAGGAGGATTATGAAAAGGTGTGAATGTGATTTTGAAAGTCTGATGTGCCCATTGAACTGGCATCTCCCCAGACAGACCTTCAGAGTGTCTCCCCTAGGTTTTCTGAGTCCCCTTCTCATTTTCTGTTTTAAAAAGTTGCTGAAACCTCCAGCTCCTTTGGAAGAAGCTGTGGATGAACAGGAGGTCTGACTATGTGGAAATGATGGATATCCCAGAGTCCAGGAGATTGTCTATTCCTTTACATAAATCCTTTAGGAAACGGACAATAAAAATTTTAAAAGCTCCTAATTCTTTACCTCCTATGGATAAAAAGATGGACAGGAGGTACACATTGTCAGGCCCTGATATTGAGTTCCTTTCACAACAATGCAGCCATGTTTGGGTAGTGCAGGCTGCAGCCTGTGATAAGGCAAATATTCCCTTGGCTTCACACCCCCCTGACAAGAACTCCAGGAGGATTGATGCCATGGCAAAGAAACAATACATGGCAGCATCCTTGGGACTCAGACAGGCAAATTATATGGCCTATGTTGCAAGATACCAGAAATCAGATGGGATACTGTTATGGCTTTGTGAGAAACAGGTCCCTGGCCAGCTTGCCAAGGAGCTGGAACAGGTGGCTGCTGATGGTATTGAAGCATCCAAGGTGCAATTCCATGCTGCAGTGGACTCTGATGTATCTTCAAAAGTCCTGGCTACATCTGTGGCTGTTCGTAGAATGGCTTGGCTTGGCTCAGGTGTACTAGCCTGTCACAGGATACCCAGGCTAAGGCCATAGCTTTTCCTGTTGTGGGTAATTCTCTGTTTGGGGAGCAGACAGAGAATTACATGAAGAAAATGGATGAGTATAGGACCACTTATAGGAGTGCACAGGCCAAGGATAGGCAAGCCACTCCTCAGAGGCAGCCTTCCAGGGGCAGGGCAGGCCTTTCACAGGCCTGTTTACCAAGCCCAGGCCTCCTCTTCATCTTATACCCAGAGGGGTTCTTCAGGGAGAGACGGGCGAGTGAGCAGGCCTGCTCCCACCCTCACCCTAAAGCCCTGCCAAACAGGCACCCTGATGGGATGCCCAGGCCGATTCTCCATTACCTGTAGGGGTAGGCTGGCTTACCGTCCAGGACTGAGAGTCTTTAACATCAGACAAGTGGATCCTGGAAGTAGTAAGCCAGGACTGGTTCTCAGCTTCAAAAATTTCCAAAGATGAGAACCAGATCTTTCCACCTGCAAATCCATTAGAGGCTCTTGCTTTGGAAACAGAAGTCTCCAACCCTCCTGGCTCTCAGAGCTGTGGAAAGGTTCTCCCCACACCAGGCAAAGGACTATACTCAGGTACCTTCCTTTCGCAAAAAGACAGGAGAATGGCGGCCCATCCTGGATCTAAGATACTTAAACAAGCACATTTTAAAACCAAAATCTAAAATGGTGACTCTGGAATTATTTACCCTCCCTAAGGCCAGGGGACTGGCTAGCATCCCTGACCTCAAGGATGCCTACTTTCATGTTCTCATCAGAAGCTCCCACGAAAGTACCTCAGAATCGAACTGCCCTCAGGCCATTACCAGTTCAGACCAATGCCCTTCGGCCTTACCTCTGCCCCAAGGGTATTCACAAAATGCCTGGCAGTAGCAGTTGCTCACTTAAGAAGGCAAAAGATTGCCATCTTTCCTTACCTGGACGACTGGCTCATAGTGGGTCAGTCTCCAGACCAAGTCAAATCACACCTTCAGGTTACCCAGCAGCTGCTTACATCTCTAGGTTTTCTTCTCAATCTCCCAAAGTCAGTTCTGAGAGCTTGTTCAGCTACTCACCTTCATTAGCGCAGAACTGGACACAAAGCAGGCCAGAGCTTTCCTTCCTCTAGAAAGGGTAAGAGACCTGAGGTGGCTCTGGCCTCCTCCTTCATTCTGCAGGTCTCTGCCAGCAAGGCACTTTCTACAGCTCCTAGGGCACATGGCTGCTGCCACAGCTGTAGTGCAAGGAGTCTGATTTCAGATGAGGGACATTCAGTTCCATTTGAGAGCCTTCTGGTCTCAAAGGAGATATCCCCTAACCAAATTGATCCCAGTAACTCGAACCCTGGTCCAGGCCCTGCAGTGGTGGCAGGATCAGAGCAATCTGAGACAGGGGGTTCCTTTCATCCCTCAATCTCACTCCTTGACCCTTACTACAGATCCGTCCTCTTGGGATGGGGAGCTCACATGGGCACCTCACCACCCAGGGATTGTGGTCCCCTCAGGAATCTCTGCTCCACATCAATCTGTTGGAACTCAGACTGTTTTTCTAGCACTTCAGGTTTTTCTGCATCTGTTCAGAACAAAGTGGTACAGGTCAGAACAGAGAACACCACTACAATGTGGTACATCAACAAGCAAGGGGGCACGGTCCTCAGCCTTGTGCACCGAGGAGGCAATGAGTTGTGGTCTCTGGCTTATTCCCTGAACACCTCCCTCATGCAGTTCACCTCCCAGGCAGGACAATGTCCTGGCAGATGCTCTCAGCAGGATTTCCTAGGGCCATCACTGATGGTCACTGGATCCCCTAGTACTAGGGTTAGTATTTGCCAGGTGGGGCACCCTCAGATAGATCTTTTGCAGCCCCAGACAACCACCAACTTCCGCTTTTTTGTTGCAGGCCCTCAGTGTTGGGCGCAGTCCCTCTGGATGCTTTCCTTCTCAATTGGGAAGGGAAGTTCCTCTATGCCTTTCCTCCCTTCCCTCTCTTGTTCAAGGTGCTAGTCAAAATCGGATCTCAACCTTGCAAGATGATTCTGATTGCTCCAGACAGCCCTGGTATCCACTCCTTCTGTCCTTAGCAGTCCATCTTCCCCTGTGTCTCCCCAGGAATCACAATCTGTTAACTTGTGCCCAGGGGAGAGTTTGGTATCGAATCTCAAATCCCTCAACCTCAAGGCCTGGCTCTTGAGGAGTTAGAGTTGCTGACCTACACCTTTCTCAAGGTGTACTCAATCTTAAAGCTTCTAGGAAGCCTTCCACCAGGGCTACTTATAATTCTAAATGGAAAGGTTTTCCATATGGTGCTCTGGAAGCATATTTCCCAGAATCTGCTGATTTGCCCACAGTCTTGGACTATATGGTCCATCTAAATACTTGGGCTGAGGCCAGCTACCCTGAAAGTGCATTTGGCAGCTGCCTCTGCTTTTATTTCAGCAGGAAAGACTTCTTCTTTTCTGCTCACCCTGTATTCTCTAAGTTT
This sequence comes from Neoceratodus forsteri, assembly GCA_016271365.2. Lineage (NCBI taxonomy): Eukaryota > Metazoa > Chordata > Ceratodontiformes > Ceratodontidae > Neoceratodus > Neoceratodus forsteri. The sequence continues at coordinate 775,064,823 of CM057453.1, read as the reverse complement.
TTCACGGATTGCTTCACACAATCCTCCATTCAGGGACTCTGCTCCTGCCTGGGATCCTAATGTTTGCATTGCTCAGCTGATGCAACCCCCTTTGAACCTTTGTGTCGTAGGCTTAAGTACTTGACTTGGAAAACTGTGTTTCTAGTAGCCATCACTTCTGCCAGGCGCATAAGTGAATTACAAGCTTTGTCAGTGGAGCCTGATTTTATCTCCTTTCACAGGATAAGGTAGTCCTCAGGACTAACAGGAAGTTCTTGCCTAAGGTGGTTTCAGATTTCCACCTTAATCAATCTATATCTCTTCCAGTGTACTTCACTGACCATTCCTCCTCTGGCGAGAGGAGGCTGCACAGTTTAGATGTAAAGGCCCTTAGTTACTACATAGAGCGCCTAAGGGTCACAGGTTTAACTCCCTCCAACTGTTCCTCACTTATGGTGAGGTTGGAAAGGAACCTGCCACTAAAGATCCATTGCCAGGTGGATTGTCTCTTGTATCCAATTTTGCTATCAAAACTGGGTGAGGTTCCCCTTCAGGCCTGAGGCTCACTCTACTAGAGGTACAGCTGCGTCCCTAGCTGCAGCCAGGGACATCCCTATCTTAGAGATATGTCAAGCAGCTACCTAGAAAACAGTACACACTTTCACCAAGCATTACTCCTGGACATCCAGGCTAGGAGGATGCTCGGTTTAGCACAGCTGTGCTTCAGAGCCTATTTCTTAGTAGGTCTGCCCTCCTCCATGGAGGTACTGCTGTGTAGTCTGCAACTGTCATAATATAGCAAGACTTCATGTTGTTTGAAGATAAAATTACTCACCTTAGTAATGTTGTTTCTTCTAATGGAGTCTTGCTATATTATGACCTCCCCCCTGTCTGCCCCTCTCAGAACCTCTGCTCTTGGGATGTGGGTGGGCAGTGCAGTGTTGGCACCTAATGATGCCCACCTTGTGTTTTTCACCCCTCCTTTTGGGGTGTTTGGTGTTGTATTTCATTTTATTTTCTGGGTCCTCTGACTTGATTTTGGGACCAGAAAATGTGTTAATATTTTAGTAGCCAGTTGGCTAGTGTAGGTTTACAGCTTCCACACAGAACCTTGGTGAGTTTTTGCTCGAAGATCTGACAGTTTCAGTTTGAATATCCTCAGACAGAGTTTTTCAACCGAACTCTCGCTCAAGATTCCATGCCTGGCATGGAAGTTAACTCTTTCACCTCTGGAGCAGTTCTAAGGCTGGGACAAACTGCAATTGTCATAATATAGCTAGACTCCATTAGAAGAAACATCACTAAGGTGAGTAATTTTTTCTTTTGGTCTCAGAGGAAGGATTCCCTTACCAAACTGATCCCAGTGACTCTGACCTTGATCCAAGTCCTTCAGTGGTGGCAGGATCAGGACAATTTAAGACAAGGGGTCCCATTTGCCATTCAGTCTCATTCAGTGGTCCTAATCACGGACGCTTCTCTTCTGGGCTGGGGAGCACATCTGGGGGCCCTCACTGCCTCGGGACTGTGGTCCCTCCAACAATCCCTTCTCCATATCATTCTCCTAGAACTCGGGGAAGTTTTTCTGGCCCTGAAAGCTTTCTCTCAGTCCGTGCAGAACAAGGTGGTTCAGGTCAGAACAGACAATACCACCACCATGTGGTACATCAACAAGCAGGGAGGCGCTCTGTCCACAGCCTTGTGCACGGAAGCCATGAAAGTGTGGTCCCTGGCTTATAACCTGCAAACCTCTCTAATAGCAGTTCACCTTACAGGGAAGGACAATGTGCTAGCAGATGCACTGAGCAGGATCTCTCAGGGCCATCATGAATGGTCCCTGGACCCTCAGGTGTTGAAAGTGATTTTTTCAAGGTGGGGCACTCCAGAGATGGATCTCTTTGCAGCCCCAGACAATCACCAGCTTCCTCTCTTTGTTACAGACCCCAGTCTTGGGCTCAGTCCCCTGGATGCTCTGATTCTGAATTGGAAGGGACATTTCTGTATGCCTTCCTTCCTTCCCACTCCAGTTCAATTTTAGTCAAAATAATGTCTCATCCTTGCAAAGTGATTGATTGCTCCAGATTGGGCCAGACAGCCTTGGTACCTCCTGTTGTTGTCCCTAGCAGTCCATCTCTCCTGTTCTCCCGGAATTACAACTGTTAACTTCCTCTCAGGGAGGATTTGGTACCCAATCTTCAGTCTCTCAATCTCAAGGCATGGCTCTTAAAGAATGAGTTTGCAGATTTGCATCTTTCTCAGGGGTTCTAGATATTCTCAAAGCTTCTCGAAGCCTCCACCAGAAAGACTTAAAACTCCAAATGGAAGAGATTCAGCATTTGGTGTTCTAAGAAGCATATTTCCCCAGATACTGCTGAATTGCCTCCAGTTCTGGATTATATGGTGCATCTTAATGGCCTAGGCTTCAGACCAGCTACTCTCAAGGTACACTTGTCAGCTGTTTCAGTGCTTCTGTCAGTGGGGAAGTCTTCCTTACTGTCTTCTCATCCTGTTTTTTTTTTTTTTTTTTTTCCTTTAATTTTTTTTTTGAAGGATTGCTTTACACTAATCCTCCCTGTAGAGACCCTGCTCCTGCCTGGGATTTGAATGTTTGCATTGCTCAACTTATGCAACCTCCTTTTGAGCCTATGTCCTCAGCAGAGCTTAAGTACTTGACTTGGAAAACTGTGTTCTTGGTAGCCATTACCTCTGCCAGGTTTATCAATGAATTGCAAGTCCTGTCAGTGGAATCTCATTTTATCTTCTTTCACAGGGATATAGTGGTCCTTAGAACCAGTAGAAGGTTCTTGCCCAAAGTGGTTACAGACTTCCATTTAAACCAGTCTCTTCCTGTTTTCTTCACTGATCATTCTTCCTCAGGAGAGAGGTTACACATTTTAGATGTTAAAGAGCCCTTAGTTACTACATAGAGCGTACGAGGTCACATGTTTGACTCTCCAGTTGTTCCTTACTTATGGAGAAGTGGGAAAGGGTAAAACCTGCCACCAAGAGAACTATTGCCAGGTGGATTGTGTCGTTTATACAATTCAGCTATGAAAACCTGGAAAGATTCCACCCTCAGGCCTGAGGCTTCCTCTACAAGAGATGCAGCTGCTTCCCTGGCTGCTGCCAGGGATATCCCTCTCTTAGAAATTTGTCAAGCAACCACCTGGAAAACAGTCCATACCTTTGCAAGCATTACTCTCTGGATATCCAGGCCAGGAGTGATGCTTGGTTTAACACAAGCCTATTCCCAAAGTAGGTTCTGTCCCTCCTCCTTGGAGGTACTGCTTGGTAGTCTGCATATGTCAGAATACAGCAAGACTTCAGTTGTTTGAAGAAAACATTACTCACCTTAGTAATTATGTTTCTTCTATTAGTCTTGCTGTATTCTGACCTCCTCCCTGCCACCTCTCTCAGAACCTGTTTTTGGAAGTGGTAGAGTGCAGTGTTGCACCTCAGGTGTGCTCTTTTTACACCTCATCTTTTGTTTGGGTGTTTATTTTATTATATTCCTGTTTGGTTTGTGTTTTGAGTTTTGGGTTTCCTGACTTGAGTCTTATTTTGGTAATCCAAAACGTTTTGCTACCAGTTGGCTATTAAAAATCTTTTTACAATCTCCACATAGAATAGCTATTGGAGTTTTGCTCGTAAGAATCCGACTGTTATTTTTCAAAGGAAATGGGCAGAGACATCAACTGAGCTCGAGCTCAGCATTCTATGCTCTGCATTGAAAGATTAACCCTTTGTTCTCTGAGGCAGTTTAAAGGCTGGGGCTAACTGCACTTGTCAGAATACAGCAAGACTCCAATAGAAGAAACATAATTACAAAGGTGAGTAATTCCCCCCCCCCCGACATAATCTATCGAGCGGCACCCTTATAAGTGCACATGCCGAAAGTAGATCCTGCATAAATGCTGCCATTCAGCCTGCCTGTTTTGCCTGGGCCCAGACCACATCCTCGAGGGCCTGCCAGCACTCATACATTGCGGCGCTCAGAGCACCCTCAAAGCCTTCTGCTTAAAAATGAGATCTGCTATGGAGAAGGAACTCACCATAAGAGCTCTTCATCCTCTCCTCTTTGTCTTCTTCATAAAGGGAAGAAATCGAGCAGCAAACACAAGGAGAAATCCTGGGCAGATGACTGCTCAAGGTCCCCAAGAAAGTCGGTGGCTCCTCCTCCTCAGGGCTTGCCTCTGGGCTCCCAGTCTTCAAGACTCTCTCCTCATTTCAGTTATGGAGAAGGTTTTTCGGGGCATGGGGAAGTCTTCCCATGTTTCCACCCATGCAAGCATAAGTTCAATACCCCTGTGGGTTCTGCTGCAGGTTGGCTGGTGGTCCTTGGGTGGTAGGCCGCTGTCTGTTGCCCTCCTGGCCAGGTTGTCTGCCACGACATCTGGGGATGACAATAGTAAGCGGCACCCGGGACAGTCGCCCTCTTACTCTGGGAGCAATGGGTGTACGTCCTGATCAGAAGCAATGCCTGTTCCGCAGGCAGCAACTCCTAGGTATTTACCGACTAGTTCCGCAGCCCAGCCTCCGCCAGTCATCTCTATGCCTGCCTCCCTGGGAAAACTTGGTGCCTGCACAGATGCCGATAGGATCTGGCACCCCCAGTAGGCCGGCACCAGGGGATCTGATGCCTGATGGTCAGACGTCAGATCAGACGCCCAACGCCTGAGGTACTCCTTGGTCCCAACACCGATGACCAGGACCAGACTGCCCTGACATTAGGTTACTCCAGCAGAAGACCAGATGCAGGGCCATCTGCCAGCCCTCCCGACGCCAGATACAGGACACCGTAGGGTTTCAATGAGATTTTGCTGCTTGGTGTGCCTGTTCCAAAGATAGAGGCCCTCGACTCCTGTTAGCTGGCTCCCAAGGGCCTTCTGTAGTTGATCCCTCAAGTCGTCCTTCTCCTACTCAGAGGTCGGTGCCTGACAAGGACCTTCCTTCTCCAAAGGAATGCCCACAGAGACCCCCGAGTTCTCCTTCCCCCTCTCCAGATTTGGAGGACTCAGAAGCTGATTCCTACTCTTCCTCCAGCCTTGGGGACTCTGACTAACTGGACCCTGACGCTGGGAAGGACGGCCCGCCTGACGACCCTGTGGGTTTGAATCCCACAGCCCCCACTTCCATTCTGTGTGACCCTGAGCAAGTCGCCTAACTTCTTGTGCTCCCAGGTCACACCTCTAAACAAGTTTTCAGCTTAGTGTATCTCTCCTGGCATATTAAAAAAAAAAAAAAAGTTTGTGGAAATGTCATGAATATTGGTGTAGCGCCTGCCCCTTATTTAACCAGTAGGCACACCTCCTATAGTCAATTGGTAAGAGTGGTGGGGTTGCATTGATTTGCCAACATTAGACAAGGTGGTATATGCCAGCTAGAGTAGAACATTATAAAAGCTTGATGCAAATAATAATAAATACTACCAGCACACACCTGGCTGTGACCAATACATTAAGCACAACCCAGGTCCTGGGAGAAAATGTTTGTTCGGGCTATGCTAGGTTTGTACTTCTTGACGGGGTAGCCAAGTAACTCCACACATGGGAAGCAATAACATAAATGTCCAAACCAGGCTGGGATTCTAAAGTGTGACTTTATTCCATAACACAGTAGGAACAACACAAAGTGAAGATGGCCCCAAGGGTTGCACACAGTAAGTGCAGAGATCTGAGGTACAGAACACCAAATTCCCATATTGCATAGGATGATTGTAGGACTTGTGGAATAGCCACCTGTAGGACACACTTCTTTCCTGGAAATGGCACACAGCCACTATTTGGCCACTTCCATGGCATAGAATAAGGTGTGATGCACAGACCACAAAAGAGCACTACAGGCTGAACTCTCAGAACCCACATACATGGGGTAAACTGGAGAAAACCCACTCACTGGGGTAGAACTTCCTTCAGGCATTGGGCACATGCACTGACAGAAAAGGACAAAGGTGCTCTTCAGAATCCAGAGTGCTAAACTGGCCACTCCAGATGGGAGGGGTCTCCCACCTTTTGTTTCCAAGTTAATACTTGGCCATCCCTCTGGAAATACACCTCACACTGTACCAAAATTGAAGATGCTCTCTAGAAATGTATTTTACAGTTAACATCCTCACAGGACACCACAGGGGTGTCAAAGGTAAAAGTTCTGTTCACTTGGATGGTCACATACTGCACTCCACCGAGGACGGCCAACTTTAAACTGTTTAGGGTGACAGGGTCCCTCTGTCAAGGAATCCACCCTTAAAATGCAGGTACCAGCTGGGCAGTTTCGCACAAAACAAAAGTATTCACAGAAGATGTACACAAGGCAACTTCACCAAATATCCTGGTAGGATCAAGGGATTGCCCCCAACATCCTGGCAGCCTGCTCCATCCCTCTTGGGATGAAACACAGAAATCCTTTGAGTCGGTTTCACCACTTCACACAAGCTGGAAGATTTCTGCACTCCACTAGGGTGAGAAAGAAAAGCAAACAGGAACACTGCAGCTCTATATCAGAGCTGCTGCTGGATCTGCAACTACACTCTGCAGACTCTAGCCACCAACTGATTACAGAATTCTGTCTCCCTCATTCTCAACAGCTGGCCATGGCTTATGCTGCTGCAAGAGTTCTAAATGACATCACCCCTCCAGGTCTCAGTTGAGACTGACAACACAGAGAATGCTGGATGGGCAACTATGCACAACAAGTGTGTTCTGCCACAGAGGGGTTCTGATTCCCTATGGGAATCAAACACCGAGGTGACAGAACACACTGGTTGTGCATAAAGTTGCTCATCCTGTATTTTTTTTTTTTATAGTATACAGTAGTAGTATGTGAAATGTGTGCATTTTACTTTTTTCTCTCTTTCATAATGAAACTGACTTGTGAAGTCTCTAGAGGTTGCTGTTTTTTTTTTCCTGACTATATGCAGTTAGCACCAGTACTAGAACTGCTCTGGGAGAGTAAAGGGTTAACTCTATGCTAAGGCATAGAACGTTGAGCTCAAGCTTGTTTTTCAAACCTCTGTCTGTGGTACTCTGAAGTCTAACAGTCAGATTTCTTACTCCGCCTAACTGTTGAAGTCGCTCTAGAGATCCCTCCTGCGCTTCGGTTTGGTAAAAGTTAGAATCTGTCATTTTTTTTCAACTACAGTTCTTATTTCCTTCGGTATTCTTACCTCTGTCTCGGTAACAGTAAGTGTTAGTAGGTAGGGTATTTTGTGACATTGCTAGAAATTGTTTTGTCTTCAGTTATTTTCGGGTCGGTCCGGTTCAGAACTGAAACCTATTGTTTTTTTCTGTTCTATTGTAAAATATTTGTGGTTTTCCACTACTTAGCTGTTTCTAAAAAAAAATCCGGATTTTATAAACCGACCCGTCACACAGTTGGAACTGATAGGTTTTAGTTACCTGGCTTGAAAGCTGATAAGGGTGACTTCTGATTTTTGGCATGTCTGACAAACCCAAAAAGAGAACCGGTCCCACTGGGTTTCAGCACTGTACAGTGTGGGGAAGCCTTTGATAAGGTTGATCCCCCTTCTCGTATGTGTTTGTTGTCTAGGGTTTGACCACCTCAAGGTAGACTGCCCAATTTGTAAGAACTTTCCCTAACACCACTCTTGAAAAACGTTTTGAGTAAGGCTGAAGGAAAGGGAGGCAGAAGTCCGTTGATTCAGATGGCCGTCCAGTTCGGTTGTTACAGAAACTGAAGGGGTGCCTACTGACCTGGGAGTTGCCCCTTCCGGTAAAGGAGAGCATACTCTGCAGAGTCTGTTCCACAGAGAAAATCAGCCGTTGAGAAAATCGGCGTTAGGATCTAACAACTCATGTTCTGACCGTTAAGGAAATGGTGAAAGTGTTTCATAGTGCAAGCACTTTTGCACGGTTCCGACAGAACAGACACTGGTTCAGAGGCGACTGGTTCGGTCGGAGGTTTTTGCCTCAGATATTGATCTGGAGGCATACTATGAGGGCGATTGGGAGGAGGAGGAAGAGGATGGAGAGTTTGAAGGCCTAGATGAGCCAGTAGAGCCTGACATCTCCCCAGGCAGGCCTTCCAATGTTTCCCCTCACAGGCTTTGAGTCCCCCCTCCCACTTCTTGTTCTACAAGAAGGTGGCTGAAATTCTTCAGCTTCCTATGGAAGAGGCTGAGCAAGATCAGGAGGAGCCCGATTATGTGGAAATGATGGATGTTCCAGAGTCTGTCTATCCCTTTGCACAAATCCCTGGGGAAATGCACAGAAAATCATACAATTTCCCACATCCATTCCTCCTGTGGGTAAAAGAATGGAGAGGAGGTATGCTTTATCGGGCCTTGGCACAGAATTCCTTTCAGGACATTGCAGCCATGTTGGGGTAGTGCAAACTGTAGCCTGTGACAAGGCTAGTATTCCCCTGGCATCTCATCCCAGATAAGAATTCCAGGAAAGTGGATGCCATGGCTAGAAGCAGTACTTGTCATCCTCTTTGGGACTCGGGCAATCAAATTATATGGCATATACAGCCAAGTACCAGAAGTCTGTGGGATACAGTTCTGGAGCTGGCAAGATTGCCGCCCTCAGCTAGCCAAGGAGCTGAGCAGGTGGCTTGTAGATGGCATAGAGGCATCCAAAATGCAGTTTCATGCTGCTATGGACTCTAATGATGTGCATTCTAGAGTCATAGCTGCATCTATCTCCACGAGGAGGTTTGCTTGGCTTAGATGTACCAACATTTCGCAGGATACGCAGACTAAGGCCATGGATTTCCCTATAACTGGTAATTCTCTGTTTGGGGAGCAAACTGAGAACTACGTGAAGAAGATGGATGAGTATAGGACCACCTATAGGAGTGCTGCAGCCAAGGAAAAGTGGGCCACTCCTCGGAAGCAGCAATTCAGGGCTGGCAGGGGCAGGCCTTTTCATAGGCTTTTCTACCAAGCTCAGGCCCCCTCCTCTTCTTTCCAGCAGAGGGGGCTCTTTAGGGGAAAAGGCAGGCGGAGGATGGCCAGGACCCCATCATCCATGCAGTCTAATCCCTTGCCAAACAGACACCCTGAGGCATCTGTCAGGGTAGTCTCCCCAGTACAAATAGGGGCAGGCTGACTCACTTCTCCAGCCCTGGGAGTCTATTACTTCAGTCATATGGGTCCTGGAAGTTGTGAGCCAGGACTTGCTGTCAGTTTCAAAAGGTTCCCAAAAATGAGAGCAAGGTCCTTCAGTCCTCCCTCTCCCTTGGAGACAAAGGTCTTAGAGCAGATGTCTCCTTTCTACTGCTTCTGCAAGCAGTAGAGAAGGTACCTCGTTGTCACAGGCGAAAATGACTGCACTCCAGATATTTCCTTACCCCAAAAAAGACAGGGGAGTGGCGGCCCATTCTAGATTTAAGGTACATGAACAAACACTTAACAAAACCAAAATGGTGAGACTGGGAGTAATTCTTCCCTCTCTGAGACCAGGAGACTGGCTAGCTTCTCTGGATGTCAAAGATGTCTACTTCCACATACCTATCAGAGATGCCCACAGAAAGTACCTCTGGTTCAAGTTGCCCTCAGGCCATTACCCATTCAGAGCTATGCCTTTCGGCCTAACATTTGCTCCATGGGTGTTCGGGTGTCTTGCAGTAGTGGTAGTATTCGTCAGGAGATGAGGTATGCTTATGTTCCTATACCTGGACGACTGGCTCCTAGTGAGCCAGTCCTCAGACCAAGTCAAGTCGGCCTTAGAAGTCACTCAGAAGCTTCTAGACTTCTTGGGCTTCATTCTGAACAAGAAAAGTCTGTTCTGGAACCAGCCCAGCTTCTCACTTTCATAGGGGTGGAAATAGACACTGTTCAGGCAAAAACATTTCTCCCTCCCTCCTCTCTAAAGGGTTCAGTCCCTTGTCACTCTGGCTTCCTCTTTTTGTCCTGTAGTTTCTCGTCCAGCCAGACACTTTCTACAGTTGCTGGGTCATGTGGCAGCATCCACAGCAGTGGTCCAGGGAGCAAGGTTTCAGATGAAAGAGAGAGAGAGAGATTGTTTCATCTCAGATCTCATTAGTCTCAGAAAAAAGACCCTCTCTAAATTGTTCCTGTATTTCGAACCCTAGTTTAGGTCCTCCAGTGGTGGCTGGAGGAGTAAAATCTTCGACAAGGTGTCCCCTTTATCAGTCAAGCTCCTTCAGTGATTCTTACTACAGATGCCTCTCTACTGGGGTGGGGGCTCACCTAGATCAGCTTACAGCTCAGGGAACCTGGTCTCACCAGAGTCTCTCCTACACATTAACCTCCTCGAAGACTGAGAGCTGTCTTTCTAGCACTTCAGACATTCTCAACTGCTATCTAGGAAAGTGGTGCAGATCAGGACAGACAATACCACAATCATGTGGTACATCAACAAGCAGGGAGGCACTCGGTCCTAGGTCTTGTGCACAAAGGCCATAAAAATACGGTCTCTAGCTTATTCCCTTCAGGCTTCCCTGATGACTGCATCTCCTAGGGAAGACAACATTCTATCAGATGCTCTCAGCAGGATTTCCAGGGTCACCATGAGTGGACCCTGAATCCTTTAATTCTTCAGGTCATCTTCAAGAGGGGCACTCCAGAGATGGATCTGTTTGCAGCCTTGACAATCACCAACTTACTTTATTTTGCTGCAGACCACCTCTTCTGGGTCCTGTCCCTCAGGATACTCTCTTGTTGGATTGGACAAGCAGGTTTCTCTATGCATTTCCTCCTTTTTCCTCTGATATTCAAGGTCCTGATCAAGATCAGGTCTCAGCCTAGCAAGGTAATTCTAGTGGCTCCAGACTGGGGCCAGACAGCCTTGGTGTATCCTCTTCTGTTGTCACAGTCTATGATACATGCCTCTGTCTTCCCAGACAGTTCAATCTTCTACCTCCTCTCAAGGAGGATTCTTTACCCAACCTTCAGACTCTTGGGCTCAATGCCTGGCTCTTGAAAATTGGAATATGCAAGCCTGCATCTTTCCCAGTCAGTCTTGGACATTTTAAAGGTTAGCAGGAAACTTGCTACTAGAAAGACAACTCCAAATGTAAGATTTGGGTTTGGTCTTCCCAGAAGAATGTATTGCCAGAGCTGGCTGATATTGCTACTGTTTTGGACTATTTGCACCTTAACAGTTTAGGCCTCCGGCCTACTACTCTCAAGGTACATTTGGCAGCTGTGTCTACCTTCCTTTCTGCTGGTAAGGGTTCTTCCCTGGCATCTCAGGCAGTTTTCAATACATTTTTCAAGGGCCTAGTACATGTTAATCCTCCCTTTCAGGAGCCTACCCCTTCTTGGAGCCTGATTATCTGTATTGCACAGATTAGCTCAGCTGAAGATAGAGGCTCAAAAGTTGGCTGCATAAAGTACTTGACTTGAAAACTGTATTCCTGGTAGCCATTACCTCTGCCAGGAGAATCGGTGAAACCTGACTTCATTTCACAGGGATAAGGTGGTCCTTGAACCAGCAGAAAGTTTCTTCTCAAGTTGATATCAGACTTTCATTTGAATCAGTCTGTCATTGCCTGTATTTTTCACTGACCATTCCTCCTCTGGGGAGTGATTACACAGTTTTGATGTAAGAGGATCTTAGTTACTATGTGGAACACACTTAAGGCCCATAGAAATGGCTGCTCTCAAATGTTTCTCACTTATGGGGAAGTGGGAAAGGGCAAACCTGCCACTAAGATCTGTTGCCAGGTGGATTGTCTCCTGTATCCAGTTCTGCTGTTCAAAGTTGGGGAAAGAGCCTCCTTCAGGCCTGAGGGCTCAATCCACTAGAGGTACAGCTGCTTCAGTCACAGCAGCTAGAGACATACCATTAGTGGACATCTGTAAAGCAGCCAGCTGGAAAACTTTTCACACTTCCGCTAAACACTATTCTCTGGATTTTCAGTCAAGAAGTGATGCTAGGTTTGGCACAGCTGTGCTGCAGAGCTTGTTCCCAAAATAGGTTCTGTGACTCCCTCCTCCAAGGGCTACTGCTTGGTAGTTTGCATGTCGTCAGTATACAGCAAGACTTCATATTTGAAGAAAAAATTATTCACCATCGTAATGTTTCTTTTAATGGAGTCTTGCTGTATTCTGACCTCCTTCCCTGCCTCCTCTCCTGGAACCTAGTAGTTTTGGGATGTGATCCGGCAGGCACAGTGCTGCACCCCAGAGGTGTAATTGGCATGCCCTATCTTTCTAGAGGTTTTTATTAATGTTTTGGTTGTTTTCACTACCTGCTTATATTCTTTTTGGGGTTCTTGATTTGTCTTTTGACCCTAGAAAATCTGTTTGGTGCCTGTTGGCATTAAAATTTTAGAAACAATTTCTAAGTAGTACGTTAGTTTAGTGCTCGTAAGAATCTGATAGTTAGACTTCAGAGTACCACAGACAGAGGTTTGAAAACCGAGCTCGAGCTCAACATTCTATGCCTTGGCATAGAGTTAGCCCTTTATTCTCCGGAGCAGTTCAAGTGCTGGAGCTAACTGCATAAAGTCGGAATACAGCAAGACTCCATTGGAAGAAACATGCCTATGGTGAGTAATTTTTTCTTCTAGAATACAGTCACCACAGAACTGAATAGAGGAAAGCAACAATGTGTCAGCATTCCAGGTGGTTCTGCTGCAATAATGACATCACTACTGCAGCAGAACAAGCATATTCAGGCATGGAATTTCTTGTATAATAACATTCTACTATACACTGTATAAAGTGAAATACATTTACGGAAAATTACTAACTGCCTACCATTAATTCTAATGGGATTCTTGTAACCCCTGGGAACAAGGGGTAACACTATGATCTCTTAGTTTAAAACTGTATGTAGTTATACTGTTGAAATGATTGGAAAAAGCTATTTGGATAAGGGTTAAGAAGATGCAGTTTCTAAGCCCTTTGCAGAGCTTATGAACAAGTCGTCAGTTCTGGGACACTACTGTTTTGTTGCACCTGCAAGAATGAAACTTACAAGAACATTCTGTGAGAAGCAGGCTCTTAAGTTCCCAGACAAAAACTTAGAAAAGAGCAACAGTGCTTTTGCCGGAGAGACCAGGAGAGTGAGAGTGCAAGACAAACTTGGAATTAGAGCTATCCTCAGATGACGGACTTTGTTTTTCTGTGTATCTGCTGCCTTTGTAAATGGTTATACTGAGAAAAACATTTTTTACTGTTGGAAAAAATAGAGAATACTGGATGGGCAACTATGTACAACCAATGTGTTATGCCACGGAGGGGTCCGATTCCCTGTGACCTGACAGCAAAGCTTGAGGCCCATGGAATCAGAACCCCTAGGTGTAGAACACCTATGCTACATAAAGTTGCTCATGCTGTATTTTTATAGTGTATAGTATTATGTGAAATGTGTGCATTGTTTTTTCTCTTTCACAGTGAAACTGACTGGTGCAGTCTATAGAGGTTCTAGAATGCTATTCTACCACAGAAGGGTACAGTCACATTCCATGACCTTTGAACTGTGGCACAACAGCATTTTGAAAGGATGGATTTCTATATAGAACAATGCTCTACTATACACTATGACACTATCTGCGACTTTTGAAACTGCTTCTGGTTTTCCTGTGCTTCAGTGACATAACGTGGATTGTGTGGGCAGAGCCATGGCTTCGGCAGTCTGCATCCGCCGATACTCCTGGCTGAGAGTCTCCGGGTTCGTCCAGGACTTCCAGTCCATGATTATGGATACCCCCCTTCAGAGGTCTGGTTCTTTTGGGGGAAGATGCTCAAAATATAATTACCTGTTTGCAGGAGGCAGAGAAAGCAGTTAGGTCAGTGCAGACTATGTACAGACCCAAGCGACAACCTAAAAAGTCCTTTGATGACTGGATGGCGGCAATTTCAAAGGTCAGCGGGCTTGCTTCAAGCGTAAGGCCCACTACCTCGCCACGGAGGTTCTGCCCCACAGTCCTCAAGAACCTCTCAGTCTGAGCTTCCCCTCCCGGCTCCTCACCTGACTCACTGCCTGAACCACCTCCTTCAGCACAGTCCACAGGGAAGCAGTGGGAGTTGCTTCTCTTTAAACTTACGAAGGGTGGCGTCTGATAATAACTGACCGGCTGGGTCCTGCAGCTCAAGCGGGGACACATGCTTGAATTCATGGAGGTTCTTCCAAACAACCCTCCAGTACTGTCCCAATACTCAGGCCCACATCGACCTCATAGCAGAGGAAGTCCAGGCCCTCCTTCAAAAGGCCATCGAGCCAGTGACCCCGGAATGAGGAACAGGGTTTTGCTCCCACTTTTTCCCTTGTGCTGAAGATGGGGGAATTTTATCCTCTCTTGGATTTAAGCTACCTGAACTAGTACATAGAGTACAAAAGTTAAGGATGGTCACCCTGATAGGTCTCCTCCCTACTACACCAAAGGGACTGGATATGCAGGACGCATGCCTCCTTTGATTTTCCAACCACACAGGTGGTTCTTGCGCTTCGCTTTCAGGGCCTTGCCGTTCACCCTGTCCTCGGCACAGAGGATGTTTGCCAAGTGACTTGCCGTGTAGCCACACATCTCAGGAGGCGGGGTGTTGTATTTCCCCACCTCAGCAGATTGGCTTCTCTGCTCCCTCTTGGGACCAGCTTGTAGAAACCCTTAGAGACATGTTCTCCTCTTTTTGGGGCCTAGGAATTTCCCTAACCCCCAAAAAAAGTTCTACCTCTGGCCAGGTCAGCGGCTTCAATACATAGGGGCAACTCTGGACATGGCTCAAGGCAAGGCCTTCTTTCCTAGAACAGCATCATATGCCTTCAGTCCTATGCTCGCAGCTGCTTTCAGCTCGCAAGTTCCAGCCCGGACAGTACTGACTATTGGAGCATATGGCAGTGGCCATCTCCACGGTCTCCATGGCCTAACTTTATGTAACCTGGCAACTGGGCTTTAATGCCAAAAAGTGCAAGGTGCTGCATTTTGGGATGAAGAACCCAAGGAGGACTTACCAGCTAGGGGGAGCGCAGCTAGCCCAGACGGAGTAGGAGAAGGATCTGGGTGTGCTCATTACAGGGTCAATGAACAACTCGGCACAATGTAGGAAGGCAGCTGCAAAGGCCAACAAAATGCTGGGTTGTATTGCAAGGAGTATATCCTCGAGGAGGGAGGAGGTGATTCTGCCACTGTATAGGTCATTAGACCACACCTGAGTACTGCTGCAGTACTGGCGTCCGTATCTGAAGAGGGACATTAAGTTACTGGAGGGTGCAGCGAGATGATCAAGGGGCTAGGGACTTATCATAAGAGAGGAGGTTGAAGGAGTTGAACATGTACTCACTGGAGGAGAGGAGAGACAGGGGTGACATGATTGAAACCTTTAAATACATGAAAGGAATAAACAAGACTGGTACAGAGGGTCTGTTCAAAGTAAGGGAAGGGAGGGCCACCAGGGGCCATGATATGAGACTGGAGCGAGGAAGGTTCAGGAGGGAGATGAGGAGACACTTTTTTACAGAGAGGGTGGTGGCTGGGTTGAATGTGTTACCTGCTGAAGTGGTATGCAGTAGAACAGTGGACTGCTTCAAACGTGGATGGGACAGGACAAGGGGGAGGGTTAATGAAGGAAGGGTGGAAGGGAGGGCAGCTGCAGAATAGGGGTGCTAGCTGCACATTCGAGCAGACTTGATAGACCTCTAGGCCTTTATCTGCTGGCAAATTTCTATGTTCATATATGAGGGTGATCAGTGGAACTTCTGGGTTTTGTGGGATCAGAGGTCAGACTACCTGGACCAGCCGGTCAAGCAGTCCCGATATGGTGGCATCACGGCCAACTCACAGAAAGCTATACTAAGCTGTACCCAGGGTAAAACCACCCCTGGCCCAGAGATCCTTCCACCACAGTGCCCCGCTTTGTTAAATGCGCCCCGGTCACCATCACTGGCACACCCAAGATCTCCCATTTCAAAGTCGCCTCCTCAACCACCTCCTCAATGTTCGTGACCTGTAACTGCAACTAGCCTGTGCTCTCCAGCCCAGCATGACCCACACCTCTGTCAAAATCCACTTGGACTGCAACCTCTCAACTATTCTTTCTCCTTTATCCTTTCTCTCTGCTATGCCCTGTAATGATTTTTGACCAACCTGTATATAATCTATGTTGGCAATGTATGTAAAACCATACATGACGGCTTCCTCTGTCAATTGTAACCTGTCTGGTTTCAGATTCTGTCCTCCCTTGATGAGGTACCTTTGTAAATGAACCACACGGCTCAAAGGTTGTAAATCCGATATTTCAAATAGAATAAACTAAAATAAATACTCCCAATCTTCCAGAGGGTTTTCTTCCAGAAGGAATCTCCCACCAGATCGCTCACCAGACTCAAGGATCCTGGTCTCAGCAAGAGCTTCATCTCCACATCAATGTTCTGGAGATGAAGGCAGTTCTTCACACCCGCCAAGCCTTCCAGACAGTCCTCCGGAGTGGCCCCCTGTTGATATAAACTGACAACATGGTAGTATTTTATATCAACAAGCAGTGGGGTTGGGAAACACACGCACACACACACACACACACACACACACACACACACACACTTATCCTTTTTGCAGAGAAGCCATGCGAGTGTGGACAGGGGTGGTAGATCAACCACTGGAACTCACAGCAGTCCACCCTCCAGGCATTCACAACTCTCTGGCTGACTGCTTCAGTTGGACTTGTTCTAGGGCCACTAGTTGAGCTGCTTCCGTAGGCAGAAGATCTTTTGCCAGATGGGGTCGCCCAGAAATCGATCTATTTGCATCCTCATCCAATGCAAAACTGCCCAAGTTTTGCTCGCTAGATCCAGGGCCTGGTGCTTTCTGGCAAGGCGTGTTGTCTCCTCTCCTGAGAGCGGGAAGGTTTTTTCACTTATTCCTCCCTTTCTCCTACTGCAATGGGTTACTCATTAGTTGCATTCAGAGGGGCAGAAATTATCCTGGGAGCTCTGGTCTGGCTGAGTCAGATCTGGTTCCCACTCCTACAGAAACTGGCAGTGGAACCTCTGGTGCCCTTGCCCCTTCAGTCAGACTTGCTCTCCCAGGAGCAGGGCTTCCTGGTCCATCTGGATCTCAGATTTCTGCATCTACATGCGTGGCTCCTGTAGACCTAGCCATCTCCAGATTTGGGGTCTCCCACCGCTAGGAGCTTGAATCCATTCCCTTGCTCAGTGAATTCGGTACTGGAGTACCTCCTCTCTTGTTTCTGATGCAGGATTCTGTTACTCTTGGTTAAAGTACACTTGTCTGCTGTTTCTGCATACCATGTGCCTTTGAGGGCAAGTACATTGATCTACTGGACGTTTTCCACACTTTTCTGCAGGGCATGCTTCATTTGAAGCCTCCCATCTGGGACCCTGTCCCACCTTGGGACATTTTTTTGTTTTGGAGAAACTTTTCTGCCTCACTTTGAGCCTGCCACAAGCTGCACTTTCTGTCACGGAAAGCATTATTTTTAATTGCCATTTCTTCTGCTTGAAGAATTTCGAGCTTCAGGCCCTGATGTGTAAAGAGCCTATTTGGTTTTTCACAAAACAAGGGTGTCCTTGAGGAATTCTAAGATCTTACGAGAGGGCTCTTGCAGTAGGTATTACATATAAGACTGAGCGTCGGCAGGCGGCAGGACCCCACGAGAACTCCCCTAGCTAGCAGTCCTTGGCGAGGGACTGCCCTACGTCAGGTGACTGGCATCAGACGACGCCGGTATAAAGGCAGTCCCGGATGCCCGCCTTCCAGTTCTTTCCCGCCATCAGCTCGTCCAGCGCCTCGCGGTAAAGTTTGTGCTCAGCCTGTTCTTTCGTCGTTTTTTACAGAAAATTATTAGTACTTTATTACGATATAGTCAGGTGAACGTTGGTTTATGTCGTCCCCTTCCAAAAATTAGTGTGACTCGTGCGGCGCCCAACTGCCTCACAAGGACAGTCACTCTCTCTGCCTTTTTTGCCTAGGCCCTGACCACGCGGTCGACAAGTGCCCGCATTGCCTACATTTCAACGCTGCTACCCACAGACGACGCCAGCAGTCTTTGGAAGTCCATCTCCTTAAAAAGATGTCTGCAATGGAGAAGGAGTTGAAGAAGCTTAGGCAGGCATTGACCTCTCCAGAAGGACACAAGAAGCAGGACAAAGAAAGGCACAGAGAGAAAGCCTCCTCGTCCACGACTCCGGCCGGAGTCGCGGTTCAGGTAACGTCCCCTCCGGGGGATCACCTGACGGCAGCCTCCAAGGTTTTGGAGGAGGCGTCGGCCCGCCCATCGGGCTTGCGTTCGGGTCCTGCGGGCGCCTCCGGGCTAAAGGAGGCCTCTGCCCCCAGTACTGCCATAGGCTTGCGGCCTACTGGTGCAGGCACCTCCCATAAGCCGGACGTCGACTCCTCCGACGCCCGCCGGGAGAAGACCACTAAGGCGCCCGACCCTTCGGGGCGGCTTACGGTCGCGTCCCCCTCGGACCGGGCCACTTGCCACCCTCGGCCTGCCGGCTCCTCTGGCGTCCACTGGGATTCAGCCCCTAAGTCGCACGTCGGCTCCTCCGATGTGCGCCGGGCGTTGGAGCCTATGACAGACCCTCCATCGCCTGTCGTCCAGGTTTCCACAGCCGCTGCCATCCGGGAAGCCCGAGTCACCCCTGCCTGACTCGGGGACTTTTCCCTCCGTCTCTGGCGATGCAGGATGCTTCTCCGCCCGTCAGACCCCTCCTACTGAACCGGATCTGGCGCCGCAGAGGATATTCCTCCTCTGTCGGGCCCAACCCCCAGGCCTATCACTGTTGATCCGCGTGGGGCTCCCCTCATGTCTGCTCCTGCGCTGCCTCCGACACCCGCGCATCCGCTGTCCTATCAGTCGCCGCGACTCCGGTCCGCAGTACCCGACGCTGGCTCCACCTACGCCATAGTACCCGCACCGTATTCCCACAGCCGGTTATGGATACTTCCTACGGATATAATCCATAAATTATCCTCTTCCTCCTCCACCGCCCCAGGCCGCGGTGGATCTTCAGGAGAATCTGGCTTCCTGGTGGGCTGAGGCCAGAGCTCAGCTCACCAAGGAAGTCGAGAAGCCTCCTCACGACAGCAGTGCCACCTCCCGCACCAGACGCCCGAGATGGCACACTTCTCTCTGCCTCCGATTCCCAAGCTCTTCCCTCTGGATCCAGAGAGGGGCAGGACACGCATCCAGGGATTCCCCTAAGGAACCTTCTCCCCCTAGACAAGTCAGGTAGTCTTACTCTGCTTCTAATTCTTCTTCTTCACTCCTGATTCCTCCGATGGATGCTCCGAGAGGCGATGAGCCTCGCTCATCCAAGCCCCGGCAGAGGACTCCTCCAAGTCTCTTCGGAGGATCCTTCCTTCACGGAGTTGCTCAGGAAGATCCAGGGTACATCAGTGGCGTTCTTTGGAACCAGATCCTCAGCTGGTTAAACTCGCTGAACATCTGGACCTGCCCCTCACGGCTCGTACTCTAGTGCCACCCTGATCGAGCCTCACGCCCACCTTGTTTCCACTATTTTGAAACAACTGTTGCTTTAGCCCCTGCCTCGAAGTCCAACAGGCTCTACCAGGCTCCCAAGGGTGTAGATTTTGGATTCTCACCCTGTGCAGACTCTGTCGTGATTACCGCCACTCACAGCCGGTCAGCACACCCCAAACATTTAAGCTAGTCTTCCCCGGATAAGGAATCGCACCTTCTGGATCAGTATGGAAGAAAAATGTACGCTTCTTCCACACTGGGAATTAGGGCCCTGAATTATGTAGCAGATATGGGAGATTACCAGAAGGCTATCCTTACCCAGGCGGAATCTAAGATTGACGCCTTACCTGACTCCCAAGTCAAGCAGGAGTTAGCTGACCTAGTCCGTTCTGCTCGTTTGGCCAGTCGTCACATCCTGAGGACGACCTACGATGCAGTGGACACTGCAGGGTGGAGTTCTGCATTCGCTGCAAGTCTTCGGCGTCACGCCTGGCTCCGCATGTCAGGTTTGGTCCTGGAGGTGCAGTCCGCAATCCAGGAAGCACCTTTCAGGGGTCAGTGCTTTTTCGGTGGCAATGTCAAGGACATCATCACTGATTTGCAGGAGAAGGGGACGGCTCTGAAATCTGTGGATTCCATGTACTGTCCCCATCCTCCGCAGCACCGTCCTTTTCGCAGACGCAGCCGGCCTCAAGTGAAACCCCAAGGAAGGCAGGCCACCAAACGCCAGGCCCCTGCAGCTGCTAGGCCCCTGCCACCCAAAAAAGCAGCGGGTGCCCCAGCTGCGGCGCTGCCCCACACCACCCGACTCCTCCCCTCTCCCACCGCCTCCGGACTCCCTGGAGGAACCGGTAGGAGGGAGATTCTCCCTCCACCTTCCGGGTTGAGAGAGGATAACATCGGATTCATGGCTGCTTCAGATTATCGCGGAGGAGCACTCCATAGAGTTTCTACAGAAACCTCCACGCCACCCCCTCTGAAGTCCTCTTACTCAAGGGACCATCTTCCTTTGGTCAGGGAAGAAATATTTGCCCTTCTCGTGAAGTAGGCCATAGAACCAGTTCCTCCTCACCTTCATGGGATGGGTTACTATTCCCATTTCTTCCTAGTACCAAAGACGACGGGAGATCACAGACCCATTCTCGATCTCAGCTCCCTGAACTTCTACGTAGAATACAAAAAGTTCAGGATGCTCTCCCTTTAAACCCTTCTGCCCCTTCGGCCAGGTCAATGGCTTTGTGCGCTGGATATGCAGGATGCATATCTGCACATCCCCCATTCCTCCCTCGCATCGCAAGTACCTCCGGTTTGCTTTCCAGTGGGACCATTACCAATTCCAGGCACTTCCATTTGGTCTTTCCTCGGCTTCCCGAGTTTTTACCAAATGCCTGGCGATGGTAGTGGCCCACCTGCGTACTTTGGAAGTTCAGGTGTTTCCCTACCTGGACGACTGGCTCCTGGCGGCCTCGTCCAGGGAGGAGCTCCTGCATTTTCTCTCCCTCACCCAGCAGGTTTTCATTTGCCTGGGTATCACCATCAACCATTCCAAGTCTCATCTGGACCCCTCCCAGAGACTTCAGTTCATCGGGGCAATCCTGGATACGACAGTGTACAAGGCCTTCCTTCCTCTGGACAGGGTGGCATCTCTCTAATCTCAGATTTCCCTGCTATCAGAACGCAGGAAGGTTCCGGCGAGGTTGGTGCTCCGATCTTTTGGGGCTTATGCGGCTGCTATCCCGGCGGTTCCGCTGACAGCCTCCACATGAGGATTTCTCAGTGGACTCTCCACTCTCAGTGGGATCAACTCGTAGACGACCTAGATCATCTGGTGCTGATCTCCTCGCCGATGACAAGAGACTTGCAATGGTGGATGGTTCGAGAGAACCTGTTTCGGGGGCCCCTTCTGTCATCCTCCCTCCCAGACTCTGACCACGGACACATCAGGCGAAGGTTGGGGAGCCCATCTGGGTCCTCACCGAACCTAGGGTTTATGGTCCAGATTGGAGTTAGCGATCCACATCAATGTGCTAGAGCTACGAGCAGTTCTATATGCTCTTCAAGCCTTCACCAATACATCCTTCCCGTAACCTAGCTGTCCAAACGGACAACATGTGCTTGGTGTGGTACATCAACAAGCAGGGAGGGACTAGATCCTACCGCTGTGCAGGGAAGCGATAAGGGTTTGGGACTGGGCGACGCTTCACAACCTCCACCTCACGGCGATCCATGTTCCAGGAGTCGACAATACTCTGGCAGACAAGCTAAGTTGCTCCTCGGCTCTGCCACACGAGTGGGAGCTGGACCAAAAGGTTCTAGATGGCATCTTCCAGCTTTGGGGGACTCCACAGGTAGACCTGTTCGCCTCTTCCCAAAATGCAAAACTTCCCACCTTTTGCTCGCTCGCTCCAGAGCGAGTCGCTTTGGAGGCGGCGCTCTGTCTCTCTAACCTGGAAGGGGCAGATTCGTCTATGCTTTTCCCCAATTCCTCTGGTCCCTCGTACTGCAGAAACTTGCAATGGAAGGAGCAGAATGATTCTGATCGCTCCTTTCTGGCCCAGGCAAATCTGGTCTCTCTTCTACAACAATACTCAGAGGTTCCTCCTCTTCCTCTTCCTTTATCTAGGGATTGCTGACCCAGGATCAGGGGAACCTGGTCCACCTTCAACTTCATGCATGGCTCCTGCAGACCTAGCCCAATCTCGCTTTGGCGTCTCTCCAAAGGTGGCCGAGATTCTGGTGGAGGCTAGAAAACCCTCCACTAGGTCCACGTACGCCATGAAATGGAAGAGATTTTCTATTTGGGCTGCCTCCAGGAATGTGGAGCCTTTCTCCTGTCCTGTGGCCGTTCTGCTTGATTATTTACGTTACCTCCTCGACCTGGGTCTCAGTCATTCCTCTCTGAAAGTTCACATGGCCGCTATTTCAGCCTACCATGTTCCTTTACTGATAAAGCCTTTGCCCAATTAGAGGTATCCAAGACTTTTCTCAGAGGGGTCCTTCATCTCAGACCCCCTGTCTGGGCTCCTGCTCCCCCTTGGGATTTGAACTTTGTTCTCGAGAAACTTACCCTTCCTCCCTTCGAGCCTCGGCCTCCGTAGATCTGAAGTTTCTGTCATGGAAGACTCTCTTCTTGGTGGCCATTACTTCTGCTAGAAGAATTTCGAGCTCAGGCCCTTATGTGTAAAATCCCTATCTGATTTTTCATAAGGAGCGAGTAGCTCTTCGCACGAATCCTAAGTTTCTTCCGAAAGTGGTAGCGAGTCCACCTTAAATAGAGTTACCTGCCTTTTCACGCAGTACTCCAACCAGGAGAATATTTGCTCCATACCATGGATGTTCATAGATACTACACCGATGGGACAAAGGATCTCAGAAAGACTGATCAGTTGTTCAGCCTGTTTTGCTCACAAAGGGAAGGCAATGCTGTTTCAAGCAGTGCCTGTCAAAGTGTTGGCTCATTGCATCACTTTCTGTTATGACAAGTACAAGACCCTTCGGGTCAAGTCAGAGGATCACTCCACCTGTGCTGCCGCCACTTGGACTTCTGTCCATACCTTTGCAAAACATTACAGTTTGGACATTGCCTCTCGCCGTAGAGCAGGCTTTGGGTTAGCGGTCTTGCAAGGCCTCCTGTCTTGAGGTTAGCAAGGTTTTTGCTACTTCTTGGAGTAGTTCCTCCTCCCGGTGCCTTTCATTTGTTCCAGACTGCTTCGGATTCTGTCCTATATGTAATTACCTGCTGCAAGAGCCCTCTCGAAGTAAGATGGTACAGTTACGTAGAACTTACGTAACAGTAAATCTTCGAGAGAGGCTCTTGCAGTAGGCAATAACTACATCCTCCTAGGCTTTTTTAGCTCCTTTTCCATTGAAGGAAATATCTGCTTCTCTCTCCGGGCCTGTGGCGGGAAAGAACTGGAAGGCGGGCGTCCGGGACCGCCCTTTTATACTGACGTCGTCTGATGCCGGTCACCTGACGTGGGGGCGGTCCCTCGCCAGGGACTGCTAGCTAAAAATTTTTCCGTGGGGTCCTGCCGCCTGCCGACGTCAATCCTATACATAATTACCTACTGCAAGAGCGCCTCTCGAAGATCTACTGTTATGGTAAATTTTTACGTAACTGTACTTGACTGCCAAGGCAGTCTCAGAGTTTACCTTATATCAGGATAGCCTGATGCTGTTATCTCCGTCCTAGGGGAAAGACCTGGGATCTATTGGCTCTGAAATAAAGTTCAATTTTCATGCATTGGAATCCAGGTTAATCCAAAATAAACTGCTACTCAACTACAAAAAGACTAACAGCATGCTCTTCAGCACCCCACAGAGCAAGATTCAAGGGTCCTGACTGCATATACTTAGTAGCGAAGGAGAAGTACTAGACCAAGTTGACACATTCAGGTACTTTGGGATACATCTTGATGGCACCCTCACCTTTACTACCCCTGCTGAGCAACTGGTAAAGTCCACCAAAATGAAGCTTGGCATCCTGTACAGACACTGCACCTCAATGATGCCGGCTGCCCTGAAACTTATGTGCAGTTCAGTTCTCATCTGTGGATTATGGCCTTGTCATATATGGGGCAGTCACAGACAGAGTTTAAAAGGGTCAAAACCATCCTCAACAAGGCCTGCCGCCTGGTCCTGGGAGTACCCAAAATAACTCTTATGACCTTTACAAGGAAACTGGCTGGCTCCCACTCCACCAGACTCCAATACCAGGCCAGCCTCCTTGCAAAAAAGTCCCTGATGGGGTCCATGCCTAGTGCTACTTCAGCCCTCTTTGAGCCTGCACAACCATCTGAATGCACAAGGAGTGCCTCCAGGGCTGTCCTCACTGTTCCCTTCAAATGTAACACCCTTGCCCAAAGATCCCTCTCCTACTATGGGCCTAAATGGTTCAGTGATCTGCCTGTAGACCTTGCCATGCCCCCAGACTTGGCCACTTTAAAAATGGGCTTCGATCTCTTCTTGCCAGCAAATCTGACTGCCAGTGTTTAACCCACGGCCTCTGACAGTGGTTCTCGCACCTGTCAAACTACCGTCTCTCACTCCCACCCTCCTGTTCTACAACTGCCCACCTCCCACCACCTACAACCTCCCCTTGACAAAGCCTCACCTTGTCTGCTAAAACTGCATTTCTGCAGACTGGGAGCACCCCATCTGAACTGTAACATGATTAAATACTGTGCTGCATTAATATGTTTCTCTAAGTGCGGTCCTGTTTCTCTTTACTTGTGTACCCTGCTTAATGTTGCAACTGCACACTAATACCGCTTGTTAATTGATATATTTCTGTTATGCAAAGTTTCATCACCTGTAAATGTCTTGTGTTCCTTGTTGACGTGGAGCCTTTGTAAATGAGCCCCTGGCTCAAAGATATTAATTTGAATTTCAAATAAATAAATATCCACCTGCTGGTACACTATCCAGAGTACACAAACCAAGGGGTGGCTTTGCTACATACTCTGGATGTCCATAGGATGCTTGGTCACTATTTGGAGCACACTCGTCATCCTAGTCAGTCTGATCAGTTGTTTGTGTTTTGCTCCCCGAATGTCTGGGGCTCCAGTTTCTAAACAATGTTTATGCAGCATCCCCCGCAAGAACGAGAGCAGAGAACCAGAGAAGGAGGCATGACCAGAACCTCTTGTAAGGTATTTTAGAAGTATGTTAGCATGCGCATTTAAGTAAGCAAAAAGCAGTTCTGAGATTTAGGTGGGAAAGACCAGAGGGGACGCATGTTTGCTTGCCATGAGGCTATAAGGTTGGAGTTGGGGTATAGTCATCAGTGTGGTGCATCTCCAGGGGGCCTACATATAGTGGGAGATGGACGGCAGTAAAATACAAAGTCCACAGGGAAGAGAATAGGCAGATGAGGAAATATATTGTGGGTTTCTAATAGCAGACGCCACAGGGTGAGGGTGGTAGGTAATGCCAAGATCAGTGACACGCCTAGTTATGGTGGAGTTGAAGAACTAAATTGAAGTAGGCAGAGCAGGACAACTTACTAATGATGGCTAGAAGTTTTGAGCCTTGTACTGTTCCTGAGAGCAGTGTGACCCATCATCAACTGCACTAGTCTGACCTCTGCAGATGCCTTCAGCATGTCGACCGCTATTTTTACCACATTTTCAAAGCTCTTGTTTTATTTCCTTCCAGTTTTCGACTGCATGTTCCTTGTCTTCATCGTCTATCAAGAGGCACTCTGAGTATGCATGCGGCAAGCAGATCCTGCATAAGAACAGCCATTCAGCTTGCTTATTCTGCCTGGGCCCAGACCACATCAAGGCCTGCCAGCACTGCTGCGACTTCAATCAGCGCATGAGACTCCAGAGCCAGAACATAGAAAGTGAGGGAGAAGGAGGCTATACAGTCCATCTAGTCTGCCCATAGGCCTACCCTTCTCCCTTAACTGCTAGGTGATGTGGAAGTGCCTTTGTTCCTGTCCCAAGTGTTGAAACCTACCACTGTTTTTGCCCCACCACTACCTGAGGAAGGCTGTTCTATGCATCCACCATTCTTGGTAAAGAAAACGTCTGAGTTACCTCTGAATTTAACCCTCCAGCTTCATGTTGTGCCCAGATATCTTGTGTTCTTTCTGATTTGAAACAGTTCCTGAACCTGCACCCTGTTTATTCTATTAGGAACTTGAATGTCTCAATCAGGTCTCCCCTCTCCCTCTGCTGCTCCAGGGAGTACATGTTCAGGTTTTGCAGACGCTCTTCATAGTTTTTGTTCTGTAGGCTATGTATCATTTTTGTAGCTCTCCTTTGCACTGTTTTCAGTCTGATATCCTTTTTTTAGGTGTGGTCTCCAGAACTGTACGATGTACTCCAGGTGTGGCTTCACCAGAAGTCGACAGACTGGCAGTATGACTGCCTTTTTTTTCTGCTGGTGGTCCCCCTGCCTGTGCAACCCAAAATGCCATTCGCTTGTAGTGCTGTTTTCTGCACTGTTTGGACATTTTGTAGGCTGTTCATTATAATTATTCCCAGATCCCTTTCCTGTTTGGAAGATTCCAGTTGTAGTTCTCTTGGGTTGGCCCATCCTGGGTGCATGACCTTGCATTGTTTTTACGTTAAACTTTAGTTGCCATGTTTCTGACCATTTTTCCAGAGCCTTAAGGTCGGCCTTCATTTTCTACCCCATTTGGGTGTCTACCCTATTGCTTATTTGTGTCATCTATAATAAGCTCACCTTCCCTCTAGTCTCTGTTATGTTACCAAGAAAAATATTGAATAGTATCAGACTGAGTACTGATCCTTGTGGCACTCCATTATCTACTTTCTTCTGAAAGTGAGCCGTTTACAAGTCCTTCCTGTGAGCCCAGTTCCTTACCCATTTCACTACTTCCTATCCTACTCCAATTCTGTCCAGTTTGAGTAGCCGCCTCTGTGGGACAGAGTTGAAAGCTTTGCTGAAATCCAGGTATACCATGTCTACTGCTCTTCCCTGGTCTATTATTTTAGTCACCCAGTTAGTCGTCTATCAGATTGGTTTGGCATGACCTTCCTGTTGTAAACCATGCTGTTTTGTGTCTAATTTATTTTCTTCTAGAGAGGAAATAATCCTCTTCTTGAGCAGAGTTTCCATTATTTTGCCCACAACTGAGGTTGGGCTTACCGGTCTGTAGTTTGCACTTTCCTTGCCTTTGCTTTTGTGCAGAGGAATAACTGTTGCTTTCTTCCAGTCTTGGGGACCTCCCCCAGCGTAAATGATGGATTGAAAAGATCAGCCAGGGACGCTGCCATCTTGTCCCTTGGTTCTCTTAGTAATCTAGGGTGAATTTCGTCTGGTCCCATGGCCTTGTTTGTATTGTTTCTCTAGTTCCTTTATGACCATTTCTTTTGTAAAGGAATCTGAGTGTAATCAGACTTCTTACTTGTTGTGTGTTTGCATTGCTGGGTCCGCATCTTTCCTCCTCCTTGGTAAATACAGAGCAGAAGTAACTGTTAAGGATTTCAGCCTTGTCCTTGTCTTTTTCTGTGATCTCCCATTCACCCTTGTGGAGTCTAACGATACTTCCTGATGTTTTCTCTTCTCACCGATATAGCTGTAGAATATCTTCAAACAACATGAAGTCTTGCATATTCTGACAAGTGCAGTTAGCCCAGCCTTTAAACTGCCCGGAGAACAATGGTTAACTTTTCATGCAGGGCATAGAATGTTGATCTCTAGCTCGGTTGATGTCTCTGCCTGTTGTATTTTGGACTGCAACTGTCAGATTCTTTACTCCGCCTCACTGAACAGTCGCCCGGAGATTTCTTCTGCAGCTTGGTTCAAGTCGGTTAAAGTGTCGGTTTTCGTCCGTTTTTCACCAAATTTAGTTTCCTATAGTCTATTCAAGTCTCTGTCTGAGGTACCATGAGTACTAGATAGGTTTTTGTTCTGTTTTCTGTGTGAAACTTGTAAAAAGTGTGGATCGGTTCGACTGAACCCATCGTTCAGGTAATTTTTGTATCTTACTTTAGTGTGTGGTTACCGGTCCGTATCGGTTCTAAAAAAAAAAAAAAGTTTTAGTACAGACTTTTCAAAGACCCGTGACACGGTCAGGAACCGATAGGGGAGTCTTGCCTGGCAGTTGCCGGAAAAAGGGTAAGTTTGGTTAGGTTGGCCATGTCTGAGGAACCCAAGAAGAAAACCGGGCCCACTGGGTTTCAACACTGCAGTGAGTGTGGGGAGGTCTTTGCTAAGGCCGATCCCCACACCACCTGTGTTTGTCTGGGGTTTGACCACCTCTATTCAGACTGCCAAATTTGTAAAAATTTTCCCAAATCTACCCTTGAAAAGAGATTAGGTAGACTGAGGGAAAGGGACCCAGAAGTCCGCTGACCTGGATGGCCAGCCCAGTTCATTTCCGACTGAACCAGGAGTGCCCTCTGACCAGGGCGATACTTATTGGGCAAAAGGAAATCCGATCCAGAGGGGTCGGTTCCAGCAAAGAAAAATCGTCTGGTTCGGATCCAGAGTCTCATACTCCGACTGCTGAAGAAATAACCAAAGCGACTCGTATTGTGGAATTGCTTTGCCCGGTTCCGACTAATCCGGCACGTTTTGGCAGGGGCTTGGTTCGGTCAGTTCCCCCGGTTCACGATTATACCCTGGAAGAATTTTATGAACCGGAGTTTGAGGAGGAAGGAGAGTTGGAAGATAAATATGGTGATAGTCTGGATGTGTCTATTGACCCGGACATCTCCCCAGACAGACCTTCAGGTGTTTCTCCTTCTAGGCTTTGAGTCCCCTTGCCACTTTGTTTTACAGAAAGGTGGCTGAGACCCTCCAGCTTCCTATGGAGGAGGCAGTGGAGGATCAGGAGGAGCCTGACTATGTAGAGATGATGGACATCCCAGAGTCCAGGAGACTGTCTATTCTCCATCACAAATCTTTTGGGAAACAGACACAAAAAATTCTGAAGTCTCCCAATTCCATACCTCCTGTGGATAGAAGAATGGACAAGAGGTATACACTCTAGGCTCAGATACGGAGTTCCTTCATCCGTAATGCAGCTATGTTGAGGTTGTACTGGCTGCTGCCTGCTGATAAGGCAAACATTCCCTTGGCATCACACCCCCAGACAAGGACTTCAGAAAAATTGATGCCATGGCAAAAAAGCAGTACATGGCATCTTCCTTGGGACTCAGGCAGGTGAATTATATGGCCTATACAACCAGATACCAGAAGTCCAGGTGTGACACTGTACTGGCACTGGCTAAACAGCCCCCCCTCCCAAGCTTGCCAAGGAGCTGGAGGAGGTGGCTGCAGATGGGATTGAGGCATCAAAAGTACAGTTTCATGCTGCTGTGGACTCCAATGATGTGTCAAGAGTCATGGTTACATCTGTGGCTCTTCGGAGAATGGCTTGGCTCAGATGTACTAGCCTCTCTCAGGATACCCAGGCTAAGGCCATGGATTTTCCTGTAGTGGGTAATTCTCTGTTTGGGGAGCAGACAGAGAATTACATGAAAATGGACGAGTACAGGACCACTTATAGGAGTGCTCAGGCAAAGAAAAGGCAGGCAACTCCTCAAAGGCAGCAGTCTAGGGGCAGGCCTTTTCACCAAGCACAGGCATCCTCTTCCTTTTCGCAGAGGGGGTTCTTCAGAGGAGAGGCAGAAGGGGGATGAGCCGGCCTGCATCCACTCCTCAGCCTAAAGCCCGTGCCAAGCAGATACCCTGATGGGTCTGCCCGGGTCGACTCTCCTATCCCAGTAGGGAGCAGGCTGGCTTACTTTGTCCAGGACTGGATGTGTATTACATCAGACAAGTGGGTCCTGGAAGTAGTAAGCCAGGGACTGGTTCTCAGCCTCAGAACATTTCCAAAGATGAGAGACAGATCTTTTCCACTTGCAAATCTTTCAGAAACCCTTGCCCTAGAGGCAGAGATTTCTTCTCTCCTAGCTTTGAGCTATAGGGAGAGTACCTACCCTACACTGGGGCAAAGGACTGTACTCCAGGTACTTCCTGACCCCCAAAAAGACAGGGGAGTGGCGACCCATCCTAGACCTAAGATACCTAAACAAACATCTTTTAATGCAAAAGTTCAAGATAACTCTGGGAATTATCCTTCCTCTCTAAGACCAGGGACTGGCTAGCCTCCTGGCACTCAAAGATGCCTACTTTCACATTCCCATCAGGGTGTTCTCCCACAGAAGGCAACTCAGGTTTGAGTTGCCCTCAGGCCACTATCAGTTCAGGAGCAGTGCCCTTGGCCAACCTCGGCTCCAAGGGTTTTCACAAAGTGCCTGGCAGTAGTTGCTGCCTTCCTAAGAAGACAAAAGATTACCATTTTTCCATATTTGGATGACTGGCTCATAGTGGGCCAGTCCCCAGACCAAGTCAAGTCAGACCTGCAAGTGACCCAGCAAGTGCTCACTTCTTTAGGATTTCTTCTCAGCCTACCAAAGTTAGTTCTTGAGCCAGTGCAGCTCCTCACCTTCATAGAGGCAGAGCTGGATACAGTAAAAGCAAGAGCCTTCCTTCCCCTGGAAAGGGCAAGAGCCCTCATGGAGCTGACTTCTTCATTCAGCCCTCAGGTGTCGACCAGCAAGGCATTTCCTTCAGCTCTTGGGCCACATGGCAGCTTCTACAGCAGTGGTCCAAGGCGCAAGATTCAGATGAAGGAGACTAGTTCCACTTAAGAGCTTTTTGGTCTCGGAGAAAGGATTCCCTTATCAAACTAATCCCAGTAACTCTAACTGTGATCCAAGCCCTTCAATGGTGGCAGGATCAGGACAATTTGAGGCAAGGGGTTCCATTTGCCACTCAGTCTCATTTAGTGGTCCTTACCACAGAAAAGGCAGAGATACTAAACAAATATTTTTGCTCAGTATTCACAAATGAAGAGGGGGAGGTGCCTAAAACAAACAATACAAACACTCTGGATACAGAAGTTGATACCAGCCCATTTTACAGACGAAAGGGTTCTGAAAGAACTCTTAAAACTGAAGGTGGACAGAGAAATGGGGCCTGATGGGATTCATCTCAGAATTCTAAAAGAACTAAGGGTAGAACTAGTGACACCACTGACTACCCTCTTTAACAGATCATGGGAGGATGGGGTGGTACCTGAGGACTGGAAGAGGGCAGATGCAATTCCCCTTCACAAAAGTGGGAGCAGGGCAGAAGCGGGAAACTACAGACCTGTTAGTTTAACCTCAATGATAGGGAAAATGATGGAATCACTTCTGAAGGAAAGAATTGTTGAGTACCTAGAGGCCATAGGGGCACAGGACCATGGCAGCATGGATTCACAGCAGGAAGGTCATGCCAGGCAATCTAATAGATTTCTTTGACTGGTGCCCAAGTAGTAGATCAGGGAGGGCTGTGGACATGGCCTACCTAGACTTTAGCAAGGCATTTGACTCAGTCCCACACAAAGATTAATATACAAGTTAGCCAGCCTGGGAGTGGGTCCCAAGATGATAGCCTGGGTAAGAATTGGCTGAGAATAGGACACAGAGGGTAATAGTAAATGGAGTCCACTCTGAAGAAAGGTACTAGTGGGTGCGAGGGTTCAGTATTAGATCGGGTCCTCTTCAATGTCTTAAGTGACATTGAAGAGGGACTGAAGAAAAGTATGTCCTTTGCAGATGACACAAAGATCTGCAACAGAGTTGATGCACAAGGTGGGGTGGAAAGGATGAGAAGGGACTTGGCAAGGTTAGAGGAATGGTCAAATGTATGGCAGCTTAGATTCAATGCTAAGAAGTGCAAGGTAGTGCACCTGGGAAACAAAAACCCAGGGGAAGAGTACACAATGTGGGGTGAGATACTAACAACAAAAATGGAAAGAGACCTGGGGTTAGTCATATCAGATGACTTAAAGGTGGGCAAGCAAAGTGAGAGGCAGTAAGGAGGGTTGGAGTGGATACTGGGATGCATAGGCAGGGCATCACCAGTAGAAAACAGGAAGTTTTATTCCTCTGTACAGACAGCTGGTGAGACCCCATCTGAGTACTGTGTGCAGTTCTGGAGACCCAATCTCCGAAGGACATAGACAAGATGGAAGCTGTCCAGAGGAGGGCAACTAAAATGGTGCAGGGTCTGCAGCAGAAGACATATGAAGAGAGACTAAAGGAGCTTAATATGTATAGCCTCGAGGAAAGGAGGAGAGGGGGACATGACAGAAACTTTCAAGTACCTCAAGGGAATCAAAGTCAGAGGGTAGCATCTTTCAAAAAAAGAGATGTGCAAGAACAAGGGGGCACAATTTGAAGATGGGGGGGGCTCAGAGGTAATGTAAGGAAGTATTTTTTCACAGAGAGGGTTGTGGATGCATGGAACGGCCTTCCGGAGGAGGTTGTGGAGTCAGTTTCCAATCACGCCCAGCTTGCTATCCCAAGAACGGGGCACATCGGTTCACCCAGACCTTTGGTCTCTGCACCTTCATGCCTGGCTCCTGCAGACTTTGCAATTTCAAGGCATGGAGTCTTGCAGAGGGTGGCTGAGGTCTTAAATTTAAGCAAGAAAGCCTTCTACGAGCACGACTTACTCCATGAAATGGAAATGCTTTTGCATATGGGCAGTAGCAGGTTCCGTGGATCCCGTCACATGCTTGGTGAAGTCGGTATTGGATTACCTCCTATCCCTCTCAGACACTGGGCTGGGATATCAATCAAAGTGCATCTGTGTGCTGTTTCAGCTTACCATGCACCAATAGAAGGAACTAATCTCGCCAGGTGGACCTGACCTTAACTTTCCTTCAGGCATTCTTCATTTGAAATGTCCCATTAGGGATCCAGTCCCTGTTCTTCTGTCCTTCTGTTCATCCTAGAGAAGTTACGTTGCCTCCTTGAACTGGCCATGGATTGCGACCTATGCTTTGTTTCTTGGTAGCGTTATTTTTAGTTGCCATTACTTCAGCTCAAGGATTTCAGAGCTTCAAGCACTGATGTGCAAGGAACCTTATTTAGTTTTCCATAGAGACAGGGTGTCTCTTTGTACCAATCCTACGTTTCTCCTGAAGGTGGTGTCTGAGCTGACACTGAATCAAGACTCCTGCCTTCCAGTTTATTGTCCTGAACCAGGGGATTCAGAGCCCTACCCGGGTGACAAGACATTCCTGCGATTCAGACCACCAGCGTTTGATCCCCTCGCTGGCACAAAACTCCCCAGAAGCAAAGGGATTCAGAGCCCTACCCGGGCGACAAGACATCCCTGCAGTTCAGACCATCAACGTGGTCTGATCCCTTCGCTGGCACAAAAGTCTCCAGAAGCAAGGTACTTGCAGCGCAGCATTACTAATTTTTAAACCAAGAGAATTTGGCGCCCAAAACGGACTGTTGCCGGAGAAAGTCTCCACGTTACATACTGCTGCTGTGGATACTTAAGGGCAGCTCCTTTACTCTGAGAGTTTGTCCCGAGCAGTTCGTGGTGGCCAAACTTTCATTTTTTCTTTGTTTTTTTTAAAGAATTGTATTACTAGTTACCTTAGATTTACAGTGTTTTTTAGTGTCTTCTTTTTTACTGTGTTTGGGGCTGTATGTAACTGATTAGGGTCCCTGCCCCTCTAATCTCACGATTCTAAACCTCCGGCCCCGTAGCTGCAACTTAGGACGTACTGAACAAGAGTGCCCCAATTCTAAGTTGGAAGCTACCCTGCCTTTGTTTGCTTTGTGCCAATTTCTTCACCCCTTCTCCTGAAACCTTATTTATTCTGTCTCTTTCTCCTTAGGAATTCAGGGCCCTACCTGGGCGACAAGACATCCCTGCAATTCAGACCACCAATGTGGTCTGATCCCTCCTAGCACAAAACTTCCAGAAGCAAGGTACTTGCAGTGCAGCATTCCTAATTTTTAAACAGAGAATTTGGCGCCCAAAACGGTCTGTTGCCGGAGAAAGTCACCACGCTATACGCTGCTGCTGTGAATACTTAAGGGCAGCTCCTGTACTCTGAGAGCTTGTCCCAAGCAGTTCGTGGTGGCCAAATTTTTTCGCGCCCCCCCATCCTTTATTAAATACTCTAAACTGCAAGCCCCATCCCTGCAATAAACAAGCCCAGCCTCCATTAAAGGCACAACACCACCTTACTACCAGTACCTGTACAACCTGCAGCAGCTAAGGCATCTGATCCAAGCTCAAAAAAAAAAAAATCTTGGTTATATATCAGGTTCACCCTCCATTGTCAAAATGGCATTTATACAATCACTCATCCTCTTCAGCTGCCTTCTACTCTAATCAATTACCCCACCCTTAAACTTACAGAATCTTCCTCAAGCCAGGGGTCACGTGATAGATGTGCAGTCCCATTAACAAACAAATCTGTTGTTGTTCTGTCTGGAACTAACCCCCAGCAAAGCACTACACTCTTTTCCCACACCATCCCCTCCAAGTACTGTCAGATATCATTGTCAATATCAGCAAAATCAGTATTGTATGCAATGTCCCTCTTTAACAAGATTATGGCCCCCCACATACCATCCCTAAGAACCCCAAATACAAGGAGACGTAATACACACATTATCAAGGGACTTATAAGCGGATTCAGGAACTTAATCATTCTCTTACTACTATGCTCAGGAAATGTCAAATTAAATCCAGG
Source organism: Neoceratodus forsteri (assembly GCA_016271365.2). NCBI lineage: Eukaryota > Metazoa > Chordata > Ceratodontiformes > Ceratodontidae > Neoceratodus > Neoceratodus forsteri. Next base: position 775,030,435 of record CM057453.1, on the reverse strand, counting down.
ACCTCCCTTATCCTTAGAGGCACCATCTGAACTATCCCAGCTAAAAGGGATTAATTTTCTCCACTTAAATGTTTGCAGCCTACTAAAAAAACTTGACTTACTACAAGCCTGGGTTCTTCATACATCCCCAGATATTCTAATGGTGTCTGAGACTTGGCTCAGGAGCTCCACTCCAGATCATAGTATCCACATCCCAGCATATAATGTCTTCAGATCTGACAGACACTCCATGGGAGGGGGTGTTGCTATATATGTAAAGGATAAGTTCGCAGTTACAGTAACGAATGTAACCACTACCCCTAAGGAATTTGAGATCCTCACATTGAGGGTAACCTTGACCCCTGAAGAGACCATATCAATTATTGCCTTCTACAGGCCACCGTCGGGCGGTTTAGAGATCTTATCTCACCTCCATAACATTTTGGAGAAGGCCAGCTCTGAGTGCATCTTTATGGGGGACTTAAAATCTGAACTGGAAAGATGCCTGCTCCAAACCACTGCAGGATTTTTGTGATGAGCACGGCCTCTTACAAATTACCCCTGACATTACAAGACCAAACAGCAAAAACCCTAGTCGAAGCACCCTTCTGGACCCTATTCTTGTTAACAAGCTGCATAATATCTCACATACAGGAGTATTCCACAATGACTTACGTGATCACAGGGCTACCGCCTGTATACAACGTACTCCAAAACTTACCTCGACATCCACCTTTATAATAAAAAGATGCCTAAAAAAAACTTCAATCTGCCTTCCTAGCAGACCTAAGTAAGATTAGATGGCAGAACTTTTATCTGGCCCCATCACTTACTGATGCTTACAACATCTTCCATAACCTGGTTTTGGGTGTGGTGGATAAGCATGCACCGCTTGCCAAACTTAAGACTAGAAAAAGATCAACACCCTGGTTTACACCTAAACTGAAAGCAGCCTTAAAGGATAGACACTGTGGAAAAGGGCCCGGAAATCTAAATCTGACCCAGATTGGTTGGCTTTCCGTGTTGCAAGAAATTCCTGCACAAAACTGATCCGAGAAGAAAAAGCACACTACTTTCAAACATCGTTAGAATCTAAAAATAATTCCGCCAAATTCTGGAATATACTTAGAGAGACTGAGGGCCATTCTCCTTCCCATCCACTGCCTTCTAAGATTGTTGTTGGAGATAATTCATACACAGTCATGGCTGACATCCTGGAGCTACTTATCAACCACTTTGCCATGGCAGGCCTAGCATTTGATGTCTCCACAGCCAGCAGACTTACAACTCAACCAATTATTAAAGTTACCCCATGCCTTGACAGAGTGAAAAGTCAATCACCTCTTTTAGCTTCAGCCCAGTCACCTTTAAACAGGTTGAGGACCTAATACTGTCACTGGACATTAAATAAAAGCGCCGTTGCTGATTTCCTAGAACCCCTATTCTTGAAAATTGGTTACTGTTACTTGACTGCTCCCATTAATTTAATGTCTTTAATTTATACCTAGCACTATGTGAATTGCCAGCAATCTGGAAAATCGCTCATATTATCCCTCTTTTTAAGTCTGGGGATACATGCGACCTGAATAATTAGCGGCCAATTTCTCTACTCCCTACTTCATCAAAACTATTGGAAAAGATAGTTAATCTACTGAGAGATTACCTGGAAGCCAAAGACTTGCTTAACGCTATACAGTCAGGTTTCAGACCAAAGCATAGCACGGTCTCTGCCCCAGCCAAAGTAATTAGTGATTACAAACTCACTGGAAGCAAAAAAAGAGTACATCTATGCACTGTTTCTAGACTTAAGCAAGGCTTTTGATACTGTTGAACACGGCCTACTTTTGTCTGCCTTGCGTCACCTCGGCCTCGATACTATCGCTATAAAATGGTTCAGCTGCTACCTCACTAACAGAATGCAGCAAATCAAAGCTCAAGGAGATTTTCCCCACTCAAGATTCTTCCACGAGGAGTGCCACAAGGATCTGTCCTGGGTCCCATCCTTTTTGCAATCTATATCAATAATCTAGACTCCAAAGGTTCATGTGGCAAAGATGCACCTCTTTGCAGATGAACACCGTGCTATACACAGCTAGTCCTTTCCCTGAGGCTGCATTTAAAGAGCTACAGAATGATTTTGATATTCTGCAACATAACCTTCTTCATCTTAAATTGCTCCTGAACGCTAAGAAAACAAAAGCTATGCTGCTGTCCTCCCAACCGTATTTGAAAACCGCTCTTAACCAAAATCTTACGTTACATACCCTACTTGGCGAACCACTTGAAACAGTGGACATGTTTAAATACTTGAGTTTTTGGCTAGACAGTAAGGTTAACTTCGTAGTTCACTTGGACGAGCTAGCAAAAAAACTGAGGCAGTGCCTGGGTGTCTTCTACCACATTGGACACCTTCTCACCTTCGAAGCAAAGAGAAGTCTAGTACAAACTACATTTCTCCCCCTCTTAGATTACACAGACATTCTCTATAGCCACTGTCCTAAGTTGACCCCATCTAAGCTTGACTCACTTTACCACAGGGCTTTGAGATTCATCACTAATACTTCTCTAAGCACCCACCATTGCTTGCTCTATGAAATGATAGGCTGGACCTCCCTGACGGTCAGGAGGCAGAGAAACACGTGCCTTTTGATCCACAGAGCAATTACTAGCAAACTACCCACATATATCACCAGTTTCTTACTCTAAGTTCAGGTTTCTAAGGCTTGAGGTTCTACTCGCTTGTAATATTTAAAGTCCCAAAGTCAGAACTCTATATGGCACTGCAGCTATCACTTTTGCCCTTCCATCCCTTTGGAATGCACTTCAGAAGTCTCGTAAAGCTCTGCACCATTCTGCATATTCCACCTTAAGACCCTGCTATCTTCTTGTTGAAAGAAAATTGCGTATGCCATCATTAATGGCCAAATCTTAGTCTGCAACCCCTGCACAGGAGCAGTTATCCTGCTCCCTGCACTTATCCTACAACCCCTCCTCTACCTCTCTCCTGCCCATCCCATATACCCCCTCCTCCCCCTGCACACCTTTTTTTCTACTACCCCTACCCCCTCTCTCTCCTCACTCACTCCACCTCCCAGTGCAAGATACTGCTTGGTACTTTTTGGGTTGCTATGTTTTTATACAGCTGTGTCATGAATAACTTTGTATCCATACTGGAATGAATACGTACCCAGTATTAGGCATGTGCATGTTGTCTGGTGTTGCAAGGCAGCGCATAAACGGATAAGAAGCCTTGACCTTCTTACTTGTTAGATGCACTATTGTGTTTATGTATCGTCTGTATAACCACCATTATATTGGTAATGTCACTGTTGTGTTTTTATGTATCGTTCTGTATAACTGCCATTGCATTGGTAATGTCCTCCATGTCTTCCAGGGCCATTTTGTAAACGAGCCTGCTCAAAGGTGTATAGCCTGGTTAAAGTTTGATTCCAATCTAGAGGAGACCCTCCATACTCTGGACATTCACAGGATCCTTCATTACTACCTGCATCGAAGGAAATTGATCAGGGATCAGCTATTTGTGTCCTTCGCTCACAGATCCTTGGGGAAACCTGAGGCAAAGCAAACTATTTCAAAATGGTTAAAGAACTGTATTACCTTCATCTATGACAGGTATGAGAAATCCTTGACCAAACCGGTCAGGACTCTCTCAACTCGGCGGGGATTGCTGCATGTTTTGCAGCTCTGTTTCTCTGCAGCAGATGTGTGCCACAGCCACTTGGAACTCCGTGCACACCTTTGTGAAGCACTGCATTCTGGATATTACTTCCAGAAGAAGGGCAGGGTTCAGCCTAGCTGTGCTCCAGGTCTTTGTTTCCTGATCATCTTGAAATTTGACTTCCTCCCTATTTTCTGTATTCAGACACTGCTTGGAACTGTGTCCTTATCGTGTAACCTGCTGCAGGAGCTCTTACTCAAAGTAAGATACTACAGTTATGCAGGAACTTACTGTAACAGATCTTCGGGAAGAGCTCCTGCAGCAGGAGCTTTTCCCCTCTCTCCATCCCCCTAATCATTTTTTCCTTACGGAAAATTTCAGCTCCTGCTGATTATCCTCCAGATCTCTGGTAGGTGAACTGAGGTGGGGTTGGTGACTGCCCTCTTTATACAGAGGCTGATGTTGGTGGGCGGTCCCCAGCTGGCTAGAAGTTTGCCATGGAGTTCTTATGGTGTAACCTGCTGTAGGAGGTCTTCTCGAAGGTCTACTGATCTTACTTCGGGGCTCTTGCAGTAGGTAATTACATAATGGGACGGCGCTGACGACGGGACTATGGAAAAATTTCAGCTAGCAGTCCCCTGGCGAGGGACGCCCCATTTCAGGTGACCAACGTCAGGGAGACTGTATAAAGGGCAGTCCGGACGCCCACCTTCAGTTCTTTCCGCCGTTAGCTTGTGCAGCGCCTTGCGGAAAAGTTAGGTAGCCGTCAGCCCTACAGCCGTCGTTTTTTACTGAAAAATCTTTTCCTGGCGTCAGTACTCGCGTCTGTATGCTTAAGTCCCTACACCCTCCGAGCACAAGAACAAGTCACGATTAAATGCGGCGTAACTTCATACAAGGATGGCCACTACCTGTGCCTGTTCTGCTCGTGGCCCAGATTATCAAGTCGAGAGGTGCTAGCATTGCCTTAGCTTTAGCGGCCGCGAAAAGACTGCAGCAATCCTGGGCCCATATTCTTAAAAGAGATGAGCTCTATGGAAAAGAAGCTTAAAAAGCTAAGGCAGGTGATCCACTTCCCTGAAGGCCATCAAAAGAAGGACAAGAGGCACCGGACAAAGGCTCCTCCACTCGTCTCCCTCTCGGGAGTTGCGGGACACAGGTAACATCCTTCCGGGAGATCGCTCTCGGCGTGCCACCTCGGAGGTTTCTGAGGCAGCGTCGGCTCGTCTGGCTCGCGCTTGGGCCTTGCGGGCACCTCCGGGCAGTTGGAGGCCTCCGCCCCTGGTTCGACCACAGGCTTGCGGCCTACCATCGTGGGCGACTCCGGTAAGCCGGACGTCGGCTCCTCTGACGTCCGCCCGGAGAGGGCTGGTAAGACGGCCGACCCTCCAGGGCGACGCACTGCTTCTTCCCCCACTGGACCCAGCCAACCTTCCTCTCGACTTGTCTTTGGTGAGGGCTCTTGTAAGTGGACATCTGCTCCTCCAGGCGCCCGAGGCTCGCTCGCCTCACGTCAGCTTGTCTGGCGTCCGGCAGCGAGGAACGATGACAGACTCCCCAACGTCCGTCGTTCCCGGTTCACGCAGCCTTCCTTGCCGTCTGGTAACCGAGTCCCCCAAATCCTGACCCCGGGACTTTCCCTCTGTCCCTGGGCGCGGTTGGGGATTTTTGCCTCCGTTAGTCCCTCCTCCATCTGGAGCGACAGGACCAGGCGTCCTGTTCCCTGGGCGCTGCCCCTCTGGCGTCGGTGTACCTCCAGCGTCAGGGCCTCTGTCGTCTGCCTTGCTAACTCAGGGAGACTTCCTGCTCCCTCCAGGCTCTCCGCTCTGACGGACGCTCGCGAGGTTCCTGGCAGGGCCGTCTCGTGAGGCAGCTCCACCCGGCTTCAGGTACCCCGCCTTATTCGACACGGTGTACCCGATGGCGCCGTATCCGATGCGCCCGGCATACCCGGCGTCTCAATACCCGGACGCCGGAGTTACCCGCAGGCGGGTTTTGGATACTCTCCATATGGGTATAACCCGTCTTCTTAACCGCCTCCTCCTCCCTCCACCGCCCTCGCGGCCGCAGTGGACCTGCAGGAGACTCTGGCCTCCGCGGAGTGGGAGGCCAGGCTCCAGCTCACCAAAGAGGTTGAGAGCCACCTTCCGGCGACAGTGCCAGCCCAGGTTCCCGTCGCCCCAGGCGGCCTCCCCCTCACCACCTCCTGACTCCAGGGTTTTCCGTCTGGGTCCAGAGGGCGAGATCGTGTCCCGGGACTACCAGGGACCCGTTCCTCCCTGGGTCGGGAAGGGAGTCTTCTCTTCTTCTTCCTCCTCTTCCTCTCGGACTCCTCGGACTCTTCCGACGGCTGCTCCGAGAGAGACGACGAGCCTCGCTGTCTGTCGAAGCCCCGGCCAAAGACTCCTCCGAAGTCTACTCCGGAGGATCCTTCTTTTACGGAGTTGCTTAGAAAAATCCAGGAGGTCCATCAGTGTTGCTCTTTGGAACCAGATCCTCAGCGTCTGAAACTCTCTGAACATCTGGATCTGCCTTTGACAGCTCCTACACTAGTGCCACCCTGGATAGAGCCTCACGCCGACCTTGTCACCACGATATGGAAACAGCCGTTGGCCTTCGCTCCGCTTCCTAGGAAGTCAGACAGGCTATATCAGGCTCTAGAGGTGTTGATTTCCTGGATTCTCACCCTCGTGCCAACTAGGTCGTGATTAGCGCCGCTCACGGCCGCTTGGCGAACCCAAAACATCTTGCTCGTCGCCTCCTGATAAGGAATCTCGCCTTCTGGACCAGTACAGGAGAAAGATTTACGCTTCCTCCACACTGGGGATTAGGGCCCTGAACTACGTCTGCCACATGGGGAACTACCAGAAGGCCATCCTTACTCAGGTGGAAGATAAGCTGGACTCCTTGCCTGACTCACAAGTCAAACAGGAGTTGGCTGATCTGTCCGCTCTGCTTTCGTTTGGCCAGTCCGCCACACTCAATGCAAGCATGCATACCGATGCCGTGGACACTGCTGGGTGGAGCTCCGCTTTTTGCGTAGGCCCTCTGGCGTCATGCGTTTGGCTCTGTGTGTCAGGTCTGGTCCGGAGGTGATCTGCTATCCAGGAAGCGCCTTTCCAGGGAATTGGTGCTTTTGGGGGTGATGTCAAGGACATCATTACCGATTGCAGGAGACTGGGGCGGCTCTGAAAATCAGTTGATTCCATGTACCGTCCCATCATCCTTTAAGCGCCGGTCCTTTTGCCGTCGGAATCGGCAAGGGCGAAACCCAAGGAAGGCGGGACACAAAGAGTCGGGGCCCCAGCGGCTGCTGGCCCTCCCACCCAAAAAGCCAGGTGCTTCAGCTGCGGCTGCCCCACACCACCTGACTCCTTTCCTCTCCCATTGCCTCCGGACTCCCTGGAGGAACCGGTAGGAGGGAGGTTTTCCCTCCACCTTCTGGGATGAGAGGATAACCACGGATTCTTGGGTGCTCCAGCTCATAGCAGGACACTCCATAGTTTCTTCAGAAATCACCCCACCACCCCCTCTGGAAGTCGTTGTATTCCAGAGACACCTTCCTTTGGATCAGGAGAAAATGTCGGCTCTTTGCTGAAGCAAGCAATAGAGCCCGTCCCCCTTAATCTTCAGGGGACGGGTTAATATTCCCAATTCTTCCTGGTCCCAAAGAAGACTGGAGATCTCAGACAGATTTTAGATCTCATTTCCCTGAATCTTTATGTAGAGTAAAAAAAGGTTCAGCATGCTGTCTGCAGAGCCTCCTGTCCCTCCTCCCATCGAGTCAATGGCTTTGTGCCCTTGATATGCAGGATGCCTATCTGCACTTTTTCCACTCGCCCATCCCATCGCAAATACCTTCGTTTTGCGTTCCAGTGGGACCACTACCAGTTCAGGGCGCTCCCGTTTGGTCTATCCTCGGCCCCCCAAGTATTTGCCAAATGCCTGGCAATGGTGGCGCCCCACCTGCGTACCAAGGGAGTACAGGTGTTCCCTTACCTGACGACTGGCTCCTGTCGGCCTCATCCAGGAGGAGGAACTCCTGCATTTCCTCTCCCTCACCCAGCAGGTTTTGCCTGCCTGGGTAATTACCATCAACCATTCCAAGTCATCTGGACCCTTCCCAGAGGCTACAGTTCATTGGAGAGATCCTCAATATGACCATGGGCAAGGCCTTCCCTGCCTCCAGACAGGGTGGCCTCCTTCAGACCCAGATATGTCTGTTATCCGGCCATGGGATGGTCTCGGTGAGGTCAGTCCTTTGCCTTCTCGGGCTCATGGCGGCTGCTATGCAGGCGGTCCCCGGCGCTCTACTCCACATGAGGATCTCTCAATGGGCCGCTACACTCTCAGTGGGATCAACAGTGGGCGACCCTAGATCACTTCAGCTGATTCTCATCACCAATGACGTGAGACTTGCAGTGGTGGATGGTTCGAGAGAACCTATTTCGGGGAGGGGTCCCTTTCTTTCATCCTCCTCCCTCCCAGACTCTAACCACAGATGCCTCAGGCGAAGGTTGGGAGCCCATCTAGACCCTCATCGGACCCAGGGCTCTTGGTCCAGGCTAGAACAAGCTTTTCACATCAATGGGCTCCGAGCTGGGCAGTGTTGTACGCTCTCCAAGCCCTTCACCAATACATCCTTCGGCCACCTAGCCGTCCAGGCGGACATGTGCATAGTGTGGTACATCAACAAGCAGGGAGGAACTCTGTCCCACCCTCTATGCAGGGAGGCAATGAGGGTTTGGGATTGGGCAACACAACCACGACCTTCACCTCACTGGTGATTCACATTCAGGAGTCGATAACACCCTGGCTGATAGGCTAGTTGCTCTTCTGCTCTGACTCATGAGTGGGAACTGGACCAAGGGGTCCTAGACAATATCTTCTAACTTTGGGAACACAGAGTCTGACCTGTTCGCATCCCCAAGCATAAAACTTCCACCTTCTGCTGTCTCGTTCCAGAGCGAGGCGCTTTCTGGAACGATGCTCTGTCTCTAGACTGGTAGGGCAGATTCGTCTATGCCTTCCCCCAATTCCTCTTATCCCATGAGTCTTGCAGAAACTAGCTTTAGAAGGAGTGAGAATGATTCAGACCGCTCCTTTCTGGTCTAGGCAAATTTGATTCTCTCTTCTACAACAATATTCAGAGGATCCTCCTCTTCCTCTTCCTCTTCCTTTATCTCAAGGTTTGTTGACCCAGGATCAGGACCTGGTCCATCCAGGCTTCAACTGCATGCATGGCTCCTGCAGACCTAGCCCAATCCCGTTTGATGCGTCTCCCAAAGTGGCGGAGATTTTAGTGGAGGCCAGAAAACCCTCCACCAGATCCACTTATGCCATGAAGTGGAAAGATTCACTATTTGGGCTGCCCCAGAGCGTGGAGCCTTTCTCCTGTTCAATCGGGGCTTCTGATGGAGTATTTCGTCATCTGTCTGACCTGGGTCTCAGCCATTCCCTCTTTGAAAGGTTCACATGGCAGCCATTTGGCCTATCATGTTCCCTTCACAGACAAAGCTTTTGCTCAACTGGAGGTCTCCAAGACCTTTCTTACAGGGGTCCTCCATCTGAGGCCCCATCCGTTCCTCCTGCCCCTTCTGGGACTAGAATTTTTTCAGAAACTTACCCTTCCGTCCCTAGCAGTCCATCTTCCCTGTTCTCCCCGGAATTACAACCTGTTAACTTCCTCTCAGGGGAGGATTTGGTACCCCAATCTTCAGTCTCTCAATCTCAAGGCATGGCTCTTAAAGAATGAGTTTGCAGATTTGCATCTTTCTCAGGGGGTTCTAGATATTCTCAAAGCTTCTCGCAAGCCCTCCACCAGAAAGACTTAAAACTCCAAATGGAAGAGATTCAGCATTTGGTGTTCTAAGAAGCATATTTCCCCAGATACTGCTGAATTGCCTCCAGTTCTGGATTATATGGTGCATCTTAATGGCCTAGGCTTCAGACCAGCTACTCTCAAGGTACACTTGTCAGCTGTTTCAGTGCTTCTGTCAGTGGGGAAGTCTTCCTTACTGTCTTCTCATCCTGTTTTTTTTTTTTTTTTTTTTCCTTTAATTTTTTTTGAAGGATTGCTTTACACTAATCCTCCCTGTAGAGACCCTGCTCCTGCCTGGGATTTGAATGTTTGCATTGCTCAACTTATGCAACCTCCTTTTGAGCCTATGTCCTCAGCAGAGCTTAAGTACTTGACTTGGAAAACTGTGTTCTTGGTAGCCATTACCTCTGCCAGGTTTATCAATGAATTGCAAGTCCTGTCAGTGGAATCTCATTTTATCTTCTTTCACAGGGATATAGTGGTCCTTAGAACCAGTAGAAGGTTCTTGCCCAAAGTGGTTACAGACTTCCATTTAAACCAGTCTCTCTTCCTGTTTTCTTCACTGATCATTCTTCCTCAGGAGAGAGGTTACACATTTTAGATGTTAAAAGAGCCCTTAGTTACTACATAGAGCGTACCGAGGGTCACATGTTTGACTCCCTCCAGTTGTTCCTTACTTATGGAGAAGTGGGAAAGGGTAAACCTGCCACCAAGAGAACTATTGCCAGGTGGATTGTGTCGTTTATACAATTCAGCTATGAAAAACCTGGAAAGATTCCACCCTCAGGCCTGAGGGCTTACTCTACAAGAGATGCAGCTGCTTCCCTGGCTGCTGCCAGGGATATCCCTCTCTTAGAAATTTGTCAAGCAACCACCTGGAAAACAGTCCATACCTTTACCAAGCATTACTCTCTGGATATCCAGGCCAGGAGTGATGCTTGGTTTGGCACAGCCTATTCCCAAAGTAGGTTCTGTCCCTCCTCCTTGGAGGTACTGCTTGGTAGTCTGCATATGTCAGAATACAGCAAGACTTCAAGTTGTTTGAAGAAAACATTACTCACCTTAGTAATTATGTTTCTTCTATTAGTCTTGCTGTATTCTGACCTCCCTCCCTGCCACCTCTCTCAGAACCTGTTTTTGGGAAGTGGGTGGGCAGGTGCAGTGTTGCACCTCAGGGGTGCTCTTTTTACACCCTCATCTTTTGTTTGGGTGTTTATTTTATTATATTCCTGTTTGGTTTGTGTTTTGAGTTTTGGGTTTCCTGACTTGAGTCTTATTTTGGTAATCCAAAACGTTTTGCTACCAGTTGGCTATTAAAAATCTTTTTACAATCTCCACATAGAATAGCTATTGAGTTTTGCCAGTAAGAATCCGACTGTTATTTTTCAGGGAAATGGGCAGAGACATCAACTGAGCTCGAGCTCAGCATTCTATGCTCTGCATTGAAAGATTAACCCTTTGTTCTCTGAGGCAGTTTAAAGGCTGGGGCTAACTGCACTTGTCAGAATACAGCAAGACTCCAATAGAAGAAACATAATTACAAAGGTGAGTAATTCCCCGACATAATCTATCAGAGGCACCCTTATAAGTGCACATGCGAAGTAGATCCTGCATAAATGCTGCCATTCAGCCTGCCTGTTTTGCCTGGGCCAGACCACATCCTCGGGGCCTGCCAGCACCGCCATACATTGCGGCGCTCAGAGCACCCTCAAAGCCTTTCTGCTTAAAAATGAGATCTGCTATGGAGAAGGAACTCACCATAAGAGCTCTTCATCCTCTCCTCTTTGTCTTCTCATAAAGGGAAGAAATCGAGCAGCAAACACAAGGAGAAATCCTGGGCAGATGACTGCTCAAAGGTCCCCCAAGAAAGTCGGTGGCTCCCTCCTCCTCAGGGCTTGCCTCTGGGCTCCCAGTCTTCAAGACTCTCTCCCTCATTTCAGTTATGGGAGAAGGCTCTTCGGGGCATGGGAAGTCTTCCCATGCTTTCCACCCATGCAAGCATAAGTTCAATACCCCTGTGGGTTCTAAGCGTAGTGGCTTGGCTGGTGGTCCTTTGGGTGGTAGGCCGCTGTCTGTTGCCCTCCTGGCCAGGTTGTCTGCCACGACATCTGGGGATGACAATAGTAAGCGGCACCCGGGACAGTCGCCCTCTTACTCTGGGAGCAATGGGTGTACGTCCTGATCAGAAGCAATGCCTGTTCAGCAGGCAGCAACTCCTAGTATTTACCGACTAGTTCCCAGCCCAGCCTCCGCCAGTCACCTCTATGCCTGCCTCCCTGGGAAAACTTGGTGCCTGCACAGATGCCGATAGGATCTGGCACCCCAGTAGGCCGGCACCAGGGATCTGATGCCTGATGGTCAGGCGCTCGATCAGACGCCCAACGCCTGGTGTACTCCTTTGGTCCCAACACCGGATGACCAGGACCAGACTGCCCTGACATTAGGTTACTCCAGCAGAAGACCAGATGCAGGGCCATCTGCGCCTCCCCCCGACGCCAGATACAGGACACCGTAGGTTTCAATGAGATTTTGCTGCTTGGTGTGCCTGTTCCAAAGATAGAGGCTCCTCGACTCCTGTTAAGCTGGCTCCCAAGGGCCTTCTGTAGTTGATCCCTCAAGCCGTCCTTCTCCTACTCAGAGGCCGGTGCCTGACAAGGACCTTCCTTCTCCAAAGGAATGCCCACAGAGACCCCGAGTTCTCCTTCCCTCTCCAGATTTGGAGGACTCAGAAGCTGATTCCTACTCTTCCTCCAGGCCTTGGGGACTCTGACTAACTGGACCCTGGCAGCTGGGAAGGGACGGCCCGCCTGGCGACCCTGTGGGTTTGAATCCCACAGCCCCACTTCCATTCTGTGTGACCCTGAGCAAGTCGCTTACTTCTTGTGCTCCCCAGGTCACACCTCTAAACAAGTTTTCAGCTTAGTGTATCTCTCCTGGCATATTAAAAAAAAAAAAAAAGTTTGTGGAAATGTCATGAATATTGGTGTAGCGCCTGCCCCTTATTTAACCAGTAGGCACACCTCCTATAGTCATATGGTAAGAGTGGTGGGGTTGCATTGATTTGCCAACATTAGACAAGGTGGTATATGCCAGCTAGAGTAGACATTATAAAAGCGATGCAAACCATGTATGACTACCTAGCACACACCTGGCTGTGACCAATACGATGGCCACAACCCAGGTCCTGGGAGAAAAATGTTTGTTCGGGCTATGCTAGGTTTGCACTTCTTGACGGGGTAGCCAAGTAACTCCACACATGGGAAGCAATAACATAAATGTCAAACCAGGCTGGGATTCTAAAGTGTGACTTTATTCCATAACACAGTAGGAACAACACAAAGTGAAGATGGCCCCAAGGGTTGCACACCACAGTAAGTGCAGAGATCTGAGGTACAGAACACCAAATTTCCCATATTGCATAGGATGATTGTAGGACTTGTGGAATAGCCACCTGTAGGACACACTTCTTTCCTGGAAATGGCACACAGCCACTATTTGGCCACTTCCACATGGCATAGAATAAGTGTGATGCACAGACCACAAAAGAGCACTACAGGCTCCGAACTCTCAGAACCCACATACATGGGGTAAACTGGAGAAAAACCCACTCACTGGGGTAGAACTTCCTTCAGGCATTGGGCACATGCACTGACAGAAAAGGACAAAGGTGCTCTTCAGAATCCAGAGTGCTAAACTGGCCACTCCAGATGGGAGGGGTCTCCCACCTTTGGTTTCCAAGTTAATACTTGGCCATCCCTCTGGAAATACACCTCACACTGTACCAAAATTGAAGATGCTCTCTAGAAATGTATTTTACAGTTAACATCCTCACAGGACACCACAGGGGTGTCAAAGGTAAAAGTTCTGTTCACTTGGATGGTCACATACTGCACTCCACCGAGGACGGCCAACTTTAAACTGTTTAGGGTGACAGGGTCCCTCTGTCAAGGAATCCACCCTTAAAATGCAGGTACCAGCTGGGCAGTTTCGCACAAAACAAATATTCACAGAAGATGTACACAAGGCAACTTCACCAAATATCCTGGTAGGATCAAGGGATTGCCCCAACATCCTGGCAGCCTGCTCCATCCCTCTTGGGATGAAACACAGAAATCCTTGGAGTCGGTTTCCACCACTTCACACAAGCTGGAAGATTTCTGCACTCCACTGGGTGAGAAAGAAAAGCAAAACAGGAACACTGCAGCTCTATATCAGAGCTGCTGCTGGATCTGCAACTACACTCTGCAGACTCTAGCCACCAACTGATTACAGAATTCTGTCTCCCTCATTCTCAACAGCTGGCCATGGCTTATGCTGCTGCAAGAGTTCTAAATGACATCACCCTCCAGGTCTCAGTTGAGACTGACAACACAGAGAATGCTGGATGAGGCAACTATGCACCAAGTGTGTTCTGCCACAGAGGGTTCTGATTCCCTATGGAATCAAACACCGAGGAGTGACACACTGGAGTTATAAAGTTGCTCATCCTGTATTTTTTTAATTATACAGTAGTAGTATGTGAAATGTGTGCATTTTACTTTTCTCTCTTTCATAATGAAACTGACTTGTGAAGTCTCTAGAGGTTGCTGTTTTTCCTGACTATATGCAGTTAGCACCAGTACTAGAACTGCTCTGGGAGAGTAAGGGTTAACTCTATGCTAAGGCATAGAACGTTGAGCTCAAGCTTGTTTTCAAACCTCTGTCTGTGGTACTCTGAAGTCTAACAGTCAGATTTCTTACTCCGCCTAACTGTTGAAGTGGCTCTGGAATCCCTCCTCGCTTGTTTGGTAAAGTTAGAATCTGTCATTTTTTTCAACTACAGTTCTTATTTCCTTGGTATTCTTACCTCTGTCTCGGTAACAGTAAGTGTTAGTAGGTAGGGTATTTTGTGACATTGCTAGAAATTGTTTTGTCTTCAGTTATTTTTGGTCGGTCCGGTTCAGAACTGAAACCTATTGTTTTCTGTTCTATTGTAAAATATTTGTGTTTTCCACTACTTAGCTGTTTCTAAAAAAATCCGGATTTTATAAACCGACCCGTCACACAGTTGGAACTGATAGGTTTTAGTTACCTGGCGAAGCTGATAAGGGTGACTTCTGATTTTTGGCATGTCTGACAAACCCAAAAGAGAACCGTCCCACTGGGTTTCAGCACTGTACAGTGTGGGGAAGCCTTTGATAAGGTTGATCCCCCTTCTCGTATGTGTTTGTTGTCTAGGGTTTGACCACCTCAAGGTAGACTGCCCAATTTGTAAGAACTTTCCCTAACACCACTCTTGAAAAACGTTTTGAGTAGGCTGAAGGAAAGGGAGGCAGAGAAGTCCGTTGATTCAGATGGCCGTCCCGGTTCGGTTGTTACAGAAACTGAAGGGGTGCCTACTGACCTGGGAGTTGCCCCTTCCGGTAAAAGGAGAGCATACTCTGCAGAGTCTGTTCCGTCAGAGAAAATCAGCCGGTTGAGAAAATCGGCCGGTTAGGATCTAACAACTCATGTTCTGACCGTTAAGGAAATGGTGAAAGTGCTCTCTATAGTGCAAGCACTTTTGCACGGTTCCGACAGAACAGACACTGGTTCAGAGGCGCACTGGTTCGGTCGGAGGTTTTGCCTCAGATATTGATCTGGAGGCATACTATGAAGGCGATTGGGAGGAGGAGAAGAGGATGGAGAGTTTGAAGGCCTAGATGAGCCAGTAGAGCCTGACATCTCCCCAGGCAGGCCTTCCAATGTTTCCCTCACAGGCTTTGAGTCCCCCTCCACTTCTTGTTCTACAAGAAGGTGGCTGAAATTCTTCAGCTTCCTATGGAAGAGGCTGAGCAAGATCAGGAGGAGCCCGATTATGTGGAAATGATGGATGTTCCAGAGTCTGTCTATCCCTTTGCACAAATCCCTGGGGAAATGCACAGAAAATCATACAATTTCCCACATCCATTCCTCCTGTGGGTAAAAGAATGGAGAGGAGGTATGCTTTATCGGGCCTTGGCACAGAATTCCTTTCAGGACATTGCAGCCATGTTGGGGTAGTGCAAACTGTAGCCTGTGACAAGGCTAGTATTCCCCTGGCATCTCATCCCCCAGATAAGAATTCCAGGAAAGTGGATGCCATGGCTAAGAAGCAGTACTTGTCATCCTCTTTGGGACTCGGGCAATCAAATTATATGGCATATACAGCCAAGTACCAGAAGTCTGTGGGATACAGTTCTGGAGCTGGCTAAGATTGCCGCTCCCCAGCTAGCCAAGGAGCTGGAGCAGGTGGCTGTAGATGGCATAGAGGCATCCAAAATGCAGTTTCATGCTGCTATGGACTCTAATGATGTGCATTCTAGAGTCATAGCTGCATCTATCTCCACGAGGAGGTTTGCTTGGCTTAGATGTACCAACATTTCGCAGGATACGCAGACTAAGGCCATGGATTTCCCTATAACTGGTAATTCTCTGTTTGGGGAGCAAACTGAGAACTACGTGAAGAAGATGGATGAGTATAGGACCACCTATAGGAGTGCTGCAGCCAAGGAAAGTGGGCCACTCCCGGAAGCAGCAATTCCAGGGCTGGCAGGGCAGGCCTTTCATAGGCTTTTCTACCAAGCTCAGGCCCCCTCCTCTTCTTTCCAGCAGAGGGGGCTCTTTAGGGGAAAAGGCAGGCGGAGGATGGCCAGGACCCCATCATCCATGCAGTCTAATCCCCTTGCCAAACAGACACCCTGAGGCATCTGTCAGGGTAGTCTCCCCAGTACAAATAGGGGGCAGGCTGACTCACTTCTCCCAGCCCTGGGAGTCTATTACTTCAGTCATATGGGTCCTGGAAGTTGTGAGCCAGGGACTTGCTGTCAGTTTCAAAAGGTTCCCAAAAATGAGAGCAAGGTCCTTCAGTCCTCCCTCTCCCTTGGAGACAAAGGTCTTAGAGCAGATGTCTCCTTTCTACTGCTTCTGCAAGCAGTAGAGAAGGTACCTCGTTGTCACAGGAAAAATGACTGCACTCCAGATATTTCCTTACCCCAAAAAGACAGGGGAGTGGCGGCCCATTCTAGATTTAAGGTACATGAACAAACACTTAACAAAACCAAAATGGTGAGACTGGGAGTAATTCTTCCCTCTCTGAGACCAGGAGACTGGCTAGCTTCTCTGGATGTCAAAGATGTCTACACATACCTATCAGAGATGCCCACAGAAAGTACCTCTGGTTCAAGTTGCCCTCAGGCCATTACCCATTCAGAGCTATGCCTTTCGGCCTAACATTTGCTCCATGGTGTTGGGTGTCTTGCAGTAGTGGTAGTATTCGTCAGGAGATGAGGTATGCTTATGTTCCTATACCTGGACGACTGGCTCCTAGTGAGCCAGTCCTCAGACCAAGTCAAGTCGGCCTTAGAAGTCACTCAGAAGCTTCTAGACTTCTTGGGCTTCATTCTGAACCAAGAAAAGTCTGTTCTGGAACCAGCCCAGCTTCTCACTTTCATAGGGTGGAAATAGACACTGTTCAGGCAAAAACATTTCTCCCTCCCTCCCTCTCTAAAGGGTTCAGTCCCTTGTCACTCTGGCTTCCTCTTTTTGTCCTGTAGTTTCTCGTCCAGCCAGACACTTTCTACAGTTGCTGGGTCATGTGGCAGCATCCACAGCAGTGGTCCAGGGAGCAAGGTTTCAGATGAAAGAGAGAGAGAGAGATTGTTTCATCTCAGATCTCATTAGTCTCAGAAAAAAGACCCTCTCTAAATTGTTCCTGTATTTCGAACCCTAGTTTAGGTCCTCCAGTGGTGGCTGGAGGAGTAAAATCTTCGACAAGGTGTCCCCTTTATCAGTCAAGCTCCTTCAGTGATTCTTACTACAGATGCCTCTCTACTGGGGTGGGGGGCTCACCTAGATCAGCTTACAGCTCAGGGAACCTGGTCTCACCAGGAGTCTCTCCTACACATTAACCTCCTCGAACTGAGAGCTGTCTTTCTAGCACTTCAGACATTCTCAACTGCTATCTAGGAAAGTGGTGCAGATCAGGACAGACAATACCACAATCATGTGGTACATCAACAAGCAGGGAGGCACTCGGTCCTAGGTCTTGTGCACAAAGGCCATAAAAATACGGTCTCTAGCTTATTCCCTTCAGGCTTCCCTGATGACTGCATCTCCTAGGGAAGGACAACATTCTATCAGATGCTCTCAGCAGGATTTCCCAGGGTCACCATGAGTGGACCCTGAATCCTTTAATTCTTCAGGTCATCTTCAAGAGGTGGGGCACTCCAGAGATGGATCTGTTTGCAGCCTTGGACAATCACCAACTTACTTTATTTTGCTGCAGACCACCTCTTCTGGGTCCTGTCCCTCAGGATACTCTCTTGTTGGATTGGACAAGCAGGTTTCTCTATGCATTTCCTCCTTTTTCCTCTGATATTCAAGGTCCTGATCAAGATCAGGTCTCAGCCTGGCAAGGTAATTCTAGTGGCTCCAGACTGGGCCAGACAGCCTTGGTGTATCCTCTTCTGTTGTCACAGTCTATGACAATGCCTCTGTCTTCCCAGACAGTTCAATCTTCTTACCTCCTCTCAAGGGAGGATTCTTTACCCCAACCTTCAGACTCTTGGGCTCAATGCCTGGCTCTTGAAAAATTGGAATATGCAAGCCTGCATCTTTCCCAGTCAGTCTTGGACATTTTAAAGGTTAGCAGGAAACTTGCTACTAGAAAGACAACTCCAAATGTAAGATTTGGGTTTGGTCTTCCCAGAAGAATGTATTGCCAGAGCTGGCTGATATTGCTACTGTTTTGGACTATTTGCACCTTAACAGTTTAGGCCTCCGACACTACTCTCAAGGTACATTTGGCAGCTGTGTCTACCTTCCTTTCTGCTGGTAGGGTTCTTCCCTGGCATCTCAGGCAGTTTTCAATACATTTTCAAGGGCCTAGTACATGTTAATCCTCCTTTCAGGAGCCTACCCTTCTTGGAGCCTGATTATCTGTATTGCACAGATTAGCTCAGCTGAAGATAGAGCTCAAAAGTTGGCTGCATAAAGTACTTGACTTGAAAACTGTATTCCTGGTAGCCATTACCTCTGCCAGGAGAATGGTGAAACCTGACTTCATTTCACAGGGATAAGGTGGTCCTTGGAACCAGCAGAAAGTTTCTTCTCAAGTTGATATCAGACTTTCATTTGAATCAGTCTGTCATTGCCTGTATTTTTCACTGACCATTCCTCCTCTGGGGAGTGATTACACAGTTTTGATGTAAAGAGGGATCTTAGTTACTATGTGGAACACACTAAGGCCCATAGAAATGGCTGCTCTCAAATGTTTCTCACTTATGGGGAAGTGGGAAAGGGCAAACCTGCCACTAAGATCTGTTGCCAGGTGGATTGTCTCCTGTATCCAGTTCTGCTGTTCAAAGTTGGGGAAAGAGCCTCCTTCAGGCCTGAGGGCTCAATCCACTAGAGGTACAGCTGCTTCAGTCACAGCAGCTAGAGACATACCATTAGTGGACATCTGTAAAGCCAGCTGGAAAACTTTCACACTTCCGTAAACACTATTCTCTGGATTTTCAGTCAAGAAGTGATGCTAGGTTTGGCACAGCTGTGCTGCAGAGCTTGTTCCCAAAATAGGTTCTGTGACTCCCTCCTCCAAGGGCTACTGCTTGGTAGTTTGCATGTCGTCAGTATACAGCAAGACTTCATATTTGAAGAAAAAATTATTCACCATCGTAATGTTTCTGTATTCTGACCTCCTTCCCTGCCTCCTCTCCTGGAACCTAGTAGTTTTGGGATGTGATCCGGCAGGCACAGTGCTGCACCCCAGAGGTGTAATTGGCATGCCCTATCTTTCTAGAGGTTTTTATTAATGTTTTGGTTGTTTTCACTACCTGCTTATATTCTTTTTGGGGTTCTTGATTTGTCTTTTGACCCTAGAAAATCTGTTTGGTGCCTGTTGGCATTAAAATTTTAGAAACAATTTCTAAGTAGTACGTTAGTTTAGTGCTCGTAAGAATCTGATAGTTAGACTTCAGAGTACCACAGACAGAGGTTTGAAAACCGAGCTCGAGCTCAACATTCTATGCCTTGGCATAGAGTTAGTACTTATTCTCGGAGCAGTTCAAGTGCTGGAGCTAACTGCATAAAGTCGAATACAAGCAAGACTCCATTGGAAGAAACATGCCTATGGTGAGTAATTTTTCTTCTAGAATACAGTCACCACAGAACTGAATAGAGGAAAGCAACAATGTGTCAGCATTCCAGGTGGTTCTGCTGCAATAATGACATCACTACTGCAGCAGAACAAGCATATTCCAGGCATGGAATTTCTTGTATAATAACATTCTACTATACACTGTATAAAGTGAAATACATTTACGGAAAATTACTAACTGCCTACCATTAATTCTAATGGGATTCTTGTAACCCCTGGGAACAAGGGGTAACACTATGATCTCTTAGTTTAAAACTGTATGTAGTTATACTGTTGAAATGATTGGAAAAAGCTATTTGGATAAGGGTTAAGCGAAGATGCAGTTTCTAAGCCCTTTGCAGAGCTATGAACAAGTCGTCAGTTCTGGGACACTACTGTTTTGTTGCACCTGCAAGGAATGAAACTTACAAGAACATTCTGTGAGAGCGAGCTCTCTTAAGTTCCCAGACAAAAACTTAGAAAAGAGCAACAGTGCTTTTGCGGAGAGACCAGGAGAGTGAGAGTGCAAGACAAACTTGGAATTAGAGCTATCCTCAGATGACGGACTTTGTTTTTCTGTGTATCTGCTGCCTTTGTAAATGGTTATACTGAGAAAAACATTTTTTACTGTTGGAAAAAATAGAGAATACTGGATGGGCAACTATGTACAACCAATGTGTTATGCCACGGAGGGGTCCGATTCCCTGTGACCTGACAGCAAAGCTTGAGGCCCATGGGAATCAGAACCCCTAGGTGGCAGAACACACTAGCTATGCATAAAGTTGCTCATGCTGTATTTTTTATAGTGTATAGTATTATGTGAAATGTGTGCATTGTTTTTTCTCTTTCACAGTGAAACTGACTGGTGCAGTCTATAGAGGTTCTAGAATGCTATTCTACCACAGAAGGGTACAGTCACATTCCATGACCTTTGAACTGTGGCACAACAGCATTTTGAAAAGGATGGATTTCTATATAGAACAATGCTCTACTATACACTATGACACTATCTCTGCGACTTTTGAAACTGCTTCTGGTTTTCCTGTGCTTCAGTGACATAACGTGGATTGTGTGGGCAGAGCCATGGCTCGACAGTCTGCATCCGCCCGATACTCCTGGCTGAGAGTCTCCGGGTTCGTCCAGGACTTCCAGTCCATGATTATGGATACCCCCCTTCAGAGGTCTGGTTCTTTTGGGGGAAGATGCTCAAAATATAATTACCTGTTTGCAGGAGGCAGAGAAAGCAGTTAGGTCAGTGCAGACTATGTACAGACCCAAGCGACAACCTAAAAAGTCCTTTGATGACTGGATGACGGCAATTTCAAGGTCAGCGGGCTTGCTTCAAGCGTAAGGCCCACTACCTCGCCACGGAGGTTCTGCCCACAGTCCTCAAGAACCTCTCAGTCTGAGCTCCCCTCCCGGCTCCTCTACCTGACTCACTGCCTGAACCACCTCCTTCAGCACAGTCCACAGGGAAGCAGTGGGAGTTGCTTCTCTTTAAACACGAAGGGTGGCGTCTGATAATAACTTGACCGCTGGGTCCTGCAGCTCAGCGGGGACACATGCTTGAATTCATGGAGGTTCTTCCAAACAACCCTCAGTACTGTCCCAATACTCAGGCCCACATCGACCTCATAGCAGAGGAAGTCCAGGCCCTCCTTCAAAAGGCCATCGAGCCAGTGACCCCGGAATGAGGAACAGGGTTTTGCTCCCACTTTTTCCCTTGTGCTGAAGATGGGGGATTTTTATCCTCTCTTGGATTTAAGCTACCTGAACTAGTACATAGAGTACAAAAAGTTAAGGATGGTCACCCTGATAGGTCTCCTCCCCTACTACACCAAAGGGACTGGATATGCAGGGCATGCCTCCTTTTGATTTTCCAACCACACAGGTGGTTCTTGCGCTTCGCTTTCAGGGCCTTGCCGTTCACCCTGTCCTCGGCACAGAGGATGTTTGCCAAGTGACTTGCCGTTGTAGCCACACATCTCAGGAGGCGGGGTGTGTGTATTTCCCCCACCTCAGCATTGATTGGCTTCTCCTGCTCCCTCTTGGGACCAGCTTGTAGAAACCCTTAGAGACATGTTCTCCTCTTTTTGGGGCCTAGGAATTTCCCTAACCCCCAAAAAAAGTTCTACCTCTGGCCAGGTCAAGCGGCTTCTAATACATAGGGGCAACTCTGGACATGGCTCAAGGCAAGGCCTTCTTTCCCTAGAACAGCATCATATGCCTTCAGTCCTATGCTCGGCAGCTGCTTTCAGCTCGCCAAGTTCCAGCCCGGACAGTACTGACTATTGGAGCATATGGCAGTGGCCATCTCCACGGTCTCCATGGCCTAACTTTATGTAACCTGGCAACTGGGCTTTAATGCCAAAAGTGCAAGGTGCTGCATTTTGGGATGAAAGAACCAAGGAGGACTTACCAGCTAGGGGGGCGCAGCTAGCCCAGGCGAAGATGGGAGAAGGATCTGGGTGTGCTCATTACAGGGTCAATGAACAACTCGGCACAATGTAGGAAGGCAGCTGCAAGGGCCAACAAAATGCTGGGTTGTATTGCAAGGAGTATATCCTCGAGGAGGGAGGAGGTGATTCTGCCACTGTATAGGTCATTAGACCACACTTGGAGTACTGCGTGCAGTACTGGCGTCCGTATCTGAAGAGGGACATTAAGTTACTGGAGGGGGTGCAGCGCAGATGATCAAGGGGCTAGGGGACTTATCATAAGAGAGGAGGTTGAAGGAGTTGAACATGTACTCACTGGAGGAGAGGAGAGACAGGGGTGACATGATTGAAACCTTTAAATACATGAAAGGAATAAACAAGACTGGTACAGAGGGTCTGTTCAAAGTAAGGAGGGAGGGCCACCAGGGGGCCATGATATGAGACTGGGCGAGGAAGGTTCAGGAGGAGATGAGGAGACACTTTTTTACAGAGAGGGTGGTGGCTGGGTTGAATGTGTTACCTGCTGAAGTGGTATGCAGTAGAACAGTGGACTGCTTCAAACGTGGATGGGACAGGACAAGGGGGAGGGTTAATGAAGGGGAAGGGTGGAAGGGAGGGGCAGCTGCAGAATAAGGGGTGCTAGCTGCACATTCGAGCAGACTTGATAGACCTCTAGGCCTTTATCTGCTGGCAAATTTCATATGTTCATATATGAGGGTGATCCAGTGGAACTTCTGGGTTTTGTGGGATCAGAGGTCAGACTACCTGGACCAGCCGGTCAAGCAGTCCCGATATGGTGGCATCACCGGCAACTCACAGAAAGCTATACTAGCTGTACCCAGGGTAAAAACCACCCTGGCCCAGAGATCCTTCCACCACAGTGCCCCGGCTTTGTTAAATGCGCTCCCGGTCACCATCACTGGCACACCCAAGATCTCCCATTTCAAAGTCGCCCTCCTCAACCACCTCCTCAATGTTCGCACCTGTAACTGCAACTAGCCTGTGCTCTCCAGCCCAGCATGACCCACACCTCTGTCAAATCCACTTGGACTGCAACCTCTCAACTATTCTTTTCTCCTTTATCCTTTCTCTCTGCTATGCCCTGTAATGATTTTTTTTTGACCAACCTGTATATAATCTATGTTGGCAATGTATGTAAAACCATACATGACGGCTTCCTCTGTCAATTGTAACCTGTCTGGTTTCGTATTCTGTCCTCCCCTTGATGAGGTACCTTTGTAAATGAACCACACGGCTCAAAGGTTGTAAATCCGATATTTCAAATAGAATAAACTAAAATAAATACTCCCAATCTTTCCAGAGGGGTTTTCTTCCAGAAGGAATCTCCCACCCAGATCGCGCTCACCAGACTCAAGGATCCTGGTCTCAGCAAGAGCTTCATCTCCACATCAATGTTCTGGAGATGAAGGCAGTTCTTCACACCAGCAAGCCTTCCAGACAGTCCTCCGGAGTGGCCCCTGTTGATATAAACTGACAACATGGTAGTATTTTATATCAACAAGCAGTGGGGGGAAACACACACACACACACACACACACACACACACACACACACTCTATCCTTTTGCAGAGAAGCCATGCGAGTGTGGACAGGGGTGGTAGATCAACCACTGGAACTCACAGCAGTCCACCCTCCAGGCATTCACAACTCTCTGGCTGACTGCTTCAGTTGGACTTGTTCTAGGGCCCACTAGTTGGAGCTGCTTCCCGTAGTGGCAGAAGATCTTTTTGCCAGATGGGGTCGCCCAGAAATCGATCTATTTGCATCCTCATCCAATGCAAAAACTGCCCAAGTTTTGCTCGCTAGATCCAGGGCCTGGTGCTTTCTGGCAAGACGTGTTGTCTCTCTCCTGAACGGGAAGGTTTTTTTACGCATTCCCTCCCTTTCTCCTACTGCAATGGGTACTCATTAAGTTGCATTCAGAGGGGGCAGAAATTATCCTGGGAGCTCTGGTCTGGCTGAGTCAGATCTGGTTCCCACTCCTACAGAAACTGGCAGTGGAACCTCTGGTGCCCTTGCCCTTCCAGTCAGACTTGCTCTCCCAGGAGCAGGGCTTCCTGGTCCATCTGGATCTCAGATTTCTGCATCTACATCGTGGCTCCTGTAGACCTAGCCATCTCCAGATTTAGGGTCTCCCACCGCTAGGAGCTTGAATCCATTCCCTTGCTCAGTGAATTCGGTACTGGAGTACCTCCTCTCTTGTTTCTGATGCAGGATTCTGTTACTCTTGGTTAAAAGTACACTTGTCTGCTGTTTCTGCATACCATGTGCCTTTTGAGGGCAAGTACATTGATCTACTGGACGTTTTCCACACTTTTCTGCAGGGCATGCTTCATTTGAAGCCTCCCATCTGGGACCCTGTCCCACCTTGGGACATTTTTTTGTTTTGGAGAAACTTTCTCTGCCTCACTTTGAGCCTGCCACAAGCTGCACTTTCTGTCACGGAAAGCATTATTTTTAATTGCCATTTCTTCTGCTTGAAGAATTTCCGAGCTTCAGGCCCTGATGTGTAAAGAGCCTTATTTGGTTTTTCACAAAGACAGGGTGTCCTTGAGAATTCTAAGATCTTACTTCGAGAGGGCTCTTGCAGTAGGTAATTACATATAAGACTGACGTCGGCAGGCGGCAGGACCCCACGGAAAAATTTCTAGCTAGCAGTCCTTGGCGAGGGACTGCCCCACGTCAGGTGACTGGCATCAGACGACGTCGGTATAAAGGGGCAGTCCCGGATGCCCGCCTTCCAGTTCTTTCCCGCCATCAGCTCGTCCAGCGCCTCGCGGTAAAGTTTGTGCTCAGCCTGTTCTTTCGTCGTTTTTTACAGAAAATTATTAGTACTTTATTACGATATAGTCAGGTGAACGTTGGTTTATGTCGTCCCCTTCCAAAATTAGTGTGACTCGTCGCGGCCCAACTGCCTCACAAGGACAGTCACTCTCTCCGCCTTTTGCCTAGGCCCTGACCGCCTGGTCGACAAGTGCCCGCATTGCCTACATTTCAAGCTGCTACCCACAGACAGCGCCAGCAGTCTTTGGAAGTCCATCTCCTTAAAAGATGTCTGCAATGGAGAAGGAGTTGAAGAAGCTAGGCAGGCATTGACCTCTCCAGAAGGACACAAGAAGCAGGACAAAGAAAGGCACAGAGAAAGCCTCCTCGTCCACGACTCCGGCCGGAGTCGCGGTTCAAGTAACGTCCTCCGGGGATCACCTGGCGGCAGCCTCCAAGGTTTTGGAGGAGGCGTCGGCCCGCCCATCGGGCTTCGTTGAGGTCCTGCGGGCGCCTCCGGGCTAAAGGGCCTCTGCCCCAGTACTGCCATAGGCTTGCGGCCTACTGGTGCAGGCACCTCCCATAAGCGGGCGTCGGCTCCTCGCCCGCGGGAGAAGACCACTAGCGCCCGACGCCGGGCGGCTTCACCGGTCGCGTCCCCTCGGACCGGGCCACTTGCCACCCCTCGGCCTGCCCGGCTCCTCTGGCGTCCACAGGATTCCAGCCCCTAAGTAGCACGTCGGCTCCTCCGATGTGCGCCGGGCGTTGGAGCCTATGACAGACCCTCCATCGTCTGTCGTCCAGGTTTCCCACAGCCTTCGCTGCCATCCGGGAAGCCCGAGTCACCCCTGCCTGACTCCGGGGACTTTTCCCCTCCGTCTCTGGGCGATGCACGGGATGCTTCTCCGCCGTCAGACCCCCCTCCTACTGAACCGGATCTGACGCCGGCAGAGGATATTCCTCCTCTGTCGGGCCCAACCCCCAGGCCTATCACTGTTGATCCGCGTGGGGCTCCCCTAAGGCGTCTGCTCCTGCACTCCCTCCGATACCTGCGTATCCGCTGTCCTATCAGTCGCCGCGTACTCCGGTCCGCAGTACCCGACGCTGGCTCCACCTACGCCATAGTACCCGGCACCGGTATTCTCCACAGCCGGGTTATGGATACTCGCCTTACGGATATAATCCATATAATTATCCCCCTCTTCCTCCTCCACCGCCCCCCAGGCCGCCGGTGGATCTTCAGGAGAATCTGGCTTCCTGGTGGGCTGAGGCCAAGGCTCAGCTCACCAAGGAAGTCGAGAGCCGCCTTACGGCAACGGTGCCACCTCCGGCCCCGTACGCCCGAGATGGCACACTCCCTCTCTGCCTCCGGATTCCCAAGCTCTTCCCTCTGGATCCAGAGAGGGGCAGGACACGCATCCAGGGATTCCCCCTAAGGAACCCGTTCCTCCCCCTAGACAAGTCAGGTAGTCTTACTCTGCTTCTAATTCTTCTTCTTCACTCTCTGATTCCTCCGATGGATGCTCCGAGAGAGACGATGAGCCTCGCTCTCCGTCCAAGCCCCGGCAGAGGACTCCTCCGAAGTCTCTTCCGGAGGATCCTTCCTTCACGGAGTTGCTCAGGAAGATCCAGGAAGTACATCAGTGGCGTTCTTTGGAACCAGATCCTCAGCTGGTTAAACTCGCTGAACATCTGGACCTGCCCCTTACGGCCCGTACTCTAGTGCCACCCTGGATCGAGCCTCACGCCCACCTTGTTTCCACTATTTGGAAACAACTGTTGGCTTTAGCCCCGCTTCCTCGGAAGTCCAACAGGCTCTACCAGGCTCCCAAGGGTGTAGATTTTTTGGATTCTCACCCCTGTGCAGACTCTGTCGTGATTACCGCCACTCACAGCCGGTCAGCACACCCCAAACATTTAAGCTAGTCTTCCCCGGATAAGGAATCGCACCTTCTGGATCAGTATGGAAGAAAAATGTACGCTTCTTCCACACTGGGAATTAGGGCCCTGAATTATGTAGCAGATATGGGAGATTACCAGAAGGCTATCCTTACCCAGGCGGAATCTAAGATTGACGCCTTACCTGACTCCCAAGTCAAGCAGGAGTTAGCTGACCTAGTCCGTTCTGCTCGTTTGGCCAGTCGTCACATCCTGAGGACGACCTACGATGCAGTGGACACTGCAGGGTGGAGTTCTGCATTCGCTGCAAGTCTTCGGCGTCACGCCTGGCTCCGCATGTCAGGTTTGGTCCTGGAGGTGCAGTCCGCAATCCAGGAAGCACCTTTCAGGGGTCAGTGCTTTTCGGTGGCAATGTCAAGGACATCATCACTGATTTGCAGGAGAAGGGGACGGCTCTGAAATCTGTGGATTCCATGTACTGTCCCCATCCTCCGCAGCACCGTCCCTCATGAGCAGCCGGCCTCAAGTGAAACCCCAAGGAAGGCAGGCCACCAACGCCAGGCCCTGCAGCTGCTGGGCCCCTGCCACCCAAAAAGCAGCGGGTGCCCCAGCTGCGGCGCTGCCCCACCACCCGACTCCTCCCTCTCCCACGCCTCCGGACTCCCTGGAGGAACGCGGTGGGAGGGAGATTCTCCCTCCACCTTCGGGTTGAGAGAGGATAACATCGGATTCATGGCTGCTTCAGATTATCGCGGAGGAGCACTCCATAGGTTTCTACAGAAACCTCCACGCCACCCCTCTGAAGTCCTCTTACTCAAGGGACCATCTTCCTTTGGTCAGGGAAGAAATATCTGCCCTTCTCGCGAAGCAGGCCATAGAACCAGTTCCTCCTCACCTTCATGGGATGGGTTACTATTCCCATTTCTTCCTAGTACCAAAGACGACGGGAGATCACAGACCCATTCTCGATCTCAGCTCCTGAACTTCTCGTAGAATACAAAAGTTCAGGATGCTCTCCTTAAACCCTTCTGCCTTGACCAGGTCAATGGCTTTATGCGCTGGATATGCAGGATGCATATCTGCACATCCCATTCCTCCCTCGCATCTAAGTACCTCGGTTTGCTTTCCAGTGGGACCATTACCAATTCCAGGCACTTCCATTTGGTCTTTCCTCGGCTTCCAGTTTTACAAATGCCTGGCGATGGTAGTGGCCCACCTGCGTGCCCTGGAAGTTCAGGTGTTTCCCTACCTGGACGACTGGCTCCTAATGGCCTCGTCCAGGGAGGAGCTCCTGCATTTCTCTCCCTCACCCAGCAGGTTTTCATTTGCCTGGGTATCACCATCAACCATTCCAAGTCTCATCTGGACCCCTCCCAGAGACTTCAGTTCATCGGGGCAATCCTGGATACGACAGTGTACAAGGCCTTCCTTCCTCTGGACAGGGTGGCATCTCTCTAATCTCAGATTTCCCTGCTATCAGAACGCAGGAAGGTTCCGGCGAGGTTGGTGCTCCGTCTTTTGGGGCTTATGGCGGCTGCTATCCCGACGGTTCCGCACACGCGGCTCCACATGAGGATTTCTCAGTGGACTCTCCACGCTCAGTGGGATCAACTCGTAGACGACCTAGATCATCTGGTGCTGATCTCCTCGTCGATGACAAGAGACTTGCAATAGTGGATGGTTCAAGAGAACCTGTTTCGGGGGGTCCCCTTCTGTCATCCTCCCCCCTCCCAGACTCTGACCACGGACACATCAGGCGAAGGTTGGGGAGCCCATCTGGGTCCTCACCGAACCTAGGGTTTATGGTCCAGATTGGAGTTAGCGATCCACATCAATGTGCTAGAGCTACGAGCAGTTCTATATGCTCTTCAAGCCCTTCACCAATACATCCTTCCCGGTAACCTAGCTGTCCAAACGGACAACATGTGCTTGGTGTGGTACATCAACAAGCAGGGAGGGACTAGATCCTACCCGCTGTGCAGGGAAGCGATAAGGGTTTGGGACTGGGCGACGCTTCACAACCTCCACCTCACGGCGATCCATGTTCCAGGAGTCGACAATACTCTGGCAGACAAGCTAAGTTGCTCCTCGGCTCTGCCACACGAGTGGGAGCTGGACCAAAAGGTTCTAGATGGCATCTTCCAGCTTTGGGGGACTCCACAGGTAGACCTGTTCGCCTCTTCCCAAAATGCAAAACTTCCCACCTTTTGCTCGCTCGCTCCAGAGCGAGTCGCTTTTTGGAGCGACGCTCTGTCTCTAACCTGGAAGGGCAGATTCGTCTATGCTTTTCCCCCAATTCCTCTGGTCCCTCGTGTACTGCAGAAACTTGCAATGGAAGGAGCGAGAATGATTCTGATCGCTCCTTTCTGGCCCAGGCAAATCTGGTTCTCTCTTCTACAACAATACTCAGAGGTTCCTCCTCTTCCTCTTCCTTTATCTCGAGGATTGCTGACCCAGGATCAGGGGAACCTGGTCCACCTTCAACTTCATGCATGGCTCCTGCAGACCTAGCCCAATCTGCTTTGGCGTCTCTCCAAGGTGGCGAGATTCTGGTGGAGGCTAGAAACCCTCCACTAGGTCCACGTCACCATGAAATGGAAGAGAGATTTTCTATTTGGGCTGCCTCCAGGAATGTGGAGCCTTTCTCCTGTCCTGTGGCCGTTCTGCTTGATTATTCAGTTACCTCCTCGACCTGGGTCTCAGTCATTCCTCTCTGAAAGTTCACATGGCGCTATTTCAGCCTACCATGTTCCTTTACTGATAAAGCCTTTTGCCCAATTAGAGGTATCCAAGACTTTTCTCAGAGGGTCCTTCATCTCAGACCCCCTGTCTGGGCTCCTGCTCCCCCTTGGGATTTGAACTTTGTTCTCGAGAAACTTACCCTTCCTCCCTTCGAGCCTGCGGCCTCCGCAGATCTGAAGTTTCTGTCATGGAAGACTCTCTTCTTGGTGGCCATTACTTCTGCTAGAAGAATTTCCGAGCTCCAGGCCCTTATGTGTAAAATCCCTTATCTGATTTTTCATAAGGAACGAGTAGCTCTTCGCACGAATCCTAAGTTTCTTCCGAAAGTGGTAGCGGAGTCCACCTTAAATAGAGTTACCTGCCTTTTTCACGCAGTACTCCAACCAGGGAGAATATTTGCTCCATACCATGGATGTTCATAGATACTACACCGATGGGACAAAGGATCTCAGAAAGACTGATCAGTTGTTCGTCTGTTTTGCTCACAAAAGGGAAGGCAATGCTGTTTCCAAGCAGTGCCTGTCAAAGTGGTTGGCTCATTGCATCACTTTCTGTTATGACAAGTACAAGACCCTTCCGGGTCAAGTCAGAGGTCACTCCACCTGTGCTGCCGCCACTTGGACTTCTGTCCATACCTTTGCAAAACATTACAGTTTGGACATTGCCTCTCGCCGTAGAGCAGGCTTTGGGTTAGCGGTCTTGCAAGGCCTCCTGTCTTGAGGTTAGCAAGGTTTTTGCTACTTCTTGGAGTAGTTCCTCCTCCGGTGCCTTTCATTTGTTCCAGACTGCTTGGTTCTGTCCTATATGTAATTACCTGCTGCAAGAGCCCTCTCGAAGTAAGATGGTACAGTTCGTAGAACTTACGTAACAGTAAATCTTGAGAGAGATGCTCCAGTAAATGTCTTCCCATCCTCCTAGGCTTTTTAGCTCCTTTTCCATTGAAGGAAATATCTGCTTCTCTCGGGCCTGTGGCGGAAAGAACTGGAAGCGGCGTCCGGGACGCCCTTTATACTGAGCGTCGTCTGATGCGGTCACCTGGCGTGGGGGCGGTCCTCGCCAGGGACTGCTAGCTAAAAATTTTCCCAGTGAGGTCCTGCCATGCAGCGTCAATCCTATACACACCAATTACCTACTGCAAGGCGCCTCTCGAAGATCTACTGTTATGGTAGAATTTTTACGTAACTTGTACTTGACTGCCAAGGCAGTCTCAGAGTTTACCTTATATCAGGATAGCCTGATGCTGTTATCTCCGTCCTAGGGAAAGACCTGGGATCTATTGGCTCTGAAATAAAGTTCAATTTTCATGCATTGGAATCCAGGTTAATCCAAAATAAACTGCTACTCAACTACAAAAAGGCAGACAGCATGCTCTTCAGCACCCACAGAGCAAGATTCAAGGGTCCTGACTGCATATACTTAGTAGCGAAGGAGAAGTACTAGACCAAGTTGACACATTCAGGTACTTTGGGATACATCTTGATGGCACCCTCACCTTTACTACCCCTGCTGAGCAACTGGTAAAGTCCACCAAAATGAAGCTTGGCATCCTGTACAGACACTGCACCTCAATGATGCCGGCTGCCCTGAAACTTATGTGCAGTTCAGTTCTCATCTGTGGATTATGGCCTTGTCATATATGGGGCAGTCACAGACAGAGTTTAAAAGGGTCAAAACCATCCTCAACAAGGCCTGCCGCCTGGTCCTGGGAGTACCCAAAATAACTCTTATGACCTTTACAAGGAAACTGGCTGGCTCCCACTCCACCAGACTCCAATACCAGGCCAGCCTCCTTGCAAAAAAGTCCCTGATGGGGTCCATGCCTAGTGCTACTTCAGCCCTCTTTGAGCCTGCACACCATCTGAATGCACAAGGAGTGCCTCCAGGGCTGTCCTCACTGTTCCTTCAAATGTAACACCCTTGCCCAAAGATCCCTCTCCTACTATGGGCCTAAATGGTTCAGTGATCTGCCTGTAGACCTTGCCATGCCCCAGACTTGGCCACTTTAAAAATGGGCTTCGATCTCTTCTTGCCAGCAAATCTGACTGCCAGTGTTTAACCCACGGCCTCTGACAGTGGTTCTCGCACCTGTCAAACTACCGTCTCTCACTCCCACCCTCCTGTTCTACAACTGCCCACCTCCCACCACCTACAACCTCCCCTTGACAAAGCCTCACCTTGTCTGCTAAAACTGCATTTCTGCAGACTGGGAGCACCCCATCTGAACTGTAACATGATTAAATACTGTGCTGCATTAATATGTTTCTCTAAGTGCGGTCCTGTTTCTCTTTACTTCGTGTACCCTGCTTAATGTTGCAACTGCACACTAATACCGCTTGTTAATTGATATATTTCTGTTATGCAAAGTTTCATCACCTGTAAATGTCTTGTGTTCCTTGTTGACGTGGAGCCTTTGTAAATGAGCCCCTGGCTCAAAGATATTAATTTGAATTTCAAATAAATAAATATCCACCTGCTGGTACACTATCCAGAGTACACAAACCAAGGGGTGGCTTTGCTACATACTCTGGATGTCCATAGGATGCTTGGTCACTATTTGGAGCACACTGTCATCCTAGTCAGTCTGATCAGTTGTTTGTGTTTTGCTCCCGAATGTCTGGGGCTCCAGTTTCTAAACAATGTTTATGCAGCATCCCCATAAGAACAGAGCAGAGAACCAGAGAAGGAGGCATGACCAGAACCTCTTGTAAGGTATTTAGAAGTATGTTAGCATGTCGCATTTAAGTAAGCAAAAAGCAGTTCTAGATTTAGGTGGGAAAGACCAGAGGGGCGCATGTTTGCTTGCCATGAGGCTATAAGGTTGGAGGTTAAGGGTATAGTCATCAGTGTGGGTGCATCTCCAGGGGGCCTACATATAGTGGGAGATGGGCTGACAGTAAAATACAAAGTCCACAGGGAAGAGAATAGGCAGATGAGGAAATATATTGTGGGTTTCTAATAGCAGGCGCATACAGGGTGAGGGTGGTAGGTAATGCCAAGATCAGTGACACGCCTAGTTATGGTGGAGTTGAAGAACTAAATTGAAGTAGGCAGAGCAGGACAACTTACTAATGATGGCTAGAAGTTTTGAGCCTTGTACTGTTCCTGAGAGCAGTGTGACCCACCGTCAACTGCACTAGTCTGACCTCTGCAGATGCCTTCAGCATGTCGACCGCTATTTTTACCACATTTTCAAAGCTCTTGTTTTATTTCCTTCCAGTTTTCGACTGCATGTTCCTTGTCTTCATCGTCTATCAAGAGGCACTCTGAGTATGCATCCGGCAAGCAGATCCTGCATAAGAACAGCCATTCAGCTTGCTTATTCTGCCTGGGCCCAGACCACATCAAGGCCTGCCAGCACTGCTGCGACTTCAATCAGCGCATGAGACTCCAGAGCCAGAACATAGAAAGTGAGGGCAGAAGGAGAGCATACAGTCCATCTAGTCTGCCCATAGGCCTACCCCTTCTCCCTTAACTGCTAGGTGATGTGGAAGTGCCTTTGTTCCTGTCCCAAGTGTTGAAACCTACCACTGTTTTTGCCCCCACCACTACCTGAGGAAGGCTGTTCTATGCATCCACCATTCTTGGTAAAGAAAAGCGTCTGAGTTACCTCTGAATTTAACCCCTCCAGCTTCATGTTGTGCCGTATATCTTGTGTTCTTTCTGATTTGAAACAGTTCCTGAACCTGCACCCTGTTTATTCTATTAGGAACTTGAATGTCTCAATCAGGTCTCCCTCTCCTCTGCTGCTCCAGGGAGTACATGTTCAGGTTTTGCAGGCAGCTCTTCATAGTTTTGTTCTGTAGGCTATGTATCATTTTGTAGCTCTCCTTGCACTGTTTTCAGTCTGATATCCTTTTTAGGTGTGGTCTCCAGAACTGCAAGATGTACTCCAGGTGTGGCTTCACCAGAAGTCGACAGACTGGCAGTATGACTGCCTTTTTTTCTGCTGGTGGTCCCCTGCCTGTGCAACCCAAAATGCCATTCGCTTGTAGTGCTGTTTTCTCGCACTGTTTGGACATTTTGTAGGCTGTTCATTATAATTATTCCCAGATCCCTTTCCTGTTTGGAAGATTCCAGTTGTAGTTCTCTTGGGTTGGCCCATCCTGGGTGCATGACCTTGCATTGTTTTTGCGTTAAACTTTAGTTGCCATGTTTCTGACCATTTTTCCAGAGCCTTAAGGTCGGCCTTCATTTTTTTCTACCCCATTTGGAGTGTCTACCCTATTGCTTATTTGTGTCATCTGCGAATAAGCTCACCTTCCCCTCTAGTCTCTGTTATGTTACCAAGAAAAATATTGAATAGTATCAGACCGAGTACTGATCCTTGTGGCACTCCATTATCTACTTTCTTCTGAAAGTGAGCCGTTTACAAGTCCTTCCTGTGAGCCCAGTTCCTTACCCATTTCACTACTTCCTATCCTACTCCAATTCTGTCCAGTTTGAGTAGCCGCCTCTGTGGGACAGAGTTGAAAGCTTTGCTGAAATCCAGGTATACCATGTCTACTGCTCTTCCTGGTCTATTATTTTAGTCACCCAGTTAGTGCTCTATCAGATTGGTTTGGCATGACCTTCCTGTTGTAAACCATGCTGTTTTGTGTCTAATTTATTTTCTTCTAGAGAGGAAATAATCCTCTTCTTGAGCAGAGTTTCCATTATTTTGCCCACAACTGAGGTTGGGCTTACCGGTCTGTAGTTTGCACTTTCCTTGCCTTTGCTTTTGTGCAGAGGAATAACTGTTGCTTTCTTCCAGTCTTGGGGACCTCCCCCAGCGTAAATGATGGATTGAAAAGATCAGCCAGGGACGCTGCCATCTTGTCCCTTGGTTCTCTTAGTAATCTAGGGTGAATTTCGTCTGGTCCCATGGCCTTGTTTGTATTGTTTCTCTAGTTCCTTTATGACCATTTCTTTTGTAAAGGAATCTGAGTGTAATCAGACTTCTTACTTGTTGTGTGTTGCATTGCTGGGTCCGCATCTTTCCTCCTCCTTGGTAAATACAGAGCAGAAGTAACTGTTAAGGATTTCAGCCTTGTCCTTGTCTTTTTCTGTGATCTCCCCATTCACCCTTGTGAGTCTAACGATACTTCCTGATGTTTTTCTCTTCTCACCGACATAGCTGTAGAATATCTTCAAACAACATGAAGTCTTGCTGTATTCTGACAAGTGCAGTTAGCCCCAGCCTTTAAACTGCCCCGGAGAACAATGGGTTAACTTTTCTATGCAGGGCATAGAATGTTGATCTCTAGCTCGGTTGATGTCTCTGCCTGTTGTATTTTGGACTGCAACTGTCAGATTCTTTACTCCGCCTCACTGAACAGTCGCTCCGGAGATTTCTTCTGCAGCTTGGTTCGAAGTCGGTTAAAGTGTCGGTTTTCGGTCCGTTTTCTACCGAAATTTAGTTTCCGCATAGTCTATTCAAGTCTCTGTCTGAGGTACCATGAGTACTAGATAGGTTTTTGTTCTGTTTTCTGTGTGAAACTTGTAAAAAGTGTGGATCGGTTCGACTGAACCCATCGTTCAGGTAATTTTTGTATCTTACTTTAGTGTGTGGTTACCGGTCCGTATCGGTTCTAAAAAAAAAAAAAAAAGTTTTAGTACAGACTTTTCAAAGACCCGTGACACGGTCAGGAACCGATAGGGGAGTCTTGCCTGGCAGTTGCCGAAAAAAGGGTAAGTTTGGTTAGGTTGGCCATGTCTGAGGAACCCAAGAAGAAACCGGCCCACTGGGTTTCAACACTGCAGGAGTGTGTGGGAGGTCTTTGCTAAGGCCGATCCCACACCACCTGTGTTTGTCTGGGTTTGACCACCTCTATTCAGACTGCAAATTTGTAAAAATTTTCCCAAATCTACCCTTGAAAAGAGATTAGGTAGACTGAGGGAAAGGGACCCAGAAGTCCGCTGACCTGGATGGCCAGCCCAGTTCATTTCCGACTGAACCAGGAGTGCCCTCTGACCAGGCGTACTTATTGGGCAAAGGAAATCCGATCCAGAGGGTCGGTTCCAGCAAAGAAAAATCGTCTGGTTCGGATCCAAGTCTCATACTCCGACTGCTGAAGAAATAACCAAAGCGACTCGTATTGTGGAATTGCTTTGCCGGTTCCGACTAATCCGCACGGTTTGCAGGGGCTTGGTTCGGTCAGTTCCCCGGTTCACGATTATACCCTGGAAGAATTTTATGAACCGGAGTTTGAGGAGGAAGGAGAGTTGGAAGATAAATATGGTGATAGTCTGGATGTGTCTATTGACCCGGACATCTCCCCAGACAGACCTTCAGGTGTTTCTCCTTCTAGGCTTTGAGTCCCTTGCCACTTTGTTTTACAGAAAGGTGGCTGAGACCCTCCAGCTTCCTATGGAGGAGGCAGTGGAGGATCAGGAGGAGCCTGACTATGTAGAGATGATGGACATCCCAGAGTCCAGGAGACTGTCTATTCTCCATCACAAATCTTTTGGGAAACAGACACAAAAAATTCTGAAGTCTCCCAATTCCATACCTCCTGTGGATAGAAGAATGGACAAGAGGTATACACTCTCAGGCTCAGATACGGAGTTCCTTCATCCGTAATGCAGCTATGTTGAGGTTGTACTGGCTGCTGCCTGCGATAAGGCAAACATTCCCTTGGCATCACACCCCCCCAGACAAGGACTTCAGAAAAATTGATGCCATGGCAAAAAAGCAGTACATGGCATCTTCCTTGGGACTCAGGCAGGTGAATTATATGGCCTATACAACCAGATACCAGAAGTCCAGGTGTGACACTGTACTGGCACTGGCTAAACAGCCCCCCCTCCCAAGCTTGCCAAGGAGCTGGAGGAGGTGGCTGCAGATGGGATTGAGGCATCAAAAGTACAGTTTCATGCTGCTGTGGACTCCAATGATGTGTCAAGAGTCATGGTTACATCTGTGGCTCTTCGGAGAATGGCTTGGCTCAGATGTACTAGCCTCTCTCAGGATACCCAGGCTAAGGCCATGGATTTTCCTGTAGTGGGTAATTCTCTGTTTGGGGAGCAGACAGAGAATTACATGAAAATGGACGAGTACAGGACCACTTATAGGAGTGCTCAGGCAAAGAAAAGGCAGGCAACTCCTCAAAGGCAGCAGTCTAGGGGCAGGCCTTTTCACCAAGCACAGGCATCCTCTTCCTTTTCGCAGAGGGGGTTCTTCAGAGGAGAGGCAGAAGGGGGATGAGCCGGCCTGCATCCACTCCTCAGCCTAAAGCCCGTGCCAAGCAGATACCCTGATGGGTCTGCCGGTCGACTCTCCATCCCAGTAGGGGCAGGCTGGCTTACTTTGTCCAGGACTGGATGTGTATTACATCAGACAAGTGGGTCCTGGAAGTAGTAAGCCAGGGACTGGTTCTCAGCTTCAAAATATTTCCAAAGATGAGAGCCAGATCTTTTCCACCTGCAAATCTTTCGGAAACCCTTGCCCTAGAGGCAGAGGTTTCTTCTCTCCTAGCTTTGAGCTATAGGAGAGTACCTACCCTACACTGGGGCAAAGGACTGTACTCCAGGTACTTCCTGACCCCCAAAAAGACAGGGGAGTGGCGACCCATCCTAGACCTAAGATACCTAAACAAACATCTTTTAATGCAAAAGTTCAAGATAACTCTGGGAATTATCCTTCCCTCTCTAAGACCAGGGGACTGGCTAGCCTCCCTGGCACTCAAAGATGCCTACTTTCACATTCCCATCAGGTGCTCCCACAGAAGGCAACTCAGGTTTGAGTTGCCCTCAGGCCACTATCAGTTCAGAGCAGTGCCCTTTGGCCTAACCTCGGCTCCAAGGGTTTTCACAAAGTGCCTGGCAGTAGTTGCTGCCTTCCTAAGAAGACAAAAGATTACCATTTTTCCATATTTGGATGACTGGCTCATAGTGGGCCAGTCCCCAGACCAAGTCAAGTCAGACCTGCAAGTGACCCAGCAAGTGCTCACTTCTTTAGGATTTCTTCTCAGCCTACCAAAGTTAGTTCTTGAGCCAGTGCAGCTCCTCACCTTCATAGAGGCAGAGCTGGATACAGTAAAAGCAAGAGCCTTCCTTCCCCTGGAAAGGGCAAGAGCCCTCATGGAGCTGACTTCTTCATTCAGCCCTCAGGTGTCGACCAGCAAGGCATTTCCTTCAGCTCTTGGGCCACATGGCAGCTTCTACAGCAGTGGTCCAAGGCGCAAGATTCCAGATGAAGGACATTCAGTTCCACTTAAGAGCTTTTTGGTCTCGGAGAAAGGATTCCCTTATCAAACTAATCCCAGTAACTCTAACTGTGATCCAAGCCCTTCAATGGTGGCAGGATCAGGACAATTTGAGGCAAGGGGTTCCATTTGCCACTCAGTCTCATTTAGTGGTCCTTACCACAGAAAAGGCAGAGATACTAAACAAATATTTTTGCTCAGTATTCACAAATGAAGAGGGGGAGGTGCCTAAAACAAACAATACAAACACTCTGGATACAGAAGTTGATACCAGCCCATTTTACAAGAGAAAGGGTTCTGAAAGAACTCTTAAAACTGAAGGTGGACAGAGAAATGGGGCCTGATGGGATTCATCTCAGAATTCTAAAAGAACTAAGGGTAGAACTAGTGACACCACTGACTACCCTCTTTAACAGATCATGGGAGGATGGGGTGGTACCTGAGGACTGGAAGAGGGCAGATGCAATTCCCTTCACAAAAGTGGGAGCAGGGCAGAAGCGGGAAACTACAGACCTGTTAGTTTAACCTCAATGATAGGGAAAATGATGGAATCACTTCTGAAGGAAAGAATTGTTGAGTACCTAGAGGCCATAGGGGCACAGGACCATGGCAGCATGGATTCACAGCAGGAAGGTCATGCCAGGCGAATCTAATAGATTTCTTTGACTGGGTGCCCAAAGTAGTAGATCAGGAAGGGGCTGTGGACATGGCCTACCTAGACTTTAGCAAGGCATTTGACTCAGTCCCACACAAAGATTAATATACAAGTTAGCCAGCCTGGGGTGGGTCCCAAGATGATAGCCTGGGTAAGAATTGGCTTGAGAATAGGACACAGAGGGTAATAGTAAATGGAGTCCACTCTGAAGAAAGGTACTAGTGGGTACGAGGGTTCAGTAATTAGATCGGGTCCTCTTCAATGTCTTAAGTGACATTGCAGAGGGACTGAAGAAAAGTATGTCTCTTTGCAGATGACACAAAGATCTGCAACAGAGTTGATGCACAAGGTAGGGTGGAAAGGATGAGAAGGGACTTGGCAAGGTTAGAGGAATGGTCAAATGTATGGCAGCTTAGATTCAATGCTAAGAAGTGCAAGGTAGTGCACCTGGGAAACAAAAACCCAGGGGAAGAGTACACAATGTGGGGTGAGATACTAACAACAAAAATGGAAAGAGACCTGGGGTTAGTCATATCAGATGACTTAAAGGTGGGCAAGCAAAGTGAGAGGGCAGTAAGGAGGGTTGGAGTGGATACTGGGATGCATAGGCAGGGGCATCACCAGTAGAAAACAGGAAGTTGTTATTCCTCTGTACAGACAGCTGGTGAGACCCCATCTGGAGTACTGTGTGCAGTTCTGGAGACCCAATCTCCGCAAGGACATAGACAAGATGGAAGCTGTCCAGAGGAGGGCAACTAAAATGGTGCAGGGTCTGCAGCAGAAGACATATGAAGAGAGACTAAAGGAGCTTAATATGTATAGCCTCGAGGAAAGGAGGGAGAGGGGGGACATGACAGAAACTTTCAAGTACCTCAAGGGAATCAAAGTCAGAGGGTAGCATCTTTCAAAAAGATGTGCAAGAACAAGGGGCACAATTTGAAGATGGGGGGGCTCAGAGGTAATGTAAGGAAGTATTTTTCACAGAGGGTTGTGGATGCATGGAGACGGCCTTCCGGAGGAGGTTGTGGAGTCAGTTTCCAATCACGCCCAGCTTGCTATCCCAAGAACGGGGCACATCGGTTCACCCAGACCTTTGGTCTCTGCACCTTCATGCCTGGCTCCTGCAGACTTTGCAATTTCAAGGCATGGAGTCTTGCAGAGGGTGGCTGAGGTCTTAAATTTAAGCAAGAAAGCCTTCTACGAGCACGACTTACTCCATGAAATGGAAATGCTTTTGCATATGGGCAGTAGCAGGTTCCGTGGATCCCGTCACATGCTTGGTGAAGTCGGTATTGGATTACCTCCTATCCCTCTCAGACACTGGGCTGGGATATCAATCAAAGTGCATCTGTGTGCTGTTTCAGCTTACCATGCACCAATAGAAGGAACGAATCTCGCTCAGGTGGACCTGACCTTAACTTTCCTTCGGGGCATTCTTCATTTGAAATGTCCCATTAGGGATCCAGTCCCTGTTCTTCTGTCCTTCTGTTCATCCTAGAGAAGCTTACGTTGCCTCCCTTCGAACTGGCCATGGATTGCGACCTATGCTTTGTTTCTTGGTAAGCGTTATTTTTAGTTGCCATTACTTCAGCTCGAAGGATTTCAGAGCTTCAAGCACTGATGTGCAAGGAACCTTATTTAGTTTTCCATAGAGACAGGGTGTCTCTTTGTACCAATCCTACGTTTCTCCTGAAGGTGGTGTCTGAGCTGACACTGAATCAAGACTCCTGCCTTCCAGTTTATTGTCCTGAACCAGGGGATTCAGAGCCCTACCCGGGTGACAAGACATTCCTGCGATTCAGACCACCAGCGCTTGATCTCGCTGGCACAAAACTCCCAGAAGCAAAGTTCAGAGCCCTACCGGGCGACAAGACATCCTGCAGTTCAGACCATCAACGTGGTCTGATCCCTTCGCTGGCACAAAAGTCTCCAGAAGCAAGGTACTTGCAGCGCAGCATTACTAATTTTTAAACCAAGAGAATTTGGCGCCCAAAACGGACTGTTGCCGGAGAAAGTCTCCACGTTACATACTGCTGCTGTGGATACTTAAGGGCAGCTCCTTTACTCTGAGAGTTTGTCCCGAGCAGTTCGTGGTGGCCAAACTTTCATTTTTTCTTTGTTTTTTTTAAAGAATTGTATTACTAGTTACCTTAGATTTACAGTGTTTTTTAGTGTCTTCTTTTTTACTGTGTTTGGGGCTGTATGTAACTGATTAGGGTCCCTGCCCCTCTAATCTCACGATTCTAAACCTCCGGCCCCGTAGCTGCAACTTGGGACGTACTGAACAAGAGTGCCCCAATTCTAAGTTGGAAGCTACCCCTGCCTTTGTTTGCTTTGTGCCAATTTCTTCACCCCTTCTCCTGAAACCTTATTTATTCTGTCTCTCTTTCTCCTTAGGGAATTCAGGGCCCTACCTGGGCGACAAGACATCCCTGCAATTCAGACCACCAATGTGGTCTGATCCCCTCGCTGGCACAAAACTTCCCAGAAGCAAGGTACTTGCAGTGCAGCATTCCTAATTTTTAAACAGAGAATTTGGCGTCCAAAACGGTCTGTTGCCGGAGAAAGTCACCACGCTATACGCTGCTGCTGTGAATACTTAAGGGCAGCTCCTGTACTCTGAGAGCTTGTCCCAAGCAGTTCGTGGTGGCCAAATTTTTTCGCGCCCCATCCTTTATTATTAAATACTCTAAACTGCAAGCCCCATCCCTGCAATAAACAAGCCCAGCCTCCATTAAAGGCACAACACCACCTTACTACCAGTACCTGTACAACCTGCAGCAGCTAAGGCATCTGATCCAAGCTCAAAAAAAAAAAAAAAAAATCCTCTGGTTATATATCAGGGTTCACTCCTCCATTGTCAAAATGGCATTTATACAATCACTCATCCTCTTCAGCTGCCTTCTACTCTAATCAATTACCCCTACCCTTAAACTTACAGAATCTTCCTCAAGCCAGGGGTCACGTGATAGATGTGCAGTCCCATTAACAAACAAATCTGTTGTTGTTCTGTCTGGAACTAACCCCCAGCAAAGCACTACACTCTTTTCCCACACCATCCCCTCCAAGTACTGTCAGATACCATTGTCAGTATCAGCAAAATCAGTATTGTATGCAATGTCCCTCTTTAACAAGATTATGGCCCCCACAGACCATCCCTAAGAACCCCATATACAAGGAGACGTAATACACGCATTATCAAGGGACTTATAATCGGACTCAGGAACTTAATTATTCTCTTACTACTATGCTCAGGAAATGTCAAATTAAATCCAGGACCTCCCTTATCCTTAGAGGCACCATCTGAACTATCCCAGCTAAAAGGGATTAATTTTCTCCACTTAAATGTTTGCAGCCTACTAAAAAACTTGACTTACTACAAGCCTGGGTTCTTCATACATCCCCAGATATTCTAATGGTGATCTGAGACTTGGCTCAGGAGCTCCACTCCAGATCATAGTATCCACATCCCAGCATATAATGTCTTCAGATCTGACAGACACTCCATGGGAGGGGGTGTTGCTATATATGTAAAGGATAAGTTCGCAGTTACAGTAACGAATGTAACCACTACCCCTAAGGAATTTGAGATCCTCACATTGAGGGTAACCTTGACCCCTGAAGAGACCATATCAATTATTGCCTTCTACAGGCCACCGTCGGGCGGTTTAGAGATCTTATCTCACCTCCATAACATTTTGGAGAAGGCCAGCTCTGAGTGCATCTTTATGGGGGACTTAAAATCTGAACTGGAAAGATGCCTGCTCCAAACCACTGCAGGATTTTTGTGATGAGCACGGCCTCTTACAAATTACCCCTGACATTACAAGACCAAACAGCAAAAACCCTAGTCGAAGCACCCTTCTGGACCCTATTCTTGTTAACAAGCTGCATAATATCTCACATACAGGAGTATTCCACAATGACTTACGTGATCACAGGGCTACCGCCTGTATACAACGTACTCCAAAACTTACCTCGACATCCACCTTTATAATAAAAAGATGCCTAAAAAAAACTTCAATCTGCCTTCCTAGCAGACCTAAGTAAGATTAGATGGCAGAACTTTTATCTGGCCCCATCACTTACTGATGCTTACAACATCTTCCATAACCTGGTTTTGGGTGTGGTGGATAAGCATGCACCGCTTGCCAAACTTAAGACTAGAAAAAGATCAACACCCTGGTTTACACCTAAACTGAAAGCAGCCTTAAAGGATAGACACTGTGGAAAAGGGCCCGGAAATCTAAATCTGACCCAGATTGGTTGGCTTTCCGTGTTGCAAGAAATTCCTGCACAAAACTGATCCGAGAAGAAAAAGCACACTACTTTCAAACATCGTTAGAATCTAAAAATAATTCCGCCAAATTCTGGAATATACTTAGAGAGACTGAGGGCCATTCTCCTTCCCATCCACTGCCTTCTAAGATTGTTGTTGGAGATAATTCATACACAGTCATGGCTGACATCCTGGAGCTACTTATCAACCACTTTGCCATGGCAGGCCTAGCATTTGATGTCTCCACAGCCAGCAGACTTACAACTCAACCAATTATTAAAGTTACCCCATGCCTTGACAGAGTGAAAAGTCAATCACCCTCTTTTAGCTTCAGCCCAGTCACCTTTAAACAGGTTGAGGACCTAATACTGTCACTGGACATTAAATAAAAGCGCCGTTGCTGATTTCCTAGAACCCCTATTCTTGAAAATTGGTTACTGTTACTTGACTGCTCCCATTAATTTAATGTCTTTAATTTATACCTAGCACTATGTGAATTGCCAGCAATCTGGAAAATCGCTCATATTATCCCTCTTTTTAAGTCTGGGGATACATGCGACCTGAATAATTAGCGGCCAATTTCTCTACTCCCTACTTCATCAAAACTATTGGAAAAGATAGTTAATCTACTGAGAGATTACCTGGAAGCCAAAGACTTGCTTAACGCTATACAGTCAGGTTTCAGACCAAAGCATAGCACGGTCTCTGCCCTAGCCAAAGTAATTAGTGATTGGCAAAATTCACTGGAAGCAAAAGAGTACATCTATGCACTGTTTCTAGACTTAAGCAAGGCTTTTGATACTGTTGAACACGGCCTACTTATGTCTGCCTTGCGTCTCCTCGGCCTCGATACTATCGCTATAAAATGGTTCAGCTGCTACCTCACTAACAGAATGCAGCAAATCAAAGCTCAAGGAGATTTTCCCCACTCAAGATTCTTCCACGAGGAGTGCCACAAGGATCTGTCCTGGGTCCCATCCTTTTTGCAATCTATATCAATAATCTAGACTCCAAGGTTCATGTGGCAAAGATGCACCTCTTTGCAGAAGACACCGTGCTATACACGGCTAGTCCTTTCCCTGAAGCTGCATTTAAAGAGCTACAGAATGATTTTGATATTCTGCAAAATAACCTTCTTCATCTTAAATTGCTCCTGAACGCTAAGAAAACAAAAGCTATGCTGCTGTCCTCCCAACCGTATTTGAAAACCGCTTAACCAAAAATCTTACGTTACATACCTACTTGTGAACCACCTTGAAACAGTGGACGGTTTAAATACTTGAGTTTTTGGCTAGACAGTAAGGTTAACCTCGTAGTTCACTTGGACGAGCTTAGCAAAAAAACTGAGGCAGTGCCTGGGT
Source organism: Neoceratodus forsteri (assembly GCA_016271365.2). NCBI lineage: Eukaryota > Metazoa > Chordata > Ceratodontiformes > Ceratodontidae > Neoceratodus > Neoceratodus forsteri. The sequence continues at coordinate 774,986,480 of CM057453.1, read as the reverse complement.
GTCTTCTACCACATTGGACACCTTCTCACCTTCGAAGCAAAGAGAAGTCTAGTACAAACTACATTTCTCCCCCTCTTAGATTACACAGACATTCTCTATAGCCACTGTCCTAAGTTGACCCCATCTAAGCTTGACTCACTTTACCACAGGGCTTTGAGATTCATCACTAATACTTCTCTAAGCACCCACCATTGCTTGCTCTATGAAATGATAGGCTGGACCTCCCTGACGGTCAGGAGGCAGAGAAACACGTGCCTTTTGATCCACAGAGCAATTACTAGCAAACTACCCACATATATCACCAGTTTCTCTTACTCTAAGTTCAGGTTTCTAAGGCTTGAGGTTCTACTCGCTTGTAATATTTAAAGTCCCTAAAGTCAGAACTCTATATGGCACTGCAGCTATCACTTTTGCCCTTCCATCCCTTTGGAATGCACTCCAGAAGTCTGTAAAGCTCTGCACCATTCTGGGCATATCTACCTTTAAGACCCTGCTATCTTCTGTGCTGAAAGAAAATTGCGTATGCCATCAATAATGGCCCAAATCTTAGTCTGCAACCCCCTGCACAGGAGCAGTTATCCCGTTCCCTGCACTTATCCTACAACCCCTCCTCTACCTCTCTCCTGCCCATCCCATATACCCCCTCCTCCCCTGCACACCTTTTTCTACTACCCCTACCCCCTCTCTCTCCTCACTCACTCCTCCCAGTGCAAGATACTGCTTGGTACTTTTGGGTTGCTATGTTTTATACAGCTGTGTCATGAATAACTTTGTATCCATACTGGAATGAATACGTGCACTGTATTAGGCATGTGCATGTTGTCTGGTGTTGCAAGCAGCATAAACGGATAAGAAGCCTTGACCTTCTTACTTGTTAGATGCACTATTGTGTTTATGTATCGTCTGTATAACCACCATTATATTGGTAATGTCACTGTTGTGTTTTTATGTATCGTTCTGTATAACTGCCATTGCATTGGTAATGTCCCACATGTCTTCCAGGGCCATTTGTAGCGAGCCTGCTCAAGGTGTATAGCCTGGTTAAAGTTTGATTCCAATCTAGAGAGACCCTCCATACTCTGGACATTCACAGGATCCTTCATTACTACCTGCACCGAAGGAAATTGATCAGGGATCAACTATTTGTGTCCTTAAACTCACAGATCCTTGGGAAACCTGAGGCAAAGCAAACTATTTCAAAATGGTTAAAGAACTGTATTACCTTCATCTATGACAGGTATGAGAAATCCTTACCAAACCGGTCAGGACTCTCTCAACTTTCGGCGGGGATTGCTGCATGTTTGCAGCTCTGTTTCTCTGCAGCAGATGTGTGCCACAGCCACTTGGAACTCCGTGCACACCTTTGTGAAGCACTGCATTCTGGATATTACTTCCAGAAGAAGGGCAGGGTTCAGCCTAGCTGTGCTCCAGGTCTTTGTTTCCTGATCATCTTGGAAATTTGACTTCCTCCCTATTTTCTGTATTCAGACACTGCTTGGAACTGTGTCCTTATCGTGTAACCTGCTGCAGGAGCTCTTACTCAAAGTAAGATACTACAGTTATGCAGGAACTTACTGTAACAGATCTTCGAGAAGAGCTCCTGCAGCAGGAGCTTTCCCTCTCTCATCCCTAATCATTTTTCCTTACGGAAAATTTCAGCTCCTGCTGATTATCCTCCAGATCTCTGGTAGGTGAACTGAGGTGGGGTTGGTGACTGCCCTCTTTATACAGAGGCTGATGTTGGTGGGCGGTCCCCAGCTGGCTAGAAGTTTGCCATGGAGTTCTTATGGTGTAACCTGCTGTAGGAGGTCTTCTCGAAGGTCTACTGATCTTACTTCGAGAGGGCTCTTGCAGTAGGTAATTACATATGGGACTGACGCGACGGACGGGACTATGGAAAAATTTCTGCTAGCAGTCCCTGAGGGACGCCCCATTCAAGGTGACCAACGTCAGGAGACTGTATAAAGGGCAGTCCGGACGCCCACCTTCAGTTCTTTCCGCCGTTAGCGTGACTGGCGCCTTGCGGAAAAGTTAGGTAGCCGTCAGCCCTACAGCCGTCGTTTTTTACTGAAAAATCTTTTCCACGCGTCAGTACTCACGTCTGTATGCTTAAGTCCCTACACCCTCCGAGCACAAGAACAAATCGCGATTAAATGCGGCGTAACTTCATACAAGGATGGCCACTACCTGTGCCTGTTCTGCTGTAGGCCCAGATTATCAAGTCGAGAGGTGCTAGCATTGCCTTAGCTTTAGCGGCCACGAAAAGACTGCAGCAATCCTGGGCCCATATTCTTAAAAGAGATGAGCTCTATGGAAAAGAAGCTTAAAAAGCTAAGGCAGGAGTCCACTTCCCTGAAGGCCATCAAAAGAAGGACAAGAGCACCGGACAAAGGCTCCTCCACTCGTCTCCCTCTCGGGAGTTGCGGGCACCAGGTAACATCCTTCCGGGAGATCGCTCTCGGCGAAAGCCACCTCGGGAGGTTTCTGAAACTAGCGTCGGCTCGTCTGGCTCGCGCTTGGGCCCTTGCGGGCACCTCCGGGCAGTTGGAGGCCTCCGCCCCTGGTTCGACCACAGGCTTGCGGCCCACCATCGTGGGCGACTCCCGGTGGCGGACGTCGGCTCCTCTGGCGTCCGCCGGAGAGGGCTGGTGAAGACGCCGACCCTCCAGAGGCGACGCACTGCTTCTTCCCCCTGGACCCAGCCAACCCTTCCTCTCGACTTGTCTTTGGTGAGGGCTCTTGTAAGTGGGACATCTGCTCCTCAAGCGCCCGAGAGCTCGCTCGCCTCACGTCAGCTTGTCTGGCGTCCGGCAGCGAGGAACGATGACAGACTCCCCAACGTCCGTCGTTCCCGGTTCACCGCAGCCTTCCTTGCCGTCTGGTAACCAGTCCCCCAAATCCTGACCCGAGGTTTCCCTCTGTCCCTGGGCGCGGTTGGGGATTTTGCCTCCGTTAGTCCCTCCTCCATCTGGGGCGACAGACCAGGCGTCTGTTCCCTGGGCGCGGCCCCTCTGGCGTCGGTACCTCCAGCGTCAGGGCCTCTGTCGTCTGCTTGCTAACTCAGGGAGACTTCCTGCTCCCTCCAGGCTCTCCATCTGAGACCCGCTCGCGAGGTTCCTAGCCGGGCAATCGTAGAGCAGCTCCACCCGGCTTCCAGGTACCCGCCGTCTTATTCGACACGGTGTACCCGATAGCGCGCGTATCGATGCGCGGTACCCGGCGTCTCAATACCCGACGCGAGTTACCCGCGGCGGGTTTGGATACTCTCCATATGGGTATAACCCACATTCTTAACCCGCCTCCTCCTCCTCCACCGCCCTCGCGCCCGCGGTGGACCTGCAGGAGACTCTGGCCTCCCGGAGTGGGAGCCAAGGCTCAGCTCACCAAAGAGGTTGAGAGCCACCTTCCGGCGACAGTACCAGCCCAGGTTCCGTCGCCCCAGGCGGCACCTCCCTCACCACCTCCTGGCTCCAGGGTTTTCCGTCTGGGTCCAGAGGGGCGGGATCACGTGTCCGGGACTCCAAGGGACCCGTTCCTCCCTGGGTGAGGAAGAGTCTTACTCTTCTTCTTCCTCCTCTTCACTCTCGGACTCCTCGGACTCTTCCGGCGGCTGCTCCGAGAGGGCAACGAAACCTCGCTGTCTGTCGAAGCCGACCAAAGACTCCTCCAAGTCTACTCGGAGGATCCTTCTTTTCTGAGTTGTAGAAAAATCCAGGAGGTCATCAGTGTTGCTCTTTGGAACCCAGATCCTCAGCGTCTGAAACTCTCTGAACATCTGGATCTGCCTTTGACAGCTCCTACACTAGTGCCACCCTGGATAGAGCCTCACGCCGACCTTGTCACCACGATATGGAAACAGCCGTTGGCCTGCGCTCCGCTTCCTAGGAAGTCGAACAGGCTATATCAGGCTCTAGAGGGTGTTGATTTCCTGGATTCTCACCCTCGTGCCAACTAGGTCGTGATTAGCGCCGCTCACGGCCGCTTGGCGAACCCAAAACATCTTGCTCGTCGCCTCCTGATAAGGAATCTCGCCTTCTGGACCAGTACAGGAGAAAGATTTACGCTTCCTCCACACTGGGGATTAGGGCCCTGAACTACGTCTGCCACATGGGGAACTACCAGAAGGCCATCCTTACTCAGGTGGAAGATAAGCTGGACTCCTTGCCTGACTCACAAGTCAAACAGGAGTTGGCTGATCTTGTCCGCTCTGCTCGTTTGGCCAGTCGCCACACGCTACGTGCGACATACGATGCCGTGGACACTGCTGGGTGGAGCTCAGCTTTTGCCGTAGGCCTACGGCGTCATGCTTGGCTCTGTGTGTCAGGTCTGGTCCCGGAGGTGCAATCTGCTATCCAGGAAGCGCCTTTCCAGGGGTCGGTGCTTTTTGGGGGTGATGTCAAGGACATCATTACCGATTTGCAGGAGACTGGGACGGCTCTGAAATCAGTTGATTCCATGTACCGTCCCATCATCATCAAGCGCCCGTCCTTTTGCCCGTGGAATCGGCCAAAGCTGAAACCCAGGAAGGCGGGACACAAAAGTCGGGGCCCCAGCGGCTGCCGACCTCCCACCCAAAAAGCAGCGGGTGCTTCAGCTGCGCTGCCCCACACCACCTGACTCCTTTCCTCTCCCATTGCCTCGGACTCCCTGGAGGAACGGTGGGAGGAGGTTTTCCCTCCACCTTCTGGGATGAGAGGATAACCACGGATTCTTGGGTGCTCCAGCTCATAACAGGACACTCCATAGTTTCTTCAGAAATCACCCCACCACCCCCCTCTGAAGTCGTTGTATTCACGGGAACACCTTCCTTTGGTTCAGGAGGAAATTTCGGCTCTTTGCTGGAAGCAAGCAATGAAACCAGTCCACTAATCTTCAGGGGCGGGTTAATATTCCCATTCTTCCTGGTCCCAAAGAGACTGGAGATCTCAGACCAGATTTTAGATCTCATTTCCTGAATCTTTATGTAGAGTAAAAAGGTTCAGGATGCTGTCTGCAGAGCCTCCTGTCCCTCCTCCATGAGTCAATGGCTTTGTGCCCTTGATATGCAGGATGCCTATCTGCACTTTCTCCACTCGCCCATCCCATCGCAAATACCTTCGTTTTGCGTTCCAGGGGGACCACTACCAGTTCAAGGCGCTCCCGTTTGGTCTATCCTCGGCCCCCAGTATTTACCAAATGCCTGGCAGTGGTGGCGGCCCACCTGCGTACCAAGGGAGTACAGGTGTTCCCTTACCTGGACGACTGGCTCCTGGCGGCCTCATCCAGGGAGGAACTCCTGCATTTCCTCTCCCTCACCCAGCAGGTTTTTGCCTGCCTGGGTATTACCATCAACCATTCCAAGTCTCATCTGGACCCTTCCCAGAGGCTACAGTTCATTGGGGCGATCCTCAATATGACCATGGGCAAGGCCTTCCTGCCTCCAGACAGGGTGGCCTCCCTTCAGACCCAGATATGTCTGTTATCCGACCGCAGGATGGTCTCGGTGAGGTCAGTCCTTTGCCTTCTCGGGCTCATGGCGGCTGCTATACAGACGGTCCCTCGCGCTCTACTCCACATGAGGATCTCTCAATGGACGCTACACTCTCAGTGGGATCAAACTAGTGGACGACCTAGATCACTCAGTTCTGATCTCATCACCAATGACGTGAGACTTGCAGTGGTGGATGGTTCGAGAGAACCTATTTCGGGGGGGGGTCCCTTTCTTTCATCCTCCCTCCCCTCCCAGACTCTAACCACAGATGCCTCAGGCGAAGGTTGGGAGCCCATCTAGACCCTCATCGGACCCAGGGCTCTTGGTCCAGGCTAGAACAAGCTTTTCACATCAATGGGCTCGAGCTTCGGGCAGTGTTGTACGCTCTCCAAGCCCTTCACCAATACATCCTTCCCGGCCACCTAGCCGTCCAGACGGACATGTGCATAGTGTGGTACATCAACAAGCAGGGAGGAACTCTGTCCTACCCTCTATGCAGGGGAGGCAATGAGGGTTTGGGATTGGGCAACACAACACGACCTTCACCTCACGGCGATTCACATTCCAGGAGTCGATAACACCCTGGCTGATAGGCTAAGTTGCTCTTCTGCTCTGACTCATGAGTGGGAACTGGACCAAGGGGTCCTAGACAATATCTTCTAACTTTGGGGAACACCACAGGTCGACCTGTTCGCATCCCCCCAAAACGCAAAACTTCCCACCTTCTGCTGTCTCGTTCCAGAGCGAGGCGCTTTCTGGAACGATGCTCTGTCTCTAGACTGGTAGGGCAGATTCGTCTATGCCTTCCCCCAATTCCTCTTATCCCATGAGTCTTGCAGAAACTAGCTTTAGAAGGAGTGAGAATGATTCAGACCGCTCCTTTCTGGTCTAGGCAAATTTGATTCTCTCTTCTACAACAATATTCAGAGGATCCTCCTCTTCCTCTTCCTCTTCCTTTATCTCAAGGTTTGTTGACCCAGGATCAGGGACCCTGGTCCATCCAGGCCTTCAACTGCATGCATGGCTCCTGCAGACCTAGCCCAATCCCGTTTTGGTGCGTCTCCCAAAGTGGCGGAGATTTTAGTGGAGGCCAGAAAACCCTCCACCAGATCCACTTATGCCATGAAGTGGAAAAGATTCACTATTTGGGCTGCCTCCAAGAACGTGGAGCCTTTCTCCTGTTCAGCGGGGCTTCTGATGGAGTATTTACGTCATCTGTTCGACCTGGGTCTCAGCCATTCCTCTTTGAAGGTTCACATGGCAGCCATTTCGGCCTATCATGTTCCCTTCACAGACAAAGCTTTTGCTCAACTGGAGGTCTCCAAGACCTTTCTTACAGGGGTCCTCCATCTGAGGCCCCCCATCCGTACTCCTGCCCGCCCCTTGGGACTAGAATTTTTTTCTCGAGAAACTTACCCTTCCTCCCTTGAACCTGCAGCTAGAGTTTGAAGTTTCTTTCGTGGAAGACACTCTTCTTAGTGGCCATTACTTGGCTCGAAGAATCTCCGAGCTCCAGGCCCTGATGTGTAAAATCCCCTACTTGATTTTTCATAAGGAACGAGTTGCTCTTCGCACGAATCCTAAGTTTCTACCTAAAGTAGTAGCAGAGTCTTCGTTAAATCAGTCCATAGAGCTACCTGCCTTTTTGATGCAGTACTCTAACCAAGGGGAATATTTACTCCATACTATGGATGTTCACCGTATTGTGAGATACTACACCAACAGGACGAAGGATCTCAGGAAGACTGATCAGTTGTTCGTCTCTTTTGCTCACAAAAGAGAAGGCAATGCTGTTTCCAAGCAATGCCTGTCTAAGTGGTTGGCTCATTGCATCACTTTCTGTTATGACAAGTACCACAAGACCCTCCCGGGTCAAGTCGGAGGCCACTCCACAAGAGGAGTAGCTGCCTCTGCAGCTTGTTTCAAGAATGTGTCTGCGGCAGACATATGCGCTGCCGCCACCTGGACTTCTGTTCATACCTTTATGAAACACTACAGTTTGGATATTGCCTCTCGCCGTAGAGCAGGCTTCGGGCTAGGTGTTTTGCAAGGCCTCCTGTCTTGAGGCTTGCATGGCTTGAGCTACTTCTTGGAGTAGTTTCCTCCTCCCGGTGCCTTTCTTTATTCCAGACTGCTTGGGATTCAGTCCTACATGTAATTACCTACGGCAAGAGCCCTCTCGAAGTAAGATAGTACAGTTACGCAAGAACTTACCATAACAGTAGATCTTGAGAGAGACTCTTGCAGTAGATATCTTCCGCCCTCCATCCCCTGGGCTTTTCAGCTTCTTCTTTTCCTGTGAGGAAAATATCAGCTCTCCTCTCATCGGCCTTTCTGGCCTGGCGGGGAAAAAGAACTGGAAGAAGCGGGCGTCAGGGACCGCCCCTTTATACCGGCGTCTCTGAGACCGGTCACCTGACGTGGGGGCAGTCCCTCGCCAGGGACTGCTAGCTAGAAAGGTTTCCGTGGGGTTCTGCCGCCTGCCGGCATCAGTCCTATATGTAATTACCTACTGCAAGAGCCTCTCTCTAAGATCTACTGTTACGGTAAGTTCTTAATTGTACTTTTGGATCATGGATATGTTGTTCATCCACACTGTTAAGCATGTTCCTTTCCCCTTTAAATGTTGCCTCAAGTCTTCAATCTGGCTTCTCCCACCCACCCTGGTGGTATATACCTCGGCTCCGCCCCATGACGTCAGCTCTTCCTTTCCTCTAGAAGATACAGGTTACCTCCCTCCTGCTCACGCATTTTGTAGGCACTGGCTTTCAAAGCTTCAGTTTTACCAAAATTAACTCTTCCGAGTTAGTGATCACGCTTTTGCATCCTCTGTTATGGAAGAGAAAACTTATCCAGGATTTTGCCGGTGTCCTTGCGGCCAGAAGATGTCGCGCACCGATCCCCATCTCACATGCATCTACTGTCTAGGTGTTAGCCGTGACACCTCGTCCTGCAGGTATTGCTTGGCCTTCCATCCAAACGTCCTGGACAACCGCCTGGCACGTTTAAAGTAGGGGAGACCAGAGAAAAGGAATCCGGTGAAGTTACAGGAGGCTAGTTGTGCGGTTGCCACAGGTTCCATAAACAGTTGTCTTGCCTTGAAACATTCGAAGAAGAAGCTGCCCACGCTGACCATCTAAGCTTTTTCATTCTTTTCAACCTGGCTCCACCTTCACAAGTTCCATCAAGGAGTTGTCAGTCTCTCCCCACCCAGGGAGAGGCGCTTGCGGGTTCGCACTCCTACCAATCTCATAAGAGATAAGGAACCGTGCACATCTTTGTCTTGGCGAAGACGCTCTTGGGACTGAGAGGTGTCTCAGTCCCAGGAGCATGCAGTCTCGACCTCTGTCAAGATTGCTTCCTCGGCTACAAGTTTCACGGATCTTCCGTTTGGCCAGATGACTGAAGATGTGGCCGATGAGGTCGAGATTGTTCTCTATCTAATCGACCAGTTTTCGCCAGCACCAGTCAACGACTCCTTGGAGAGGACTCTGGTTTTTGAGTTCCCCGATGAGGAGACCCAGCCAGCTGGTGTCCCCATCGAGGGTCGATTCGGACCCATGGGTGTCACTGATTCCACGGTGTCTCCCCGGCGGCCGGGTCAGCCTACCTGATCTCGGTCGAGGTCTAGAACCCCCTTGGCTGAACGGCCGAGGAAGAGCCACAAGTGTTCCAAAAAGAGGTGATGCCACAGGTCATCCACGGATGAGGAGAGGCTCCGATGGAAACTCTGGTGCTACGAGGACCTTAAGTGGCAACAGATGATTTTGTCCGGGCATAAGCCGGCTCTGCCGTCTACCCTGGCCATTACTTGGCTTTCACCTCCTAGGCTGAAGCCGACCCCCCCCCCCCGAATCGAAGCCTTTGGTTCCCCACCCACGGGCTGGCTTGTCCTCCAGTTTGGCCTGCACTGGCCTCTCCACTGATAGTGGTTTTAGCTGCCACCTAAGCAGCCTGTGGGAGGGGCTCTGTCCAAAGAGGACCAACTAGATACCGGGCTCCCCCAACGTCTGATCATGGTAACCCCGGACTGCCCTTGGTGGGCCGAGGGTGATTTGGGTGGCAGGCCGCTGTACCCTGACTCTTCAGACTCTGTCACTGGGCTCCACTCATCTTGGGGATGAGTCATCCATTGGCACGGGTGGAGGAAGGTCCTTTCTCCTTCCAAGGGATCCTTTGTCTCATCTCTTCCACAGGGATGCCCCTAGAACCCATCAAGAAAATGGAGTACCCTCTCGCGGACATCCTCAAGAGAGGATACCTCAACAGAGGCCTTTCTTGTGGCCTAGGCCATTGTTGGTCTGGCACTTGGAACTGCGGCAATGTTCTGCCTCATGTCCAACACAGTCTGCCCGCATGGCCCGCAAGTATCCGGTGCCCATGGGGTCCCTTGCGGGGTTCACAGAGCACCCTTTGGCCGAGAGTCTGGTGATCGCCTCTGTGTTCAGGCGTACTGGCAGTTCTGACGACACTGACAAACCTCCTGACAAGGAGTCCAAGTATTTGGATAATTTGGGCCGGAAATTCTACGCGCATCTTCCTTGGGCCTTCTTCAGGCTAGTTCAGCCGTCATCAGCACAGTTCTCCCATGCCCTTCTTGGGTCATTGGATGAAGTCCTCCCTCATCTCTCTGTGGACATGCAGACCACTGTTAAGCAGGTTTGAGATCAGGGCTGTGTGTTGCCAAACAGCAGCTCCAGATGGCCCTGGACATCGGGTACTCTTGTGCCCGCTCGATGGCTGCTGCAGGGCTTGGCTGAGGCTTTCCTCCTACCAGGCGGATACCCAGCACAAGTTATATGATATGCCTTTCCTTGGGACTGACTTGTTCGGCCCAGGAGCGGCCGGTCACATACAGTGCATAGAGCAGGTCAGTGCCACCTTGGACGCCACTTCTGCCAAGAGTTCTTCGGGCAAGAACCAGCAGAAGAAAAAGAAGCCCTTTTGGCACTCTTCCCCTGTGGTTCAGCATTCCTCCTACCAAAGAGGACAGCAGCATCAGCAGCAGGCTCAAGCTTTGCATCCTCTGCCGAAGCCTGGACCCCAAGAGGCCCATAGAGGCGGCCGAGGCTCAGGTCCTGGAGCCTCTTCCTCCAAGCCTGCTCAGTGACGGGATGGAGGTTGCCACCCTTATTCCAATCACCTCTGGGTCTTTCCGTGAGGTGCCGGCTTTGCCACTTCCTTTCTGCCTAGTCCACTATCACTACGGATAGGTGGGTTCTCTATGTGGTCAGTCAGGGACTGCCTCTAGAATTTGAGCAGTACCCTCCCAGCCGAGCCTATGCCCCTCGGGAAGAACGGATTTCTGCATGTATCCTGTTTACTCCGAGACGACCTTGCTCAGCTCCTCCTCAAGGAGGCGGTAGCTCTCGTGGCGGATCAGTCTGCAGACCCAGCCTTGGTCTCCGGGTACTTCCTGATGCCCAAGCAGACGGGGGGGCTGGCACCCCATTCTAGATCTCCACGACCTGAATCAATACCTCAGGTCATGCACCTTTCAGATAGTCACTCTGTCCCATATCATACCATCCTTGGAGCGAAACATGTGGTTCTGTTCACTGGATCTGCAGGACACATTCTTTCACGTCCAAATCCGTCCATCCCATCAGCGGTTCTTCCACTTCAGGGTCGAAGGGACCTTGTACGAGTTCAGAGCCATGCCGTTTGGCCTGTCATCAGCCCCTTGGGTCTTCACCAAATGCATTGCAGTGGTGGCGGCCCATCTCCGGAGTCAGGGTGTCAGAATTTACCCCCTACCTTGACGATTGGCTCCTGGCAGGTTCCACCCAGCAGGAGGTGGAGAGGTGCATGGATCTGGCCCTCCAAACCTGCTTCCAGCTCCGCCTCCTGATAAACAGGGTCAAGTCGGAACTCATGCCTTCTCAGGAGATGGGCTTAATCGGTGTGGAGCTCTACTCCTGTCAAGCCAGAGCACGGCTCCCAGCGGACAGGGTGGCGGTTCTCTCCTCCTTTGCCCAGTCATTTCTGGTTGGGCACTTGCGCTCTGCCCGGGACTTTCTGCGCCTTCTGGGTTACATGTCGGCGTGCATCTCAGTGGTCCATTGGGCCCGGTTACACATGCGCTTCCTCCAACGGGAACTGGCTGCCCAGTGGACTAGGTGTCCGTCATTTCGACCAGCTGATCACTGTAACCAAGAAGATGTCGGACACACTCCAATGGTGAACCGCCCCATACCGACTGCAGGAAAGCATCCGGTTTGTCCGCCCCGAGCCGACTGTCGTTCTTACAACCAATGCCTCCCTCATGGGCTGGGGAGTCCACATGGAGGACAACAGGGCTCACGGACTCTGGACCCCTTAGGAGTCCTGATGCCACATCAACTTATTGGAGCTCAGAGCAGTCAGACTGGCACTGTCAGCTTTCACTCCTCAGCTCTGGGGTCAAGTGGTTCAAGTCTAGATGGACAATACCACAACCATGTACTGCCTCAACAAGCAGGGCGGCACGCACTCCCATCTGCTATTCAAGGAGGCGCTCCGCATTTTCGCCCTTGTAGGCCGGTTGGCGGTTGATCTTCTCACCATCCATGTGGCAGGAGCTTCGAACCAGCTGGCGGATGCTCTCAGCTGCTTAGGCCAGAGATCCGAGTGGGCTCTCCATCCGGAGGTAGCTTACAGCCTGTTCTCCCGTTGGCGAAAACCAATGGTGGGCCTGTTTGCCTCCAGGGATAACACCATGCTGAGGCTGTTTCATGCCCTTCCCCCTCAGCAGGGCTCGCTACAGGGGGATGACTTCTCGAGGCCGTGGACTCCAGGCCTCCTCTACACCTTCCTTCCATTTCCTTTGATCCACAAGGTGGTGGTCAAGGTGAGGAGGGACAAGACGAAGGTGATTCTGGTAGTCCAAGACTAGCCGCGCCAGTTCTGGTATCCAGATCTCCTCAGCCTCAGCTACAGGCCCCTGGAGCGGCTTTGTACACGCCCAGACCTGATATCTCTAAATCAGGGGAAGGTCTTCGATCCGGACCTTCAGTCTCTGCACCTCACAGCCTGGTACCTGAGCGGCTAGAGTTCCAGGCTTTGGGTCTTTCCGAAGTTGTCTGCACCATGGTGGAGGCATCTAGAAAGGAATTAACCAGTAAATGTTATGCTTTCAAATGGAAAAGGTTTTCCATTTGGTGTCAGGGTAAGGGTCTGGATCCCTTATCTTGTTCTGTGGCTAACATTCTCGACTATTTTTGGTCTCTCTCTAAAGGGGGTCTATGGGCATCAACCCTTAACGTGCATCCTGCAGCCATTTCTGGTTACCCGTTACGGGCCAGTCAGGCAACATTGGCGCAGGAGACAGTGGTAGGGCGCTTTTTCAAAGGCCTGGGTCACATATCCCCTCCGGTGCGTGAACCTCTACCTCCGTGGGATCTATTGCTGGTGCTGGCAAAGCTCGTGGGCTAGCCCTTCGAACCAATGCACAAGTGTGAACTGTCACACATGTGGAAGACGGCCGTCCTGGTGGCTGTCTCGTCTGCCAGAAGGACAGGGGAGCTCCAGGTGCTTTCGGTGGTCTCCCCCTTATCTAGTTTTCCATAAGAACAAAGTTGTCCTGCGTCCCCACCCAAAATTCATTCTGAAGGTGGTGTCAGTTTCACCTTAACCAGGTGTTGAGTCTGCCGGGATGTTACCCTAATTACACCTTAGAGACAGAGTACAGGCTCCGTACTTTGGACCTGAGAAGTGCTCTCTCCTGTTACAAGGAGTGGATGGCGGAAGTTCGTAAGAGGTTCGTCAGCTGTTTGTCATCTACGCTGATGCTGCTACTGGCAGACCTGCAACCAAACGGACCATAGCAAGATTAATTACAGCATGCATAGGTCTGCTATGAGTTGGTGGGCAAGGAGCCTCCCAGAGGGATAAGAGCTCATTCTACCCGCCATACTGCTGCATCAGTGCCTACTTCCAGGGACATCCCTATCCAGGAAATCTGCCAGGCTGCTACCTGGAAGTCGGCAAACACCTTCATCACCCACTACCACATCGACCTTGAGTCATGTTGGGATGCTGGTTTTGGGGCCTCAGTTCTCCAGTCTCTGTTCCCTAAGAAGGGGATGTGCACCTTGCCTCCCTTCTCCTGGAGAACTGCTAGGAGTCTGCTAAACAGTGTGGATGAACAACATATCCACAATCCTAGAAAAATAGGTTACTCACCTGGAGCAGTAGTTCTAGGAGTGGTACATGTTCATCCACATGGACCCACCCGACCTGGCTTCCAGCGGGCTAAGATCTGGGAGGCAGTATAGCGCAGTGGTTTAAGGCTCTAAGCTGCAAATCTGGTGACATCTAGCAGACCAGACCTGGATTTGAATCCCACAGCTTCCACTTACATACTGTGTGACCCTGAGCAAGTCACTTAACTTCCCTGTGCTCCCAGGTTGCTCTTGTAAAAAAACTTTCAGCTTAGTGTGCCACTCCTAGTTAAACAACTAAAAAAAAAAAAAAAATCTGATGTCATGGGGCTTAGCCGAGGTATATACCACCCGGGTGGGTGGGAGGAGCCTGCTTGAAGACTTCAGTCAAGATTTAAAGGGGAAAGGGACATATCAAACAATGTGGATGAACAACATATTCCACTCCTAGAACTACTGTGAGAGGCGAGTACCCTGTTTGTTTTTTTTTTCTTCCTAAAATGGCTTCTGACTTCCAGTTGAACCAAACCATTACCTTACCATATCATGCCTGTGCTCCACAAGCTGCACTGGCTGCCAATGCGGCATAGGATCACTTTCAAGGTCTGTTTGTTGACCTATAAGGCCCTACGTATAACCGGGAGCATGTTATTTGCAAGACCTCGTACATCCCTATCGCCCCCTATGTCTTCTCCGTTTCACTGACTAGGGATTACTAGAGGTTCTCAGGGTCCGTTTGAAGACCTCAGGGGCAAGATTCTCTCTACCTTATCAGGTTAGAGTGTGTCAGTCCACAGAGCTGTTTAAAACTGCGTTAAAAACCCATCTGTTTTATCTAGCACTTTTTGATACTTAATAATTGGCTGTGCTGCAAAATTTTTACTTAAAGTATTTATTGCTTAATCCACTGCTGTAGTTTTAATTATGTACAGGCGCTTTGGAATTTTGAAAAGCACCTTTTATAGATGAAATTTACTTACTTTACTCATCTTTTTCACTGAACACACTAGTTCTAGTGAAAGGAATCTTCATAGTCTGGACATCTAAAAGCTCTTGGCTACTACTTGACAGCCGCTAAAGTCCATAGGCAGTACAGAAAACAGCTGTTCCTGACCTATGATAACGTGAGAAAGGGTAACCCAGCATCAGAAAGGTCCATTTCTCACTGGATAGTATGGCATATCCAGTTTTTGATACTCTAAGGCTGGAAAGGAGCCTCCAATGGTGTTGAGGCCCCATTCCTCAGGGAGCACAGCTACTACCAAGGCAGCTGTTGGGGATGTTTCCCTGGTGGACATCTGTAAAGCAGATAACTGGAAAACGGTACACACCTTTATGAAGCATTAGACTGGATGTTCTGGGTAGGGGTGATGCCAGGTTTGGCACAACAGTCCTGCAAAGTCTGTTCCCAAAATAAGGTTCTGTGCCCACCTCCAAAGGTAGTGTTTGGTGGTCTGCATATGGTTATGAATACCTGAGTATTAATTAGGATGAGAAGAGAAAATTAATTACCATAGTAATTTTTTCTTCCCAGTGATACTCTGATATTCATAACTTCCCACCCTGCCTCCCCTTCTGGAACCTTTACAGTTTGCACTCCTGAATTCTGTGCTCTCAGGGGTATAAATGCCACTTCTGGCGCACATGTTGTGATTGTGTTCACTATTGTTGTCCCCTTCCCCTTTTTTTTGGTGATTTAGGCATTCAGGGGTATTCTTCATATGCCAGCCACTTGGAGGCCTTTTTTGGGGTTAAGGGAGTTCCCTCTAGTAGTAGTAGTAGTAGTAGTAGTAGTAGTAGTAGTAGTAGTAGTAGTAGTAGTATTATTATTATTACACTTTGTCCTCGTAGGCCTGTCTTTTGAGGCTTCCAGGAAATCTGAGGGGTTTAGAACTAAGGCAGTTAGTACAAGGCAGCATTTGAAAAAGTGGCTATCATTTGCATACGTTCCATCTGTCCGGGCAGTTCAGCCTAGAAGGCTTACTGCATAAAGTTATGAATACCTGAGTATCACTGGGAAGAAACCAGATTACTATGGTAAGTAATTTTTTCGTCCTTGCCCCCGGGTCAGACTTGCTCTCCCAGGAGCAGGGCTCACTAGTAACATCTGTATCTCAGATCTCTGCATCTCCATGCATGACTACTACAGACCTGGATGCCTCCAGATTCGGGGGTCTCCCCAAGGGTAGCGGATGTCCTGGTGGCAGCCAGGAAACCCTCCTCTAGGGCGACCTATGCTATGAAATGGAAGAGGTTCTGTGTTTGGGACACTGCCAGGAGTTTAGATCATTTTACTTGCCCAGCCTATTCAGTTCTGGAATACCTCCCCTCTCTCTCTGATCTGCAGGACTTGGCTACTCAACCTACTTAAAGGTGCACCTGTCTACCATTTCCGCAAACCATCTGCCTGCTGAGGGCAAGTATATTGCCCAGCTTGCCCTTTCCTGCAGTTTTTTGGGGGCATGCGTCACTTGAAGCCTCCCATCTGAGACCCCATTCCACCATGGGACGTTTTGTTTGTTTTAGAGAAGTTGACGCTACCTCCCCTTTGGGCCTGCTGCGAACTGTGCTTTTTGTTATGGAAAGTGTAATTTTTAGTTTCCATTACTTCTGCTTGAAGAACTTCTGAGCTTTTTTTTCACAAGGACAGTGTGTCCTTGAGAAGTAATCCTAAGCTTCTGCCGAAGGTGGTCTCAGAGTTTATCTTGAATCAAGATAGCCACCTGCCGGTATACTACCCAGAGTACTCAAACCGAGGGGAGACCTTGATGCATACTCTGAATGTTCACAGGGTACTTCATTTTTATTTGGACCATACCTGTTGTGTTCAAATATCTGACCAGTTGTTTGTGTCTTTTGCCCCCCGAATGCTAGGGGCTCCAGTTTCTAAGCTGTGTATCGAAATGGTTGGTCAACTACATCATGTTCTGCTACAAGTAAGACAATCCCTTACCAGGCTTGGTAAAGGGTCATTCCACCAGGGGCATGGTGGCTTTTTTCCCCTTACTTAAAAATGTGTGTGTCTTTGACATATGTGCAGCTGCCACTTGGAACTCTGTCCACCCCTTTTTGATGCATTACAGTCTTGGACATTGCTTCTTGCCGTAGGACTGGGTTTGAGCTCGCTGTCCTCCAGAGCTTCCTGCCCTAATTTCACATGAGGAGACTTTTACCTCCACTTTTCCTAGGATTTGTCCTCTACTGCTTGGGACTCTGTCCTAAAGGTGTTACCTGCTGCAAGAGCGATTCTCAAAGCAAGATAGTAGTTACATAAGAACTTACTGAAACAGATCTTCAAGAGGAGCGCTTGCAGCAGGTATTATTTCTCCTACCCTCCTTCCGTCTTGTAAGTTCCTTTCGATCTCGGATACTTTCATTCCTCAGTTCTCCTTTTTCTTTAGCCAGTCTCTGGCAGTAGAATGGGGGATGGGCTGGGGACCGCCCCCTTTTATACCAGACATGACGTCTTGGCGGGCTGACGTAGGGGGTGGTTCCCCGCCGGGCATTTTCCTAGTTAAAGTTTCAGTTGGAGTTTGTCATCGAGGGACAGGTCAGGAAGCATAGGAAAAACCAGGCGCAGTTGTAAAATTTGCAACAAGAATTTTATTAGTACTAGTAGTAACATGAAAATATAATTGTTCAGAATAACTAGGTTACAAAGGCAAAATAAATAGAAGATGCATCTGAGCTTTCCTTCAATCTCTGTCCCCTTTTTGCAAGCAATTGCAGCTTTCTCTAAGTACTCGCAACCCCCCCTTCTTAACAAGCATCCTTTTTTTTCTAAAATGTTCTTGTAAGTATCAGGCAGGTGCTGGCAGGAACACAATGTCCCAGAACTCTGAGACTTTCTCCACAGCTCTTCTGCAAAAGGCTTAAAAATGCACTCTGGTAACCTCTTGAGTTTCCAATGCCTTATTGCAATCCTCTCAAAGTATAATTAATATACATTTCAAAAATTAACACTACTTTCTAAACAAAGGGATCTGAATATCTCACATTTCCACATAATTTGCATATATTTTTATATGGCATATATGCAAGGAAGAGGAAAACAAACAGGAAGGGAAGACTGAGAGATGGCGAGAGGTAGAGAATTGCATGACTGGATGATTAAGTCTTAGGTCTCGCAGGAAAATTTGGTTGCATAACCAGGCAGAGAAGAAACCGGAAAAAAAAAAGAATAGAATAGATCCCTGCATTCAAACTCTTTCCATAACGACTGGGACAGGATCCTATTCAACCCTGTCGCAGGGTTTTTGTGCCTGGCTGCTGCAAGAGCTCCTCTCGATTTACTGTTACGGTAAGATCTTCCTGGACTGTTTCAATCACTCATTTCACACTAGTGGGATAGCACCAGAGGCGCTAGAACCAAGCAGGAGCCTAACATTTTCTGAAGGGTTGGTGCCGAGACAGGACCACGCATGCATGGCACCTCGAGACTAGCTCGCGACTGTGTAGGCCATCTCTGCATCGACCCTCCAGCCACCTCAGTTCCTTTTCTCCCGCTGTCGAGTACACTTGGATGTTGACGTCGCTCGTCTGCTGGAGTCTGTTTTCGTCTATATGACAGCAGCTTTTAACGTTTCATTTAAATATTTTAAGTAGTAATTTCTTATTTTATGAAAAAGAAGAAAAATAAGTTATTTCCTGCCATCAACGGAGTTGTCCTTAGACGGTAGTGGTGACGGTAGGAAGATTCTGTTTTAAAGTTTATGGCAGAGGGCTATGTCCAGTCCGCCGCCCTTAAATAACGAGGGGGGCTGGTGCTGCATCACGGACAGTCCTGTGCTTGGGGAAGCACAGTCCTCCAAGCACAAATCTAGCAGTTCCGGGATCTGGATCCGCTTAAACATGAGTTCTTCCTCGTTGGAGGAAGAATGGGTGCCACTTATGGTTGCCCGTTGGTACGTCTACACGAGGATTGTTCATCTGGATGGGCGGTGGTCCTGAACCGACTTTGGGTTCCTCTTGGTCCTGCTCCTAACTGCTGCATTCTTGACTCCGAGCTCCATCTCTGTCCTCGCTGGAGCTCCAGTGGGCAGTTTCACCTCTGGGCTGCTCCTATGAAGCAGGGGGGTTTGACTTTCCAGTTTTTCCTGGCTCTGTTCCTGATTTCGGGACCTGAGCCATTGGACTGGAGCCCAGTCGATTTAGATCACGATGGGCGAGGTGCCCTCTAGGCTCCACTGCTATCATGTCGACCCCTCGTACCTACCCCCCTCTCCCTTTTCCATGCAGGGGCCAGCATGGGCACCACCTTTTTCCTTCCTCCCTTCTCAGAATTTCCATTGGCATTTTCCTTCTTTTAGCGCCGTGGTTCGGCACCTTGGTCTACACCGTGCCTCAGAGCCATGGCTCAGTGCCTTGGCAGGCGCCGTGCTTCGGTGGCTTGGTCGGCTCCATGCCTTAGTCGGCGCCGTGGGTTGGCGCCATTGCTCTGTGCAGCGCCGTGGGTGCTCTTGTTGCTGCCGTTGGTTGTCGACGCTGTCAGTGGTGCCCCGGGTGTCTGTGTGGCGCTGTTCACCTGCGGGTAGTGCAGAGTGGGTGCCATGGGTGGTGCCGGAGCACCTGTGGGTACCACTGGTGCCTTTCTTGTCATGGGTACCATGGGTGTCAGGGTGACCTCGGGTGCCTTGCTACATGGTTGCTTCATGGGTGCCAGTGATACCTGTGGGTACTGCTGCAGGTGCCTTCGGGTATCGTCCAGGTTGGCATAGGCACTGCTTGGTGCCCTCCTGTACCATGAGTGATGCTGGTGCCGCACGGTTGCTAGTGGGTGCTGCATGGCAGAATTAGTGACACATTTTTCATTTTTGGACTGCCTTTCCACAGAACTTGTGGCGTGATGTTTTCCACAGAATGAACTCCTGTTATGCAGATTATTTTTTTCCACATGTCTTAGTGAGTGGTGGTCTATGTGGAATCTTGTCTTCCAGCAGTTTTCTGCAGATGGAACTCTGCTGTACTGCTGTGCCAGCGGAATCTCATTCTGCTCAGCACTTTCTTAGCTCCCTACATGGTACCAAGCTCCTCGACATCCTTCCTGATGGCGGAGTCTCTAGTAGCTCTGACCTAGATCTCTTTTTGGAGGTCCTTCTGGGGTAGAAGTGCATCTAGATGGGTCTTTCAAACAACATGAAGTCTTGCTATATTATGACAGTAGCAATTTGATCCAGCTCTAGAACTGCTCTGGCGGTGAAATGGTTAATACCATTCCAAAATAGAACTTTGAGCACGAGCTCTAAGAAGCAGCTCTATCTGTGTAATTTCAAACCTGAACTGTCAGATTCTTTACTCCGCCTCAGTGAACAGTCGCTCCGGAGATTTCTCCTACTGCTCGGTTCATTTCTCGATTTAAACAGTGTTTTCTCGGTCCGATTCAACCGAGAATAGTTTTATTTTAACCGCAAAACCGTTCGGTTCAAGCTCTGTCTGTGGTAATCGTAAGTAATTAAAAGGTTTGTCTGTGTGGAACTTGTAAGTTTATCGGTTCGGTTTTGAACCGATCAGCTGGGTTTAAAACTCAATAATTTTAAAGTTTAACATTTTAGAGTGCGGTTCCCGGTTCTTATCGGTTCTAAAAAAAACGGATTTTATTACGTTTTTTTCCAATACCCGTGACACGGTTGGGAACCGATAAGGGTGTCTTGCCTGGCACTGCCGTTTAAAGGGCAAGTTTTCTGGTTAGGCTGACTTTATGTCTGAGAAACCCAAAAGAAAACCCGGGCCCACTGGTTTCAACATCTGTGATGTTCTGTGGGGAAGCCTTTGCCAAGGCTGACCCACACACCACATGTGTCTATTGTCTGGGGTTTGACCACCTCCAGTCAGACTGCCAGATATGTAAGAATTTCCCTGCAGCCACCCTGGAAAAGAGATTGGGCAGGCTCAGGGAACGAGAGGCCAAAAAGTCCGCTGACCCGGATGGCCAGCCCGGTTCGGTGCCAACCGGAGGGAGTGCCCTCTGACCAGGGCGAGACTTCTTCGGGCAAAAGAAAAGCTGGTTCTGAGGAACCAGTTCCAGTAAAGAAAACAAGAAAGTCAGCAGGTTTGGAGTCCAAAATCCTTTCTCCAACTGCTGCAGAGATAGCAAAAGCCATACAAATTGTCCAGTCACTGTCTCAGGTTCCGTCCGAACCGCCACGATCTGGCAAAAGGTCGGTTCGTCCGGTTCCAGTGGTTCAGGAATATGATGTTGAGGAGTTTTATGAACCAGAGGAGGGGGAGGATGATTATGAACAGTATGAATGTGGCTGGGAAGGTCTGGGTGTGCCCATTGAACCGGACATTTCCCCAGACAGACCTTTAGAATCTCCCCCTATGCTATCTGAGTCCCCATCTCATTTTATGTTTTACAAAAAAGTTGCTGAAACCCTCCAGCTTCCCTTGAAGAAGCTGTGGATGAGCAAGAGGAGCCTGATTTTGTAGAAATGATGGATATTCCAGAGTCTAGAGATGGTCTATTCCTTTGCATAAGTCTTTTAGGAAGCAAACAATAAAAATTTTAAGAGCTCCTAATTCTGTGCCTCCTGTAGATAAAAGATGGACAGAAGGTACACATTGTCAGGTCCTGATAAAGAATTCCTTTCTCAGCAATGCAGTCATGTTAGTAGTTCAGGCTGCAGCCTGTGATAAAGCTAATATTCCCTGGCTTCACATCCTCCTGACAAGGATTCCAGGAAGATTGATGCCATGGCTAAAAACAGTATATGGCAGCCTCTCTGGGACTCAGGCAAGCAAATTATATGGCTTATGTAGCTAGGTATCAGAAATCTAGATGGGATACTGTTATGGAATTAGCAAGTGAAGCCATGGCCAGCTGGCTAGCTAACTAGAACAGGTGGCTGCTGATGGCATTGAGGCTTCTAAGGTACAGTTTCATGCTGCTGTGGATGTTAATGATGTTTCTCTAGGGTCATGGCCACATCTGTAGCTTTTCAGAGGTTGGCCTGGCTCAGGTGTACTAGCCTGTCACAGGATACCCAGACTAAGGCTATGGATTTTCCTGTGGTGGGAAATTCTCTGTTTGGGGAGCAGACAGAGAATTACATGAAAAAGATGGATGAATATAGGACTACTTACAAAAGTGCCCAAGCTAAGGAGCGGCAAGCCACTCCCCAGAGGCATACCCCCAGGGGTAGGGGTAGGCCTTTTCATCAGACTCAGGCCTCCTCTGCCTATGCTCAGAGGGGCTTCTTCAGAGGCAGAGGCAGACGAGGGGTGGGCAGGCCTGCTCCCACCCCTCAGCCTAAAGCACCTGCTAAGCAGGCACCCTGATGGGGTGCCCAGGGCCGATTCTCCTACCGTAGGGGCAGGCTGGCTTTCTTCAGTCAGAACTGGGCTTCTTTAACCTCAGACAAGTGGGTTCTGGAAGTAGTAGTCAGGGTCTGGTTCTCAGCTTCAAAAGTTTCCCAAGTTGAGAACCAGATTTTTTTCTACCTGCAGTGCTTAGAGACCCTTGCTCTAGAAGCAGAGGTCTCAACCCTGTTGGCTCTCAGAGCAGTGGAAAGTTTCTCCCTGCACCAGGGCAGGGGTCTGTATTCAGATACTTCCTTACCCCAAAAAGACAGGAGAATGGCGGCCCATATTAGACCTCAGATATCTGAACAAGCATCTTTTGAAACCAAAGTTCAAAATGGTAACTCTGGCAATGATTTTACCCTCCATAAGGCCAGGGGACTGGTTAGCCTCCCTGGACCTCAAGGATGCCTATTTCCCGTCCTAATCAGAAGCTCCCATGAAAGTATCTCAGATTCAACTACCCTCAGGTCATTACCAGTTCAGAGCAATGCCCTTGGCCTCACCTCTGCCCCAAGGGTATTCACAAAGTGTCTGGCAGTGGCAGTGGCCCACTTAAGGAGGCAAAGGATTGCTGTTTTCCCTATCTAGCGATTGGCTCATTGTAGGCCAGTCCCCAGAACAGGTAAAATCTAACCTGCAAGTCACCCAGCAGCTTCTCACCTCCCTGGGCTTTTCACAATCTGCCAAAGTCTGTTCTGGAAACCAGTCCAGGTACTCACCTTTATAGGGGCAGAGTTGGACACAAAGCTAGCCAGAGCTTTTCTTCTCTTAGAAAGGGTGACAATTTAGTGGCTCTGGCCTCCTCCTTCACTCTGCAGGTCTCTCACCAGCAAGACACTTTCTGCAGCTCCTGGGGCACATGGCTGCATCCACAGCTGTTGTGCAGGGAGCAAGATTTCAGAGACATTCAGTTTCACTTGAGAACCTATTGGTCTCAGAGGAGAGACCCCTTTCCAAGTTGGTCCCAGTGACTCGAACCTTGATCCTGGCCCTCCAGTGGTGGCAGGATCAGAGCAATTTAAGATTGGGGGTCCCCTTCATTTCCCCTGCTCACAATTTGACTCTCACTACGGATGCTTCACTTCTGGGTTGGGGAGCCCACATGGGCGACCTTTCCACTCATGGAGTGTGGTCCCCCCAGGAATCTCTGCTCCACATCAATTTGCTGGAACTCAGAGCTGTCTTTTTAGCTCTTCAAGCATTTTCTGCATCTGTCCACAACAAGGTGATACAAGTCAGAACAGACAACACCACAACAATGTGGTACATCAACAAACAGGGGGGCACTCTGTCTTCGGCCTTGTGCACTGAGGCAATGAAGTTGTGGTCTCTGGCCTATTCCCTGAACACTTCCCTCATAGCAGTTCATCTTCCAGGGAAGGACAGCGTCCTAGCAGATGCTCTCAGCAGGATTTCCTAGGGCCATCACATGGTCCCTGGATCCTCAAGTGCTGGGGATAGTCTTTGCCAGATGGGGCACCCCTCAGATAGATCTTTTGCAGCCCCAGACAATCACCAGCTTCCTCTGTTCTGTTGCAGGCCTCCAGTGCTGGGCTCCAGTCCCCTGGATGCCCTTCTCCTGGATTAGGCGGGAAGTTTCTTTATGCTTTCCCCCTTCCCTCTCCTATTCAAGTATTAGTCAAAATCAGATCTCAGCCTTGCAGGGTGATTCTGATTGCCCAGATTGGGCCAGGCAGCCCTGGTACCCACTCCTTCTGTCACTGACAATCCATCTTCCCCTTGCCTCCCCAGGATTCACAACCTATTAACTTGTGCCCAGGGAAGGGTTTGGTATCGGACCTCAAATCCCTCAACCTCAAGGCCTGGCTCTTGAGGAGTTAGTTTGCTGATTACACCTCTCTCATGGTGTTCTTGAAATCCTAAAGGCTTCCAGAAGCCTTCCACTAGGGCTACTTATAGTTCTAAATGGAAAGGTTTTCCATTTGGTGTGCTGGAAAAATGTTTCCCCAGAATCTGCTGATTTGCCCATTGTATTAGATTACATGGTCCATCTTAATTCCTTGGGTCTCAGACCAGCTACCCTGAGAGTCCATTTGGCAGCTGTATCTGCTTTTGTTTCAGCAGGAAAGTCATCCCCTTTCCACTCACCCTGTGTTTTCCAAGTTTTTTAAGGGATTACTCCATACTAATCCACCCTTTTGGGAACCGGCCCTGCCTGGTGCTTAATGTTTGTATTGCCCAGTTAATGCAACCCCCTTTTGAACGTCTCTTCTGCAGAGCTTAAGTATCTAACTTAGAAACTGTTTTTCTGGTGGCCATCACTTCTGCTAGGCGATAAGTGACTTGCAACCTTGTCAGTAAAACTGACTTTATTTCTTTCCACAGGGATAAGGTAGTCCTTAGGACTAATAGGAAGTTTTACCTAAGGTGGTTTCAGATTTCCATCTTAACCAATCTATCTCCTTCCAGTATTTTTCACTGATCACTCCTCTTCTGGTGAGAGGAGGTTGCACAGCCTGGATGTTAAGAGAGCTCTTAGTTACATATAGAAGCGTGCCAAAGGTCACAGAGTTCGAATCCTCCAACTTTTCCTTACCTATGGTGAAGTTGGGAAAGGCAAACCTGCCACTAAGAGATCAATTGCCAGGTGGATTGTCTCTTGTATCCAATTTATCAGAAACTGGGCAGAGATCCCCTCGGCTTGAGGGCTCACTCTACCAGGGGTACAGCTGCGTCTCTAGCTGCTGCCAGAGACATCCCTATATTAGAGATATGCCAGGCTGCTACTTGGAAAACGGTACACACTTTCACCAAGCATTACTCCCTGGATGTCCAGGCCAGGAGAGATGCTCGGTTTGGCACAGCTGTTCTTCAGAGCCTATTCCCTAAGTAGGTTCTGCCCTTCCTCCATGGAGGTACTGCTGTGTAGTCTGCTACTGTCATAATATAGCAAGACTTCATGTTGTTTGAAGAAAAAATTACTCACCTTAGTAATGTTGTTTCTTCTAATGGAGTCTTCTATATTATGACCCTCAACTTGCCCCTCTCAGAACTTCTACTTGGGTGGGGTGCGGGCAACCTAGTGTGGGCACTATTTTGTGCCCTTTTAGCGTTCTCCCCTTTGGGGGTTTGGGTGTGTTTTATTATACTGTTGTTTTATTCTCATGTTGTTAGAATTGTATTAGTAGTTCTGGTCCCTGACTTGAGTCTTGGGTGTTGGGACCAGCAATGGTTGTTGGTATTTAGGTAGCCATTTGGCTAGTGTAGGTTACAGCTTCCACACAGACCTTAGTGAGTTTTTGCTCGTAAAGATCTGACAGTTCAGGTTTGAAATTACACAGATAGAGCTGCTTCTTAGAGCTCGTGCTCAAAGTTCTATTTTGGAATGGTATTAACCATTTCACCTCCGGAGCAGTTCTAGAGCTGGATCAAACTGCTACTGTCATAATATAGCAAGACTCCATTAGAAGAAACAACATTACTAAAGTGAGTAATTTTTTCTTCCCTGTCGTTCTGGTCAGTAATACAGCAGACAATTCATTTTATATACTGAAGGGCACGTCTTCTCTATCAGAGTCTGTAATGGAAAATATTTTCAGTAGTTCCTCAGTAATGGGGTCCACTATAGTATTTCACACTGCATCCGTGGACCATACACTTCTGCGTCTAAACTTTTTCAATCGTCCAGACAGTTACACTTTGTGGAACATTCTAATTTAATGGTCGGGAGCAGCTCTGGCTCTTCGGCCCTTTTGATAGGGGTATATTGCCCCTTCAGTGGCTTCTTTAGTACAGGTGGTTAACATCTCTCCAGATGTGATTAGTCCAGTCATGATTTCAGTATGGACGCTCAGGCTCCTTCTGCACTCAGATGGAGAACATCTTAGTCATTTTGTATCATGACAATCCTTGCGAAATAGCAGCCTGAAAGCCTTGTTAAGCTCTGACTAAAAAAAAAAAAATAATTTTTATCACAGCACAGAGCCTTGCCGGAGTTACCAGATACCCCCCTTTTTGGATCTGGTCAGGTTCTGCCTCAGCCCCTGAGGTGCTAGTCTTCAAAGTACGGTAAAGAGTACCTGACTTCTTCTTCCCCTGGGGGAGTCCGATCCGGCGGCAATATGGGTCATCTCTTTATGTGATAGAGATTTCTCTCATTCAGAGACATTTCCTAGACCTAAGTGACAGCCCAGTCTGTTAATTCCCCTTTCTTTTTATCAGGCTTTCTTCTCTTGAGCAGAGCCTTGCAGCAGCAGAAGTGAGACTCCACCTAGTCAGAACTTGGGTTGATACTTCCTTGCTTGAAACATAGAAACCTAGACTTTGATGGCAGATAAGGATCGCTTGGCCCATCTAGTCTGCCCATTTCCCTACCTACAGGATAGGCCGTAGATCCTAGTTAACCAACAGCCTATTTCTTCCTGCCCCCCCCAAGAATTGCCTTATGTCTGTCCCATGCATTCTTGAATTCTCCCACAGTTTTAGACCCCATTAACCTCCTCAGGAAGGCTGTTCCATGCATCCACTACCCTCTCTGTGAAATAATACTTCCTCACATTGCCCCTGAACCGCCCTCCCTCTATCTTGAAATTGTGTTCCCTTGTTCTTGCAAGTCTCTCTTTCTGAAAGATGCTACCCTCTTGGACTTTGATTCCACTGAGGTACTTAAAAGTTTCTGTCATGTCCCCCCCTCCCTTCTTTCCTCAAGGGTATGCATATTAAGCTCCCTTAGTCTCTCCTCATACGGCTTCTCCTGCAGACCCTGCACCATTTTAGTTGCCCTCCTCTGGACTACCTCTATCCTGTCTATGTTCTTGCGGAGATGGGGTCTCCAGAACTGGACACACTACTCCAGATGGGGTCTCACCAACTGTCTGTACAGAGGGATAACAACTTCCTGTTTTCTGCTGATGATGCCTTTCCTATACATCCCAGTATACCCCAGCCCTCCCTACTGCCTTCTCACATTGCTTGCTAACCTTAAGGTCATCTGATATGATTACCCCAGGTCCCTTTCCTTTTTTGTTGTTGTTACTACCTCCCCACCCATTGTGTATTCTTCCCCTGGGTTCTTGTTTCCCAGGTGCATTATTTTGCACTTCTTTGCATTGAATCCTAGCTGCCATACTTCTGACCATTCCTCCAACCTTGCCAAGTCCCTTTTCATCCTTTCCATGCCTCCTTGTGTATCAACCCTGTTGCAGATCTTTGTGTCATCTGCAAAAAAGGCATACTTTTCCTTCCAGTCCCTCTGCAATGTCACTGATGAAGACATTAAAAAGGACTGGACCCAATACTGAACCCTGCGGTACCCCACTAGTAACCTCTTTCTTCAGAGTAGACTCCAGTTACAATTACCTTCTGTGTCCTGTTGTGCAGCCAGTGTTTTACCCAGGCTACCACCCTGGGACCCACTCCCAGGCTGGTTAATTTGACTATTAATCTTTTGTGTGGGACTGTGTCAGATGCCTTGCTAAAGTCTAGGTAGGCCATGTCCACAGCCCCTCCAGGGTCTACTACTTTGGTCACCCAGTCAAAGAAATCTATTAGAATCGTCTGACATGACCTTCCTGCTGTGAATCCATGCTGCCTTGGGTCCTGTGCTCCACTGGCCTCTAGGTACTCAACTATTCTTTCCTCAGAAGTGACTCCATCACTTTCCCTACCACAGAGGTCAGACTGACAGGTCTGTAGTTTCCTGCTTCTGTCTTGGTCCCACTTTGTGAAGGGGAATCACATCCACCTTCCTCCAGTCCTCTGGTACCACACCATCCTCCCATGATTTATTAAAAAGAGTAGCCAGTGATTTCACCTAGATCTTACTTCGAGACACAGCTCTTGCAGCAGGTTACACCATTAGGACTGAAGCCGGCAGGCGTCAGGACCCCACGGAAAAATTCTAGCTAGCTATCTTCAGCGGGGACCGCCCCCGACGTCGGTCCCGCCTCCGTCAGGCGTGGTACATAAGGGGGCGGTCCCGCCAGTTTCCCCAGTTCTTTCCCGCCGTCGACTTGCATGTCTCGACCCTTCGGTTTCAGTCTAGCACGCGACGCATGGTTCAGAGCTTTCCTTCAGGAAATTCAATTTTCTTCAAGCAAGATAGTTGCCGATGTCCTCTCCGACCTCCGGTCATTCCTCCAAGTGTGCTTGCGGGAAACAGATCCCCTTCAAGGACCCCCACACGGCCTGCGTTAGGTGCCTGGGCCCAGACCACGATACCCTGGCCTGTTCGTTTTGCCAGTAGTTCAACAGCCGAACCAGGATCCGACGTCAGAAGGCCCTCCAGGCTTTTTTGTTGGAGGAAAAACTGAAGACCATGTCCTCCAAGGGGGAATCTTCGTCCAAATCCCACAAGCACGCGGAGAAAAGAAGGGAGAAGGCCATTTCCAGGTCCCCTTCCAGGGCTTCGGAGTCCCGCAGCTGCGGTTCTCGGTCCGACCACTCTCCTTCCAGGGCAAGCACTCAGCCTCCCCCGGCTGCGGTAAGAAAGCCTTCTTCTCAGGCCAAGTCCGCCAGGCCGTCGTCGTCTTCCTCTTCCAAGGCCTTGGCGTAGTCCAGGGAGCGCCACCACCATCATCATAAGTCGGGTTCCCGCCCTTCGGCTCCCCAAGTCCGGTCGCCTTCTGTGCCTCGCAAAACTTTGGAGCTCACACCGTTGGAGACCTGTGGACCCGACCGCTCGACTCCCGTCGCCAGCCGCGTCATTCCTCCCTGAGCCGCTCGCCGGCCGGACGGCCGCCGCCGGCCAAACCATCCCAGTGGACGCCGTGGGGACCGACATCCGCTCCTCCTGAGAAGAGGGCTCCCACGCCTCCGACCGACGTCGACTGAGGAGGACTTAACGCAGCCCGAGGACCAGACGGGCGACCCCGTCCTCGCCGGAACTCCCAGGGCCTCCTTGCCTTTACCCGAGGCCCCTGTGGAGCCGACGCCGGGACCCGACGACCGCCCACCGGCGCCTGGGCCATCGTCAGGACTTTCTTTAGCGGAAGTGAAGGATCTCTTCACTTACTGGTGGGACACCATTAAAAGGGACATGGCCCCCACCGCTCCCCCTCCTCCTCCGGTACCTGCCCCCTTTCACCTTCGGGGTCGGCAGGCCACTTACCTCCCACCCGGGAGCCTAGATCCTCTCCCAGGGGAAGATCAGAAAAACGGAGACCTCCGTCGAAATCCTCTTCTGGATCACCCAGCCCCAAGAGATCCAGGAGACACCGACGTTCACCTTCAACGGAGGACACGGGATCAGTCTACTCTTCCTCTAGATCCCCATCTCCTCTCTCCATCCCTTCTCCAGACCCACGTGAGACACCGAGATCTCCTCCGGATGACCCTTCGTTCATGGATATTATGAGACATATCCAGGAGAACATGGGATGGGATGCAGAAGAACTAGACCCCGAAAGGTTACGCCTTGCCAGATATCTTCGGCAGAAGGACCCCAAGCCTGTGGTGGTACCACCCTTGGTGGACACTTTTGTGGACATCACCAAAGCAGCGTGGAAGCATCCACATTCGCTCCCAGCGGTGCCGAAGAAAGCTGATCGTCTGTACAAGGCTCCTAAGGATGACCAGTACCTGACACAGCAGCCTCAGGCCGACTATCTGGTCATCACAGCCTCACATAACCGGTCACAGAGGCCGCAACATTTGAGCACCCTGCCGCCGGACCCAGAGTCCAAACAGTTGGATGCACTGGGCAGGCGCACGTACGCTTCCGCTACCTGCGCCATCAGATCCTTGAACTACCTGACCCATATGGTTCAATTCCAGAACGCTTTGTGGGAACAGGGTCTGGAGGCGGCTGAAAAGCTGCCCGAAGGTGAGCAGAAGGAGGAGATGCTCCAGCCTCCTCCGCACGGGTTCAGACTGGGGACCCAAGTGCTTGAGCTGCTGCACGACTCCATGGACTCATCGCCCGAGCAGCAGCTTCTGGATGATGCCTCCCGAGACACTCCTGGTTACGTGTTCTCGGTTTTACCCCGGATGTCCAGAAAATATTATGGACGCCTGCTCGAGGGAGTAGTTTTATTTGTTAATCCTTCCGAGAAGATCATTACCAAACTTCAAGAGGCGGAAGGCTGTAAGGTCGGTTCAAGCCATGTACCAACCCAAGCTTGGTTCCTTTCTGAGGAACCAAAGCCGTTTTCGTGGGCGGACAGAGGCAGCAGCCCCGCTCCGCTACACATCAGAGGGGCTCCGGTTTCTGTAGAACCCAGGGAAAACAGCCCGCCAGCCGAGGTCAGCGTTCCCCTAGGCCGACCCAGCCAGCGGGCTCATCTGCCGCCACAGCCTGACTCCTTTCCGGCACCCACCCCTCAGGATCAACGGAAAATTATGGTCGGGGGTCGCATTATGAACTTCCTGCTGGGATGGCAGGCCATTACCACAGACAGGTGGGTTCTGCAGTTGGTCAGTCTAGGCCACTTTATAGAATTGCAGAAAAGCCACCCCGAGGCCTCCTTTGCTCTCCCGGTATCCGGGTCAGCACAAAAATTTGATCTGGACAGAGGTACTCGCTGCCCTAAGAAAAGGAGCGATAGAATACGTCCCCGAGAACCAGAGAGACGAGGATATTATTCCCACTCTTCCTGGTTCCCAGAAATCAGGGGACCTCCGTCCGATTCTGGACCTCAGCGACCTCAATGTGTCGATGCGCCTACAAAGATTCGCGTGGTGACTCTTCCGGCCTTATTCCCATGCTGAAACAAGACGCCTTTTTAGCTGCCTCTAGACATGCAGGACGATACCTGCATATCCCTATAGCTCACGCCACACCAGAGGTTCCTGCGCCTCGTTTCACCACCACTTTCAGTTCCGGTCTTCCGCTCGGACTGTCATCCGCACCAAGGGTCTTTACCAAGTGCATGGCAGTCGTGGCAGCATCTCTGAGGAGACAGGGCCACTATGTGTTCCTGTACCTCGACGACTGGCTTCTCATGGCCACCTCCAGGGAGGCGTTGTTACTCGTGGTCCAGAGCACCCAGGACTTGTTCCAATGTCTGGGCATTCTCATAAATTACAAGAAGTCTCTCCTGTTACCGTCGCAGAAACTGCAGTTTATAGGCGCTGTACTGGACACTGTTCAGGGAAGAGCTTTTCTTCCGGACGACAGAGCGGAGCGCATCAGATCCCTCATAAAGGGATTGGGTAGTCGACAAGATCGTACCTGCCAGGTCGGTCCTTCCACTTGTCGGACACATGGCTGCGGCCATTCACTGTCCCTTTCATGGCTCCACATGCGGGTAACTCGGTGGATGCTCAAAGTGCAATGGGACCAAAGGCAAGACCACTTGCAGCATCCGGTCAGGATCACGCGAACTCAGTGATCCAAGACTGCAGTGGTGGCTAGTCCCGGTCGCCTCCAGGGGCGTCCCGTTTGTAGCGCCGCTCGGAGGTAACCCTCACCACGGACGCCTCAGGTCTTGGGTGGGCACACCTGGACGGGTAAAGTCCCAGGGTATGTGGACCTCACAGCTCATCTCCATATCAATGTCCTAGAGATGAGGGCGGTTCTCTATGCCCTGCAGGCCTTCAGTCAAGTAATCCCACTGCCTCTCCTGCTTCAGACAACACGGCGGTTGTATTACCTCAACAAAACTCTTACCCCTTTGCAGGGAGGCCATGAGGGTGTGGGATTGGGTAATCCGACACGGGCAAAATCTGATCACTGTGCATGTTCCCGGAGTGGACAACACGACAAGACGGCCTGAGTCGCTCCCAGGCCAGAGTCCACGAGTGGGAACTCCTTCAAGAGGTAGCAGAGGACCGGTTTCTTCGTTGGGGAATTCCAGAACTAGACTTGTTCGCATCCCCATCCAACACAAAACTGCCCAATTTTTGCTCGCTAGATCCAGGGCCTGGTGTTTTCTGGCGAGACGCGTTATCCCTCTCCTGGGAGAACAGATTCCTCTACGCTTTCCCTCCCTTCCCGTTGATCCAGAGAGTTCTTCTCAAACTGCGCAGGGAGCACGCACACATGATTCTGGTGGCCCCATTCTGGCCCAGACAGATCTGGTTCCCTTTGTTGGTGCAACTATCTCGGGAACCCCCGCTCCCATTGCCGCTCAGCTCCCACCTACTGTCTCAGGAGAAAGGTTCATTGGTCCATCTGGATCTACATTCTCTGAACCTGCATGCTTGGCTCCTAGAGACATAGCCATCTTGCATCAAGGGTCTAGCAAGAGGTTGCAGAGGTTCTTTCTGCAGCCAGAAAACCGAACATGCATTTATTACCGCGAAATGGTGCTGCTTGCTTATGGTCACGTGTTCGTGATTTTTCCCTTTAGGTTGTCCTGTGGGAGTAGTGTTGGATTATCTCCTCTCCCTTTTTCATTCAGGCCTAGCCTACTCCTCTATTAAGGTACATCTTTGTGCCATTTCTGCCTGTCACCTCCCGGTGGGGCATCGTACAGTAGCTCAGTTGGACGCCTCTCGGGAATTTCTTAGGGGAGTGTTACACTGTAGGCCTCCCATTAGGGACCCTGTGCCTCCATGGGATCTGCTCTTTGTCCTGGAACAGCTCACGGTTCCTCCCTTTGAGCCTGCCGCGGATTGCAAGCTACGTTTTCTGTCATGGAAGACATTATTTTTAGTTGCTGTTACTTCAGCGAGAAGAATTTCTGAGCTTCACGCTCTCGTGTGCAAAGAGCCTTATTTAGTTTTCCACCGGGACAGAGTATCCCTGAAGATGAACCCTAAGTTTTTACCTAATGTGGTCTCTTCACTCACTGTAAACCAAGATATTGACCTTCCGGTCTATTTCCCGAGTTATTCAAATAGAGGAGAGGCTTTGCTCCACACCCTGGATGTTCACCGCAGCCTGAGGTATTACCTCAACAGAACTAAACCCTCTCTTAGTTCTGATCAGCTTTTCGTTTCCTTCTCTGAGAGAATGATGGGCCAATCAGTATCCAAACAGACTTTGTCTCGCTGGCTTGTCCAGTGTATTTCCTACTGTTATGATATAAAACAAAAGCCCCTCCCGGGTTCTATCCAGGGTCATTCTACCAGTGGTGTGGCCACATCCTTTGCAGCACTCAAAAACGTTTCCATCTCTGCTATTTGTGCTGCAGCCACTTGGAGCTCTGTGTACCTTTATCAGGCATTATAGCCTGGACATCGCCTCGGCGTGGGGTGGTTTTGGCCTTTGTGTGTTGCAGGGTCTCCTGTCCCAGGTTCAGGACCTGGAATGTATTTCCTATTTTCCTCCTCCCGAATTTCTGGCAGCGCTACTGCTTGGGAATCAGTCCTAATGGTGTAACCTGCTGCAAGAGCTGTGTCTCGAAGTAAGATGGTACGGTTACACAAGAACTTACCGTAAGAGTAGATCTTTGAGAACAGCTCTTGCAGCAGGTACCTTCCCGCCCACCTTCCCCCTTGGAGGAGGCATGGCTTTACCTCTACATGTTGGGATTTTCATTCCTTATTTTCTTCTGACGGTGGATCCTCGGTCTCCCATTCTGTTGTCATCCTGCGGCCGGGAGTCTCCGGCGGAAGAACTGGGGAATCTGGCTGGACCGCCCCCTTATGTACCACGCCTGACGTCGGAGGCGGGACCGACGTCGGGGTCGGTCCCCGATGAAGATAGCTAGCTAGAATTTTTCCGTGGGGTCCTGCCGGCTTCAGTCCTAATGGTGTAACCTGCTGCAAGGGCTGTTCTCTAAGATCTACTGTTACGGTAAGTTCTTACGTAACTGTACTTTCCTCCCTTAATTCTTTTAGAGTTCTGGGGTGAATTCCATCAGGACCCATTGCTTTGTCCACCTTCAGTTTTAGGAGTTCTTGCAGAACCCTTTCTTCTGTGAAAGGACTGGGATCGACCCCCCTATCAAGAGTGCTTCTGTTAATTGGATTAGGCACTTCCTCCTCCTCTTTTGTGAATACTGAGCAGAAATATTCGTTCAGTATCCCTGCTTTTTCACTGTCCCCCTCTGCCCACCCACCGTTCATTCTATTTCAGCCTCACTATCCCTCCCTTTGTCTTTCTACACTCGCTGATGTACCTATAAAAGGTTTTATCCCCCTTCTTAACTGAGTTGGCTATCTTTTCCTCAGTTTGGGCCTTTGCTATTCTGACTTCCTTCCCTGCTTCCTTCTGCCTTAACTGGTACAGCTCTCTGTCCTGCTCCTTCTGTGTTTCCTTATACTTCCGGAATGCTATCTTTTTCTTCCTGACTTTCACAGCCACCTCTTTTGGTTTAACTTAACAGGCGATTTTTCTCCTTCTTGACAGAAGGTCAAGTAGGTATTTTTTCTGAGGTAGCTTCTCAAATATTCACACCTTTGGTTCCTGCGTACTGGTCCATGCTAGTCGTTCACGAAGCTATCCTCTCCAAATACTTGTTGGAGTTGTGATGTTTGTTTTTTCAGCAAACAAACTAGAATCCTTTCCTTCTCACTTCAGGGAGGCCAGAGTTGGTAGTGCCTCACCGCATTGAGTCACTGCCTCTTTCAGGCACTTCAACAAATGGGTTAGCCCAAAATTGGTCCTGCTGTGTCCCTCCTTGACGTACCTCTGCCTCTATTTGCCTTAGAAATCCAGCTCCTGTTTTTTTTTCTGTCAATGTTTTTTTTTTCTGCAGTGGACACGTCTTCCTTTACACTTTTTCCTTTCTTCCCTGTGTTCAGAGACTGCTACTACAGTTGTACACACAGGGGCTAGATGATTCCTTTTGGAATATGCAGTGGGTAGGATCTGGTTCAACTAGACCACCACAAGAGGCTTCTAAGTCGTGCTTTGCCTTCCATCAGGAAGGTTCCTGTGACTAAGTGGAGACCATTCTCCTTGATGGGCTAACCCCGCCTGGACTCCCTTGCTCACCAAGTAAGGGGTTCAAGTGCTCCTGGACCTGTTTACAGGTCAGCCGTACTTGATAGTGGGGTTTCCATCTGCACTTTCAAACAACATGAAGTCTTGCTGTATTCTGACAATTGCAGTGATTCCCAACCGTTGAAATGGCCCAGAGAACAGAGTTAACTTTCTATGTAGGGCATAGAATGCTGAGCTTGAGCTCGGTTGAATTCTCTGTCTGGAGTGTTTTGAACTTAAACCGTCAGATTCTTTTCTCTGCCTCACTGAACGGCCGCTGCGGAGATTTCTCCTTCAGCTCGGTTCGAAAGTCTGTTAAAGTTTTCAGTTTTCGACGATTTTTAAACAGAAAAAAGTATCCGCATAGTCGGTTCAGTCTCTGTCTGTGGTGCCGTGAGTACTAGATAGGAATTGTTCTGATTTTCTGTGTGGAACTTGTAAAACTGCGGTCGGTTCGGCTGAACAGGCCATTTGATTGTGAAATTTGTTTGTTTTAGTGTGTGGCTACCAGTTCTCATCGGTTCTAAAAAAAAAAAAAAAAGTGTTTTTAACCATTTTTTTCCAATACCCGTGACACAGTTAGGAACCGATAAGGGAGCCTTACCTGGTGGTTGCTGAAAAAGGGTAAGTTTGTTTAGGTTGGCCATGTCTAAAAAACCGGGCCCACTGGGTTTCAACACTGCAGTGAGTGTGGGGAGGTCTTTGCTATGGCCGATCCCCACACCACCTGTGTTTATTGTCTGGTGTTTGACCACCTCGATTCAGACTGCCAAATATGTAAAAACTTTCCCAAATCTACCCTTAAGAAGAGGTTAGGTAGACTGAGGGAAAAGGAGGCGAAGTCCACTGAACCGGGAGTGCCCTCTGACCAGGGCGATACTACTTCGGGCAAAAGGAGAGCCGATTCCGAGGGATCGGTTCCGACAAAAAGAACGCGCAAAGATAAATCGACCGGTTCGGATCCAGAGGTTCACGTTCCGACCGCCGAAGAGATAGCCAGGGCAATTCAGATTGTGGAATTGCTCTGTCCAGTTCCAACCGAAGTGAAAGTCTGGATGTGCCTGTGGAACCGGACATCTCCCCAGACAGACCTTCAGGTGTTCCCCTCCTAGGCTTTCTGAGTCCCCTTCTCACTTCCTTTCACGGAAAGGTAGCTGAAAGGCTGTGGAAGATCAAGAGGAGCCTGATTTTGTAGAGATGATGGACATCCCAGAGTCCAGGAGACTGTCTATTCAAACAACATGAAGTCTTGCTATATTATAGACATTAGCAGTTTGTTCCAGCTCTAGAACTGCCCCGGAGTGAAATGGTTAAAACCATTCCAAAATAGAACTTTGGCACGAGAGCAGCTCTATCTGTGTCATTTCAAACTTGAACTGTCAGATTCTTTACTCCGCCTCAGTGAACAGTCGCTCCGGAGATTTCTCCTTCTTCTCGGTTCATTTCTCGGTTTAAAAAGTGTTTTCTCGGTTGGATTTAACCGAGAATAGTTTTATTTTAACCGCAAAACCGTTCGGTTCAAGCTCTACCTGTGGTAACCGTAAGTAAATGAAGGTTTTGTCTGTGTGGAACTTGTAGTTATCGATTCGGTTTTGAACCGATCAGTGGGTTTAAAACTCATTTAAACTAAAAGTTACTATTTTAGAGTGCGGTTCCTGGTTCTTATCGGTTCTAAAAACCGGATTTATTACGGTTTTCCAATACCGTGACACGGTTAGGAACCCGATAATTATCTTACCTAGCACTGCCATTAAAAGGCAAGTTTTTGGTTAGGCTGGCATTATGTCTGAAAAACCGGCCCACTGGGTTTCAACACTGTGATGTTTGTGGGGAAGTCTTTGCCAAGGCTGACCCACACACCACATGTGTTTATTGTCTGGGGTTTGACCACCTCCAGTCAGACTGCCAGGTATGTAAGAATTTCCCTGCAGCCACCCTGGAAAAAAGATTGGGCAGGCTCAGGGAACGAGAGGCCAAAAAGTCCGCTGACCCGGATGGCCAGCCCGGTTTGGTGCCAACCGAACCAGAGGGAGTGCCCTCTGACCAGGGCCAGACTTCCTCGGGCAAAAGAAAAGCTGGTTCTGAGGAACCAATTCCAGTAAAGAAAACAAGAAAATCAGCAGGTCTGGAGTCCAAAATTCCTTCTCCAACTGCTGCAGAGATAGCAAAAGCCATACAAATTGTCCAGTCACTGTCTCAGAGTCCGTCCGAACCACCACTATCTGGTAAAAGGTCGGTTTGTCCGGTCCCAGTGGTTCAGGATTATGATATTGAGGAATTTTATGAACCAGAGGAGGGGGAGGAGGATTATGAACAGTATGAATGTGGCTGGGAAGGTCTGGGTGTGCCCATTGAACCGGACATCTCACCAGACAGACCTTTAGAATCTCCCCCTATGCTGTCTGAGTCCCCATCTCATTTTATGTTTTATAAAAAAGTTGCTGAAACCCTCCAGCTTCCTTTAGAAGAGGCTGTGGATGAGCAAGAGGAGCCTGATTTTGTAGAAATGATGGATATTCCAGAGTCTAGGAGATTGTCTATTCCTTTATATAAGTCTTTTAGGAAACAAACAATTAAAATTTAAAAGCTCCTAATTCTGTGCCTCCTGTAGATAAAAAGATGGACAGAAGGTATACATTGTCAGGCCCTGATACAGAATTCCTTTCTCAGCAATGCAGTCATGTTAGTAGTTCAGGCTGCTGCCTGTGATAAAGCTAATATTCCCTTGGCTTCACATCCTCCTGACAAGGATTCCAGGGAAAATTGATGCCATGGCAAAAAACAGTATATGGCAGCCTCTCTGGGACTCAGGCAAGCAAATTATATGGCTTATGTAGCTAGGTATCAGAAATCTAGATGGGATACTGTTATGCACTGGGCAAGCAGGCCCATGGCCAGCTGGCTAGTGAACTAGAACAGGTGGCTGCTGATGGCATTGAAGCCTCTAAGGTTCAGTTTCATGCTGCTGTGGATGTTAATGATGTTTCCTCTAGGGTCATGGCCACATCTGTAGCTTTTCAGAGGTTGGCCTGGCTCAGGTGTACTAGTTTGTCACAGGATACCCAGACTAAGGCTATGGATTTTCTGTGGTGGGAAATTCTCTGTTTGGAGAGCAGACAGAGAATTGCATGAAGAAGATGGATGAATATAGACTACTTACAAGAGTGCCCAGGCTAAGGAGCGGCAAGCCACTCCTCAAAGGCATGCCCCCAGGGGTAGGGGTAGGCCTTTCTACCAGACTCAGGCCTCCTCTGCCTATGCTCAGAGGGGCTTCTTCAGAGGCAGGGGCAGACGAGGGGTGGGCAGACCTGCTCCCACCCCCCAGCCTAAAGCTCCTGCGAAACAGGCACCCAGGGCCGATTCTCCTGTACCAGTGGGGGGCAGGCTGGCTTACTTCAGTCAGAATTGGGCTTCTTTAACCTCAGAGAAGTGGGTTCTGAAGTAGTAAGCCAGGGTCTGGTTCTCAGCTTCAAAAGTTTCCCAAGTTGAGAAGCAGACTTTTTCTACCTGCAAGTGCTTCAGAGACCCTCGCTCTGGAAACAGAGGTCTCATCCCTGTTAGCTCTCAGAACAGTAGAAAGGGTTCCTCCCCTGCATCAGGACAGGGGTCTGTATTCCAAATACTTCCTTACCCCAAAAAAGACAGGAGAATGGCGGCCCATTTTAGATCTCAGATATCTGAACAAGCATCTTTTGAAACCAAAGTTCAAAATGGTAACTCTGGTAATGATTTTACCTTCCCTAAGGCCAGGGGACTGGCTAGCCTCCCTGGACCTCAAGGATGCCTATTTCCATGTCCTAATCAGAAGATCCCATCGAAAGTACCTCAGGTCATTACCAGTTCAGAGCAATGCCCTTCGGCCTTACCTCTGCTCCAAGGGTATTCACAAAGTGTCTAGCAGTGGCAGTGGCCCACTTAAGGAGGCAGAGGATTGCTGTTTTTCCCTATCTAGACAACTGGCTCATTGTAGGCCAGTCCCCAGAACAGGTAAAATCTCACCTGCAGGTCACCCAGCAGCTTCTCACCTCCCTGGGTTTTCTGCTAAACCTACCAAAGTCGGTTCTGGAACCAGTCCAGGTACTCACCTTTATAGGGGCAGAATTGGACACAAAGCTAGCCAGAGCCTTTCTTCCCCAGAAAGGGCAAGGAATTTAGTGGCTCTGGCCTCTTCCTTCACTCTGCAGGTCTCGACCAGGAAGACACTTTCTGCAGCTCCTGGGGCACATGGCTGCATCCACAGCTGTTGTGCAGGGAGCCAGATTTCAGATGAGACATTCAGTTTCACTTGAGAACCTTTTGGTCTCAGAGAAGAGACCCCTTTCCAAGTTGGTCCCAGTGACTCAACCTTGATCCTAGCTCTCCAGTGGTGGCAGGATCAGAGCAATTTAGAGCGGGGTCCCTTCATTTCCCCTTCTCACGACTTGACTCTCACTACAGATGCTTCCCTTCTGGGTTGGGGAGCCCACATGGGCGACCTTTCCACTCAGGGAGTTTGGTCCCCCCAGGAATCTCTGCTCCACATCAGTTTGCTGGAACTCAGAGCTGTCTTTTTAGCTCTTCAAGCTTTTTCTGCATCTGTCCACGACAAGGTGATACAAGTCAGAACAGACAACACCACAACAATGTGGTACATCAACAAACGGGGGCACTCGGTCTTCGGCCTTGTGCACCGAGGCAATGAAGTTGTGGTCTCTGGCCTATTCCCTGAACACTTCCCTCATAGCAGTTCATCTTCCAGGGAAGGACAATGTCCTAGCGGATGCCCTCAGCAGGATTTCCCAGGGCCATCACGAATGGTCCCTGGATCCTCAAGTGCTGGGGATAGTTTTTGCCAGGTGGGGCATCCTCAGATCTTTTTGCAGCCCCAGACAATCACAAACTTCCTCTGTTCTGTTGCAGGCCTCCAGTGCTGGGCTCAGTTCCCCTGGATGCCCTTCTTCTGGATTGGGAGGGGAAGTTCCTCTATGCTTCCCCCCCTTTCCTCTCCTATTCAAAGTACTAGTCAAAATCAGATCTCAGCCTTGCAGGGTGATTCTGATTGCCCCGGATTGGGCCAGGCAGCCCTGGTACCCACTCCTTCTGTCTCTGACAGTCCATCTTCCCTGTGCCTCCCAGGAATCACAATCTGTTGACCTGTGCCCAGGGAAGGGTTTGGTATCCGGACCTCAATCCCTCAACCTCAAGGCCTGGCTCTTGAGGAGTTAGTTTGCTGATTTACACCTCTCTCAGGGTGTTCTTGAGATCCTAAAGGCTTCCAGAAAGCCTTCCACTAGGGCTACTTATAGTTCTAAATGGAAAAGGTTTTCATTTGGTGTGCTGGGAAAAATATTTCCCAGAATCTGCTGAATTGCCCATTTTGTTAGATTACATGTACATCTTAATTCCTTGGGTCTCAGACCAGCTACCCTGAGAGTTCATTTGGCAGCTGTCTGCTTTTGTGTCAGCAGGAAAGTCATCCCCTCTTTCCTCTCATCCTGTGTTTTCCAAGTTTTTTAAGGGATTACTCCATACTAATCCTCCCTTTCGGGAACCGTCCCCTGCTTGGGACCTTAATGTTTGCATTGCCCAGTTAATGCAACCCCCTTTTGAACCTCTGTCTTCTGCAGAGCTTAAGTACCTAACTTGGAAAACTGTTTTTCTAGTGGCTATCACTTCTGCCAGACGATAAGTGAATTACAAGCCTTTCTCGGTGGAGACTGATTTTATTTCTTTCCACAGGGATAAGGTAGTCCCTTAGGACTAATAGGAAGCTTTGCCCAAGGTGGTTTCAGATTTCCATCTTAATCAATCTATCTCCTTCCAGTATTTTTCACTGATCACTCCTCTTCGGTGAGAGGAGGTTGCACAGCCTGGATGTTAAGAGAGCTCTTAGTTATTATATAGAGCGTACCAAAGGTCACAGGTTCAATCCTCCAACTTTTCCTTACCTGTGGTGAAGTTGGGTAAGGCAAACCTGCCACTAAGAGATCAATAGCCAGGTGGCTTGCTCTCTTGTATCCAATTTGTTATCAGAAGTGGGCAGAGCCCCCCGGTTTGAGGGCTCATTCTACCAGGGGTACAGCTGCTGCTCTAGCTGCTGCCAGAGATATCCCTTTATTAGAGATTTGCCAGGCTGCTACTTGGAAAACGGTACACACTTTTACCAAGCATTACTCCCTGGACGTCAGGCCAGGAGAGATGCTCGGTTTGGCACAGCTGTTCTTCAGAGCCTATTCCCTCAGTAGGTTCTGCCCCTCCTCCTGGAGGTACTGTTGTGTATTCTGTTAATGTCTATAATATAGCAAGACTTCATGTTGTTTGAAGAAAATTACTCACCTTAGTAATGTTGTTTCTTCTAATGGAGTCTTCATATTATAGACCTCTCCCAACCTGCCCCTCTCAGAACCTCTACTTGGTGGGGTGCGGCAACTTAGTGTGGGTATATCTATGTCCTGTTAGCATTTTGTCCCTTTGGGACTTTGGGGTGTGTATGTGGACGCGGTGTGTGTTTTATTATACTTATGTTCCATTTTCATATTATTAGAATGGTGTTAGTATTTCTGGTCCCCTGACTTGAGTCTTGGGTGTTGGGACCATCAATGGTTGTTATTATTTAGGTAGCCATTTGGCTAGTGTAGGTTACAGCTTCCACACAGACCTTAGTGAATTTGGCTCGTAAAGATCTGACAGTTCAAGTTTGAAATGACACAGATAGAGCTGCTCTCGTGCCAAAATTCTATTTTGGAATGGTTTTAACCATTTCACTCCGGGGCAGTTCTAGAGCTGGAACAAACTGCTAATTTCTATAATATAGCAAGACTCCATTAGAAGAAACATTACTAAGGTGAGTAATTTTTTCTTCCCCTCCATAAATAGTTTGGGAAACGGACACAAAAAGTCTTAAGTCTCCTAACACTATACCTCCTGTGGATAGAAGAATGGACAAGAGGTATACACTTTCAGGCTCAGACCTGGAGTTCTTATATCAACAATGCAGCCACGTTGGGGTAGTGCAGGCTGCTGCCTGTGATGAGGCAAATATTCCCTTGGCTTCACACCCCCCTGACAAGGACTACAGGAAGATTGATGCCATGGCAAAGAAGCAGTACGTGGCATCTTCTTTGGGACTCAGGGAGGCAAATTACAATGCCTATACAGCCAGGTACCAGAAGTCACGGTGGGACACTGTACTGGCACCGGCTAAACAGGCCTCCCCCCAGCTAGCCAAGGAGCTGGAGGCGGTGGCTGCAGATGGGTTGAGGCATCTAAGGTTCAGTTTCATGCTGCTGTGGACTCTAATGATGTGTCATCGCTACATCTGTGGCTCTTCAGAGGATGGCTTGGCTCAGATGTACTGGCCTCTTGCAGGACACCCATGCTAAGGCCATGAATTTTCCTGTAGTGGGTAATTCTCTGTTTGGGGAGCAGACACAGAATTACATAAAGAAAATGGATGAGTACAGGACCACTTACAGGAGTGCTGAGGCCAAGGAAAGGCAGGCATCTCCTCAAAGGCAGCAGTCTAGTGGCAGGGGCAGGCCTTTTCAAATGCCTTTTTACCAAGCACAGGCCTCTTCTTCCTTTTCTCATAGGGGGTTTATCAGAGGGAGAGGCAGAAGGGGGATGAGCAGGGCTGCATCCACTCCTCAGCCTAAAGCCCCTGCCAAGCAGACACCCTGATGGGCCTGCACGGGTCGACTCTCCTATTCCAGCAGTGGGCAGGCTGCCTTACTTTGTCCAGGACTGGATTTCTATTACCTCAGACAAGTGGGTCCTGGAAGTAGTAAGCCAGGGCCTGGTTCTCGGCTTCAAAAAATTTCCAAAGATGAGAGCCAGATCTTTTCCATCTGCAAATCTCTCGGAAACCCTTGCCCTAGAGGCAGAGATTTCTTCTCTCCTAGTTTTAAAAGATGCAGAGTAACCTACCCTACACTGGGGCAAAGGACTGTACTCCAGGTACTTCCTGACCCCCAAAAAGACTGGGGAGTGGTGACCCATCCTAGACCTAAGATATCTAAACAAACATCTTTTAAAACCAAGGTTCAAAATAACTCTGGGAATAATCCTTCCTTTTCTAAGGCCAGTGGACTGGCTAGCTTCCCTGGACCTCAAAGATGCCTACTTTCACATTCCCATCAGGTGCTCCCACAGTAAGTACCTCAGGTTCGAGTTGCCCTCAGGCCACTATCAATTCAGAGCAATGCACTTTGGCCTAACGTCAGCCCCAAGGGTGTTCACAAAGTGCCCTGGCAGTAGTGGTTGCTTTCCTAAGGAGAAAAAGGATCTCCATCTTTCCATACTTGGACGACTGGCTCATAGTGGGTCAGTCTCCATACCAAGTCAAGTCACATCTGCAAATAACTCAGCAAGTGCTCACTTCCTTAGGATTCCTCCTCAACCTTCCAAAGTCAGTTCTCGAGCCAGTTTAGCTGCTCACTTTATAGGGGCAGAGCTGGATACAATAAGGGCAAAAGCCTTCCTTCCCCTGGACAGGGCAAGGACCGTTATTGAACTGGCCTCTTCATTCACGCTTCAGGTGTCTCGACCAGGTAGGCATTTCCTGCAGTTCCTGGGCCACATGGCAGCCTCTATAGCAGTGGTCCAGGGAGCAAGATTCCAGATGAGGGACATTCAGTTCCACTTAAGAGTCTTCTGGTCCCAAAGAAAGGAGTCCCTTACCAAACTAGTCCCAGTGACTCGAACCCTGATCCAGGCTTTGCAATGGTGGTAGAATCAGGACAATTTGAGACAGGGAGTTCCTTTTGTCACTCAGTCTCATTCAGTGATACTCACCACAGATGCCTCTCTGCTGGGCTGGGGGGAGACCTGGGACCTTACCACCCAAGGGCTGTGGTCACCTCAAGAATCTCTGCTTCACATCTGTCTCTTGGAACTCACAGCAATGTTTCTGGCACTGCAAGCCTTTTCCAAATCTGTACAGAATAAGGTGGTCCAGATCAGAACAGACAATACCACCACAATGTGGTACATTAACAAGCAAGGAGGCACTCTGTCTACGGCCTTGTACACAGAAGCAATGAAACTGTGGTCTCTGGCCTATTCCCTGCAAATCTCTCTGATAGCAGTTCACCTCCCAGGGAAGGAGAATGTCCTAGCGGATGCTCTCAGCAGGATGTCCCAGGGCCATCACGAATGGACCCTAGATCCCCTAGTTTTGAAAGTGATTTTCTCGAGATGGGGCACTCCACAGATAGATCTTTTTGCAGCCCCAGACAATCACCAACTTCCTCTCTTTTGTTGCAGAACCCCAGTCTTGGGCTCAGACCCCCTGGATGCTCGGATTCTGAATTGGGAAGGGAAGTTCCTGTATGCTCTCTCTCCCCCCCGTTCAAAGTGTTAGTCAAGATCAGGTCTGAACCATGCAAAGTGATTCTGATTGCTCCAGACTGGGCCAGACAGCCCTGGTACCCACTGTTGCTGTCCTTAGCAGTCCACCTTCCCCTGTCTCTTCCCAGGAATTACAACCTGTTGACGTCCTCTCAGGGGAGGATTTGGTATCCGAACCTCGGATCTCTCAATCTCAAGGCATGGCTCTTGAAGAGTTAGTTTGCTGATCTGCACCTTTCTCAAGGGGTTCTGGATATCCTTAAGGCTTCTTGAAAGCCTTCCACCAGGAAGACTTACAACTCCAAATGGAAAAGGTTCACTATTTGGTGCTCTAATAAGCATATTTCTCCAGAATCTGCTGGGTTGCCTACAGTCCTGGACTATATGGTTCATCTTAATGGCTTAGGCTTAGACCAGCTACACTTAAAGTGCATCTGGCAGCTGTTTCTGCCTTCTTGTCAGTAGGCAAGCCCTCTCCTCTGTCAGCCCATCCTGTGTTTTGTAAGTTCTTCAAGGGATTGCTGCACACTAATCCCCCCTTTAGGGACCCTGCTCCTGCTTGGGACCTTAATGTTTGCATTGCTCAGTTTATGCAACCACCTCTTTGAGCCTTTGTCCTCTGCAGAGCTTAAGTACTTGACTTGGAAAACTGTGTTTTTGTAGCCATTACTCTGCCAGGTGTATCAGTGAATTGCAAGCCCTGTCAGTGGAGCCGATTTCACCCTTTCCATAGAGATAAAGTGGTCCTAAGAACTAACAGGAAGTTTTGCCTAAGGTGGTTTCAGATTTCCACCTTAATCAGTCTGTCTCCTGTTTTCTTCACTGACCATTCCTCCTCTGGAGGGAGGCTGCACAGCTTGGATGTTAAAAGGGCCCCAGCTACTACGTAGAGCGCACTAGTGTCACA
This sequence comes from Neoceratodus forsteri, assembly GCA_016271365.2. NCBI lineage: Eukaryota > Metazoa > Chordata > Ceratodontiformes > Ceratodontidae > Neoceratodus > Neoceratodus forsteri. The sequence continues at coordinate 774,941,562 of CM057453.1, read as the reverse complement.
AGTTTGAGTCCCTCCAGTTGTTCCTCACATATGGAGAGGTCGTGAAGGCAAACTCCACCCTAAAGATCTATTGCCAGGTGGATTGTCTCTGTATACAATTCTGCTATGAAAAATCTGGTAGAATACCACCCTCAGGCCTGAGGGCTCACTCTACTAGAGGTACAGCTACTTCCCTGGCTGCTGCCAGGGATATTCCTATCTTAGAAATTTGTCAAGCAGCCACTTGGAAAACAGTCCATACATTCACCAAGCATTACTCTCTGGATATCCAGGCTAGGAGTGATGCTCGGTTTGGCACAGCAGTACTTCAGAGCCTATTCCCAAAGTAGGTTCTGTCCCTCCTCCATGGATGTACTGCTTGGTAGTCTGAATAGTCAGAATACAGCAAGACTTCATGTTGTTTGAAGAAAAAATTACTCACCTTAGTAATGTTTCTTCTAATGGAGTCTTGCTGTATTCTGACCTCCGCCTCCCTCTCAGAACCTAGTTTTTGGGATGTGGGTGGGCAGGAGCAGTGTTGGCACCCTAGAGGTGCCCCTTTTTTCACCCTCCTTTAGTTTGGGTATGTGTTGTGTTTTGTTTTTTGGGTTTCCTGACTTGAGTCCTTGCTTTGAAACCCAAAACCCCTTTTTTAATAAATTTTATTTGCCAGTTGGCTAGTGTGAGTCTTAGTTTCCACACAGAACTTCTAGTGAGTATTGCTCGTAAAGATCTGACAGTTGGAGTTTAAACAGCAGACAGAGGCTTCAACCGAGCTTGTGCTGAACATTCCATGCTGGCCATGGAAAGTTAATTCTTTGTTCTCCGGAGCAGTTGAAAGGTAGGACCTAACTGCAATAATCAGAATACAGCCCATTGGAAGAAACAACATTACTAAGGTGAGTAATTTTTTCTTTTTTCCCACCCTCCTTCCCCCTGGTGTTTTCTTCATCTCAGATACTTTCTTTCCTCAGTTCTCCCGTTTTGTTTTTATCACTAGCTGGTCTCTGGCGGTAGAACTGTGGATGACCTGGGGGGACCTCCCCTTTTATTGCATATGTGGCGTCAGGGGTGATCCCCTGCTGGGTATTGCTAAGTAGAAAGTTTCCATGGGGTCCTGGCACCTTCCGGCTTCACCATGATGTTGTACTACGTCGACAAACAGGGCGGGATGCACCGTGTGCAGGGAAGCTCTCTGCATCTGGACCCACGTGCTCCGCTTGGACGCCAGTCTTTTTGCCATCCATATGGCCAGCATCTTGGCAGACGCCCTTAGCCATGAGGGCGAAGCATTTTACAAGTGGTCTCTCAATCAGGAGGTAGTTCACAGCCTGTTCTCCCAATGGGGCACCACTCTGGCGGCCATGGTTGCTTCCAGGGAGAACGCAAAGCTGAGGCTATTCTCTGTCCACCCCCCTCAGCAGGGAACACTGCAGGGGGATGCCTTCTCGAGGTCCTGGAGCCCTTCTGTATGCCTTTCCTCCATTTTCCTTGATCCACAAGGTGCTGCTCAAGGTCAGGACTGAGAAGGCATGGATTATCTTGGTGGCTCCGAACTGGCCCTGCTAGTTTTCGCTCCCTGATCTCCTCAGCCTGAGCAGCAGGCTCCTGAGATGTCTCCCTCCTTCCCTGACGTGCTGTCTTGCAGTGAAGGAAATGTACTCCATCCAGACCTTCTTTCCCTGCACCTTGACAGCCTCATTCCTGAGCAGCTAGAGTTCCCGTCTGTGGGTCTTTCTAACGATGTTCTCACTGTTGTTGAGGCTTTCAGAAGGAGCTGACCCAGAAATGCTATGCCTTCAAATGGAAGAGGTTCCTAATTTCGTGCCAGAACATATGGGGTTGGACCCTTTATCTTGTCTGGTGGCTAGCATTCTTGTCAATTTTCGGTCCCTCTCTGTGGGGCCTTCGGTCGGCAACCATTAAGGTTCACCTGGCAGCCGTCTCTGCTTACCGGATGTAGGCCAGTATGCAGTCAGTGTTGCAGGAGATGGTGGTCTGGCACTTTAAGGCCATGACCACATTTTCCCTCCAGTACATGAACTACCACCACCTTGGGACTTGTTGCTGGTGTTGGTAAAGCTCATGGGCAAGAGTGACTTCTTGGTGGCTATCGTGTCAGCCAGAAGGATCAGTGAGCTCCAGTCACCCTTGGTGGAGTTTCCTTACTTGGTCTTCCACAGGGACAAAGTTGTAGTTTGACAACCTGCAGGAGGAACTTTGGGTTTGGGCAGAGTGTCACCTTAATCAGGTGATGCCTTTACTAGTGCTCACCAGTCACATCTCAGAAGCCGAGCAGAGGTTGCATACTTTGGACCTGCGACAAGCGCTCGTCTGTTATAAGGAGCGCACAGCTGGAATTCGGGGAGAGGTTTGCCAGCTCTTCATCACTTACGCTGAAGCCACCCCTGACAGACAGACAGCTGAGTGGATAATTTGCTAGTGGATTGTATCCTGCATCAACCTCTGATATAGGTTGGCTGGTAGGGAGCCTCCACTAGGTCTAAGTGCTCATTCCACCCATCATACCACTGCCTCGGTGGCTGCTTCAAGAGATGTACCTGTCCACGAAATCTGCAGGACTGCTACCTGGAAGTCTGCACACATTTTCATTTAGCTCTACCACATCGACCTTGAGTCACGCCGGGATGCTAGTTTGGGGGCCTGGCCTAATTTCTTCAGTTTCTGTTCCCTAAATGGGGTGGGTGCCTTGCCCGCTCCTCGTGGAGAACTACTAAGAGTCTGGTAGAAGTGTGGGTAGTACATCATATCCATGTCCCTAGAAAAACTGGTTCTAAGGACGTGGTTATGTTCATTCCACACTGTGTGTCAGGTTCCTTGCCACTTTTAATGTTGCCAGGAGGTCTTCAAGCTGGCCCCTAACACCCACTCACCTGGGTGGTAAAACCCTCAACTCCGCCGCATGACGCCAGATCTTACTTACCGCTTGGAAGCTCAGGTTCCCTCCTTAGCGCTCTGCGGTTTAGGCCTCGATCCAAACTCTTTGGTTAACCTGAAACTAATTTTAAAGTTTACAATTCTTGGTATTAGTTTTCCGCTTGTGGCTGCGACGGAGAAATAGACTCCCGGCTTTCGTCGGTGTCCTTGTGGGCAGAAGATGTCCCGGAGCGATCCGCACACCACGTGCATCTACTTCCTGGGGCTTGGTCACGATTCGCAGGCTTCACGAATTGTGCAGCGCCTTCTCGGCTTCGGTCTTGGAAGACCGCGCTGCTCGACTTCTTCTTGGGTGCCCTGAAAAACTGTATGTGGTCAAGTCGAAGGAGGCCCGTTGGGTGGTGTCCGCAGTGGCGGGCTCCATGGAACATTTGGAGCAGATGATCGCCCTCGAGGAGGCGGCCCAGGTCGCTTCTTCTTCCTCTTGGCTGTGGCATTTATCCCACTCTTTTGGGCTCCTCATACATGGCTTTGTTTAAGGAGCTTTGCCAGTCCCTGTCCACCAAGGGAGAAGGACCATCAGGACATTCCAGTCTGTCCAAGAAGGACTCAGAAGGTAAGTACCACAGTTCACATTCGTGGGAGCGGGAGAGATCCCCTTCACCTGACCGTCGACTTTCGACTTAGGTTGAGGTTACGGCTAAGGCCGCTGTCTTCATGGTGTCCCCGTCAGGTCAACAGGCCGAGACAACAGTCGACGTGGTTGAGATTTTTCTCGACCCGTCGGACGGTTTGTCGACTGGTGATGCCGACAACCCTACTTCACCGGTTTCCCCAGTGATTACTGAGGACTTTCCTATGTCTCCTGTCCCAGAGTCCCTGATTAAGGTCCCTGAACCTAAGAAAGGATGGGTTTCCCTTGTTAACTCTCTGACCCACCCTCAGAAACCCTGAAGTTCTCAGTCCTCTTCCAGGTCCAGCCGGTCCCGCCGACATCGGCGGTCTCGGTCTCGACACCGTGGAAAGTGGCGTCACCGCTCATCCTCGTTGTCCCCTCCCGAGGATAGGATCCGTCACAAGTTGCGTCAGTGCTATGAGGATTTAATGTGGCAGCTGCTCTTATTGTCCAGGAATAAGCACTCTGTGGCCTTCTCCGGCCATTAAGTGGCTGTCACCGAGCGCCAAAACAACCACTGTAGTGGTCGAGGAGTCAGCTAATGGTTGTTGGGCGGCGGTTGCTCCGCCCATTGTGGTGGAATCCGCCTCCACAACTGAAAACTGGGGAACTAGCGATTCTTGGTTGGGTCAGGGCTTGCCTCAAAGGTAGTCGGTGACCCTCACCCGATCGACCTCGGCTGGTGGAGGGTGACTCAGGTGCCCGGCAGCTCTTGCATACTCCTCGAGTCTGATGACGAGTCCTCCTGTTCTCCCGGCCACTTGACTTGGAGTCTGGGGTCCACAGGACAAGACGCCCTTTTTAGGTTTATATAGGCTCATCTTGAGTCGACTGGAATGCAGCTGGAACCAGTTTCGAAACGAGCCAAGTATACCCTCACGGAGATACTGGACAGAGGGGATTCCCCTACGGAGGCCTTTCCTGTGGCCGAAGCCATTGTTGGTCGGGCCCTGGAGTTGTGGCAGCGGCCAGCATCTTGTCCCCCGCCTTCTGCCAGGATGGCCCGATAGTACGCAGTCCCTACCGGCTCACTCTCTGGTTTCTCGGAGCACCCTTCTGTGGAGGGGTTAGTGAACAACAGTGTTTTCCGGCGCTCCGGGAATGCTCGGGTCGTGGATAAACCACCTGATAAGGAATCCAAGAAGCTGGATTATCCGGGGTGGAAGGCTTACGCTGCTTCCTCCCTAGGCATTTGTCAGGCTCGCTCGGCACTTCTGATGGCACATTTTTCACATGCTCTTATGGGCTCCCTGGATGAGGTGATTCCTTATCTCCCGGCTGACCTTCAGACGACGGTCAAGCAGGTGCGGGATCAGGGAAGGGTGGTGGCAAAATGGCTCCAAACTTCGTTGGACATAGGTGATTCTTGTGCCATATCAGTAGTGGCCGCAGTGGCCATGCGCTGCAGAACTTGGCTGCGGATCTCCACCTTCATGGTGGACACCCAGCACAAGCTAACAGATGTTCCCTTCCTGGGCACCAACTTGTTCGGGACGGGGGTGGATGACCATCTTCAGAGGATCGAGAAGTCCAGTGCCACCTTGGACTTGGTCACGTCTGCCCAGAAGGACAAAGGCCGCCAGCAGCAGCTTAAGCTCTTTTGCCCTCTCTCCCCCCCCCCCGGCACATCCAGTCCAGCACCACCAGGGCCAGCAGGCACACACTTGGCACCCTAAGGCCAAGTCTGCCACTTCCTCCAGTAGGAAGTCTGGAGGCAAGGGTCCTGGAGGCCCCTCAGAGGGCCCTTCCTCCAAGCCTGCCCAGTGACAGGTTGAGAGGTGTCTCCCCCAACCTCGTCACTCCTCCCCGGGTTCCCCCCGTGGGGGAATGGCTCTGCCACTTCCTTTCTGCCTGGTCCGCTATCACCACGGACTGCTGGGTGCCAGAAGTGGTGGGCAGGGGTCTGCCTCTGGAATTCGAGCAGTTCCCTCCCTATTGAGCCGTCACCCCACAGGTGGCAATGTGGTCCACAGTCTGTCTGCTCATGGAGCAGACATTGCCTTGTTCTTCCAGAGGAGGCGATCAGCGAGGTGGCGGATCCTCCTCCAGACTCGGGGTTCGTGTCTAGGTACTTCCTGGTTCCAAAATGGACAGGGGGCTGGCACCCCATTCTCTACCTACACGATATGAACAAGTTTCTAAGGCAGTGCACCTTCAGGATGGTCACACTGGCTCAGATCATTCCATCCTCGGAACTAGGCATTTGGTTTTGTTCTCTGGACCATCAGAACACGTTCTTTCACATCCCAATCCGTCAGTCTCATCAGCGATTCCTCCATTTTCGAGCAGAGGGATCTCTTTACAAGTTCTGAGCTATGCCCTTCGGCCTCCCTCCAGCTCCCAGGGTCTTCACCAAATGCATGGCAGTGGTGACAGCATTTCTGCGGCGCTGATGGGGTCCGGGTGTACCCTTATCTGGATGACTGGCTGATTGCAGTCCCTTCCAGGTTGGAGGTGGAGTGGTCCAGGGATCTGGCCCTCTAGGTCTGCTTTCAGATTGGCCTCCTCATCAACGAGGTCAGGTCGGAACTCGTGCCGTCGCAGGTGATTCAGTTCATTGGGGCAGAGCTCGACTCTCCTAGCCAGAGCCCGGTTCCCAGCAGACAGGGTCTGGGTCCTTTCCTCCTTTGCCCAATCATTTCTGGTTGAGCAATTGTGTCCTGCCCTGGACTTCCTGCGCCTCCTGGGCCTCATGGCAGCCTGCACCAGCGTGGTCTGTTGGGCCTGCTGGCATATTTGGCATAAATTCTGGAACATGAAAGAACTCACAGGCAAGGATCCTAAAGCACCACCCACTATGCTCAACCTTCATGGCACTCCTACACTCGACCTAGGTACCATCACCAGCACTTTTAATAATGCATTTACATACCTGGACAGTGTCCTTCCACCAAATTTTTACGACGACCTCCCCTCCAGCTCCCAAGTTACCCCCCAACTAGAACGTAAACCCCAAAGTTCTTTTTTAAGGAGGTCCCACCGCAAGTAGCTAGAAAATACATTCAAAAGGCCATCGGCAAACAGGGGTACAGTGGTGACTCCCTTGACCTGAAACTGCTGGCACAAGTCCTCGATGAAATCTTAGAACCACTTACAAAGATCTTCAATATCTCGCTTGGATTGGGCCATTTCTCCTCTCTGGAAGAAAGCCACTGTCACACCGGTTCACAAAAGCGGAGATAGAGGACGCTCCACACCAATTACAGACCTATCTCACTCCCCCCCCCCCAAAAAAAAACTATCTAAAGCGCTGGAGCGAATAGTGTCGGACCAACTAGTTGAATTCCTGGATAAGTACAATGTACAGTTCCCAAAGCAGCATGGCTTCAGAAAAGGGCACAGCACCAGCATTGCACTACTGGAATTTACAACCTTCATCCATGCCACGCTTGACAAAGGGAATTGTGGAGGGGCAGTATTTATAGACCTTACCAAGGCATTCGACACAGTTAGCCACCCCCTACTGCTCAAGCAACTGTCCTCCATTGGGATCTCCAGCGATGCCCTTCCATGGTTCACCAGCTACCTTGATAATCTGATCCAATGTGTAAAGATTGCAGGGATCTCTTCGGATGAGAAACCTGTCTGCTCAGGAGTCCCCCAGGGGTCTATTCTGGGCCCTCTGCTCTTCTCCCTCTTCATCAACAATCTCCCCAGTGCCTGCCACCAAAAAATATTACTATACGCAGATTATGCAGTCCTGTTTTCCAGCCACCATGACATTACAGTTCTTGAATCCCAGCTGCAGCTCGACTTCAAGCGCATCGAAGACTGGTTCAATTTTCATAAACTTGTCCTGAACCACAGGAATACTAAAGCCATATCCTTCTGTAACCGACGGAGCAGGCACAACTCTCTGTTCCTCACCATCAAGAACCACGCTGGGAACCCACTCGAGCATGTCAAGGAGTTCAAGTACCTTGGTCGGGGCCCCTACTTTTCTGCGGCACAGTGGGACCAAGTTCTGCGGCAAGACTACCATTTGCCACAGAACTTCTGCGGCGGTGGTTTGTAATTTCTGCGGAAGTTCTGCGCCACTAACAAACTACCACATCACAGTGTCAGTTTGTCATCCTGACTTCACTTTCATGCCAGTGGTCATAGCAATCAGGATGGGGGAAAGCACAGTAACATTAGTTCAAAAAGTAATAGACTTATAAAAATAATTTTATGCCTAAAAAAGCAAAACAAATGTCTCTCCCTTAAGGTCCTAGCCTGTTGCATGAATGAGATATGCAGAGGGGATCTTATGTGATAAATAAGGTATTTCTATATGTATGCTATCTATCCCACTAATGAGGTTTCCACTGTGTATCACTTATATATTTATATGCAATCTGTAACATACATACAAATGTGTGTGTGTGGTGAGAGAGAGATACTGTGTGTGTGTGTGTGTGTGTGTGTGTGTGTGTGTGTGTGTGTGTGTCTATGTATGTATGTATATATATATATATATATATATATATATATTTTTTTTTATTTCCATGAACTTGCATCCTCATTCATACAGGTCCCACTGGAAATGGAATAGAGGAGTTATTGCAAAACTCATTTTTCATGTCAGCCTGCTTTCCCTGACACACTGCGTAACACCATCAGGCCATGACATGCATGTGAACTGATTGTGAGATAGAGCTCTTCAGCCCATCACAATGTGTCCACCATGTGACAGAACACTGCACCATACCTTTCCAGGCTCCGAGCAGTGATGTGTTCCACCAATCCTTGTGTTGCCCAGCCAGCTCCCAAAGCTAATCTCTGAACCAGAGTTGCCGGCACGGAAACACAGCATGCTACCCTCTGGCCCAACAGCTGTCCCTACACACAACATTTCTCCATAACTTTTAAGCGATTCTATCAACCAGTGACAATATGTAATCAATAACCCTGGCAAAAATGCATACAGGGCAATTATTTAACAAGCCTATTCTTTCAACAGGTCTACACATTATTATATTCCACTTTAAGGGGCATAATTTCTTTATTTTTCTTAAAAATGACAGTTAAATTAATTTTACCAGTTATTCATTTCAGATGGCATCTCTATACCTTAAAGACACAAATAGGTTTGTACAAAGTGAGGTATGGACTTAACAGGTCTGTGCTACTGACAAGGTTTTGTTTAAGTTGGCCCTAGTGCAATAATTTAAGACTGAAAATTGTATTAGGCTGTAGTGCAGGTTAAGCAAATATCACCATGCATGATGTGCTGTGCCACCATCTCTGGTGGTGGGAGCTGTGGTAGATAAGTGACTGTTCATTTTTGTTGCAGACTGCAGTCATTTCATTAGCTAATGTATGATGTGATAGCAATGATAACATCACATTCTGAGCATATAGGCGGGTTTGGATATAAAAAGAGGGGACGGGAACCAGATTCTATGGATAAACAGAAATATTAATAAAAAATCACCAAGAAGAGTGAATTTGCAGCACTCACAGAAGTTCTATGTAGATTGCAAAATTGCACAAAAATCTCCGGCTGCAGAATTCTAGGGGCCTTGACCTTGGTATTACCCTGGATAGTACCCTCTCCTACACTCTGCATACTGACACTGTTGCCAAGACTGCCAATATACGGATTGGACTACTACACAAACACAAGCACTGTATGCCTGCGGATGCCCTTAAACTAGCCATCTACAGCTCTGTCACCTCTATAATCGTCTACTGCCTTGCCATCTATGGCTGTGCCTCAACAAGTGCCCTCCGCAGGATCTCAGTTTCTCTCGACAAAACCTGTAGACTACTAATGGGTGCGGCCTGACAAACTCACACCTGTGACCTCTATGCACAGGCCAGCTGGCTACCCCTACTCAGCAGATACAATACCAGACCTGCTTACTTGCCAAAAAGATTCTCCTCGGTCTCATGCCATCTGGTGTTAGCTCACTCCTTACTAACTACAGTAGCACTCAACAAACACATGGTGCCCAGTCTCTAACCTTTCAGGTTCCTAGATGTCGTACCTCCATGGGTCAGCAGTCCTTTACCTATAGAGCCGCGCAGTGGTTCAATTCCCTCAATAAAGAAGCACTTTCCTCTACTACACTTGGACCCTTCAAAAGGAATCTCAAACTTTACCTCACCTCTACCACTCAATGTGACTGCTTCTCTGAACAGAGATCTCTCTAAACACCTCCCAGCTCACTCATGTCTCACAGCCCACCCTTTCCCAGTCTCATTCCCTCTGGCACCGGGCCTTCCTTGTGACTCCTTTCCTGCATCACATCTCCACTGGTACAAGACATTTTCCACCACCATCGGACAGTAGCCCAGTAGCCTGCCAACTTCTTCTCCCGATCGCATGCCTGCAGTTCTAACTGCCTATGGTGCCCTCTATCTCTTATTGTTACCGCAGCCATCTGCCTACTCAAGCTGCTCGTTATATGAATATTATCTCAAAATATGTTATAACTGAGTATCTTTATTTTTCTTTTAGTTGTTTTGGTTGTTTATTGTGCATTCTTTTACTACCTTTGTATGTATGTATGTATATTGACCCTCATCCTTTGACGTGGAACCTTTGTAAGCGAGCAGTTTCTGCTCAAAGGTATTTGTAACCTGAGAATTTAATAAATAAATAAAAATATGCGTCCCCTACAATGGGGGCTGGCCTGCCAAAGGTTACAGCGCTCCGATCCGCTAGACCAGCCAGTGGCGGTGACCCAGGAGATGTGGGACGGCCTCCAGTGGTGGCTCATTCCAGCTCATCTGCAGGAGGGTATCCAGTTTATCCGCCCCGAGCCGACGGTCACTCTGACGACCGCCTCTCTGGGTTGGGGTGCCATCTGGGGGAGCTCAAAGCCCACGGCCTCTGGTCCCCTCAAGAGTCTCAATGCCACATCAACCTGCTGGAGCTTCGTGCGGTCCGACTAGCCCTCACCGCCTTCACTCCGTTTGTACGGGGTCAAGTGGTCCAGGTCCAGATTTACACCACGACCATGTACTACTTCAACCAACAGGGCGGGACGCACTCCTTGCCCCTGTGCAAGGAGGCTCTCCGCACTTGTTCTCTCGTGATCAGCCTGGAGGCAGATCTCCTAGCCATTCATGTGGCTGGAGCCTCCAACAGTCTGGCCGATGCCCACTGCCAGATAAGCGCTGCATCTCACGAGTGGTCTCTCCTGCCAGAGGTAGTACACTATCTGTTCTTCCACTGGGGCACGTCTCAGTCAGACATGTTCGCCTCCAGGGAGAATGCGAAGCTGAGGCTGTTTCATGCCTGCCCCCCTCAGCAGGGCTCGCTGCAGGGGGATGCCCTCTCGAGGCCGTCGACCCTGGCCCTCTTCTTCGCCTTCCCTCCATTTCCCTTGGTCTACAAGGTGCTTCTCAAGGCGAAGAGGGACAAGGTGCAGGTGATTCTGGTGGCCCCAGACTGGCCCCGCCAGTTCTGGTATCCAGATGTCCTCAGCTCCAGGCTCCTGAGGCGGCTTCCAGTCCGCCCGGACCTGATCTCAGTCAACAAGGGGAAGGTACTCCATCCAGACCTTGAATCCCTGCACCTGTCTGCCTGGTTCCTGAGTGGCTAGAGTTCCAGGCCTTGGGTCTTTCTGACGAGATCCTCAACGTCGTTGAGGCGACTCGCAAGGAGTCTACCAGAAAATGCTATGCTTTCAAATGGAAGAGATTCTCCATTTGGTGTCAGGACAAGTGGTTGGACCCTTCTTCCTGTTCCTTGGCTAGCATTCTGGACTACCTGTGGTGCCTTTCTCAGCTAGGGCTTCAGTCGACGACCCTTAAGGTGCACCTGGCATCCATCTCTGCTTACCGGGCACGGGCCAGCAAGCAGTTTGTGGCGCAGGAGAAGGTGGTCAGGCGTTTTTCAAAGGCCTTGATCACATATCCCCTCCGGTGCGAGAACCTCCACCTCCGTGGGATTTACTGCTGGTATTGGCTAAGCTCATAGGCAAGCCATTTGAACCGATGCACAGGTGTGACATCTTTCACCTGTCGTGGAAGACCGCTTTCTTGGTGGCCGTCACGTTAACCAGAAGCATGGGAGAGCTCCAGGCGCTTTCCATTGAGTCTCCTTATCTGGTCTTCCACAGGGACAAGGTTGTCCTGCGCCCCCACCCGAAATTCCTTCCGAAGGTGGTGTCGGAGTTTCAACTTAACCAGGTGTTGACTCTGCCGGTGTTCTACCCCAGTCACACCTCGGAGGCTGAATATAAGCTCCATACTCTGGACCCTAGAAGAGCGCTTTCTTATTATAAGGAGTGGATGGCTGGAGTTCGGAGAGAGGTTCGCCAGCTGTTTGTCATCTACGCTGAAGCCGCACCTGGCAGACCTGCAGTCAAGCAGACTATATGCAGGTGGGTTATCTCCTGCATAGATCTCTGCTATAGGTTGGTGGGCATGGAGCCTCCCAAAGGGATAAGAGCTCATTCTATCTGCCATACCGCTGCTTCGGTGGCTGCTTCTAGGGATGTCCCTATCCAGGAAATCTGCAGGGCTGCTACCTGGAAGTCAGCACACACCTTTATTTCCCATTACCACATTGACCTAGAGTCACGCCGGGATGCTAGTTTTGGGACCTCGGTTCTTCAGTCCTTATTCCCTAAGCAGGGGGTGCGCGCCTTGCCTCCTTCCTCCCGTAGAACTGCTAGGATTCTGCCAGACAGTGTGGCTTAAACAACATATCCACGTCCCTAGAAATACAGGTTACTCACCTGTAACAGGAGTTCTAGGAATGGTATATGTTGTTCATCCACTCGACCCACCTGACCTCCCTGGCTTCGACGCGTAACCTGGCTTCCAGCGGGCTAGATCTGGCGTCATTGGGCAGTGCCGAGGGTTTTATCACCCTGGTGGGTGGGAGGAGCCAGCTTGAAGACCTTCCGGCAGCATTTAGAGCTGCAAGAAACCTGCCAGACAGTGTGGATGAACAACATATACCACTCCTAGAACTCCTATTACAGGCGAGTAACCTGTATTTACTCACCTGTAGCAGTAGTTCTAGGAGTAGTATATGTTGTATATCCACACTGACCCACCTGATCTCCCCTGGTAAGTCTTGCTTCCAGCGGGTAAGATCTGACGTCACGGGGCAGTGCTGAAGTTAGCACCCAGGTGGTTGGGAAGAGTCTGCTTGGAAATGTTCCATGAAAGGAACACTGCGAGAGGTGTGGATGTACATCATATACCACTCTTAGAACTGCTGTTACAGGTGTTCCTTTTTCCTTTTTTTTTTTTTTGTAATTTGTCATTTTATAGGGGAGTCTCACATCGTGGTAGTAAACCCTTCCCCCCCATACAAGTTTTGAGTGTCTGACCTTGCAGCCCAATTCGGAGATGTCATGTTTCTTCAAGACTTTGGTGCTGCTCCATACCATCAAACTGGACCCATGTGACTCACCCTAAACAGTTTAAGTGTACGTACAGAAGATAGTTATTGAATTATCACAAAAATTCATGAAGCCAGTGTTCATCACTTCATTTTAAATAGAAGGGGGATTTACATGGTTAATCTTTTCTACCTTGGAATCTTATTGTATTTTTCTGTGTTTCCTTAGATGAATATACAGGGGAGATTTTGGAAGAACACGATAAAGAGTTGGTGAAAATTAAGATTCACTATGAGAAAGGCAAGGTACTTTTTGATGACATCGCCAAAAGGGAAAGTATTTGGAAACAATTTTTGGATTTGGAGGTAAAACATAATGTTGCTTAATTTTTTTTAAATGTTACTGTAGACTTTTTCCGTGCCAAGCGGACCCCATTGGTCCTACCCCCCCACCCCTCAATACCAAACCCCATCACCTGCCTTTTCCGAGTTTTAAGTATATGTCCTAGAAACACCCTGGGTTATCTTCATGGGAGGGGGGGGCCTATAACCTCGCCATCCTCCCCCATGCCTGCCAGTCTATCCAGTTTTTTGGCCCAGCACCCAATGGACCGCCAAAGGGCTGCACGAGACCCCCCCTTCCTGGTTCCTTGGCTCCACTTGCAGTGTCACCTGTGGTCACCCAGTTGGCAGTAGCAGAACGGCAGAGTCTGTCCACTCTCTCTCCCTGAGGTGTAAAGTACTAGGCCCAGTCCTCTTCAGTGTCTTTATTAGCAACATTGCGGAAGAACTACAAGAGAAAGTGTGGGTGTTGCCGGTGACACAGAAATGTGCAAGTGGGGGAGGGGGGTTTGAAATGAGAAGAAGAATCTGCATTTATATAGCGCTTTTCATACACAGTATCCCAAAGTGCTTTACAAGAAATGCTAGACTGGTAGTGAAGTGAGTGAATATATGGTGGCGGCCATATCGCACGTCACCTACACACAGCCTGGATAATTGCATGAACTGATTTATGGGAAGGGGAATGTTGGCCAGGGCACCGGGAATTTTCCCTGCTCTTTGTAAAGAGTGCCCTAGGTTTTTTTCTCTTCCACCTGGACACCCACCAGGACAACACCAGGATGGGTAGTAGGGACCTCTGTTTAGCATCTCATCCGAAGGACTGCACACCCCAGCAGTACAGCACCCCCAATACTGCACTCGGATGCCAGCGATTTTTATGTGCAAGTCCAATCCCGGTGTGGGATGAGAACCCACGACCTTCTGGTCCAGAGGCGGATGTGCTACCAACTGAGCCATGCTGACACCAAATGAGGGATGATTTGAAACAGAAGATTTGTCAATGGTTTGGCAGCTGGGGTTCAATGAGGGGGGGGGGAAGCGCAACATCATGCACTTGGAGCACAGTACCTGGGGGCTGCATGCCAATTGGGAAGGGAAGTACTGGCAACCGCCAAACAGGAAAGGGACCTGGAGGTAATCATTTCTGATGACCTGAAGGTAGCCAAGCAGTGGGAAAGGTTATCAGGATGCTAGAGTGCATTGGGAGGGTATCAGCAGTATAATGAGATAATGTTATCCCGGTAGATGTCCCTGGTAAGACCCCACCTTGAGTACACTGTCCAGTTTGGGAGTCCCCACCTCCGGAAGGAGATTCGTAAGGTGGAGGCAGTACAGAAGTGCTACTAAAATGGTGCAGGGCCTGAATCAAAAGCCCTATGAGTAGAGATTTAAGGAACTGAATATGGACTGTGAAGGGGTGGAGTGAAATGTGGGGTATGATAGAAGCATTCAAATACCAAACTGGTATTGTTAACATACAGGAAGTAGCGTTTTCCATACAAAATAAGCTTGAGGACAAGGGGTCATGCTATGAAGTTGAGGGGGAGGCTCAAAGGAAATGTGAGGAAATACTTCACGGAGAGGGTGGTGGATGCCTGGAATAGCCTTCCAGCAGAGGTGGTGGGTGCCAAAAAGGTGACTGGTTCAAGCATGCATGGGATAGATACCAGGGGACTTTGATAGTAAGGCAATGGGAGGAGACAACCAGAGAGAGAGAGAGTAGGGTCTACGGTACTACAGGCAGGGAAAACTGAGCAGACTATGCGTGCCATGAGGTCCTTATCTGCAGGCAACTTCTGTGCTTCCTCTAAGACACTGAACTGACTTTACCTTGCCAGCTCTTTGAATGAGGCTCATTCCCGAACCTTGGTCATTGGCGTCACAGGGTATCGCTTCTTCGCAAGCAGGCATTGCCTTTATTTTGGGAGGGGGGGAGTAGTAAAGGATCAATCTAGGAACATCTTCACAAGTTGTTCAGATTGTGTATAAAAAGGCTGTATCTAGTGGCAAAAACTGAAGCCACCAGCATTGATCAGAACGCATTCTGCCAGGATCATTGCAGCCTTTTTGGTTGAGAACAGAAGTATCTGATATATGTAGGGCAGCTGCATGGTCCTCCTGTCACACCTTGACCGAACATTATTTGATGTACAAAGTTCTGCTGATGCCACTCTTGATGGCATGGTGCTGCAGGCAGTTATCAGAAGATCATTTTTTCCCCCTGACTGACATATAGGGGTCAGTATGTCTCTCGTCCTGATTCTGAATGGGTACTGCTTTTTAAAACGCATTATGTCATGTAAGCAATTCTCATTGATAATATGGAGCAATGTAGAAACAACTCCAATTAGAATTATCTTAAGTTTTCTGTTAACTCCATTGTTTTTAATTTGGCAACACACAAGAGTTGCTGTTACTATAGTCACAGTAGATATCATGATTATCACTGTGAGATACTGTACCAATCCAAAAAGAGCATATTACTTCGAGGGAGGCTCTTGCAGCAGGCCAACACTGGTACAACTAACCCGCCAGGTGCCAGTACCACACGAAAGCTTTCTAGCTAGCAGTCTACCATGGAGGGAGGACTCCCACTGCCATCACCTTCTGACATCAGCCTGTCCTATAAAGGCAGGCCATCCCCCCACACTCTCCCCATTTTTCCTGCTGTTGACCTGTGCACTTTGGACTTTAGTGGACACCACAGCTACAGTCTGTTGTGCCCCTCTCCCCACTTGTTCTTTCTTCAGTATTAACATTGCTTTTTCGGTATTGACAATTGATTTTGTCTTTTACACCTGCCTCATCCTCCGACCACTCCATGAAGTGTGCCTGTGGCAAACAAATTTCTGAAAAAGACTGCCACTTTGCTTGCATATCCTGTGTCTATGCCCCAGTCACAACACTGAAGCCTGCCAGATTTGCCAGAAATTCAACCAGGCCACTCTGAGATGTCTTCTGAAAATACTGGGGAGCTGTTATGAAGCAGAAGCTCAGTGGCCTGGTGGCGCTGAGGCACTGGACACCACACCTCTCTCCACGCTGGCGACCCGGGTTCGGGAATGGACTCTGGTCACTGGGGATCGGCAGGGGTGGGGAGTGATTGAGCGTCTGCAGGACTGCTCTCCTTCTCTGGGGAGGGGGTGTTTCTTGGGTGTTGGCACTCCAGTGACCTCTAGCGTAGGCTGGGGGACGGTGCGCTGGTACCTTAATGAGGGTTGGTGAGTTGGGGCATGGTGCAGGGAGGGAGGCCATGCGGACATGTGCGCACTCCCCCCTTGGCGTCATTGCATGCCCCTCTCTCGCACAAAGAAAATCGGGGAAATAGGGCGCACGGTCGCGGCAGCTTGATGGCTGTCAAGGGACGCATGGCCTGGGGACTCCACTGTGGCTACTGGATTGGTGGGGAGTAAGGGGGACTCTGCCACCTCGCCGCAGCGGGCAAGCCGTGGGGGTAATTGGCAGTGGGGGCTCTCCGGGGCCGTGGCAGACCGGACGGCTGCTGAATTGGACAGATGCCAGGACATGAAACAGACAGAGGTACCAGGTAAAAAGGATTAAAAAAAAAAAAAAAAATTTTTAAAGCAGAGGCTCGTTGTGATGGAAACAGAGCTGCAGGCCAGGAACTCTGTCTTGACCAGCCCAGTCTTCTGGTGCTTCTTCCTCAGTCCCAGAAAAAACCCTGGAGGGAAGCGCAAATACCAGGACCGGTCTGCTTCCTGCTCGCAGTCTCCACAAACAACTTGACCATGTCTGGTTGGCCCCAATGGCCCCACCTGCCCCTGCTTTTGCAGGGCTGCCGGTGGCCCTGCTGTCCACCCTTATCTCTGTCACGGGCTGTGGCTCTTTGTAGCAGGGGACTTTGTCTCCTGCTTCACAGCCCCTGATGCTCAGGCCCTTTACTTTAAGAGGCTCTCAGCCAGGTGGTTCGGCCAGTGTGGGCATGATCGGTTTCAGCTCCTCTGCTGTCTCTCTCTTCCTCCCCCGATGCTGTCTGCATCAGTCCCCTTTATGGGGAGCAATGCCAGTCCTTCTCTGTAGTGGACTCGGCAGGCTGCCACCATTTCAGCCAGCCTAGGGTAGACACTGCCTTCGCCAGGGAGGAGTCCCCCGGCACCTGTTTCTCCTCTACTGGCACCAGCAGATTCTCCTCCCAGGCATTCATAGCCAGTGCTCCCTTGGGCCACTGCCCATACTATAGCTGCCACATCCTGCATGCCCGGCGCAGGTACTGCCTTTATCGCAGCCTGTGGTCCCTTTGCCAGTCCCACAGGCGGTGCATGCCAGACGCCCTTCCCTTCTCACCCCAGGAATCCCTCAGTATGCTTCACTAATGCAGTTATGCCAGCTGGGTTCGGCTGCCTCGGAGGTGGAGTTTATGCTAATGATGCCAAAGATTTAGCCTGTTGGGTTGCAGTAACAGTGCGCTGCCTGTAGCTGGAGCCAGGTCAGTCAAATTCATTTCTCCGCTGACTGAACAAGTCTGCTTAGGAGCTCTCTTCAAACCTTCGCTGGAAATTTTTATTATAAAGTCAGTATAAAGTTTGAGTTGCCTTTTAGTGTTTTTTACTATTTATATTGTATTTTCAGTATGTTTTCGCAGTTCAGTTCGGCTCCCTGGAACCACAGATTCTCCCTTCATAACGGTTCTTCCCGCTGTTTCGGCTCTTTTTTCTGACTAAAAATACTGCTTCTGAAATAAAAAATCCACCGTCGTTATATATTTTTTAAACTTTGTATTTATTGTTTTCAAAGCAAAACAATACACAGTATATACCTCATACCAGGCATATAGTACTAAATACATAGCAGCCATTCAATGGAAACTAGAAAAAGGTAGCCTCAATAGTCTGTAAGGAGTTGGGGGTATTCCAGTCATACAAGAGTACCGAAAAAGTCCCAAACATAGCTCGCTTTTATGTTTTGAGGGTTTTTATCGCAGGTCCATTTATTTTTAGAGAACTGCGTTTTCCATTACTTTGTTTTTCCTCTGTGAGAAACCATTTCTAACAGTTCCACAACACTTGGAACCTGACTGAACCTTTTCATTCTTCCTTGTTTGGGACCCCCAGTTATTTGGGTCCAGCCCATATTATAATGAACTGTGAACTTTGCACTAGATATTGTTAAAGAAATGTTAGGAGCCAAGGGCTAGAAATTATGGCTTCTCATTCTGCCTCCCCCTCTAATAAAAATTCAGAATAGGGGTGGTCCTCATCAAAAATCTAAAGACTGGTCCTCCAGGGACCCCCTAGATGACAAGTCAGATAAAAATTATGACCAAGCCAAAAAAAAGACATACTGAGCAGGTTTCTGATCCAGTGCCTGGTTTTAAAAAAAAAAAAAAGAGAGAGAAAAATATATCCCTGCCTCTCCTGCTGAAAAGCAAAGGGGAGACGTCAATGTCACAAGATATATACCCTCTGTGGAGGAAATGGCTAATGCTTGGCAATTATTTCAAACCTTCCAGGCTGTGGGCAACCTCCTTGGCGCCCTTGGTCCTGCACTTCCTATTCCCTCAGAAGCTAGGGTATTTACTATGAGCAGGGCTGTAATATTTTCATGGGGGTCATGGAATTCACGAATTGCGTGAAATTACACCCCTGCCATGAAATTGGGATATTTACTTTTGTTGTTTTATCGCAGATTCTTTGCCGATGACTCGCAAGAACAGCCTACTCCCTCTGTTGAAATAGCTGAAACCTGTGCCCTGACACAGAGAATATACTATACCAAATTAAATCCATGCCCTCATGCCAGTAACATCACTGACCTGCATGAACCAGCACCCTGATACCCACACCTCTATCTCTGATCCTCTGGAACCGGCTGCTAAAAGAGAGAGAGGCTATTTATTGAAGGCGCTAATTACAGGTTTGAGGATTTGAGAGAGATTTGACTAAACAAATTATGTTCCTAATGCATTCCAAGTCTCCCGGAGCCACTGTGCTTTTATGCATTTCAAGTACAGGCTGCATGCATCATAAGCTCCGGGAGACGCTTCACGAGTTTAAATAAAAAAAGAGTGCGCAAGTTTTTAATCTGAATTCTGAGTGTTTCTTTCTCTTCAGCTTTTACGGAGTACAGCAATTAAAGTGTGAGGATTTGATGGATATTAGTTGAATAAAAAAAATTATGATCTCACTTCGAGGGGGAACTCTTGCAGCAGGTATTCATAGGACTAAGGCTGACAGGTGTTAGGACCCCACAGAAACATCTTCTAGCCAGCAGTCTGGCAGGGGACTGCCCCCAACTTCGGCTCCACCCGACGCCAGACGTGGTATAAAGGGGGCGGTCCCGCTGTCCGCCCACTTACTTCGGCTCCATGGACGCCTCGCCTTCGCAGTCTACTGCCTTTTTTTTTGTGCATTGTATAAATCCTTTTCCTTCCTAATACATTCGAGTTTGTTTGCATGGTTTTGCCCTCCCCACCGCGGTGAAAGTCGAAGTGCCAGTGCGGGAAGCAGATCCCAGCCAAGGACAGCCATGAGGTCTGCTTGATCTGCCTTGGCCCAGACCATCGGTCTGACTACCTACCAAACTAGGATCCAAGAGCTGAAACCCTCAAGGCCTACTTGTTGTAGAAAAAAGTAGCTGCCATGCAGAAGTCCCCATCTCTTCGTCAGTCTTCTCCCCACCCCCGGAGAGAAGTAATCAGGAAACACTACCATTCCAAAGAAAAGATAGGGCCAGGTTAGAGTCCTGCTCAAAGTCTCCTGATAAAGCTTCCCCCTCCGGCAGAGGGTCAGTCCCTTTTGCTTCTGCTAGGACCAGCATCAAGGAGATGCCCTCATTCTCCACTGAAAAGCCCAGAGAAAAGTCTGTCCAGACACTCACCTGCTTGGGTTCCCCTGGCCGGTCGACCCCGGAGGGACAGTCGCCGTCAGGTAGGCCTGAGGAAGCAGGCCATAAATCCAGGGGCTCATCCGACAGGCAGAGACATTCAGATGACTCCACCAGGCGACAGGAGACTGTACACTTTTGGACGCCTCCTACTCTGGCTAAAGGGAGTTTACATGCCAGCACCAAACATCGCTTAAGCCGGATGATGTCTCCGGAAGGCTGGGGCCCAATGCCCGATAAGAGGCGGTTGCCAGCTGACGACCAGACACCCGAACTTCCACCACAGGACCGGTCGCCAGAGGACATGGAGCAGATGCTGGGTCGGACGAAAGATCAGCTCCAGATGCAGAGCCTGACGCAGCAAGAGGGGCCTACCCTGGATGTCCTGAAAGGGCAGACTCCAGGTCCTCTAACCCAACGCCAGCACCACTGGTCATCCCTTTAGTGTGGTCCGACTAGCCCTCACCGCCTTCATGGTGGAATATGGTCAAGGGTGATTTGCTGCATAGGCCCCTGGATCCCCCTCCCAGGGAAACTCCGGTGGCACCTCTGCCAACCCTGGATGACAGGGCGCCGGGTGACTGCTGTCAGAAACGACAGCCATCTTCTGTCCCCTCCTCAAGCGACCGTCCGCCTTCAACATTTGGAGAGGATGCAGTGGATTTGTCCTCGGAATCTTTAGACGATGAGGACCATCTGCTTCAGTCACCAGGATCGAGGGACTCACCCAGATCCCCACTGGATGATCCCTACTTCCTGGACATAATGAGGTATATACAAACAATCTATGAATGTGACACAGAAGAGCTAGACCCAGAAAGGAAAAGACTAGCTAAATTCCTGGGTGTCAAGGATCCCAAGCCACTGGTCATCCCTCCCCTGTTGAGCCCTTCCAAGATGTGTCTAGGCTGACATGACAGAGACAGTCCTCCACGTCCACAGTACCCAGATAGGTGGAAAGGTTATACAGGTCCCCTAAGGAGGAACCCTTCGTGGGGAAGTACCCCAAGGCTGACTTGATGGGGCTCGCCGCAGCCCATGGGCGTGTCACCCAGCCCAAGCACCTTGGCTCCCAACC
The DNA here is from genome assembly GCA_016271365.2 of Neoceratodus forsteri. NCBI lineage: Eukaryota > Metazoa > Chordata > Ceratodontiformes > Ceratodontidae > Neoceratodus > Neoceratodus forsteri. Next base: position 774,920,454 of record CM057453.1, on the reverse strand, counting down.
CCCCAGACCTGGAATCCAAAACGTTGGATCACTGGGGTGGGTGGTTTATGCTTCCACCACTGGAACTATCCGTTAGTAAAACTTCTTGGCCCACATGGTCATGCATCAAAAATCACTGTGGGAAAAGACGATGGAACTAGTTAAGCTCCAGTCAGATTCTGATGGAAAGAATGAACTGTTGGCCTATATCCAATCCGGTATGGATGTGGATAAGCATGTCTTCCGATGCTCTTATGACTCTGCCAACATGGCAGCTAGTGCAGCGGCTTCAGGAGTCTGCATAAGACGACACCCCTGGCTAAGGGTGTCTGGATTCTGTCCGGACCTCCAAGATGCTGTCTTGGATGCCCCCTTCTAGGTCCTAGTCCTTTTTGGCCCAGAGGTTGAAAACGTCATTAAGGGTCACCAGGATTCAGGAAAAGCAGTTGGCGACGTACACAAGATGTACAAGTTGGATCCGCAGGCGACATGTCATCGTCCCTTTTATAAATCTGAAGGCCAACATGGAAACTGCCAGTTCCAAGGCAAAGGCTTCAAAAGGCGTGGCCATCCAGTCCCTTCTGGTGCCCAAGGCCCAAAACAACCCAAGGCTCCAAGATATCCCATGCCAAACCCCCCTGGAACTGCATGCCTGTTGGCCACACCCCCACCCTGATCATCAGTTCTTACAGTGGGAAGAGGTGGGAGGGAAATCCTCCCTCTACTTCCCAGAATGGAACATAATCACATCAGTTCAGTGGGTACTACAAATCATCCAGAGGAACTGCACTATAGAGTTCCTGTGTGTACCCCCCAGACAACCCACCAGTTCACTCCCACTGCTCGACCAGTCACACCCTTCTCCTGCAGCAAGAGATTCAGTCCCTCCTCCAGAAGAAGGCCATTCAGTTGGTTCCACCCACCCAGCAAGGCAAAGGCTTCTACTCTCACTTTGTCTTGGTTCACAAGAAAACTGGTGATCTGCGTCCCATATTAGACCTCAGTCAACTCAACATGTTTATTTAGTAAGAGGTTTCGAATGGTGATCCTAGCAAGCCTTTTTCTTCTAATTCATCAAGGGGACTGGCTGTGCTCCCTGGACATGCAGGATCCCTACATGCATATAAAGGTCCTACCCTCTAACAGGAAATTTCTTCACTTCCTCTTTCAGGATCAACACAACCAATTCAGGGTTCTCCTCTTTTGGCCTCTCGTTGGCGCCCAGAGTCTTCAACAAGTGCCTGGCAGTGATGGCTGCAGCCTTGAGGAAGAGAGGACACTTTATCTGTCCCTTCCTTGATGACTGGCTCCTTTTGGCCCAGTCGGAAGAACAGCTGCCCGACACCCTGAGAGAAACAGAATTGTTCCTTTCTTTAGGCATCACTTTGAATTGGCCAAAGTCGCAGCCCTGGCCCTCCCAGTGGCCACAGTATAGTGGGGCAGTCCTAGACACCGGTCAGAGCAAAGCCTTCCTGCCAGGGAACAGAGCCGTTCGCCTGATGGACCTGTCCCTGCAGCATACAGGCATCAGACCGCATCGCAGCAAGGGTAATCCTGCAGTTAGGGCACAAGGCAGCTGCCATAGCCATGGTACCCCTTTCACGACTGAGGATGAGGACCCTACAGTGGCATCTGAGTCCATTGGGACTAGGGCTCGGACAATTCGGACCACCCTGTTAGCATCTCAGTCGGTCTGTCACTCCCTTCAGTGGTGGTTAAACCCAGCTCACCTAGAGCTAGGACTCCCCTTCCAGAGGCGGAGCCTGTCACAGGTCCTCCTGACAGACACCTGGGTGGTCACCAGACAAGAAGATCTTGGTCTGCCATAGAACGGTATCTACATATCAACATGCTGGAGATGAGAGCCATTCTATACAACTTCCAAGCCTGTCAGAATCTGCTCTCCTGGGGACCACTCTTGGTCCATTCGGACAATATCTTGGTAGTCTTTTACCTGAACAAACAAGGGGGCACTCAGTCGTACCCCCTCTGCAGGAGGCCAAGAGGTTTTGGGGCTGGGCAGCAGAACACTGTTTGCACCTCTTGGCGGTTCATATGCCAGGAAATCGGAACATTCTCGCCGACAGTCTGTCACTCTCCCTCTCTGAATCATGAGTGGGAGTTGCTTCAGGAGGTGGCAGATGACCTCTTCTGCAGATGGAGTCATCCAGAGTTGGACCTCTTTACATCCCCGTGCAATGCCAAACTGCCAAATGTTTGCTCGCTAGATCCAGGGCGTGATGCTTTCTGGCAAGATGCATTGTCCCTCTCCTGGACAGGGAGGTTCCTCTGTGCCTTCCTTCAGAGAGTACTGCTCAAACTGCAGTCAGAGGGGGCCAGAATGATTCTGGTAGCCCCTCTATGGTCTCTGCAGATCTAGTTCCCTCTGTTGCAGCAACTGACCACAGAGCCCCCTGTGCAGCTACCTCTCTCCACTCGCTCTCCCAGGAGCGGGGGATGCTCCTCCATCCTGCTCTACTGAATCTTTGTTTGCATGCCTGGCTCCCGCAGTCCTAGCAGAGGAAAGACTGGATGTCAAGAAGAGTGGCAGAGATTCTTGTGGCAGTAAGGAAACCCTCCACTAGGGCAACCTGTGCCATGAAGTGGAAATGTTTCTGCCTGTGGGCAGCAGCTTGCTCCCTTGATCCTCTGGACTGTCTGGTCCAGCATGTGCTGGAGTATCTTCTTCATCTTAGATTTGGGTCTTAGCTACTCATCTATAAAGGTGCACCTTTGCACCCTTTTGGCATATCACGCACCTGTGAAGGAGAGGACTCTTGCACAGCTGTATGTGTGCAAGACTTTTTTCTTAAGCGGTGTGTTGCATGTCAGACTCTCAAGAATGGACCCTTCCTTCCTTGGGACCTTCTTTTTGTTTTAGAAAAGCTCACCTTGACCCCTTTTGAACCAGCTACGACGTGCAAGCTGCGCTTCCTCTCCTGGAAAGCATTATTTTTAGTTGCCATTACTCGGCTCGGAGGGTTTCTGAGCTTCAGGCCCTTATGTGTACGGAGCCTTTCCTTGTTTTTCACAAGGATAGGGTGTAGCTACGTATGACCCTTAAGTTCTTTCCAAAAGTAGTGTCTGAAATTACCCTGAACCAGGACATGCAACTTCCGGTTTGCTATCCAAAGTTCTTCAGCTGGGGAGAAGCCCTGTTGCATACTTTAGACGTTCACAGAATTTTGCGTTGCTGTATTGATAGAATTAGTTCTGTTTGTCAGATGGACCAGGTGTTCGACTCGTTTGCTCATCAGAAGACAGGGGCTCCTGCCACCAAGCAGACGCTAAACAGGTGGTTAGTTCACTACATTTCCTTTTGTTACCAGCATCATGATGAACCCTTGCCGGGATCAGTTAAGGGTCATTCCACCAGGGCAATGGTGACCTCGTTTGCGTCACTACAGAATGTCAGACTTGTTCGCTGCTGTGACCTGGAGTACTGTCCATACCTTCATCAGGCATTACAGTCTGGATGTAGCCTTTAGGAGAAGAGCAGGTTTCGGACTGGCAGTCCTTCAAGGTCTTCTCTCCTAAACGTTTGTTCAACTGCTTGGGAATCAATCCTATGAGTAATAGCTGCTGCAAGAGCTGCCCCTCGAAGTGAGATAGGTTTCCCGCTCTCCCAGACCACCACCGGAAGCTTCTGTGATCTCGGTCTCCTGACGCTACCGGTCCAGCGTCCCGCCCGTGCAGGCGGTGAGTCTCTGCACGAGGAAAGCGGCATCTCCGCTTGTCCTTGTCTTCTTCCTCCTCAGAGGAAAGGTTTCTGCTCAAATTGCGTTGACGCTACGAGGACTTGATGTGGCAGCAGCTCCTTCTGACCAGGAACAAGCCGACCCGGTCGCCTTCCATTAAGTGGCTGTTACCGGAACAGCTGAAACAAGCCCTCGTGGTTATTGAGGAGCCCAAACCGGCACCGGTTCGGCCAAAGCCAGCTGCGCCACCCATTGTGGTGGAACCCCTGCCTCTACAACCTAAATCTGGGGCTCCGACCAAGGATTCTCTGTCAGGTCATAGGTTGCCCCATCGGTTGTCGGTCACCCTCACTCCCGATTGTCCTCTGCAAGTGGAGGGTGGCTGAGGCCCTAGGCAGCTGTTTGCAGACTCCTCGGAATCTGATGACTATTCCCTGTTTTCCAGGCCCCTTGGCCTGGAGTCCACTGTGGGACAGTCGGTGGACGAGAGCCCATCCTCGTTCATGGGTTTGCTTCAGCTCATCTCAGAATCTACTGAGATGAAGCTCAAACCTGTGTCTAATCGGGCCAAGTATCCTCTCACGGAGATACTGCACCGAGGGGATTATTGTTGGCCCAGCTTTGGAGTTATGGCAGTGGCCGGCATCTTGTCCTGCTCCTTCGGCCAGGATGGCCAGGAAGTACGCAGTCCTCACTGGTTCACTACCTGGTTTTTCAGAGCACCCCTCTGTGGAAGGGCTTGTGACTGGTGTTTCCCGGTGTTCTGGGAATACCACGGACATGGACAAGCCTCCCTACAGAGTCCAAGAAGCTGGATTATGCCGAGCATAAAGTGTACGCTGCGTCCTCCCTAGACCTTCATCAGGCCAGTTCGGCCATACTGATGACACACTTTTCCCATGCCTTTATGGGCTCCCTGGATGAGGCGATTCCTCATCTCCCAGCTGACCTCCAGACTACGGTCAAGCAGGTGTGGGATCAGGGAAGGGCGGTGGCGAAGCAGCAGCTCCAAACTGCTCTTGACATTGGAGACTCTTGTGCCCGGTCAGTAGCGGCCGCAGTGGCCATGCGCCGCAGAGCTTGGCTGCGGATCTCCACCTTCACGGTGGATACCCAGCACAAGCTGGGAGACGTCCCCTTCCTGGGTACCGACTTGTTCGATCCCGAGGTGGAGGGCCATTTGTAGAGGATCGAGAAGTCCAGTGTCACCTTGGACTCTGTCACGTCTGCCCAGAAGGACAGCAGCATAAGCCCTTTTGGCCTTCTGTCCCTGCGGCACGTCTAGCCCAGCAACACCAGCATCAGGGCCAGCAGGCTCGCTCTTGGCACCCCAAAGCCAAGCCTGCAGCTTCCTCCAGCAGGAAGCCGGGAGGGAAAGACCCAGGAGGTCCCTCGGCCGGTCCCTCCTCCAAGCCTGCCCAGTGACGGGTTGAGGAGTGTCGCCCCCAGCCTTGTCGCTGCCCCCCCGTGGGGGGATGGCTGGCCACTTTCTACCTGGTTTCTATCGCCACTGGGTGCGGGAAGTGGTAGGAAAGGGTCTGCCTCAGGATTCAAGCAGGCCCCACCCTTCCAGCCGGTCACCCCACGGGGGCTACGGTGTCCAAGGCCTCTGTCAGGCCTGTCGAGCCGATTGCCTGCTCCCTCCAGAAGGAGGTGATCAGGAGGTGGCGGATCCTCCACCAGACCCAGGGTTTGTGTCCAGGTATTTCCTGGTCCCGAAACGGACAGGGGCCTGGCGCCCCATTCTAGACCTGCACGACCTGAACAGGTTTGTAAGGTCTCTAACTTTCAGGATGGTCACTCTGGCTCAGATCATTCCATCCTTGGAACGAGACATGTGGTTCTGTTCTCTGGACCTCTAGGACACGTTCTTTCACATCCCAATCCGTCCATCCCACCAGTGATTCCTCTGCCTCAGAGTAGGGGGGTCCATTTACAAGTTCCGGGCCATGCCTTTCAGCCTCTCTCCAGCTCCCAGGGTCTTCACCAAATGCATGGTAGTGGTGACAGCATTCCTGCGGTGCCGAAGGGTCCGGGTGTACCCTTACCTGGACGACTGGCTGATTGCGGCCTCCTCCAGACCGGAGGTGGAGCGGTCCAGGGATCTGGCCCTCTAGGTTGGCCTCCTCATCAACGAGGCCAAATCAGAACTCGTGCCAAAGCAGGTGATTCAGTTCATCGGGGCAGAGCTCGACTCTCTTCAAGCCAGAGCACGGCTCCCGGCAGACAGGGCCAAGGTTCTTTCCTCCTTGGCACAGTCGTTTCAGGTTGGGCAATTGCGCCCTGCCTGGGACTTCCTGGGCCTCATGGCGGCCTGCACCAGCGTGGTCCCTTGGGCCCATTGGCACATGCATTCCCTACAATGGGGACTGGCCAGCCAGTTGTCACAGCGCTCCGGTCCTTTTGACCAGCCCATGGCAGTGACCCAGGAGATGTGGAATGCTCTCCAGTGGTGGATCGTTCCAGCTCATCTGCAGGAGGGCATCCCGTTTGTCCACCCCAAGCTGATGGTCACTCTATCGACCGCCTCTCTGATGGGTCGGGGAGCACAGAGCACATGGTGTCTGGTCCCCTCTGGAGTATCGATGCCACATCAACCTGCTGGAGCTTAGAGCGGTCCGACTAGCCCTCACCGCCTTCGCTCCGTTTGTACGGGGTCAAGTGGTCCAGGTACAGACTGACAACACCATGACCATGTACTACCTAAACTGCCAGGACGGGGCGCGCTCCATGCCCCTGTGCAAGGAAGCTCTCCACACTTTGTATCTCGTGCGCAGCGTGGAGGAGGATCTCTTAGTCATCCACGTTGCAGGAGCCTCCAACACTCTGGCCGATGCTCTAAGCCGGATAGGGGCTGCGTCTCACGAGTAGTCACTCCTGCCGGAGGTGGTACACAATCTGTTCTCCCACTGGGGCACACCTCAGGTGGACCTGTTTGCCTCCCGGGAGAATGCGAAGCTGAGGCTGTTTCATGCCCGCCCCCCTCAGCAGGGCTTGCTGCAGGGGGATGCCTTCTCAAGGCCGTGGACCCCGGGCCTCTTCTACACCTTTCCCCCATTTCCCTTGATCCACAAGGTGCTTCTCAAGGCGAGGAGGGACAAGGCGGAGGTGATTCTGGTAGCCCCAGACTGGCCCCGCCAGTTCTGGTATCCAGATCTCCTCAGCCTCAGCTCCAGGCTCCCGAGGCGGCTCCCAGCCTGCCCGGACCTGATCTGTCAACCACGGGAAGGTTCTCCACCCGGACCTTCAATCCCTGCACCTGACGGCCTGGTTCCAGGCCTTGGGTCTTTCCGACGAGGTCCTCAATGTTGTTGAGGCATCCTGTAAGGAGTCTACCAGGAAATGCTACGCCTTCAGATGGAAGAGATTCTCCATTTGGTGTCAGGGTAAGGGGTTGGACTCTTCCTCCTGCTCCTTGGCCAGCATTCTGGACTACCTGTGGTCCCTTTCTCAGCTAGGGCTTCGGTTGTCGACCCTAAAGGTGCACCTGGCAGCTATCTCTGCTTACCGGGCGTGGGAAAGGAAGCAGTCGGTGGTGCAGGAGAAGGTGATCGGGCGCTTTTTCAAAGGTCTTGATCGCATATCCCCTCCAGTGCGAGAACCTCCACCTCCGTGGAATCTGCTAGTATTGGCTAAGCTCATGGGCAAGCCATTCAAACCGATGCACAGGTGTGACATCTCTTACCTGTCGTGGAAGACCGCCTTCTTGGTGGCTATCACGTCAGCCAGAAGGATGGGAGAGCTCCAGGGCACAAGGTTGTCCTGCGCCCCCACCTGAAGTTCCTTCCGAAGGTGGTGTCGGAGTTTCACCTTAACATGGTGTTGACTCTGCCGGTGTTCTACCCCAATCACACCTCGGAGGCCGAATATAGGCTCCATACTTTGGACCCTAGAAGAGCGCTCTCTTATTATAAGGAACGAACAGCTGAAGTTTGAGGAGAGGTTCGCCAGCTGTTTGTCACCTACACTGAAGCCGCATCTGGCAGACCTGCAGTCAAGCGGACGATAGGCAGATGGGTCACCTCCTGCAAAGATCTGTGCTACAGCTTGGCGGGCATGGAGCCTCCCAAAGGGATAAGAGCTCTTTGTACCTGCCATACAGCTGTATCGGTGGCTGCTTCAAGGGATGTCCCTATCCAGGAAATCTGCAGGGCTGCTACCTGAAAGTCAGCACACACCTTCATTACCCACTACCGTGTCGACCTTGAGTCATGCTGGGATGCTGGTTTTGGGGCCTCTGTTCTCCAGTCATTATTCCCTAAGTAGGGGGTGTGTGCCTTGCCTCCCTCCTCCCAGAGAACTGCTAGGAGTCTACCATGAAGTGTGGATGAAAAACATATCCATGTCCCTAGAAATGCAGGTTACTCACCTGTAACAGGAGTTCTAGGAATGGTGTGTGTTGTTCATCCACACAACCAACCCGACCTCCCTGTCTTCGATGCACAACCTGGCTTCCAGTGGACTAGATCTGGCGTCATGGGGTGGAGCCAAGAGTTTTACCACCCAGGTGGGAGGGAGGAGCCAGCTTGAAGACCTTTTGGCAAGATTTAAAGCGGCAAGGAACCTGCCACGAAGTGTGGATGAATGACGCATTCCATTCCTAGAACTCCTGTTACAGGTGAGTAACCTGTATTTATTGCCAAAGCGGTGTCATTGATGGTTACCAAATCAAGGATTTGTAACAGGGGAAATAGTCTCAGAGGTCTGTGGGAATTTTAACCAATTTATTGAACGCCTTGTGCGAAAAGGCAAAATCAGCATTACAAAACTACCCCAAAGAGGCTGTAATGCCAGATCTCCTCTCTTGTGTAATAACCAAGAGTGGGTTCTTACTTGGCTACAAGACTTGAGACTGGTATTCTACCCTACCCAGAAGTAGAGGTATTCCCTGGAACCTCATGGTGAGTGTTCGGTTATGACCTCGGCGAGCATTCTGTAAGTGCACGGGTGGGTCTTCCTTTTCTCTCTCCCAAATCACGGATTGCTCTTAGGGGCAGGCATTTAATTCCAGTGGCCTTGACCCTCAGAAGTGGGTTCGTGATGCTGGAATCTCCGGCGGGAGAACTGAGGTGGAGCTTGGGGACCGCCCCTTTTATAGGCAGACGTTGGTGGACTTGTCCCCGTCAGGGTGCGGTCCCCTGCTAATGACGGGTAGCTAGAAGTTCAGTCCTAATGGTGTTGCCTGCTGCAAGAACTCTTCTCGAAGATCTACTGTTACAGTAAGATCTCCCTGGACCAAAAGTCTCCACCACTCATTCACACTTAAGGGGACCACTGGAGGCGATAAGACCCTGTGGGAGCCAAAATTCTTCAGGAGGGCTGTGTCAGGATAGGACTGAACATGCGTGGCCCTGCGGGAGTAGCTCATGCCATATAGGCTATCTTGGCGTCGACCCTCCAACCGCCTCAGTTCCTCTTCCCACGTCATCGAGTGCGCTTCGATGATGTCATTCACCTGTCTGGGTCAACTCTTCATCTATACGACAACAGCTATAGCTGTTCAGTATTTGATTAATTTACTACTTTTAGTGTTTTATTTAAAAAAAAGAAGAAAAAGAAAAGATGAGAGGAAGAAATTCTCATCCTGCCATTAACTGAGTCTACCTTAGACGATATCTGTGATGGTAGGGAGACTTCGTTTGAAGGCTTTGATGCCAGTGTTGCTGTGTCCAGTCCACTGCCCTTTGCGGAGAGGGGGTCCGACCACGGGCAGTCTGGTGCTCGGGGAGGGGGAGTGGGGTGGGAGGGACATTCCACCCGAAGCACAAAAGCAGCGGGCTTGTTTTCGACCTCTGTTGGGGACCAGAAATGGTACCACTCGGTCGCCCTCTGGCATGTCTGCATGGGGATCGTCTGTGGTTGCGGTGAGCAGTAGGCCTGACCAGATTTCAGTGGGGTTCTCTGGCTCCGTTCTTAACGGCCGTGATCTTTGACACCGGGCCCCGTCACTGTCCTCAATGGGCTCTGGGGAGCAGTTTCACCTCTGAGCTGCTCTTTTAGACAGGGATACGTCTGCCCAGTTAATTTGGCCAGTGGACCCAGTTCATGGGCCTCGGAGCCACTGGGCCACAGTTGAGCCGGATGGGCAGGATGTGTGTGGTGTTTTCTCTGGTGCCAGTGCCATTGAGACTGTCCCCGTGTGCCTGCCCCCTTCAACTTTTCCTCTGCAGGGGCCGGCATGGGTATCGCTTTCCTTCTTCTCCTTTTTTCTTCAGGTCTAGGGCCAGTATGCCTGATGTCATGTGTGGTGCTGGCGCCATGGGTGATAGCTGCGCCGTGAATGGCACTGACGTCCTCAGCGCCATTCTAGGTGGCGGTGTCTCTTATGATTCTGGCCAGTACCTGCCATTTGGAGGTTCTTCTGGGGTAGAAGTGGATTTGGATGAGTCTCTCCCTATCCTACTTTGTCAGAGACGCAGCGGATGATTAACTTTATAGGCTGGAATGCAAGCCTTCTGTATCAGCAGAGCCTGTGATGGAAGACCTTCTTTTCAGTTTTTTCTTGGGGACATGGGGTCCACCATAACATTTCAGACTTCATCTGTGGACCAAAGCAGACTTCTGTGTTTGGAGTTTCTTCAGTACTCTGTACAAGTACTCTGTGGAATACACTAAATTCAATGGTCGAGAGCCTCCAGACTCTACCGCTCCATTGATAGGGGTATATAGCCCAATAATCGACTAAAAGCTTTTACGGACCCCTATGGCACTACCCCTAAGGTGTCTGCCATTGGCAGCAGGTGATTAACATCTCCTTGGCAGTGATTATTGATTCGACCCTCTGATTGAGCTCTGGAGGGCTCTGACTCCTGCTGCCCCTCAGAAGGATGGCACCGTCTTCATTCTTGTCCTTTCAAGGTAGAGGCCTGGAAGTCTTTGTCAGGAACCAACTCGACTACAAAAAAAAAATAAATTGCAGTAGAGGGCACAGGGCCTGAGAGTACCCAGTACCATCCTCTTGGATCTGGCCTGGGTTCCATCTGAGGTGGGTGCCTCTCGGCGGTAGTGAGGGGGTGTCACAAACGCACCCTACAGGTCAGGCCCTCTGCTCTCACAGTGCCAAACCTTGAAGTGCAATATATGAACAGGATACAAATGGGGTAGGCCTGCTGTCTGTTTTGTCCGAATCACTTACTAGTCTAGAGTCCTTGGGTCAAATATGTATCTTTTTCCGCTAGCTCACCCAGTTAACAGGCTCCAATATGTACTCTGTTCGGGGAATGCAGTACAATACTTTACCCAGTGGGCACCAGCATGGTTCACAAGTCTACCCTTGACTCAGTTTGAGACCTAGGTATATTCTTACCATAGCAAGATTAGTAACACTCTTATTAAACCCTTAATAGTTGTCTGAATTAGCACTTTTCCAGCATTCACATGCAAAAGAAACTGAGAAGGCACAGGCAGAATTTCAAGGAAATTAGGGTTTACTAAAAATTGAAAATACTGTAGATAAAATACAAAACAAAGAACATATTAAATTGAGTTAGTCTTTTAAAATAAATGGATAATTATACAAAAACGCTTTATTACTGCATTTCTACTATCCTAGGTTTAAAGTAATAAACAGATGGTAGAAATTTACCGAAGTGCTGTGAGAGATTATCCAGAGTCCACCTCAAAACAGAGACAAAATACACACAAACCAAAAGTTAAATTGCAAAATGCCAAATGCTAAACTTTTTTTCTCCCAGCTTGCTGGTGATGTATTTCTTTCAGACTCCTCTTCCCTGCTGACACATTTCAGATGCTGCTGTGTGGTCACTCAAACCCTGAGAACTTGAATTAATTTTAATTTAGGTGTCAGCGTGGCTCAGTTGGTAGCACATCCGCCTCTGGACCAGAAGGTTGTGGGTTCTCGTCCCACACCGGGATGGACTTGCACCTAAAAATCGCTGGCATCTGAGTGCAGTATTGGGGGGTGCTGTACTGTTGGGGTGTGCCGTCCTTCGGATGAGACGTTAAACCGAGGTCCCTTCTGCCCATCCTGGTGGTGTCCTGGTGGGTGTCCAGGTGGAAGTAAAAGAACCCAGGGTACTCCTTCGTAAAGAGCAGGGAACATTCTCAGTATCCTGGCCAACATTCCCCTTCCCATAAACCGGTTCATGCAATCATCCAGGCTGTGTGTGGGTGATGATGTGCGATATGGCCGCCACCACACATTCAGTCACTTCACTACCAGTCTAGCATTGCTTATAAAGCGCTTTGGGATACTGTGTATGAAAAGCGCTATATAAATGCAGATTCTTCTTCTTCTTCTTCTTATCAGTCACATGTCTCAGTCCACTGCTCACGCATTCAAATAAAAAGAATATATACCTTTCTTCTAAATTAGTGAGACTTTGACACAAAAATGATTCCTTTGATCTCTCTACAAGCTTCCTGGCTTCCCAAGTCATTTCAGTTTTACAAGTTAACAGAAGTCTGTTAGAATGGCCTTTTCCTCGGGTTATAAAATGCATACTTGGCCCCTGCGCTTAAAAGTAGAAGGGTTTTACAAGGCGTTAAAACCTGGCCTTTGGAAGGAAGTTTTTAATGAGTTTCCACTGTGCCAGTTTTATGACAGTCAGCTGTTTCAGCACTTTGGGGGGGGGTGCTTTGGAGTCAAAAGATGAGGCCTTTAAAAACTGATGGCTGCCAGTTCCTTAAGCAGACCTTCACCTAACACATATTTATTTTACAAATATAATTATTAGAAGGTTAACCACGTTACAGGGGGCACCCGATTTCGTTTCATAACTAGTGGAAGTCCAATCCAGCGGACGTATGGGTCATCAGGATTGTCAGAAAGGGATATTCTCCTAATTTCAGAGATTTTTCCTAGACCCAGGTGGCAGTCCTGAATATTTGCCTCTTCAAACAACATGAAGTCTTGCTATATTATGACAATTGCAGTTTGTCCCACCATTAGAACTGCTCCGGAGGTGAGAGTTAACTACCATTCTAAGAATGGAGTTTAGAGCGCGAGCTCGGTTAGAGAAGCTCTGTCTGGATAATTTCAAACTGGGAACTGTCAGATTCTTCTCGCCTCACTGAACAGTCGCTCGAGATTTCCTCCTACTGCTCGGTTCATTTCTCGGTTTAAACAGTATTTTCTCTGTTAAATTCAACATGAGTATTATTATTTTAACCATAAAACCGATCGGTTCAAGCTCTGTCTGTGGTATTGTAAGTAATAGACAGGTTTTATTTCTGTGGAACTTGTAAATGTTTATCGGTTCGGTTTGAACTGATCAGGTTGGTTAAAACTTTAAAGTATAAGCATTTAAAGCTTTTTAGAGTGCGGTTCCCGGTTCTTATCGGTTCTAAAAACGGTTCATTCGTTTTTCCATGACCCGTGACACGGTTGGGAACCGATAAGTGTCTTGCCTGCTTACACCGTTAAAAGGGCAAGTTTGTTGGTTAGGCTGGCATCATGTCTGAGAAACCCAAAGGAAAAACCGGGCCCACTGGGTTTCAACACTGTAGTGTCTGTGGGGAAGCCTTTGCCAAGGCTGACCCACACACTACATGTGTTTATTGTCTGGGGTTTGACCACCTCAATTCAGACTGCCAGATTTGTAAAAATTTCCCTGCAGCCACCCTGGATAAGAGAGTGGGCAGGCTCAGGGAACGAGAGGCCAAAAAGTCCGCTGACCCGGATGGCCAGCCCGGTTCGGTGCCAACCGAACCGGAGGGAGTGCCCTCTGACCAGGGCGAGACTTCCTCGGGCAAACATAAAGCTGGCTCTGAGGAGCCAGTTCCAGCAAAGAAAACTAAAAAATCAGCAGGTATGGAGTCCAAAATTCCTTCTCCAACTGCTGCAGAAATAGCAAAAGCTATACAAATTGTACAGTCACTTTCTCCGGTTCCGTCCGAACCGCCACTGTCTGGTAAAAGGTTGGTTCGGTCGGTTCCACCGGTTCAAGAATATATTGGAGATTTTTATGAACCAGAGGGGGAGGAGGATTATGAACAGTGTGAATGTGACTTTGAGAGTCTGGATGTGCCCATTGAACCGGACATCTCCCCAGACAGACCTTTAGAATCTCCCCCTATGCTTTGAGTCCTCTTCTCATTTTTTGTTTTATAAAAAGGTTGCTGAAACCCTCCAGCTCCCATTAGAGGAAGCTGTGGATGAGCAAGAGGAACCTGATTTTGTGGAAATGATGGATATCCCAGAGTCTAGGAGACTATCTATCCCCTTACATAAGTCTTTTAGGAAGCAAACAATAAAAATTCTAAAAGCCCCTAATTCTGTGCCTCCTGTTGACAAAAGATGGACAGGAGGTACCTTTGTCAGGTCCTGATATAGACTTTCTTTCACAGCAATGCAGTCATGTTGGGGTAGTTCAGGCTGCAGCCTGTGATAAACTAACATTCCTGGCTTCACATCCTCCTGACAAGGACTCCAGGAAGATTGATGCCATGGCTAAAAAACAATACATGGCAGCGTCCTTGGGACTCAGACAAGCAAATTACATGGCTTATGTGGCAAGATACCAAAAATCTAGATGGGACACTGTCATGGCTTTGGCCAAACAGGCCTCTGGCCAGCTTGCCAAGGAGCTGGAGCAGGTGGCTACTGATGGCATTGAGGCTTCAAGGTGCAATTCCATGCTGCTGTGGATTCTAATGATGTATCCTCTAGAGTCATGGCTACATCTGTGGCCTTTCAGTAGGTTAGCTTGGCTCAGGTGTACTAACTTGTCACAGGATACCCAGACTAAGGCTATGGATTTTCCTGTGGTGGGGAATTCTCTGTTTGGGGAGCAGACAGAGAATTACATGAAGAAAATGGATGAATACAGAACAACTTATAGGAGTGCACAAGCCAAGGAGCGGCAAGCCAATCCTCAGAAGCAGACCCCCAGGGGTAGAGGTAGGCCCTTTCACAGGCCTTTTGACCAAACCCAGGCTTCTTCTGCTTATGCTCAGAGGGGGTTCTTCAGAGGCAGAGGCAGACGGGGTGCAAGTAGGTCTGCTCCAACCCCTCAGCCTAAAGCCCCTGCCAAACAGGCACCCTGATGGGGTGCCCAGGGCAGGTTCTCCACTACCTGTAGGGGGCAGGCTGGCTTACTTCGTCCAGGACTGGGAGTCTCTAACATCAGACAAATGGGTCCTGGAAGTAATAAGCCAGGGTCTGGTTCTCAGTTTCAAAACATTTCCAAAGATGAGAGCCAGATTTTTTTCCACCTGCAAACCCTCTTGAGACCTTTACCTTAGAAACAGAAGTCTCAACTCTCTTAGCTCTCAGAGCTGTAGAAATGGTTTCCCCCCTACACCAGGGCAAGGGTCTGTACTCCAGGTACTTCCTTACCCCAAAAAAGACAGGAGAATGGCGGCCCATTTTAGACCTAAGATATCTGAACAAGCACCTTTTGAAACCAAAGTTCAAAATGGTGACTCTGGCAATGATTTTACCTGCTCTAAGGCCAGGGGACTGGCTAGCTTCCCTGGACCTCAAGGATGCCTATTTCCATGTTCTAATCAGAAGCTCCCACTGAAAGTACCTCAGATTCGAACTGCCCTCAGGTCATTACCAGTTCAAGCAATGCCCTTGACCTCACCTCTGCCCAAAGGGTATTCACAAAATGTCTGGCAGTAGCAGTTGCTTATTTAAGAAGGCAAAGGATTGCTGTCTTTCCCTATCTAGACGACTGGCTCATTGTAGGCCAGTCTCCAGAACAGGTCAAATCACACCTGCAAGTTACCCAGCAGCTGCTCACCTCTCTGGGCTTCTTGCTCAATCTTCCAAAGTCAGTTCTGGAACCTGTTCAGGTACTCACCTTCATAGGTGCAGAATTGGACACAAAGCAGGCCAGAGCCTTCCTACCCTTAGAGAGGGTAAGGAACCTGGTGGCCCTGGCCTCCTCCTTCACTCTGCAGGTCTCGTCAGCAAGGCACTTCTTACAGCTCCTGAGGCACATGGCTGCTTCCACAGCTGTAGTGCAAGGAGCACGATTTCAGATGAGGGACATTCAGTTTCACTTGAGAGCCTTTTGGTCTCAGAGAAAGATCCCCTTTCAAGTTGATCCTAGTGACTCGAACCTGATCCAGGCCCTTCAGTGGTGGCAGGATCAGAGCAATTTAAGACACTGGGTCCCTTATCCATCTATCTTATTCCTTGACCTCACTACGGATGCATCCCTTCTGGGATGGGGAGCTCACATGGGCGACCTCTCCACTCAGGGAGTGTGGTCCCCTCAGGAATCTCTGCTCCACATCAATTTGCTGGAACTCAGAGCTGTCTTTCTAGCACTTCAAGTGTTTTCTGCATCTGTTCAGAACAAAGTGCTACAAGTCAGAACAGACACCACCACAATGTGGTACATCAACAAATAAGGGGGCACTCTGTCTTCGGCCTTGTGCACCGAAGCAATGAAGTTGTGGTCTCTGGCTTATTCCCTGAACACTTCCTTCATAGCAGTTCACCTCCCAGGAAAGGACAATGTCCTGGCAGATGCTCTCAGCAGGATTTCCCAGGGCCATCACGAATGGTCACTGGATCCCCAAGTACTGAGGATAGTTTTTGCCAGATGGGGCACCCTCAGATAGACCTTTTAGCAGCCCCAGACAATCACCAACTTCCACTGTTTTGTTGCAGGCCCCCAGTGATGGGCTCAGTCCCTCTGGATGCCTTTCTCATAGATTGGGAAGGGAAGTTTCTATATGCTTTTCCTCCCTTCCCTCTCCTATTCAAGGTGCTAGTCAAAATCAGATCCCAGCCTTGCAGGATGATTCTGATTGCTCCAGATTGGGCCAGGCAGCCCTGGTACCCACTCCTTCTGTCCTTAGCAGTCCATCTCCCCCTGTGCCTCCCCAGGAGGCACAATCTGTTATCTTGTGCCCAGGGGAGGGTTTGGTATCCGAATCTCAAATCCCTCAACCTCAAGGCCTGGCTCTTGAGGAGTTAGAGTTTGCTGACCTACACCTTTCTCAAGGTGTTCTCGACATCCTGAAGGCTTCTAGGAAGCCTTCCACTAGGGCCACTTATAATTCTAAATGGAAAAGGTTTTCCATCTGGTGCTCGGGGAAGCATATTTCCCCGGAATCTGCTGATTTGCCCATTGTTTTGGACTATATGGTCCATCTTAATTCTTTGGGCCTGAGACCAGCTACCCTGAAAGTTCATTTGGCAGCTGTCTCTGCTTTTATTTCAGTAGGAAAGCCCTCTTCTCTTTCCACTCACCCTGTTTTTTTTCCAAGTTTTTCAAGGGATTACTTCATACTAATCCACCCTTCAGGGACCTGGCCCCTGCCTGGGATCTTAACGATTGCATTGCTCAGTTGATGCAACCTTCCTTTGAACCTCTGTCTTCTGCAGAGCTCAAGTATTTGACTTGGAAAACTGTTTTTCTAGTACCCATCCCTTCTGCCAGGCGCATAAGTGAGTTACAAGCCTTGTCAGTGGAGACTGACTTTATTTCCTTTCACAGGGATAAAGTAGTCCTTAGGACTAACAGGAAGTTTTTGCCTAAGGTGGTTTCAGACTTCCATCTTAACCAATCTATCTCCCTTCCAGTGTTTTTTTACTGACCATTCCTCCTCTGGTGAGACTAGGTTGCACAGTTTAGATGTTAAGAGGGCTCTTAGTTACTATATAGAGCGTACCAAGGGTCATAGGTTCGAATCCCTCCAACTTTTTCTCACTTTTGGTGAGGTTGGAAAAGGTAAACCTGCCACTAAGAGATCCATTGCCAGGTGGATTGTCTCTTGTATCCAATTTTATCAAAAACTGGGAAAGGTTCCCCTTCAGGCCTGAGGGCTCACTCTACCAGAGGTACAGCTGCGTCTATGGCTGCTGCCAGGACATCCTATTTGAGATATGTCAAGTAGCTACCTGGAAAGCGGTACACACTTTCACCAAGCATTACTCCTTGGATATCCAGGCCAGGAGGATGCTAGATTTAACACAACCGTGCTTCAGAGTCTATTCCTAAGTGAGTTCTGTCTCTCCTCCATGGAGGTACTGCTGTGTATTCTGCAATTGTCATAATATAGCAAGACTTCATGTTGTTTGAAGAAAAATTACTCACCTTAGTAATGTTTCTTCTAATGATCTTACTATATTATGACCTCCCAGCCTGCCCCTCTCAGAACTTCTACTTGGGTATGGGGTGGATGGTCAATCTTGAGCATCGGTTATGCCCATTATATGTTTTTCACCCCTTTTGGGGTTTTGGGGTGTGGTGTTTTATTCTACCTTATTTTATTATTTTCTGGTTCCCTGACTTGAGTCTTTGTTGGGACCAGGAATATGTGTTAATATTTAGGTAGCCAGTTGGCTAGTGTAAGTTACAGCTTCCACACAGAACCTTAGTGAGTTTTTGCTCATAAAGATCTGACAGTTTCAGTTTGAAATTATCCAGACAGAGCTTCTCTAACCGAGCTCGCGCTCTAAACTCCATTCTTAGAATGGTAGTTAACTCTTTCACCTCCGAAGCAGTTCTAATGGTGGGACAAACTGCAATTGTCATAATATAGCAAGACTCCATTAGAAGAAACAACATTACTAAGGTGAGTAATTTTTTCTTTCAGACCCTCTTCCTTTGAGAGACTGGTCCTCCGAGCAGTAGAAGTTATTTTATGGTGATTCGGAACACAAGTTCCTACTTTCTTTTCTTGGTTCTGGGATAACAGGTGGCATGTGCCCATTTCTCTACCTTGAAAGGTTAAAAAAGTACCTGTTCAGGGAGGAGGTCACTACAACCTCGGTATTCAAGCCTTCACTTCCTGGACGTTTGGCTCCGAGCCAGCCCTTCCGAGCTAGAGTCTCAGGAAGCAGTTGCCACAGCTTCTCAGTCGCTTACTTTCTGGAGGGGTTTTCTGATTCAGGGAAGTGCCAGATTCACCTTCCCAGCAGCTCCTTTTCATAGGAGCCCTCCTGGATATCTCCAGGATGAGGGTTCTTCCTTCCGGAGAATGGAAGAAACAATATCTTTAGATGTCTGGTTACTTCACGGAAAGCGACTCTGTCAGGGCCCTTTTCGATGCAGCGGATGCTGGGACGTATGCCTTCGTCTGCAACAAATAGTGATATCCAACCATGCATCCCTAATCCTCCACATAAATTACAGAACCTCGGACAAAATTACTTGTATGGTAGATGCAGTTGGCCTAGCTTCTGCTAGGCCTAGCTGTACCCTCTAAATCCCAGATCACCATCACCACAGTTGCACTCCTGATCGGTTGGGGAACTCACTGTCAAGACCTCCACACTGGGGTATGAAGCCAGGAGGAGCAGCATCATCTTCTTGTAAATTTCTTAGCGATGAGAGCTATCTTTTATGCTTTCCAAGTCCTGAATTAGGCCCTCTGCCACAAAGTGATCCCAATTCTGATGGATGACAAAATTGTGATGTTTTCCTCAAGAAGCAGGGTGAAACACTCTCCTACCCTCTGTGCAGGAAGGCCATGGGGAGGTGAGAGTGGTGCCTTGAGCACATTGCACCAGTTCAGTCATTGTGCAGTCGCTATTCAATGAGCGGGGCAGTCCGGACCTGGTACTTTATTCGTTCCCTCTCAATGCAAATATGCCTCTATCCTGCTTCTGAAATCCAGACCCTGGTGTTTTCTGTCAGGATATATTCACTGCAGTAGACAAGATGCTCCTGTACACTTTCCTTCTCATCTTTTAGTTCAGAGGATGCTGCTGAAGGTGTAGGCAAACTGGGATAGGATGTTTCTCATAATCCTAGACTAGCTTTGGCAGATATAATTTGCATAGAGAAAGTCTGTGAGAAGTTGCGCTGAGGCAACTCCCTCCACGAGCAGACCCTTGGACTAGAGGGACTTCAGTACGTGCTTCTTGCGCTCCCTTTATCTCCATGCCGGGCTCCTGAGAAGAAAGTGGGCAAGTTTGAGGTTTCCAGACAATCGTAGAGATCTTCTTAGTCATGCATAGACCATCCACCAGGAGGACTTGCGCGGCTAAGTGGCTTTACCTCACCGTCTGGTGTGCAGAGTTCCATCTTGACCCTCTTTTGGTTGCCCACCAAGTAAAATTGTGGGGTGCCTCATGGATCTGTCGAATGCAGGTCTGCATTTCTAACCCCAGTAATGCTCAGGATGTTCATAACTTTATGCAGTAAGCCTGGAGGGTTGGACTGCCCGGAGAGATGGAACACATGCAAATGAATAGAACTCTTTATACGTGAGCATCTTTCAAATACTGCCTCCACCAACTGTGGTGTTCTAACCTCTTCAGATTTTTCTCTCCGCTTGAAAGTCTGGTCTCTCGGAGTGGTCATCTTACTCTTTCGCGTGAAAGAAGATTCAAAACCTTAAATGTAAGTATTTTCTATTTTTTATTTCCTCTACTGATTGTTGGTGTAAATCTTGTTTGTTGCTTAAATTATATATTTTTTCCGGCGCCTCGCAATTCGGCATAATCGTGGGGGAACTGGGTTTGTTTTAAGTTATCGGGGTTCTCTGATTAAAGAGCCTTGTTTTTGTCTATTAGTTTAGTTTTATAGTCTATTTTATTGTTTTTGTAACCGCCTTTCGTCTGTTACAGAACTGCTGATCTGGTTCACCTGTCATCTCCTGGGTTTGTTTCCTATCTGTTCCGGAACTGACTGCAAAAAAATAAGTAACTTTTAAATAACTGCACTTCATTCTTTTACTTAGCGGTTAGTGTTTCTTCTCGTTTTTAGACATTACCATGTCAGAGAAACTCAAAAAGAGAACTGGAGAACCTGGTTTCAAGAATTGTTTAAAATGTGGAGATGTATTTGCTAAAGCAGACAAGCACACCTTATGTGTGGCTTATCTGGGATTCGAACATCTGGATCAGAATTATGAAGTCTGTAAAACCTTCCCGTCAAAAAAATGTGGAAAAACGCCTTGAAAGGCTAAACAAAAAATTTCCTAGGGGTCCCTCCGGCTCTGACCAGCTAACACCCCAATCTGCTGTGGCTGAACCCACAAGTTTGCTTACCCCTGCCCCTGATCTGGGCGAAAAAGGGTCAAAAAGAGGGAAAGAACCGGCTGACTCCCTGGTTCTCTCAAACAAGCTCAAAAAAAAAAAAAATCGCAGAATTCTCCCCACTAAACCAGGGACTTCTGCTCGGATGCCTGCTATGCCTTGTGCTCAAGAGATAGACCAGGCTTTTAAAATTATCCAGGCACTGCAAAACATTGTTCCCCAGCAGCCTGACCCTACCCAGGGTCCCCAGGCCAGCAGTGGTGGCCCTCTTTACAGGAGGAGCAATATTATGAAGAGGATGGTGACCCAATTCCTCCAGAGGTATCTCCTGAGCAAGATTTTGGTTCTCCTCCCAGGGTGTCTGAGGATTACTCCTCACGTTTTACATTTGTAAGGAGAATGGCAGATGCTCTGGATATTGCTACCACAGAGCAGATTGAGGATTAGGAGGAAACTGAATATTTAAATATGATGGGTTTGACACCTACAAAAGCCCTCCTCTTGCCAGTATACACATTTTTCAAAAGACACCCTAAAACTTCTACAGACCCTTAATTCTGTTCCTCCTATTGATAGGAGAATAGATAAAACGTATCAGTTGGACAGGATGGGAGCTGATTTCCTTTTCTCCCATCCTGCCCATCAAGGGGTTATATAGCAGGCAGCCTGCGACAAAGCCAGAGTCCCCCTGTCCTCCCACCCTCCGGACAAGGGCTCCAGAAAAATGGATAGCATTGCCAAAAAAGGCTACTTATCAGCCTCTTTGGCCATGAGACAGGCTACATTTCAAGCTTATGCTGCCCAGTATCAAAAATCCCTGTGGCAATCTGTACTGGACATGTCCACGAAAGTCCCCTCACTGTTGTCTGAAGACCTGGCTGAAACTGCCAGGTTTGGGCTGGAAGCGGCTAAGTACCAGTTCCAGATGGCTGCTGATTCTAATGACACAGCAGCCCAATGGATGGCTAACACCGTGGCACAGCGAAGGTTTGCTTGGCTCAGGGCCACTAACCTTACTCTGGATACTCGGTCCAAGGCACTGGATTTTCCTTTAGAGGGAAACTCTCTCTTTGGGGAATCCATGGTTGCATACATGAAAAAAGTGGATGAGTATAAGGCAACCTATAGTAGCAACTCTGAAGAGTGTGCTTTTTCCATCCACAAGGCCCTATTTGGGGGCAGAGGAAGGTCTTTTATGACCAGATCCCTTTTCCAGCCAGTAGCCGTGCCCCAGTACCAGCAGTATCCACAACATGGATACTCGAGGGGTAGAAGGAGGCTCTAGGAGGTTCTGTCAGACCCAACCTCAACCCCAACCAAAGCACAACCCCTGAGGCTCAGGCCGTCTCCTCCCTCCCTCCCTGTTGGAGGCAGACTGTCCCACTTCCTCCAGGCTTGGCTAAGCATCACCACAGACACGTGGGTGCTGGAGGTAGTGGGTCAGGGTCTGTCTCTGGATTTCAAATCTTTTCCTCCACAAAAGACCAGGGTTTACTGCTCACCTCCTCTAGCAGAGAGAACACTACTAGAAGCAGAGGTTCAGAATTTGTTACATCTCAGAGCAGTGGAATTAGTCCCTGCCACCCTGAGAGGAAAGGGTTTTTACCCCCAAATACTTCCTAACAAAGAAAAGTGGGGAGTGGCGGCCAATATTGGATCTCAGAGCTTTGAACAAACATCTAAAAAAAAAAAAGTTCAGAATGGTAACTTTGGCTTGAATATTGCCAACAATTCAAAAAGAGGACTGGCTGGCATCACTGGACTTTAAAGACTCCCATTTCCACATCCCCATAAAGGAATCTTACAGAAAATATCTCCAATTCATAGACTTTGACGGCAGATAAGGACCGCTAGGCCCATCTAGTCTGCCTACTTCCCTACCTACAGGATAGGCCGCAGATCCTAGTTAACCAACAGCCTATTTCTTCCTACCCCCCCACAAGAATTGCCTTATGTCTGTCCCATGCATTCTTGAATTCTCCCACAGTTTTAGACCCCACAACCTCCTCAGGAAGGCTGTTCCATGCATCCACTACCCTCTCTGTGAAATACTTCACATTGCCCCTGAACCGCCCTCCTAATCTTTAAATTGTGTCCCCTTGTTCTTGCAAGTCTCTCTTTCTGAAAGATGCTACCCTCTTGGACTTTGTTGATTCCACTGAGGTACTTAAAAGTTTCTATCATGTCCCCCCTTTCCCTTCTTTCCTCAAGGGTATACATATTAAGCTCCTTTAGTCTCTCTTCATACGGCTTCTCTTGCAGACCCTGCACCATTTTAGTTGCCCTCCTCTGGACTACCTCTATCCTGTCTGTCTTTGCGGAGATGGGGTCTCCAGAACTGGACACAGTACTCCAGATGGGGTCTCACCAACTGTCTGTACAGAGGGATAACAACTTCCTGTTTTCTGCTGATGATGCCTCTCCCCTGTACATCCCAGTATACCTATTGCCTTCTCACATTGCTTACTAACCTTAAGGTCATCTGATATGATTACCCCCAGGTCCCTTTCCTTTTTTGTTGTTGTTACTACCTCCCCACCCATTGTGTATTCTTCTCCTGGGTTCTTGTATCCCAGGTGCATTATTTTGCACTTCTTTGCATTGAATCCTAGCTGCCATACTTCTGACCATTCCTCCAACCTTGCCAAGTCCCTTTTCATCCTTTCCGCCTCCCTGTGTATCAACCCTGTTGCAGATCTTTGTGTCATCTGCAAAAAGGCATACTTTTCCTTCCAGTCCCTCTGCAATGTCACTGAAGACATTAAAAAGGACTGGACCCAATACTGAACCCTGTGGTACCCCACTGGTAACCCCCCTTTCTTCAGAGTGGACTCCATTTACAATTACCTTCTGTGTCCTGTTGTCCAGCCAATGTTTTACCCAGGCTACCACCCTGGGTCCCACTCCCAGGCTGGTTAATTTGACTATTAATCTTTTGTGTGGGACTGTGTCCGATGCCTTGCTAAAGTCTAGGTAGGCCATGTCCACAGCCCCTCCCTGGTCTACTACTTTGGTCACCCAGTCAAAGAAATCTATTAGATTCGTCTGACATGACCTTCCTGCTGTGAACCCATGCTGCCTTGGGTCCTGTGCTCCACTGGCCTCTAGGTACTCAATTATTCTTTCCTTCAGAAGTGACTCCATCACTTTCCCTACCACAGAGGTCAGACTGACAGGTCTGTAGTTTCCTGCCTCTGTCTTGGACCCACTTTTGTGAAAGGGAATCACATCCGCCTTCCTCCAGTCCACGGGTACCACACCATCCTCCCATGATTTATTAAAAAGAGTAGCCTGTGGTTTCCCTAGTTCCTCCCTTAATTCTTTTAGAATTCTGGGGTGAATTCCATCAGGACCCATTGCTTTGTCCACCTTCAGTTTTAGGAGTTCTTGCAGAACCCTTTCTTCTGTGAAAGGACTGGGATCGAACCCCCAATCAAGAGTGCTTCTGTTAATTGGATTAGGCACTTCCCCCTCCTCTTTTGTGAATACTGAGCAGAAATATTCGTTCAGTATTCCTGCTTTTTCACTGTCCCCCTCTGCCCATCCACCGTTCATTCTATTCAGCCTCACTATCCCTCCCTTTGTCTTTCTACGCTCGCTGATGTACCTATAAAAGGTTTCATCCCCCTTTCTAACTGAGTTGGTTATCTTTTCCTCAGTTTGGGCCTTTGCTATTCTGACTTCCCTCCCTGCTTCCTTCTGCCTTAACTGGTACAGCTCTCTGTCCTGCTCCTTCTGTGTTTCCTTATACTTCCGGAATGCTATCTTTTCTTCCTGACTTTCACAGCCACCTCTTTTGAGAACCATAGTGGCTTTTTCTTTCGTTTTGATTTGTTTATTTGCTTCACACAAAGGCTTGTTGCCTCTGTGATGGCAGTTTTGATAATTCCCCATTGTTGCTCCACTCCACCTTCTAGCCTGTTTGCTAGTGCTTTTCTGAGGCACTCTCCCGTCTTGCCAAAGTCAGCCCTCCTAAAGTCCAGTACCCTCACTTTTGTATGGCTTGACTCTGTAGCTGAGTTTAACGTGAACCACACTATTTGATGGTCACTTGTCCCCAGATGGCAACCCACTTCTAGATCTGAGATCCTCTCACTGCCCCTGTTTGAGAGTACGAGGTCTAAGATTGCTCCCTCACGAGTGGGTTCCGAAACTAGCTGTCTAATGCCTGCCACCTGTAGGGCATCAAGAATGGCCCTGCTCTTGGATGTGGCTGCAGCAAATGTACCCCAGTTAACATCTGGCATATTCAGGTCTCCCATCAACAGTATCTCCCCTTTCTCTGCCATTCTAAGAATGCCTTCTATCATATCCTTGTCCATTCCTTCCCCCTGACATGGGGGTCTGTACACAACCCCTGTGCGGGATTGTGGTGCCTTTCCAGTCTCCAAGGTGACCCACAGTGCCTCCTCTCTCCCTGTTTACTCTCTTGTTCAGTTGCTTTTATCCCTTCCTTTACATAGAGAGCTACTCCTCCCCCTCTTCTCCCCTGCCTGTCTCTCCTGTAGGTTATGTACCCTGGTATGTTAACATCCCAGTCATGGTTCTCTGTGTACCATGTTTCTGTGACTGCTACGATATCCAGGCATCCCTCTTCCATTAAGACTCCCTTCAGGCCACTATCAGTTTTCAACTCTTCCTTTCAGTCTCTCCTCAGCACCAAGGGTATTCATAAGGTGTCTAGTTGCTGTAGTGGCATATCTAAGAAGACAGGAAGTGACTGTATTCCCTTACCTAGATGATTGGCTGGTGGTGGGAAACTCGCCAAACCAAGTAAGGAACTTCCTAAAAATCATCCAAGTCCTCTTAGATTGACTGGGTTTCATAATAAACCAAAATAAATCTGTTCTAACCCTCTCCTCAAACTTTGCAGTTTATAGGGGCAGAAATCAACACACTTCAGGGCAGGGCCTTTTTACCCTTAGACAGGGTGCAAGGTCTTCAGTCAATAGCAAACTCCTTCATCCTGAACAGGTCAAAAACTGCAAGACAATTTCTGCAGCTACTAGGCCATATGGTTGCATCCACAGCCACAGTTCAAGGATCCAGATTCCATATGCGAGACATCCAGTTTCACCTCTGGGCTCACTGGAGTCAGAAAAAATACCCCTTTTCAAAGCTCATACCAGTGACAAGGCCACTATTAAGGGCACTCTTGTGGTGGAAACAGGAATCCAATTTAAGGCAGGGAGTACCTTTCCAGAGAGAGAAACCCCTCTCTGGTACTCAAAACAGATGCATCCCTGTTGGGCTGGGGCGTGCACTTAGGAAAGCACACGACTCTGAGAATCTGGTCAGCAGCAGAGTCCCTTCAGCACATAAATTTACTGGCGCTAAGAGCAGTATTACTAGCCCGAAAGGCTTTTTCTTCACTGATAATGGGCAGGGTGATTCAGATCAGAACAGACATTACCACCACAATGTAGTACATAAACAGGGAAGCACCAGGTCAGGCCTCCTATGCAGAGTCCATGAAGATTTGGACACTGGCGTACACTCTGAAGGTCTCTTTACAAGCAGTTCACTTGCCCGGAAAGGACAGTACTTTAGCAGATGCACTAAGCCTTTTCAACCAGGCCCATCACGAATGGACTCTGAACAAGCAGGTGGTACATGTTATTTTCAGAAGGTGGGGCACTCCAGATATAGACTTGTTCGCACCACAACCACCAGCTACCTCAATATTGCTCCAGACCACCGGCACAGGGCACAGTTCTTGTGGATGCCCTGGTTCTGGATTAGGCAGGCAGGCACCTGTATGCTTTTCCCCCCTTTCCCCCTGGTTTTCAGGATGTTACTGAAGCTAAAATCCTATCAGCATCTCTGATCTTGATGGCTCTGGATTGGCCCAGGCAGCCATGGTACTATCTTCTGCTCTTCATGTCTGTCAGCAAACCGATACAATTGCCCCTCAGACACAGTCTCCTAACTTCCAGTCAGGGAACATTGTTGTACCCGAATCTCAAAGCATGGCTCTTGAGGAATTAGAGTATGCAAATAGAAATCTTTCAGAATCTGTCCTAAATATTTTAAAGGGTTATAGAAAACCCTCCACACAGAAGACTTTTTTTCTTCCAAATGGAAGAGATTTTCTCTGTTCCAGCATGAACCTTATGCCACAAAAGGCTGGAGTTTCAGTTGTCCTGGACTATCTCACTCATTTGCACTCACAAGGTTTGCAACCCAGTTCCCTTAAGGTTCCTTTAGCAGCGGTATCTGCCTACCTTTCTGTGGGGACCAAGGTGTTAGTAGCATCTGATAAACCTTTCAAAACATTTTTTTAAAGGACTGATGCATTTACACCCACCTCACAGGGTACTAGTGCCTGCTTGGGATTTGAATGTGTGTATAGCCAAGCTCATGGGCCCTCCCTTTGAGCCCATGGCTACTGCCCACTTACAGAACAGTCTTCCTAGTGACTATTACTTCTGCAAGGAGAATTAGCGAGCTCCAAGCTCTCTGCATTGACCAAGATTATATCTCATTTCACTGAGATAAGGTAGTCCTCAGAACTAACAGTTTCTCCCTAAAGTGGTTTCTTTTTCACAGACCATACCAATTCTGTTGAAAGAAGATTACACAGTATGGATGTGAAAAGGGCTATCTGCTATTACATGACAGCCACTAAAGACCATTGGAAAAATGGAAAACAACTTTTCCTTACATATGGGGACGTAGGAAAAGGTAAACCAGCCTCAAAGATCCATCTTTCGGTGGATAGTCCAGTGTATTCAGTTCTGCTACACTAAGGCAGGTAAAGAGCCCCCAACCGGATTGAGGGCGTATTCTACTAGAGGAACTGCTGCTACCCTTGCAGCTGCCAGGAAGGTTCCCTTGGTGGACATTTGCAAAGCAGCTACCTGGAAAACAGTACACACCTTTACAAAACACTATAACCTGGATATTTTATCCAGGAGTGATGCTAGGTTTGGCACAGCAGTCCTGCAGAGTCTGTTTCCAAAATAAGTTCTGTGCCCACTTCCAGTGGTACTGCTTGGTAGTCTGCATAAAGTTATGAATATCCTGAGCATTACTGGGGTTAGAAGAAACTATGACTTACCATAGTAATCTTATTTCTTCCCAGTGATGCTCAGGTATTCATAACTTCCTTCCTTCCTCCCCTTCCAGAACTTTAGCCTCTCCACTCCACATGCTGGTGCCACCAAGCCATATTCATTTTGTTGCATTTCTCTGTTTTAATCATTAAACTGGAGTTTTTCATGTTCTTCTTTTGGAGTTTTACTTGATGTGGTTTTTTGTCAAGAGTTCTCCTCCCTTTGGAGTTTTTTTTCTAAATTCTATGCTTTAATTAGGGGACACCCCTCTTTCTATAGAATATTACTTGCATTCGTTCCTAATGCCAGACTTCCAGGCTTGTCACAAATCTGAAAAGGCAGAACACCACAGTTGTTAGAGACAGTATTTGAAAGATGCTCACATGCAAAGAATTCTACTAATTTGCATGTGTTCCATCTCTCCGGGCAGTCCAACCTTCCAGGCTTACTGCATAAAGTTATGAATACCTGAGCATCACTGGGAAGAAATAAGATTACTATAAGTAATTCTTCTTAGCAGAGAATGTTCACCTCCCCGTGTTTTTAGACTGTCTTGAGCCAGTAGACATGTCACTGGCTCTGTTATCGTTAGTCAGGTTTTTGTTTCTCCCTACTTACTTCATTAACCCCAGAAGGAAGGAGAATGCTCCCTTTATCTCTTTGAATGTTGAGGGTTCCACGATTCTACATTGACAGAATGAAGAGAGAGATGCATCCCAGCAACTATTATATCTTTCCCAGTTCCTTGGCTGGATCAGCCTGTTGCTATGAGATGCATTTCTGCTTGGTTAGTAGCATGTCTTAGACACTACTAATCCATAGCATAGCTCAAGTTGGAAGGCCGGGTTCTCACCACTCTACTGGAGTGGTTGCGGCTTTCCTGGCAGAGATTCATAATGTACCTGTTGCAGAAATATACAAGTCTGCAAGCTGGAGCTCATTACATACCATTATAAAGCACTATGTTCTGGATGTCCATGCCTAACAGTTAACTTTCTTCGGCAAGGCAGTTCTTATAGACTTCTGTCCTGAGTGAACTCTGTCTCGTACCACACCCTACCGGAGTGATTTTTAGCTCTGTACTCTCCTATTAGTGTGAATGAGTTGAGACTTCTAGTCCAGGAAGATATGGAAATTACGTACTTACTGTAATTCTAGGTCTTATTGGAAAAAGTCTCTACCACTCCTTCACATGCCCACCTACCATCCCCTGAGCTCACTCATTTCTGTTTTGGCCTTGACTTCCTTGTTGTCCAGGCTGTGAAGACATTGTTGAATTAACTCTTCTTACATGGGTCATCCGGGTCTTCATATACCCAGAAGTTAGGGTTAGGTTTTCTTTCATTAGTTTACGGTGCATCTCCTTGGTTGAAAAGGTACTGAGGTGGTCGGAGGGTCGACACCGAGATAGCCTATACAGCATGAGCTAGTCTCGTGGCACTGGCCCTCCTGAAGATTTTTGGCTCCTGCGGGGTCCTAGCACTTCCAGCGTAGTCCCATGAGTGGTGGAGACTTCGTCCAAAAAGATCAAGCATTATTTTAAGTATGTAACTTCCATTTCTTTTTTAAATGTACTTTTTTGCCTGACTAAGTTGCAGTTTTATTACTACCCACAAAAGAAAGTATAGTAGGTAAGATGAAATATCTTTATACCAGTGCTAAATACACTGACTCAATATGGCTGTACTGATAATTGCCTAACGACCTTTAATTGTTTTCTATACAGAAAAAAAGCATCTGATCCAAACAGATTTGCTAACAGAGGTGGAGCTTTATTAAAGGAAGAGAAGGAGCGATCCAGAGTACAGAAGATCTTGCCCAAAGTAAGATTTAACAGACAGGTATCCTGCTATTTATTTAGTTTTTGATGACCAGGTAGGTGCGCTAGCCATAGCAATGACTATTTTCAGGTACGACCCAGGAGGGTACAAAACAGAAACAATCAGATTACAGGTTAAACTATATGAAATTACAATACACAATCATAGGAATACAAAACAGGGCAGAGTTAAATAACAAGCTTAGTAAAAATATGTTAACAGAGAAGAATAAAATAAGAATAAAGAGAGAAGTAAAAATTACAAGAAAGCAAAATGACAATTTGGTCTTAAGTGCTAACATTACCATAGAATCCAGGAAGATTAAAACGGGGTGACCGACATTATGGTAGTCGGTATAGGATAAGGCGGGAGAAGTAAAGTTGAAATGGAGAATTAGGAATTGAAAAAGGAGTGTTGCATAAGATAGGAGGATGGGGACTTGGTGAGGCATAAAAGTCCCTAGGAATAAAAGTTAATAAACAGGTAAGAAAAAGCTATACTATGCGCGGGTCAGTAAACTAAGAAGCGGTATAAGTACAGGAAAACCTAGGGAAGGAGACGAAAGCTAGGGTGGTATGAAACTGGAGCAATGGCAGGAGTCAACAAGATAGTGTAGAAGCAGTTTTGTTTAAAGGAGGCATGGGATGATGAGCGAGTACGGAGGGGGGGGGAGTTCCAGGAAAAGGGGGGGCACAACATGCAAAAGCACTAGCACTTTTGGACGTTCTGTGGCTAGGGATGTGGACTGGGGCATTATCAGCCAAGCAAAGACCATAGCTGGATATGTGGTTTAGGTATAGTCCTGCCAGTGGCTTGGGAATTTGGAATCTGATAACGTGATCAATGAGTGATCCATAAGCATAAGATCTAGATGCAGAAGGGGAAAGCCAACCATGATCTGAGTAGAGGAGGCAATGGTTCTTCAGGTGAGGAGAGGAGGAGCATGCATAGCAGCAGATATTATAGGTAACATCCCACTTTTGGAGACTTGATTTACTGGCAGAGGCATAGGTTGCAACGCCATAGATACCACAAGCAATGGCGAGCCTAGCGGATGGAGTGAGCACTTAGCTAATCCAGTAGGCAATGCAGAGTTTCATGTTTACCAATTTGCGAGTCTGTTAATATGAAGATCGAAATTGAGAGTATGGTCAAGGGTGATATCGAGATATTTAAATGAGTTAACTGCCCCTACAGATGTGCCATTAGCAGAAGAGACATTGAGTTTAGTTTGGTAGAGTTCGAGTTTGGTATGGGAACCAAATAGCATGGTTCGAGTCTTTTCTTCATTCAGGATGAGCTTATTAGTCAGCATCCATTGCTGAATGACTTGGAGGTCATGGGAGAGTTGAGTGCTGATGTCAAGCTATATCCTTTGCACTGGTGTACAGAACAGTAGCTGCATAAAGTAGGTAGTCTGTGCGAGCAAGGTTGGAGGTCATACTGTTAATACAGTATAGATAAGAGCAGGGCACCTAAGATGTACCCTTGCAGCACTCCATTATTAATGGAAGCTTTGTGTGATAAAGTTGAGTTAAATTTTATTGTCAGTCTGGTCAGCTAAGTAGCTGCTGAACCACCTGACATTTGGTGAAAAGCCTGTAGCACTGCAAGTAGTACTAGTGTTCATAATTATTTTATTTATTTAGTTCTTACTTAGTGGTTAAGGTGCACTAGACAAGCAGTTGCCTATTTTCAGGCACGACCCGGGAGAAGTACATGTATAACATTCGAAATACAATCCAAGTCAACAGATTTAAAGTTTTCAAACATACAGTAAACAGAGGCAGGTCAAACATTTAAAATATGATTCATAGCAGTAAGGATCTAGATTTACATAGGTTAAGCAATGTGGCTGGTCAAGACAGTACAAAGCAAGATACAGTTGCTCATCTATAACATTACACAGTGCTGTAAGTCCACAGTAATAGTGCCTAGGTACAGGAACAAGCATATGATTGTAGGAGGTGGGTTCAGAGCGGTTTTCCGATGGGTAACGGCAATAGTGCATTGTCTGTTGGGTGGGACCTGGTTCCTTAGTTTTGGGGCGATATAGCAAAGCCTTTTGATCCGAATTTGGTTTTAACCCTAGTAGTGGAGAGCAGATGTAGGTCTGGAGACCTGAGGAGGTACAGTTTTATGTGGGACCAGGTGAGAGGAAAGGGATATACGGGATGTGGTTAAGTACACTATAAATGATATTCCCAAGGGAGAAATCTCGCTGACAAGCAGGGAGCAGCCATCCTAGCTTAGAGTGTAAGGTACAGTGGTGGACAAGTTGACTGCTAGATAGCGCAGACAGACAGATGTTATATGCCATGTCCCATTTGTGAAAGTTGTGGCTGGAGGTGTTTGAGAGGACGGGAAAGCCATAGGAGAGTTTGGGTAGAATACTCTTGGCCACTGGCAATGCAGGCAGAGGGGGTGAGATTCCGACTAGCTCAGTAAGCTAATCTTACATCAACTTCCTTACAAATATTGGTCAGATGGAGAGAGAAATCCAGGGAAGGGTCCAGGGTGATATCTAGGTATTTAACTGAAAGGATGGTGTCTGGGGGGTGCCATTTGTGCTAATCACATGCAATGGCACCTGGGTGTTTAGGAAAACTGGTACCAAATAACATGGCCAGGGATTTGGTTGTGTTCGTTGGTAATTTGTTCAACTGGAGCCAAGACTTGGACACTCTATTTTCTATTGAGGTCAGTAGAGTTATTGGCAGTCATGTAGAAGACTAGATCTGCATGCATGAGGGGAGTACAGTTGGTCAAGCAGCGATGGACCATGTTGGTATGGAGGGAGAATTGTGGTCCCGATATGGAGCTCTGAGGGACACAAATATTGTCGGAGGGAGGGCAGGGAATGATGGGCCAAAGCGTACAGACTGTCTACTAGTCAGGTAGATCTTCAGTGGTGTCTCAGTCATCAGGTTACACCGTAGCAACCTTCGCTGTCAGTGAAGCAGGATCCCCATGGAAGATTTTCAGGGCTGTCCATGCAGTTGCAGTCACTGATGTCAGCAACAATAAATAGGTGTAGGCAGCCCGGTTCCCTCCTCCTTCCTTGCTTGTACAGTCTCCGCGGAGGCTTTGTCATAGTGTTGACACCTTTTTTGGCCTACGGCGTTTTTCCCTACCTTTTGCCTAAAACTCTTTTCAAGAGATTTTTCCTTTTTGTTTGTCGAAAGTTAATCCTTCATCTCCTCTTTTCCATCGCTGCTGCTGCAGAAAGAAGATTGCTTCTACAGACGAGCCCTCTGTCTGCTCTCTTGGGCCTGACCATGATATCTGACTGTGAGAGCTCACAGAAGTTTAACCAAACAACCCTCAGGTAATGCAGAAAGGCTCAAATTCTTGATGCAGCAGCAGCAATGCTGGGCAAGGGTCCTCTGGGCCACGGCCGCTCAGTTGCCAACCAGATCTTTGAGCTCCCTGACCTGTAAGGCCCAAGACAAGTCCTCGGAGGTGGGGGGGTCATTAAAAAGACCGAGATCATGACCACTTTCCCCATTGGCTTAACCTTATTCTGGGGGCTGTTTGTTTGCTGCGGCGGCTCCGATGAAGAGGCCAGCTGTCCAGGTCTGTTTGCCTACCAGACCCATACCAACAGCTCCTCTGCTCTACTCCCAAGGCGCCCAGGTCATCTGCCCCTCCGTCACTGACAACGGGCTCATTGTCTAGGACCGCCCTGTCGAAGCCTGCCACTTCTCCTTTCAGGACTACTGGCTCCCAGGACACAGCCAGAGGGTCATCTGTCCCTGTGCTGCCGAACCCCCTCCGTCAGCATCCATTGTCCTGAACAAAGTAGTGGTCAGGCTGACAAATTTACTAATTCAGCAGCTGGGTGCCTTAAACAGGCCCACTTGGTTGAACCCCGGGGGGAGACCGCCACCCCCCCCGGTGGGTCCCTGCTGGTGAAACTGCTGCCAGACCCAGATGAAGAGGTCGATGAGTATCACCCTGCTCTCATCCTCCCTCATGATGTAGAGGATGAAGAGTAAGAGATGCTGATTTTCAGATAAGAGCACTGCCTCTTTGGTTAGTGAGGACTCTGTGAAACACACTCCAAGATCTCCTCCTGAGGATGCAACATTCTTTAAAGTGATTACGCAGTTGTCTGCCACTATGGGCTTAGAGACTGAGGAAGAGGATGTCACCAGAAAAGACCTGGTGGACTTATGGAAATCCCAGAATCTGCCCCAAAGATAATTCCTCCACTGCTTATAGCATTAAAAAAAATGCCACCACTGCAGCCTGGCACAGGCCAGACATGTGGCCAACTATGTCACGCAGGACAGACCAGCTTTATAATGCCCTTTAGGGTCTTCCCAGTTTTGCTGCCCATTCTGAAACTGGCTCCGTGGTCAAGGCAGCGCATTATGAATTTAAAGTGCCCAAACACCTGATCTCCCTTCTCTCCCTCCCCCCCCCGACAAGGAATCTTGTAGGATTGACCTCTGTAGGGAAAAAGGGTATATGCCTCCTCCACCTTGGGTCTGAGGATTGCTAATCATCTGTCACACTTGATTAAATACCAAAATGCCAACTGGAGAAAGGGCAACATAGCTGCTCAGGCCCTCCCTGATGGCTCTGAGAAGCAGGAGCTGCTTCAGTTCTTCGAAACTGCTGAGGATGTTGGCGAACACCTCCTCAGGGCTCTGTACGACATGACTGATGCAGTTACCAGGGCAGCTGCCACTGGCATATTCCTTCGTAAGCACTCCTGGCATAGTTGTCTGAATTTGCAACTGATGAGCCTGCCCGTTGGTGCAGCAGTTGGATTTCCACTCGCGACGCTGGTGACCTGGGTTCGGGGCGGACTCTGGTAACTGGAGGGCCGGCCGGGGGAGAAGGGTTGAGTGTGCCAGGGACTGCTCTCCTTCTCCGGTGGCAAGATCTGTGGCTTGTCTGACCCTAGGTGGAGGCCCGAGGTACAGCTGGCTGGTAGTGTAATCTAAACACTCTTGGTGTATAGTATAAATAATACAGGTTCTTGTGTCTCTGAGTCTGCCAAGAAACATTCGTAAACAAGCAAAGAGTACTAATAAAGTTTATTATACTACTTATGCCAAGCATGTGACAAGGAAGATGTGTTTCTCACAACTAGCCTGAAGAATGTACATAATCTCCAGGATTGTAGATTTTAGGTTCTCTAAGGTCTTGTCTCTCTTCCCGTCCTCCAGCTCTCTGCCAGGGTACTAATTCTTCTAGAACTGAACTAGTAGTGTCCAGAGGAGCTGCAGTGGGTTGCGAACAGCTAGATACTACAGAAAACAGCATAGCAATAGAGATTACAACATAGTTAGATAGGGGAAACAATATGTATTGGTTGTAAGTCATTCTCTATTGGATAATGACTTGGGAGACAGCATTACTAATGAGTATCATATGAGACAATATACTTCCATTTGCATTATAGCTTGGACAAAAGAAATGCTGACAGCTTCATACTACATGTGGCATTTATTTTGCTTACATACAGTATGAAACAGACATAACAAAGGCTTTCTCTCTGTCCGCTTGCTTAGACAGAGAACTGCTGACTGGTCCCTATTACATATCTGCCTGAGTGTAAAACACACACTACATATAATTGTATGAGAATATAAGTATACAATAATCACTGATGGTACCTGAGTCATATCAGTAATTGGATAGATTATATATGGAATATATATGAAAAACATAATCTTGATAAATGTATTATAGTGAGGTATAATGAACCATGCATGACAAATTACTATATATTGGCAGCAATGCGCGTTCCTAGCACTCATGATTGTATGATGTTAGTGCAAAATAGCAGTATTATAGTACAGTAGACCAGGAATACAGTGTGTGTGTGTGTGTGTGTGTGTGTGTGTGTGTGTGTGTGTGTGTGATGATAGGGGGCATAACCTAGGCGTAACAATCCCTTCTTTGTTGCTCTAATTGCAAAAGTGGCATCGCAACATAACGATGGAGGTAGGCACCATTCGTCTATAGGCCCAAGGCACGAACCTGATAGAGGAATATTAACTGGTCACACAGGTATTTCAGGGTTTTCCTTAAACAACAAAATGTAATTATAAGAGAAAATGTTAGTAAGCCTTGTATTCCCAAGGATGGTGTCTGCTCTATCAGTTCTCTGTTTATCCCTAGCAAATAGCAATCCTGCCCTTAACACAGGCACTGCTAAACCACTGTACGCTAGAAGGAGTAACAAAAGAATGTTTAGCAGGCTAAGACACCACCTTAAAAAACTACTACTGCTTCTCCTACTCTGTTCGGGAAATGTTGAATTAAACCCAGGTCCACCTATTTCTCTGGACGCCCCTGCGGATCTGCCTCAATATAAAGGGATTAGCTTTCTCCATATCAATGTCTGTAGTTTGCTAAGATTGACTCTCTACAGACCTGGGCTCTACATGCATCTCCTGATTTCTTCATGATGACTGAATCCTGACTGACACCCTCGACCCTGGACAAATCTATCAACGTACCCGGATATATCATCTACCGCTGTGATAGACCGACTAGGGGGGGAGGGGTTGCAATATATGTCAAAAGCAAATACACAGTCACAGTCTTTGACTGTACCTCAAAGGCTAAGGAATGTGAATGCCTTGCTCTAAAATTATCACTTTCCAGCGAGAAATCACTCCTTATGGCAGCATGCTACCGACCACCGTCTGGTGGCTGGGCACTTCTGCCACACCTTCAAAACCTTCTCGACTCTAGTGATACTGAGTGTATTCTAATGGGTAATTTCAATCTAAATTGGAATGATGACAGCTCTAAGAAATTGAAGGATCTATGCAATATTAATGGTCTGTTACAAATGGTGACTGCTATAACCAGGCCTAACAGAAAAAACCCTGAGCGCAGCACCCACCTGGACCTTATCCTAGTAAACAAACCTCACACTATCTCGCATACCGGAGTATTCTTCAATGATATAAGCGACCATTGCGCTGCTGCCTGCATCAGACATCCTTCCCAAATAAAAACGGCCTCCAAATTCAAACTGAAAAGATGCTTGAAAAAGTTCTGCCAGTACACTTTCCTGAAAGATCTAAGCAACATTCGTTGGCAGGATTCCTACCTAGCCCCCACCTTTAACGAGGCATTTAACATCTTTCACAGCCTCTTACTGGAGCTAATAGACAAACACGCCCCACTAAGACTGATCAAATGAAAAAATAAAACTCCCGGCTGGTTCTCTCCCATCCTGAAGAAAGCACTTAGGGATAGGGACTACTGGTGGAAAAAAGCGAGGAAATCCCACCTGGAGGCTGATTGGTTAACATTCTGTACCGCTAGGAATGCTTGTAACAAGCTAATTAAATCAGAAAAAGCTAGGTACTTCCAAAAAGAACTAGAAAACATTAAAAACAACTCTGCCAAATTTTAGAACATCCTCAAAGAAGTCGAAGGTCAGTCCACTGCAACACCCCTTCCAAACAAAATTGTCATCTGGTACCACCTATACGGACAAAGCTGATACACTAGAAAAGCTTAATGATCACTTTGCCACTGCAGGGCTTGCCTTTGACACCTCACCTATCAGCAAACTTAGCCCGGCAAGAGACTACACTGTTGGCTTCACTGATAATCACAACCATAACCAACCGCATCCCACCCCCTTCAGCTTCCTCACAATTACATTCAAGCAAGTGGAGGATCTCCTCCTTTCTCTGGATACAAAAGAGTGTGGGTGCAGATAATATTGAACCTTACTTCCTAAAACTTGGCCATACCTATCTGACCGCCCCCATTACACACTTATTCAACACCTCTCTGATTCAAGGTGAGCTACCTGTCTTGTGGAAAACTGCCCACATCCTACTATTATTCAAGACGGGGGATCTGAGTGATCTGAACAATTACCGGCCTATCTCTATACTATCTGTCCTCTCTAAATTACTTGAAAAAATTGTCAACATCCAACTTGGAGAACATTTGGATTCACAACAGTTGCTAAACCTGGCTCAGTCCGGCTTCAGAGCCAAACACAGTACAATATTGGCTCTTGCCAAAGTAACTACAGACTGGCAAATGGCCTTGGACTCTAAGAAGCATGTATTTGCCCTCTTCCTTGATCTAAGTAAGGCCTTCGATACTGTGGATCATACCATCATGCTTACTGCACTGAGTAACATGATAGTTCTGCCATTAAATGGTTCACTAGATTCCTAACCTATAGGTTACAACAAGTCAGCCATAGGAGATCTGTCCTCACAAAAATCCTTGTTACGAGGAGTCCCACAAGGCTCCATCCTGGGCCCTATCCTCTTTGCAGTATACATCAATAATCTGGACTCGCAGCTGGGCACAGCAAATGTGCACTTATTTGCAGATGATACTGTACTCCTATACCACAAATTCATCCTTGGATCTGGTCCATGAGTACTTACAGAAAGACTTTTGTCACCCTCCAATACAACCTTCTCACTCATAAGCTCCTCCTCAATGCCAAAAAGACTAAAGCAATGATTCTGTCACCAAAGTCTACTTGCGGATGTCCACATATCACACAGATCCGAACACTCTTAGATGAACCCCTTGAAGTAGTTGATACCGTTAAATACCTAGGGTTCTGGCTGGATAACAAGCTCAACTTTCTGTGCCACTTAAATGAAACCTTGAAGAAACTAAGACAGCGATTAGGTTTATTCTATCACATTAAACACCTACTCACGTTGGAAGCCAGAATGAGACTAGTACAAACTACATTCCTACCTATACTGGACTACACTGACTTCCTTTACAGTCATTGCCCATCAACGATGCTAAACAGACCGGACACCCTTTACCACCGGGCTTGAAGGTTTATCTTAAATCTACCCCGTAGTACACATCACTGTCGTCTATACCAGGTTTCGGGATGGACCTCACTCTCAACTAGAAGAAAAAGGAATACTCTCCTCTGATT
Source organism: Neoceratodus forsteri (assembly GCA_016271365.2). Lineage (NCBI taxonomy): Eukaryota > Metazoa > Chordata > Ceratodontiformes > Ceratodontidae > Neoceratodus > Neoceratodus forsteri. The sequence goes on along the minus strand of CM057453.1, from coordinate 774,882,082 downwards.
TTTTTTTTTTTTTTTTTTTTAGAGCATTATCTGATAACCTCCCTGCATACATCTCGAACATCTTCAAATGGGCTGAAGGTTCCTATGGCCTGAGATGCTTATCCTTAATCTGCTTCCAGATTCCTAGAGTGAAAACTACCCTTGGCTCAGCAGCAATCAACTTCTCACTTCCATCACTTTGGAACACTATGCAAGACTCATTAAAATTATCCTCACTTCCAAGCATTTTCACATTCAAAGCTCTATTAACGAAGTATCTGAAGGAATCCTGCAACTGTTTCAGATGCCAATGACCCCTAAGCCTCGGGGTGCCACTCTCAAACCCTACGCCTAAGTATCTCATCCACCCCACATTCCTAACAGAAACCTAGGACCTACAAGCCTAGTTCCCTTAATCCAAGATGACCCTGCCTATTCTCTACCTTTCACCTATTTCTGACCTCTCTTTTGTCTGCCTACTCTTTTTTTACCCCAATTTCTACCCTATTCCTTAATACCTCCTTATTTTTTATCATTTGGGTATGAGCTCTTACTCAGTGGAGACTACATGGGATTGTTGTCTCTTCTCATTTTAGTAAAGCTTATCATTATGTACCTTTGCATGTTAATTATGTTGACCGGTATGTATAGGCCCATATTGACCGGCACCTTCACAATGTTTTTTTTTTTTTGCACTGTTGTACACCGTAATTGTAATCTTATGAAGTGTACTGTATTGTATTTATGCCCAGGACCACCTTGAAAATGAGCTTGCTCAATGGTGTTTATGCCTTGTTAAATAAAGTGATTGATTACTGTAAACATTTGGAATAAAACTTCACAATGGGGTTTTCCAATATCAAAACAATTGGTAAATACGGATATGTATCAGGTGTGTATCTGTCCTATTAGGAAGAAATTGAAGAGGCAAACTTAAGTTGCCTGTATGGATATTAAAAATAAGTAAAAAATTGAGATAGAGCATCAAAATGGGCTAGACTTAATGATATCTGGTTCCGGGATGGGAACAGGTATGATTACCATATAACCCATTACCTGTTTAGGGAGTAAAAACAGTAGTTAGAAAAGTTCACTTTGCATAACTTTTAGTCTGTATCAGAAGAATGTATAGCTGGTCACCACACAGTGTTCCACATCAGCAGAATATACCATCTTGGAGGATGGCATTTTTCAGTTGGTAAGTTGGACAAGACACGAAATGTCAACGTCCATAAACTATGAACAGTTCCAGGGATACATCCAGGGTTTCTTCAAGTGTTCGATGAAGATTCATAGTTCAAATCTGATGCATTCAGATCTTCCAGAGGTAGATCAAAATGTTCAGGAGGCAACAGTATTTTCATAGGCCTCAGCAGGAGGTACATTAGATTGCACCCTAAGTTTTTACAATGGAATAGCAACAGTGTTCAGCGGAAGGTGATCACACGGCTGCACAAAGTGTAACAGTTTATAACAGTACTCAGTTTGTATGAGGTGCCAGCCTGGCTTGGAAAACAAACAGTGAAGAAAATGGATTTCTTGATTGTAGATCAAATGAAGGAGTCGTCTTGCTGAGTTAGGGGATTGCTCCCACCGCAAACTAGCTTCATAGTATGTATAACAATGAGCTTGATTGTAGAATCTTAATTTGCTGGACTGAATCTAGTTTATTTGAAAGTTCACAAGTGGAAGCCTAATTACAGTTACTAGGCCAGTATTCACGTGCTGGTAAGACGAGTTGGAAGATGTCACATCTGCATAAAAGGTGATGTTCCTTTCAGGTACGACAATCAATGTTCAGAGTCGGTCACAATTCCAAGACCTCATGGTAAACAAGGAAAGGCGGTAGTTTCAACCTTTTCACGGTAAGTGCCCATCAAGATGACCAATAGAATGGACAGTTGCCAAATGTTCAGAGATGTATTTGGCCGGATGAAAATGTGGCAGTGACACAGTCACAAACATGGCGTCCTGGATTGTGCAGGAATGCATTTCGAAACATGGAGCAATACTGGTGTGTGTGTGGTGACATATCCAAGGTTTCTTGCCATTGACAAGGGAATAGTGCTAGATTCAAATAAACATTTAACACATGCAATAGAAGTGCAAAATGTGGCAATGCCACTGACCCATACGTCTGTTACGTATGAGATCAAGGATATGTCCTAATTCCGGATCCCGGAAGAGATGACCAAAGGGTTATAAGAACATAATAGCTGTAGGTAGTGCAAAGAACTTTCCTAGCTATGTGATGCTCATCTGCTTCCTTAATGTGAGCAGAAATGAATTCATTAACATGAACAATGGTCAGGTCAAACCCCTTCACAATATCCTTAATACTGTAAATTGCTCTTAATGAGCAAAATCATGTATAACCATACAGTGTGTGTGTGTGTGTGGGGGGGGGGGGTATGATATATTTCATACTATCATGAACCTTTAACATAAGTGCTTGAATAATGGCTATATGAGCCCTATTTCAAATAGATATGTCGGAGCCAAATAGGCCTGATTCTAAACCTGTGGTGTTTTTTTTTTTTAATAAACCAAAATGCCTAGTGCATTTGGATAGGTTTACTGTCATACGATGTACCACTAGCTATCAGGATGTGAAAATCCTAAGTGTGTGTGTGATGCTATCAGTCCCTATATAGGGAGTCATTAATGAGTACCTGGTATGCTGCCAGGGTATACAATCACATCATTATGGGAAAAAAAAGTGGGACATGTTTGTTGTGAAACATAAAAGAAATCATTCCAAGTTCTAAAGGGTGAGATTTAAAATCACTGGGATGTGCATGAACTGCACATTATTAACTAGGGTACCTGGTTGGGAAGTGGCTATTAGACCACTGGTTGGGCCAGATTTCTGTTTTGGGCATTCAATATGAAGTGTCACAAGTTATGGGGCATCATAGGGTTAAAAATCTTAAGGTCTAATGGCTTTTATTGCCATATAATTTTGGATGCAAAATTTCCTGATTATCAATAAAATGTAAACAGGAGTCCAGATAAAGTCTAGCTGCTAAAACTGATCCAAAGCAATGATCATAGCATTCAGTCGGGCCTCGCTACCCTTCTGGACAATGAACATGTCTTTTAGGACTTTAGAGTGAATTCCACAGGATGTGGCCTTGTGAGGTATTCTGCCTCAGCAATCTGTTTAGGATTAGGTCACTGGTCCTTATCTGTAATAAAATGTGCAGTTTAGGCTTGTAAGAAGACCTATACTTTTAAAAAGAATATGCATAAAAGCAAACATCTCTCTCTCTCTCTCTCTCTCTCTCTCTCTCTGGAACCTAAATGGAAGGAGAAAAGAAAAACATAGTTTAGTACTGTTCTGCCCATTGGGGTATGGAAAAGTAATTTAATCTCCTTTAAACAGGTTCATTTGATTGGCATGTAGCCATTTATCAATGACCGTTATTGTGAGGCAGTCTAACTTGGTAGACTGCTGGACTGAATTTGTTTACAATGGGATAGGGCCTGTTGTTGGTCTTTGCCCATACATTCTGAAAAACAAGTGTACCTTTTGGATGTCTTGTTTGAGATACAGTATTTAACATATTTATCTACTGATGCTCCATCAGCAGTGGCAGTACACAGATCCAGAAGTAAATGTTCTGGGAGTCTCATGGATGGTCTGGTCATGATTTCAAAAATGGAGTATGCTGTGTACCTGCAGAGTGTGTCCCTTCTATTGCCATAGGGAGTAAAGGTAATGATTAATTCCAGTCCTTTTGGGTTTTTTGAACAAGTTTATTATAACGTAACTTTGATCTGCCTGTTAGCCCATTCCACCTGTCCTGAAGACTGTTGTTTTTACCCATAACAAATCCAGAATTTCCTGCATCACTTAAGCTGTAAAGTCAGATCTCTGCAATCAGAATTTACCTTTAGGGGGTAACCTCTACCTGGTAAATAGCTGGTTTACCAAGATGTTTGCAATCACTTTGACTGTGTTGTTCTGTTTTGGGATAGCTTTAAACTGTTTGGAAAATAGGTTGGTGATCACTAATGCAAACTAGTTGTCGTCGTTAGAGGTTGGCATAGGGCCAGTGTAGTCAATCCGGATATTGTTTCAGGGGCCTTTTGCCTCTGCAGTAACTATGCATTTGTCCTAGCTGGTATAGGATTGTTCTGTTCACAGATCAAACGGTTACTAATGTAGTGTTCTACCTCATTTCTCATATGTGGCCACAAGACTGAAGATGTCGGTCTGTCTAGTGTTTTATTGACTCACTGGTGTCCACCAGCTGGAGTATCATGTACTTCGTACAGTAGATAAAATCTGCTCTCAGGTGTTAAGGAATTACCTGTAACTTGCCATGAGTGTGACAGCAGTGATGTTCCGAATGAGTAGGCCATCACTGACTAGGTGAACGTCATTTTCACTTTCTATAAGAGCTATTTCTGGAAGTTATTCCTCAGTTCCTTTATTAAGGAACCTATACACTGCCCTCAAATGAGGGTCCTTCTTTTGGAGCATAAAAAATATACGTACAAAATGCTTGAACCTTATGAATGTACAGTATTTAAACTGGTTAGAGTTGTGTTGTACACAAGCAAGTCACTGTATTTATCAGAGATAAGAGTATTGGAACAGAAGTTTGTCTTCTGCCAAAGGAATTCAGTTGAGAGAAACAGACCCAGTTAGAAACTGTAATAAAAACATAGTATCTGCAGTGAATTCTGTAATTATCTTAAGGGCTCTTCTTGATTCGGGCAGAACTTAACCCTCTCATGGAGTGCTGGTATCATTTTACATAAGAAAAAAATATTTTTATTCCTTTTTTAACACAAGCTGTGTATTTCTCAAGGATGTTCTAGCTCTCTAAACCATTCACAAATATTTGTGGTAGTTGGGAGACTCCTCGCCTCCCTGCTTTTCATTTTATTTGCCAGGCATGTTTTAACATTGCCTGTGAATCGTACATGTACGATGATGCAGTTACTAGCCATGCACACTCTGTCATCACTAGGATGTACAGTAATTCCAAACCCTGCTATCTGACCCTCATTGGTATATGTGGCTGAGTCATCAGTCAAAACATGACACACAGTGGTGTCTTAACACTTTCTGAGGTTCTGTCAGAAAGGGCACTGGGACTGGTAGGTCAGGGGGATAGAGTGAACAATCATGGGTGTCTCCTGTAAATTGTAGGCCATGGGCCAACAAGGATGAAGTTTTGATAGGAAGGATAGTGATGTCATGATCCTATAAAATGAGACCAGTGTGTAAGTCTGGCAGTGGTGACAGTCATCTTTTACTCTGTCTGACAACAGAACATTAATTGGCAAATTATTGGAATGCAGTACAATGGGTGCATATCCAATGATGTACATAAATTATATCTCTGCCCAGTATGTAGCCAAAAGATTCCTTTCATAAAGGTTGTATTTCAGCTCCACTGGGGGCAAGCATCTGTGATGCATAAACAATGGGTCTAATGTGTCCATTGTATTTTTGGGCTAAGATTGTTTTATCTGATGTGGCAGTTTCAAAATAATATCCTAAAGCTGTATTCGGATTAACCAATTCTGGGACCATGGTGAGTGATCCCAAAGGAAAAGACAATGATATCAGTATTAGGATACCTTGTATCCTCTTGTAAGAGGTGCCTGCTGTTGTCTGTACAGGAAATAACCCAGGCTGTTCCTGCTACTGTAACCACAGTATGGGATGATCCAGGTGTTACTGATGGAGGGGGTTCTGCATCATGTGCAGGCAGTGCTGGCCCTATCAGGGGTACCTGCACAGAGGAGAAAAGTGATGTGCAAGCTGCACATAGTTCTCCTGTAGTTCCGTAGCCATCCGGGGTGGAGAACGTAGTGCTGGGACAGTTGTCAGCTCGGGTTCAGAAATCAAACCTATAACCCCCCCACCGTGGCCTGTGATGCTGAAATATCACAGCCAGAGGGATTTCAGAATCAGGGTTGCCCCATCAAATGTAAAGTGGGTTTCCACCGAATGTTGTTGGATGGTAGCAACACTGTTTTCAATGTTACAGCTAAGGTATCATGCTGCTTTTTCCTAAGCAGTGCATTTTCAGTCTTCTCGGGGAAAACTGATGTTAAATTGCATAGGGAAAATTCATAACAATTCATGTAATTAACTTCACTGTGTTCTTTATCCAAGGACACTGTAATACCATAAACATTGCTTCATGACACATTGCGTATCAGCCTTATTGAAAAGTACGTCAACATAATTTTTAATGAGAATCTTCTGTCCCTCAGAAACACTAGTTACTGATAACATTATTTATCATGCCAAAATAACTCCGGTTTGTTTTGTTTATGGCAGCAATCATAGGATCCTGTGACTGCAGGATCGGATCTCCATGATGTGGTGGTTTGCCATTTTGGATTACCTTATGGGCATCATAGGTTCTAGGGACATGGATATGTTGTTCATGCACACTGTCTGCCAGGTTCCTTGCCGCTTTAAATCTTGCTGGAAGGTCTTCAGGCTGGCTCCTCCCACCCACCTGGGTGGTAAAACTCTCTGCTCCGCCCCATGACGCCAGATCTTCCTTACCGCTTGGAAGCTCAGGTTCCCTCCTTAACACTCTGCGTATAGACTGGATCCTAATTCTTCGGTTCGCCCGAAAATAGTTTTAAAATTCTCAAGACTTCGGTCAAATTCTTCCCTCGCAGCTGCGATGGACAAATAGACTCCTGGTTTTGGTGGTGCCCATGCGGCAGAAGATGTCAAGGCGGACCCACACTCCACATGCATCTACTGCCTCAGCCTTGATCCCGACCCGCAGGCCTGGGAGTTGCATAGATCTTTCTTGTCGCGTCCTTGAAGACTGCGCTGCCCGGTTACAACTTGGGGGCCCCGAGAAGCGTTACCCGCTGGTGAAGTCTGAGGAGGCCCGTTGAGCAGTGTCTGCGGCGGCTGGCTTGGCTGAGCAACTCGAGCAGATGATCGCCCTCGAGGAGGAGGCGGCCCAGGCCGCATCCTCATCCTCCTTGGTCACGGCATTTATTTCGCTCTCTCTCTGGGATCCTCCTACAGAGCTTCTTTTAAGGAGTTTTGCCAGTCCCTTTCCACGAAGGGAGAGGGGCCATCGGGACACTCTTCTCGGTCAAGAAAGGACTCGAAGGGTAAATCCCACCATCTATGTTCGTGGGAGCGGGAGAGGTCCCCTTCCCCGGACAGTCGACATTCTACTTCGGTCGAGGTTGTGGCTAAGGCTGCTGGCTTCACGGTGTCCCCATCAGGTCAGCCGGCCAAGACACCCGTCGATGCGGTCAAGATTTTTCTCGACCCGTCGGACGGGCTGTTGACTGGTGAAGCTGACAGCCCTTCATTATCGGTTCCCACGGCGGAAACCGATGACTTGCCTGCGCCTTCTGTGCCGGAGTCCTCGGTCAAGGTTCAGGCAGGATGATCGGATGTCCCCGCTCCTCCCAGACCACCCTTGGAAACGCAGAGGATCTCGGTCTCTGTCTCGGACCTCGTCTCGATCCAGCCGATCCCGCCGACATCGGTGGTCTCTGTCTCGGCACCAAGGTAAGCGACGGCGCCACTCATCCTCGTCTTCCTCCTCGGAAGAGGAGAGGCTTTGGCGCAAATTGCGTCGATGCTACAAGGACTTAATGTGGCAGCAGCTCCTTTTGTCCGGGAACAAGCAGACACCGTCATCTTCCCTGGCCATTAAGTGGCTGTCACCCGAAAGGCCGAAACAACCCCTCGCGGTAGTCGAGGTACCCAAGCCTGGGCTGGTTGTTCGGCCGAAACCAGCTGCCCCACCAATTGTGGTGGGACCTCTGCCTCCACAACTGAAATTGGGGGCGCCGACCAAGGACTCTCGGTCGGGTCAGGGTCTGCCCTATCGGTTGTTGGTCACCCTCACTCCTGACCATCCTCGGCAGGGGGAGGGTGGCTCAGGCCCCAGGCAGCTCTTTGCAGACTCCTTGGAGTCTGACGACGACTCCTCCCTGTTTTCCAGGCCCCTTGACCTGGAATCCTCCGGGGGCAATCTATGGACGAGAGCCCATTGTCGTTCATGGGTCTGCTTCGGCTCATCTCGGAGTCCACCGGGATGCAGCTCGAACCCGTATCCAAGTGGGCCAAGTATCCCCTCACGGAGATACTGGACCGAGGGGATTCTCCCATGGAGGCCTTTCCGGTGGCTGAACCCATTGTTGGCCCAGTCTTGGAGCTTTGGCAGCGGCCGGCTTCCTGTCCTGCACCTTTGGCCAGGAAGTGTGCGGTCCCTACCGGCTCTTTGTCCAGTTTTCCGGAGCACCCCTCTGCGGAAGGGTTGGTCACCGATAGCGTTTTTCAGCGCTCTGTGCCAGGCGCAAGGTGTACGCTGCGTCCTCCCTCGGCCTCAGTCAGGCCAGCTCGGCCATGCTCATGGCACACTTTTCCCACGCCCACATGGGTTCCCTGGATGAGGTGATCCCTCATCTCCCGGCCGACCTTAAGACTATGGTCAAGCAGGTGTGGAATCTGGGAAGGGCAGTGGCGAAACAGCAGCTCCAAATGGCTCTAGACATTGGAGACTCATGTGCCCAATCAGTAGTGGCCGCAGTGGCCATGCGCCACAGAGCCTGGCTGAGGATATCCACCTTCACGACGGATACCCAGCACAAATTGGCGGATGTCCCCTTCTTGGGGACTAACCTGTTCGTCCCTGGAGTAGAAGGCCACCTGCAGAGGATCGAAAAGTCCAGCGCTACCCTGGACTCTCTCACTTCTGCCCAGAAGGATAAGGGCTGTCGTCAGCAACATAAGTCCTTTCGCCCTTCTGCTCCTGCGGCACGTTCACCCAGCAACACCAGCATCAGGGCCAGTAGGCTCGCGCTTGGCACCTCAAAGCCAAGCCTGTGGCATCCTCTAACAGGAAGCAGGGAGGAAAAGGCCCTGGAGGTCCCTGGGTCGGTCCTTCCTCCAAGTCTGCCCAGTGATGGGTTGAGGGTTGTCGCCCCCAGCCTCATCGCTCCCCCGTGGGGGGACGGCTCCGCCACTTCCTTTCCGCCTGGTCTGCTATCACCACAGACCGCTGGGTGTTGGAGGTGGTAGGAAAGGGCCTGTCTCTGGAGTTCGAGCAGGCCCTGCCCTTCCGAGCCATCGCCCCGCGGGGGGCTACGGGGTCCGCAGCCTCCCTGTCTGCTCATCGAGCTGACATTGCCCTGCTCCTTGAAAAGGAGGTGATCAGGAAGGTGGCGGATCCTCCACCAGACCCGGGGTTTGTGTCCAGGTACTTCCAGGTCCCGAAACAGGTGGGGGGCTGGCACCCTATTCTAGACCTGCACGACCTAAACAGGTTCCTGAGGTCTCGAACCTTCAGTATGGTCACTCTGGCTCAGATCATCCCATCCTTGGAACGAGGCATGTGGTTCTGTTCTCTGGACCTCCAGGACGTGTTCTTTCACGTCCCAATCCGTCCGTCCCACCAGAGATTCCTCCGCTTCAGGGCAGAGGGGTCCCTCTTCGAGTTCCGGGCCATGCCCTTTGGCCTTTCTTTAGCTCCCAGGGTCTTCACCAAATGGATGGCAGTGGTGACAGCGTTCCTGCAGCACCGAAGCACCCCTACCTGGACGACTGGCTGACTGCGGCCTCCTCCAGAATGGAGGTGGAGTGGTCCAGGGATCTGGCCCTCCAGGTTTGCTCTCAAATTGGCTTCCTTATAAACTAGGCCAAGTCGGAACTCATGCCAAAGCAGGTGATAAAATTCATCGGGGCAGAGCTCGACTCTCTGCGAGCCAGAGCATGGCTCCTGGCGGACAGGGCTGAGGTTCTTTCCTCCTTTGCCCAATCATTTCAGATTGGGCAATTGCGCCCTGTCCAGGACTTCCCGCGCCTCCTGGGCATCATGGCAGCCTGCACCAGCATGGTCCCTCGGGTCCGTTGGTATATGCGTCCCCTACAATGGGGACTGGCCAGCCAGTGGTCTCAGCGCTCCAATCCTTTGGATCAGCTAGTGACAGTGACCCTGGAGATGTGGAACGCTCTCCAGTGGTGGACCGTTTCAGCTCATCTGCAGGAGGGCATCCTGTTTGTCCGCCCCGAGCTGACGGTCCCTCTATCGACCGCCTCTCTGATGGGTTGGGGTGCCCATCTGGGGGAGCACAGGCCAGCGCAGCCTCTGGTCCCCTCGGGAGTCCCGATGCCACATCAGCCCGCTGGAGCTTCGAGTGGTTCATCTAGCCCTCACCGCCCTCGTTCCGTTTGTACGGGGTCAAGTGGTCCAGGTCCAGACGGACAATACCACAACCATGTACTACCTAAACCGCCAGGGCGGGACGCGCTCCATGTCTCTGTGCAGGGAAGCTCTCCGCATTTGGTCCCTCATGCGCAGCCTGGAGGCGAATCTCCTTGCCAACCATGTGGCAGGAGCCTCCAACATTCTGGTCGATGCCCTAAGCTGGATAGGGGTTGCGTCCCACGAGTGGTCTCTCCTGCCGGAGGTAGTGCAAGATCTGTTCTCCCACTGGGGCATGCCTCAGGTGGACTTGTTTGCTTCCAGGGAGAATGCAAGGTGAGACTGTTTCGTGCCGGCCCCCCTCAAAAGGGCTCGCTGCAGGGGGATGCCTTCTCGAGGCCGTGGACCCCGGGCCTCTTCAACGCCTTTCCCCCATTTCCCTTGATGCACAAGGTGTTCCTCAAGGCGAGGAATGACAAGGCGCAGGTGATTCTGGTAGCCCCAGACTGGCCCTGCCAGTTCTGGTATCCAGATCTCCTCAGTCTCAGCTCCAGGCTCCCGAGGCGGCTTCCAGCCCGCCCGGACCTGATCTCAGTCAGTCAGGGGAAGGTATTCCATCCGGACCTTCAATCCCTGCACCTGACGGCCTGATTCCTGAGCGGCTAGAGTTCCAGGTCTTGGGTCTTTCTGATGAGGTCCTCAACGTGGTTGAGGCGTCCTGTAATGAGTCGACCAGAAAATGCTACGCCTTTAAATGAGAGATTCTCCATTTGGTGTCAGGGCAAGGACCTGGACCCTTCCTCCTGTTCCTTGGCAAGCTTTCTGGACTACCTGTGGTCCCTTTCTCAGCAAAGGCTTTGGTTGACGACCCTTAAGGTGCACCTGGCAGCCATCTCTGCTTACCGGGCGTGGGCTGGGAAGCAGTCGGTGGCGCAGGAGAAGGTGGTCGAGCGCTTTTCCAAAGGCCTTGATCACATATCCTGTCTGGTGTGAGAACCTCGATCTCCGTGGAATCTACTGCTGGTATTGGCTAAGCTCATGGGCAAGCCATTCGAACCGATGCACAGGTGTGACATCTCTCACCTGTCGTGGAAGACCGCCTTCTTGGTGGCCATCACGTCAGCCAGAAGGATGGGAGAGCTCCAGGTGCTTTCCATAGTCTCCCTATCTGGTCTTCCACAGGGACAAGGTTGTCCTGCGCCCCCACCCGAAATTCCTTCCGAAGGTAGTGTCGGAGTTTCACCTTAACCAGGTGTTGACTCTGCCGATGTTCTACCCAGTGCACCTCGGAGTCGAATATAGGCTCCATACTTTGGACCCTTAAGAGCTCGCTTATTACAAGGAGTGGACGGCTGAAGTTCGGGGAGAGGTTCGCCAACTGTTTGTCACCTATGCTGAAGCCGCACCTGGCAGACCTGCAGCCAAGCGGACAATAGGCAGGTGGGTCACCTCCTGCATAGACCTCTGCTATAGGTTGGTGGGCATGGAGCCTCCCAGAAGGATAAGAGCTCATTCTACCTGCCATACTGCTGCATCGGTGGCTGCTTCCAGGGACGTCCCTATCCAGGAAATCTGCAGGGCTGCTACCTAGAAGTCAGCACACACCTTCATTACCCACTACCGCGTCGACCTTGAGTCATGCTGGGATGCTGGTTTTGGGGCCTCAGTTCTCCAGTCATTATTCCCTAAGTAGGGGGTGTGCGCCTTGCCTCCCTCCTCCTGGAGAACTGCTAGGAGTCTGCCAGACAGTGTGGATGAACAACATATCCATGTCCCTAGAAATACAGGTTACTCACCTGTAACAGGAGTTCTAGGAATGGTATATGTTCATCCACACGACCCACCCGGCCTCCCCGGCTTCAACGCACAACCTGGCTTCCAGTGGGCTAGATCTGGCATTATGGGCGGGCCGTAGTTTTACCACCCGGGTGGGTGGGAGGAGCCAGCCTGAAGACCTTCCGGCAAGATATAAAGCAGCAAGGAACCTGCCAGACAGTGTGGATGAACGACGTATACCATTCCTAGAACTCTTGTTACAGGTGAGTAACCTGTATTTACTGTATCATGACCATCACATGACCATGAGCGGCCATCTTGGGGATGGTATGGGGATGCAACCTGATAATGTGTCCACCATTTTGAGATTAACAATTCTCCATTTAGTTAATCACAGAAAAACAAGTTGCTAGCCTTTGCTCTAGTCCACCCCACAGCATACCGAGTGTTCAAAATCTTCAACATGAGAAGAGGCAGGGTCTTTAGACATTAAGTTAGTATGCCCTGCCAATACCTCTGGCTGATGGTGCAAGTTCGCCATATCTGACTTTTTACTCCTACATTCTAACTGCTCAGATACAGGAGTTGGCACGCTATAGAGTACATTGTTTTCAGATTGCAAGAAAATCACATCTTGTAAAACTTGCTTTTTATCAATAAACTGTCATTTATATTCAAAACCTTCATTTCAAGTCTGCTGTAATTAAAACATACTGAATCACGCTGTTCAGTCAAGGTCTGGTGTTGAAACACCAGCACGTCAACTCTTTCAGAAATTGTTTCAGACTTATCCCTAAGTTCCTTGTTTTCAAAATGTTAGGAGCCTGTGTTACTAGCCAGAACACCATTAGTTTGAAAACCTTTTTTCCTAACAAGTTTTGCCTTTTTAGCGTTCTCTTAAGGCATGCAGGTCATGCCTGCTTCTCTCATTAGACTCCTTTACTAGACAGACTCCAGCTCAGACTGTAGTCCAATTATCCTTTCTGTATTGGAAGCCTGTTTCAGACTAATTATCTGCTTCAAAGCAGCAGTCTCCATTTTGCAAGCAATATACTCTGATTCCAAAATAGATATTTTATTTAGAACATTATCAAAAGAATTAAACAATGTTGTAATTAATAATCCTTCAGGATCATTGGTACCATTTTTCAATTCCCCATAATGGGCAATGATATCCCTTAAAGGGCTACCACTAGATTCTGCTACCTCTGCAAAATCAAACCAACTACAGTAAGCAGTTTGGCTTGTTAAGGCATCCAGCTTCAACTCAGTACTGATATAGTTAGACATGTCATATGATATGAAACCCTTAGCTGTCTGTGGATCACAAACTTTGTTCACAACCAATGTTCATGACAGGACACAAACAGCCTTTGGTGTATGTGGACTCCTAGATGAGTATATACCCATAAGGATTTGAATCCAGAAGAAAGCAGTTTCTGTTTCGGATCCCTTTACAGCTGTTTTCACAGAGAAAGAATAGGAATAAAATAAAACTCATTACACAAAAATCGAATATCTGCCAAGAGATTGTCTGCACTATGGAACACAACAGACCGAAAAATGTTGAACAGAAGACACTTTTAGGTTTTTTACTGGGGATCTCTCGCCCAGTGTTTTAATTTACAGAGCAAATTAAAATGAAACTTGGCAAACAGCCAGACTCCACTCAAGGCCACCATTTATGTAATCTAAACCACTGTTGGTGTGTAGGGTAAATAATGATACAGATTCTTGTGTCTCTGAGTCTAAGAAACATTCGTAAACAAGCAAGGAGTACTAATAAAATTTATTATACTACTTACGCGAAGCATGTGACAAAGAAAATCACAAGGGAGATGGGTTTCTCACCACTAGCCTGAAGAATGTACATAATCTCCAAGACTGTAGATCTTAGGTTCTCTAAGGTCTTGTTTCTCTCCCCGACCTCCAGTTCTCTGCCAGAGAGTACTAATTCTTATAGAGCCGAACTAGTAGTGTCCAGAGGAGCTACAGTGGGTTGTGAAGAGCTAAATACTACAGATAACAGCATAGCAACAGAGATTACAACATAGTTAAAGATATGAGAAACAATATGTATTGGTCCTAAGTCATTCTCCGTTAGATAATGACTTGGGAGACAGAATTACTAATGAGTATCATATGAGACAGAATATGCTTCCATTTGCATTATAGCTTGGACTAAAGAAATGTTGACAGGTTCAAACTACATGTGGCATTTCTTGCTTACATACTGTATGAAACGTAGACATGACAAAGGCTTTCTCTGTTGGCTTTCTTAGACAGAGAACTACTGACAGGTCCCTATTGCATATCTGCCTGAGTGTAAAACACACACTACATATAAATATATGAGAATATAAGTATACAGTAATCACTGATGATCCTTCAGAGTCATCATATCAGTAATTAGGTAGATTAAATATGGAATTTTTATGAAAGACAAACATAATCTAGATAAATGTATTATAGTGAAGTATAATGAACCATGCATGACAAATATGATCATACATTAGCAGCAAAGCACATTCTTAGCACTCATGCTTATATGATAGTGCAAAATAGCAGTATTACAGTGCAATAGACCAGGAATACAGTGTGAGGTGTATTTGGAACGGTAGGGGGCATAACCCAGGCGTAACAGTAGGACAGACCAATGGGGGAGCTTTATGGTGGTCGTCAGCGTGTAACGCTTTGATGTCTGGGCACACACCACACAGCACAGAAAAGCCGGAAAAAGCACCACCGGAGCGCGGGTAGATGGAGCTCTAGTGCCAGCTCTATTTGTGATGGCCTGCCTGACCACCAGGAGACCTGTGGCAGATGGGGTGCTGGGCGTCACCCGTACCCACCTGGAGTATAGCCACGACTCCATGGGGAACCTCCAAGGATTCAGGTAGGCCATTCACTGGGGTCACTTTGGGAGATTCCTAAGAGCGCAGCTCTGGAGTGGGGAAGAAGGAGAAATAGAAAGTTTAAAAAAAAAAAAAAAAATGTGCAGAACAAATTGCTAACGCCCCTTTCAGTGACACTAAAGTCTTCGGCCCTGATGTTCAGGACGTAATCAATGATTTGGAGGCCTCGGGCATGGCTGTAAAATCAGTCCATTCCCTCTACCACACTCTGCGAAAGGGCAGAGGGTCGCCTACCTTTTGTAGACTGGCCAGTAGGCTCAGATCTACTCGCCGTACCCAGTAAAAATGTAGAGCCAAAGCACCCTTGCCTGCCCCTGCCAATACTGGAGTGGCAGCCAAGAGACCCAGAAATGATGGACCATTCTCTGTGGCTGGCTCCACCTCAGTTTGACTCCTTGCTAGACCCCCTTCCTCTGGTTCAGGCGCAGGAGGCGATGGTTGGTCGGTTCACCCTCCATCTGAATCAGTGGAGAACCATAACTTAAGATGCATGGATTCTCCAGATCATAGAAAAGAGTCACACCCTTGAGCTTATTCAGCAGCCTCCAGACACCTCCCACAAACGTCCAGCTATCCCCCGGCTCACTTGTCTTTTCTCCTGGAGGAAGTACTGTCTGTTCTACGCAAACAGGGTAACGAAACAATGCCCTGTTGGGATTTATTCCAGGTTCTTTCTGGTCTCCAAAAAGACAAGAGATCTGACACACACTGGAATTTTCTGCGGAGACTCGTCCCTCTCTTGAGCAGGAGGTTTCTGTACACGTTCCCTCAGTTTCCTCTGATCCACAGGGTGCTGATCAAGCTGCAGATGGGAGGGGTCAGCATGACTCTGGTGGTTCCATTCTGGCGTCGCCAGATATGGTTACTTCTCAGACTATCAGAGGAACCTCTGGTCCCTTTGCCTCTGCATGAACCTGCTGACCCAGGATCAGGGGACCCTGGTTGAGCCCAACCTTAGGTTCCTCCATCTGCATGCTTGGCTCCTGAGAACGTAGCCATCGCCAGGTTTTGGGTCTCTTAACAGTTGGCGGATGCCCTAGTGGTGGCACGGAAGCCTTCCACTTGCACCACACATGCCATGAAGTGGAAACAGTTTGCCATCTGGGCTGCCAAACACTCCCTGGACCATTCCACCTGTCCTGTGAATTATATCCTAGATTACCTGATTTCTTTGTTCTACTCAGGCCTCCAGTATTCCTCACTCAAGATCCACCATTCGCCTGTTTCTGCCTTTCATGTGCCCATGGGTGACCGCACAATTACTCAGCTGGATGTCTCCCATACTTTTCTGAGAGGAATCCTGCATCTGAAACCCCCATTCTGTTCCCCTGTCCTGGCTTGGATCTTAAATTTTGTTTTGGAGAAGTTGACCCATCTCCTTTTGAGCCAGACGTGACTTGCAATTTGCACTTTCTCTCTTGGAAAGTGCTCGTTTCAGTTGCAGTTATTTCTGCTCAAGGAATTTCAGAGCTTCAGGCCGTCTGGTGCAAGAAGCCTTATTTGATTTTTCACTGACAGGGTATCTTTTCGCACAAATCCTAAGTTTCTGCCTAAGGTGGTTTCTGAGTTTACACTAAATCAATCTATCCACCTTCCTGTTTTCCTGAGTGTGCCAATCCAGGGGAAGCACTGCTCAATATGTTAGATGTGCGCAGAACTTTGATGTGTTATCTGCTTCAGACTAAAGAGTCTAGAAAGTCGAAGTAGCTGTTTCTTTCGCCCCAGTTAGAGAGGGTGCTTCAGTTTCTAAGCAATATTTATCCAAATGGTTGGCTAATTGCGATGTGTTCTGTTATGACAAGTACAGTGAAGAATTGCCTGGTACTGTCAAAGTTCATTCCACCAGAGGCATGGCTACCTCAGTGGCTTGTTTTTAAAGGGGTCTCAACCGCTGACATTTGTGTGGCTGTGTCCTGGAGTACAGTCCACACTTTCATCAAACATTACAGTCTGGACATTCCCTCAAGAGCCCGTTCAGGATTTGGTGGGGCTGTGCTAAAAGGACTCCTGTCTTAAGCTTATGGAGATCCAACCTGCCAGACTGTCTGTTTCCACTTGTCACTGCATGGTACTCGTTCCTATGCTGTAACCTGATGACTGATATACCTTCTGAAGACGGAACAGTTGCATAAGAACTTACTGTAACAGTAGATCTTTCAGAGGGCTCTTGCTGTAGGTAATTACTTGTAGGGCTGCACTCCCTGGCATCAGGACATCACAGAAACTTTAGCAGTGTCTGACGGGGGACTGTCCACCCGACATCACGTGATCGTCAGCGTGACACTATATAGAGGGTGGTCCCCACGCCTGCCCTCCAGTTCTTTCCCACCATCGACCTGTGTACGTCTGACCTTCTGGAGATCGTTGCTGCAGTTCGATCTCCTCATTTTTGGATGTGTCAGTTTTTTCTTTCTTTGCTTTTCCAAATTCAGTTTTGTGTACGTCTTCCATTTCCGTCGAATCGCATAAAGATAATTGCGATTCTTACGGTATCCAGCTACTGCATAAGGATCTGCATTCCCTCTGCGTATTCTGCCTGGGCCTAGACCACAACGTCGAGGATTGTGAGGCCAGCTCCCCTTTAACCAGGCAACAAGGAAATGGCACCAGCAGTCCCTCGAAGCCCATCTACTAAAGCGCAAGATTGCCTCGATGGAGAAAGCTACAGAAGTTGAGCGCCTCTTCCTCGCAGACTCCCACAAGAAGGATAAAGAAAAGCACCAAGAGCTGTCCTGCTGTCACTCGAGGCCACCTTGAGACTCCTCGGGCAAGCAGCGGCCCTCTTCCTCTGGAGGACCGTTGCTGCAACCAAGTCTGCGCTCCCTCCAAAAGAACAGGCTTTGGCTCTCTCCCCCGCCACCACTGGTCACAGTGGCCACGGGTGTCTCGGATGTGTTAGACCTCCGCTGCCCTTAGGCCCATTACCACCATGGGTTCTAAGTCGGCAGACAGGCCCAGTAAGTCGCTAGTCGGACCTTCTGGCGAGTGCCCAGCCCAGGTCAGTGAATCAGCTTCCGGTTCCCATGTGGCCAAGGTCTAAAAGTTGGTAGACAGACCTTCCGGCGAGCGCCCCACCACTATTCATTCATGCCCCCCCCCCAGTCCTGACGACGCCCAGCCAGATGTTAGCTCCTTCCTGGCCGGTGAGCAGGGTTCGCCCTGGGGTTCTCGCCATGGTGAACACTCATCTCCTTTTCTGGAGCTTCCACCGCTGTCCCCAGCTCTGCAGGACTTGGTGGACAGAGACCCTTTGGGTGTGTCAGACTCTAAGCTTCCCCAGACTTGCTTTGGCACCACCTCAGTCTTTCCCTCTGCCAGACGGGGTGCCTGACCCTGCTCTCCTCAAGCGCCCGTCTGCCTCTTTGGTTCCCCTGTTGGGGCCTCCATTGGGCCTTCACCCGTTGTGGCCTCCAGGCCTTCTGTCTTTGGGGCCTACACCAGGATACCTCCGTTGGGGCCTGCTTCAGGTTTTTCACTTTCAGGGCCTCAGTCAGGTTATCTGCCATCTGGGCCTCCATCAGGCTATCCGGGGTCTCCGTTCGGCTTTCTGCTGTCGAGGTTTCCTCAGTCGGGTCCGACACCAGACCATTTCCTAGCTAGTTACCCTCATTATCCTGGGTATTCTCCAGTTGGTTACCAGACCTCATTTTCAGGCGCTGGGTTATGCCCAGTTTTACCCTGCATTGGGCTTACCAACGCATGGACTTATGCTTCTGGTTGCCAGACCCCAGGCTGCCTTTCGGGGTGTCAAGCCTTTCACCCACCCCACCTCCTCCTGAGCAACAGGTGGACATTCCAGAGATTTTGCAGGCTGGGTGGTGTGAGACCAAATCTTAGCTGCTCTCAGAGATGTATAGCAGTCAGCAGCGCCCATTGTAGGTAGTGTGACAGGACCACACCCCCAGGTTGGTTTTGCTGGTCTCGTCTCGTGCTTCGACATTAGGCCTGGTGAAAGGCCATAAGCAGGCCCCAGTGTCCAAGGAAGCTCCTTTGAGGCACCAGGAGTCTCTACACCCAGACAAGGAGCTCTGACTCCTCGGGTTCGGAATCTACTTCTGAATTTTTGCCAGTGGGATCAGGATTCGATACCCCTCCAGATGAGCAACCTGTACGTAAAGAATCCCTCAAGTCTCCCCCTGAGAATCCCTCCTTTGTGGATTTCCTGAGGCAGATTGCGGAGGCGCAGGGGTGGAAATCTGATGCTCAAGATCCCAAATGCCGGTGGCTGGCTGAGCATCTGGACTTTCCCGAGACAAGTCAGGTTCTCACCCCACCTTGGCGATAGCCTCATGAGGATTTGTCCTCAACCATTTGGCAAATAACGCCTTCTATTCCGGCTGTGGTCAAAAAGGCAGACCATATCTACCGGATGCCAGATGGTAAGGAACACCCCAGCGTCTATCCAAAGACCAATTTAGTGGTCATTACAGCGGCCCACGATAGATCTGTCATCTGTGCACCTCAGCACCTCCCCTCCCAACAAGGAGTTCAGACAATTGGACCAGTTCAGGAGGAAGCTCTACTTTTCCGTCTACACTAGTCATCCGTGCCCTTAATTATATAGCACATATGTTAGTGTATCAAATCTTTTTCGTTAACTCAAGCCTATTGTCGAGGCCCTCCCACATTCGGAGTCTAAAACCATCTTGGTGGATACCCTCTGATCTGCTAGTCTGGCTGGGCGACACTTCCTAAGAGCCACCTACGATGTGTTGGACACATTGGCCATGGGGACAGCCATGGCTGTGGGTCTCCGACAATTTGCTTGGCTGCCGATGTCAGGTATGGCATCCGACGTTCAGGCTGCCGTTCAAGATGCTCTCGTTAGAGGTTCTGTCCTGTTTGGTGGGGGATGCCTGGGATATGATTACCAGATTCCAGGATAAGGGCACGGCTCTTGGCATACTTTGTATTGCCCAACGCCTCAAAGTAAAAACTTTTCGTCAGCAAGCCAGACGCCAGGCAAAATCACAAGGACCCAGGCACCAGTTAAAGCGCATGGCTCCCATGACAGCCACCATCCCCCAGCCAAGACCCAGAGAGCTGCAGGGGGTGGTCTTCCCAACCCTCCATCAGTTTCCTGACTCACAGCCCACCCACCTCACCTCTTTTTCTATCGGAGGAACCGGTGGGTGGAAGGATTGCGAAACGCCTAAGGGAGTGGGAATCCATCACGAGGGATGCATGGGTCATTCAGTTCATCAAGCCAGGCCACACTGGGATTTTGCGGGGAATAAAACCCAGACAGACCTCCCTAGTTTTTCCATTGTCCAAAGGCGCATATTCCCCTCTTAGGAGAGGAAGTCATGGCTGTTCTTCGAAAAGAAGCAGTAGAGTCTGTGTCCTCAAGCGAGGTAGGGAAGGGATACTACTCCCACTTCTTTCTGGTCCCAGAAATGACTGGGTGTCTTCGCCCGACAATAGACCTCAGCACCCTAAACCTATTCATCAAATACAAACAGTTTTGGATGCTGACCCTCCAACGCTTACTGCCTCTCCTGTCCAAGGGACAGAGGCTTTGCACCCTGGACATGCAGGATGCATACCTGCACGTTCCGGTTTTTCAGCCCCACTGCAGGTTCCTCAGGTTCTCATTTCACGGGGAGCACTTTCAATTCAAATCCCTCCCCTTTGGCCTGTCCTCAGCTCCACCTGTTCTTACCAAGTGCCTTGCGGCAGTGATGGGGCCTTGAGGAGGCAGGGATACTACGTCTTGCCCTACCTAGACAACTGGCTTCTTGTGGCCCCATTGAGGGAGGGGTTGGAGACATCCCTGTCCGCTACCCTGCATCTTTTCAAGCTGTTGGGTATCATGGTCAGCCTCCCCAACTCGCTTCCTCGTAACACCTGCAATTTATTGGGGTGGTGTTGGATATGGCCTGGGGCATTACCTTCCTCCCCCTGGACAGGGCAGAGGCTGTGCAGAAATAGGCCAGGTTGGTAGCCTCCAACAGGCAGATCTCGTCCAGAGCTGTTCTTTGCCTTCTTGGCCTTGTGGCAGCAGCCATCCCCACGGTTCCCTTGGCCAGACTCCACGTGCCTATTTCGCAATGGAGACTCAGAACACAATGGAACCAGATGGCTGACCTGGACTGCTGCGTCATGGTCTCCAGACCAATGCAAAGAGATCTGCTATGATGGCAGAATCTCAAAAATCATACCCAGTGTCCCTTTCCAGGCCCCTCCTCATTCCCAAACCCTGACCATAGACTCATCGGTGATGGGATAGGATGCCCACCTCGGCAGTCACAGACCCCTAGGTATGTGGACCCCTTCAGAGTTGTGCCTGGACATAAATGTGCTCGAGATGAGGGCAGTACTTTACGCAGCACTACAAGCTTTTCTGCACCTGCTTTGTCAGGGCACACTGCTAGATCAGTTGGACAACGTGTGTAATTTGGAACCTCAACAAGCATGGGGGCTCCCGCACATATCTTCTTTGCAGGGAGGCTGAGGGTCTGGAATTGAGTGGTCCTGCACTGGATTTGCCTCCTAGCAGTCCACATTCCAGGAATGCAAAACGTCCTCGCAGACGGACTTGGCCACAGCAGGGTAAGAGCGCATGAATGGGAGCTCAAGCAGGAGGTGGTCGATCCACATCTGGATGATACCATTGATCAGATTTGATTTGTTAGCAGCCCCATCCAATGCAAAACTTCCCAGTTTTGCTCGCTCGATCCCACGCATGGTGCTTTCTGGCGAGACGTGCATCGCTTTATTGGACTGGGAGATTTCTGTATGCCTTCCCTCCCAAGTTCTTCAGAGGGTGCTGCTTAAGCTTCAACTAGAGGGGGTTCGGATGATACTGATCATCCCATTTTGGCCTCGTCAAACATGGTTTCTGCTTCTTCAACAGATTGCAGTGCAACCTGTTACAAACCCACTCAACAGGTCCGCTCTCTACTCCCAAAGTGCCAACCTCTGAGCGTAGAATTGTGAACAGAACAAGGTAACCCTCTTGTGTGTGTTGTGGGTTCGAGTCACCTTAGTCCCAAGTTCTGGAGGGATTCAAACTGATACGCTCTTGTTAGCGTACCCAATTATCAGGCTCAGATAATTCTGTCTTCGGGAGCCAGATATCTTTGCCTACGGGCACCTAACCAGGTATTTCAAAATGAACCCTTGGAACTCTATGTAGGAACTGGAGAACTCTCTTCTGTTTCCCAGTTTGGTATCACAATAAGCGCATGCACAGTGTCAACTATAACCATCTAAGCTTCACTTATAAAAAAATAGTTTCAAGGCACACCAGGCAGTTTCTGTTTTTAAAATGTCTTTACTTTAAAATAGATAAAAATAGCAAAACAGTAAATATAGAACAAGATATCCCAACACGTACAATCTTAAAAACAAAATGGGTTTAAAAGTACAAATTCCTACAATACATATACTCAGACTGGTCTTATCTAAGGTCTCCTTACTTCTTAATCTTTCAGTGCTTTGTTGTTCCTCTTTTCTCAGTCGGCTAATAATGTCACTCTGTAAGGTCTGCTCCATATATTTTAAAGCAGTCTTGAGCCGGCCTTCTCTCTGAGGTCACCTAACTCCACCTTGGTGTATTAAAATGTATATTTTATAACACAGGATGTCCTGCTAAGATATTTAAAAAAAATATTAGGCGACATAATGAATCGAGACTCATTGACTGGTCCAAACCGGTCTGTGATCTGCTTCACCCAGACATCGGACATTTTGATGTAATTCACTGGATAACCCCAAGCAATTGCATATGTTTTTTTTTTTTTTCCTCATGACACCTAGTGCAGATCAAAGTATTTCCCTGAGGGCATTATAAAAAGGATATATTGGTTCCTGCCTTTAAAGCAAACTAACAAGATAATTGCACCTCAGATATCTGCAGTTTAAGCTACCTCCTGTCCTTTGAACTTATCACTGGGGGGGTTTTGATGTGTCCGTTTCAGCAAGACAGCAGTTCCTCCTGACAGACCCTCCCCAAATATTTTATATTGCATAAAAAATATCATATTGAAATCAGAACCAGCTACCCATGTGCCACAGAACCTTCTGGTCCTCTGCCACTGTGTCACAATCTCCTGACTCAGGAGAGGAGCATGCTGGTCCATCCAAGACTGAAGTCCCTTCACCTTCATGCGTGGCACCTCAAGACATAGTCTCTTCCAGATTTGGGGTCTCCCCTAGGGTAGCCCAGGTCTTGGTAGAGGCCAGAAGGCATTCTACCGGGATGACCTATGCCATCTAATAGAAGCGCTTCTCCATTTGGGCCAACTCGAAGTGTTGAGAACCCTTTTCATGTCCTGTTCCTCAGGTCATGGAGTATCGTCTTCACCTCTGACCTGGGCCTGAGCTATTCTTCACTGAAGGTGCATCTTTCTGCTATTTCTGCCTACCACACTCTAGTGAAGGGCACAACCCTGGCTCAATTAGAGGTTTCTAAAACTTTCTTGAAAGGGATTCTTTGCTTGAAGCCTCTAGTGCGTAGTCCTGCCTCACCGTAGGACTTAAATTTTGTTTTAGAAAAACTGACCTTGCCTCCTTTCAAACCGGCTGGTATGTGTGATGTGCGCTATTTGTCCTGGAAAGTGCCCTTTTTAGTTGCTGATACTTCCACTCTTAGGATTTCCGAGCTTCAGGCTGTGATGTGTAAGGAGCCTTTTGATTCCCCACAGAGACCAGGTGGCTCTGCATACCAGTCTTAAGATCTTACTTTGAGGCGGAGCTCTTGCAGCAGGTAGCACCATTAAGACCATGCTGCCAAGCACTAGGACCCCTCGGAAAAATTTCCAGCTAGCAGTCCGGGGTGTTCTCTCAACATCACTACAGTTCTTTTCCTGCTCTAGACCCATTGGTATCGGCTCTATGGACGCCTGTCAACTTAGTCGACCACCATTTTCAAGCTTTGAGCAGTACCGTTTGTTAGTGTTTTTCTCCTCGCCTTTTCTTATTTTTGTGCATGTCTTCTTCATCCATACAGCGGTGGAAGTCTTAAGTATGCGTGTGGCAAGCAGATCCCAGCTAGATACTTCCATTCTGCCTGCTTCATCTGCTTAGGCCCGGGCCACAAGCCGGACTGCTTGAATTGCCAGATGTTTAACAAGAAAAGAATCCACCACCTCAAAACGTTGAAAGCATACCTCCTAGAACAGTAAGTGGCCACCATATAGAGGACCCATCCTGGACATTGCTCTTCTTCGTCAGCCAGGGACTGCTCCCACAGGGAGAAGTAATTGGGTGGGAAGCACCATTACAGGGGACAAGGATCGAGCCAGGTCAGAATCCTGCCTCGGGTCTCCCCACAAGACCTCCACGTCCTGGAGGAAGGTCGGTATCTGTTCCCCCTGGCCCTTTGACTCTTTGTGGGATTACCGTGAAGAAATCTCCTGCCTCTTCTCTTACGCATGACAAGGAGTGTTCTGGACATGGGCGTTCGTCCGCCCCTGTGTCCCTGGCTTTAAGACCCCACACAGTTGGTGGGTTTAAGTCAGACGGACAGGAGTCTTCATCGGGGGGCAAGTTGGAGTCTGCCTCCTTCAAGACCTCTGCATCGTCCGACAAGTCTAAGGGGTCGGGTGACACCACGATTTAGAGTGCCATCAGAAGCATCCTCTACCCAGTGACAGGGCGTTGACCGCTTCGGAAGGACGCCAGACCTCAGGGCCTTCTGATTAGGCATCTGGACCAGACACCACTGCCCAAATATTCTTCTGCTCCGAAGGACCAGGCGACAGGTCAAACACCCGAGCCTTTCAAACAGAGCGCGAACCCTTCATCCCCATCTCCTCCCTTGGGGCCGGACAGCCAATCTCCAGGGGACACTACCCCAAAAGGAGCAGTGCCACCAGTCCCAATGCCTGACTGTAAAGAACAGATGGCCGCACTGCAAGGGCCATTGCCAGGGGCTTTAATTAGTGGTGGAATGCCATAAAAGGGATCTGCTGCCAAAGCCATGAGAGCAGACATCTAGTCTTATAGGACTTCCACCTCCAGCCCCACGCAGGGAGCCCTGGCTCCAGAGGTCTCTGAGGCCGCCTCTGATGCCAGACCACCCGTCTCCAGCACCTAGCGGCCATGGTTGACACCTTTTGTCCATACCCTCATTCATGGGATGTCCACAGTCCTCAAATGATGATGCTGGGGACTCTTCTTGGAACTACACCTCTGAGGATGAGCTGCCACTACCGTCCCCGGACCATAAGAGGGGACTCTCCCAGGTCTCCATCAGATGACCCTTCCTTTTTGGATGTGATGCAGCATATCCAGTACCTCAACCAATGGGACACGGAGGAAGTTGACCCTGAATGCTGTTGCCTGGCAGAATTCTTGGGGGCAAATGATCCGAAGCCTTTGGTCATCCCTTTACTAGTGGAGCCATTCCAGGAAGTCACCGGTTGTCTGCATGAAGACAGACTGCTTATACAGAACACCAAAAGGAAAGCCTAATCTGAGCAAGCAACCAAAGGCAGACTCCATGGTGCAGACGGATGCTCATGGCAGGGCACAGCAACCAAAGCCTACAAGCTCCCAGCCACTGGATCCAGAATCCCAAACATTGGAACAGAAGGGTCGCAAAGTGTACTCCTTAGCCACCTGCACAGTTGGGTCACTTAACTTTTTGGCGAACACGGTGATGTATCGAAAGTCTTTGTGGAATAAGGCCTTGGACTTAGCCAAGGCTCAGCTTGATTCTGACAGCAAATCTGAGCTTATGGCAGTCATTCAGTCCAGCATTGACGTCGGCAAGCATGTCTTAAGAAGCTCATAAGACACTGCAGATACGGTCGCCAGGACAGCTACTACAGGAGTGTGTATGAGATGCCACACCTGGCTATGGGACTCAGGATTCCGGCAGGACCTGCAGGACACAGTCCTAGATGCACCCTTTCAGGGGTTGGTTCTTTTTTGGTCCAGATACCGAGAAACTGATTACTGGGCTACAGGGCTCTGGTAAGGCAGTTTCCGACATTCACAGGATGTATAAGTCTGAACCGACAACTGCCAGACGCCTCCTGTTTCACAAGAACCAGGGCCAGCAAGGAAGGTGACAGCAACCACAAGGGGGTTTCAAGAGAGAGGCCCTCCCTTGCCTTCAGGCACACAGGAACCTTAAAAGTGCTAAAAATGCAAGGGCTCCCCTGCCTGTCTCTCCCCCCACCACCACCACCACACACACCTCCGGCGGAGTCTCGGGGAAAGGCAGTAGGCGGGAGATTTTCCCTTTACCTCAACGGATGGTCCAATATTAACACGGATCAGTGGGTGCTCCAGATCATAGAGAGAGGGTACACCCTGGAGTTCACAGATCCCACCGGACAAACCCACCTGTCCCCACCCACTGCTCCCAATCCCATGTGTTATTCATAAAGGCAGAAATTCAAGCCCTCTTGGAAACTAAAGTGATTCAGGCAGTACCTCTGGGTCACAGAGGATACTACTCCCATTTCTTCCTTGTACTGAAGAAGATTTTGGGGGGGGGGGAGCTCCGTCCCATCCTAGATTTGAGCCAACTGAACACCTTCATTGAATAGAAATGGTTCAGGATGGTGACACTGCCTGGTCTGCTGCCCATGATCCAGCAAGGGGATTGGCTGTGCTCTCTGGACGCGCAGGATGCCTATGCACATAAGGATCCTGCCATCCCACAGACGGCACCTCTGCTTCACCTTCAAGGGAGAACACTATCCGTTCAGAGCATTGCCATTCGGCCTTTCTGCAGCACAGAGGGTCTTCACCAAGTGCCTGGCAGTGGTGGCAGCAGCTCTCAACAGGAGGGGTCATTATGTTTACCCTTATTCGGGCGATTGACTTCTTACGGCCTCTAAGGAAGAACAGCTGTGTTGTTCAGTAGAGGAGACTTTCAGTCTGTTCCAAGAGTTGGGGAGGAGGGTTACCTGATCCTCCCCAAGTAGTTCCCCTGGCTTGCCCAAAGGCTACGGTACATAGGGGGCGGCCTTGGACACCGTTCAGGGAAGAGACTCCGGCCCCCCAGACCGAGCAGACTAGTTATAGGTGGTTGCTTGGAGGGTCCTTTCTACAAATCCGATCCCGGCAAGAGGGGTACTGCAGTTTTTAGGCCACACGGCCATTGTCATGGTTCCCCTTGCCCGCCTGGATATGAGGATCCTGCAGTGGAACCTCTCTGTTCAATGGGACCAATGCACGGACGATCTCTATCAACTGGTCAGGATCTCCAAAGCAGTACATCGAACTCTGGAATGATGTGTCACAGCGTATGGGAATACATTTCAGATGTGGCAAATTTACAGGTTTAAAACACATCGTGGGGTGATATTTATTTTTCAAAAGTTAGAAAAATAATAAATGAAAACAAAAAAAATATTGCAAAGAAAATCACTAAACATCAGTAGCTTCTCACATAATACAGTCCTGGATCTTAGAGCTCCTAAGACCCTTTTCATTTGCATTCAACAGCTTATATACAGTAGCATCTCTTTCCTTCACTCACTAGACTGGACGGGACTGAACTGATCTCAGTGAAGAGGTTTTATAGCTTTTGGTGGGGTCACCTGACTGAGTCCTTTTCTATTTATATGACTAGACATGTTTCAAAACCAAGTTTTTTTTGGTTTCAGGAGACTTCCTGGTTCAGTTAAAGGTACAGTGTATATTTCCACAGATATTGACTCTATCTTTGAGTCAGTGTGACGAAGCACTTTCATAAAGCATACCACATTCTTTTGTTTAACCTCATACATAGAACCTTATACAGTAACAGGTTTATAGTGTGAATTTATGAAAATACCTTAAGGATTTCTTATAATTGTACTAAGCATGACATTATTTTATATGGCTTCTGAATCCTTTTTATTTAAAAAGGCATTAACTATGTATTCCTGTTTAAAACAGCTTTCATGGTTTTTTTTTTTTTACACAAAATGCACTTATGCACTTTACACAGCACCTCTCCGGGTGTTTGGCGTCATTGCAGGGACTGGATGGATGGAAGTGGAAAAAGAATGGAGAGAGAGAGAGAACTAGTAGGAAGTTTAATAAATAGGAAAGAGCTATGCTAGGTGGCCAACCTAGGGTGGGGGGGGAGAAGAAAAGCAGAGAAACAGAACTTTTGATAGCTAGGAAATGAGATAGAAAAGTGGTCAGTCAGTCACAGCCAAGGGTGTAGCCTAACTCCGCTACACACATCCCTCCTTAAGAAACAGTTCTCAAAACTACTGCTTTTTCAAGAACCCCCCCCTGTCATAAATATTCTACCAAAACAGTAGAATGGGTGTTGGTTGAAACTCTCACCCACTATGAGAGCTTCACCCCAGGGTCCTTTAATTCAGCTATTTTTAGAATTGTCCACCATACCAAGTTGCTGCAGTACAACTATACTTTCACAACATTACCCTGGGGCTGTCCTACTGTTCAGCACAGTACCCATCTATTCTCTCAGAAGACTTCAGTCTATAGTGACTTTCTATCCTCTAAATATGTCACTCTGGTTACTACAACCCAAACATTTCATATGTGATATTAGGCACCCATCAATAGGCATTGTTTCAGCCCTGTGCACCAGCTATCATACCTTCATCAGTACATTACTAAAGAGAAAGTAATACACAGCAGTTTTATGCTGACATCTAGCTTCCTCCATCTAGCTATCAAGGTGGCCATACAGGCCTATACCACACTTTCTCCGGGGCAATTTGTACCCAGCTCTAACTCCATTCTAACACATTGTTTCCACTCAGGGGCCCAGTCATAGATTCCACCCCATACCTAGATCCGCCATGACCCTAGGTTCCTCATCTTGTATCATACAGTATAGACATTTCTTTTATATTCTACATTTCTTCTAATCATTTCATACATTTCATTTAACTATTTCCCTTTCATATATTTTCTGGTAGACAAGGAACCTTCTCATGCTAAACATCAACCAGCCAGTTCCAAACTGCCAGTACCATTGGGGTTTCCTTTCATCCCTTATTTGTAACATACCTGGAGTTTCTTTTCAACCCTTACACCGTTCTGGTACCCTCAACTAACTGTATTCAGCACCAGCCTTAAAAGCTATATTCATTTTAAGCATTACATGTAGCGTACATTTCATCCCATATCACAGGGAGTCCAAAACATGGGAAAGTCCCTTCAGCCACCATGGTGTCTTCCCTGTTGCTTGTAGTCTTCACCCCAGTATGCATATGTCTTGAAACAGTCTTACCTGGGGCCTTCACCTTGTCGTCCTCCAAGAATCAGCATCCCGGAAAAATGGGCAACAATGAGATCTTAAAAGTGGCTGGCAACAAAGGTTCCATCAGGGGGTCCTCTTCTAGAACCCAGGGATCCTGGTCCTCTGCCTCCACAACAAAATCCTCCAGTTGGGAATCCTCCATCAGCACCTGGCAGCAGTGCTCCGCCTCTCTCCAGCGTTGGTCCGCCTCTGCGTGCCATTGAACTCCAATCCAGGCAATAGCTCCTCTCCAGTTCTCCTCGCCTTGGTTCTGGTATGCACCCCGGTAGGCCCCTCCTCCTCTAACAGATCCTGGAGGTATACCATCCTGCTCTTTGCCCCTATATCTGGATACCAGGGCTGGTATCTGAGTACTGGTCTCCCCCCTTGTTTCTCTGGACAACCAGTACCATCCTACTTCTGAACACCAAGTTTGTCACAGCATGTGGTGATAAATTTCAGACGAGGCAAATTTACAGGTTTAAAACACACCGTGATGTGATTTTATTTTTCAAAAGTTAGGAAAAATCATAAATGAAAACAAAAAAAATGCAAAGAAAATTACTACTAAATAGTTTCTCACATAATAAAGTCCTGGATCTTAGAGCTCCTCAGATCCTTTTCATCTGCATTCAACAGCTTGTCTACAGTAGCACCTCTCTCCTTCACTCTCAAGACTGTCCTCTACTGGACTGAAGTGAACTCGGTGAAGAGGTTTTGTGTCTTCTGGTGGGGTCACATGACTGAGCCCTTTCTATTTACATGTCTGGACAGGTTTCAGAACCTAAGGGGGTTTTGTTTCAGGGGATTTCGTGCTTCAGTTAAAGGTAAAGTGTCAATCTCCACAGATATTGACTTTATATCTCTGATCCTTGGTGACTGAGCACTTTTATAAAGCATACCACCTTCTTTTTGTTCAGCCTCATATATAGAACCTTATACAGTAACAGGTTTATAGTATGAATTTATGAAAATACCTTAAGGATTTCTTATGACTGTACTAATCGTGAAATTATTATATATGGCTTCTGAATCCTTTTTATTTAGAAAGGCTAACTGTATGTATTCCTATTTAAAATATCCTTCATGTGGGACTTCTGGTGACGTCACGGTAGTGATGGGACGCTAAGCTAAGAGCTCCAGGACCCAGCTACAAGAATCAAACTCAATCCTCTCAAAAATGACGAGTGGCAATCCTCTAAAGGACACAAACTGATTCCATAATGTCTACCCGAAGTAACAAGCTGAAAATTATGAAAACTAACAGCTCTCAATTAAAACTAAAACAGCTTACAATGGACGACGTGGCCTGCTCACGAAGAGACCGCAGCATCTGAGTCATCGGCGGATACAGAGGATAGTGAACTTTTACTACCATGGAGAGCTGAAAGGACCCTCCAGAAAATCTTTTCTAGGGACATGGATATGTTGTTCATCCACACTTATTGGCAGGTTCCTTGCCGCTTTAAATCTTGCCATAAGGTCTTCAAGCTGGCTCCTCCCACCCACCCGGGTGGTAAAACTCTCGGCTCCACCCCAGGACGCCAGATCTTCCTTACCGCTTGGAAGCTCAGGTTCCCTCCTTAACGCGTTGCGATTAAGACTGGTTCCTAATTCTTGAAAAGTTGAAATTAAAAGTTATTATAAAGACTGGGTCTTCTCCCGCCATATGGCCAAATCCCACTCGTTTTTGAGGTGCCCTTGCGGGCAGAAGATGTCTAGGGACGGATCCGCACTCCACGCACGTCTACTGCCTGGGCCTTGAGCACCGACCCGCGGGCCTGCGACGTGCTCTTCCTTTTCGACCTCGTCCTTGAGGCCAGTGCTGCCCAATTACAACTAGGCGCCCTGAGAAAGAATTCCACGGTGAAATCTAGAGCCCGATTGGCGGTGTCGGCCCGGGGGCTCGGCCGGATCAGCTAGAGCAGATGATTCGCCCTCAAAGAAGGCAGCGCGGGCGCTTCTACCTCGGCTCTGACATTTGTCCCGCTCTCTCTCGGTGCCTCGTGACTCAGCTTCTTTTAGGAGCTTTGTCTGACCCTCTCGACCAAGGTGAGGGTCCAACTTCTTCGGGACCTTTCCAGGTCCAAAAGAGCAAAGTAAGTCTCTCCGTCGGCGCTCTTGGGAGCGGAAAGATCCCCTCCCTTGTCGACAGTCGACTTGAGTGGAAGCCCTCAGCTTCCGGCCACTGGCTACCGGTGTCCCCGTCCAGGCCAGTTGACGAGACTCCTGTCGGCAGCGGTCGAGATTTTCTCGACCCGTTAGGCGGGTTGTCGGCTGAGAAGCTGAGAATCCCTCCCGGTTCCCCGGTGGGAGCTGAGGATCCCGTCTGCTTGTCTGTGCCTCTGGTTCCGAGCCTTGCCCGTGGATCGTCCGAGCGAGGAGTGCCGATTCCGACACTTCTCCTCGCCTTCCTCGGCCCTAGTCGAGACTCGATCTCGGACATCCCTTGCCAGTCCAACCGATCCCGCCGCCAAGCGGTCTGATCTCAACACGCCCGGCTAAGTGGCGCCCTCTTCCCTCTCCGGACGAGGGGAGGCTTCGGCGCAAGTTGCGTCGGAGGTACAAGGAACTTATGTGGCAACAGCTCCTTTTGACTGGGAATAAGCCGACCCAGTCGTCTTTCCCGGCCATTAAGTGGCTGTCACCGGAGCAGCCGAAACAACCCCTCGTTGTAGTCGAGGAGCCTGTTCTCAGGCCGGTTGTTCGGCCAATTCCAGCTGCCCCACCGATTCTGGTGGAACCTCCGCCTCCACAGCCATTAGTTGGGGCTCCGACCAAAAATTCTCGGTCGGCTTTGGGTTTGCCCCATAGGCTGTCTGTCACCCTCACTCCCGATAAACCTCGGCAGGTGGAGGGTGGCTCAGGGCCGAGGCAGCTCTTTGAGGACTCTCCTGAATCTGATGATGGTTCCTCCCTCTTCTCCAAGCGCATGGACTTGGAGTCCTCGGGAGGGCAGTCAATGGACGATAGCCCTTTGTCCTTCTTAGGGTTGCTTCGACTCATCTCGGAGTCCACCGGAATGAAGCTCGAACCCGTTTCTAAACGGGCCAGGTATCCCCTCACGGAGATTCTGGACCGAGGGGATTCTCTTACGGAGGCCTTTCCAGTGGCCGAAGCCATAGTGGGTCCGGCTTTGGAACTTTGGCAGCATCCTGCTTCCTGCCCTGCGCCTTTGGCCAGGTTGGCCAGGAAGTATGCGGTCCCTACCGGTTCCCTGTCCGGTTTTTCGGAACACCCCTCGGCCGAGGGGTTGGTTACCGACAGCGTTTTCCGGTGTGCCGGGAACGCCAGGGATGTGGACAAACCTCCCGATAAGGAATTCAAGAAATTGGATTATGCTGGGCGAAAAGTCTATGCTGCGTCCTCTCTCGGCCTTCGTCAGGCCAGTTCGGCCGTCCTCATGGCACATTTTTCTCACGCCCTGTTGGGCTCCCTGGATGAGGTTGTCCCTCATCATCCCGCAGATCTGCAGACTATGGTCAGGCAGGTGCGGGACTAGGGCAGGGCAGTGGCTAAACAGCAGCTCCAGACTGCGTTAGACATCGGGGACTCGTGTGCCAGGTCTGTGGCGGCCGAGGTAGTCCGTGTCGTCGGGCTTGGCTGAGGATATCCACCTTTACCTCGGATACCCAGCACATGTTGGCGGATGTTCCCTTTTGGGGACGGACCTCTTGACCCCTGGGGTGGAAGGTCACCTGCAGAGGATCGAGAAGTCCAATGCTACCTTGGATTCGGTCTCTTCCGCTCAGAAGGACAAAGGCTGCAAGTCACAGCCTAAGCCCTTTCGTCCTTCTGCGCCCACGGCGCGCCCGGCCCAGCAACGTCAGGGCCAGCAGGCTCGACCTTGGTATCCCAAGCCCAAGCCGTCGGCTTCCTCCAACATGAAGCAGGGAGGTAAAGGCCCAGGAGGTCCCTCTGCCGGTCCCTCCTCCAAGCCTGCCCAGTGACGGGCTGAGGGGTGTCGCCCCATCCCGTCACCTCACCCTAGTTCCCCGAGGGCGGCTCAACACTTCCTTTCCACCTGGTCCGCTGTTACCACGGACAGGTGGGTACTGGAGGTGGTGGGAAAAGGCCTACCTCTGGATTTCGAGCAGGCCCCGCCCTTCAGAGCCGTCGCACCTCGGGGGGCCTCGGGGTCCGCAGCCTCACTGGCGGCTCGCCGAGCCGACATCGCTCTCCTCCTCCAAAAGGAGGTGATCACGGAGGTAGAGGACCCCCCTTCAGACCCGGGGTTCGTGTCCAGGTATTTCCTGGTTCAAGCAGACGGGGGCTGGCGCCCGTTCTCGCTACAGCGTGAACAAGTTCCTAAGGTCTCGAACCTTCAGGATGGTCACTCTGGCACAGATAATACCATCTCTGGAACACGGCGTGTGGTTCTGCTCTCTGGACCTACAGGGCCGCGTTCTTTCACGTCCCTATCCGTCCATCACATCGGAGATTCCTCCGCTTCGAGCGGAGGGATCCTCCTTCGAGTTCAAGCCATGCCTTGACTATCTCCAGCTCAGGGTCTTCACCAAATGCATGGCAGTGGTGACAGCATTCCCTGCGGCGCCGAGGGTCCAGGTGCACCTTACCTGGGCGATTGGCTGATAGCAGCCTCCTCCAGGACGGAGGTGGAGGCGGTCAGAGATCTGGCCCTCCAGGTTTGCTCTCGAGTTGGCCTTCTCATCAACGAGGCCAGAGTCGAACTCGAGCCAAAGCAGGTGATCCTGTTCATCGGGCAGAGCTCGACTCTGCGGACCAGAGCCACGACTCCGCGGACAGGGCAGGTTCTTCCCTCCTTTGCCAAATCATTTCTGGTTTGGCAATCGCAGCCTGCCGGGACTTCCTGCGCTTCTGGGTCTCATGGCGGCCTGTACCAGCGTGGTCCGTTGGGCCGCTGGCACATCTGCCCTTCAGTGGGGACTGGCCAGCCAGTGGTCACACGCTGTGATCCTTTGGACCAGCTAGTGATAGTGACCCAGGAGATGTGGGCAGCTCTCCAGTGGTGGACCGTTCCATTCCATTTGCAGGAGGGCATCCGTTTGTCCGCCCGAGCCGTGGTCTCTCTATCGACCGATGCCTCTCTGATGGGTTGGGGTGCCCATCTGGGGAACACCGGCGCGACAGCCTCTGGTCCCTGCAGGAGTCCCGATGCCACATCAACCTGCTGGAGCTCCGGCGGTCCGTCTAGCTCTCACCGCCTTTGCTCCGTTTCTCCGGGGTCAAGTGGTCCAGAGTCAGGCGGACAATACCCGACCATGTACCACCTGAACCGCCAGGGCAGGGCGCGCTCCATCTTCTATGCAGGAAGCTCTCCGCATTTGGTCACTGCGCGAGCCTGGAGGCGGATCTCCTAGCCATTCATGTGGCAGGAGCCTCCAACACCCTGGCCGATGCCCTGAGCCGGATAGGGGCTGCATCTCACGAATGGTCTCTCCTGCCGGAGATAGTACAAGATCTCTTCTCCCACTGGGACACACCTCAGGTAGACCTGTTTGCCTCCAGGGAGAACGCAAAGCTGAGGCTGTTTCATGCCCGCAGCCCTCAGCAGGGCTCACTGCAGGGGGATGCCTTCTCGAGGCTGTGGACCCCGGGCCTCTTCTACGCCTTTCCCCCATTTCCCTTGATTCACAAGGTGCTTCTCAAAGCAAGGAGGGACAAGGCGCAGGTGATCCTGATAGCCCCAGACTGGCCCCGCCAGTTCTGGTACAGAGATCTCCTCAGCCTCAGCTCCAGGCTCCCGAGGCAGCTTCCAGCTCGCCTGGACCTGCTTTCAGTCAATCAGGGGAAGGTGTTCCATCCGGACCTTCAATCCCTGCACCTGACTGCCTGGTTCCTGAGCAGCTAGAGTTCCAGGCCTTGGGTCTTTCCGACGAGGTCCTCAATGTGGAGGCGTCGCGTAAGTCGACCAGAAATGCTACGCCTTCAAATGGAAGAGATTCTCCATTTGGTGTCAGGGCAAGGGCTTGGACCCTTTCTCCTGTTCTGTGGCAAGCATTTTGGACTATTTATGGTCCCTTTCTAGTCAAGGGCTTAGGTCGACGACCCTAAAGGTGCACCTGGCAGCCATCTCTGCTTACAGGCGCGGGCCGGAAGCAGTCGATGGCGCAGGAAAAGGTGGTCGGGCGCTTTTTCAAAGGCCTTGATCACATTTCCCTCGGTGCGAGAACCTCCACCTCCGTGGGATTTACTGCTGGTACTGGCAAAGCTCATGGGCAAGCCATTGAACCAGTGCACGGTGTGATCTCTCTCACCTGTCGTGGAAGACCGCCTTCTTGGTGGCTATCACGTCAGCCAGAAGGATGGGAGAGCTCCAGGCGCTTTGCATCGAGTCTCCTTACCTGGTCTTCCACAGGGACAAGGTTGTCCTGCGCCCCCACCGAAATTCCTTCCGAAGGTGGTGTCGGAGTTTCACCTTAACCAGGTGCTGACTCTGCCGGTGTTCTACCCCAGTCACACCTCGGAGGCCGAATATAGGCTCCATACTCTGGACCCTAGAAGGGCGCTCGCTTATTATAAGGAGCGCACGGCTGAAATTCGGGGAGAGGTTCACCAGCTGTTTGTCACCTACGCTGAAGCCGCACCTGGCAGACCTGCAGCCAAGCGGACGATAGGCAGGTGGGTCACCTCCTGCATAGATCGCTGCTATAAGTTGGCGGGCATGGAGCCTCCCAGAGGGATAAGAGCTCATTATACCCGTCATACTGCTGCATCGGTGGCTGCTTCCAGGGACGTCCCTATCTAGGAAATCTGCAGGGCTGCTACCTGGAAGTCAGCACACACCTTTCAAACACCATGAAGTCTTGCTTATATTAGGACTTATGCAGTATGCCCATGGCTTTGAACTGCCCCGGAGATGAAATAGTTAACTCCAGAGTAATCTGGAGTTCCACAGCGCGAGGGCGCTATTCAAAGCTCTATCTGGGTTGTTTGAACCCAAACTGTCAGATTCTTTACTCCGCTTTCACTGAACAGACGCTCTAGAGACCAGCTCCTTCAGTTTGGTTCGTTTTGCGGTTTAAAGTAATTTATCGGTTCATTGAACCGGGAAAGTGTTAAATTTACAGCAGTTTTCGGTTTGAAGCTCTATCTGGTAACGTAAGTAAAGAAAATTAGTCTGTGTGGAAACTCATTATCGGTTCACTCTGAACCGATCGGTTTGCTTTAAAACTCATTTTCTTTGCATTTAGAGTGAGGTACCCGGTTCTTATCGGTCCTAAAAAAACCTAGTATTTTAAATTGTTTTTTCCTATACCCGTGACACGGTTAGGGACCGATAAGGGTGTCTTGTCCTGGCAAGGCGGAAAAAAAGGACAAGTTTGGTTAGGCTGGCATTATGTCTGAGAAACCCAAAAGAAAAACCGGGCCCACTGGGTTTCAACACTGATGTCTGTGGGGAAGCCTTTGCCAAGGCTGACCCACACACCACTTGTGTCTATTGTCTGGGGGCTGACCACCTCCTGTCAGACTGCCAGGTGTGTAAGAATTTCCCTGCAGCCACCCTGGAAAAGAGATTGGGCAGGCTCAGGGAACGAGAGGCCAAAAAGTCCGCTGACCCGGATGGCCAGCCCGATCCAGCTCCGGCTGGACCAGAGGGAGTGCCCTCTGACCAGGGCGTGACTTCCTCGGGCAAAAGAAAGGCTGGTCCTGAGGAACCAGTCAAAGTAAAAAAGACAAAGAAATCAGCTAGTGTGGAGTCCAGTTTTGTCTCTCCTTCTGCTGTAGAAATAGCTAAAGCCATACAAATTGTCCAGTCTTTGTCTCAGGGACTTGTTGAACCCTCTCTGGTTGGAAAAAGGGGGTCTCGTTCAGGTCCAGTGGTTCAGGATTATGATGTTGAGGATTTTTATGAACCACAGGAGGGGGAGGAGGATTTTGATGATTGTAATTGTGATTGGGAAGGTCTGGAAGTGCCAATAGAACCGCGCATTTCTCCAGACAGACCTTTGAGTCTCCCCTTTGTTGTCTGAGTCCCCTCTCATTTCAGATTTTATTAGAAAGTAGCAGAAACTCTCCAGCTCCCCTTAGAAGAGGCTGTGGATGAGCAAGAGGAGCCTGACTTGTGGAAATGATGGATATTCCAGAGGCTAGAAGGTTGTCTATTCCTTGCATAAGTCATTTAGGAGGCAAACCACTAAGATTTTAAAAATCCTTTTTCTGTCCCTCCTGTAGATAAAAAAATGGACAGAAGGTATACTTTGTCAGGCCCTAATACAGACTTCCTTACTGAGCAGTGTAGTCATGTAGGTGTTGTTCAAGCTGCAGCCTGTGACAAGGCTAATATTCCCTGGCTTCACATCCTCCTGATAAAGATTCCAGGAAGATTGATGCCATGGCGAAAAAACAGTATGTGGCAGCTTCTTTGGGACTCAGACAAGCTAATTATGGCTTATGTGGCTAGATATCAGAAATCTAGATGGGACACTATATTGCAGTTGGCCAAGCAGGCTCAGGCCCGCTGGCTAGTGAGTTGGAACAGGTGGCTTCTGATGGCATTGAAGCCTCTAAAGTTCAATTTCATGCTGCTGTTGATGTTAATGATGTTTCCTCTAGGGTCATGGCCACTTCTGTAGCTCTCCAGTAGGTTGGCATGGCTCAGATGCACTAATCTGTCCCAAGATACCCAGTCAAAGGCTATAGATTTTCCTGTCATAGGAAATTCTCTGTTTGGAGAACAAACAGAAAATTACATGAAAAAGATGGATGAATACAGAACTACTTACAAAAGTGCCCAAGCTAAGGAGAGCATGCCACTCCACAAAGGCATGCCTCAGGGGTAGGGGCAGGCCTTACCATAGACCTTTACCAATTCCAGGCATCCTCTGCTTTTGCGAGAGAGGATTTTTCAGAGGCAGAGGCAGGCGGGCACAGGCGAGTCCCTCTCCTCTCCCCAACCTAAAGCTGCTCCTGCAAGCAGGCACCTTTGACGGGGTGTCTGGGGCCGACTCTCCTGCACCGGTGGGGGCAGACTGGCTTATTTCTGCCAGAACTGGTTGTCCCTAACCTCGGACAAATGGGTTCTGGAGGTGGTAAGCCAAGGCCTGGTTCTCAGCTTCAAACAGTTTCCCAAGATGAGAGCCAGACACTTTCCCCTTCAAGTCTTTTGAAACCCTTGCACTAGAAGCGGAGGTTTCTTCTCTTTTGGACTGCAAAGCAGTGGAAAGGGTCCCCTTGCCACCAGAGCAAGGGTCTTTACTCAAGGTACTTCCTGACCCCAAAAAGACAAGAGACTGGCGCCATCTTGGATTTAAGATTTCTGAACAAGCATCTTGTAAAACCAAAGTTCAAAATGCTAACTTTGGCAATGATTTTACCATCCTTGAGACCAGGGACTAGTTAGCTTCCCTGGACCTCAAGGGCACTATTCCATATCCTAATCAGGGCCTCTCACGAAAGTACCTCAGGTTAGACTACCCTCTGGCCACTACCAGTTCAGGGCAATGCCCTTCGGACTCACTTCTGCTCCAAGAGTTTTCACAAAATGTCTAGCTGTAGTAGTGGCCCACCTAAGAAGACAAGGGGTAGCTGTGTTTCCCTACTTTTTGACGACTGGCTCATTGTGGGTCAGTCACCAGAGCAGGTAAAATCCCACTTGCAAATCACTCAGAACTCCTCACCTTTCTGGGGTTCCTGTTGAATATTCAAAAGTCAGTTCTCGAACCAGTTCAGGTACTAACTTTATAGGTGCAGAGCTGAACACAAAGTTAGCCAGGGCATTCCTCCCCTCGAAAAGAGTGGACAAAATTATTGCCCTGGCATCATCTTTCACCCTGCAGGTCTCTCGACCAGCAAGGCACTTACAACTCTAGGTCATGGCTGCTTCTACAGCTGTTGTGCCAGGAGCGAGATTTCAGATGAGGGACATTCAGTTCCACTTGAGGTCCTATTGGTCTCAAAGGAGGGACCCCCTTACCAAATTGGTCCCAGTGACCAAGACCTTGATCCTAGCTCTTCAGTGGTGGCTGGATCAAAGCAACCTGTCCACAGGGGTCCCATTCCTACCTGTTCTTCATTCCCTCACCCTCACCACGGACGCGTCCTTGCTGGGTTGGGGAGCTCACCTGGGCGACCTTTCAACTCAGGGAGTTTGGTCCCTCAGGAATCTCTGCTTCACATCAGTCTACTGGAGCTCAGAGCTGTCTTCCTAGCTCTCCAGGTTTTTTCGAAACTGTCCAGAACAAGGTTGTTCAAGTCAGGACAGACAATACCACAACAATGTGGTACATCAACAACAAGGGGCACTGCTCTTCAGCCTTGTGCACCAAAGCAATGAAGTTGTGGTCTCTGGCCTACTCCTGAACACCTCTTAGCGGTTCACCTCCCAGGAAGGACAATGTCCTAGCGGACGCCCTCAGCAGGATTTCTCAGGGCCATCACGAATGGGCTCTGAACCCTCAAGTGCTGGGGTCGGTCTTTGCCAGTTGTGGCACCCCTCAGATAGACCTCTTCGCAGCCCCAGACAAGCACCAACTTCCCCTGTTTTGCTGCAGGCCCCCAGTTCTGGGATCAGTCCCTCTGGATGCCTTTCAACTGAATTGGGAGGGAAAGTTCCTCTATGCTTTCCCTCCGTTCCCCCTCCTCTTCAGGGTACTGGTGAAAATCAGAACTCAGCCTTGCAGAGTGATTCTGATTGCTCCAGACTGGGCCAGGCAGCCTTGGTACCCTCTTCTTCTGTCCTCTCATTCAGCCCTCCCTGACCTTGCCCCAGGACCCACGACCTACTGACCTGTGCACAAGGGAGGGTGTGGTATCCGGACCTCAATTCCCTCCACCTCAAGGCCTGGTTCTTGAGGAGTTAGAATTGCTGATTTACACCTTTCTCAGGTGTCCTGGATATTTTGAAGGCTTCTGAAGCCTTCCACTAAACCACTATAATTCTAAATGGAAGAGATTCTCATTTGGTGTTCTGAGGGCAGATCACCCAGAATCTGCAGACCTGCCTATTTTGTTGGACTATTTGGTCCACTTAAATTCCTTAGCCTCAAACCAGCTACCTTGAAGGTTCATTTGGCAGCTGTTTCTGTTTTTATTTCTGCAGGAAACCAGTTTCCTTTCCTCTCACCCTGTGTTTTCCAAGTTTTCAAAGGGTTACTTCATACTAACCCTCCCTTTAGAACCTGCTCCTGCATGGGACCTGAATGTTTGCATTGCCCAGCTAATGCAACCCCTTTGAGCCTCTGGTTTGACAGACCTCAAGTTTTAACTTGGAAAACTGTTTTTCTAGTGGCTATCACTTCTGCTAGGCGTATAAGTGAATTACAGGCCTTGTCAGTGGAAAAGGATTTCATTTCTTTCCACAGAGATAAAGTGGTCCTCAGGACTAACAGAAAGTTTTACCTAAAGTGGTTTCAGATTTTCATCTTAACCAATCCATCTCTCTTCCAGTATTTTTTACTGAGCACTCTTCTTCTGGTGAGAGAAGGCTGCACAGTTTGGACGTTAAAAGAGCTCTTGGCTACTATTTGGAACGCACCAAGGGTCACAGGTTCGAATCCCTCCAGCTCTTCCTTACCTATGGAGATGTGGGTAAGGGGAGACCTGCTACTAGGAGGACAATCGCTAGGTGGATTGTCTCTTGTATCCAGTTCTGCTACCAAAAACTGGGTAAGGAGCCTCCCTCAGGCCTGAGGGCTCATTCCACCAGGGGTACAGCTGCATCTCTAGTGGCTGCTAGAGATATTCCCATTTTGGAAATCTGTCAAGCTGCCACCTGGAAGACAGTCCACACTTTCACTAAGCATTATTCTCTGGACGTCCAGTCCAGGAGAGATGCTCGCTTTGGCACAGCTGTGCTTCAGAGCCTATTCCCTAAGTAGGTTCTGACCCTCCTCCATGGAGGTACTGCTGTATAATCTGCATAAGTCTAATATAAGCAAGACTTCATGGTGTTTGAAGAAAAAATTACTCACCTTAGTAATTGCTTTTCTTCTCATGGAGTCTTGCTATATTAGGACAACCCTCCCTCCTACCCCTCTCAGAATCCCTACTTGGGTATGGGGTTGACATTTGGTGCAAGCACTGTGTCATGCCTTTTAGCTTCTAGTCCCCCCTTTTCTTCTCTTGGGTTAGGAACTAGATAATTTCTGTTTTTGGATAAGTGGTAGCTGGGCCCTCTGGACTTGAGTCTTTTGGGCAGAGGGGCCTAGTAGTGATGGTCAAGGGTTATCCTAATAGGTAATATTGTTTCATTATTGTTTGTTGTTGTGTTTTGTGGTTCTACTGTTAGTAGATAGCCAATGGTTAGTGTAGGGTTTTTCCACACAGACTTGCTATATTAGTTTAGCCTCGTAAAAGAACCTGACGAGTTTGGGTTCAAACAACCCAGATAGAGCTTTGAATAGCGCCCTCGCGCTGTGGAACTCCAGATTACTCTGGAGTTAACTGTTTCATCTCCGGGGCAGTTCAAAGCCATGGGCATACTGCATAAGTCCTAATATAGCAAGACTCCATGAGAAGAAACGCAATTACTAAGGTGAGTAATTTTTTCTCATTACCATTACCACATCGACCTTGAGTCATGCCGGGATGCTGGTTTTGGGGCCTTGTCTCCAGTCCTTATTTCCCAAGTAAGTATTGGGGTGCGCTCTTGCCTCCCTCCTCCAGGAGAACTGCTAGGAGTCTGCCAATAAGTGTGGATGAACAACATATCCATGTCCTAGAAATACAGGTTACTCACCTGTAACAGGAGTTCTAGGAATGGTATGTTGTTCATCCACTTACCTCCGGTCTCGACGCACAACCTGAGCTTCCAGCGGGCCAGATCTCGGCGCCATGGGCGGAGTCGAGAGTTTTACCACCCGGGTGGGTGGGAGGAGCCAGCTTGAAGACCTTCCGGCAAGATTTAAAGCGGCAAGGAACCTGCCAATAAGTGTGGATGAACAACATATACCATTCCTAGAACTCCTGTTACAGGTGAGTAACCTGTATATCCTCAGTACAGAAGACAGAATCCTCACTGGCAGATCTGTGCCAAGATGTACATAACATAGATAGTAAAGTAGCTGAAAACACAACTAGAACAACCGATATAACGGAGCAACAGGACATCGAGAACAAAATCCTCATGTTTCTGCTACAAAAGGAAAGAGAAACACAAGCCAGATTGGAAGATGTAGAGAACCGCTCCTGCAGAAATAACTTTCGGATTCATGGAATTCCAGAAGGGGCCGAGGAGGGCTATGCCACCACAATTGATTTCATACAATACCTGCTGCGCTCGCTGATGGAAATACCTTCTGATTTCGATCTGACCCTGGATAGAGCACACAGCTCATTAGCCCCGAAACCTACCAACGCGGAGGCATGGCCCAGATCATGGATAATCAGGATGGTGTAGTTTCAGTCGAAAGAATGGATCCTGAGGGAAGCATGGCGTCTTAGAGCTCAAATTTCAAGGGCACAATATCTTCTTTGAGCAAGATTTCTCTCCAGCCCTGCAGCAAGAAAGACTTAAAGTGAGAGCAGTGCTAAAGGAAGTTAGAGAGAAAAGTACATAGCGAGCTGTTACTAAGGCCTTCATAGTTCATAGATCACTCTGAGAGAGGGGACGGCCGAGTGAACGAGGAGGGAATTGGAGCCCAATCAACTTCTCTCTCCGAGTAGGATCAAGCCTCTGCAGTCCTCAGCATAGGGATGGGGAAAGGGGGGAGGGGGGAAGAGGAATATGGGGAACAGGAATTGGGGATTTCCAGGGAAGAACAGGGTAGAAAAACAGAATAGTGGGCTAGCCAGAGTGATATTGCCCAGGATTGCTCTGCTCACCACAGCTGGAAGTGTATCAGACATATTGGAGAAAATGGTGAAAAGGAAGATAGGTTGGAGGACTTAAATTGGAATAGGGCAGCAGCAGGGTCAGAAGAGATATAACAGAGGGGAGTATGGAAGGAGAAAGGAACACTAGTTATCACAACTCAGTCTGGTGAGCACTTATTCAGTATAGAGACACTAACAAATATTAACTCTCCATAAAGAGAGTGAAGGTGAAGACTCGCAGCCGCTAAGGGGAATGGAAGTTATTTCTGGAAGCCACTAAATTATATAACAGATTAAATGGTGAAGGGATGAGGGAATACACTGAGTACAAAAAAAAAAACATGAGGGGTCCTTGGGAGACGAGCTAGAGTTCCAGAGAGGAGATA
This sequence comes from Neoceratodus forsteri, assembly GCA_016271365.2. Classification (NCBI taxonomy): domain Eukaryota; kingdom Metazoa; phylum Chordata; order Ceratodontiformes; family Ceratodontidae; genus Neoceratodus; species Neoceratodus forsteri. Next base: position 774,838,956 of record CM057453.1, on the reverse strand, counting down.
GGTGACTTTTTTTTTTTTTTACAGCGAGGACATATCAGCTCTAAGTCTCTCGAGTGGAGGCAGTAGGTGTGTGATATACACATCACAAGAGTAGCAAAGCTACCTCCTCACTCCCTCCTTCCTGGGTTCGGGGGAGGCAGGGACCGAGGAAAACACATAGGAAGTAGAGTTTCTATTCTAACAGCTTCCTTTTGTCTCCCTTCTCCTTTCCTCTTGGGGGACTTCAATGTAGCCCCTCATCCACGGAGGGACCGGTCATCCAAGAAAGAAGCTACGGGTAAAGCAGCCTCGAAGGTCCTAACCACAATGATAAGAGAATTGGGTTTGGTAGACATATGGAGGGCACATCATCCAAAGGAAAGAAACTACACATTGTACTCAAATCCCCAAAGGTCATATTCAAGAATAGACCTTTTATTTATTTATTTTTTATGAATGTCACCTACCTACACGAAATTATAAGCTCGGACATACACAATATAACCCTATCAGACCATGCTCCAATATCAGTAAGGCTGAACATAATACCCCGGGGCAGACAAACCCTGTGGAGATTAAATGTGTCTCTATTGAATAATAAGACCCTGGTGAACAAATTAGGGGAGGACATCAAAGGTTTTCAGGCGATACATGACCTAACGAATCACTCTGTATTACTCAAATGGGACACCCTTAAAGCGGTGATAAGGGGGAACATAATTAGTTTTGCCTCTGCCCAAAAAAAGTTAGGAATAATCACCCATAACCAACTGTCCACTGAACTGGCGGCAGCTGAGAAAAGGCATAAAGCCAACCCAGATGATCAGAGGGCCCAAAAGAAATTAACTCAAATTCGGAAAAAATTACAGGAATTTAAAGATAAAAAAGCAGAGGGACATCTGAGATTTACAAACCAAAAATATCATGAGGTGGGAGGAAGAGCCTCAAAGCTCTTAGCTCTAGGTTGAGAAAAGAACAAATGGAAAGATGTATCCCCTTCCTGCAAGATTCAGGAAAGCAAGGGGCTAGACAAGAGAACCCGGAAGAGATAGCACTCCAGTTTCAAAAATTTTATCAAAGCCTGTATAAAGAGGAAAGAGAAGAATCCATAAATAAAAACGAAGGGATTCCTTTCTGGACTCAGTTAACCTCCCCAGAATATCAGAGGTGATGAAACCAGACATGAACCGACCCATTTCAATAGAAGAAACATTAGGGGTTATTAAAAGGCTACCGGGGGGTAAAGCACCAGGCCCTGATGGGTTTAATGGAGAGTTCTACAAGGCACTAGGGGGCGTACTGGCCAAGATACTAACGGAAGTATTCAATAAATGCTTAGAAGAGGGCAAAATACCAGAAAGCTGGACTCAATCACTAATAACAGTAATCCCAAAAGCAGGGAAGGATCTTACGAAATGCACCTCATTCAGACCGATAGAGCTACTGAACCAAGACTTAAAAATATTTACTAAAATACTTGCTATTTGACTCCAAAAATATATAGAACTATTAGTTCACCCTGACCAATCGGGTTTCATACCGCATTGCCAATTGCATGACAACATCAGAAGACTTTTAAATATTATCCGGGGGAAAAAAAATTCCAACTCAAAAACAGACCTAGCAATTTTTTTAGATGGGGAAAAAGCTTTTGATAGGCTTAACTGGACATATCTTTTTCAGGTACTTAAAAAAAAATGAGTATTGAAGGGAACTTCCTAAACTAGATAAAACTGTTATCAAAACCCACAGGCGAGAGTGAGGGTAAATGGCACTATATCTCCCCCCTTCCAAAATTAGCAGAGGAACAAGACAAGGATGCCCACTCTCCCTCTTGTATTTGCAATTAGTATGGAACCACTAGCCCAAGCCATACGACAAAGAGATGAAATAAAAGGAATAGAGATTCAAAACTCAAACCATAAAATATCCCTATATGCTGATGACACCCCGATCTATGTGGGAGACCCTGAAACTTCCCTCCCACCCCTATTAGATTTATTAAAGAACTTTGGGGACATTTCAGGCTTCAAGATTAATAATGAAAAATCAGAACTATTGGCATTTGGGACTGCTCCAAACCAGAAATTAATAGAATTGACCCCTTTTAAATGGGTAAACACTAAAATTAGATACTTTGGGATACAAATCCCTGTGCAGACAGGACTAATGTACAAATATAATTATGGGCCCTTAAAACAACAGGTGTACACCGATATGAATAGATGGTCGATACTCCCTCTGACATTTACAAACAAATTAGAAATAGTTAAAATTAATATTCTCCCCCGCTTCTTGTTTTTATACACCAACCTTCCCTTACCAATCTCTAATAAAGATTGGAAAGACTTAAAGAAAAGAATTTCAAACTTCATATGGGCAGGAAAGGAACCAAGAATCCGCTGGGATGTATTGACAGAATGCAAAGAGAGAGGGGGGAATGGGACTTCCGGACTTCCCCAAATATTATCTAGCAGCCCAGCTGTTACCAGTCATTGAAATACTGATGTGTGGGAAGAATCATGGATGGCGAGAGATAGAGGAAGGGGATTGCCATCTAGGTCCACTTAACCTGTTACCTTGGAGAATTCTCCCAAAAGAGCTGAAACAGTCGAAAAACCCCTTTACACAACATACCTTGTCGATGTGGTTGAAGGCCAGGCAGGGGTGGGAGATCCCTAGACCAGTGTGGGAGTTTCTCCCCTTGTATAACAGGCCAGGCTTTCCTGCACATAGTGGAGATGCACACTTAATAGAATGGGCGATAAAGGGACTCGTATATCCAAAACATCTCCTGGGGGAGAGCAATTTAAAGTCCTTTACAGAGATGCAAAGAGAATTTGCCCTAAGTGAGCTAGATAGGTTCAGATACATTCAATGTATTTATTATATACAAAAGAACATTGGCCTAACAGAACTAACTCAAAGTCCAGCACCCGCAGTAATACTAACCCACCAAAGGAGTATATCACAGGATACTAGAACATACATCTCCTAAACATGCAAAACATTAATGGAAAACGGGTATTTTAGCCATTCAGAGTGTAATGATCAAGTGGGAAGCAGAGGCAGAACAAAGTATTTCGGAGGAGAGGTGGCGAGAGATCTGGAGGGGAGTACAAAAAACAACAAGCTCACCCTCTTGGAGAGAATTTAGATGGAAGATTAATATCCATTTTTTTCGGACCCCGTCAATCTCACACCATTAATTATCTCTTTCTTCAGATAAATGTTGGAGGGGATGTGGGGCAAAAGGCACGCATTACCATATTTTTGGGGCCTGTGCCTGCATATTCTCATTCTGGACAGAAATAGCCGAGGAGATAGCTGAAATATTCTCTCTCTGGAGACAACACTAGAGTTTGAAAACCTAGTACTTGGATCTTTCCCCAAGGGGCTTGAAAAAACAGACTGAGAAATATCTGTGTTTAGTGTTGGTGGGGGCGGCATTGAAGTCCCTCACCCAGAAGTGGCTTAGAGAGGATATTCCCTCAAAGGCCCAATGGCACAATAATATTGAGCATATAAAAAGTATGGAGGCAATTACGGCAAGATTAAGATTGTCTACTGAGAAATTGAACGCTAGATGGCTCCCTTGGTTGATCACCTAGAGAAAAAAGGGGGTGTCTACACTCGAGCAGTTACTATAGGCCTAGAAGGGGAATTAATCTTAACGCTTAAACTATAATGAATCTCCTGAGACTATTGCCCTAGGGTGACTTTTGATAAGGGATTTGTACTTGAAAACCATATGGTAAATGGAGTCATCACTTAGTACTACCAGAATCTGAGATATTATAAGACCAAAGAAAAAAGAAAGAGGTAACCCGATAACAAAGGGAGGCTGGGAAGTCTTCCCTCTCCCCCCCTTTTTTTTTCTTTCTCTCCCATTTCTCTCTCTATTCTTTTTGTTGTTGTATGGGATTAAAAATGTTCATGAATTTTGGTTTGTTGAAATAGAGATCTATAAATTTGGAGAAAGGAGCAATTAAAATTACCAGGAACGACAAAGAAGACATTCAAACAACATGAAGTCTTGCTATATTATGACTAATGCAGTTTGTCCCACCATTAGAACTGCTCTGGAGGTGAAAGAGTTAACTTCCATGCCAGGCATGGAACTTGGAGCGCGAGCTCTGTTAGAGAAGCTCTGTCTGGAGGATTTCAAACTGAAACTGTCAGATTCTTTACTCCGCCTCACTGAACAGTCGCTCCGGAGATTCCTCCTACTGCTCGGTTCATTTCTCGTTTTAAAACAGTTTTTCTCAGTTAAATTCAACCGCGATTATTATTATTTTAACCGCAAACCGATCAGTTCAAGCTCTGTCTGTGGTATTGTAAGTAATAGACAGGTTTATTTCTGTGTGGAACTTGTAAATGTTTATCGGTTCGGTTCGAACCGATCAGGTTGTTTTAAAACTTTATTCTCAAGCATTTGAAAGCTTTTAGAGTGCGGTTCCCGGTTCTTATCGGTTCTAAAAAAAACGGATTTCATTACGTTTTTTCCATGACCCGTGACACGGTTAGGAACTGATAAGGGTGTCTTGCCTGGCACTGCCGGAAAAAGGGCAAGTTTTTGGTTAGGCTGGCATTATGTCTGAGAAACCCAAAAGAAAAACCGGGCCCACTGGGTTTCAGTACTGTAGTGTCTATGGGGAAGCCTTTGCCAAGGCTGACCCACACACCACATGTGTATATTGTCTGGGGTTTGACCACCTCACTTCAGACTGCCAGATTTGTAAGAATTTCCCTGCAGCTACCCTAGATAAGAGAGTTGGTAGGCTCAGGGAACGAGAGGCCAAAAAGTCCGCTGACTCGGATGGCCAGCCCGGTTCGGTGCCAACCGAACCGAAGGGAGTGCCCTCTGACCAGGGCGAGACTTCCTCGGGCAACGTAAAAGCTGACTCTGGGGAGCCAGTTCCAGCAAAGAAAACTAGAAAATCAGCAGGTGTGGAGTCAAAAATTCCTTCTCCAACTGCTGCAGAGATAGCTAAAGCAATACAAATTGTCCAGTCACTTTCTCCGGTTCTGTCCGAACTGCCACTATCTGGCAAAAGGTCGGTTCGGCCGGTTCCACTGGTTCAATAGTATGATATAGAAGAGTTTTATGAACCAGAGGAGGGGGAGGATGATTATGAACAGTGTGAATGTGACTTTGAGAGCCTGGATGTGCCCATTGAACCGGACATCTCCCCAGAGAGACCTTTAGAATCTCCCCCTACACTTTGAGTCCCCTTCTCATTTTCTGTTTTATAAAAAAGTTGCTGAAACCCTCCAGCTCCCATTGGAGGAAGCTGTGGATGAGCAAGAGGAACCTGACTTTGTGGAAATGATGGATATCCCAGAGTCCAGGAGATTGTCTATTCTTTACATAAATCATTTAGAAACAAACAATACAAATTTTAAAGCTCCTAATTCTGTGCCTCCTGTGGACAAAAGATGGACAGGAGGTACACTTTGTCAGGATCCTGATACAGAATTTCTTTCACAGCAATGCAGTCATGTTTGGGTAGTTCAGGCTGCAGCCTGTGATAAGGCTAATATTCCCCTGGCTTCACATCCTCCTGACAAGGACTCCAGGAAGATTGATGCCATGGCTAAAAAACAATACATGGCAGCGTCCTTGGGACTGGGACAAGCAAATTACATGGCTTATGTGGCAAGATATCAAAAAATCTAGATGGAACACTGTCATGGCTTTAGCCAAACAGGCCTCTGGCCAGCTTGCCAAGGAGCTGGAGCAGGTGGCTGCTGATGGTATTGAAGCATCCAAGGTGCAATTCCATGCTGCTGTGGATTCTAATGATGTATCCTCTAGAGTCATGGCTACATCTGTGGCCTTTCGTAGATTGGCTTGGCTCAGGTGTACTAGTTTGTCACAGGATACCCAGGCGAAGGCTATGGATTTTCCTGTAGTGGGAAATTCTCTGTTTGGGGAGCAGACAGAGAATTATATGAAGAAAATGGATGACTATAGAACCACTTATAGGAGTGCACAAGCCAAGGAGCGGCAAGCCACTCCTCAGAGACAGCCCCAGGAGTAGAGGCAGGCCTTTTCACAGGCCTTTTACCAAACCCAGGCCTCCTCTTCAGCTTATGCTCAGAGGGGTTCTTCAGGGCGAGGCAGGCCGGGAGCAAGCAGGCCTGCTCCCCACCCTCAGCCTAAAGCCCTTGTCAAACAGGCACCCTGATGGGTGCCCAGGACTCAGTTCTCCATTACCTGTAGGCAGGCTGGCTTACTGCTTCAGGACTGGGAGTCTTTAACATCAGACAAGTGGGTCCTGGAAGTAGTAAGCCAGGGTCTGGCTTCTCCGCTCAATAATTTCAAGATGAGAACAGGATCTTTTCCACCTACAAATCCTCTAGAGACTTTTGCTTTGAAACAGAAGTCTCAACCCTTCTGGCTCTCAGAGCTGTAGAAAGGGTTTCTCCCCTACACCAGGGCAAGGGTCTGTACTCCAGGTACTTCCTTACCCCAAAAAGACAGGAGAATGGCGGCCCATTCTGGACCTAAGATATCAGAACAAGCACCTTTTAAAACCAAAATTCAAAATGGTGACTCTGGCAATGATTTTACCTTTCCTAAGGCCAGGGGACTGGCTAGCTTCCCTGGACCTCAAGGATGCCTACTTCCATGTTCTTATCAGAACTCCCACGAAAGTACCTCAGATTGAACTGCCCTCAGGCCATTACCAGTTCAGAACAATGCCCTTGCGCTTACCTCTGCCCCAAGGGTATTCACAAAATGCCTGGCAGTAGCAGTTGCTCATTTAGAAGGCAAAGGATTGCCATCTTTCCTACCTAGACGACTGGCTCATTGTGGGTCAGTCTCCAGACCAGGTCAAATCACACCTGCAAGTTACCCAGCAGCTGCTCACCTCTCTGGCTTTCTTCTCAATCTTCCAAAGTCAGTTCTGGAACCTGTCCAGGTACTCACCTTTATAGGTGCAGAATTGACACAAGGCAGGCCAGAGCCTTCCCTTCCCTGGAAGGGTAAGGAACCTAGTGGCCCTGGCCGCCTCCTTCACTCTGCAGGTCTCGACCAGCAAAGGCATTTTCTACAGCTCCTAGGACACATGGCTGCTTCCACAACTGTAGTGCAAGGACAAGATTTCAGATGAGGGACATTCAGTTCCACTTGAGAGCCTTTTGGTCTCGAAGAAAAGATCCACTATCCAAGTTGATCCCAGTGACTCGAACCCTGATCCAGGCCCTTCAGTGGTGGCAGAATCAGAGCAATCTGAGACAAGGGGTCCCCTTCATCCCTCTATCTCACTCCTTGACCCTTACTACAGATGCGTCCCTTTTGGGATGGGGAGCTCACATGGGCGACCTCTCCACCCAGGGATTGTGGTCCCCTCAGGAATCTCTGCTCCACATCAATCTGTTGGAACTCAGAGCTGTTTTTCTATCACTTCAGGTTTTTTCTGCATCTGTTCAGAACAAAGTGGTACAGGTCAGAAGACAACATCACTACAATGTGGTACATCAACAAACAAGGGGGCACTCGGTCTTCGGCCTTGTGCACCGAGGCAATGAAGTTGTGGTCTCTGGCTTATTCCCTGAACACTTCCCTCATAGCAGTTCACCTCCCAGGCAAGGACAATGTCCTGGCAGATGCTCTCAGCAGGATTTCCCAGGGCCGTCACGAATGATCCCTGAGTACTGGGGATAGTTTTTGCCAGATGGGGCACCCCTCAGATAGATCTTTTTGCAGCCCCAGACAATCAACTTCCACTGTTTTGTTGCAGGCCCCCAGTGATGGGCTCAGTCCCCCTGGATGCCTTTCTCCTCGATTGGGAAGGGAAGTTTCTATATGCCTTTCCCTCTTCCCTCTCCTGTTCAAGGTGCTAGTCAAATCAGATCTCAGCCCTGCAAGATGATTCTGATTGCTCCAGATTGAGCCAGGCAGCCCTGGTACCCACTCCTTCTGTCCTTAGCAGTCCATCTTCCGCTGTGTCTCCCCAGGAACCACAACCTGTTAACTTGTGCCCAGGGGAGAGTTTGGTATCCCAATCTCAAATCCCTCAACCTCAAGACCTGGCTCTTGAGGAGTTAGAATTTGCTGACCTACACCTTTCTCAAGGTGTTCTCGAAATCCTGAAAGCTTCTAGGAAGCCTTCCACTAGGGCTACTTATAACTCTAAATGGAAAAGGTTTTCCATATGGTGTTCTGGGAAGCATATTTCCCCGGAATCTGCTGATTTGCCCATTGTTTTGGACTATATGGTCCATCTTAATTCTTTGGGACTGAGACCAGCTACCCTGAAAGTGCATTTGGCAGCTGTCTTTGCTTTTATTTCAGCAGGAAAGCCCTCTTCTCTTCTGCTCACCCTGTATTTTCAAGTTTTCAAAGGATTACTTCATACTAATCCACCTTTCAGGGACCCTGCTCCTGCCTGGGATCTTAATGTTTGCATTGCTCAGCTGATGCAACCCCCTTTGAACCTCTGTCTTGGCAGAGCTTAGTACTTGACTTGGAAAACTGTTTTCTAGTAGCCATCACTTCTGCCAGGCACATAAGTGAGTTACAAGCTTTGTCAGTGGAGACTGCTATTTCCTTCCACAGGGATAAGGTAGTCCTCAGGACTAACAGGAAGTTTTGCCTAAGGTGGTTTCAGATTTCCACCTTAATCTATCTCCCTTCCAGTGTTCTTCACTGATCATTCCTCCTCTGGTGAGAGGAGGTTGCACAGCTTAGATGTTAAGAGGGCCCTAAGTTACTACACAGAGCGTACCAAGGGTCACAGGTTCGAATCCCTCCAACTTTTTCTCACTTATGGTGAGGTTGGGAAAGGGAAGCCTGTCACTAAGAGATCCATTGCCAGGTGGATTGTCTCTTGTATCCAATTTTGCTATCAAAAACTGGGAAAGGTTCCCCCTTCAGGCCTGAGGGCTCACTCTACCAGAGGTACAGCTGCATCTCTAGCTGCTGCCAGAGACATCCCTATCTTAGAGATGTCAAGCAGCTACTTGGAAAACGGTACACACTTTCACCAAGCATTACTCCCTGGATATCCAGGCCAGGAGGGATGCTCGGTTTGGCACAGCCGTGTTTCAGAGCCTATTCCCTAAGTAGGTTCTGTCCCTCCTCCATGGAGGTACTGCTGTGTATTCTGCAATAGTCATAATATAGCAGACTTCATGTTTGAAGAAAAATTACTCACCTTAGTAATGTTGTTTCTTCTAATGGAGTCTTGCTATATTATGACCTCCCCACCTGCCCTCTCAAACTTCTACTTGGTATGGGGTGGGCATTCCAGTGTTGGCACTTTTTTGATGCCATTTTTTGTTTCCACCCCTTCTTTTTGGGGTGTTTGGGTGTTGTGTTTTATATTATCTTATCTTATTTTTCTGGTCCCCTGACTTGAGTCTTAGTGTTGGGACCAGGAAAAATGTGTTAATATTTAAGTAGCCAGTTGGCTAGTGTAGGTTACAGCTTCCACACAGAACCTTAGTGAGTTTTGCTCGTAAAGATCTGACAGTTTGTTTGAAATCCTCCAGACAGAGCTTCTCTAACCGAGCTCGCGCTCCAAGTTCCATGCCTGGCATGGAAGTTAACTCTTTCACCTCCGGAGCAGTTCTAATGGTGGGACAAACTGCATTAGTCATAATATAGCAAGACTCCATTAGAAGAAACAACATTACTAAGGTGAGTAATTTTTTCTTCAGGATTACGCTGTCTGTGGTGGAGAAATATGAGGAACAGTAACAAAAGGGATAATTGAATGAACTTTGTTTCGAACAAATAACCTCATGTAAATCTGGATGTAACAGAATGTCTCTTGGTAATGGATAGAAAGTATAAACATAATGAAGTAACTGTATGTTATACATTAAATAAAAAATTTCAAGTTCAAAAAAAATAATATCCTTCATGTGTTTTTGTACGCAAAATGCACTTTACACAGCCCCTCTTAGGGTGTTTGACATCATTCCAGGAACTGGATGGATGGAAATGGAAAAAGAATGAAGAGAGTTAACTAGTAGGAAGTTTACTAGGGATAGTAAAGAGCTACACTAGGTTGTCAACATTGGGTTGGTGGGAAAGAAGAAAAGCGTTAAGTGTTGCGCAACAGAAACTTTGGTAGCTAGAAAATAAGGAGATAGAAAAGTGGTCCATCGGTCACAGCCGAGGGTGTAGCCTTTCTCCTCCACACGGTGGATCACCCCTTCTCGACTGGACACCAGGGTTCTTTTTCAATCCCCAGCCCTCACCAGGTCCTGACTATGGACAAGGCTGGGCTTGGGGGGAGGTGCGTATCTGGCATCCCACCAAACAAGGGGCACCTGAGCATCAGTGGAACGCAATCTCCACATCAACATGCTGGAAATGAGGGCTGTCCTATATGCCCTGCAGGCCTTTCAGTCAGTGCTTTTGCCAGGTCCTCTGTTAGACTAGTCAGAAGACACTACAGTAGTCTTCTGTCTCAGAAAGCAAGGGGACACACCAGTCTTACCCCCTGTGCAGAGAGGCTGTGAGTCGGGCAATGGGCAGTGGATCACAACCTCAAAATAACAGCAGTTCACGTTCTAGGGATTCACAACGTCCTCGCAGACAGCCTAAGTCGCTCTCCGGTTTCAGAGTCGCAAATGGGAGCTACTGCAAGAGGTTGTAGATGACTTCTTCAAAAGTGGAGTCAGCCAGAACTGGACCTCTTTGCATCGCCACACAACGCCAAACTGGCCAATTTCTGCTTGCTAGATCCAGGGCCTGGTGTTTTCTGGCACAACACATTGTCCTTCTCTTGGACAGGGAGGTTCCTGTTTGCCTTCCCAGGGTTTTAACTCTAAAAATTGATTAGCGTTTTGCTCATAAAAGTTCTAAAACATTGTGAAAATGCATAACTCTTGCCTCACTATGTTTAACAAACATCACACTTCCAGAAAACTTATATAAATGCTTTCTGTGCAGTTAGTATTGCCCCAAGAAAAAAACTGCTAATCAATTATTTAAAACCCTGCCTTTCCTCCCTTTCTGCTCCTCCAGAGTGCGCTACTCAAGCTACAGGCAGAGAGCGTGCTTATGAGTCTTGTAGCGCCCGTCTCGTCTCAACAGATCTGGTTTCCATTGCTGCAGTAGTTGGCATCAGAACCGCCGATCCAGTTACCCTTGTCCAGTCGCTTGCTCTCCCAGGAGCAGGGAACCCCAGTACATCCAAATCATCAGTCTCTGCATCTGCATGTATGCCTCCTGCAGACTTGCTCAAGAACAGATCTGGAGCGTCCTACAGAGTGACAGAGGCTCTTGTGGCAGCAAGAAAGCCCTCTACTAGAGCAACGTATGCCATGAAATAAAAACGATTTTTGCTTATGGGCATCCCCCAGTTCCTTGGATCTTTTTCACTGTCCAGTGGTATCTGTGCTGGAGTACCTTCTCTCTCTGTCAGACAAGGGACTCTGCCACTCATCCATTAAGGTGCACCTTTCTTCGGTGTCAGTTTACCATGTGCTGGTGGATGGGAAAGCTCTGGCACAATTGGATTTGTGCAAGACCTTTCTGCAGGGTATTTTGCACATCAAACCTCCCAGGAGGGACCCCGTTCCTCCATGGGATCTTCTTTTTATGTTGGAAAAGCTTACATTGCCTCCCTTTGAGCCACCCACAAGTTGTGAGCTACGTTTTCTTTCCTGGAGAGCATTATCTTTAGTTGCCATTACTTCTGCTCGGAGGATTTCCAAACCCTAGAAGCCTTTCCAAGCCTTAGACGTAAAGAGCTTTATCTTATTTTCCACAGAGACAGAGTTGCCCTGTGTTCAAATCCTACGTTCCTTCCAAAAGTTGTCTGAATTCACTTTAAATCAGACATTCAACTACCGGTTTATTACCCATAGTACTCTAACAAAGGGGAGGCCTTGTTATATACTCTGGAAGTACATAGAATCCTTCATTACTATATAGACCGTACTCATTCTTCTGGAAAGACAAACCAGTTTGTTTCCTTCGCACAAAGCATGTTGGGGGTTCCAGTGACTAAGCAAACATTGGCCAAGTGGTTGGTCACTTGCATAGCGTTCTGTTGCCAAAAGTATGACAAACCCTTGCTGAGACCAGTTGAGGGTAATTCCACCAGAGGTGTCACAACATCCTTTGTATCCCTCAAGAACATTTCAGCACTGCACCTTTGTGCAGCCGCTGCTTGGAGTTCAGTCCACACTTTGATTAGGCACTACAGTCTGGACATTGCTTCCAGAAGGAGGGCAGGATTTGGCCTTGCTGTCCTCCATTGACTGATCTCCTTGAAGAGTTTGTCTGCTGATCTTGGGGATCCACCACCCTTCTAACCAGGATGCTATCCTTGTACTGCTTGGGACTGTGTCCTAATGGTGTTACCTGCTGCAAGAGCTCCACCTCGAAGTATGACAGTACAGTTACATATGAACTTAACGCAACAGTAGATCTTGTAGCAGGTGGATTTTCCCTTCCACCTGCTCCCGGGGTTATGCAACTGCTTCTCTCTGGAGGATGGGAGATCCTCCTTGGTACCTGATATTTATTGCAGTACAGTTTTATGGTTTTTAAGTTATGTTTTGCTTAGTTTGTGTACAAGCACCTTGGTTATTAGAAAGGCGCTTTTTATAAAAAGATATGATTATGATCCTGAATGCCAGCTGGGTCTCTGGTGGGTGAACTAAGGTGGTGCTAGGAGACTGCCCCTTTATACCACTCGGGGGTGGCTGATGTCCGGGGCAGTCCCCCACCTTGGACTGCTAGCTAGAAATGTTTCTGTGGGGTCCTAGTGACCGGAAGCATAGTCCTAATGGTGTTACCTGCTGCAAGAGCTCCTCTTGAAGATCTACTGTAATGGTAAGTTCTTCCAAAACTGTAGTTTTTCTTCCGAAGGTAGTTTCAGAGACTATGTTGAGTCAATCTATTAAAGTGCCAGTCTGTTATCCTGAACAATCTAATCAGGGGAAGGCGATTCTGCATACCTTAGATGTTCACAGGATCTGCATTACTATAGTAACAGAACTATGTCTGTCCAGAATTCAGACCAATATTTTGTTTTTCGCACCGAAGCGAGAGTGTGCAGCAGTTTCTAAGCAATGCCTCTCCAAATGGCTTGCTCACTGCATTGTATTCTGTTACCAGAAATATGGTAAAGCCTTCCAGTGGAGGTCAAAGGGCATTCTACCAGGAGCATGGCTGCTTTCACTGCTTGCTTCAAGAATGTCTCAGCCGCTGAAATTTGTGTGGCTGCTACTTGGAGTTCTGTCCACTCTTTAACTAAACACTACAGTTTGGACATTGCCTCTGTGCGTAAGGCTGGTTTCAGACTGGCTGATCTCCAGCAACTCCTGTCCAAATCTTTTGCTGCTTTTTAGCAGACCAGTTCCTGCCTCCCGTATTTTTCTGTCCTTTTGGTTCTTACTGCTTTGGACTCAGTCCTACAAGTAATTACCTGCTGTAAGAGCCCTCTCGAAGTAAGATAGTACAGATCTTACTTCGAGATACAGCTCTTGCAGCAGGTTACACCATTAGGACTGAAGCCATCAGGCGCCAGGACCCCACGGAAAATTTCTAGCTAGCTATCTTCAGGGGACCGCCCCGACGTCCGGTCCCGCCTCTGGCGTCCAGGCGTGGTACATAAGGCGGGTCCGCCCAGAATCCTCAGTTCTTCCCGGCTGTCGAACTTGCATGCCTCGACCCTTCGGTCTCAGTCTAGCGCACGCGGGTTGTTGAACTTCCACGAGAATTTGCTTCACTTGAAGAATTTCCTTGCTGATGTCCTCTCCGACCTCCGGCATACATCAAAGTATGCTTATGGAAACAGATCCCTCAGGACCCTCATACGGCTTACATGCTCGTGCCTGGGCCCAGAGCACGCACACCCAGGCCTGCTCCCTCTGCCAGGGATTTAATAGCCGCATCCAGGATCCGGGCGACAGAAGGCTCTGTAGTGTTCCTCCTAAGAAGAAAAACTTAGAGCCATGCCCTCAAAGGGAATCCTCCCTAAGCACGCAGAAAAGAAGAGAAGGAGAAGGACCCTTCTAGGTCTCCGACTCGGGCCTCCGGGTCCCGCAGCTCCGGATCTAGGTCGGACCGGTCCCCATCCAGGGCCTCTTCCCTCCCCCCGGCTGCGGTGGCTGTTTCTAGGTCTTCTCAGGCCCCTACCGCCAGGCCGTCGTCGTCCTCCACCCCTAAGGCCGTGGCGAAGGCCAGGGAGCGTCATCATCGCCTCAAGTCGGGCTCCCGCTCGTCGGTACCCGACGCCCGGTCCTCTTTGGTGCCTCCCAGGAAGACCCTTGAGCTCACCCCTCTGAAGAGGCTGGCAGACCCGACGCCGGCTCTACCTCCGTCGGCCATTCGTCACCACTCCTCGGAGCCGTCGTCGGCCGTCAGACCGTCGTCGGCTAAGCCTTCACATCGGACGTCGGTTGGGGGACCGACATCCGAAGTGCCTGAGTAGAGGGCTCCTGCGCCTCCGACCGTCGTCGGGCAGGAGTCTTTTATGGAGGAAGACCTGACGCAGCCCGAGGACCAAACGGGCGATCCTGGCCTCGCATAGTCTCCCAGGGCTCCCTAGCCGCCGCCCGAGGCCTCTGCGGAGCCGTCGCCGGGACCCGACGTCCGACCCTCGGCGTCTGAGCTGGCGTCAGGATTGTCTCTTGCGGATGTAAAGGATCTCTTTACATACTGGTGGGACACCATTAAGAAAGACGTGGCGCCCACCGCTCCTCCTCCGGCCCGCCCCTTCACCTGCGGGGTCGGCTGCCCGCTCTATCCCTAGGGAGTCCAGATCCCCTCCCAGGGCTCGGCATACAAAGAGGAGACCTCCGTCAAGATCTTCTTCTTCTGGATCACCCAGCCCCAAGAGATCCAGGGGACGCCGACGTTCGCCGTCGACGGAGGACACGGGATCTGTTTACTCCACTTCAAGATCCCCATCTCCAATCTCAGTCCCTTCTCCGGACCCACATGAGACACCACGGTCTCCTCCGGATGACCCCTCGTTCATGGATATCTTACGCCATTTCCAGGAGAACATGGGGTGGGAAGCTGAGGAATTAGACCCGGAAAGATTGCGCCTGGCTAAGTATCTTCGGCAGAAGGACCCCAAGCCTGTGGTGGTGCCACCCTTGGTGGACACTTTTGTGGATGTCACCAAGGCCGCGTGGAAGCGTCCACATTCGTTACCGGCGGTGCCGAAGAAAGCTGACCGTCTATACAAGGCTCCTAGGGAGGACCAGTATTTGACGCAATATCCTCTGGCCGATTCTCTGGTCATAACAGCCTCACATGACCAGTCCCAAAGGCCACAGCATTTGAGCACCCTGCCACCGGACCCAGAATGCAAGCAGTTGGATTCTCTGGGCAGGCGCACGTATGCATCTGCTACCTGTGCCATCAGATCCTTAAATTATCTGACCCACATGGTTCAATTCTGGAACGCCTGTGGGAACAGGGTCTGGAGGTAGCCAAAGCTACCCAAAGGTGAGCAGAAGGAGGAGATGCTCCAGCTCCTCCGCACGGGTTCAGACGTGGGGACCCAGGTGCTTAGAGCCGCGTATGATTCCGCGGACTCTTCGGCCAGAGCGGCAGCTTCGGGCGTTTGTCTCCGGAGACACTCATGGCTCCGTGTCTCCGGCTTCACCCCGGACGTCCAGAAGAACATTATGGACGCCCCTTTCGAGGGAGATGTATTGTTTGGTAATCCTTCGGAGAAGATTATTACCAAACTCCAAGAGGCTGGAAAGGCGGTGAGGTCGGTCCAAGCAATGTACCGGCCTAGGCTTGGTTCCTTTCGTAGGCACCAAGGCCGTTTCCATGGGCGGACACAGAGGCAACAACCCCGCTCCGCCACACAACAGAGGGCTCTGGTCTGCAGAGAACCAGGGTAAGCAGCCCGCCAGCAGAGTCAACGCACCCTAAGGCGACTCAGCCAGCGGGCCCGTCTGCCGCCACAACATGACTCCTTTCCGGCCCCCGCCCCTCAGGATCAATGGGATGTTATGGTCGGGGGTCGCATTGTGAACTTGCTGCCGGGATGGCAGGCAATCACCACCGACAGGTGGGTTCTTCAGTTGGTCAGCGTCGGCCACTTTTTAGAGTTCGCGGAAAAGCTACCCTCGAGGCCTCCTCTGCTCTCCCGGTATCGGGTCAGCACGGCGGCATTAATTTGCAAGAAGTGCTCACGGCTCCTAAACAAGTGGGCTATAGAGTATGTCCCGGAAACCAGAGAGGACTAGGGTATTATTCTCACTTCTTCCTGGTTCCCAAAGAAAACAGGGGACCTCCGTCCGATTCTGGACCTAGCGACCTCAACCTGTCGAATGCATACAAGAGATTCGCATGGTGACCCTTCCGGCCTTATCCCCATGCTAAAGCAAGGCGCTTATTTAGCGTCCCTAGACATGCAGGATGCCTACCTGCATATCCCCATAGCTCAAGCGCATCAGAGGTTCCTGCGCTCGAAGTTTCTAGGCCACCATTTTCAGTTCCGGGCTCTCCCTTCGGACTGTCATCCGCTCCAAGGGTCTTTACCAAATGCATGGCAGTCGTGGCAGCATCTCTGAGGAGAAAGGGCCACTATGTGTTCCCGCACCTGGATGATTGGCTCATGGCCAGCCTCCAGCGAGCGCGCCTGCTCGTGATCCAGGACACCCAAGACCTATTTGGATCACTGGGCATTCTTATAAATCAAGAGAAGTCCTCTTGGTACCGCCGCAAGACCTGCAGTTCAGTAGCAGTGCTGGACACGGTCCAGGGAAGAGCTTTTCTTCCGGCCAACAGGGCGGAACGCATCGGGTCCCTCATAGGGGACTTATCGACGAACCAGACCGTACCAGCCAGGTCGGTCCTTCGTCTGCTCGGACACATGGCTGCGGCCATTCCCACAGTCCCTCTCGCACGACTCCACATGCGAATAACGCAGTGGATGCTCAAGGCGCAATGGGATCAGAGGCAAGACCATTTGCAGCATCCAGTCAGGATCACAAAATCCGTGATTCGAGACTGGCAATGGTGGTTAGCCCCCGGGTCACTCTCCAAAGGTGTCCCATTTGCAGCGCCGTCCCCAGAGATAACCCTTACCACGGACGCTTCGGGTCTCGGGTGGGGAGCACACCTAGACGGGGTGAAGTCTCAGGGTGCATGGACCCCGTTGGAGGCTCATCTCCATATCAACGTCCTAGAGATGAGGGCGGTCCTCTTTGCACTTCAGGCCTTTCAGTCCATAATTCCGCTGTGCACTATCCTGCTTCAGACTGACAACACGGCGGTGATGTATTACCTCAACAAACAAGGAGGCACACACCCTTACCCCCTTTGCAGGGAGGCCATGAGAGTGTGGGATTGGGTAATCGGACACGGCGCAAACCTGATCGCTGTACACGTTCCCGGGGTGGACAACACGATCGCAGATGGCCTGAGTCGCTCCCAGGCCAGAGTCCACGAGTGGGAACTTCTTCAGGAGGTGGCAGAGGATCTGTTCCTTCGATGGAGAACTCTAGAGTTGGACTTGTTCGCATCCCCATCCAACGCAAAACTGCCCAATTTTTGCTCGCTAGATCCAGGGCCTGGTGTTTTCTGGCGAGACGCGTTGTCCCTCTCCTGGGTGAACAGATTCCTTTATGCCTTCCCTCCCTTCCCGTTGATCCAGAGAGTTCTTCTCAAGCTGCACAGGGATCATGCACGAATGATTCTGGTGGCTCCGTTTTGGCCCAGACAGATATGGTTCCCCTTGCTGGCACAGCTATCTCGGGAACCCCCGCTCCCATTGCCGCTCAGCTCCCACCTACTGTCTCAGGAGAGAGGTTCATTGCTTCATCCGGATCTCCGCTCTTTGAACCTGCATGCATGGCTCCTAGAGATGTAGCCATTTTGCGACACGGGGTCTCGCAAGAGGTTGCTGAGGTTCTCTCCGCAGCCAGAAAGCCGGCAACGCATGCTACATGCGCCATGAAGTGGCGTCGTTTTTGTCTATGGTCACGGGCTCGTGACCTTTCCCTTTAGGTTGTCCTGTTGGAGTGGTTTTAGACTACCTCCTTTCTCTATTCCATTCAGGGCTAGCCTACTCTCT
Source organism: Neoceratodus forsteri (assembly GCA_016271365.2). Lineage (NCBI taxonomy): Eukaryota > Metazoa > Chordata > Ceratodontiformes > Ceratodontidae > Neoceratodus > Neoceratodus forsteri. The sequence continues at coordinate 774,820,954 of CM057453.1, read as the reverse complement.
ATTAAAGTGCACCTTGTGCTATTTCGCCTACACCTGCCGGTGGAGCACCTGCATATTGCTCAGCTTGACGCTCGGGAGTTTCTTAGAGGAGTGTTGCACCTTAGGCCTCCCATTAGGGACCCAGTGCCTCGTGGATCTACTCTTGTCCTGGAACAACTTACGCCCTCCTTTGAGCCTGCCGCAGATTGCGAAGCCACGTCTTCTGTCGTGGAAGACGTTATTTTTGGTTGCCGCTACTTTCAGCCAGAAGGATTTCTGAGCTTCACGCCTCATGTGCAAAGAGCCCTATTTGGTTTTCTACCGACAGAGTATCTCATGACTAACCCAAAGTTTTGCCTAAGGTGGTTTCGGCACTTACTTTGAATCAGGATATTGACCTTCCGGTCTACTTCCGAGTTATTCTAACAGAGGAGAGGCTTTGCTCCACACTCTGGACGTTCACCGCAGCCTGAGGTATTACCTCAACAGAACTAAACCCTTCCGGGCTTCTGACCAGCTTTTTGTCTCTTTTTCTCAGAGGATGAAAGGCCAGCCGGTGTCTAAACAGTCTTTGTCCCGCTGGCTTGTCCAGTGTATTTCGCACTGTTACCAGATTAAACAAAAGCCCCTCCCAGGTTCTGGGGTCATTCTACCAGGGGTGTGGCCACCTCCTTTGCAGCGCTCAGGAACGTCTCTATTTCAGCTATTTGCACTGCAGCTACTTGGAGCTCTGTGCATACCTTTATCAGGCATTACAGTCTGGATATAGCCTCTAGGCGTAGAGCCGGTTTCGGCCTAGCGGTGTTGCAAGGTCTCTTGTCCTGAGTCAGGGCTTGGATTGTTTTTTTCTTCTTATCTCTGCCTCCTCCCGGATCTTCTGGTAAGCTGCTACTGCTTGGGAATCAGTCCTAATGAGGGATTTGCTGCAAGAGCTGTATCTCAGTAAGATAGTACAGTTACGTAAGAACTTACCGTAACAGTAGATCTTCGAGAACAGCTCTTGTGCAGGTACCTTCCTCCCACCTTCCCCTAGAGGAGGTATAGCGCTTTTAAAAAAAAAAAAAAGGGGGAGGAAACTAAGAAAACCAAAAGAAAGGTGTAGTGATTGAATTAGTCGGAGAAATAGAAGGAAATGCTCCTGTCGGGATTTTATCCTTTATTGCCTTCTGACGGCGGATCCTCGGTCTCCCCTTCTGATGTCATCCTGTGGCCGGGAGTCTCCGACGGGAGAACTGGGGATTCTGGCGGGACCGCCCCCTTATGTACCACGCCTGACGTCTGAGGCGGGACCGACATCGGGGGCGGTCCCCGCTGAAGATAGCTAGCTAGAAATTTTCCGTGGGGTCCTGGCACCTGCCGGCTTCAGTCCTAATGGTGTAACCTGCTGCAAGAGCTGTTCTCGAAGATCTACTGTTACGGTAAGTTCTTACGTAACTGTACTTTACGTAAGAACTTACCTTACCAGTAGATCTTTGGGAGAGGCTCTTGGTGACCTTTTTCCCTCCCTCCTTCCCCCTTCTTCTGTAGCCTTTTTTCCTCGAGCCTCTTTTGGCTCCAGGTGCCTCTCTTCTATTCTCCTGTCGCTCCTCTGATGTCTCTGGCAGGAGAACTGGGGGGCGGGTGCAGGGACCACCCACTATATAGTGTCACGCTGCCGTCTTTTGGGTGGTTGGTCCCCCATAGGACACTGCTAGCTAAAGTTTCCATGCAGTCCTGATGCCAGTGGGCACAGTCCAAAAAGTAATTGGCTACTGCAAGAGCCTCTCTCAAATATCTACTGTTACGATAAGTTCTTGCATAACTGTACTGTCTTCCAGGGGATGTCCATCATCCAGTACATTTTCCCTCTCACTATCCCCCTTCTTGGGGCACCTGTCTAGGAACTGGTTATCTGTTGTATCCAGTATTATTACTTAGATCTGGGTACCTTTCATTCCTCTGTTCCCCAGGGCGTGATCCTTGCTCCCTTCATTTCGTGGGGGGTGAGAACTGAGGAGGGAGAGGGGGCGCCTACACCTTTATATAGGGTTGCTGACGTCAGTGGTGTGGGCGGCCCCAGTTGTACTCCAAAAAATCTTGTGTAACCCCTGGTTGGCACTATACCAAAGGCTACTACCCCTGCCTACTTGGCCAGTAGCAGGTTAAGGGGCCTGGGTAATAGAACAGGTTCCTCCACTCTGAGGTCAGGGTTGATAGTGGTTAAGCTAACCTGGGCATAGCCCTCCGGGGCACTGTAACCCCCCTCTTTCCCTTGTAGTGGCCTGAGCAATATACGATAATCACTTTCACAGTACCCCTTTTACAACATACAAGTACCCACACTGTTTGCACTTACCACCAGGGCTGGTTCCTCTGGCTCGACCCTGGGGAACCCCTGTAAAACAAGGTTATGCACAGCAAATAGCAACAGTACTTTTGGCACACACTGGAACCACAGTCAGGTTAAATGTAGAAAGTCAGATCTGATTTATTCAGGGGACTTGAACAAGGAAGAGGTGTAATTGGGTTAATTGGCTTAAAGGTTATATTAATCAAACAGTTATGCATGCACTTTATGTCCCCACACAGCCACACCTCTGGGTACCCAGGTAGGGAGACGATGGGCTAGCCAGGAACGTTGAAGCTGGTTGGAGCCCTGTGATGGAAGAAAGCAACATGCACAACACACACTATTTTTAATCCGGAGCCGAAGGGCTCAGTTCGTGAAAGAAAAAGCAACCAATCTGATGTAAACACTTTAGATTTAGCTGTTGCAGGGAGCTACCCTGATGTTTACTCACAAAACCCAATACAGGACACAGGTAGGACTAAATTGAGACTGTAGGTTGTTGAGCAGGAGACGCAGGGCCCTCACAAATCACTGAGGTGTCATTCCTGTTCAGGTGTGGAGCAGGGGGCTGATACTCTGGCAGCTCTCTCGTCGATGGCTTTCTCTATGCAGTGGGTTGTCTGGTTGGGCCAGTGTGGCAAGGCCCAGGCGAAATGGCAGTGAATTCAGGTTCAGTCTGTTGGAGCTGGATGTAGCCTCCAGCGAGCAGAACACAGTTCAACACACAGTGGGGAGCCAAATCACGACCCACTAACAGCACACAGCACATTTACATGTAAGAAATTCCACTATACCAGACAGATTGCTATCCAGTTGCAATTAGTGTCTGTGCACAAACTGGGAGTTCAGAGGTGGCTAGAAGTCCTGACAGGCCAATCGCATTCAGCAAATCTTCGGTGGTCTTCAAGTTAAAGCTTGGTCACAGTCCAGCGGCTTAAATAGTCCTCGCAACTTGGATTCAGTCCGAATAAACTCTATTTTCCCTGTCAGGGACAGCAGGCAGACAGGCAGGCCAAAACTCATCCCTTTCACAGTTCTCCCATGCAAAACTACACAGAACTGCTGCTCAAATCACTTGAGCTGTTACTCATTTCACTTCCCAACTCAGAACTAACTAAAAACTGCAAGCAGTCGGGGAATTTCCCCAAGGTCCAAAAGGTTCAGTTGACTGATCAGTCTGTCTGTCAGTCACAACAAGGGCTCCCCCTCCAGGTTATTTTAGGCGCCAGAATGCAAAAACTACAATTCCTACAAGTTTATGTCCCACCAAGCCCCTGTAGGCAGGCTCCATTTTAGAGTTCCAACAGTACTGATTGGCCCATTCTGAGAGTCCCGGGCCAAGTTGGTGGAGATGAACAGAACAGTCCTTGCTGCGAAGAAAACGGGTTGGAACAAACTGCAATATTAACATCACTCTAATACATATTCAGCAAATAAGCACATCTTATAACAGACCTCCCTCTACGCAAATAGCGATGGCAGAGTGGAGCAATTATCTAGCAGGCCGTGCAGGGCCTGAGCACATAAACACTCGGCCCCCTCCCAGATTAATTATAACTGCAATCCAGGCAGCTCTTAGAGACAGTACACAGAGGCTATACAGGTACTCTCTGGCAATACATTTAAATTGCTAAAACACAGAACACCAGCCTGGCAGTGAGCATTTAGGCAAGCTCAAGGAAGACTTTTCGAGAACCCCCATTTGTAGGGGAAGGGGGGTTACACTTAATGTGTGGATTCCCCTTAACCATCAGCAAAGGTTTCTGTGGTGTAACCTGGTGGAAATCCCATCTAAGATCTACTGTTATTGTAAGTTCTTGCGTAACTGTTCTTTCAAACTATATGAAGTCTTGCTGTATTCTGACAATAGCAGTGAGTCCCAATCTTCGAACTGCCCAGGAGATGAGTTAACTTTCCATGCCAGGCATGGAACACTGAGCTCGAGGTCGGTTGAGAGTCTGTCTGTTGCTGTTTGAACTCAACCCGTCAGATTCTTTACTCCGCCTCACTGAACAGTCGCTCCGGAGATTTATCCTTCTGCTCGGTTCAATTTGTTGGTTAAAGTACCGTTTTTCTCGGTTTTCGACCGAATTTAAACCGCAACCTGTCAGTTCAGTCTCTGTCTGTGGTATTCGTGAGTACTAGATAGGTTTATATTATTTCTATTCTGTGTGGAACTTGTAAACGGTTCATCGGTTCGGTTTGAACCGATCAAGTTGCTAAAAAAATCTTTATTTGACCTTTTAGAGTGTGGTTACCGGTTCGTATCGGTTCTAAAAAAAAAAAAAATGGATTTTATTACGTTTTTTTCCACAACCCGTGACAATCAGGAACCGATAAGAGGGTCTTGCCTGGCGGATTGCCATTAAAAGGGTAAGTTTGGTTAGGACTGGCACAATGTCTGAGAAACACAAAAGAAAAACCGGGCCTACTGGGTTTCAACACTGCAGTATGTGTGTGGGGAAGTCTTTGCCAAGGCTGATCCCCACACCACCTGTGTTTATTGTCTGGAGTTTGACCACCTCAATGCAGACTGCCAGATTTGTAAAAATTTTCCTGCAGCTGCCCTAGAAAAACGAGTTGGTAGGCTCAAGGAAAGGGAGGCCAAAATGTCCGCTCAACTGGGTGGCCAGCCTGGTTCGGTTCAAACCGAACCAGAAGGAGTGCCCTCTGACCACGGCAAGACTTCTTCGGGCAAAAGGAGATCCAATTCTGAGGAGTCTGTTCCAGCTAAGAGAACAAGAAAAGAAAAATCAGCTGGCGTGGATCCAAAACTTTCTTCTCCAACCGCTGAAGAAATAGCCAAAGCGATAAAAATTGTGCAGTCGCTTTCCCCGGTTCCGACCAAACCGGCACCATCAGGGAGGTGCTCGATTCTGCCGGTTCCACTGGTTCAAGATTGAGTTAGAGGAATATTATGAACCGGAGTATGAGGAAAGTGAATGTGGTTTTGAAAATCTGGATGTGCCCATTGACCCGGATATCTCCCCAGACAGACCTTCAGGAGTGTCTCCTAGGCTTTCTGAGTCCCCCTCCCATTTCATGTTTTATAAAAAAAAAAAAAAAATGGCTGAAACCCTCTAGCTTCCTATGGAAGAAGCTGTGGATGACCAGGAGGAGCCTGACTATGTGGAAATGATGGATATCCCAGAGTCTAGGAGGCTGTCTATTCCCTTACACAAATCTTTTGGGAAACAGACATTTAAGATTTTAAAGACTCCTAACACCATACCTCCTGTGGATAAAAGAATGGACAAGAGGTATACATTGTCAGGCTCATATATGGAGTTCCTTACACAACAATGCAGCCATGTTGGGGTAGTGCAGGCTGCAGCCTGTGATAAGGCAAATATTCCCTTGGCTTCACACCCCCCAGACAAGGACTCCAGGAGGATTGATGCCATGGCAAAGAAACAATACATGGCAGCATCCTTGGGACTCAGACAGGCCAACTATATGGCCTATACTGCTAGGTATCAGAAATCCAGATGGGACACTGTCATGGCTTTAGCAAAACAGGTCCCTGGCCAGCTTGCCAAGGAGCTGGAGCATGTGGCTGCTGATGGTATTGAGGCATCCAAGGTACAATTCCATGCTGCAGTGGACTCCAATGATGTGTCATCTAGAGTCATGGCTACATCTGTGGCACTTCGTAGAATGGCTTGGCTCAGATGTACTAGCCTGTCACAGGATACCCAGACTAAGGCCATGGATTTTCCTGTTGTGGGTAATTCTCTTTTGGGGAGCAAACGGAGAATTACATGAAGAAAATGGACGAGTATAGGACCACCTATAGGAGTGCCCAGGCCAAGGAAAGGCAGGCCACTCCTCAAAGGCAGCATCCCAGCGGCAGGGGCAGGTCTTTTCATAGGCCTTTCTACCAAGCCCAGGCCTCCTCTTCTGCCTATGGTCAGAGGGGGTTCTTTAGAGGGAGAGGCAGAAGGGGTACAAGCAGACCTGCTTCCACCCCTCTGCCTAAACCCCCTGCCAAACAGGCACCCTGATGGGCTTGCCAGGGCCGATTCTCCACTACCTGTAGGGTCAGGCTGGCTTACTTTGTCCAGGACTGGAAGTCTCTAACGTCAGACAAATGGGTCCTGGAAGTAGTAAGCCAGGGACTGGTTCTCGGCTTCAAAAAATTTCCAAAGCTGAGAACCAGATCCTTTCCACCTGCAAATCCCTCAGAGGCACTTGCCCTAGAGGCAGAGGTCTTTTCCCTTCTGGCTCTCAGAGCTGTGGAAAGGGTTCCACCCCTACACCAGGGCAAAGGATTGTACTCCAGGTACTTCCTTACCCCAAAAGACAGGAGAATGGCGGCCCATCCTGGATCTCAGATACTTAAACAAGCACCTTTTAAAGCCAAAATTCAAAATGGTGACTCAGGGAATAATTCTACCCTCTCTAAGGCGAGGGGACTGGCTAGTCTCCCTGGACCTCAAGGATGCCTATTTTCATATTCTCATCGGAAGCTTCCATTGAAAGTACCTCAGGTTTGAGCTGCCCTCAGGCCATTACCAATTCAGAGCAATGCCCTTCGGCCTAACCTCTGCTCCAAGGGTGTTTACAAATTTCCTGGCAGTAGTAGTTGCTCCTCTAAGAAGGCAAAGGATTGCCATCTTCCCATACCTGGATGACTGGCTCATAGTAGGCCAGTCTCCAGACCAAGTCAGGTTACATCTACAGATAACTCTGCAATTGCTCACCTCTCTAGGTTTCCTTCTGTATCTTTCAAAGTCAGTTCTAGAGCCTGTTCAGCTCCTTACCTTCATAGGCGCAGAGCTAGATACAGAAAAGGCCAGAGCCTTCCTTCCCCTGGACAGGGCAAGGACCCTTATCACACTGGCCTCTTCATTCACCCTACAGGTGTCTCGACCAGCAAGGCATTTTCTGCAGTCATGGGGCACATGGCTGCTTCCACAGCAGTGATGCAGGGAGCAAGATTTCAGATGAGGGACATTCAGTTCCACTTGAGAGCCTTTTGGTCTCAGAAAAAGGACCCTCTTACCAAACTGATTCCAGTGACTCGAACTCTGATCCAGGTCCTGCAGTGGTGGCAGGATCAGAACAATCTAAGACAGGGAGTCCCCTTTGTCACTCAGTCTCACTCCTTAATCCTTACTACAGATGCCTACCTCTTGGGGTGGGGGGCCCACTTGGGAGACCTGACCACCCAAGGGTTGTGGTCCCCTCAGGAATCTCAGCTTCACATCAATCTGTTGGAACTCAGAGCAGTGTTTCTAGCACTTGAAGTTTTTTTTCCAAGTCTGTTCAGAACAAAGTTGTTCAGATTGGAACAGACAATACCACCACAATGTGGTACATCAACAAGCAAGGGGGCACTCGGTCTACGGCCTTGTGCACAGAAGCAATGAAGTTGTGGTCTCTGGCTTATTCCCTGAACATCTCCCTCACAGCAGTACACCTCCCAGGCAAGGACAATGTCCTGGCAGATGCTCTCAGCAGGATATCTCGGGCCATCACGAATGGTCACTGGATCCCCTGGTCTTGGAGGTGATATTCTCCAGATGAGGCACCCCACAGATAGATCTTTTTGCAGCCCCAGACAATCACCAACTTCCCCTTTTTTGCTACAGGCCCCCAGTGTTGGGCTCAGTGCCCCCTGGATGCCTTAGTTCTCAGTTGGGAAGGGAAGTTCCTGTATGCTTCCCCCCCTTCCCTCTCCTGTTCAAAGTGCTAGTCAAAATCAGGTCTCAACCCTGCAAAGTGATCCTGATTGCTCCAGACAGCCCTGGTATCCTCTCCTATTGTCCTTATCAGTCCATCTTCCCCTGGCTCTTCCCAGGAATTACAACCTGTTAACCTATGGTCAGGGGAGAGTTTGGTACCTCAATCTCAAGGCCTGGCTCTTGAAGAGTTAGAGTTTGCTGATTTACACCTCTCCCAAGGTGTCATGGATATTCTGAAGGCTTCTAGGAAGCCTTCCACCAGAACTACTTATAATTCCAAGTGGAAAGGATTTTCCATATGGTGCTCTGGGAAGCATATTTCCCCAGAGTCTGCTGATCTGCCCACAGTACTTGACTATATGTTTCATCTCAATAGCTTGGGACTCAGACCAGCTACACTTAAGGGTGCATCTGGCAGCTGTTTCTGCTTTCATTTCAGCAGGTAAGCCCTCTTCTCTTTCAGCTCACCTTGTTTTCTCCAAGTTTTTCAAGGGATTGCTTCATACCAATCCTCCATTCAGGGATCCTACCCCTGCTTGGGATCTTAACGTTTGCATTGCTCAGCTTATGCAACCCCCTTTTGAGCCTTTGTCCTCAGCAGAGCTTAAGTACTTGACTTGGAAAACTGTGTTTCTGGTGGCCATCACTTCTGCCAGGTGCATAAGTGAGCTACAAGCCCTGTCAGTGGAACCTGACTTTATTTCCTTACATAGGGATAAGGTGGTCCTCAGGACTAACAGGAAGTTTTTGCCTAAGGTGGTTTCAGACTTCCACCTTAACCAATCTGTCTCTCCCTGTGTACTTCACTGACCATTCCTCCTCTGGTGAGAGGAGGCTGCACAGTCTAGATGTGAAAAGAGCCCTTAGCTACTATATAGAACGTATCAAGGGTCATAGGTTTGACTCCCTCCAACTGTTTCTCACTTATGGTGAGGTGAGCAAAGGAAAACCTGCCACTAAAAGATCCATTGCCAGGTGGATTGTCTCTTGCATCCAATTGTGCTATGAAAAAATAGGTAAGGTTCCACCCTCAGGCCTGAGGGCTCATTCTACCAGACGTACAGCTGCTTCCCTGGCTGCTGCCAGGGATATTCCTATCTTAAAGATTTGTCAAGCAGCCACCTGGAAAACAGTACATACTTTTACCAAGCATTACTCTCTGGATATCCAGGCTAGGAGTGATGCTCGGTTTGGCACAGCTGTACTTCAGAGCCTATTTCCTAAGTATGTTCTGTCCCTCCTCCATGGAGGTGCTGCTTGGTAGTCTGCTGTTGTCAGAATACAACAAGACTTCATGTTTGAAGAAAAAATTACTCACCTTAGTAATGTTGTTTATTCTAATGGAGTCTTGCTGTGTCTGACCTCCCCCGCCTTCCTTTCTCAGAACCTTTGCTTTTGGGATATGGTGGGCAGTGGCAGTGTTGGCACTCAGGAGGTGCCCCACCTTTTTATGACCCTTTCTTTGGGTGAGTGGGTGTTATTTCATTTTTTGGGTCTCCTGACTTGAGTCTTTGTTTTGGGACCAAAAAATTTATTATGTTAGTAGCCAGTTGGTTAGTGTAGGTTTACAGCTTCCACACAGGACCTCAGTGAGTTTAGCTTGTAAAGATCTGACGGTTTGAGTTCAAACAGCAACAGACAGTCTCAACCGAGCTCGAGCTCAGCGTTCCATGCCTGCCATGGAAAGTTAACTGTCATCTCCGGGGGGCAGTTTGAAGGTTGGAACTCACTGCTATTGTCAGAATACAGCAAGACTCCATTAGAAGAAACATTACTAAGGTGAGTAATTTTTTCTTATTGAACCAAGGGAGAGTGGAGTCTGAGATTCCTAGGTCCGTGGGGTTATTACAGAGAAGGGAGTGGTCGACCATATCAGAGGCCTTTGTTAGGTCAATAAAAACTGCTTCAGTGAATTCTCGTTTGTCTATTGAGTTAGCAACACTATTTGTTAAGGAGAGCAAGGCTGTGGTGGCACTACGGTGTTTGACAAAAGCTGTGCTGGACTGGAGAAAGGAGGTTATAGGTTGTGACATAGTCGAGGATCTTATTAAGGGCAGGTAGAAACATTATGGGTCTGTAGTTAGGATTTTATTGCTGCCTTTCTTGGGTTCTGGAACAATAATTGACATTTTCCAGATGGTAGGCAGTATTTTAGTGGTAAGGGATAGGTTCACAATTCTGGCAATAGGTATGAATAACTCCCTGGCTGTAAATACTAGGAGACCAGGCTCTATGCCATCCAAATCAGCAGATTTGGACTTGGGAATGCTTCTTAGGAATTTAAAGATCTCTGATACTTTACCCACTCGAAGTAGAAAGGCGGGTGTTGACTCGGGTCTACATTGAGTGGATGTTGTTGAGTAGGCATAGAGGGAGAAAGCCTGAGCAGTTTGCAGAGGTCCATGCAGAATGCATTGAATGTGTTGGAGATAGTGGATGGGTTATTAATTTCACAGTCAACCTCGATGTCTGTAGGAGTGGTGGCTACATTCATTCCATAGATTTCTTAATGGTGTTCCAGAACTCATGGGGGGTTACTGCAGCAGAAGTTAAGCTGTGCATTGTAAAACTGAGTCTTTCTGTTGAATGGCTTGTTTGCATTCGTTTCTGAGGTTCCTATAAGTTGTCCAGTCAGCTTGGGAGTTAATTGCCTCAAAGGAAGCCCAACTTTTATCTTTCCTTTAGGAATGCAAGTAGTGAATGGTCTACCCATTTGTTAAATGCCCCACAGACTCTTATGGCAGTAACAGGGACATGCTTGTCCTGGATAAGACTGAAAGTAGTGGTGAGTTGAGAGACTGCCTGGTTAATAACTTCTGTTGACTAGAGGAAAAAACAGTCAGTAAAGGCTATGTCCGATTTAAACTGGTAGGGATTTAGATGGGAGCGATCATGGAAATGGAGTAATGGGTGTGGGGGGACTTAAGAGTCTTTGATCCTCAGCAACAGTGTACTGGCAAGTCGTCACCTAGTCTGGTACATTCCCCCAGGCAGAGTACACTGTTAATGTGCGGAACCAGTATCCAGTCAATCAGTGTGCCACATTGCCCATTATATGAGCATCTGGTATGTTTTGTAATCTGTGAGGAGAGCAGTTTATTTAAAGATGGTGACAGAGTGTTATGCTTTAACCAGTCAATTATGTTTCTTGGGATGTGGATATGTTCTTATCCACACTTCTTGGCATGTCTGTTCCCTTTAAGAATCTTGCCAGGTCTAAAAGCTGGCTCATCCGACTCTCCCTGATGGTATATCCCTCGGCTCCACCCGTTGACATATCTTCCTTTCCACCAGAAGATTCAGGTTCCCTCCTTATCGCCACTGCATTGAGGCCCTGGTACTTAAATCTTGGGATTACTTACCTAAGCTCAAACTAGTTAGTTTCACTGCATTGTTTTTCGATCACGACCACGATGGAGGACAAGTCCTCACCTGCATTCTTCTGCTGCCCCTGCAGGCAGAAGATGTCTCGCACCAACCCACATGCCATGTGCATCTATTGCCTGGGCCACGATCATGATACCCAGGCTTGCGACTTTTGTTGCACGTTCCAGACGAATGTGTTGGACGATCGCCTTTCAATCTTACAGCTCGGCTGACTGGAGGAACTGAACCCACTGGTGAAATCTATCTAGGCCCGTTTGGTGCTCTGTGTCTGTGGGGTCTGCTAAACAGCTCTAGCAAATGAAGGCTTTGGGGGAGGAGGAGGTGGTGGTGGCCAAGGCTGCCGATCAGTCCTCTTCAGCATCGGTCTTCGTACTGCTCAAACTGGGCTCTACCTTTACAGGCTCCTTCAAGGAGTTGTGCCAGTCTCTCTCTACCAGGGAGGAGGGCCTTTCGACTTTGCACAGCTCTTGTTCCTGTAAAAAGGATTCCAGAGAGTCGAGAGAAGTCTTGTTGATATTCTTGGGATTGAGAGAGGTCTTGTTGCCAGGAATCTCCAGTTTCGACTTCAGTCAGAATTGTCAAAATTGTGGCCTTGGCTGTTGGCTTCATGGGCCCTCGTCAGGCCAGCCAGCTAAGACATGGGACAACAACCCAGTCGAAATTATTGACCCATTGTCACCGGTTGAGTCAAACTCCTTCTTGTTCAGTACGCCAATCCTGACTGGACCTACCAAGGAGGAAACCCAGCTCACTGGGAACCTCTTCACGATTGCTGGCCCTGACCCAGAGGAGCCATGGGTCTCTCCAGCTCATTCTGAGCCCCTGGTCCCCTGATAGTTGAAGTCTGTCATCCTTGAACAGGTCGAGGAAAACTCACAAATGCCATACTGGGCATTCTATGAAGCTGTGCTGCCACTATTCATCCTCATTCTCATAAGAGGAGAGGTTTTGGCGCAAATTGCAACGCTATGAGGATGTCATGTGGCAACAGTTGGTATTGGCCGGTCTAAAGTCGACCGCGGCTTCCACGGTGGCCATCACATGGCTGTCGCCCTTTAGGCCAATGCAGACTGCTGCGGAGCCGGCTGACACCTGCCCTCCATCCACGGAGCTGGTGAAGGCCCTCCCAGCTCTGCCGAAACCGGCCTCTCCACTGATTTTGGTGGAGCCACCACCTAAACAGCCTCCCTCCAGGGCTCCTGCCAAGGAGTTTTGGCCCGCTAAGGGCCTCCCGCATAGGCTCAGTCACCCTCACTCCCAGCCATCCACGGCGGGTTGAAAGTGACTTGGGCGGTAGGCTGAGCAATCTGGACTCCTCTTTGCACTCTTGTCTGTTAGAAGTTTTGCTTGGGGGGGTGTCTCCCAATGGAGGAAGTTCCCACTTCTTTCATGCTCTTTTTCTGTCTCCTCTCTGAATCCGCAGGGATGAAGCTGGAGCTTGTTCAGAAACAGGCTCAATATCCCCTAACAGACATTCTGACAAAGGGGATTCTCTGACAGAGGACTTTCCAGTGGCAGCACCTTGCCTTCTGCCCCTTGACATTTGCCCTGATGGCCCGCAAGTATGCTGTTCCCATTGACTCCCTTTCTGGGCTCACAGAGCACTCCTCTGCTGTGGGCAGCGTCGCACCGGGTATGGCGGCGTCCATTCTCATCCGTTCCAGCCCCAAGGGACCTTAACCAGAGTTATTACGCCCCTCTGGGGTCTCCAGGAACTCTGCTTCACCCCCCTTCGGGTGTGAAATGCCTGGATACCCCCTGTGGACACAGAACCCCAGGCCGTGACCGGCCCCCAGATCAAGACACTCTGGATTTCGACTTCTGGGAGAGGAGAATTTTCTTCTTGGCATGGATTCTGCTCTGTATAGCAGCTCATCAGGCCCATGCTACCTACAACACATATTTGTGTTTCAGGCTAGGACAACTTCTAGCCTCCATTCCTGATTCAGAGGAAACCAAGCAAGCCATCACCCTCTCTGCACAGGGCCTAGAGCTTGCAAGGCACCAGGCAAGGGCGTCGTATGACACCAGTAAGGTGGTTTCCAGGGTAGTGGGGACACGATCTACACTAGGCGGACGGCATGGCTCTGCCTTTCCCATAGCCTGGTGTACGGTACTTTCTTCTGCTTTCCAGAAAACCAGTCTCTTCTCCCATAGGGTGAGACAGCGGTTTCAGGGAGCACCTTTCTTCTCCCACAGGGAGTTCCCCGTCTCATCCAGACCAATCCCAGGGCTGTATGGGTTCTCCCCTCTGGTCTTCCCCCACTGGAGGCTAAGGGACTCCATCCCTTAGGGACATATTGGGCCCCCTTCAGGAGGCTCAGTACTTGCCCACTAGTGATGAATGGTGCAAACTGACACAGATAAAATATAAAAATTACATACCTACCATAATTCTTGATCTTTCTGTGTATCTTCATTCATCACTAAATCCCGCTCATCTTCCCCTCTTGGGCCTCAAGTCTCTGGGCAGTCCCTTCCCCCTGTGTCTCTGTTGCACTCTAGCTCCTCTCCTCTTCTTCCTCTCCCTTGTGGTTAAGAGGAAGGGGACCCTTGAGACATGTGGAAGGAGTTTTTCCTTGGGGTCTTGGGGTGTCTCCTCTTCACTCCCCCCGCCTTGGCTCGCACTCCCCACCCTCTCTGGGGTCCGGTGGAGGGAGGGATCCGGGGACTCCTGAGAACCCCCACTTTAATCTCTAATTTTAATGTCCCCTTGGGACTACTCCTCCTCCCCTTCCTTTTAAGTTAGATGGGGCAGATCCCCTTTTGAAGTTATTCTCCTTAATTTGGTGGAGGGGTGAACTCTGACTCCCTGTCTGGCCTGTTCGACCTTGATGTGCCTCTAACAGGTTTGGTCCCTATGGGACTATTTGACTGCTTAGAGACAATATTGTGCCTTTTGCATCTTTGCTGCAGCCTTGAGGTTTTTTAAAATTGGTTTTACCTCTCGAGGTCCAGGTCCGCCTTAGCCAGGAACGGTGTCCTTCGCTCCCCCTCCTTCTGTTTCCCTCTTTTATCCCTTCCCTATCCCTTCTTTCTTTTCGTCCAGAGATTGAGGCCCCCTCCTCCCAATCCCTTAGGCTGTTCCTCTCTCCGTCTCTCTCTCCCCCTCCCCCGTACTCTGTCATTTATTTCTCCTTTTAGTTATTATATCCTCTCCTTTTCTCTATCCCTTGGGCTACCTTGACCCACCCCTCCATCCCTTCTTACACCTCTCTTCAGTGTTTCAGAACTGGGACCAGGGCGGAGTCAATGGCAGTTAACGGCCAACCTGCGAGTGCCACGTATTACGTCTGCCTCGAGGGTGGTGCCGCCCCGCGTCAACTCTGCCTCTGGAAAAAGTCTCCCGTGGGGTCCTAGCCTCTGGCAACATGCCCACTAGTGATGAATGGTGAAAATGCACAGAAAGATCAAAGAATTTTGGTAGGTAAATAATTGCCATCTGTTAGGCAGCACCGAATACAGTTTCCTTCTTTCCGGCTCTCCAGTGTCACCTCTGCCGCTGTCAAGGGAATCACCATCTCCCCTCAGCGTCCGTCTTCCCCTGTGGACTTGGCGCTGGTGGACTGTTTGCCCAGGTGCTCTAGGCCGTCTCCCACTGTGTTGTCGCCTGTGGTTCCAGCGGCGGCATCACCCATGCCTTTACCAACACCGGCAGGGCTGTCGCTGTATCAGTTACTGGCGCCGGGTTACCTGTCGCCGGCCCCACAGCTGTCATTCCCTAACCCAGTGCTGAGGTTGCCATTCCTGCCTCTGTATAATTTTGCTCCACAGGTAGATTATAATGCCCTTTTCTTGGCATGGTGAGTGTTTATGCAGAAGCAGAACCCCCCACCCACCCATCAGAGGCCGCCTCCGGCTTCTCCCTTCCTCCCTGGGATCCTCAGCCCAAAGGCACAGGCAGGGCCGGACCTTCTGACCTCTATGTTGGGTCCTTTGGGACCAGGCCCAATGTAGGTACAGTCACCAGGCGAGACGAGTGCCAGCCTCAGTTGTCTTTAACTGATAGTGAGTACTCCGAGGACATTTCTCAATCTTTGGGGTCTTCCTCTTAAGGGGAGTCTGTGGGTGATGAGGACATGCCCAAAGGGGTACCAAAGTCCCCACCTGATGATCGTCCTTCATGGACATAATGTGCCACATTCAGTTAATAATGGGTTGGAAGATGGAGGAGTTAGACCCAGAAAGGTGCCACCTAGCCATTTCTCTTTGGCAGAAGTAGGCCTTGCCAGTAGTGGTGCCACCCTTTATTGAATCATATGAAGATATCACCAAGGCAGCTTATGCTCACCCCTATATTACCCCTCCCCACCCCGGGGATCAGTCCTGGGACCAGTCCTCTTAAATATCTTCATCAGTGACATTGCAGATGGACTGGAGGGTAAGGTTTGTCTGTTTGCAAATGACACCAAGATCTGCAACAGAGTAGATAATCCAGATGGGGTGGGCAGAATAAGAGATCTGAATAAACTGGCAAAATGGTCGGAAGAGTGGCAAATGGGGTTTAACGCAAAGAAGTGCAAGATAATGCACATAGGGAAGAGCAACCCTGAAGCCACTTATAGGTTGGGAGGGGAGCTGCTGGCAATCACAAGGGAAGATGGAGACTTGAGCATCATCATCACAGATGACCTGAAATCATCCTAGCAAACCACTAAAGCAGTAGGTAAGGCTAGAGGGATGTTGGGGTGTATTAGTAGGGGTATCTCAAGTCGTAAGAGGGAGGTAATAATTCCTCTTTACAAGACACTGGTTAGGCCCCATCTGGAGTACTGCGTGCGGTACTGGAGGCCAGACCTGCACAAGGACATTAACAAAATGGAAGCAGTCCAGAGAAGGGCAACCAAAATGGTGCAGGGACTGCATCAGAAAACATATGAGGACAGATTAACGGAACTCGATATGTATACCCTGGAGCAAAGAAGGAGAGGGGATATGATCGAAACATTCAAACAAAGGGCATTAACAAGATTAAAGAGTCTAACATGTTTAAACATAAGAAAAATAGCAGGAGAAGAGGACACAGCATGAGATTAGAGGGAGGCCGATTAAGGGGTAATGTGAGGAAATTCTTTTTCATAAAAAAGGTGGTGAATGAATTGGACTGGCGTACCTCAGTAAGTGGATATGAATACAGTGAAAGGCTTCAAACAGGCATGGGATAGGCATAAGGGAGCAATATAGATGACTACGAATAGATAGGCCATTGACAGAGTAAAGGTCTACGGCACATTCATAAGGCAGATTAAATGGGCAGACTGGATAAGCCTTGCAGTCCTTATCTCTCGTCAACTTATGTGTTTCTATGCTAAAAAAGCAGTCCAGCTTTATCACGCACCGGCGCACAAGCCTTATCTTGGGAGCTATCTTAAGGTGGATTCTGTGGGCATTAACACAGCCCACAGCTGCACTAAGAAACCCAAGCACCTTGTCATCGAGGCACAGGTCAGGAAGTATAAGAAAACCAGGAGCAGTTGTAAAATTTGCAACAAGCGATTTATTTTTAACAGTAGAATAAAAACAATTGCTCATTATAACTATTTACAAAGGCAGTATAAACAGAACATCCATCCCCAAGGAGGAGTTGCTAGCTGGGGGGAGTGCAACTAGCCCAGATAGAGGAGAAGGATCTGGGGGTGCTCATTACAGGATCAATGACCAACTCTGCACAATGTAGGAAGGCAGCAGCAAAGGCCAACAAAATGCTGGGTTGTACTGCAAGGGGTATATCCTGAGGAGGGAGGAGGTGATTCTGCCACTGTATAGGTCATTAGTTAGACCACACCTGGAGTGCTGCATGCAGTACTGGCGTCTGTAACTCAAGAGGGACATTGAGTTACTGGAGGGGGTGCAGTGCAGGGTGACAAAGATGATCAAGGGGTTGAGGGAGTTGAACATGTACTCACTGGAGGAGAGGAGATACATGATTGAAACCTTTAAGTGCATAAAAGGAATAAACAAGACTGGTAAAGAGGGGCTGTTCAAAGTAAGGGAGGGAAGGGACACCAGGGGGCCATGATATGAGACTGGAGGGAGGAAGGTTCAGAAGGGAGATGAGGAGACACTTTTTTACAGAGAGGGTGGTGGCTGGGTGGAATGCATTACCTGCAGAAGTGGTATCCAGTAGAACAGTGGACTGCTTCAAACGAGGATGGGACAGGACAAGCACGAGGGTTAATGAAGGGGAAGGGTGGAAGGGAGGGGCAGCTGCAGAATAAGGGGTGCTAGCTGCACATTCGAGCAGACTTGATAGACTGCTAGGCCTTTATCTGCTGGCAAATTTCATATGTTAGTATCTGGGTTTCTGCTCAGTTTGCAGTCTCCGTCTCTGTGTCTCTTGCATGAAATTGCAGCTTTGTTTTTAAGTCTTTGTAACCCCCTGCTTGTTAAGAAAACACCATGCTTCTCACACAATGTTCTTGTAAGTTTCAACAAGTGCAGCAAAAAATGCATTGTGGCCCAGAACTGACCTCTTGCTTACTACTTCTTGGAGAGTTTGCAAACTAGCTTCTTAGGTTAACCCCTTGAGTTCCAAATAGCTTTTTGCAATAATTTCAATAGTAAAACTATATATATTTCTAAACAATGGGATCCCAGTATCAATTGCATTTCCACATAATGATTCACATGTATTTTTATACCATCAGATATGCAAGGAGGGAGAAAAAAAAAAGAACAGCAAGTGAGGGTAGAGAGATGGTGAGAGGCACAGAATTGCAAGACTGTCAAGGTGATCAAGTCCTAGGTCTCATGAGAAAATTTGGTTGCACAGACAGAAGACAGAAATTGAGGGGATAGAACCAGACCCTTGCATTGAAACTCTTAATGCATAACAACTGGGACGGAGCCATATTCATTCCTCACATACCCCCCTCCTTAAGAGGGAACCTGTTTTACAAAAACAGGTTTCCAAAACGTTCTCTTTAAATTCTCCTTCAACATGACAGTAGCATATAATCTTTATAGTTCAGTGCATATGCAGCATATCAAACGGAATTTTCAATTCCTGATCCATATCTAGACAGAAAATCAGCATTGACATTATTTCCCAGATTTGTACATCACTTTAAATTTAAGGGGCTGTAGTGCCAGGTACCACAGTTTGATTCTAGAATTTTTATCCTTCATTTGGTTAAGCCAACAGAGAGGATTGTGATCTGTTACAAGTACAAAGTCAGCTCCTAGTAGGTAAAACTTTAGGGACTCCATTGCCCACTTTACCACAAGACATTCCTTTTCAGTGGTGGATTGCTTTTTCTCTGTCGTGCAATTTCCTACTTATGTATAGAATAGGATGATCTTATCCGTGTCAGTCTTCACCATTCATCACTGGTGGGGTTCTGGCCAGAGGATCAGGACCCTGCGGGAGCATTTTGTTTATTTTTTGTAAGGGGAGGAGTCGCTGCCTTGACTGCACTGCTTTCGAGGCAGACGCACTGCGTGGCACTTGCAGGTTGGCCAGTAACCGACTCGGACTCCTCCTCCTTCCCAGTTCTGCTTCTCACTCCATTGAGTGAACATAGCCTCGTGTGTGGAGCGTGAATTTTATCTACATCATCAGCCTAGTCCATCCTAGTTGTGTTTAGCTGTGTTTCTCGGTGCTTTTGACTGGTAAGATCTTTCCTTTTTATTTGACAACACTAAGTACTGTTTCTGTTTATTTTCTGTCTGGTCATGTCTTGTTTGGGGGCAAGAAAAAGGCTTCCAAGGTGGGTCAGCTTCCAATGCAGTGGTGTCCCTGCGGTCAGCTTTACTCCGTCTCTGACCAGCATGACCGGTGCTTGACCTGCTTGTGCCTGAACCATGATATGGACTGTTGAGATGCCTGTTTCTCCATGAATCATTGAGTTCTGGAAATTCGCACATTTAAAGTCCGGCGTATGCCACAGACGTTCGGTGTTCAGGCGTGCACCTAGGGCACCAAATTCAGGTCTCTTGACTTTCTCTGGGTCTCCTCTTGGTTGTACACTGACCATGGAGGAGGGGGCTTCCGCTTCTTCAAGCCTTGCCTCGGTGGAAGCCCCTTTTACGGTGCAGGAGGCCCAGTCTAGTTCTTCTGGGAGTTGGGCTGGAGGCACACTGCTGACAATCTGCTCCTTGGAGGCGAAGGCTCCTCCAGTATAGTGACCTAGGTCTTCTGGACCTGGCAGTTTCCTTGGGGCCACCGCAGATTTCGGTGTTGCGTGTGGTGCCCGAGATCAGGGCTAGTTTGCGGCTCTATCTTAGAGCCTGGTGCCCGGCGCGGCGTTGTGAGCAATGCGTTGCTGCCTCATGGCGCCACTTGCTGTGCCATGAGAGGAGGAATCTGTGAGGTAGTCTGGGTCTGTGCCTCCTCCAGGGAGGAGGATGATTCTGAGGCAGATCCTTACTGGCTTCCAGATTTTTTGGAATCATTACACTCCTCATTGCCTAGCACGTTGGCTCCGCTTCAGCCCCTTCCTTCAGATTCGGCAGTTTCTACTGGTGCTGACCGATATTCTAATGCAGGGATTGGCACCAGGGGGTCCTTCGGGTCTTTTCTTTCCCCTTTTACAAACCTTTTTAATATGCGTTTTAGGGTTTGATTAAAACACTTAACAAGACTGTCTGAGGGTGATAACGGGAGGTTCTTATGGCAGTGATACCTAGTAGTCTGTACAACTCTTTAAGTAATGAAACACCAAAATTACTACCCTGATCAGTAATGATATCTTTAGGTATGCCCACTCTGCTAAAAAGTTTGGCAAGCTCTGCTGCCACTTTCGGAGCTATGACAGTATGCATTGGAACTACCTTTCGGTATCGAGCAGCATAGTCGCATACTACCAAAATGAATCGATTACCCTTTTTATTTTTGTCTAAGGGGTCAACCACATCCATTGCAATTCTCTCAAAAGGCACATCTATCAAGGGTAGGGGCACCTTGTCTTTTTTAGTCACTGGGGCTACTTTCTGATATTCAGCACAAGAACTGCAATAGGTAATAGTATCTTGATAAATTTCAGGCCAGTCAAATCTGTACAGCAATCTGGCAAGGGTGCGATTCCTCCCTGAGTGACCAGCCATAGGACTATCATGTGCTATCTGTAACAACTCTGATTTATACTTTTTTGTGGTATAACCAGTTGTTCTATCTGGTCCTGTGTCTGAGGTTTAGGCCAAACTCTGTACAGTATCCCATTGCATTTTTTAAACATAAGTTCACCCTGTTTTGGTTTCACCCCCCAGCTGCTTAAAATAACCCCGGAGAGAAACATTGTTAGCTTGTTCTAAAATTGTCATTATCAGTTACTAGTTTAGTTTCAGCATTTTCATATGTTAACCCCTTATGTCCATCAGTCTTCTTCTATAACTTGTGTTGGCTGTGCAATCTCGGGTTGGACTTTTGTTTCTGATAGTTAGGCTGCCATTGTCCTGGTAACCACTCTTGGGCTTGCTGCTGCAGAATCCATGCCTTTATTCTGTGCTTCCCTCGTACCAGGTCTAGTACCCATGCACAAAACTTCTGGCTTAGAGTATGCATAGCATAAATCCCACTTTGACGGACACCATCTGTTGTCAAGACACAGGTTGGGAAGCATAGGAAAACCAGGATCAGTTGTAAAATTCACAAAAAGTGATTTAACAACAGTAAAATAAAAAATTTAAATTATTTAACTATTTACAAAGGCAGTATAAACAGAGAAAGTCCATCTGGGTTACTTCTGAATTATTGCAGCTCTGTTTTTGTAATTCTTTGCAACTCCCGCTCATTAAGAAAATAGCATGCTTCTCACAGTGTTCTTGAAGGTTTCAACAAGTGTAGCAAAAAGTACATTATGACCCAGAACTGACCTCTTGCTTACAGCTTCTCAGAGAGTTTGCAAACTAGCTTCTTAGGTTAACCCTTTGAGTTCCAAACAGCTTTTTGCAATCATTTCAACAATTAAACTATATACATTTCTAAACAAAGGGATCCCAGTATCAGTTGCATTTCCACATTATGATTCATGTATTTTTATACCAGCAGATATGCAAGGCTGGAGAAAAGACAGAACAGCAAGTGAGGATAGAGAGATGGCGTGAGGCAGAGAATTGCAAGACTGTCAGGGTGATAGTCCTAGGCCTCAACAGAAAATTTGGTTGCGCAACCAGACAGAGAAGAGACAGAAAAGGTGAGGATAGATCACACTCTTGCATTGAAACTCTCTATACATAACTGAGACGGGGCAATATTCAACCCTGTCGCACATCTCAGTGTCCTCCCCCCAGACTGAGAATCTCCACAGCTGGACCAGATTGACATCCAGGTCTTTGCTTCAGCAACTTTGGCCATTAGGGCCATCAGTGATCTGACCAATATGGTACAGCATCAAAATGCTATCAGGGATCTGGTCCAGACTCTTTCCAAGGATCCCAGAAAATCTCAGCTTGTCCAACTCGCGGAGTTGGGCTCAGATGTGGGCAGCCAAGGCTCCGGGGATCTTATGATGCCGTAGACACCACTGGGCAAGGGGCTGCGGCTGATATTTGCCTCCAGCGCCATTCCTGGCTTAGGGTTTTGCCCCGGATGTTCAGGCAGGCATTCTAGATGTTCCTTCAGCTGCTCTGTTTTCTTAGGGAATGACTTCTAGGACCTCATCTTTAATTTACAGGAGTCAGGCAAGGCCCTACGATCAGACTTTTGCTCCATCCTACTCAGCATAGAGCGAACCATCACCAGCCCTTTTTGTCGGTCCTCTCGTAAAGCAGGCCTGATCCAACCTACCAAGGGCCAGCAATGCTGTAAGACCACCAGGGACCGCTACTGCTTGATCCCTCAGAAGTCCCGTGGCTCCCCTGCCCACCCCCACGTCCTAATCCCTTAACCAAACCCCCCCCAACTGAAGGTACAAGGGAGGTGGTCGGGTGTTGGTTCTCTCTCTTCACTTGGAGGGGGGCAAGTATTGACCACAGAAAACGGGTACTCCAGCTCATAGCTCGGGGTCACAATCTGGAGCTGGTGGAGTAGCCACCCGAAACCCCTCCCGTCCACTCTACCTACACTCCAGCACAGCTGCCTCTGGTTTCTGAGGAAGTTCAGGCACTTCTTCTAAAAAGAGCCATAGAGCCCGTCCCACAGGCTCTGTGGGGAAGGGAATTTTAGTCCCACTTCTTCCTCGTCCCCAAAAAGACTGGGACCTTTGACCCATCCTTGACTTGGGCAATCTGACACTCCATATAGAGTAACAGAGTACAAGCACTTCAGGATGGTGCACCCCCCCGGGGATTGCTATCCCTGCTACACCAAAGGGACTAGCTGTGCTCTCAGGACATGAAAAATGCTTACCTGCGCATCTAGCTTTTTCCAGCTCACTGCTGTTTCCTCTGCTTCCATTTTCAGGGTGCCCACTTTTTTTTACATTGTATTTTTATTGCAGTTCAGTAAATCGTACAGAGAATTTTACTGGGTAATAAGCCATAGTAATTGTTACAGAAAAGGAACCTATACGCAAAGGATAATTTTCTTGTCTCCCCATGTAACAACATATCGGGGGGGGGGGGTGAGGAACAATGCAGAACTATGGATCCTGCAATAGAGATCTATAGAACATAAAATGGGGCAAAAAGCACCAATACCATAATGGTAGGAACTTAATGTCCGGTGTGCTGAAACACTCATGACTATGTCCTTGAGAACTGTCATATAGCTAATCGTACCAAAAATGAATGTCCAGAAAGGGTGGAACGTGGCCCTCCAAGACTCTCGACAGGCTCAAATGCAAAACATATACTTACAGATGGATAGTAAATGCAGATGAAACTTGCACATCACTATTAAGATATAGAAAAATAAAACGGTAAGGACCATAGGAACAGGGAGAAGGGACCAAGGGGTTCTACCCCAACTCAACCAGAGTGTAATTTAGAAATGGGTCTATGAGATAGTAAGTGGCTCTTTGTGGGAGTTAGAGACTCAGCTGCGTCACATCTCAGGGCCACAACCACAAAGATGTTCTGAAACTCTGCTCTATAGCAGGCAGTATATCCTGTATTGAGGCTACAGCTCTCTCCTGTTGAGCATACTGTAGTGTTCTACCAAACTTGCTTCAGGACTTCCCTGCTTAAACCATCTGTTTAATTCTCAACCCCTCCCAACCTCTTCACTTCTTTCTTGTTTTCTGACTGCCCTCCCCTCCAAGCCTGCTATTTTATTTCGTCCTCTCACCTTCTCTCCCTTGGGGACTACTGTGCCCTTCCGGGCTGTTTCCTTTCAAGAAAACTGCGTTCTGCAGTTTGATAACCTGCCTAAGGCGAAGCTGCCCGAAGATCACCCTCCAAGCAAGGTACGGGTTGGAACTCTAAATTTTGGCATCTACCACTGGAGGAATCTCAGATTCTCCTGTTTGCCAGTGTTCCTCACACTATGTGCAACAATCCAGAAGTCTTCTAGGAACTGCTGCCAAGGAATTAATGCCAGAACTGACACTTGAAATGTTTTGATTTCTCACTTTAAGTAGTATTTAGTCTGATGTAGAGATGTCTTGGAGTTGATTTAAGTTGAGAGGTTTTCTTTCAAGTGCCCATTTTCCCATTTGCAGCTTATACTGATCTGCCACTAGAGGCATCTTATTTTTCCTATTAATCCTCCAACCCACTTGTTCAACTTCCCGATACCTTTTTCCTGTTCTAATCACCATTATCCCCTCCTCTCCCTTGTTTCTCACTTTTAGCATATTGTACTCTAAAGAAAAAAAAAAACACACACACACAAAAAAAAACACCAGTATAATTAACCTTGCACTGTGCTTGGGACCTTGCATGTACCCTTACTACTGCACTTCTTGGTATCATAATGTCTCTCATAATGGCTCTATTTCATAGAGGCATTATATTGCTCTCTATTAACCCTATCTGACCTTGCCTGTGATAAGTTTCTAACATCTACCTCGCCAACGTTGGATAGTAATCATTTATATGTTTATAGTACTATCACCTTATCCCAATGCTGTGACTCTTACTGTGCCATGGAACCTGCATTCCCCTGGTGACTGGGGGTTGACATTTAATCGCCCTATCTGGCTAACCCCTTTGGCACTCATCCCTGGGATCTTCAACTGACAAGCCAACTGTAAAGCGTGCCCAACTCTGAGGAAGCTTCACAAATTAAGCAACAAGCGGTAACAGGAATATCTGTGTAGACTGGCCTTACTGTTGCTGCTGATTTCTGGCAATATTCTCCACAACCCTGGCCCTCCAACTTACGGCATACCCACAGTCATCTCCTGGGTTACTTAAAATTGCCTCACTTGATATGTGCAGCCTCCTCCCCAAAATGGATGTACTGAATGCGTGGATCTTACAACATAACCCAGACATCCTCTGTTGTAGAAACATGGCTTTCTCCAAAAATAGCGGATGCTTCAGTTTCCATCCCAGGCTACAGTCTTTAGACAGGATCGTCTTTCCAGGCATGGGGGTGGTTGTACGATCTACCTCCAAAACAACCTTCAAGGTCTTGTCCTAACTCTGCCCAAAACTGATGACCATATGCAAGCCCTTGCCATAAAAGTGCTTCTAGGTGCACACAATAAAACCCTTACTGTGTTTTCAATCTATATTCCTCCCAGACAGATGACCTCCTGCTTTGATTCACTCCTGAAGTTTGTTGGCTCTAAGTCTTAATTCGGAAATTATCATGTTAGGAGATTTCAGTATCAATTGGGTCTCTTATGACACAAGCCCTTTCAAAGATGCAGTTTCCGTAGTTCACCTCACCCAGCTCGTCGAGTCCCCCACTAGAATGAACTATAAAACTGGGACCAGTACCTTACTGGACTGGATACTCTTTAACCACCCTGATCATATATCTAAGACAACCCGTACTCCCAGATGCCTTCAGTGACCACTCCCCAGTCTTGCTTAATTGGGCGAACAAATTCTCTAAACCACCCGCTAGAACAATTACCACCAGGGTACTCATCCGTGGGCATCTTGAATCACTAAAAGCTGATCTGCGTAATCAGGACTGGTCAGTGGTTTCCACAATAATGCTGACCTTGCCCTCGACCAATTAATTCTTCAGTTCAACGATACATGTGATAGGCTCGCCCCCCCCCATAAAAAGCATAAAATCAAAGGCTGCTGTAATCCCAAGTTTTCTCCAGACATCCTTGAGCTTCTGAATGCCAGGGACCATCTATGGCACAGGTCTAGGTTCCTGTGTAACCAGGCCAACATTCAGAGGTACAAAGTGGCTAGAAACTGCATGAGGGCTATTCGCGCAGCTAAAAATCAATAATATAAGGAAGTGCTTTCTCGGACCTGGAATGATGGCAGAAAATTTTGGACTAACCTTAGAGGCCACTGGGAGAGACTTCAGATCTGCCCCTACCATGCTTAACATAGATGGTGTATCCTCGCTCGGCCCCAAACTTATTGCTAACACTTTTAATAATACCTTCACGGCCTGGAGTGGTGTCCTGCCGCCTGGCTACTTCTCTCTCCCTCTCACAAGTGACTGCTCTGGGAAAGAGACTCTGCACCCTTCTCGTCCTCCTTTCTACTTCAAAACCCTCTCAGCCCATGAAGCCAGGAATTACCTACTCAAGGTATTAGGGAAATCAAGATTTCGTGGTGACACCCTGGATCTTGAATTTGTAGCCATTACGCTGAATGAAATTGTCACCTCTAACAAACATTAACATGTCACTTAGATACACTCAATTTCCTCAGAAATGGAAATCTGCCACTGTGACACCAGTTCATAAGTCTGGGAATCTCACAATTACTGGGAACTACAGGCCTATCTCTATCCTGTCCACACTCTCGAAAGCTCTTGAGCGTATAGTGGCTGACCAACTTACTGAATATTTAGAAAAATATCAGCTACAATGCCTGGAACAATACGGGTTCAGAAATGGTCATAGTACCACTACCACCCTTCTGGAGTTCACAGGCTTTATTCATATTAACATACTAAAATGCCAGCAGAATAGGCCCAACGGTCTTTCAAGTCTGCTCGATTGGTCAGCCCCCACCCTGGGTGCTGACCTTGCTGCCTCCCTCGCCTTCTCTGGCTTCTCCCTTCCCAGTTCCGGATATTCTTGCTGCATTGGATTTTGCTTCCAGAACCCTTCCCCTGTACCTGTCCCAGCCCCTCTTGAACCCCTCCACCGTCTCTGCCTCCACCAGCCCCCTAGGCAGTGCATTCTATGGCTCCACCACCCTCTCAGTGAAGTAGCACCTCCTCCTTTCTCCCCTGAATCTTCCCCCCTCCAGCTTCCACCCATGCCCTCTAGTGGCTCCTCCTCCTTCCTTCGTAGCACTCTGACTGTGTTCCTCCCTATTTACCTTCTTCATGTACTTGAGACCTCTATCATGTCCCCCGGTCCCTTCTCTCTTCCAATGTGTACATATTTAGCTCTTGAGCCTCTCCTCATAGGTCCTGTCCCCAAGCCCCAAATCATTTTGGTTGCCCTCCTCTGGACCCTCTCCAGGAGTTTAATGTGCCTCTTTAAGTGTGGCTCCAAACTGCACGCAGTACTCAAGGTGTGGCCTCACCAAGCAGTTATACAGAGGAGCATCACTTCCTCCTTCTGGAGGTGATCCCCCTAGCGATGCATCCCAGCATCCTGTTGGCCTTGGCTGCTCCCTCCTACAAGTCTCAGAGTTGTTCATTTGACATCCACCACCACCCCCAGGTCCTCTCAGCCATCAAGACTTGTAGCATTCTCTCCCACGGGTGTACACTTGGCCCGGGTTTCTGGCCCCAGGTGGAGTACCTTGCATTTCCCTGCATTGAACTTCAGCTTCCACTTTCTAGACCATCTTTCCAGAGCCTCCAAGTCCCCCTGTAGGGCCACCCTCCCCTCCTCCCCATCCACCACGGCCCCCGTTTTGAGTTGTCCACAAAGAGACTCATCTCACTCCTGATTCCTATCCTTATGTCAGACACGTAGGCATTGAACCGGAAGGGCCCAAGGACTGATCCCTGTGGGACCCCACTAATGACCCTCTTTGGGGATGAGACTATCCCGCCAACTACGACCCTCTGGGTCCGGTCCTGGAGCCAATTTCCTATCCATCTGATCATCTGGTTCCCCACCCCCATTTCTCCCAGCTTATCCAACATGCCCATGTGAGGAACAGAGTCAAATGCCTTGCTGAAGTCTAGAAAGAGGACGTCCACTGGTCTACCAAGGTCCAAGGCACTCGTCACCCAGTCATAGAACTCCACAAGGTTTGTCTGACACGAGTTCCCCGAGATGAATCCATGCTATCTATCGTCCAGGCACCCTGACTTTTCCAGGTCCCCCCTTAGCCTCTCCTTGACAATGCCCTCCATCACCTTGCCCACCACCGATGTCAGGCTGACAGGCCTGTAGTTCTGTGCCACCTCCCTTGATCCCCCCCTTGTGGATAGGCACTATATGTGCCACCTTCCAGTCCTGGGGCACCCACCCTGTCCTCCGAGAGATGGTGAAAAGCTCCGCCAGGGGTTTCGCCAGGACATCCGCAAGTTCCTTCAGCACTCTGGGATATAATTTATCCGGCCCCGGTGGTTTCTCCATCTTAAGGGAGCTGAGGGCTTCCCTCACTCTCTCTGCTGTGATTTCCACTTCCAGTACCTCTTGTCCCTGCTTAGCCCTCCCCCCTCCTGCCAGTGATGCCTCCCCCTCTCTCCAGACCTGCCGATCGGTAAGGGTCCCCCCCCCTCAGTATCTCTGTTTCCTCCCATGTATGATGAGCACCCCATTTTCCTTGGTGGAAAACTGAGGTGAAGTACTCATTTAGTACCTCAGCCTGCTCCCCGGTCTTGTGCCCATCTCTCCCTGATTTAATCCTGCTAATCTACCCTTCACCCTTCGTTTTTCCCCAATGTATCTAAAGAACCCTTGTTCCTCTCCTGATTTCCCTGGCCAGGTTCTGCTCCTTCCTTGCCTTAGCGTCCTCACCACCCTAGTGGCCCTTCTAGCCATCAGCTCATACTCCCCTTGATCCCTTTCCTCCTTGAGCACTTGAATTGCCTATAGGCTTGCCTTCTTTCCCTGCACCTCCTCCTGGACCTCCTGGTCCACCAGCAGGATTTCGGCCCTACCGATTTCGTCTTACTCTTGCACAGGTGCTGGTAGCATCTTGCACCCCTCCTGATGATTTCCCACCTACTATCAGCGTCCATGTCTAACCCAATCCCATCTAAATGCTCCTTAAGGATCCTTCCCACTTGCTTAAAATCTGTTCCCCTGAAGTCAGTTACCTCCGTCTTTGTGCAGCTTTCTAGCCCTCCTAGGTCCAGGCAGAACCAGACCGTGGCATGGTCACTCCCCGCCAACGGGTCCCTTACCTCAGGCCCCTAATCTGGTCACTGTCTGCCAGGACCACATCCAGTACCCGCACCTCCCTGGTCGGTTCCCCCACCTGCTGAGTTAGGAACGCGTCTTGAAAGACATCCAACAACCTCTGTTCCCTGGTCACAGAAGATGTCATAGTCTCCCAGTCTGTTCCTGGCATGTTTAAATCCCCCAACACCACCACCGTTCCTCTGCCCAGTCTGCAGTGTCTCCCAACATCTGCCACCAGACTCTCCTCCAGCTCCTCCGCCAGGGCAGGGGGTCTACACCACTCCTATTTTTACTCTTGCCCCCCCTTGTTATCAAGGTGACCCAAATTGCTTCCACGGTTCCTTCCCCCTCCTCTACTCCCCCTATGCTAATGCAGTTCTTGACTATCATTGCTACCCCTCCTCCCCTTCCCTCCCCCCTGTCCTTCCTGAACATAGTGTAACCCTCCAGGTTCAGGTCCCAGTCGTGTCCTGCAGTGGCCCAGGTCTCAGTGACGCTGCCACATCTACTG
The DNA here is from genome assembly GCA_016271365.2 of Neoceratodus forsteri. Lineage (NCBI taxonomy): Eukaryota > Metazoa > Chordata > Ceratodontiformes > Ceratodontidae > Neoceratodus > Neoceratodus forsteri. The sequence goes on along the minus strand of CM057453.1, from coordinate 774,791,779 downwards.
CTTCCTCAGTTAGCATCACCTGGAGCTCAGGCATTTTATTTCCCAAGCTCCTGGCATTTAGCAGGACTACCTTCCACCCTTTCCCTATACTTCCATTTCCCCTGCTCGTGTTCCCATGGGGATTCTTTTTTCCCCTGGTCTGCACTTTACCAGTCTGCCTTTTCCCGCAATCCTCCAGCTCCCTTGGGGGGTGGAGACAGTCTCTCCTTTATCGGCACCCCCTTGACAGCCTTTTCTCCCATCCCCCCCCTTCACCAGTTTAAACCCCACTTTTCACCAATGAACCCCTCTATTTTCAACTTAAGGATTCCCTTCCCCTCCAAATTGAGATGGTCTATCTCTAGCATACAGCTTCTTATCCTCCCAGGTCTCCCCCCAATCAACCCATACCCTCTGGCCTCACACCACTCCCTGAGCCACTGGTTTATCTCCGTAATCTTCCTTTTGTGCTCCCCACTAGCCCTTGGCACCGGCAGGATTTCTGAGAAGGAAACTGTGCATCCTATGTCATGACAGACCCTGGCAAGCTCCCTGAATCTTGCCTGTATTTCTAGCTCGCTATTTCCCTCAGTCATTTGTACCCAGGTGGACCAGGATGTCTGGGGAACCCCACAATCCTTTCCAGTTGATATACCTGTGCTTAGCCCTCAGCAATCGCTAGTCCAGGGAGCTGTTGTTCTAACTGGCCAGGCTTCTCCCTCCTATCCCATTTGATACCCCTGATCATAGAATCCCCCAACGGGAGCACTCTGACCGCTCCTTTTCCTCCATTTTCCCCCTTCCATGTCCCTCATCCTTTCTACCGGCCCCTCCACCCAGCCGGCTCCTTGTTCCTCCCCCTATCTGGGTGCCACATGCTACCCCCTCCTTATTTACCCTGACCACCCCTTCCCCTCCAATCCTATGCCTCTCTTCCTCCTGAGTATCCTTCTGTACCTTGTGAACTCCCCCCTCACTGCTCGCAACTGGTCCTTCTCCCCCATCTGCTAAACTAGCCTGGCCCGTCCTCCCTTCCTTGCTGTCTCCATTTAGTCCCTCCTTGCTTGTTGTGCTCCCCTGGCCTAAACCCTCAGCCCCCTTTACTAAATCCTCCTTGTACTTCTGGTCCTTCTCCTTTACCTTTCCTCCCAACTGGTCCTTCTCCTTGCGCTTTCCTCCTCTTCCCCTGCCCCTCCTGCTCTGATTCACTGCTCCCCATTTTCCTGCATTCCAGGTTCTCTCTCCCCCCTCTTCCTGTTATCTGGCCCCTGCCTTCTGCTCCCCATTCCCTTTCCATCTCTAACCACCCCTGTCATGGCTACATCACCCCCTCATCCTCTAGCAGAAGAAGAGAATTGAAGCGGTTACTGAGTATAAGATCTGATCCACCTCCCCGCCTTGCTTCCTTCTGTCCAGCCCTGGCCATCTGCCTACATCCCTGAGAATGTTGTCCCTCTGTCCCTCCTTTGTGAGGGTCCCCAGTTACCTGCCTGCTTCCTTGGTAGTGTCCTTTTGGACCCCCTCTGCCAGGGTCCCTATGTGACCCCTGAGTATTCTCCTGCACTCCTTTCCTATGCTGCTGTCCCCAGTGCTGGTGCAACCCTGTGGAAGATCCCTGCCCCTTCCCCAACCATACCTCCCCCTTCCCCCAGCTGTCTCCTAATCCCACAATCTCCTCCCTAGCTGTGCCAGCTGGTAGCACACTGGGCAACCACCAAACTTCCAAGCCCAGTCCAGTATCATGGCTGCTCCACACCCTGTGCACCCCACCACCCTCCCAAAGATGCCAGCCCTAATGCCATGTGGTTCCATCCCCTTCCAAGTAGGTTTCCTTGGGTGAGCCACCAGGTTCCCCCCCAGTCCAAGATACACCCCCTACTGCCTAATCGGGTCACCCACTAATCTTAGATACAGTCCCACAGTACACCGGAAACCCTGTTACTAGGTGCAGTACAACACAGTAAACTTATAAGGGAAATGAACAACTCCCTAAGCTCCTCTCTCCTGGCCTTTAAATCCAACCCCCAGTGGCTAGAACTACATGAGCTGCACCTGCAGCCTTTTCCTCCAATTGCGGGGCAGGTGTTCCCCTATAAATTAGCAGAACTCTGGGGACGGTGGGTCTTGGGCAGACACCCGACTTGAGAGAGTGCATTAGCCCTGTCTCTCCCCTCCAAGCCCAGCAGCCAAATACCCAGGCCCAAGCAAATCCCACCAAATAGGTTTTAAATCAGAAGAAATAGGCCTCCACCAGCGCAGCCTGTTACACAGTGAAACATCTAACAAATGAGCCCACTTACAGCCACCAAACCAGTTTTCAAACTTCCAATAGCCCCCAAAACAATACCCTGCTAGCCCCTTAGAAGTAAGAAAGCAAAGAAATAACCTTCTACCAAGTAAAATCCACAAGAACCCTGTAAAAACAACAAACAGCAGCTGCTGTCCTGGAACACAACTGATCCTGTCCCCTTCCAGTTCCTTCTGAGGAGACAAAGCAGCCAACACCACAAACCTGATTCAGCTCTGCCTCCAGTCAATGTGTGTTAGAGGTGACAATTTCATTCACTGCTCCTTGGATCAAGGACACATGGTAAGTGCTGCTTTCATTGATTTAACCAAAGCTTTCAACACAATAAATCATGCCCTCCTGGTTGAACAGCTTACCACCATTGGCCTAGCTTGTGACAGCGTAGCCTGGTTTAAAAGTTACCATCACTACCGTACATAGCAGGTGAAGATTGGTAACACCCTCTCGGATAGCAGACCTGTCCTATCTGGAGTTCCTCAAGGGTCCATTTTGGCCCTCTTTTTATTTAGCATTTTCCTCAACAACCTTCCTTACTCCTGTCAGGGTCACATCCTTTTATATGCGGACAGTGTTGTCCTGTTTACCAGTGATCTGACCCGAAGGTTCTTGAATCTAGGCTATGGAGTAATTTCGTAGTCTTAGAAAGATGGTTCCATAAGCACAAGTTAGTTATGAATTACAAGAAGACTAAAACTATGCTGTTCTCCAGCTCCCAAAGTAGGCACAGAACTTACCCTCTTTCTATCACCAATGAAGAAGGCTTTTCCCTGGGGCTAGTTCAGCTCTTTAAATATCTAGAGATTACTATTGACAGTACGATGACCTATGCCTATCACATTGACAACATTGCTAAGGCTGTTAACACCCGCATTGGGCTACTTTATAGGCATAAGCAATGTTTGACCCCCATTCAAAGCTCTCTTGTTTCGTTTATTGATTATGGCATCCCAATCTATGGATCAGCTACTGAAACAACTCTTCGCCACATCATAGTTGCACTCAACAAAGCATGCCAGCTCCTTACCGGCTCAGCCAGTCTGTCCCATACCTACGACATGTACGCTTGGGCTAACTGGCTCCAATTCAAAGGTAGACTCGTGTACCAAATGTGTTTACTGTTTAAAAAAAAAAAAAGGGGGGGGGCAGGCAAAATGCCCCCAGGAGTGCAAAAGCTTATTACCCCCACTATCAACCGTCATTGCACCAGAAGCTCTACTAGCCAGATTTTTAATATACACTGCTGTCGCATCTCTCTGGGACAAAGGTCCTTTGCTTACCATGCACCGCTATGGATGAACTCGCTACACCATGACATCACTCCAGCATCCACCTTGTGCTCCTTCAAGGATAAACTTAAGCAACAGCTAGTTGCTGATGCCAGTTGACTGCTTCCAATAACCTTCCTTCTCGTGACTAGCACTTATTCTAACCTTGCGCTATCCTGACCTTATGCATAGCTGTTCTCAGCATGTAAATCACTGTTCTAAGTTGCTAATCATTCTCCTTCACATTTCCTCTTGATTCCGTCCACTCTTTCCCCTCATCCCTCTATGGCTTTCCCCCTATCTCCCCCCCCAATTATCTCCTGTACTCCCTTAAAAATGCTTTGTCCCATACCTTCTCACCTCTGACGAGGTCCCTGGGCTGTTGCCATCACTTACCTTGTTGATTATTAGATATTAGGCTGAGTCTGTTCTCATTTTCCTGTAAAGGGTCGTTTCATAAGACCTCACCCCCTCTAATATGACCCTTTGAATTCCAGGTTTTAATCAAATATGCACCATGCATACATTGTACGATTCCACATGTATTGGAACTTCTCTAGTTATACAAATACAGTCTTGTAATGTCTTGTATAATTCCTTGCTTTCTTTGTTCTCCGTCTCATACTTTCCCAATATGTATTGTTCGTCTGATGCGGAACCTATGAAATGAACTTGTTCTCAAAGGTGTTCAAACAACGAAGTCTTGCTGTATTCAGACATAATGCAGTTAGCCCCAGCACTTGAACTGCCCCAGAGAGGATAGAGTTAACTCTATGCAGAAGCATAGAACATTGAACTCGAGATCAGTTTTCAAACCTCTGTCTGGTACTTCCCAGTGTAACCGTCGGATCTTATCTGTGTCGGTCTTCACCATTCATCACCATTGGGTACTCTGCGGAGGTCAGGACCCTTGGGGCCTTTTTTTAATTTTGATGGCGGAGCTGACGCACCATCGGCGCAGCCCTCAAGGCAGACTCATGCGTGGCGCGCTTGCGGGTGGGTCGTTAGGGCTGCCAGCTCTTAGTCTCCCGCTGTAGAGGTCACCTCTTGGGAAGTCAGATCCGATTTGAGGCCTACCGCCTACGCAGTTCGTATTCCAGCTATTTCTCATGCCGCAGTGCGATGCAGTGTCCTGCCGGTTGTAGATGCCTTACTTGATGCCGCTGGTAAGATCTTTCCATATAGTTTGCTTCTGGCGGCGTCTAGTCTGTTTTTGGTGTGTTTTTTGTTTTTTGTCGTAGGTAATGTCTGGGTCGGCAGGCAAGAAGACTTTGAAGACGGGACGGCCCCCCCACGTGACTATGCCCTTGTGGCAGTAAATTTTCCGTCACTGACCAGCACGACTGTTGCCTTGCGTATCTTCGCCCGCTTCACGACATGGATTCATGCGACGCCTGATCTTACTTCGAGAAACAGCTCTTCCAGTAGGTTACACCATTAGGACTGAAGCCGGCAGGCGCCAGGACCCCAAGGAAATTTTCTAGCTAGCAGTATTAAGCGGGGACCACCCTGTCGGTCCCACCCCCGACGTTAGGCATCGTATAAAAGGGGGCGGTCCCCCAGAATCCCAGATCTTCCTGGATATAAGTCTCCACCACTCATTCACACTGTTGGGATCTGCACCGAGGCACTAGGACCCATCGGGAGCAAACTTTTTGCTGGAGAGTGGCGCCAGAGATGGGCGCGCTGCGAGCCCCAACTCGTGCGGTAACGACTATCGTCGACCCTCCAACCACGCCTCAGTTCCTTTTTCCCCATGATGGTGCACTTCAGTGACTACGCCCGCTTGTTAGAGTCAAACTCAAACTAGCAGCATAGTTTTCAGTTTTATTATTTTGTAGTATTATCTCGATACAGTATCGCTTAAATTTATTACTTATTTTTGAAATAAATACAATAAGAAGTCTCAGCCTACCTTGCGGAGTCGACCATGAGCAGGTCAGGTGACTGTAGGAGACTTCGTGTAAGCATAAAATAATCGGTCGCACTCGGCACCGTTCGACATGACTCTTCTTTGGACCACGGGTCTAAAAAGAGAAGGCATCACTCGAGGTCGCCCTCTGCTATGTCTGCGCGTAGACGCTCGGTTATCGGGGCTAGTTGCCGGTCTCCTCTTCGGAGTCGCCAGCCTCTGCTTCTGGTAGCTGACTGCTTTGACATCGGAGCCCTACCCCGCCCGCAGGTAGGTCTTCAGATGAGCAGTTTAATCAGTGGGCCGCTCATATGGAGCAATGGGCTCGGAGGTTGGTTCGGCTACCTGGCTCGGTCGCTCGTGGGTCTTCGGGCTCTCTGGGTGACCAGGTAGGGCGCTTGGACCTTCCTGGTCGCGCGGCACCTTTGGTGCCGTCAACTCCATGCTTAGGTGTCTCCCCTCCCACATGGCTGCGGCGCAGGGGGCCACACCGATGCCCTTATCTCCTGCTCTTCTTCCTTCAAAACCTGTTTTTCGGAGTCTGGGAGTGTTTTCGGCGCCCTCGGCGTCGTGTGGCCTCTCGGTGCCGATACTGCGTTCGGCGCCGTGTGGCTCCTCGGCGCCATGTGGCTTCTCGGTGCCATCCTCGGCTCCTCGTGGCCTCGCAGTGTCGTCTTGGTGCTGTGCGCCTCCTCGCCGCGGCTCCGACCTCCTCTTTACTTGCTTCCTTCTTCCTCCTCTTCTGAATTTCATTCCTTTTCTGTCCATACAGTCCCTCCTGGACTGTCAGGAGATGACGATGAGCCTGACCCAGACCTTCGGTTGGGTGATGACGTGGACGAAGCAGGATCTATTACTGCTGCAGAGCCTGTGGTTGAGGACCTATCCTTTAAGTCTCTGTTGAAAAATCTGAGTTCCACACTTTCTCTCCAGACTACAGACATCGATCCTGGGAAATTGTTGAGACTCCAATATCTTCATGCCTCAGAGATCCCTACATTTGACTCCTCCGATTCAGCCTTCCTTTGAGACGCTGTCTCAAATGGTATGGAATAATCCTGCTCTTACCCCTTCGGTGGCTAAATCCATTGATAGGAAATATTCAGCCCCCAAGGATCGTCCCATTTTGGCATCTCAAGCTTTATGGATCCTATTGTAGTCCTGGCAGAGAATGATAAGGTCGTTTTCCTCAAGCTACTACAGCTCGACTTATTAACAAAGAATCTCGTAAGATAAACACCTTAGGTAAGAGAGTCTTTCTGCTTCTACCTTAGTATGCGTATTGCCAGTTACCAAGGCTGTTTTTCTCAGTATGAGTATATCCTGTGGCATTCTATTAAAGAGATGGCTGAAGCCCTACCGGAGTCGGATTCAAAGCCAGAGCTTCTTCAAACCATTACCAGAGGTATTGAATCTAATAACCAGCAGGTTAAAGCAGCCATGGATGCTTTTGACACTGCTTCCCGTTCAGCGGCTGCTGGTATTTGCACCCGGCGTCATTCCTGGCTGCGCACTTCGGGCTTTACGAATGATGCGCAGCAGCAGGTGATGGCATTGCCCTTTGACGGTGCATATCTTTTTGGTCCTCAGGTAGAGCAAGCTCTAGAAGCTACACAAAAGACTAGGTCAGCCATTAAGTTGGCTCGGCCCCCTCCTGCCCCCTCTCGAGGGCATGCCAGTAAACGACAGTTTCATAATCGCCAGTCCTTTCGAGGCAGAGGAAGTTTCCATAAGAATCAACCTTCCCAACCTCAAAAGAAGGCGCAACAGAAAGCGCAAGGGCCCAAAGCGCCAAGCGCTACCTTTGAATTGCCGGCCCAAGTTCCATCTCAGCTGCCCGAGGTGGACTTTTCCTCTCCGTTGGGAGGTCGTCTGATGCACTTCTACAACCAGTGGAAGTCCATAACCTCAGACAAATGGGTCCTTTGGATAATTTGCAAGGGGTATTCACTCAATCTTGTGGAGACCCCTCCGGATCGTCCCCCCAAACGGCAGCCCAGGCTGTCAACCCTCCAGTCAGACCTTCTGAACAACAGGGCAGTAGAAGTGGTGCCATTGCACCAACGAAACACGGGGTTTTACTCCCATTACTTTCTGGTTCCAAAGAAGTCCGGCGGTATGCGCCCCATTCTAGATCTCAGAAAGCGAAACAAATTTCTCCCCAAGGAGAAGTTCAAAATGATTTTTCTGGGAACCCTGTTACCTCTGCTCCACCAACACGACTGGTTAGCCTCCTAGATATGCAGGACGCTTACCAGCACATTCCTGTTCACCCAAGGCATCACAAATTCCTGAGGTTTGTGGCTCTGGGACAGTACTATCAGTTCAGAGTCCTGCTTTTGGGCTATCCTCGGCCTTGTGTTTTACAAAATGTTGTGCAGTTCTCTGGCGCACCTCAGAAAGGTCGGAATTCAGGTGTTTCCTTATCTGGACGATTGGCTTCTAGCAAGCCCTTCCAGGCAAGGGACTCTGGACGACGTGGAGACGGCCTCGCGCTTCCTTACGTCCATGAGAGTTCTGCTCAGCCTCAAGAAATGGCAACTGCAGCCCTCCCAGAGGCTCCTTTTTATTGGGTCTCTTCTGGACACCTCCTGTACGAAGGCTTTTCTTCCAGAAGACAGGAGGAACGATATCCTTCAGATGGCCCATCACATCGGGGAAAACAGCTCAGTTACAGCTCTCTCGATGCAGCGGATGCTAGGCCTCATGGCATCCTCAGTGTTCACTGTACCCCTAGCACGTCTGCACATGAGAACCACTCAGTGGATGCTCAGTACTCAGTGGTCCCCAACCACTCACCTGCAGTCCTATCTTATCAAGGTGACAGAACCCTTAAGGAGGTCACTCACCTGGTGGTCTCAAGAGAGCAATCTCCTGGAGGGGTATCCCTTTGCTCCTCTGCACCATCAGATCTCCATTACCACGGACGCATCCCTAATGGGGTGGGGAGCTCACTCAGGCTCTCCACACTCAAGGTGCGTGGACTCAAGTCGAGTCCCAGCTCCACATAAACGTCCTAGAAATGAGAGCTGCCCTTTATGCGGTCCGAGCTTTGAAGGACATTCTGTGTCACAAGAACATTCTCCTTCAAACGGACAACAAAGCAGTGATGTATTACATCAACAAGCAGGGCGGTGCTCACTCTTACCCCTTATGCAGAGAAGCAATGAGGGTATGGGAATGGTGCTTGGAGCACGAGGCTCTAATTCAAGCGGTCTACCTGCCAGGTGTTCAGAACGAACTGGCAGACTGTCTCAGCAGAACAGAGACAGACCCTCACGAGTGGTCTCTTGACTCAACCATAGTTCAGTCACGATTCGAAGAGTGGGGAACTCCAGAGCTGGACCTTTTTGCATCCCCACTCAACGCAAAACTGCCTCTATTCTGCTCCAGAAATCCAGGGCCTGGCATTTTCTGTCAGGATGCGTTCAGGCTGCGGTGGACAAAATACTTTCTTTACGCCTTTCCGCCTCTTCCTCCAATTCAGAGGGTACTCCTCAAGTTCGAATCCCAGGGGGACAAAATGATTCTCATTGCTCCCTTTTGGCCTCGGCAGATGTGGTTTCCACTACTCAACAATATGTTGGCAGTTCCTCCGAGACCACTTCCCCTGCAGATGATCCTTTTGACTCAGGGTCCGGTGGTCCATCCCAACCTGAGATCACTTCACCTTCATGCTTGGCTCCTGAAGAGGTCGAAGTAAACTGGTTCAATGTCTCGAAGAGTTTCAGATATTCTTCTTGCTGCACGGAAGCCAGCCACTCGGAAAACTTACACAGCCAAGTGGAAGCGTTTTTCGCTCTGGTGTGCAAAGTCCTCTTTGAATGCCTTTTCCTGTCCTCCGGATAAGGTTTTGGAGTACCTTTTGGACCTCTCAAATTCGGGTCTGCAGTACTCTACAGTCAAAGTTCATTTTGGTGCCATTTCAGCGTATCATGAGCCCGTTATTTCCTTAACTCTGGCTCAGTTACCTATGGTTAAGAGATTTCTTAAGAATTCTGCATACCAGACCCCCTACAAGACGTCCAGTCGCAGCCTGGGACATTAATCTTGTGCTAGACATGCTCACTCGGAAACCTTTCGAACCTCTGGCTACCTGTGAGCTAAAATTTCTCACCTGGAAGACTGCCTTCCTAGTGGCCATTACCTCAGCCCGCAGGGTCTCTGAGATACATGCCCTGGTCACAGACCCTCCGTATACTGTGTTCCATAAGGACAAAGTAGTTCTTCGTACTCATCCTAAATTTCTTCTTAAGGTTGTGTCAGAATTTCATCTAAACCAACCTTTGGTCCTTCCTCTTATTTTATGGACTTCCAAAATGAAGAGGAATGCTCTTCATTGTTTGGATGTTAAGAGGGCCTTGCATTTCTATCTAGATAGAACTAGGATTTTCGCAAAGCTCAGCAACTGTTCGTTTCCTTCAGTGAGATTCGGCGGAGTAACCTGTCGCTATCAGATGTATCTCATGGCTAGTGGCGTGCGTTCGTCACTGCTATTCCATGGCGCAGGTTAAGTTGGAGGGTAGAGTTTACGCTCACTCTACCAGAGTGGTCGCGGCATCCCTAGCGGAAATCCGCACGTGCCCATCGCAGACATCTGCAGTGCGTGCCACCTGGAGCTCAAGTGCATACTGCTAAACATTATGCACTAGATGTCCATGTCAGACAGCATTCTTCCTTTGACAGAGCCATCCTCAATGGACTTCTGTTCTAGAACGTGAGCTCTTGGTCTCTCCACTGCCACTCTCTCGGGGATTATTAGCTTCGTTACTCTCCCACAGAGTGAATGAGTGGTGAGACTTATGTCCAGGAAGATATGAAAATTACGTACCTAATGTAATTTTTGATCTCTTGAACGAAGTCTCCACCACTCATTCACAAGCCCTCCCTCCATCCCCCGAGCTCACCTTTCTTGTTGGTCTTCGCTCCCTCAAATCTTTAGGCTGTGAAGACTTCTTTGTTGACCCTTCTTACATGGGTCGCCCGGACTATCTTATGTCCAGTTTTTAGGTTAGGCTACCCTTCTAGGTTAGTTACGCTGCACCTCCTTGGTAAAAAAGGTACTGAGGTGGTTAGAGGTTCGACGCCGAGATAGTCGTTACCGCACGAGCTAGGGCTCGCGGTGCCATCTCTGGTGCCGACCCTCCAGCAAAAAGTTTGCTCCCGATGGATCCTAGTGCCTCCGGCGCAGATCCCAACAGTGTGAATGAGTGGTGGAGACTCGTCCAAGAAGATCAAGAATTACGGTAGGTACGTAATTTTCATTTCTTTTTCCACCGTCGACTCTCCAGCATTAGCCTCATGGTCCCACTCTAGCGCACGATGCCTAAGAACTTTCATAAAACAGTTTTACCAACTCTAAATGTCGGCATCTCCAACTCCTCCTTCCGAAGAACATCCTTCCAAGTGTGCCTGGGGCAAACGGATCCCTTCAAGGCTCCTCATTCATCCTGCCTGCAGTGCTTAGGCCCGGACCACGACACCAAGGCCTGCTCCTTCTGTCAGGGGTTTAACAGTCTCACCAGGATCCGCACCCAGAAGGCACTTCAGGGATTCCTCTTGGAAGAGAAACTACACAGAATGGATAAGGAACCTTCCTTCAGAGGTGAATCTACCTCAAAAGCCCACAAACACCGGGAGAAGGCCAGGTCCAGATCCCCTAACCGGGCCTCGGACTAGCGTACCAGCTCAGGCTCCATGCGCTCAGACCGCTGTCCCTCCGGGGCTCGCTCTCAGCCCCCTCCAGTCAAGGTTAAGGCTTCAGGCAGCTCTTCAGCTTCTCTGCATCCTATAAAGACTTCTAGGCATTCGAATTCCTCCACTCCTTCCCGGGACTCGTCGAAGTCCTCCGCCACCAAACCCAGTCTTCGTCATCAGACAGATGCTGGGACCCCGACTCCAGATCGGTCTCCAAGCCTCCCCGGGATCCGGATCCCCCACCTAGGAAGACTAAAGACCTGACGTCCCTGAAGCAGATGATGGACCAGACGTCTGTCAAGCACGCGACGTCTGCCAAACACCTGAAGTTGGCCAGACGTTCGCCGGAGTCTAAGACATCGGCCAAACACCAGACATGGGTCAGGCGTCGCCAGAGCCAAAGACGTCGGCCAAGTGCCCGACATCGGTGACACATTCGGAGCAGAAGACTGCACCTCCGGCCACCAGTGAACACCGGGTTACTGGACCCACAGAGGAGGACCTGATGTTGCCTGAGAACCAGGCAGGCGACAGCGAGGACGCCGGGCTTCCATGGGAGATTTTGCCAATCCCGGAGATGCCGTCGGACCTGACGCTCTACCCCGGCGACAGACCACCGGTGCCAGGTCCATCGTCGGGTATGAACATCCAAGAGGTCAATGATCTCTTCACTTTCTGTGGGACACAATAAGGAAAGATGTGATCCCAGTGAAACCTCCTCCTTCACCTCCTTCTGTCCCTCCTCCACCGCAGGGGCCAGCAAGATGACCACCAACCCCCAAGGAGCGCACTCCACTTCCTAGGGGAAGATCCAAGGAATGGAGAAGGCCTCCCTTAAGATCTCCCAGCCCCAAGTGACCCAGACATCGATGGTACACTCTGCCAGGGGAGGATTCTAGACTGGGTACTTCTGACACCTCCAGGTCTCCTTCTCCACTCAGCATCCCATCATCTGACCCACAAGACCTGCCCAGATCACCTCTGGATGATTCCTCTTTCTCAGATTGAGGCACATCCAGGAAAGCATGGGATGGGATTTGGAAGATCTCGACCCCAAGAGACAGCGCCTTGCTTATTACCTTCGGCAGAAGGATCCTAAGCCTGTGGTAGTGCCACCCTTGGTGGACACACTCATGGACGTCACCAAGGCTGCGTGGAAGTGTCCGCACTCCACCCCCGCTGTGCTGAAGAAAGCTGAAAGCCTGCACAAGGCCCCGAAAGGGGACCAGTAATTGGTGCAGCAACCTCTGGCTGACTCCCTGGTCATTACGGCCTCTCATGACCTGTCCCAACGACCACAGCACATGAGCACACAGCCACCAGACCAGGAGTCCAAACAGTTGGATGCCCTGGGGAGGTGCATGTACGCGGCTGCTACATGCTCCATCAGGTCCTTGAACTGTCTCGTATGGTTCAGTTTCAGAATACCCTGTGGGAACAGGGTTAGGACCTAGTCTGGTGATCAGAAGGTGGAGCTCTTAAACCTCCTCCGCACAGGGTCTGATGTGGGGACCCAAGTGTTACGAGCCGCATACGATTCTGCGGACTCATCTGCCAGAGCTGCAGTTTCAGGTGTCTGGCTCCGTGGATCCAGTTTTACCCCAGACGTACAGAAAAATATTCTTGACGTCCCATACAACGGCGAAATCCTGTTTGGTGAACACTCCGAAAAGGTCATCACCAAGTTTCAGGACACCGGGAAGGCAGTAAGATCCGTACAGACCATGTACAGATCTAAACCTGGTTCCTTTCGTAGGAACCAGAACCGTTTTCGCGCCCAGCAACAACGGCAGCAGCTACGTTCCCACCAGCAACATTGGGGCACTTTCCAACGTACAGCCCAGGCTAAATCTTCCCCAGGCAGAGGCCAGCAGTATACCACACCGGCCCAGCCTGCAGGAACCAACGTTGCCACAGCATGACTCCTTCCTGGCCTCCTCTGGATCAACGGGCAGAAAAGGTCAGGGGTCTCATCGCTCGCCACTTTTCAGGGTGGCAGTCTATTACCGCTGACTGGTGGGTACTTCGGATGGTCAAGAGAGGTCACTTTATCGAATTCCTCGACCACCCACTGTCAAGACCTCCCCTGATTTCCCGCTGGGTCAGCACGCCTGCCCATACAGCAGGAGGTGCTCGCGCTGTAGGAAAGGAAGCATAGAGTTCGCATCAAGGAACCAGAGAGGTACAGGTTACTATTCCCACTTCTTTCTGGTTCCCAAAAGGACAGGGGACCTCCGTCCGATACTGGATCTCGTCAATCTCAACGCTTTGGTCCTCTACAAATGCTTCCGCATGGTGATCCTTCCAGGTCTGATTCCCATGCTCAACCAGGGCGCCTTCCTAGCGTCCTTGGACATGCAGGATGCTTACCTACACATACCCATTGCTTGAGCGCACAGGAAGTTCTTGTGCTTCGAATTTCTAGGTCGCCATTATCTGTTCCGAGCCCTCCCTTTCGGACTGTCATCGGCACCTCAAGTGTTATGAAGTGCATGGCAGTCGTAGCGGTGACTCTGAGGAGACAAGGCCACTACGTGTTCCCCTACCTGGATGACTGGCTTCTCATGGCGCCCTCTTGGGAGGCCCTGATGTCCGCCATTCATTGTACTCTGTCTCTGTTCGAGACGTTGGGCATCATTATCAATCAGAAGTCGCACCTTGTTTCATCACAGAATCTGCAGTTCATAGGCGCAGTTATGGACACTGTCCAAGGGAAAGCTTCTCTACCCCAGGACAGAGCAGAATACATCAGATCCCTCATCAGTTACATTTTGGCAAAGAGGACCATCCCAGCCAGACTCGTCCTTTGCCTGCTCGGACATATGGCTGTGGCCATTGCAACAGTCCCGCTAGCCCATCTCTACATGCGGGTGACCCAGTGGATGTTACGGGTCCAATGGGATCAGAAGCAAGACCATTTGCAGCTTCCAATCCGGATCACGAAGGCCGTAATCCGGGATTGGCAATGGTGGCTAGATTCAAAGAACCTAATAGCGGGTGTCCACTTCATCGCGCCATCTCCGATTGTGACGCTCTCCACGTACACCTCAGGATTTGGTTGGGGAGCACACCTCGACGGTGTCAGGTCTCAGAGCTTATGGACAGCCCAGGAAGCTCATCTCCACATAAATATCCTGGAAATGAGAGCAGTTCTTTACGCCTTGCAGGCTTTCCAGTCGGAGATCCCACCGGGTACTCTCCTGTGTCAGACAATACTGCGGTGATGTATTACCTCAGCAAACAAGGAGGCACCCATTTCTACCCGCTTTGCAGGGAGGCCATGAGGGTGTGGGATTGGGTACTACAAAATGGCGCAAACCTCATTGTTGCTCATGTCCCAGGAGTGGACAACGTCATCGCAGACAGCCTGAGTCTCTCTCTCTCAGGCCAGAGTCCACGAGTGGGAACTACTCCAGGAGGTAGTAGAGGATCTGTTTCACAGATGGGGCAACACCAGAATTGGACCTCTTTGCATCCCCATACAATGCAAAACTGCCCAATTTCTGCTTGCTAGATCCAGAGCCTGGTGTTTTCTGGCGAGACACGTTGACCCTCTCTTGGGCGGGCAGATTTCTCTATGCCTTTCCTCCCTTCCCGTTGATCCAGAGGGTCCTTTTGAAACTTCGCAGAGAGCAAGCGACGCTGATGCTTATCGCACAGATTTGGTTTCCTTTGCTACACCACCTGTCCCGGGAACCTCTGGTGCCTCTGCCAATCAGCTCTCACGTATTCTCAGGAGGCAGGCTCTTCGGTCCATCCGGACCTTCGATCTCTGAACCTGCACGCCTGACTCCTAGAGACATAGCCATCATGTGGTACGGGGTCTCGCAAGAAGTAGCAGATGTTTTAGCGGCTGCTAGAAAACCGGCCACTCACGCTACATGAAATGGCGCAGATTTTTGCCTCTGGGCTCGGGCACAGGGGTTTTCACCGATGGATTGTCCGGAAAGGTCGATCCTGGACTACCTCCTGTCTCTCCTTCAGACAGACTTGGCCTACTCCTCGATAAAAGTACACCTTTGTGCCATCTCTGCCTGTCTCCCTCCTATAGGCCAATGTCCCATAACTCAGTTGGACACGGCACGCACCTTTCTGAGAGGTGTCCTCCACCTTAGACCTCTGATTAAGGATCCTATTCTTCCATGGGATTTACCCTTTGTCTTGGAGCAGCTTACGCTGCCATCTTTTGAACCAGCCGCAGATTGCGAGCTACGTCTCCGTACATGGAAGATGTTATTTTTAGTTGCTGTTACTTCGGCCAGAAGAATTTCTGAACTTCACGCACTGATGTGCAAAGAACCTTATTTGGTTTTTCACCAAGACAAGGTGTCCCTACAGACAAATCCAAAGTTTCTACGTAAGGTGGTCTCTGCTCTCACCCTTAATCAGGACATAGATCTACCAGTGTACTTTCCTAAATATTCTAATAGAGGAGAGGCCCTGTTGCACATTTCAGATGTGCATAGGTGTCTTCGATACTACCTGACCAGAAACAACCACCACTGAAAATCTGACCAGCTTTTTGTCTCCTTCACCCACAGGACGATGGGAGCTCCCGTTTCCAAACAATGTCCAGGTGGCTTATACATTGTATCACATTCTGTTACCAGAAGCATAACAAACCCTTACCGGGCTTGGTTAAGAGTCATTTACACAAGGGGGGTGGCTACCTCCATTACGGCCATGCAGAACGTGTCCATTTCAGCAATCTGTGCAGCAGCTACTTGAAGCACTGTGCACACCTTTAACAGGCATTATAGCCTGGATGTTGCATCGAGGCGAAGAGCAGGTTTTGGTCTAGCAGTCCTTCAGGGACTCCTATCCTAGGCTTCGGTACAGCTAGTGGTCTCTACCTTTCCTCCTCCCACCGGTGAGGGATTTCCAGTATTACTTGGGAATCTGTCCTAATGGTGTAACCTCCTGCAAGAGCTGTTTCTCGAAGTAAGATAGTACAGTTACGTAAGAACTTATCGTAACAGTAGATCTTCGAGAAAAGCTCTTGCAGCAGGTACTTTCCTTCCCACCGTCCCGGCTGGAGGTAGACTTGTTCCGATATCCTTCTCCTATGATTAGGTGTTTCTAACACCACTCCGATTTCCATTTGATGGCGGATCCTCAGTGTCCTTTTCTGATGTCATCCAGCGGCCTGGAGTCTCCGGCGGGAGAACTGGTGATTCTGGGGTGCCACCCCCTTTTATACGATGCCTGACGTCGGGGGCGGTCCCCACTGAATACTGCTAACTAGAAAATTACCGTGGGGTCCTGGCGCCTGCCGGCTTCAGTCATGATAGTGTAACCTGCTGCAAGAGCTGTTCTTGAAGATCTACTGTTATGGTAAGTTCTTACGTAACTATACTTTGCTCTATGGACTGCCGGGTCATCGAACATGCGTGGAAAGTGGGGCGAGCTCTGCAGACTTTTGGGGGTCGGGTGCTCACTCGTTGGGCCAATCCATGTACTCTCGGCCTTTCCTCCGGGTCCCCTCTTGGTTCTACATGGACTGAGGAGGAGGGAGCCTTGGCTACTAGTAGCCTGGCTGTTGCTGGGGCTCCTTCCGTGGTGCAGGAGGCCCATCCCACTTCTTTCAGTGGGCGGGCGGGAGGCGCCGCTTCAGCAATTGTCCCTTCGGGGGTGAAGGCTCCCCTGGTGTCGGACCTGCGGTTCGCAAGGCCCGGGTCAGTGCTGTTGCAGGCCTCGGCGCCGTTCATGGTGCCGTGGGCCCTGACAGAGCCATCGGTGCTAGTTTGTCGCTCGGCGCTGTGGCTGCTGTCAGCGCAGTTTGCGGTGCCTATACTGCTAACGGTGCCATGGAAGTTTCTACAGTGCCATCTTTGTCTGCATCTCGCCTCGGTGCGGCCCATGCTGTCGGCGCCACCTCACCGTCGTCTGCACAGTCTCCGCCCTTGCCACTGTGAGGCCGGATAGTGCCGTGGCTGGTCCCGACTCTGGAACTGTGGTTCGGGCTGGAGCCGTCTCCTTTGTGAATTCTGCTCGCGGTGCTGTAGGGGGCATGGGTATGGTTTCGGTTCCTGGCACCCCCTTTGGCAGGGATGGCACCGGGCACCCTCCTACGATCTGGCACAGGGCCTCTGCCTCTACCTCTTTTGAAGCGGAGTCGGGCTCTGAGTCAGACGAACAGTCTGACTCCTTGGGGTTGACTGTTGGGGTGGGCAGCCCTGTAGTATCCTCGACGAGCTGGAGTCGGACCTCTTCTGTGGTGGGGTCAATGGCTGCCGAGACTGGGGTCAGGGGTGCTAACCAGCAGGCAGTAGTGCAGGCCACCATTGCTCTGCAGCCCGGTCTTGGTGGGCTCACTGACCCCTCATCAGTGGTACCCCCGCCTGTGGTGTGCCTGGATCGCCCAACTTTGGGGCCGACCAGAGCACCTACGGGAGAGAGGGTGCTATGCCCTGGATAGCTCCTTTGGGTGGTGGCCAGGACTGTCGGCTACCTAGGCTGGCCCTCTTGAGAAGGAGGGCTCTTTCGGACTCTGAGGGGCATGGGGTCTGCACGGCGACCTTTTTCTGGGGCCCACCTGGGCTCTGGAAGAAGCCGTAGTGCTGATCTCGGCTCTTCCTCTTTGGTCTCTTTGAGAGAGCCCCATTCTTTTGAGGTAGGGGACCGTCCTTCTGGACCTATATGGCCCCGGTCGCCTCACAGGAGGGATTCTTCTGGACGCAGCCAAGGTAGTACCGAAATGGTTGTTCAGCTGTCTGCTGTGGAGTCTTCTGAAGCACCTTCTTATTCAGGTGCTCTTGGTCCACTCCTTAGCCCAGGCAGAGGTCAGCCGACATCTCGTCTCTGCACTGTCCCCATCCCTCTGTCACATTCTCCTGCACTCCCAGGCATTCTTGGTCCTAGTGGGCCTCTCTCCTGGGAGCAGTTCAGGGCTGTGGCTGCTGGGTTACCAGCTTACATTAGGGTAATGGACAGACAGGTTTTTCAACCTCCCCCCGTGCAGCCGCCCTCTGAACAGTTGGTGCCCTCCAACCCTTCATCCCCCTCTTCTGAGGGAGAGGAGCTTTCTGTCCACATGTCTCCAGCTGCTGATCTCGCTGAGTATCAGCGTTTCCCTGTGAGGATGTTGGAGGACTTGCACTTCACCCCTGCCACTATAAGCAATCCGGAGCACTCTGTGCACGCCTTTTTAGGCGAGTTCAGCGAGACCACCCTTGTGGTGCCTCCCTGGCCTGCTCCCTTTCAGGAGGCGTTGTTGCACTTCTGGCAAAGACCATTCTCTGGAGTTCCTGCCCCTAGGGATCTCTGCCAGCGGTATTGTGCGCCCGCCCCCTGCCCCCAGTCTCCAGGTTCCATGCCTCCTCCGCATTCCGGATTGACACAGTTGGACACTCCTGATGGGCTTTGTGCCCTTCACCGTGACTGGCCCCCAGATCGAGATTCCTCAGATTTTGACTTCTGGGGTAGGAGGGCTTTCTACTCTGCACGCGGTTGTTGCTTTCCATTTCTGCACATCAGGCCCACTATGCAGCTTATGACAGGTTCTTGTGGTCCAGGCTAAGTCAACTCCTAGCCTTGTTGCCTGACACGGAGCAAACCAGACAAGCCATTGCGCACTCTGCGCATGGCCTGGAGTTAGCAAAGCACCAAGCGAGGGCATTGTATGATGCCAGTGAGGTAGCTACCAGGGTCTTAGGGACAGTGATCTGCACTAGGCGGACGGCATGGCTGTGTCTTTTCCGGTTGTCACCCTTGGCCCGGCGTAGGGTGATTAACTCTGCTCACCAGAGAACCTATCTCTTCTCCTGTAGAGCAAAACAATGTTTGTTGAGGCAACTTCCTTCCCCCTACGGGGGGGGGGGCCCGTCTCACTCCTGGGCCTCTCCAGGCCCTGAAGGTTCTCCTCCTTAGTGCGTCACCCACTGAGAGCTAAGGGACTTTGTCCCTTAGGGTGTAAAAGAAAACTCCCATCGGGGGAGCTTGGCACTCACCCAATGGTGAAGACTGACACAGATAAGATATGAAAATTACGTACCTATCGTAATTATGATCTTTCTGTGTATCTTCACCATTCATCACAACCGCACCCTCCATCCCACTGGGGTCTCAGTCTCTGGGTCTACCTCCCTCTCTGTGCCCAACCTCGCCCCCCTCCATTCTTGTTAGGAGTGGGGTAAATGGGGGCACTGTGTTCTGAGTAGAGTGGTCAGCATGGGAGGCACTCCTTCTCTAGTGCGTTTGCTCCACCCCTGTGGGGTGGGAGTTGGTAGTTGTCCTCCATTCTCTCCTCCTCGTCCCATCCATCTTATTTTCTTTATCCTTAGGACTATCCTTTGTCAAAAACAAAAAACTCCTTTTCCTTTTTCACTAAAAATCTTTCCTTAAGAGGGTGTTAATTCTCTGTTTCCTGTCCTTCCTCCAGAATAGCCAATTCTGATAAAATGGAGTTTTTGCCAGCCATTCTGTGCCTTGAATTCTGACAAGAAGCCGTTGGCTACTCCTTGCAGTTCTTATACAATCTGGAGACGGACCAGGGTCTGGGATGTGTTAACCTTCTCCCCTCTCTTCCTACATTCTAAATTCTTTGTCCCACCCTACCTCCCTCCTCTGTTTCCAGAGATTGGGGCCCCTCCCAATCACTTAGTTTCCGGCTTCTTCTTCCTGTCCTCCGTTATTTCTCCTTTTAGTTTTATATCTTTTCCTTTTTCCTGTCCCTTGGACTTCCTTGTCCCACCCTCCACTTCTTTCCTCTTTCCTCTCCGGCGACTCAGAACTGGCAGGCAGACTGAGTCGACGGCGCCTAACGGCCAATCCATGAGTGCCACGCAATGCGTCGGGCTCGAGGGCAGCGCTGATGGTGCGTCTGCTCCGCCTACCTAAAAAAAAAAAAAAAAGCTCCTGACCTCCAGCCGAATACCCAATGGTGATGAATGGTGAAGATACACAGAAAGATCAGAATTACGGTAGGTACGTAATTTTCATATTCTCTATTCTGCCTAACAGTGAAGTCGCTCCGGAGATTTCCTCTGCTCGTTTCGGTAAAAGTAAAGCGTTTGGTTGAAACCGCATATTTTTTGTTTTCGGATTTCTATCTTCTGTCTATGGTATAGGTAGTGACTGAGCTTTATTTTTGTGAAAAAGTGGAAATTGTTCTTTTCCTCTCTTTCTTTCCGGTCGGTCCGGTTTGGAACCGACCCTGTCACATTCTGTTTAATTTTATTTCTGGGATTAGTGGTGTTCCGGTACCGATTAGTTTCAAAAGAACCGGACCTTTTGCCAGTTCTTTTAAAAAGCCCGTGACACGGTTTGTAACCAGTCGGTTATTGTATTACCTGGCTTGAAAGCTGCAATAGGGAAATTTGTTAGGTTGGCCATGTCCGAGAAACCCAAGAAGAAAACCGGTCCCACTGGGTTTCAACACTATACTGAGTGTGGGGAAACCTTTTGCTAAGGCTGACCCCCACCTCATCTGTGTTTATTGTCTGGGGTTTGACCACCTCAAGTCAAACTGCTAAATCTGTAAAAACTTTCCTAAATCCACTCTAGACAAAAGACGGAGTACACTGAAGGAAAGGGAGGCCGAGAAGTCCATAGATCCGGATGGCCAGCCCATGTTGGTTGCGACCGAACCTGAGGTGCCTACTGACCTAGGTGATACCTCCTTGGGCAAAAGGAGAGCAGACCCTGAGGGGTCGGCTCCATCAAAAAAGGTGCGCAAGTCTGCTGGTTCGGATCCAGTATCACACTCTCCAACTGCGGACGAAATAGCCAAAACGATTAACATTATTCAGTCGCTTAGACAGTTTCCGTCCGAACCAGTTCGGTCGGATCCGTCTCCCTCCAGATTATGATCCAGATGTTTGTTATGAGGAATAGGAGTGAGACGAAGACTAACCTGGTGGTGGTGGTGACGACCACCACCAGGGTCTGGATGTGCTCATTGAACCGGACATCTCCCCAGACAGATCCTCAGGTGTCTCTCCTCCCAGGCTTTGAATCCCCTTCACATTTTTTGTTCTACAAAATGGTGGCAGAAACCCTGCAGCTTCCCTTGGTTGAAGCTGCAGAGGAGGATGAAGAGCCTGATTTTTGTGGAAATGGACATCCCACAGTCCAAAAGACTGTCTATCCCTCTTCATAAATCCTTGGGGGAAACGGACACACAGAATTTTACAAACTCCTAATTCAGTACCGCCTGTGGATAAGGGAATGGACAGGAGGTATTTCAGGCTCAGCTGCGGAGTTCCTTTATAGTCATTGCAGCCATGTTGGGGTAGTGCAGGCTGCAGCCTGTGACAGGGCTAACATTCCTTTAGTGTCGCACACCCCCAGATAAGGACTGCAGCAAAGTGGATGCCATGACCAGTAAACAGTATTTGGCATCCTCTTTGTGACTCAGGCAGGCCACTAATATGGCCTACACAGCCAGGTACCAGAAATCCAGATGGGATACGGTTCTGGAACTAGCTAAACAAGCCTCTCCCCAGCTAGCCAAGCAGCTGGAGGAGGTGGCTGCTGATGGAATTGAGGCATTCATAATGCATTTCCATGCTGCTGTGGACTCCAGTTATCGCGCTCTCCCTGGGTTCCTCTTACACAGCTTCCTTTAAGGAGCTTTGTCTGTCCCTCTCCACTAGAGGAGAGGGACCATCATCTGCTGGACCTTCTTCTCGGTCCAAGAAGAAAGACAAGGGTAAGTCCCTCAGTCGATGCTCTTGGGAACGGGAAAGGTCCCTCTCCCCGAGTTGTCGGCCATCGACTTCGGTCGATGCTTCGGCCACTGGTTTCACGGTGTCCCCGTCCAGTCAGTTGACCGAGACTCCCGTCGACGCAGTCGAGATCTTTCTAGACCCGTTGGACGGGTTGTCGACCAGCGAAGCCGAAAATCCCCTCTCCCCGGTTCCCCCGGTGGGAGTTGAGGATCCCGCGGGCTTGCCAGTGCCTCCGGTTCCAGAGCCCTCGGGCGAACCCTCCGAGCCGAGGGAGGAGCCGGTTCCACCCGTTCCCCTCCCCTCACCGTCCTCAGAAAGGCCGAGGGTCTCTGTCTCGGACTTCTTTGCGGTCCAGCCGATCCCACCGTCATAGGCGGTCTCGGCACTGCGGTAAGCAGCGCCACTGCTCGTCCTCATCCTCCTCCTCGGATTAGAGGCGGCTTCGACGTAAGTTACGTCGACGATACGAGGACCTCATGTGGCAACAGCTCCTTCTGACCAGGAACAAGCTGACGCTGTAGCCTTCCCCGGCCATCAAGTGGCTGTCACCGAAGCGGCCGAAACAACCCCTCGTTTTGCCCGAGGAGCCTGTTCCCAGGCCAGTTGTTAGGCCAAAACCAGCTGCCCCACCGATTCCGGTGGAACCTCCACCTCCACAGCCGCTGTTTGGGGCTCTGACCAAGAACTCTCGGTCGGCTCAGGGTCTGCCCCATAGGCTGTCTGTCACCCTCGCTCCCAATCGCCCTCGGCAGGTGGAGGGTGGCTCAGGCCAAAGGCAGCTCTTTGTGGACTCTTCTGAGTCAGACGAGTCCTCCCTTTTCTCCAAGCGAGTGGGCTTGGAGTCCTCTGGAGGTCAGTCGCTGGACGACGGCCCTTCATCCTTCCTGGGTTTGCTCAGGCTCATTTCGGAGTCCACCGGGATGCAGCTCGAGCTCGTATCCAAGCGGGCCAAGTATCCCCTCACGGAGATATTGGACCGAGGGGATTCCCCTACGGAGGCCTTTCCTGTGGCTGAGGCCATTGTGGGCCCGGCCTTGGAGCTCTGGCAGCGCCCTGCTTCCTGCCCTGCGCCTTCGGCCAGGATGGCCAGGAAGTATGTGGTCCCAACCGTTTCCCTGTCCAGTTTTTCGGAACATCCCTCAGCCGAGGGGTTAGTTACCGACAGCGTTTTCCGGCGTGCCGGAAATGCCAGGGATGTGGACAAACCTCCCGACAAGGAGTCCAAGAAATTGGACTATGCCGGGTGAAAAGTCTACACTGCGTCCTCCCTTGGCCTTTGTGAGGCAAGCTCTGACCGCGTGCTTATGGCACATTTCTCCCATGCCCTGTTGGGCTCCTGGACGAGGTAGTCCCTCATCTCCTGGCTGACCTGCAGACCACGGTTAGGCAGGTGCGGGACCAGGGCAGGGCAGTGGCCAAGCAGCAACTTCAGACTGCTCTGGACATTGGAGACTCATGCGCCAGGTCAGTCGTAGCCGCAGTGGCTATCGCCGTCGGGCATGCTGAGGACATATCCACCTTCACGGCAGATACCCAGCACAAATTGGTGGATGTCCCTTCCTGGGGACTGACCTCTTCGGCCCTGGAGTGGAAGGCCACCAGAGGATTGAAAAGTCCAATGCCACCTTGGACTCTGTCTCATCCGGCCAGAGGGACAAGGGCGCGGACTGCAACCAAGCCCTTTCGTCTGCCTGCACCCTCGCACGTCCGGCCCAGCAACACCAGGGCCAGCAGGCTCGCCTTGGCATCCCAAACCCAGCCCACGGCTTCCTCCTCCAGGAAGCAGGAAGGTAAGCCCAGGTGGTCCCGGCCGTCCCTCTCCAAGCCTGCACAGTGACTGGTTGCAGGGTGTCGCCCCAACCCCGCCACCACTCCCAGGTTCCCCCCGAGGGGGGAAGGCTCCAGTTCTTCCTTTCTGCCTGGTCCGCTATTACCACAGACCGGTGGGTGTTGGAAGTGGTAGGAAGGGCCTGCCTCTGGAGTTCAAGCAGGCCCCACCCTTCATAGCCGTCGTGCCTCTGGGGCCTCAAATTCCAGCTTCGCTGTCAGCTCGCCGAGCCGACATCGCCTCTCCTCGAGAAGGAGGTGATGAGGTGGCGGACCTCCTCAAACCCGGGGTTCGTGTCCAGGTACTTCCTGGTTCCGAAACGGACGGGGTGGCTGGCGCCCCATTCTCGACCTACATGACCTAAACAAGTTCCTCAGGTCTCGAACCTTCAGGATGGTCACTCTGGCTCAGATAATACCATCCTTGGAACATGGCGTGTGGTTCTGCTCTCTGGACCTACAGGACGCATTCTTTCACGTCCCTATCTGTCCGTCCCAGCAAAGGTTCCTTCGCTTTCGAGCGGAGGGATCCCTTTTCGAGTTCCAAGCCATGCCCTTCGGCTTATCTCCAGCTCCCAGGGTCTTCACCAAATGCATGGCAGTGGTGACAGTGTTCCTGCGGCACCGAGGGGTCCGGGTCTACCCTTACCTGGACGATTGGCTAATTGCAGCCCCCTCCAGACAGGAGGTGGAGCGGTCCAGAGATCTGGCCCTCCAGGTTTGCTCTCAGGTTGGCCTCCTCATCAACGAGGCTAAGTCGGAACTCGAGCTGAAGCAGATGATTCTTTTCATCGGGGCAGAGCTCGACTCTCTTGAGAGCCAGGGCATGGCTCGGCGGACAGGGTCGGTGTTCTTTCCTCTTTGCCCAATCATTTCTGGTTGGGCAACGCTCTGCCCGGGACTTCCTGCGCCTCCTGGGTCTCATGGCTGCCTGTACCAGCTGGTCCATTGGGCCCGCTGGAACATGCGCCCCCTTCAGTGGGGGCTGGCCAGCCAGTGGTCCTAACGCTGCGATCCATTGGACCAGCTAGTGACGGTGACCCAGGGGATGTGGAACGCTCTCCAGTGGTGGACTGTTCCAGTTCATCTGCAGGAGGGCATCCCGTTTGTCCGCCCCAAGCAGACGGTCTCTCTATCGACCGATGCCTCTCTGATGGGTTGGGGTGCCCATCTGGGGGAACACCGAGCGCACGGCCTCTGGTCCCCGCGGGAGTCCCAATGCCACATCAACCTGCTGGAGCTCCGAGCAGTCCGCCTGGCTCTCACCGCCTTTGCTCCGTTTCTTCGGGGTCAAGTGGTCCGGGTCCAGATGGACAACACCACGACCATGTACTATCTAAACCGCCAGGGCGGGACGCGCTCCATGCTTCTATGTAAGGAAGCTCTCCGCATCTGGTCACTCATGCGCAGCCTGGAGGCGGATCTCCTAGCCATTCATGTCGCAGGAACCTCCAACACCCTGGCCGATGCCCTAAGCCGGATGGGGGCTGCGTCCCACGAGTGGTCTCTCCTGCCGGGGGTAGTACAAGATCTATTCTCCCATTGGGGCACGCCTCAGGTGGACCTGTTTGCCTCCAGGGAGAATGCGAAGCTGAGGCTGTTCCATGCCCGCCCCCCTCAGCAGGGATCGCTGCAGGGGATGCCTTCTCGAGGTCGTGGACCCCGGGCCTCTTCTGCGCCTTTCCCCAGTTCCCCTTGATGCACAAGGTGCTGCTCAAAGCAAGGAGGGACAAGGCGCAGGTGATTCTGATAGCCCCAGACTGGCCCCGCCAGTACTGGTATCCAGATCTGCTCAGCCTCAGCTCCAGGCTCCCGAGGCAGCTTCCAGCTCGCCCGGACCTGCTCTGTCAATCAGGGGAAGGTATTCCATCCGGACCTTCAATCCCTGCACCTGACGGCCTGGTTCCTGAGCGGCTAGAGTTCCAGGCCTTGGGTCTTTTCCATTTGGTGTCAGGGCAAGGGCCTGGACCCTTTCTCCTGTTCCTTGGCGAGCATATTGGACTACCTTTGGTCCCTTTCTCAGCAAGGGCTTAGGTGGCGCAGGAGAATGTGGTCTGGCGCTTTTTCAAAGGCCTTGATCACATTTCCCTTCCGGTGCGAGAACCTCCACCTCCGTGGGATCTACTGCTGGTATTGGCAAAGCTCATGGGCAAGCCATTCGAACCAATGCACAGGTGTGAACTCTCACCTGTCGTGGAAGACTGCCTTCTTGGTGGCTATTACGTCAGCCAGAAGGATTGGAGAGCTCCAGGCGCTCTGCATCGAGTCTCCTTACCTGGTCTTCCACAGGGACAAGGTTGTCCTGTGCCCCCACCCGAAATTCCTTCCGAAGGTGGTGTCGGAGTTTCACCTTAATCAGATGTTGACTCTGCCGGTGTTCTACCCCAATCACACCTCGGAGGCCGAATATAGGCTGCATACTCTGGACCCTAGAAGGGCGCTCGCTTATTATAAGGAGCGACGGTTGAAATTCGGGAGAGGTTCGCCAGCTGTTTGTCACCTACGCTGAAGCCGCACCTGGGCAGACCTGCAGCCAAGCGGACGATAGGCAGGTGGGTCACCTCCTGCATAGATCTCTGCTATGTTGGCGGGCATGGAGCCTCCAGAGGGATAAGAGCTCATTCTACCCGCCATCCTGTTGCATCGGTGGCTGCTTCCAGGGACGCCCCTATCCAGGAAATCTGCAGGGCTGCTACCTGGAAGTCAGCACACACCTTCATCGACCTTGATTCACGCCGGGATGCTGGTTTTGGGGCCTCGGTTCTCCAGTCTCTCTTTCCCAAGTAAGTATCCGGGGTGTGCGCCTTGCCTCCCTCCTCCCGGAGAACTGCTAGGAGTTTGCCAGACAGTGTGGATGAACAACATATCCATGTCCGTAGAAATACAGGTTACTCACCTGTAACAGGAGTTCTAGGAATGGTACATGATGTTCATCCACACGACCCACCCGGCTTCGACGCACGTCCCGAGCTTCCAGCGGGCCAGATCTGGCGTCATGAGGCGGAGCCGAGAGTTTTACCACCCGGGTGGGTGGGAGGAGCCAGCTTGAAGACCTTCTGGCAAGATTTAAAGTGGAAAGGATACCTGCCAGACAGTGTGGATGAACAACATATACCATTCCTAGAACTCCTGTTACAGGTGAGTAACCTGTATTTTCTTGGCAGCAATATCAGCCAGTTGTTTCTCCATCTGTCTTTTTCGTCTGTCAGACCGTGGCATATTTGAATGCAATGACACTGACCGTGCAGGCTCTGAGAAAGAATTTTGTGTGTACAGTTTAGTGAACCCATCTGATTACCATCTTCTGATAAGGCACTGCAGCATGAACATTATTAAGCTCGCTAGCAATAAAATGTATGGCAAACCCATTTTTTTTTTTTATATCTTGCCCTTCCTCACCCCCAAAATCTTTGTCAATAGTTAATATTTATCCTCAACTACTGGGGCTACTTTAATTAGATATTCTTGGCTAGTGATCCATGCATCACAATGCTTGTGTACTGCACCACTATTGTACAGGACATGCGGGTCCAATAAAATTTATAATGCATGATTTGGCTGGTTCTGACAATGAAACTATTATTTTTTTATGCCACTGTTGTTACTCAGCTGCCCAACAATTACAATGGCAGGGCTTTTGTCATGTCCATGATTCAGTATTGGGAAATTTGCCTCCTCCTCCCATATTGTATGTCACATATCAGCCAACCTCTCCCAGCAGCTGCAACTCACAGAATTTTCAAATGCTCTCCAACTTCCCCAACTCCTCCTTCTCTGAAATGCTTTCTCCCCTTGCTGCTGGGTCCTCATTTCCCTATCACTGCCTGGCTCTTCAACCAAGGGTGGGGACAGAGAAAGGCCAAAGTTCAGTGCACGCAAACAGTATACGCTGTTCACCCAACATTGAATTGTTTTAATATGAGAATCACATCAAACCTCAATTTTTTTTATAAACTGTGCCCACAGGGAGAACTTTGACATAGTGGTTACCGCTTTTTAACAACTCTGTATACCACTCACAGTGGTTTCTTACACAAATCATGCAGAGTGTCAACTTCATTCACCACCCTGAACACATCAGTGCCATACTCCAATCCAGTCCAACATGCAAGGCAGATTCCATGCCATTGTCTGCCAGTGCCACCACAAACAAGTGCCACACTACGTGAACAACATGAATCATTAATCAGTCTAAGCACTCTTACAGCTGCCTGCTTCATACCCAGCTCACTTTACAGACACATTTGCACAGCATCACTTCTTTTTAATGCAGATAAGGCTCCCTAGATTTCTGAGATGTCAGTCCTGGCAATCCAAGCAATTAGAACAATTAAAACACTTACTTGCACAATTTCCTAGTAAATGCTGTGCTTTAAGTTTTTAACTAGAAGATTATTTTAAGCCACATTTTCAGCCATGTATATTTGTACATATCTGTACATAAACTGGCAGTATTTTTATTATAAGCTGTCAGCCAGCGTGAACTGTTTATTGTCCGTTTTGATGGCACACCTCAGAATAGGTCTTCAGCCTAGTGTGGCTGATCTGTTAACTAAAACAAAATAACAAATGGTGCTAGAGTGAAAATGATGCTATATTGGTCTGTCAAACCTAGTGCTCTCAGATGCCAGATCTACAGGGATGGCTGTATTTAACAGAAATAGACCAGTCAACATTGGGAATAGTTATGACTGACTTGCATGTTATACAGCAAACAAAGCCAGAACTCGTGTTCCACAAGAAATAGGGTTAAAAACATACCCATTATACACTGATTGTGCAGTTTTCTGTAAAATACGCATCTAACTATTTTTTTCCCCACAGGAGACACCAGGAAAAAAGCTGCCGTTACCTCAAATTTTTTTTTTTTTCTTTTTCTTTTTCTTTCTTTCAGAAGCCATCGGAAAGCAAAAAAGGGGACTAGGCTAGGCAGCATTGCAGGGACCGGACCAGGAGTTGGGAGGGACAAGACAAGGGACCCACTAATAAAAACAAACAAAAACACATGCTGCTGCACCGACTTATTCAAATAGAAACCAACTGAGTCAGGTTAAAACTTTTTAAAATAAAAAAACAAACAAAAAAAAAAACAGTAGTATTGTACTTGGTGTCCCTTTCAAGCTTAAAATACAATGTTACTGATATTATTCACTGGAGCCCCTAATGAATGTGAGTTCAGAGTTGCCCAGTAAAAGGCAACAGTAAGTGAAGTTACAGTACGTTTCCAAAAATGCACTGAAGCCGATTTCAGAATGAAGCATTTTCAAAAGCACACACTGTTTCATCAGACATGCAGGTTAACTGTTACGATAAAAACCAGTGAGCATATCCTTATCTAAAAAAATAAATTTTTGTAACTTTAGGATAAATATTTTAAAAACTTTAACTGTGAAACTGTACCATGAATAGATGTGCATTTAAAGTTTGGTGTGTGTGCGTTTGTTGTCCTAAACAATGCTGTAAGACTGTCAGTGGCTGATTTGAGAGAACCTTTGCTTCTTGACCATTTCATGACATTCTCTGTATCTATGTGGTGCTGAATCTGGACCATTCAAGAGGAAAAGGGAAGAATACTCTTAGACAAGCAAATACATTTAAAAGTGACATGTTTAAATGGAAGCCACTAATTGTTGTCTGTATCCAAAAGACCCAGTTAAACCCAGTGGTTTACATGACCCCCCAAAAAAAACACACACTTTATCTCATGCTTTGCTACCCGCTTGATTAACATATTCTCCCTAAGAGTGCATTTACTTTAATACATAACACAGGAAAGAACTCTGTAACGCCTCTTCAGAGTGTTAATGTCAGGCTCCCATGCCTTTTAAATTTTTTTTTTTTTAACTGTTTGGGGTTTGCATGCACCCTCAGATAGTGTGCTGGCCCCATGAGGTACAGTAGTTGGTTTATATGAAGGTCCTTTGCTTAATAGCAAGACAAAACAAAATGCTTAGGTTGTGTAGATTCATAGACGCTTCTACCTCTAGCAGAATGGAAGTCTTCTGTATACAAAGTATAGTTCTTAAGGTTAGCTTTTCTCCTCAAGGCTAGGTTTTCTCTGGGAAGATAATACTCACAGTGCCATTTAATGCAGTGTTTTTACCCTTCTGCCATAAACTTTTAGAATATTTCAAAGGAACAACCTGATGTGAAGTTATAAGGCAGCCTTTGTGGTCCCTTCAGAGACACAATTCACTGTCCTAGAACTGACTCAATCTACACATTTGAAACCCTGCAACTGTTGTAAAGAAGTCTGCTCCTGGTTTGATGAACTTGAATGCACATTAAAAACATCCACATTTTAAAACATTTCTGACTGCCAGATATCATATTTAAACTAATTACCAGCATTGTGAGGCAATTATGGTACTACAAAGCAGAGTGCATTTGGCCAGGTCAACTGAATGTAGCAGCCTACACCTGGCTAAACTAAAGTTGATGCTGCCTGATTTCTTCAGATATTGGATAACAAATGTACTATTGCATGGATTAATCTCCCAGTTGTAGAGTTTACTAGGATTGATTTAGCGAGTGGTTATTATGCTGCCTTTGCTGTGCATTTTCAACACAAATTCAAGCAAAAAAAACCCAATGCTTTGTCCCCCGATTCCGAAATTAGCAAATGCAAATCTTGTATATAAAAAAAAAAATGTATTAATCACCCATCTGCAAACAGTGCCTACTGCCTAGCACGATATCTTACCCTTTAATTCCGCAGACTCGAACACACTTCGCTCCAGGCAGCTGCAGCAGGACAGGAAAATAATCAAAATAAAACAAACTGCTTACTGCAAATAATTAATGAATCATGACAGTACATAGACTAGTTGGGAATTTGACTTACTCAAATTCAGTTAGTCAACTCCTTACTCAGCAGCAGGGATTCTCAAAGCGGCACGGATACTTTACAGCAGGCAGCCAGCCAGGAGTCGAGTCACTTGGAGACAAAGTAAAACTTACTTCACTGAACTGAAGCGGAGCCTGCGAATTGCGAAAAGGCTGGAAAAGCAAACACAGACTGTGTTTGTACACAGTGAAGCTCAAGCCAAAGCCGGCCAGTGAATCAGCTCAGCAGCAAGTCAGCATAAAAGTCCCACTCCACAGCACTCAAGTCATCCCCAATGGAAAACAAAAGCCAGAAGGAGGAGTCGGCGAAATGGTATTTGGGGATATGTGTGTGTGATACTTTTATACCCCCTATGGCTCTAGTGCCTTGGTTTTTTTTTTTATTTTTTAACTTTGCTGAGTTGACACTCTCTCACTTCTTGCGGGGGGCAGGGCTCGGCTCTCTGAACTTCTGCGACTGTGGGAGATCATTAAAAAAAAAAAAAAGCTGAAGCCTTATTTTAATTAAATGTAATGTGAATGTATTGTTGTCGAGAGGCGCCAGTGAATAATAAAGTAGTTAAATCTTAAACAGAATGCTGGCAGCTGGTGGGCTAGGGCTGTCTAATGGCTAACCGCCAAATGAGTGTTAAGTGTGTATTTGTCATCCCTCCTGACTCCGGGCACTAAAACAGAGGAGTGGAGATGACTGGATGGACGGAGGTGTTAAAGCTGCTGCCAAGCTGCCCTGTAAATGCATATAAATAGAAACATAGAAACATACATAGAAGTTGACGGCAGATAAGGACCACAAGGCCCATCCAGTCTGCCCATTTCTTTTTCTACCTTATAAATGTGCCATTGGCCTTTGTCAGTGACCTATCTATTCATAGTCATTTGTATTGCTCCCTTATGCCTATCCCATGCATGTTTGAAGCCCTGCACTGTATTCATAGCCACCACTTCTTGTGGTAAGCCATTCCATGCATCTACCACCCTTTCTGTGAAAAAGAATTTCCTCACATTCCCTCTTAATCGGCCTCCCTCTAATCTCATGCTGTGTCCTCTTGTCCTGCTATTTTTCTTATATTTAAACAAATAAAAGAAGTGTTACGTTATTACGCTACCGTTAACTTCTACCTACTTTACAACTCATCTCTTCTGGCCAAGGCATTTGACACAGGCAGCAGGTGTCAATTTCTTTTTTCTTTTAGTGGGGTGGGGGGGGGCAGCATAGCAGAATCAGATTAAGGCAAAGAGCGACAGAGCAAGCACTG
Organism: Neoceratodus forsteri; assembly: GCA_016271365.2. NCBI lineage: Eukaryota > Metazoa > Chordata > Ceratodontiformes > Ceratodontidae > Neoceratodus > Neoceratodus forsteri. The sequence goes on along the minus strand of CM057453.1, from coordinate 774,760,019 downwards.
CAGGCAGTGCAAGTATAATAATAATAATTCATAGTGAGTGTGCAGCATTTAGGGGCAATCTCCTGGTGCACAAAAAAGTGGTGGGGTGGCTGCCCCGCCCCCGTGCCCGGCGCCTATGGCTGCCACCACATGGACTTCTGTCCATACCTTTACAAAACATTAGTTTGGCTATTGCCTCTCACCGTAGAGCAGGCTTCGGGTTGGCTGTCCTGCAAAGCCTCCTTTCTTAAGGCCTTCACAGCTAAAGGATCTACTCTGAGTAGCTTTCCTCCTCCCGTGTGCTGCTTCTTGTTCCAGACTGCTTGGGACTCAGTCCTATATGTAATTACCTACTGCAAGAGCCCTTTCGAAGTAAGATAGTGCAGTTACATAAGAACTTACTGTAACAGTAGATCTTCGAGAGAGGCTCTTGCAGTAGGTAATACCTTCCCGCCCTCCATCCCACTAAGCTTTTTAAGCTCCTTTTCCAGTGAGGGAAATACTAGCTTCAAACAGCATGAAGTCTTGCTGTATTCTGACAGTTGCAGCAGTGATTCCCAACCTTTGAACTGCCCCGGAGAACTAAGGGTTAACTTTCCATGCAGGGCATGGAACGCTGAGCTCGGTTGAAGTCTTTGTCTGGAGTGTGGTGAACTCAAACCGTCAGATTCTTTACTACACCTCACTAAACGGTCGCTCTGGAAATTTCTCCTTCAGCTCAGTTCGAAGTCGGTTAAAACCGAAAAAAAGTATCCGCACAGTCGGTTCAGCCTGTCTGTGGTGCCGTGAGTACTAGATAAGAATTGTTCTTTATTTCTGTGTGAAACTTGTAAAAGTGTGGTCGGTTTGGCTGAACTGACCATTTGATTGTGAATTTTTGCTATATTTAGTGTGGTTACCGGTTCTTACCAGTTCTAAAAAAAAAAAAAAAAAAGTGTTTTAACCAGTTTTTTCCAATACCCATGTCACAGTTAGGAACCGATAAGGGAGTCTTGCCTGGTGGTTGCCGAAAAAAGGGTAAGTTTGGTTAGGTTGGCCATGTTTGAGAAACTCAAGAAAAAAAACGGGCCCACTGGGTTTCAACACTGCAGTGAGTGTGGGGAGGTCTTTGCCAAGGCCGATCCCCACACCACCTGTGTTTGTCTGGGGTTTGACCACCTTGATTCAGACTGCCAAATATGTAAAAATTCTCCCAAATCTACCCTTGAGAAGAGATTAGGTAGACTGAGGGAAGAGGAAGCCGAGAAGTCCACTGACCCGGATGGCCAGCCCAGTTTGGTTTCAACCGAACCAGGAGTGCTCTCTGACCAGGGCGATACTTCTTAGGGCAAAAGGAGAGCCGATTCTGAGGGATCGGTTCCAACAAAAAGAATGCGCAAAGATAAATCGACCGGTTCGGATCCAGAGGTTCATGTTCCAACTGCTGAAGAGATAGCCAGGGTGATTCAGTTGTGGAATCGCTCCGTCCGGTTCCGACTGATCCTGCTCCTTCTGGCAGGGGTTCGGTTCGGTTGGTTCCCCCAGTTCAAGAGTATACCCTTGAAGATTTTTATGAACCGGAGTTTGACGAGGAAGGGGAATTTGAGGATTATGATGTAACTGAAGGTCTGGATGTGCCTGTGGAACCGGACAGCTCCCCAGACAGACCATCAGGTGTTCCCCTCCTAGGCTTTGAGTCCCCGTCCCACTTTGTTTTACAGAAAAGTGGCTGAAACCCTCCAGCTTCCTATGGAGGAGGCTGTGGAAGATCAAGAAGAGCCTGATCATGTAGAGATGATGGATATCCCAGAGTCCAGGAGACTGTCTATTTCCCTCCATAAATCTTTTGGGAAACGGACCCAAAAAATCTTAGTCTCCTAACACTATACCTCCTGTGGATAGAAGAATGGACGAGGTGTACACTCTCAGGCTCAGGCACGGAGTTCTTATATCAGCAATGCAGCCATGTTGGGATAGTGCAGGCTGCTGCCTGTGATAAGGCAAATATTCCCTTGGCTTCACACCCCTCTGACAAGGACTCCAGGAAGATTGATGCCATGGCAAAGATGCAGTACATGGCATCTTCTTTGGGACTCAGGCGGGTGAATTACATGGCCTATACAGCCAGGTACCAGAAGTCCAGGTGGGACACTGTACTGGCACTGGCTAAACAGGCCTCCCCCCAGCTAGCCAAGGAGCTGGAGGCGGTGGCTGCAGATGGGATTGAGGCATCTAAGGTTCAGTATCATGCTGCTGTGGACTCTAATGATGTCTCATCAAGAGTCATGGCTACATCTGTGGCTCTGTGGAGGATGGCTTAGCTCAGATGTACTAGCCTCTCGCAGGACATCCAGGCTAAGGCTGTGGATTTTCCTGTAGTGGGTAATTCTCTGTTTGGGGAGCAGACAGAGAATTACATGAAGAAAATGGACGAGTACAGGACCACTTACAGGAGTGCTCAGGCCAAGGAAAGGCATGCATCTCCTCAAAGGCAGCAGTCTAGGGGCAGGCCTTTTCAAAGGCCTTTTTACGAAGCACAGGCCTCTTCTTCCTTTTCACAGAGGGGGTTCTTCAGAGGGAGAGGCAGAAGGGGGATGAGCAGGCCTGCATCCTCCCCTCAGCCTAAAGCCCCTGCCAAGCAGACACCTTGATGGGTCTGCCTTGGTAGACTGTCCTGTTCCAGTAGGGGGCAGGCTGGCTTACTTTGTCCAGGACTGGATGTCTGTTACATCAGACAAGTGGGTTCTGGAAGTAGTAAGCCAGGGACTGGTTCTCAGCTTCAAAAAAATTTCCAAAGATGAGCCAGATCTTTTCCACCTGCAAATCTTTCGGAAACCCTTGCCCTAGAGGCAGAGGTTTCTTCTCTCCCAGCTTTAAGAGCTATAGAGAGAGTACCTACCCTATACTGGGGCAAAGGACTGTACTCCTGGTACTTCCTGACCCCCAAAAAGACGGGAGTGGCGACCCATCCTGGACCCAAGATACCTGAACAAACATCTTTTAAAACCAAAGTTCAAGATAACTCTGGGAATAATCCTTCCCTCCCTAAGGCCAGGGGACTGGCTAGCCTCCCTGGACCTCAAAGATGCCTACTTTCACATTCCCTTCAGGTGCTCCCACAGAAAGTACCTCAGGTTCAAGTTGCCCTCAGGCCACTATCAGTTCAGAGCAATGCCCTTTGGCCTAACCTCAGCTCCAAGGGTTTTCACAAAGTACCTGGCAGTAGTAGTTGCCTTTCTAAGAAGGCAAAAGATTTCCATTTTTCCTTATCTGGATGATTGGCTAATAGTGGGTCAGTCTCCAGACCGTCAAGTCTCATCTGCAAGTGACCCAGCAAGTGCTCACTTCCCTAGGATTTCTTCTCAACAGTTCTCAAACCAGTCCAGCTCCTGAACTTTATAGGGGCAGAACTGGACACAGTCAGAGCAAGGGCCTTTCTTCCTCTAGAAAGGGGCAAGGGCTCTTATGGAACTAGCTTCTTCCTTCAGCCTTTGGGTATCTCGACCAGCAAGGCATTTCCTCCAGCTCTTGGGCCACATGGCAGCTTTGACAGCAGTGGTCCAAGGGGCAAGATTCCAGATGAGGGATATTCAGTTCCACCTGAGAGCTTTCTGGTCTCGGAGAAAGGACTCCCTTACCAAACTAATTCCAAACTAATTGTAATTTCATGAGCCCTATAACTATCTTAGTTTGTCTTTAAGCTGGGTGGGGGTTGCCTTTCAGTAATCACATCCTTATACTGACTGTGACACTCATGGCTTGATTTGGGAGTTATCTGCTTCAGCAGTGTTATCTTATGTCAATTAAATTTATGTGCAGTAGGATTCTTGGTATGTGTGTTGCACCAAGCACATCTGAACCCAAGGTTCTTTCGGACTGAGGGCAGTATTGTACTGTTAAACTTCTCTGACATCATCTTCTGTTTTTTTTTTTTTATTTATTTATTTTTTTTTAAATGAGTATTTTAAACCAATGGGGATTTTTTTCTGTTTTTCTCTGCATTATCTAGCTGTTATAAGTATTGTATTTTCTAAACAACTGCCATGAGCTTCTGAAGAAGGACTGGTTGGTCCGAAAGCTAGAGCACTTTGTTCTTGTTGTTACATCTATGTTGGTCCATTAAAAGGTATCAAATCATTTGCTTCTGGATCCAAACTAATTCCAGTGACTCCGACCTTGATCCAGGCCCTCCAGTGGTGGCAGTACCAGGACAATTTAAGGCAAGGTGTTTCTTTTGTTGCTTAGCCTTGTTCAGTGGTCCTTACCACGGATGCTTCTCTTCGGGGCTGGGGAGCCCACCTGGGGTTCCTTACTGCCCAGGGCCTGTGGTCCCCCCAAGAATCCCTTCTCCACATCAATCTTCTAGAGCTCAGGGCAGTTTTTCTAGCTCTAAAAGCGTTCTCAGGCAGTTCAGAACAAGGTGGTTCAAGTCAGAACAGACAACACTACCACCATGTGGTACATCAACAAGCAGGGAGGCACTTGGTCCACGGCCTTGCACACAAGCCATGAAGTTGTGGTCCCTGGTTTATTCCCTGCAAGCCTCTCTTGTAGCAGTTCACCTTCCAGGCAAGGACAATGTGCTAGCAGCGGCAGTGAGCAGGATTTCTTGGAGCCATCACGAATGGTCCCTGGACCCTCACGTGTAGAAAGTGATTTTTTTCAAGGTAGGGCACTCCAGAGATGGATTTCTTTGCAGCCCCAGACAATCACCAAATCCCTCTCTTTTGTTGCAGACCTCCAGTCTTGGGCTCAGTCCCCCTGGACACCTCGATTCTGAATTGGGAAGGGAAGTTTCTGTATGCCTTTTTCCCCCTTCCCACTCTTGTTCAGTTTGTCAAAATAAGGTCTCAACCTTGCAAGGTGATTCTGGTTGCTCCAGATTGGGCCAGACAGCCCTGGTACCCCCTGTTGCTGTCTCTAGCAGTCCATCTTCCCCCATCTCTTCCCAGGAATTGCAACCTGTTAACATCTTCTCAGGGGAGGATTTGGTACCCCAATCTTCAGTCTCAAGGCATGGCTCTTGAGTCAGAGTTTGCAGATCTGCATCTTTCCCAAGGGGTTCTGGACATCCTCAAGGCTTCTCGAAAGCCCTCCACCAGAAAGACATACAACTCCAAATGGAAAAGATTCAGCATTTGGTGTTCTAAGAAGAATATTTCTCCAGACACTGCTGAATTGCCTACGGTTCTGGATTATATGGTCCATCTTAATGGCCTAGGCCTCAGACCAGCTACTCTCAAGGTACACTTGTCAGCTGTTTCTGCATTTTTGTTTGTGGGGAAGCCTTCCTCACTATCTTCCCATCCTGTGTTCTGTAAATTTTTTAAAGGATTGCTTCACACCAGTCCTTTTTTTTTTTTTTTTTTGAGACCCTGCCCCTGCCTGGGATTTGAATGTTTGCATTTCTCAGCTTTTGCAACCCCCCTTTGAGCCTATGTCTTCAGCAGAGCTTAAATACTTAACTTGAAAAACTGTGCTCTTGGTAGCCATTCCCTCTGCCAAGCGTATCAGTGAATTGCAAGCCCTGTCAGTGGAACCTGATTTTATCTCATTTCACAGGGATAAAGTGGTCCTTAGAACCAATAGAAGGTTCTTGCCCCAAATGGTTTCAGACTTCCATTTAAACCAGTCTCTCTCCCTGTTTTCTTCACTGATCATTCTTCCTCAGGAGAGAGGAGGCTACACGGTTTAAATGTCAAAAGAGTCCTTAGTTACTACATAGAGCGTACCAAGGGTCACAGGTTTGATTCCCTCCAGTTGTTCCTCACTTATGGAGAAGTGGGAATGGGCAAACCTGCTACCAAAAGATCTGTTGCCAGGTGGATTGTGTCTTGTATACAACTCTGTTATGAAAAACTGGGAAAAACTCCACCCTCAGGCCTGAGGGCTCATTCCACAAGAGGTACAGCTGCTGCCCTGGCTGGAGCCAGGGATATCCCTCTCCTAGAAATTTGTCAAGCAGCCACCTGGAAAACAGTCCATACCTTTACCAAGCATTAGTCTCTGGATATCCAGGCTAGGAGTGATGCTCGGTTTGGCACAGCAGTACTTCAGAGCCTATTCCCAAAGTAGGTTCTGTTCCTCCTCCTTGGAGGTACTGCTTGGTAGTCTGCAGTTGTCGAAATATAGCAAGACTTCATGTTGTTTGAAGAAAAAATTACTCACCTTAGTAATTATATTTCTTCTAATGGAGTCTTGCTGTATTCTGACCTCCCTCCCTGCCTCCTCTCTCAGAACCTGTTTTTGAGAAGTGGGTGGGCAGGTGCAGTATTGCACCCCGGGGGTGTATTTGCTGGCACCCTCCTCTCTTTGTTTGGGTGCTTATTTATTGTTATTTTTGAGTACATTGGGTTTAGTTTTTGGGTTTTCTGACTTGAGTCTTCCTTGGAAATCCAAAACTTTTCAGCCAGTTGGCTAGTAGAATTTTTACAATTTACACATAGAATTTTTAGTTTAGTTGGGCTCGTAAAAATCTGACTGGGTTCAAAACACTCCAGAGACTTCAACCAAGCTCGAGCTCAGCGTTCCATGCCCTGCATGGAAAGTTAACCCTTAGTTCTCCGGGTCCGTTCAAAGGTTGGGAATCACTGCTGCAATTGTCAGAATACAGCAAGACTCCATTAGAAGAAATATAATTACTAAAGTGAGTAATTGTTTCTTATGAGCCTGCATTTGCAAAATTCAATGTAGGCTGATGACTTTATTTTTTGTTAATATTGTGACGCCAAATTTTAAACCTAGTCGTCTTATTACGCCACCTCATGAACAAGGGCACAGAAAATTTTCATCTCCTACCCGAAGGGTGATTTTGCCAAGGGGTCACAAAATCACCTTTCGGGTTGTTAAAAAAAAAAAAAAAAAAAAATTTGGCCAGGATTTGAAAAATGACAGCTGTCACACTCATGAGGTGCTGTAAAGATATGGCTGTGTTGTGAATTTTTGGGGGGGAGTATTGAAAATTACCAAAGTTACGAGTCTGCTTTTGTAAAATTCAACATAGGCTCATGACTTTGTTGTTTTCTAATATTTTGACATCTTTGTTGCTGCACCTCAAAGGGGTCTGGTGCATTCGGGCATACTGCCCCACAAATGTGGAATATGCTGCCACTTGACCAAAGACATGCATCCTCACACTACCTCTTCAAGCGTGGGCTACGCAACCATCTAGCTACAACTGACCAATGTGCCTGCTATGACCCTACCTGAGCCTGTCCTACCACTCCCCCTTTATCCTGCCTCACCTTCCCCCCCTATGCTAGATCCCCTCTCTCCAAACACTCACTCTCCCTACTATCTCTTCCTTACCCTATCTTTCTGCTGGTTGCCTATACTTCCCTTATCTGACTTCTCTGTTATGTAGACTATTGCACTTTTCAATGATTGTTATAAGAAATTAGACTTTACTGTTATGCCTCTACTATGTTTAATGTCTGCACCTCGCCTTTCGCCCTCACACTGTTTGCCTGTTAACTGCTGTTTCAACTTGTATTTATATATTGAGCTGACTTTTGTGAATTAGGTACTGGTATAACTAAGGTCTCAGCCTCCCTACCCTTTGGACCACTGTAAGCCCCCCCTTACCGACTGAGCACCGATCCCATGCCGGGAACAGAACCGTGATTCGGGTACTTTCCCTTTAAACCTGGGCCAATTGCCGCATTTCACCCCGACCTCACCTCCTGCACACACACCCGCTTTCAGTGAGCGGTTCCATGAGCCCGTTTCAGATCCCAGCTTCTGCCACAAAAGCTGTAAAGTCCCATTGCACCGCAACTGAATCTTCAGCTCCTATGCCTGGTAACAGAACCAGTGGCCCGGACACTTTCCTTACTTTCGGCTCAGCCCCCCTACCCTTGTAGGTTTCCTCCCCTGGTTTGCCTGGCACAGCCAGCTTGGCTCCGCTTTCCCCTCTTGTCTCCCCTCCTACAACTTCCCTCCTATACCTGACTATGCGCCACTCCTATGCCCTCTATGGACCCATAGGGATGATTCGTCCAGTTTCATAGCCACTGGACCACCGTAACCTCACCTTACCCGACTGAGCACCAATCCACGCCCGGGAACAGAACCGTGAGCCTGGGCACTCACCTCGTTAAGCCCTTTGAAGCCCTAAATTGCCGTATTTCACTCGACCCCTGCCTCTTGAACACTCTCAAGCCGTGAGCAGTTCCACGAGCCCGGTTTCAGACCCCAGCCTTCTACCGCAAAAGCTGTAAAGTCCCTTCGCACCCCGACTGAATCTCGGCTCCTATGCCCAGTTATAGAACCAGTGGCCCGGACACTTTCCTTACCTTCGGCCACCGATGCCGCAAGGTTACCATATTTCGCCTCCGACCCCCTGCCTTCCTTGATACTTCTAGCCGGAGAACGAACCTATGAGTCCGGTTACAAGTCCCTGCTATCTGCCATGGAAGCCGTTGGAGCGCAGTCCTAACCTGCTGTCATGGATCCTTTGCCCCCACCTTCACCATGTCTCCCCCCTCCTCTTCTTTCTTCCTCCCACCATGTCTACCAGTATAATCTCAGAGGTCTGTCCCGGCACCAGTACCCGTTTTCTCCTGTTATCTGTAAAACAATTTGTGATATTTCAGTGTACCTTGGACCTGTAACCCTGCCTCATTGTCTTTGCAATTGTACTATGTATTGTTCCTGTGCCTCCCGGGTCGTGCCTGAAAATAGTCACCTGCTGGCTAGTGCACTTACCCGGTAAACAAAAACTAAATAAAAATAAATAAATAAACATAACCTTCTTATGACCCCACCTCTTGAACAAGGGTAGAGAAAATTTTCAACTCTAGCCTGAAAGGTGATTTCGCTCAGGGACCGCAAAAGCACCTTCTGGGTCAGATATGCCTAATTACAGTTCAGTTGTTCATGAGGTGGGGTCTCAAAGAAGGCATGTTATGCCACTAAGTTCAAAACCCCATTGAAATACATTGAACCACATACCTGTTTCTTCAGTTCGCAATCTGGCTTTGAAGAGCGAGGACGTGTCTGCGGTCCAGAGAGGATTACGACGTCAGACCCTGTTTGGGTATGTAAGGGTCTATGGGGGTGCAGGGTGGTGGGTGCAGAGAGGGGGGACGGTAATGGCGCAAGATACATCAATGGACAGTTTTCTTTTACAGGTGTGTGTGTGTGTATATATATATGTGTGTGTGTGTGTGTGTGTGTGTGTTGTGTATATATATATATATATATATATATATATGTGTATATATATATGTGTATATATATATATATATATATATATATATATATATATATATATATATATATATATTATATCCATCACGACACTGGGGATCAGGCACCCCTGTGTCACAAATTTTTTTTTCTCTTTTCTTTCAGTCTTTGGTAACTGGGTAAGGCCCACTAGGCACAAGTGCTTGTTTTCAGGGGCGACCTGGGAGCACTGGGCGTTTAAGTGACTTGCTCAGTTTCGCACAGTATGTAAGTGGAGGTTGTGAAATCAAACTCTGGTCTGGTCTGCTGGATGCATCAAGCTCGTTCACACCTTGTTCCTCTAATCTCTAGGCTATACTGCCACCCCCATAAACCCGTACATTGTTATTTTGGGGGGTCTGAGAGGGAGGGTTGGGGGAGAAAGAAATTATGTACAAGTTACTGGGAGCATGATAGTGACTCTGGGGCATTAGGCACCACAATGTCATTGTTTCGAGGGGGGAATCTATAAATTTTTTTTTTTTTTTTTTGTAATCTGTGGTCACGCCGGAACACAGCATTTACTGCCGTGACCAAGATGGCTGCCTCTCCACTACGCATGCGCTAGTGGTTGTGCATGCGCAAATACAGTTTGGCGGCCATCTTTGACACAAGCTGAATGCGCAGTATTCCGCTGTGAGCACCAGGAATTAAAGTAGTGCAGTGCAACTGCCTATGGAGACAGAGAGCAGAGTGCTTCACAGACTGAGGCAACTGTATTGCAACTCCAACATGATTGATCAGACAAAATGCTGCTGTCCTTTTCTCATAGCAAGAGGTGTGCAGGGCTCCGCTCACTGCAGCTCTTAAAAAAAAAAAAAAAAAAAAAAAAAAAATTCTGTGGTGAAAGTGATTTACAGATTCAGTGCAGTTCTTTAAAACTTTGCTGAAATTAGTTGTTCATACTAGCTGATGTGTTTGGTTTGTTTAGCTGGAAGAAGAATTGAAAGCTTCCATTGAAAAATGGGAAGATCAGCATGGTTCTGTGTTCCTTGTTTATGGCCAGAGGTTTGTAGAATACATCAAAAACCAGTGGGAAGGGCATCGAAATCAGAAAGAACGTGAAAGAAAGCAGGAAAAGGTATGTCTGACAACTTTTACTTGTTTAGGAAAGTGGTTCTGAACATGTCAATTTGCGGTTTAGTGCTACTGTTTGAGGTTTTGGGGGCTAGAATTCTAAAGCCGTGTTCATCTACCAAGTTGACATTGGGGATCATGATAATCTTCCTGGACGTAGTCCCCACCAGCCATTCACACTAGTGGTACTACGCTGGAGGTACTTGGACTGAGTGGGAGCCAAGAATCTTAAGGTGGTCCAGTGCCAAGGTAGGACCAAGCATACGCTGTGCTGTGAGACTGGCTCACGCCATGTAGGCTATCTCTGCGTTGATCCTTCAATCGACTCATTTCCTTTTTTCCCCACTGAGTGCGCTTCAGTGATGACGATGCTCACCTGCCGGGAGTCAAATCTTCACATGTATACAACAGCAGCATAGTTGTTCAACATTTCATTAGTTTTATTTAAAAAAATTTTTTTTCAGCAAAGAACAGAGAAATTTTCTTCAGCCTGCCTTCGGAGTTGACCATGAATGGGGCCAGTGACGGTGGGGAGACTTCGCTTGAAAGCTGTTTCAGCAGCTGGGTCAGTTCTGCCACCCTCTATGGAAGGGGGAGGTCTGACTACAGGCAGTTCAGTGCAGGGGAGGAAGGGCGGTCCTCTCGAAAGCTCAGAAGGAAGTGAGCCCTTTCCCGATCGAGGTCAGAGACCCGACACCACTTAGCCTATTTTTTGTTCCACCGGTCGAAGCGGTACCGCTGAAGGTCTCCCTGTGGTATGTCTGAATGGAGATTGTCTGTAGCGGGGACAGGAGGCCGACCCCAGCTCTGTTGGGGTCTCCTTCGGCCTTGGTTCTTGTTGGCCATGATCCTTGACTCTGGAGTCCTTCCCTGCCCCTTGGGGGTCCTCCGGTGAGCAGTTTTTCAGTGGGCCGCTCTTATGGAGCAGTGGGTCTGGCGGTTGTTCCAAGTTCCAGTGCCGGTGGAGCTGGCCTTCGGGCCTGGTGGCCTCGGATCTGCGAGCGGGGTGTTTGGGTCAGCCTAGTTGCATGACACCTTCAGTACCGTTGATGCCACGCTCTCGTGCTTCCCCCTCACATGGCTGCAGCACAGGGGCCAGCACAGGTACTACGTTCTCTTACTCAAGTTTTCAGGTATTCAGCCTTGTATGCCCTGGTGTTAGGGTTGGGTCTCCTGGCACTGCATTGGCGTCGGTGCTGCCTCAGGTGCTGGGGTTTTTGACTTCAATTCAGGGAGCACTTCATGCTCTCTTTCCTCATTTTCCTTTTTATACTCTTCCTTTTGGGCTAGTAGGAGACATTGAATATGATCCCGATCTGCGATTAGGGGACGATTTGGATGAGGATTCATCCTTTGGAGTGGAAAGTAAGCCCTCTACTTCAGCAGAGCCCTTGGTAGAGAACCTATCCTTTAAGTCTCTCCTGAAGAATATGAATTCCACCCTTTCTCTCCAGACTTCTGAGGTGGATCTTGGAAGTGTTGCGCCTTCAGTATCTGCATGTCACTGAAATACCTGTGGAATTGACACCTCCAGTACAACCCTCTTTCAAGACTTTCATTATGGTGTGGGACAGCGTTGTGCTCATTCCATCTGTGGCTAAGTCTATAGACAGGAAATGCGCTCCCCAGAAGGATAGACCAATCCTGGCCTCTCAGGCCTTTGCAGACACCATAGTGGTCTTTGCAGAAAATGACAAAGCCGTTTTCCCTCAAGAATCTACGTCTCATCCAGTAAATAAAGAATCCTGTAAGATTGACACTTTAGGTAAGTGAGTGTTTGGTGCTGCTACTCTAAGAATGCGTATTGCTAGCTACTAGGGCTATTTCTCTCTAAGAGTATAATCTCTGGCACTCGTTAAAAGCCACTGTGGAGGCTCTTCCAGAGTTAGTTAGTTCAGAGCTTCTCCAAACCATTACTAGAGGCATTGACTCCAGTAATCAGCAACTTGAGGCTCCTATGGATGCCTTTGATACTGCTTCAAGAGCAGCAGCTGGGATACGCACCCAGCGTCACTCATGGTTATGAACTCGGGGTTCACAAATGATGCTCAACAGAGAGACATGAATTTACTAGGTTTTAAAGGAAAAAAAAGGCGTCCGTGGCCCATCTATATTACCTCTCACACAATGTGGGCAAATTAAGACAGATGTCTGGGTTAGCCAATTGTTGAATTTCCCATTTTATGGAATTTATCTCTTTGGCCCACAAGTGGAGCAGGCACTAGAGGACTCTGAGAAATCTAGGACTGCTATTGAGACGGCTAGGCCGGCCCCTGCTTCCCCTCAGCGGGGTGGAAATCGCTGGCAGTTTCATAAGTCAGTTCTTTCGTGGCAAAGGTTAAGGGGACTCTGGGCCAACAACCAAGCTCCCAGCCACAAAAGAAAAACGAAAGAAGACACAGGGTCCAATGGCACCTACTCCCCCCCCTCTGAAGACTTAGCCCATGTCCCACCTCAGCAGCCCTAGGAGGACTCTTCCACTGGTTGTAAAATGGAGGCAGACAGACCCCTACTGCCGAAGAAGTCTGTCACAATGGACTAATGGGTCCTCAAGATAATTCAGTAGGGTTACTTTCTAAATTATTCGGATGCCCCTCCAGATCATCTACCCAAACGACAGCCCAAACTGTCTATCACTCAGTTAGACCTCCTCGCATCCAAGATTCAGGACCTTCTGAACAACAGGACAGTAGAAGTGGTTCCGCAAGCAGAACGAGACATGGGTTTCTACTCACACTGCTTCCTAGTTCCAAAGAAAACAGGCAGTATGCGCCCTATTCTAGACACATGGAAGTTAAATCTCTCTTCAAAGAGAAATTCAAGATATCGCTCAGTACTCTCCTACCTTGGATTCATCAAAATGATAGACTAGCTTGGCTTCCCTGGATATGCAGGATGCCTACCAACATGTCCTGATGCACCCAAGCCACCGTAAGTACTTCATCTTTGTGGCTCTGGGCCAGCACTACCAATTCAGAGTCTTGCCCTTCAGGCTGTTCTTGGCACATTGAGTCTTTGCAAAGTGCTTTGCAGTTGTCACAGCGCATCTCAGGAAACTATGAATTCAAGTATTTCCATATCTAGACAATTGGCTCCTAGCAGGTTCCTCCAGGAAAGGGACGCAGGAAGCAGTGGCCACAGCATCTAAGTTCCTCATATCCATGGGAGTTCTGTTGAATCTAGAAGTCACAGCTTCAGCCCTCCCAAGAACTCCTCTTTATAGGAGTTCTCTGGGACACCTTCCAGAAGACAGGAGAAACAATATCCTCCAGATGGCTCACTTCATCAAGAACGACTCTGTTCAAGCTCTCTCGATGCAGCAGATGTTGAGTCTCATGGCGTTGTCTGTGTTCACCATGCCCTTGGCTCGCCTACACACGAGAACCACACAGTGGATGCTCAGTGTTCCCTGACCACACACCCACTGTCCTTTGACATCAAGGTGATGGAACCCCTAATGAGATCACTTTCCTGGTGGACTCGGGAGGAAACCCTTCTTCAAGACTTTCTCTTCGCCCCTGTGGAGACAGATCGCCCTCACCACAGATGCATCTCTGATCAGCTGGGGAGCTCTCTGTCTGGATCTCCACACCCAGGGTTTGTGGAGTCAGGACAAGTCTCAGCTACACGTAAATGTCTTGGAAAATAGAGCTGTCCTGTATGCTGTCTGAGTCTTGAAGGCTATCCTCTGTCAAAAAGTATTTCTCCTCCAGACGGAGAACGAGACAGTGATGCAGTACATCAACAAGTAAAGTGGAGCACACTCTTACCCTCTGTGCAGGGAAGCCCCGAGTGTGGGAATTGTGCCTCGAGCATGAAGCCCTGATCCAGGCAGTCTACCTACCAGGACTTCAGAACGATCTGGTGGATTGCCTTAGCAGAATGGAGGCAGGTGCACCCGAGTAGTCTTGACTCAAACGTCATGCAGCCACTCTTCGAAGAGTGGGGCACTGCAGACCTGGACCTTTTTGCATCCCCACTCAACGCAAAACTGTGCCTCTTCTGCTCCAGTGATCCAGAACCTGGTGTGTTTTGACTGGATGCATTCAGAATGCGTTGGACAGGATGCCTTCCTGTACGCATTTCTTCCTGTTCCATTAATTCGAAGGGTGCTGCTCAAGCTGGAGGCACATGGAGGGAAGAATGATTCTCATTGCCCCATACTGGCCTTGTCAGATTTGGTTTCCGTTAATCAACAGATTATCTGAGGTTCCACAGAGACAACTACCACTTCAAATGAACCTTCAGACCCAGGGCCCAGCGGTCTATCCCAACTTGAGGTCCCTTCATCTCCATGCCTGGCTCCTGAGGAGATGGAAGTAGGTAGATTCAGCATCTCCCATAGAGTCCCAGACATTCTCCTAGCAGCGCACAAACCGGGCACTAAGAAAACTTACACGGCAAAGTGGAAACTATTTTCAGTCTGGTGTGCCAAATCGTCCTTGGATCCCTTTTCTTGCTCACCTAGCAAGGTATTAGAGTACCTGCTAGACCTGTCAAATGCAGGATTGCAATACTCTACTGTGAAGGTGCACCTTTGCGTGATTTTGGCTTATTACGAGCCTAGCCACAAAATGTCAGTGGCTTGGCTGCCCTTGGTTGAGGTTCCTTAAAGGTGTCTTCCACACTAGGCCACCAGCCAGGAGTCCGGTAGCTGCTTGGTATATCAGCCTTGTGCCAGACATGCTCGATCGTAAACCTTTTGAGCCTCTAGCAACTAGCAAGTTGAAGTTCCTGACCTGGAAGGCTGCCTTGCTTGTAGCCATTATTTCCACTCGCGGGGTGTCCGAAATACATGCCCTGGTCACAGACACTCTTCATACAGTATTTCACAAGGACAAGGTGGTTCTCAGAACTTGCCCTAAATTTCTTCCAAAAGTAGTCTAGGAATTCCACTTAAACCAGATCTTGATCCTTCTGACCTACTTTTCGAACTTTCAGAATGAAGGGGAACCTATCCTACATTCTCTGGATGTAAAATGGGTTTTGCGGTTCTACATCGACAAAACACAAGCTATCCGCAAATTCAAGCAACTTTTTGTCTTTCAGCATGGCCTGGCTGGGTCAGCCTGTTGCTATCGGGTGCATTTTGGCATTGCTGGTAATATGTCTCCACCATGCTATTCAGTGGCACAGGTCAAGCTGGAAGGCAGGGTGTACGCCCACACTACCAGAGCAGTCGCGGCATCTCTGGCAGAAATACGGAATCTGCCCATTGTAGATGTCTGCAGTGCAGCTACTTGGAGCTCTGTGCACACCCTTTGTGAAGCACTGTGCCTTGGATGTCAATACCAGACAGCATCCATCCTTTGGCAGGACAATCCTTAATGGACTTCTGTCCTGAGCGAGCTCCTTTCACTCCTGCCACCTTCTTGGGGGTTATTTTAGTTCGAGTGCTCTTCACTAGTGTGAAGGAGTGGTGGAGACTTTATGTCCAGGAAAATACGTAAATTATGTACCTACCGTAATTCTTGATCTTCTTGGACAAAGTCTCCACTACTCATTTACATGCCCACCCACCATCCCCTAAGCTCACTTATCTTAATCCTATCTGGGCCAGTCTTCACCATTCATCAGTAGTGGTTATAGGCTGGAGCCAGGACTGCGTGGGAGACTTTTTTTCCTATGGTAGAGTAAGAGCAGGTCGGCGCGCCTCCTAGAGGCTGACGTTGTACATAGGCGTCGTGGGTTGGCTGTTATCTGCTGTCGACTCCTCCCAGTTCTTCTTCTCCCGCTGTAAAGTGTAGACCTCATGTGGAGGCTCTTCAGTCAAACTGCGTATGCGGCTTAGTGTCGTCTCTGTTCTGTTTTTACCCTGCTCAACGTTGCTTCTGCCAGTAAGACCGTTTCATTACTTTTAGGTGACATTGAATACTGTTTTTTTTTTTTTTTTTGTTTGCCGTACGGTCATGTCTTGACCTGGGGCAAAAAAATCAAAGGTGGGGCGGCCACCTATGCGCCAGTGCCCCTGTGGCCTTTAGTTCCGTGATGGACCAGTATGACCGCTGCATCTCCTGCCTTGGCCCTCGACATTGACAAAATAGTCGAACATGTACCGCAGATTTCGGGGCTGGTTCTAGATCGGTGGGCCAAGCTAAGATTATCGGCCCTTCCTCCGGGTCCCTCCTGGTCCTTTATGGCCCGTGGAGGGGAGCTGCCGCCTCTTAGCTTTGCGCGATGGGCTACTTCCCAGTGAGAAGCTCAGTCTGCCTCTGGGGGCGCACCATCACACGGCACTTACCTCTTCGAGGTGAAGGGTCCCTCAGTGTCATGTTCTGGGCCCTCCGGGCCTAGACAGGCACTGTCTTCTGTGTAGACTGGCGGCGCTGCCCTTTATCCCGGTGCTGTTCGTGGCCGCGGCGCCGGGCCATCCCTCGGTGCCGCTGTCGCTCCTGGTGCCGTTCACGGTGCCGGGGGAAGTGCTGCTGCAGTTTCTGGATCTGGTTCTGGCGTTGAGCGCAGCGCTGGGACTGGAGTCAGCACTACTCCTTACTCCGATGCTGTTCGTGGCACCATGGATGGGGGCGGTATCGCGGTCAGCGCTGAGCTTGGCTCCAGCACTACGGGGAGCACGGTGCTATGCTTGGTGTTGCGCCCAACTCAGGTGGTGTGCACGGTGGTGGCGTCTGGTGCAGTGCCGTTCTTGGCTCCGGTGCTGCTTGCGGTGTCGAGGTTGGGGTTGGTCCAGGAACTGGCAGGTATCGAGGGGTGAGCTGGCATTGGTGCTCATGGTCTACCCACTCGGAGGACTCCGGGTCTGATCTGGATTGGGTCCCGGATTCTTTGGAATCCTCTGATCCCTCTGTATCCAGCACCTCGGCCCCGAATCTGCTTTCCTCTGGGGGGGTCAGTCGTTGCTAGTAGGCTCTGGGGTCAGTGGTACTGACCAGCCAGCAGTGGTCCTCGTGGTCACTGCCTGGCAAACTGGGGCCACTGGCACATCTGCTCCTCCAGCTGGGGCACCCCTTCCCTGGTGTGTTTGGACAGTCCAAGTTTGGGACCGCCCGGGGCATGCCAGGAAGGGAAGGGTACTGTTCCTTGGGTGGACTCTTTGGAGTCTACCCAGAGTTGTCAGCTGCCTAGGCTGGTGGCTATGAGGATGAGGTCCCTCTCTGACTCTGAAGGGTTGAGGAGTCGGGGTGTGGCGCAGCACACCCTCACCGGAGCCCAGATGGGTTCTAGGAGGAGCCGCAGTGCGGATCCTTGCTCTTCCCTGGACTGGTCCTCGAGAAGGACTTCAACTTCAGAGGTCAGGAGCCGTCCGTCTGGACTTGCACGGTCCCGGTAACCTCACGGGTGGATTTCTTCCTGTGGGCACAGCTCTGACCGTTCCGATCCAGTTGAACGACTGTTAGCTGCTGGGGCCTTAGGTCTCCTTCCTTGCGGGGAGTTTCTTCTAGGCTCCCCTGCCCTGGCAGAGGTCATTCTCCTGCTGCTAAGAGCTTGTGCCCCATGCCTCTGCCTCCTTCCCTGGCTATCCTAGGCATTCACGGTCCTAAGGGACATCTCACCTGGGAATAGTTTAGAGGTTCCACTGCACATTTCTCTACCTACCTATCTCCATGCCCTGGACCAGCAGGTGTTCCACCGTGCTTCTGTGCAGCCAGACCCTGAACCTTGAAGCTCGCCTGCATCTTCTTCCTCCTCCTCCTCCTCCTTGGAGGGAGAGGAATTATCTGTCCACATCTCCTCAGCGTCTGATCTTTATTCCTAGCAGCGTTTCCTCACGAGAATGTTGGAGAAGCTCCATCTTACCCTGGTCCCTGTCAGCAATCATGTGACGTGTGCCTTCTTAGGCGAGTACAGTGTAGCCAACCTGGTGGTTCCCGCCTAGTCTGTTCCTTTCCAGGAAGCATCACTTCGGCTTTGGCTATGTCCCTTCTCCACTGTTCCAGCCCCAAGGGACCTACGCCAACGGTATTGCGCGCCCCCCCCCCCAAAATCTCCAGGTTCTCTGCCGCCTCCTTCTTCGGGCTTGACCTCCCTGGACACGCTCTCTGGGCCTTACACCCCCTCACCATGACTGCCCCTCAGACTCTGACTCTGCAGACTTCGATTTTTGGGGGAGAAGGGTTTTCTTCTCGGCATGGATCCTTCTTTCTATTGCTTCTCATCAGGCCCACTTTGCTTACTACAATAGGTTCTTGTGGTCCGGGCTAGGACAACTCCTAGACTCAATGCATGATATGGAGGAAACCAGGCAAGCCATTGCCCTCTCTGCTCAGGGCATGGAGTTAGCAAGGCACCAAGCAAGGGCATCTTATGATGCCAGTGAAGTAGCCTTCAGAGCTCTAGGGACAGCGATTTGCATTAGCCAGACTGCATGGCTTTGCTTATCCCAGTTGTCACCCCTGGCCCGGCGTAGGGTGATCTCCTCTGCATACTGGAAAACCTACCTCTTCTCCCGCAGGGTAAGACTGTGGCTTCCGGGGCACCTGCCCTACTGCACTGGGGGCTCCCCATCTCACCCAGACCAGTCTCGGGCCTCCCTAGGCCTGTAAGGGTTCTGTCCTCCAGTGTCTCACCCACTGGAGGCTAAAGGATTTAGTCCCTTGGGGAAGTTTAGGACCCCTTTGGGGGGCTCGGTACTCACCCACTAGTGATGAATGGTGAAGACTGACAGATAAAATATGAAAATTACATACCTACTGTAATTGTTGATCTTTCTGTGTATTTTCACCATTCATCACTAAATCCTGCCCTCCTTCCCCCTGGGGCCTCAGTCTCTAGGCTCCCTCCTGTGTCTCGCTGTTTTTCTCCTCGCTGTCCTCTCCCTTATGGCCAGGAGGAAGGGGACCCTGGAGGCACACAGGAGTTTTCTCCTGTAGGAGGTATTATTTGGGGTACCTCCTCTTCATTGATCTCATCTCCCTCAGTTCTCTATGGAGTGAGGTGAGAGAATGGTGAGGCCCCCGAGGCCCGTTTTCCCTTGATCTCAAACCCTCGGTTTTAATTACCTTAAGTTGGATGTCCTTCCTGGAATTTAGGTTTTCCTTATTTTTTTGGGGAGAGGAGAAATAGGAGAAACACCCCTATTCCTGACTCCCACTCTTAAGGTTGGCCCTTCCTGGGCGAATGCTGCTTTTCAGTTTCAGGCTTTGCCTCTTGGCAGCTCTTAACCTTGATAGTCCAGATTCTGGTCTATTCTTGTCCAAGCCCTGGGATTCAGGATTGCCTCAGGGGGTGTGGTCTTCTCTTCTCTCCCCCCCCCCCCATCCATCTCTTTTTCTCCTCCTTTCCAGAGCTTGTGGCCCCTTCCTTTTTCCCCAGTTTCCCATATCTAGTTTCTCCTTTCTGTCTCCTCTGTCGTTAGTCTCCTTTTAGTTTTTATATATCCTTTCCTTTTATCTATCCCTTGCCCCACTCCATTTCCCTTTCCTTACACACTCTGGCATCTCAGAACTGGGGTTGGGGTGGAGTAGATGACAGATAACTGGCAACCTGCGAGCACCACGTAGAACGTCTGCCTCGAGGGCGGCGCTGGCCGTGCGTCGACTCCACCCATAGAAGAAGGAAAGTAAATCTCCCGCTGTGTCCTAGCTCTGGCGCTATACCCACTAGTGATGAATAGTGAAAATACACAGATAGAGCAACAATTATGGTAGGTACGTAATTTTCATTTTTTTTAGTCTTCATGCCCTCTTTGGCTGGGCTGAGAAGACACTTCTTGAGCTGAACCCTTCTTACACGGGTCATACTGACTATCTTATCTCAGAGATGGGTAAGTTTTCCTAGGTTAGTTTATGCTGTACATACTCAGTAAAAAAAGGTACTGAGGTGGTTGGAGGGTCAATGCCAAGATAGCCTATATGGCGCAAGCCAGTCTTACACATGCATGGTCCTATATCAGCGCCAATCCTCCTGAACATTTTTCACTCCCGCCCGGTCTTAGCGCCCCCGGTGTAGTCCCACTAGTATGTACGAGTGTCAGAGACTTCGTCCAAGATCATCAAGAATAACGGTATGTACGTAATTTACATTTCTCGCTCTTAAGCTCTGATATGATAGCAGACTATACATAGCCATTCTAAGGGCATGCAGATGGTTGAATTATATACACTTTAGCAGTTCCATTGGAATGTGATGATTGGCCAGATGTCTAAGCTAAGCTCATCTCACCCCCCTCCCCAGAGGATATAGTCCCAGAATCCACCCTGTGACATCATACCTAACAGATCTTACTTCGAGAGGGTTTCTTCAGTACGTCATCACTTATAGGACTGGCATTGGGCCGCATGGCGGACTTTTCTAGCATTCCCTGACAGGGGACCGCCCACCCAACGTCGCATGACTGTATATATAGCAGGCGGTCCCCATTAACTGTTGCCAGCTCATGTCAGTCGTGATTGCAGACTTCCATATAGCGATTGTCTTGAAAGTGTCTTGCATTGGAATGTCCTTCTCTAAAATTCTCCCTTTTTTTTTTTTTTATATTCTTCATTGATGTCTTCACCTAAGTGCTTGTCCTGTGGCACGCAGATCCTGCACAAGGACAGTCATCTCAAGTGCGTCCTCTGTTTAGGCCCTGACCACCCTGTCTCCTCCTGCCTGGAGTGCCAGACCACTAAGGACGGTAAGTCTGGTAAGACCATAGTGGGTCAGTCTGTTGGCCCCTCTGATGACCGCACTGCGCCAACTGATAAGTCTGCCCCCGGCCTCCTCCAGGGACCATGTGGCAGTTGCTAAGCTAGGTACCCAGCCTGTGGGGACCCACCTGACACCCATCGATATGTCGGCCAGGGGCTCCTCACCCACCCGCCCAATGCCACCTGCTAAGACGCCTGTCCCTGACAGCCACACAGGTGCGGTTCCCCCGTCTGGGCCTAATGGCACCTCACCCGGCATCTGGTGGAACTAGGGGGAGAATATCTCTCTCCCTTCGCCCGTACCCTCCACTTTAACAGTGGGTACCTCCTGCGAAGAAAGCAGAGAACCCCTCGACGTAGTCTATTCCACGGGGTCTACTCCACAGTCTCCTCTTGGGGTCAAAGGGAAGGAGGCTCCTCCTCAGCTGGCAGGCCTTACTGTGGAGGCCCCTCCTCCAGGCGGCATCCCTGTAGTGCCGACTCTGGCCAACATCCCGCCAGGGGACTCGGCGAACCTTGTTCCTATGCCGGATGTCCTGACGACTGTTGCTCAATCAGGACCTAGCGATCGACCCCAACCGTCCGTTGGCTCAGACGTCCCGATGGTGGTCCCTCAGCCAGGACCAATCGATCGGCCTCAGCCATTGGCTCAGATGCCAGACCTGGTCCTGCCGTCAGGGCCCCTTCGTCCGGTTCTGATGCCGGACCCTTTTCTGGAGCCAGATTGGTTGGAGCCGGTTCAGATGTCAGTGCCCCTAATGTGGGCTGTTCTGACGCCTGACCCCCAGCGAGAGTGTGTGTATATGTGTGTGTGTGTGTGTGTGTGTGTGTATATGTATATATATATATATATATATATATATATATATATATATATATATGTATGTGTGTGTGTGTGTGTGTGTATTATATGTATATATGTGTATGTATATGTATATGTATATATATATATATATATAATATATATATATATATATATGTGTGTATGTATATATAATATGTGTGTATGTATATATAATATGTGTGTGTATGTATATATATATGTGTGTGTATGTATATATAATATGTGTGTGTATGTATATATAAGATGTGTGTGTGTATATATAATATATGTGTGTGTGTGTGTATACATACACACACACACACATCACAACAGTGGCGGGCCTGACGTGGTACCCTGCACCAGACCTGACAACGGGATTTACTCCAGATCCCGAACTGTCCCTCACTACCCGTTGGGTTTTCCTGGGGACCACTACCCGGCTGGCCCCCCTCTGGACTGGAGTCACTATGGACAGTTTTACCCTGGGTTCAATCCCTACTCATTATCAGGGATTCCAGGGCTAACATTACTCACCTGACCTGTAATGTCGCTGCCCCCTCCACCTCCTCCGGTTGCACCGGACTTCGATATCCTGATTCAGTCTTGGTGACAGTGGGCTTCGTCAGAGTCGGTGTCGGACCTGGATATGATACTCCCTCTCCCAGGTCCCCTTCCCCAAGCAGTTCTTCTGTGGCTACGGTGCATGTCTCGGAAGACTCATCAGGACGTTTCACTTCCGGATATCAGTCACCGTCCTAACGAAGGAGACTACAACAATGATGACTATGACGAGCCGACTATTCTGGGGAGGATGTCCTGGAGGAGCCTGAGGGTTCATCAGGCAAGGTTTCCCCGAAATCCCCACCGGAGGACCCTGCTTTTTCGGACCTGATGAGGTCTATGAAAGATTTCTTTGACTGGGAGTCGGATGATCAGGACCCTATGAGACCGACTCGCCGAGCACCTGGACTTAGTTTCTTTCTCCGGTCCCCATTCCTCCATGGATTGAACCTCATCAGAACCTCACCTCTACCATCTGGCAGATGCCTCATTCCCTCCTGGCTGTCCCCAAGAGTGCTGATAGACTATCGATCGCCAAAGGAAGCTCTGTTCTTGAAAACGCACCCTAAGGCTAACTCTGCTGTCATTTCTGCTGCTCATGACCACTCTGCCGCACTAAAGCACATGAGCACCTGTCCTACGGACAAAGAGTCGAGGCAGATGGACCAGTTCGGGAGAAAGATCTATTTGTCAGCCACATGCGCCCTTCGGTCCCTTAACTATGTGGCTCATATAGTGTTTCATCAAAAAGCTACATTGACCAGGTTAGAGGCTCGGGTCCAGGCCATGGATCCCTTGACCTTAAAGGAGGAACTTGTAAAAGATCTTCACCTCTCCAAGTTCTCTTGTAGGCAGGCTTTGCAGGCTACATACGACCGAGTTGATTCTGTGGCACGCACCTCGGCAACTGCTATTACCCTTGGACGGCACTCCTGGCTTTGCCTTTCTGTTCTGGCTAATAAGGTTGTCAGTGATTTAAGATGCCCCCTTCAGGGGCTCGATATTCTGTGGTGAGGATATCAAGGACATTATCACTGATCTGCAGGACAGGGGTCTTGCCCTCAGGTCGGTGAGGTCATGTACCGATCGGGCAACCAACAGCAGCCTTTTCTGAAAAGGAACTGGAGGCAGAGAAAGCAAGCCCGGCATGTCTCCAGGGAAAGTGTAAGGCCATGGGTACAGCCACCCGTTCTGCCTCCAAGAATCTGAGATGGGCAGTGGGTCTCCCCAACCGACCGTCCAACCACTTCCTGACTTCCCATCCCCACTGCCTCCTCAGTCTCCTAATGGAGAGCAGTTGGGGAAGGGTTCACCCGCCACCCGTGGGAGTGGAGGGCGATCACCTCCGACGAATGGGTCCTGCAACTAGTGTCCGTTGGACACACGATAGTTTCTAGACTTTCCTCCAGAAACTCCATCAAAAAGATCTTCCTGTTTAAGGGATCAGGCTCTTCTCGTCAGAGAAGAGGTGAACAGTTTCTAGCCCAAGGAAGCAATAGAGCATGTTCCCCTCTTTGAAAGGGGTTTTACTTCCATTTTTTTCCTGGTTCCAAAAAGATGGATTTCACACCCATACTCAACTTAAGCATCTTCCCCAGCCACCGCCGGTTCCTGCGGGTTCAGTTCCAGGGGTAACACTTCCAGTTCAGGGTGCTCCCCTTTGGCCTGTCCTCGGCACCTCAGGTATTCACCAAGTGCCTAGCAGTGGTTGTGGCCTTCTTGCGTCACTGGGGCACTGCAGTTTTCCCTTACCTGGATGACAGACTGATCTCAGCCCCGTCCAGGGACTCTTTACTAGAGGCTCTATCTTTTACTCTGGACTTATTCAAGAGGCTATGGATTACTCAGTATTCCCAAGTCCTCTGACCCCTGCCCAGAAAGTTCAGTTCATTGGGGCAGTTTTGGATACAGTCCATTACAGAGCCTTCTTCCCTCCAGACAAGGTGGAGACACTGATCTGTCAGGCTTCCAAAGTGGCTTCTTCCAAGAAAAACCTGATCTGGGAGATCCTGCGCCTTCTCGGCCTGATGGCGGCGTCCATCACCACCGTTCCCCTCGCGGGGCTCCACATGAGTCGCTCAGTGGTCTTTGCGCATACAGTGGGATCAACTCCTGGATGACCTGGACTCTTCGGTGCTGGTCTCTTCAGCGGTTCAGAAATAATTGCCTTGGTGGAGAGAGCCCTGCAATCTTTCTTTGGGTCTACCCTTCAGAAACCCAGCTCCCTCAGCATCCCTGACCACGGATGCCTTGAACATGGGATGGGGAGCACATCTAGGGGAACACCAAGCCCAAGGACTGTGGTCCAGTTGGGAGACTACATTACATATCAATGTTCTGGAGATGAGGGCTGTCCTGTATGCCTTACAGGCCTTCCAGACCCTCCTTCCCAAGGGATCACTGCTGGTCCAAATGGCCAACATGTCTGTAGTTTGATACCTCAACAAACAAGGAGGAACTCGCTCGTATCCCTTGTGCAGGGAGGCAATGCAGGTGTGGAACTGGGCGGTCCAGCACAATCTGGCTCTCATGGCCGTGCACGTGCCAGGTGTTCTAAATGTTCTGGCAGACAGTCTCAGCAGATCTGGGACCCTAGCTCACGAGTGGGAATTGCATCAGAAAGTGATGGAATCCATCTTCCTACATTGAGGGCATCCAGAAATCAACCTTTTTGCCTCCAGATTCAGTGCAAAACTTCCCAGTGTTTGCTTGCTTGTTCCAAGGCATTGTGCTTTCTGGCACAATGCCCTCTTTCTTGGACAGGGACATTTTTGTGCGCCTTCCCTCCATTTCCCATTCTCCAGAGGGTCCTCCTCAAACTTCAAGGAGAGGACAAAGATGATTCTCATCACTCTTCTCTGGCCGAGACAGATCTGGTTTCTGCTGCTGCAACAGCTTTCCATGGAACCACCAGTTCCAGGTCCAGGGACTCACGACCTCGTGACCCAGGATCAGGGTCAACTGCTACATTCGGGGCTCAGGACTCTGTAGCTTCTTGCATGGCTCCTGCAGACACAGTGATCTCTTGCTTTGGGTCTTCTCCTGCGTTGCTCAGGTCCTCATCCAGGCCAGAAAAATCTCTACTCGTTCCACTTAATGCCATGAAGTGGAAACTGTTTTCCATCTGGGCGACTGCCAAGGGTTGGAGCCCCTTCTCATGTTCTGCCCCTCAAGTTATGGGAATATCTACTTCACCCGCCAGACTGCAGTCTTTCATATTCGTTGTTGAAGGTCCACCTTCCGGCTATTTCGGCGTACCACGAGCTTGTGGATGGTAAACCCGTGGCTCAGTTGGAAGTCTCAAACCTTTCTGAAAACGATTTTCCATCTGAAACCCCCCATCCACAGCCCAACTCCTCCTTGGGATTTGAACTTCATTTTGGAAAGGCTCACCCTTCCTCCTTAAAGCCGGCCATGAGCTGTGATTTGTGCTTCCTTTCCTGGAAGGTGTTGTTCCTGGTTGCCATCACATTAGCCCGGAGGATTTCGGAGCTTCACGCTCTGGTTTGTAAGGAGCCCTATCTGATTTTCCACAGGGACCAGGCGGTCCTCAGAACGAATCCAAAGTTCTAGGGACATGGATATGTTGTTCATCCACACTATCTGGCAGGTTCCTTGCCGCTTTAAATCTTGCCGGAAGGTCTTCAAGCTGGCTTCTCCCACCCACCCGGGTAGTAAAACTCTCGGATCTGCCCCAGGACGCCAGCTCTTCCTTACCGCTTGAAAGCTCAGGTTCCCTCCTTAACGCTCTGCGTGATAGACTGGATCCTAACTCTTTGGTTCGTCCAAAACTAGTTTTAAAATTTTCAAGACTTTGGTCTTCCTTTTCCCTCGCGGCTGTGATGGACAAATCGACTCCCGGTTTTTGGCGGTGCCCTTGTGGGCAGAAGATGTTCAGGACGGATCCGCACTCCACGTGCGTCTACTGCTTCGCCTAGAACATGACCCCGCAGGGCCTGCAAGTCATGCTGTTCGTTTTGGCCAGCATCTTGAGGACTGCTGCTGCCCGTTGAAGCTTGGCACCCGGAAGCTCTATCCACCGGGTAAAGTCGAAGAGGCCTGTTACGGTTATCTGGGCTGGCTCGGCTGAGCAGCTTGAGCAGATCGCCCGAGGAGGAGGCGCCCAGGCCGCATCTCTCCCTCCTCGGTCGCAGCATTTATCCTGCTCCTTTGGGTACCGTGTTCCGCTTTAAAGGAGCTGCCAATCTTTTCCACGAAGGAGATGGGCCATCGACATTCTCTCTGTCCAAAAAGGAGGATTCCAAGGTAAGTCCCATTATCGGCGCTCGTGGGAGAAGTCCCTTCCCGACAGCCAACCCGTCAATTTCAGTTGAGGTTGCGGCTAAGGCCGCTGGTTTCACGGCGTCCCCGTGAGGTCAGCCGGTCAAGACACCCATCGACGCAAGTCGAGATTTTTCTCGACCAGTCGGACGGGTTGTCGACTGGTGAAGCAGACAACCCTTCTTTGCCGGTTCCCCCAGTGGAGACCGAGGATCTGCCTGTGCCCTTGGTGCAGCAGTCCCCGTTAAGGTGTCCGAGCTGAGGGAAGAGCGGATGTCCCCTGCTCCTTCCCAGGCCCATCCTCGGACACACAGAGGGTCTCGGTCTCTGACTTCTTCTCGGTCCAGCCGATCCCGCCGACATCGGCGGTCTCGGTCTTGGCACCGAGGTAAATTACGTCGACGCCAAGAGGAACTGATGTGGCAGCAGTTACTTTTGTCCGGGAGCAAGTCGACACAGACACCTTCTCCGGCCATCAAGTGGCTGTCACCCGAACGGCCGAAACAACCTCTTGCTGTAGTAGAGATGCCCAAGCCTGGGCCGGTTGTTCGGCCATAACTTGCTGCCCCACCGATTGTGGTGGAACCTCCGCCTCCACAACTGAAATCGGGGGCACCGACCAAGGACTCTCAGTCGGGTCAAGGCCTACCCCACAGGTTGTCTGTCACCCTCACTCCCGACCGTCCTCGGCAGGTAGAGGATGGCTCAGGCCCTAGGCAGCTCTTCTCGGAATCCTCTGAGTCTGACGATGACTCCTCCCTGTTCTCCAGGCCGGTTGACCTGGAGTCCTCCAGGGGCCAGTCACTAGACAAAAGCCCATCGTCCTTTATGGGTTTGCTTCAGCTCATCTCGGAGTCCACCGGGATGCAGCTCGAGCCCGTATCCAAACTGGCCAAGTATCCCCTGACGGAGATACTGGACCGAGGGGATTCACCCACTAAGGCCTTTCCAGTGGCTGAGGCCATTGTAGGCCCAGCCTTGGAGCTTTGGCAGCGGCCTGCTTCCTGTCCTGCACCCTCGGCCAGGATGGCCAGGAAGTATGCGGGTCCCTACCGCCTCTTGCCCAGGTTTCGAGCACCTCTTCGCCGAGGGTTGGTCACTGACAGCGTTCTCCGGTGTTCCGGGAACGCTAGGGACGTGGACAAACCCCTCAAGGAGTCTGAAAAGCTGGACTACGCTGGGCGCAAGGTGTACGCTGTGTCCTCCCTTGGCCTCTGCCAGGCCAGCTTGGCCGTGCTGATGGCACACTTCTCCCACGCCCTCATGGGCTCCCTGGATGAGGTGATCCCTCATCTTCCGGCTGACCTGCAGACCACGGTCCGGCAGGTTCGGGACCAGGGTGGGCGGTGATGGGCAGCAGCTCCAAACAGCTCTGGACATGGGGACTCCTGTGCCAGATCGGTTGTGGCCGCTGTGGCCATGCTACCGAGAGCATGGCTGAGGATATCCACCTTCACGGGCGGATACCCAGCACAAGTTGGCGGACGCCCCTTGGGGACCAACCTCTTCGCCCTGACTGGAAGGTCGCCCAGCGGATCGAAAAGTCCAGTGCCACTTGGACTCTGTCACCTCCGCCCAGAAGGACAAAGGTCGCCGACAGCAGCAGCACTAGCCCTTTCGTCGTCCTGCACCTGCGGCACGTCCGACCCAACAGGACCAGGGCCAGCAGGCTTGCGCTTGGCATCCCAAACCCAAGCCCGCGGCTTCCTCTGGTAGGAAGCAGGGAGGTGAAGGCCCAGGAGATCCCTCAGCTGGTCCCTCCTCCAAGCCTGCCCAGTGACAGGTTGAGGGGTGTCGCCCCCAGCCTCGTCACTCCCCCCTGGGTTTCCCCCGTGGGGGGACGGCTCCGCCACTTCCTTTCCGCCTGGTCCGCTATCACCACAGACCACTTGGTGTTGGAGGTAGTGAAAGGGCCTGCCTCTGAGTCGCAGCAGGCTCCACCCTTTCGAGCCATTGCCCCTCGGGGCCACGAGGTCCGCAGCCTCGCTGTCTGCCCGCCGAGCCGATATTGCCCTGCTCCTCGAAAAAGAGGTGATCAGGAAGGTGGTGGATCGTCCTCCAAACCCGGGGTTTGTGTCCAGGTATTTCTTGGTCCCAAAACGGACGGGGGACTGGCGCCCCATTCTCAACCTGCACGACCTGAACAGGTTCCTAAGGTCTCGGACCTTCAGGATGGTCACTCTGGCTAAGAAAATCCCATCCTTGGAACAAGGTGTGTGGTTCTGTTCCTGACCTCCAGGACGCGTTTTTCATGTCCCAATTCATCCGTCTCATCAGAGATTCCTCTGCTTCAGAGCGGAGGGATACTTTTACGAGTTCCGGGCCATGCCCTTTGGCCTCTCCCTAGCTCCCAGGGTCTTCACCAAATACAAGGCAGTGGTGACAGCATTCCTACGGCGCCGAAGGGTCAGAGTGTACCCCTACCTGGACAACTGAGTGATTGCAGCCCCCTCCAGAGCAGGGGTGGAGTGGTCCAGAGATCTGGCCCTCCAGGTTTGCTCTCAGATTGGCCTCCTCATCAATGAGGCCAAGTCGGAACTCGTGCCAAAGCAGGTGATACATTTCATCGGGGCAGAGCTCGACTCTTCGAGCCAGAGCACGGCTCCTGGCGGACAGGGCCGAGGTTCTTTCCTCCTTTGCCCAATCATTTCAGGTTGGGCAGTTGCGCCCTGCCCGGGATTTCTTGCACCGCCTGGGCCTCATGGCGGCCTGCACCAGCGTGATCCGTTGGGCCCACTAGTACATGCGTCCCCTTCAGTGGGGACTGGCCAGCCAGTGGTCACAGCGCTCGATCCGCTGGATCAGCTAGTGACAGTGACCCAGGGGATGTGGAACACTCTCCAGTGGTGGACTGTTCCGGCACATCTGCAGGAGGGCATCCTGTTTGTCCGCCCCGAGCCGACGGTCTCTCTTTCGATCGATGCCTCTCTAGTGGGTTGGGGTGCCCATCTGGGGGAGCACAGAGCGCACAGCCTCTGGTCCCTTTGGGAGTCCCGATGCCACATCAACCTGCTGGAGCTTCGAGTGGTTTGTCTAGCCCTCACTGCCTTCGCTCCGTTTCTGCGGGGTCAAGTGGTTCAGGACCAGACGGACAATACCACGACCATGTACTATCTAAACCGCCAGGGCAGGACTCGCTCCATGCCTCTGTGCAGGGAAGCTCTCCGCATTTGGTCTCTTGTGTGCAGCCTGGAGGCGGATCTCCTCACCATTCACGTGGCAGGAGCCTCCAACACCCTGGCCGCGCCATAAGCCGGATAGGGGCTGTGTCTCATGAGTGGTCTCTCCTGCCGGACGTAGTACAAGATCTCTTCTCCCACTGGGGCACGCCTCAGGCGGACCTGTTTGCCTCCAGGGAGAATGCGAAGCTGAGACTGTTTCATGCCCGCCCCCCTCAGCAGGGCTCACTGCAGGGGGATGCCTTCTCGAGGCCGTGACCCCGGCATCTTCTACGCTTTCCCCATTTCCTTTCTGGTCTCAAGGTGCGAGGGAGGACAAGTTCTGGTATCCAGATCTCCTCAGTCTCCGCTCCAAGCTCCCGAGGCAGCTTCCAGCCCGCCCGGACCTGATCTCAGTCAGTCAGGGGAAGGTATTCCATCTGGACCTTCAGTCCCTGCACCTGATGGCCTGGTTCCTGAGTGGCTAGAGTTCCAGGCCTTGGGTCATTCAGACGAGGTCTTCAATGTCGTTGAGGCGTCCTGTAAGGAGTCGACCAGAAAATGCTATGCCTTCAAATGGAAGAGATTCTCCATTTGGTGTCAGGGCAAGGGCCTGGACCCTTCCTCCTGTTCCTTGGCAGGCATTCTGGACTACCTGTGGTCCCTTTCTCAGCTAGGGCTTCGGTCGACGACCGTTAAGGTGCACCTAGCAGCCATCTCTGCTTACCGGGCGCGGGCCGGGAAGCAGTCGGTGGCACAGAAGGTGGTTGGGCGCTTTTTCAAAGGCCTTGATCACATATCCCCTCCGGTGCGAGAACCTCCACCTCCATGGGATCTACTGCTGGTATTAGCTAAGCTCATGGGCAAGCCATACTAACCGATGCATAGGCGTGACATCTTTCACCTGTCGTGGAAGACCGCCTTCTTGGTGGCTATCACGTCAGCCAAAAGGATGGGAGAGCTCCAGACGCTTTCCTTCGAGTCTTCTTCTCTGGTCTTCCACAGGGACAAGGTTGTCCTGCGCCCCCACCCGAAATTCCTTCCAAAGGTGGTGTTGGAGTTTCACCTTAACCAGGTGTTGACTCTGCTGGTGTTCTACCCCAATCACACCTCGGAGGCCGAATATAGGCTCCATACTTTGGACCCTAGAGGAGGGCTCGCTTATTATAAGGAGTGGATGGCTGAAGTTCGGGGAGAGTTCGCCAGCTGTTTGTCATCTACGCTGAAGCTGCACCTGGCAGACCTGCAGCCAAGCGGATGATAGGCAGGTGGGTCACCTCCTGCATAGATCTCTGCTATAGCTTGAGCATGGAGCCTCCCAGAGGGATAAGAGCTCATTCTACCCGCCATACCGCTGCATTGGTAGCTGCTTCCAGGGACGTCCCTATCCAGGAAATCTGCAGGGCTGCTACCTGGAAGTCAGCACATACCTTCATCACCCATTACCACATCGACCTTGAGTCACGCCGGGATGCTGGTTTTGGGGCCTCAGTTCTCCAGTCTTTATTCCCCAAGTAGGGGGTGTGTGTCTTGCCTCCCTCCTCCCGGAGAACTGCTAGGAGTCTGCCAGATAGTGTGGATGAACAACATATCCATGTCCCTAGAAATACAGGTTACTCACCTGTAACAGGAGTTCTAGGAATGGTATATGTTCATCCACACGACCCACCCGACCTCCCCGGCTTCGACGCACAGCCTGGCTTCCAGCGGGCTAGATCTGGCGTCATGGGGCGGAGCCGAGAGTTTTACCACCCGGTTGGGTGGGAGGAGCTGGCTTGACCTTCCGGCAAGATTTAAAGTGGCAAGGAACCTGCCATATAGTGTGGATGAACAATATATACCATTCCTAGAACTCCTGTTACAGGTGAGTAACCTGTATTTTCTTCCCAAGGTGGTGTCAGAAGCCACGCTGAATCAATCAGTAGAGCTTCCTGTGTACTATCCATCCCCCCTCTAACAGTTGTGAGGCACTCCTCCGTACCATGGACGTACATTGGATTCTTCAGTGTTCTTCACCGGACTAAAGAATTCCGTAGTTGTGATCAGCTTTCCGTTTCTCTTGCCCCCAGATCGAAGAGCAAACAGATTTCTAAGCAGGGCCTTTCCAAATGGTTAGGCAACTACATTGGGTATTGTTACCAGAAGTATGAAAAACCTCTGCCGGGTACCATCAGAGGTCTTTCTACTATTTTATATATTTATTTATTTAGGTTTTGTTAACCGGGTAAGTGCACTAGCCATAAAATGACTATTTTCAGGCACGTCCCAGGAGAGTATAGACATGCAGAAACTTAACAGGATAACAATTTATAAGTGCTTTATATACAACGAGTTAAAGTAGATACAATGTATCAGAGACATACAGAGTAGACCATTCATAAGTTCATATTTGCCTACCTATGCAATGAATAGAGGACTTTGGATAATAAATTGTCAAGTGACATATCATATAAACAGAACAAGATACACAAAAACAGGAAATACAACAGAAAGAAATAATCGAGAGCAGGGGGTGTCATTAAGCAAAAAGTCGGTAAGTGAGGAAAAGGGGATCAAGCCATGAAATTAGATTATATGAGTATATGTAAGTGTAAGGGAGATGCCTGCAGTGCAAGATTGTATATGGGCAGGGAAAGAGAGCCGGGACAGGCTGAGGCAGTAGGAGGGTTATATAGAGGTGAGGAAATACTATTGTATGGCCAGAGACATCAGTCATTAGGTAGGGTGAAAGCAGGAACAGGTATCAGCAATCGGCAGATTTGGACGCAGTTTTCTCTTAAAGCATGTGTGGGAGCTAGAAAGTCTTATGTCGAGGGGAAGGGGATTCCACAGCTGTGGAGCTGCATGCTCAAATGTAACAGTTCCTTTCCTAGTGCGGCACCTCGGCAAATTCAGAAAGGATTTATCAGCTGATCGTAGACCATGGAGTGTGTCCTGAGGAACAAGCATAGCTGCAAGACACCTAGGGGTTTGTTTTCAAATTATCAAACCAATAAGAGAGCCAAATTAGTATTTCCAACTAGTTAATGGAGAGAGCCAACCAAGATCATTATAAAGTTGACTGTGGTATTTAAGCTGAGAAGCAGAAGAGGCATAGCGACATATGTTGTACGTAATATCCCATCTGAGTAGGTCAATTTTATGAGCAGCCCCAAATAAGGGAGCCCCATAGGTTAGTGTGGGGAGCAGAATCCACCTCGCAGTGGCCATTTTAGCCGATGGCATGAGCATATAACTAGTCTTATATGCAACACCAAGTTTGGAGTTGACAGCTCTGCAAATAGACTGTACATGAAGATTAAGATCAAGAGATTGATCTATCAGGATGCCCAGGTACTTGAGAGGTCACACATTCTAGTAATTGACCTTCTAAGTCCTGCATCGTAAGTGCTGTTGTGCAAGCCCGGAGCTTTGGGGCTGAACCAAGCAGCATGGCTTTTGTTTTGCTAGTGTTGACAGTCAGTTTGTGGTCGTATAGCCAGTTTTGGATATTGTTAAAGTCAGAGGAAAGGGTTGTATTGATACTGTCTTGTCTATATTAGTAGAACTTGAATAGATGACAAGATCATCAGCATATGGAATAGCAGAGCAGGATTTTATAGCAGCTCCACTGTTTTTTTTTATATAAAAAGAATAGGAGGGGCCCTAGGATGGAGCCCTGAGGTACACCAATGTTAATGGTGGTACTGTTCGATAGAGAGGAATAACATTTCACCACTTGAGTTCTATTTGTCTGCTAGTTTTCGTACCAGTCAACAACGGAGGAGGAGAAATGCAGGTGTCGAAGCGAGGAGAGAAGCAAAGTGTGATCAACAAGGTCAAAAGCCTTTGTGAGGTCAATAAAGACAGCCCCAGTCAGATTGCCAGTATCCATTTTTGAAAGTGTCTGTGGTGAATTTAAGGAGTGCAGTCGTTGTGCTATGTCCTTTCCTGAAGCTATGTTGGGTATCCGAGAGCAGACTGTGCTTAAGTAGATAGTCAGTTGTCTGAGTTGCGACAATTTTCTCCAGGATTTTGCTTAGTACCGAGAGTATGGCAATTTGTCTGTAGTTCATGACAACCTTAGGATCCCCTTTTTTAAGTACAGGTGTGATCCGAGCAGCTTTCCAGAGGTCAGGAACCATTTATAAATTTTGGCCAGCAGTAATACAATAAGGGGAGCTGCAAGTTTCAAGAGGCGGTGTTCCAGGAAGTCTGAGCCAGAGCTGGTATGATCAGAGATGGACCTCAGGAGCTTCAGGACTTTCTTTCTAGACACAGCCTTAAAATAGAATGGAGGAGTATAAGGAGACGAAGGGGACAACACTTCCAGTTGATCCACAAGGGTTCCTGATGAGGATTGGGAGGACACTGCAGTGGGATTGAAGGACAAGGTATATTGGGAGAGATCAGAGAAATGCAGATTGAAAGAATTGGCTATGGTTTGTGAGTCATTGCAATGCACATCATTTATTTTTATTTTTTTTATTTATTTAGGGATTCGGATCATACCTTTGAGCTCAGAGCTCTTTTACAAAGGTTCCACGTCAAACAGCGACAATGACAGCAATAACAGTTTACATACAATACTCGAATAGTAGGTATCTAGTATACAATAATGTTACAATGTTATTCATAGTACCAATGGTGATAGTACAGCGAGAGAATTCAACTAGGGTAAAGGACAGTGTTTGTATGTAGCGAAGGAGATAG
Source organism: Neoceratodus forsteri (assembly GCA_016271365.2). NCBI lineage: Eukaryota > Metazoa > Chordata > Ceratodontiformes > Ceratodontidae > Neoceratodus > Neoceratodus forsteri. The sequence goes on along the minus strand of CM057453.1, from coordinate 774,725,655 downwards.
AGGTGTGACACCTAGTGTAAGAGTCCAAGGAGGAGTCAAGGTGGGGGAGAGGGCGGCCAAAAGAAATGACTTTGTCTAGGGACAATAGTTCTCAGACATTCACAGTGAGTCTCCCCAATCCATGGAAAAGATTTTGAGCCTCCCCAAAATTGAAATAATCTTGGGCCTCCCCAAAGAAAAATAACATTCTGTACTTTGCGCAGTACACCATGAATAAACTGAAACCCCTTTGAGTACTTGGCTCACATACAGTTCTTTCATTCAGTTCTTTGTCTTATAGTGGCGTGGAATCTTGAAAAGAGCTCCCATGCTCAAAGGTGTTATCTGAATAACAAATTAAAATAGACAAATATTATCATTCAACTTATTGTAACCCTACCCCACCCCACACAGGCCAACCTACGTACTCTATTTTCATTCTTGAACCATTGTTAGCCCTTCTTGCAGTACTTTATGGGTCAGACTACTTTCTCTGTTTCCTCTCTATATGAAAAAACCTTCCTACATACTTTGCCTCTCCCCCTCCTTCCCTGCTCCTAAGCAACTTCTCAGGGATTACTTTGCTCCTTCCTGCTATTGCTCTTAGCACTTCCATGCTCAGCCCTTGTATTTGGGCTGTTCTGCCATCAGTCTACAAATTGATCAATTACCACCACTCATTGTTAGTTTATTGTTCATATTTGTTTGCACTATTGTTTATTGTGTATTTCTTAATTGTTTTGCAGTTACCTTTTGAAATGTATTCACTCCCTACCCTTCCATGGGTACACCTGAAATGAGCCTTGGCTCATTCACCTTCTCTTGTCACCTATTAGTAAATAAATACATTAAATTAACCTACTATTATCTTCTTTCAGTTTGCATCATCTCTTCATACAAAATATATAAAACTCAAAATTTAAATACAGTATCTGTTCAGACTTGCTTGAGCCTCCCTTGGAACAGGTTTGGGCCTCCCCATTTGAGAACCCCTGGTCTGGGAGGTTGGGAGGTTGTGGTAGCAGATTGGTTTTAAGGTTGATCCAGTGGGAGAAAATGCACAGGGGGGAGAGGAAGACGGAGGGATAGGGAAAGAGGGAAGAGTGGGGGTTAAAGAAAAGGGAAGGAGAATGTGGATGAGTGGGCATTATAGGTGTTAGATTTAGATTTAGTATTTATCAGCATATCACATGCGAAATGTTTCTGCGGCTGATATCTGTGCCGCAGCTACTTGGAGTACTGTCCATATCTTAACCAAACACTACAGTCTGGACATTGCTTCTAGGTGGAGGGCTGGTTTCGGCCTAGCTGTGTTACAGGGCCTTCTGTCCTAGGCTGGGTCCATTCTGGAGTCCATTTTTTTCTGTTGTAGTTATTTTTGCTCCTCCCTAGTTTCTTCTCTCTCCCTCTCTTTGGAGGGACTCTGTCCTGTAAGTGATGACCTACTGAAGGAACCCTCTTGAAGTAAGACAGTACAGTTACGTAGGAACTTACTGTAATGGTAGATCTTCAAGAGAGGTTCCTTCAGTAGGTCAAGTGTTTTTCCTCCTCCTTCCCCTCATTTTGTGTTTTACAGGTCTCCAAATGCTGTTCTACTCCTCTGGCTCTCCTGGCTGGGAGAACTGGAGGGCGGGTGTGGGAACCGCCCACTATATACAGCCACGCTGACATCGGTCACATGACGTTGGGTGGGCGGTCTCCCGTCAGGGATTACTAGAAAAGTGTGCTTTGAGGCCTGATGCCAGGTGGCACCAGTCCTATAAGTGACCTACTGAAGGAACCTCTCGAAGATCTACTGCTATGGTAAGTTCCTACGTAACTGTACTTTCATCTCCTTGTTGCTCTTCTTAGGATTTTCTATGCGCCTTATGTGACCCCTTGTATTTGAGGCTATTTTAGTGTTCTACGATTCTTTCGCCTCAGTCTTCAGACCAGTGATGTATCGCAAGAAACCTGGATTTAAATTCTGGGTTCTAGGGAAGTAGATAAGCTTGTTATCTGCACTTCTGGCAGTTTCAGTTTGTTGATTTGCCTGTCTTAAGGAAAAACTTTTGCCAACCACCCTGCTTCAGACATTAAGGCTTGCTGTATTCAGACTATATGCAGTTAGCCTTTAAAGTTCAACTGCCCCGGAGATGAGTTAACTCTATGCAACTGCATAGAACATTGAGCTTGAGCTCGGTTTTCAAACCCCTGTCCCTGGTACATTCTATGTAGCTGTCAGATTCTTTGCTCCACCTGCCTGTGGAGTCGCTCTTGAGATTTCTCTTCGCTTGCTTCGGTTCAGAGTGGTGTTTTTTGTCTGTTTCAAACTGCGTTTTGTGTTTTGGTTCTTCAAACCTCTGTGTACGGTACAGGTTAGACTAGACTGAATCTATTTGGGTAAGTCTCTGGTTCTCCTTTCAGTTTTGCGTTTAATTTTCTATTTGGGATCCAGTGGTTTTCAGCTTAAAAAAAGACTTAGCGTTTTTTCCATCGACCATTGAACGGTCATTAACTGAAACCTAAGTCACTTGGGCCTGACCGCCATGCAAGGGGTAATTATTGGCTTCCAGTGCATTATGTCTGAGAAACCGATAAAATACCTCTCCCACTGGGTTTCAGCGCTGCACAGAGTGTGGGGAGGTGTTTGCCAAGGCAGATCCCCACCTTATATATGTTTGTCTGGGGTTTGAGCATCTAAAAATAGACTGCCAACATTTTTGAGAACTTTCTTAAGGCCACGGTGGATAAACGTTTAGCCAGGCTGAAGGAAAAATGGCGGAAAAAAAAATTAGCTAACCCAGATGGACGGTCCGATTCGGCTCCTGAGGGTGCCAAGGAACCAGAGATGGTGCCTTCTGACCAGGGTGAAACCTTCTCAACCAAAAAGGAAGGCAGATACTGGGAAGCCAGTACCTGCTAAAAGAAAATCTGCTGGTTCGGAGCCAATGTTTCCAGCTCCAACCACGGATGAGATTGCTAAAGTGATTGGGATTGTGCAATTGTTACAGACCAAACCAGGCGAACCTAGACAGAGTACGAACATGTGCACTTCGGTTCTGTCATCTGTCGGTTCACTTCCCACCAGTTCATATGGTCCGGAGACATATTATGAACTCTAATGGGAAGAGGAGGGAGGCATGTGGGAGCCCATCGAGCCTGATGTCTCCCCGATATACCAGTTTGTATCTCCCTCCCAGACAATGTGGGGGGGGGTGTCCTCCCATTATTTGTTTCATAAAAAAAAGTTGCAGACACCTTGCAACTCCCTACTCTGGAGGCAGCTGAGGAGGAAGAGCCAGATTTCATTGAAAATGATGGATGTCCGTGACTCCAAGAGACTTTCTATACTCCTCCATAAGTCTCTGAAAAAGCAGACTAACAAAATATTAGATGCCTACTTCCATTCCCCCGGTTGACAGAAGGATGGATAGGAGGTGTATGCTGTCAGACAGTGGTAGAGTTACTCTATAACCGCTGTAGCCATGTAGGAGTTGTCCAGGCTGCTGCTTGTGACAAGGCTGGCATTCCTCTGGCTTCTCATACTCCTGAGAAGGATTTTCGGAAGATTGATGCCATGGCCAAGAAACAATACTTGGCTTCTTCTCTGGGGATTAGGAAAACTTCCCACATGGCACATGTAGCTAGACCAAAAGTCCAGATGGTAATCTGTTTTGGATTTGGCTAAGAGTACTCCACCTCAACTAGCCAAGGACCCGGAGCAGATAATCATAGATGGCATTGAGGCATCCAAAGTCCAATTTCATGCTGTAGTGGACTCTAATAATGTGTCCTCTAGAGTTATGGCTACTGTGGTTTCCCCTGAGGAGTTTCATGGCTCAGGTGTACCAGCCTTTCCCAAGATGCCCCGTCAAAGGCCATGGACTTTCCTGTCCAGAATTCTCTGTTTGGGGAACAAACACATACATGAAGAAAATGTAAGAGTACAGGACCACTTACAAAAGTACAGCCACAAAAGAAAAGGCCAGAACCCGACAGAAGCAGCAGCCTAAGCTGGGCAGAGTTAAAGGCCTTTCTACCAGGCACAGGCATTCTCTGCTTACCAGCAGCAAAAATGATTTTTCAGGGGCAGAGGCAGGAGAGGTGTGAGCAGGGCTGAATTCACCTCAGTCTAGGACTCCTGCCAGGCAGACACCCTGATGTGCGTCAGCCAGGGCCGCCTCCCTCCTGCCAGTAGGAGGCAGGCTGACTCGCAGCTTACTGGCCTGGCAAGCCATTACCACAGACAAGTGGGTCCTGGAAGTAGTGAGGCAGGGACTTGCGCTAAATTTCAGTTTCCAAGAACCAGAGCAGTCCTTCAAACCTGCCAGCAGTTCAGAGTCAACTCTGTTGGAAGCAGAGGTTACCACACTTTCGGAGCAAAAAGCAGTGGAACCTGCTCCCGTGCTTCACAAAGGAAAAGGGTTGTACTCAAGATATGTCCTTACCCTAAAGAAAACTGGGGAGTGGTGGCCCATGCTAGATTTGAGGTATCTCAACAAGCAGCTGACAAAACCCAAATTCAAGATGATGACTCTGACCAAATCCTTCCTACTCTAAGGCAAGGAGATTGGTTAGTATCCTTGGATCTCAAGGATGCTTATTTCCATATTCCAATCGGAGTTACAGAAACTAAGATTCAAATTGCCCTCAGGCCACTATCGGTTCAGGGCAATGCCCTGTGGCCTTACCTCAGCCCATGGAACATTCACAAAGTGTCTGGCAGTGGTCGTGGCATACCTAGGAAGGCAGGGAGTGTCTGTTTTCCCTACCTGGACGACTGGCTGGTCATAGGACAGTCCCCTCAGCAGGTGATGGAAGCCTTGGCTCTGGTGCAGGATACCCTTGTGTCCTTAGGATTTCTGGTAAACCTAAGCAAATCTGTGCTGGAACCTGTCCAGATTCTAGTGTTCATAGGAGCAGAGCTGGACACGGTTCGGGCAAAGGCTCTCCTGCCAGTGGGAAGGGTAGACCACCTCAACCAACTGGCAAGTTATTTTCGCTTGCACATGTCTTATCCAGCAAGACACTTTGTTCAGCTCTTGGGACACATGACAGCTTCCACAGCAGTGGTCTCAGGAGTCTGGTTTCAGACGATGGACATCCAGTTTCACCTCTGGTCTTTTTGGTTCCAGAAAGGAAGATCCCTTATCCAAGATGATTCCAGTGACAACAAACTTGGTATAAGCACTGCAGTGGTGGAAGGACAAGGACAATCTCGGGGAGGGCGTCCCATTCCTCCAGCAATCTCCTGCAGTAGTTCTGACCACGGATGCTTCCTTCCTGGGATGGGGAGCTCTCCTAGGGGCCACGCTGCTCATGGTCTCATTAGGAGTCTCTGCTTCACATCAACCTGTTGGAGCTCAGGGCAGTGTTCCTAGCTCTTCAGTCTATCTCAGAGATGGTACAGGGGAAGATGGTTCAGGTAAGAACAGACACCACCACCACCACCACCATGTACTACATCAAGCAAGCAGGGAGAGACAAGGACCTCTGCCCTGTGTATGGAGGCAGTGAAGATCTGGATTTCCTCTTGCATTCTCTCTTCAGATCCCCCCCTCAGCTGTGCACCTGTCAGGCAATGACAAATGTACTGGCAGATGCCCTCAGCAGAATAGTCACCACGAGTGGTCTCTGAACAAGGAAATACAGTATGCAGTGTTCAGTAGATTGGGCACACCAGAGATCTGTTTGCAGCTGCAGACAGTCGGCTACCCCAGTTCTGTTGCAGACCTCCAGTTCTGGGTTCTCTGCCTCTGGATGCATTGATAGTGGACTGGACAGGCAAATTCCTGCATGCCTTTTTCCCCCCATTCCCTCTGATCTTCAGTGTGCTGGTCAGACAGCCCTGGTACCTCATGCTGCTGTCTGACAGCGACCAATACAATTTGCCTCCCCTGGAGGCACAATCTTCTGACATCCACTCAAGGGAGGATACTATACCATAGCGTCGAGTCTCTTAGGCTCATTGCCTGGCACTCTGAGGGACCCAGAGTATGCGGGTCTCAGTAGCCTCTCTCGCTTCCTCCCTCCTCTCTCTCTCTCTCTCTCTCTCTCAAGGGGTCCTGGATATTCTGAAGGTTAAGAAAACTTGCCACCAGAAAGACTTTTATTTCCAAGTGGAAGAGATTTACTATCTGGTGTGTGCAGAGGGAAATCAATCCACAAGTAGCTGGATTGGGAACGCTGTTGGTCCACCTTCATTCTTTGGATCTTCAGCCCTCTGCTCTGAAGGTACATCTGGCAGCTGTATCTGCCTGTCTGTGCAGGTAAGAGCCCTTCCCTGGCCTCTCATTCAATCTTCAAAAAGTTTTTTAAAGGGTTGCTCCACTTATATCTTCTTCATAGGGAGCCTACCCCATTCTGGGACCTGAATATCTGCATAGCTCAGTTAATGCAGCCCCCATTTGAAACCATGTCTTCGGCTGAGCTTAAGTATCTGACATGGAAAACTGCCTTTCTAGGAGCATGGATATGTTGTTCATCCACACTTCTTGGCATGTCCCTTTCCTCTTTAAATCTTGCCGGAAGTCTTCAAGCTGGCTCCTCCCACCCACCTGGGTGGTATATACCTCGGCTTAGCCCCATGATGCCAGCTCTTCCTTTCCACTGGAAGATGCAGGCTCCCTTGTGCTCTTGAAGCAATTCGTAGGCCCAGGATTAAAAGCGTCGTTTTTTCCAAAACTTACTTTAAAACTCATTCGAGTTAGTGATTTTGATTTTACTGCATCGGACATAGAGGAAAAATCTTCCCCCGGATTTCGCCGGTGCCCCTGTGGCTAAAAGATGTCTCACACCGATCCCCACCTAACGTGCGTGTTTTGCCTAGGTGTCAGACATGACACCTCGTCATGCTCTTTTTGCCTGGCCTTCCACCCCAGCGTCCTGGACGACACCTTGGTGCGCCTAAAGCTGGGAAGACCGGAGAAAAGGAATCCCCCGGTGAAATCAAAGGAGGCAAGGTGGGCAGTTTCCGCAGCCACTGGATCTGCCAAGCAGCTGGAACAAATTAAGGCATTTGAGGAGGAAGCGGCTCAAGCTTCAGCCAGTCTAAGCTTTTTTGATCCACTTATCCTTGATTCCACCTTTTCGGGCTTCTTCAGGGAGTTGGGCCAGTCTCTTTCCCACCAGGGGTGAGGCGCCCTCAGAAGAGGGATAAGGACCGTGGGTCTTCGACCAAATGAAGACGTTCTTGGGACCAAGAAAGATCAGAGTCCCAGGAACATGCGCTCTTGACTTTGGTAGAGATTGCTTCCTCGGCCGCCGGCTTCATGGATCTTTAGTCTGGCCAGGGGACCGAGGACGTGGCCGATGAGGCTGAGATTATTCTCAACCCAATCGACCCACTGTCGCAGACTCTTTTTAAAGGACTCCTGTCCTTGTCTTCCTTGATAAGGAGACCCAACCTGCTGGCGTCCCCATTCAGGATCCAGTTCCAGACCCTCTGTTTTCACCGACCCCGGTGTCTCCCAATCAACTAGCTTGGCCCGCTCGATCTCTGTCGAGGTCCAGAACTCCCTCGACCCATCGGCCAAGGAAACACAAACATTCTAAAAAGAGGCGCCACAGGTCTTCATCCTCCTCAGATGAGGACGGGCTTCGGCCGAAACTCCGACACTATGAAGACCTCATGTGGCAACAGCTGGTTTTGTCCGGGCAGAAGCCGGCTCCGCTGTCTACCCTGGCCATCACTTGGCTTCTGCCTCCCAGGTTTACTGATCAAGCTCGCCTCACCCATGGGGCCGCCCATGTCCCGGTTCGCCCGCTTGGTCTCTCCACAGATTCTGGTTGAACCACCAGATTTAAAGGGGAAAGGGACATGCCAAGATGTGTGGATGAACAACATATCCACGCTCCTAGAAAGACAGTTTTCCATGTCAAATACTTAAGCTCAGCCGAAGACATGGTTTCAAATGGGGGCTGCATTAACTGAGCTATGCAGATATTCAGGTCCCAGGATGGGGTAGCAGCCTCAGGGAGGGGCTCCCTCGAAAGAGGACCGAACAGACACCGGGCTTCCCTGATGTTTGTCGATAATAGTCGCCCCCGATCACCCTCGGCGTATCGAGGGAGACCTAGGTGGGAGGTCGTTGTATCCCAATTCTTCGGACTCTGACGTCACCAGATTACACTCCCATCCCGGGGGTGATGAGTTGTCCATGGCAGGATTGGACTAAGGCTCTTCCTCGTTTCAGGACATTCTCCGCCTGATCTCCGAATCCACCGGCATGCCCCTGGAGTCCATCCAGAAAAAGGCAGAGTACCTCCTTACGGATATCCTCAAAAGGGGGGATACCCCGACAGAGGCCTTTACAGTGACCGAAGCCATTGTTGGTCCAGCCCTTGAGCTTTGGCAGCGTCCGACTTCCTGTCCAGCACCATCTGCCTGCATGGCCCGCAAGTACGTGGTGTCCATGGGGTCCTTTGTGGGGTTCACTGAACACCCTTTGGCCGAGAGCCTGGTGACTGCTTCTGTGTTGAGGCGTACTGGAAGCTCGGCTGACACTGACCGACCCCCGGACAAGGAGTCCAAGAATATGAACCACTCTGCCCGCAAGGTCTATGCGGCCTCTTCCTTAGGTCTTCGTCAGGCCAGCTTGGCTGCTATCAGGGCACACTTCTTTCATGCCCTCCTGGGGTCATTAGATGAGGTCCTCCTTCACCTTTCCACAGTCGAGCAGGTCCGTGATCATGGCCGTGCTGTTGCAAAACAGCAGCTCCAGACGGCCCTGGACATAGGTAATTCCTGTACCCGCTGTTTAGCAGCCGCAGGGGCCACTTGCCGCAGGGCTTGGCTGAGGATTTCCTCCTTCCCAGCAGATACTCTGCATAAGTTAGCTGGCATGTCTTTCCTAGACACAGACTTGTTCGGTCCAGGAGTGGCCAGTCACCTTCAGCACATTGAGCAGTGCAATGCCACCTTGGATGCCACTTCTGTAAAAGGTTCTTCGGGCAAGAACCAGCAGCAAAGAAGCCAATTCGGCACTCTTCCCCTGCGGCCAGACAGCCCTCCTATCAAGGTGGTCAGCAACAGCAGCAGGCCCAAGCTTGGCACCCACGGCCCAAGCAGGGTCCTCAACAGTCCCGTAGAGGAGGCAGAGTTGCAGGTCCAGGAGCCTTCTCCTCCTCCTCTAAGCCTGTTCAGTGACTGGTTGGGGGTTGCCATCCCTACACCTGCCACGCCAAATCTGGGTCCTCCCATGGGGGGCCGGCTCTGCCGTTTCTTTCCGCCTGGTCCAATATCACCTCGGACAGGTGGGTTCTTGAAGTGGACAGTCAGGGACTGCCCTTAGATTTCAAGCAGTACCCTCCCAGCCTAGCCCACGCCCCTTGAGAGGAAAGGATCTCGGCTTGTACTCAGTCGGCTCTTGGAAACGACGTAGCTCAGCTTCTCCGCAAGGAGGCAGTAGCTCCAGTGCCGGATCCTCCTACGGACCCAGGCTTCGTGTCCAGATACTTCCTGGTGCCTAAGCGGACGGGGGGCTGGCACCCAATCCTAGATCTCCACGACCTGAATCAATATCTCGGGTCCCACACCTTTCAAATGGTAACTCTGAAACAGATCATATCATCCCTGGAGCGAAACATGTGGTTCTGTTCACTGGATCTACAGGACACATTCTTTCATGTCCCAATCCGTCCGTCCCATCAGTGATTCCTCTGCTTCAGGGTCGAAGGGACCCTGTACAAGTTCCAAGCCATGCCATTCGGGCCTGTCATCGGCCCCATGGATCTTCACCAAGTGCATTGCAGTGGTGGCAGCCCACCTTCGGCATCGAGGAGTCCGAATTTATCCTTGCCTTGACGACTGGTTCTTGGCAGGTTCCTCACTTCAGGAGGTGGAGAGGTCCAGGGATCTGGCTCTCTGAACCTGCTCCCATCTCTGCCTCCTGATCAACGAGGCCAAGTCGGAACTCGTGCCCTCTCAGGTGATGGGCTTGACTCTTGTCAAGCCAAAGTTTGGCTCCCAGCAGACAGGGCGGAGGTTCTCTCTCCTCCTTTGCCCGATCATTTCTGGTTGGGCACTTTGGTGGTCCGTTGGGCCAAATGGCACATGCGCCCACTCCAATGGGAGCTGGACACCCAGTGGACTCAAAGCCATGGTTATTTCGACCAGCTGATCACTGTAAACCAGAAGATGTGGGACACTCTCCAATGATGGACCGCTCCAGACCAGTTGCAGGAAGGGATCCCGTTTGTCCGCCCCGAGCTGACTGTCGTTATCACGACCGATGCCTCTGTCGTGGCCTGAGGAGCCCACATGGGGACAGCAGGGCCCACGGGTTCTGGACCCCCAAGGAATCCCGTTGCCACATCAACCTGTTGGAGTTCAGAGCAGTCAGACTGGCGTTGTTGGCTTTGGCTCCTCAGCTCCGGGGTCAAGTGGTTAAAGTCCAGATGGACAATACCATGACCATGTACTACCTCACAAACAGGGCGGCACGCACTCACGTCTGCTGTGCAAGGAGGGGCTCTGCATCTGGACACTCGTAACACGGTTGGAGGCGGATCTCCTAGCCATTCATGTGGCAGGAGTCTCGAACCAGCTGGCGGTTGCTCTCGGCCGCATAGGCTAGACATGCCATGAGTGGTCTCTCCATCCCGAGGTAGCTTACAATCTGTTCTCCCATTGGGGCAAACCATTGGTGGACCTGTTTGCCTCCAGGGAAAACACCAAGCTGAGGCTGTTCCATGTCCACCTCCTCAGCAGAGTTCTCTGCAGGGGGATGCCTTCTCGAAGCTGTGGACCCCAGGCCTCCTCTACACCTTCCCTCCATTTCCCTTGATCCACAAGATGTTACTCAAAGTGAGGCGGGTCAAGGCGCAGGTGATCCTGGTAGCCCCAGATTAGCTGCGCCAGATCTTCCTGGACATAAGTCTCCACCACTCATTCACACTATTGGGAACTGGGCCGGAGGCACTAGGACCCATCGGGAGCAAACTTTTTGCTGGAGGTCGGTGCCAGAGATGGCGCCCGCGCCCGTGCGGTGCCGCAAGCCCTAGCTCAGGCGGGTAATGACTATCTCGCATCGACTCCTCCAACCGCCTCAGTTCCTTTTTTCCCGCCGTCGAGTGCGCTTCAGTGACGACGTCGGGAGTCAAACTTCAAACTGCAGCATAGTTTTCAGTTTTTATTATTTTATATAGTATTATCTCGATACAGTATCGCTTAAGTTATTCTTATTTTTAAATTAAAACGATAAAGAACTTTCGGCCTACTTTGACGGAGTCGACCATGAGCAGGTCAGGTGACGGTAGGGAGACTTCGTATGAAAGCTGTTCAGTCAGTCTGGCTGGGTCCAGTCCGCCGCCTTTCTCCAGAAGGGGTCTGACAACGGCAGTCCAATGCCCGGGATGGGGTCCTCAGGAAGCATAAGCCAAACGGTCAGATTCTTCTGCACTGCTCGCCTCGAGCTCTTCTTCGACCGCAGGTCTAAAAGAGAAGGCATCACCGAGGTCGCCTCTGATACGCCTGCGTGGTATGCTCGTTATCGGGTTAGTTGCCAGTCCTCCTTCGAGTCGCTGGCAGCGGCTTCTGATGGCCGACGCCTTCGACATCTGAGTCCCACCCCGCCGCAGGTAGGTCTTCAGATGAGCAGTTTCATCAGTGGGCCGCTCTTATGGAGCAATGGGCTCGGAGGTTGGTTCGGCTACCTGGCTCGGTTGCTCGTGGGCCTCCGGGCTCTCTGGGCGATGGGGTAGGGCGGTTGGACTTTTCTGGTCACGCTGCACCTTCTTTGGTGCCATCGACTCCGTGCTTAGGTGTCTCCCCCCTCACATGGCTTTGGCGCAGGGGGCCACACCGATGCCCTTCTGTCCTGTTTCTTTTCCTTCAAAGCCTGTTTTTCGGTCTCTGGGAGTACCTTCGCGCCGGCCTCGCGGGCGCCGTCTCGGCATGCCTCGCGCCGGGCGCATCTTCTCGTCGGCCTGCTTGCGTCAGGCAGGCAGGGGCGCAGTCTTTGGTGCCGCGGATTGCCGCGGCGCCGTGCTGCTTCTCGGCGCTGTTTTCGGCGCCGTGGTGGTCCTCGGCCGTTTCGGCGCCTGGGCCTTGTGGCACTTCCCTTTTGTCTCTTTTCCTCCTTCCTCTTCTAGCTTTCATCTCTTTCCTGTCCATACAGTCCCTCCTGGACTGTCAGGAGATGATGTTGAGCCTGACCCAGATATTTGGCTGGGTGATGAAGTGGACGAAACAGGATCTTTTATAGCTACAGAGCCTGTGGTAGAGGACCTGTCCTTTAAGTCTCTGTTGAAGAATCTGAGCTCCACTCTCTCTCTCTCTCTCTCTCCAGACTACAGACATCGATCCTGGGAAGCTGTTAAGACTCCAATATCTTCATGCTTCGGAGATCCCTACGGATTTGACTCCTCCGATTCAACCTTCCTTCGAGACGCTGTCTCAAATGGTATGGAATAATCCTGCTCATACCCCTTTGGTGGTTAAATCCATTGATAGGAAATACTCAGCTCCCAAGGATCGTCCCATCTTGGCATCCCAAGCCTTTGCGGATCCTATTGTAGTCCTGGCAGAAAATGACAAGGTAGTTCTTCCTCAAACTACTACAGCTCGACCTATCAACAAAGAGTCTCGTAAGATAGACACATTAGGTAAGAGAGTCTTTTCTGCGTCCACTCTAAGTATGCATATTGCCAGTTACCAGGGTTATTTTTCCCAGTATGAGTATATCCTGTGGCATTCTATCAAGCAAATGGTTGAAACTCTTCCGGACTCTGACTCAAAGCCAGAGCTTCTTCAAACCATTGCCAGAGGTATTGAATCTAATAACCAGCAGGTCAAAGCAGTGATGGATGCTTTCGACACTGCTTCTCGTTCAGCAGCTGCTGGTATTTGTACCCGCCATCACTCCTGGCTGCGTACTTCGGGCTTCACGAATGATGCGCAACAGCAGGTGATGGCGTTGCCCTTTGACCGCTCTTATCTTTTTGGTCCTCAGGTAGAGCAAGCTCTAGAAGCTACACAAAAGACTAGGTCAGCCCTTCTCGAGGGCATGTCGGTAAATGGCAATTTCATAATAGTCAGTCCTTTCGGGGCAGAGGCAGAAAAAGTTTCCATAAGAACCAACCTGCCCAACCTCAAAAGAAGGTGCAACAGAAAGCTCAAGGGCCCAAAGCACCCAGTGCTACCTTATGAGTTGCTGGCCCAAGTCCCATCTCAACTGCCCGAGGTGGACTTTTCCTCTCCGGTGGGAGGTCGTCTGATGCACTTCTACAGCCAGTGGAACTCCATAACCTCAGACAAATGGGTCCTTCGGATAATTCGCGAGGGGTATTCTCTCAATTTTCTGGAGACCCCTCCGGATCGTCCTCCCAAACGACAGCCAGGCTGTCAACCCTTCAGTCAGACCTTCTCACCGCCGAGATTCAGGGCCTTCTGCACAACAGGGCAGTAGAAGTGGTGCCTCTGCATCAGCGAAACATGGGGTTCTACTCCCACTACTTTCTGGTTCCAAAGAAGTCCGGGGGAATGCGCCCCATTCTAGACCTCAGAAAGCTAAACAAATTTCTCCCCAGGGAGAAATTCAAAATGATTTCTCTGGGAACCCTGTTACCTTTGCTTCATCAACACGACTGGCTAGCCTATTTGACATGGATGCTTACCAGCATATTCCTATTCACCTGAGGCATCACAAATTCCCTGAGGTTTGTGGTCCTGGGTCAACACTATCAGTTCAGAGTCCTGCCCTTGGTATCCTCGGCGCCATGAGTCTTTACAAAGTGTTGTGCAGTTCTCGCAGCGCATCTCAGGAAACTCGGTATCCAGGTGTTTCCCTACCTGGACGACTGGCTCCTAGCAAGCCCTTCCAGACAAGGAACTCTGGACGCCGTACAGACTGCCTCTCGCCTTCTTACGTCCATGGGAGTTCTGCTGAACCTCAAGTCTCAGTTGCAGCCCTCCCAGAGACTCCCTTTCATAGGGACTGTTCTGGACACCTCTTGTGCGAAGGCTTTCCTTCCAGGAGACATAAGGAACGATATCCTTCAGATGGCCTGTTACATTGGACAGAACAGATCAGTTACAGCTCTCTCGATGGAACGTATGTTAGGCCTCATGGCATCCTCAGTGTTCACTGTACCCCTAGCACGGCTGCACATGAGAACCACTCAATGGATGCTCAGTGGTCTCCAACCACTCACCCAGTAGTCTTATCCCATCAAGGTGACAGAACCTTACAGAGGTCCTCACCTGGTGGTCTCAAGAGAGCAATCTCCTGAAGGATTTCCTTTGCTCCTCTGGATCATCAGATCTCCATTACCACGGACGCATCGCTAATGGGGTGGGGAGCTCACTGTTGCGCTCTCCACACTCAAGGGGTGTGGACTCAACTCGAGTCCCACCTTCACATAAACGTCCTAGAGATGAGAGCCGTCCTTTATGCGGTCCAAGCGTTGGACATTCTCTGTCACAAGACCATTCTCCTTCAAACGGACAACAAAGCAGTGATGTACTACATCAACAAGCAGGGCGGTGCTCACTCTAACCCCTTATGCAGGGAAGTGATGAGGGTGTGGGAATGGTGCTTGGAACACAAAGCTTTAATTCAAGCGGTTTACCTGCCAGGTGTATAAAATGACTTGGCAGACCGTCTCAGCAGAACAGAGGCAGATCCTCACGAGTGGTCTCTCTACTCAGTCATAGTTCAGTCACTATTCGAAGAGTGGGGAACTCCAGACTTGGACCTTTTTGCATCCCCACTCAATGCAAAACTGCCTCTCTTCTGCTCCAGAATTCCAGGGCCTGGCATTTTCTGTCAGGATGCGTTCAGGCTGTAGTGGACAAAACGCTTTCTTTACGCCTTTACGCCCCTTCCTCTAATTCAGAGAGTACGCCTCAAGTTCGAGTCTCAGGGGACCAAGATGATTCTCATTGCTCCCTTTTGGCCTCGACAACTCTGGTTTCCACTACTCAACAATATGTTGGCAGTTCCTCCGAGACCACTCCCCCTGCAGGTGAACCTGCTGACTCAGGGTCCGGTGGTCCATCCCAACCTGAGATCGCTTCACCTTCACGCTTGGCTCCTGAAGAGGTAGAAGTGAACCGGTTCAACGTCTCTCGAAGAGTTTCAGACATTATTCTGGCTGCTCAGAAGCCAGCCACTCGGAAAACTTACACATCTAAGTGGAAGAGTTTTCGCTGGTGCAGTCCTTTGAACTTTTCCTGTCCACCAGACAAGGTTTAGAGTACCTTTTGACCTCTCAAATTCAGGTCTTCAGTACTCTACAGTCAAAGTTCACCTTAGTGCCATTTCAGCGTATCATGAGCCGGTCTCTTCTTTGTCTCTGCCTCAGTTACCTATGGTTAAGAGATTTCTTAAAGGAATTCTGCATACCAGACTTCCTATAAGACATCCAGTTGCAGCCTGGGACATTAACCTTTTGCTAGACATGCTCACTGAAACCTTTGAACCTCTGGCTACCTGTGAGCTAAAATTCTCACCTGGAAGACTGCCTCAGAGTGGCCATTACCTCAGCCCGTAGGGTCTCTGAGATGCATGCCCTGGTCACAGACCCTCCGTATACTGTGTTCCATAAGGACAAAGTAGTTCTTTGTACTCATCCTAAATTTCTTCCCAAGGTTGTGTCAGAATTCCATCTAAACCAACCTTTGATCCTTCCTTCTTATTTTGCAGACTTCCAAAATGAGGGAGAACGTTCTCTTCACTCTTTGGGTGTTAAGAGGGCTTTGCATTTCTATCTCGATAGAACCAAGAATTTTTGCAAGGCCCAACAACTTTTCGTTTCCTTCAGTGAGACCCGGCTGGGTCAACCTGTTGCTATCAGATGCATCTCATCATGGCTAGTGGCATGTCTTCAACACTGCTATTCCATGGCACAGGTTAAATTGGAAGGTAGGATTTACGCTCACTCTACCAGAGCGGTCGCGGCATCCCTAGCGGAAATTCGCAACGTGCCTATTGCAGACATCTGCAATGCCGCCACCTGGAGCTCAGTGCATATTTTCGTTAAGCATTATGCACTGGATGTTCATGCCAGGCGACATTCCACCTTTGGCAGAACTATCCTTAATGGACTCCTGTCCTAGAAACGTGAGCTCTTGGTCTATCCTGCTGCCCTCTCGGGGGATTATTAGCTCGGTACTCTCCCAATAGTGTGAATGAGTGGTGGAGACTTATGTCCAGGAAGATATGAAAATTGCGTACCGTAATTCTTGATCTTCTTGGACGAGTCTCCACCACTCATTCACACGCCCACCCTCCATCCCCCGAGCTCACCACTGTGTTGGTCTTCACTCCTCAAATCTTTAGGCCGTGAAGACTTCTTTGTTGACCCTTCATACACGTGGTTGCCCGACTATCTTATGTCGGGTCTAAGGACAGGATTACGTTTAGTTTAGTTGCGCTGCACCTCCTTGGTAAAAAGGTACTGAGGCGGTTGGAGGGTCGACGCGAGATAGTCACAAGCCACAGCTAGCATGGCGCACCCCTCCAGCAAAAGTTTGCCTCAATGGTCCAGTGCCTCCGGGCGCAGTTCCCACAGTGTGAATGAGTGGTGGAGACTCGTCCAAGAAGATCAAGAATTACGGTAGGTACGTAATTTTCATTTCTGGTATCCAGATCTCCTTGGCTTCAGCTGCAGGCCCCTGGAGTGGCTTTGCACACGCCCGGACCTGATATGACTGAACCAGGGGAAGGTATTCCATCCAGACTTTCAATCCCTGCACCTCACAGCCTGGTGCCTGAGCAGCTAGAGTTCCAGGCTCTGGGTCTTTCCGAGGATGTCTACACCATGGTGGAGGCCTCTCAAAAGGAATCTACCAGGAAATGTTATGCCTTAAAATGGAAGAGATTTTCCATTTGGTGTCACAGTAAGAGTCTGGAACCCTTATTCTGCTCAGTGGCTGACATTCTCGACTACCTTTGGTCTCTCCAAAGGAGGTCTGCAGTCATCGACCCTTAGGGTGCACCTAGCAGCCATTTCTGCTTACCGGGCACAGGCTGGTCAGCCGACATTGGCCCAGGAGACAGTGGTCAGGAGCTTCTTCAAAGGCCTGGATCACATATCCCCTCCGGTGCGCGAACATCCCCCTCCGTGGGATCTACTTCTGGTTTTGGTAAAACTCATGGGCAAGCCATATCAAACCCATGCACAAGTGTGAGCTTTCACACTTTTCTTGGAAGACTGCCTTCCTGGTGGCCTGGGGAGAACCAGTTGCTTTCGGTGGACTCCCCTTATCTGGTCTTTCACAGGTACAAAGTTGTCCTGTGCCCCCACCCGAAATTCCTTCCGAAGGTGGTGTCAGAGTTCCACCTTAACCAGGTGTTGACTCTGCCAGTATACTACCCTAACTACATTTCGGACGCAGAGTACAGGCTCCATACTTTGGACTTGAGATGTGCTCTCTCCTATTCTAAGGAGAAAACGGTGGAATTTCATGGAGGGGTTCGCCAGCTGTTTGCCACCTATGCTGAAGCAGCTTCTGGCAGACCTGCAAGCCAAACGGACCATTGCATGGTGGATTACATCATACATAGGTCTGTACTGTGAGTTGACGGGCGAGGAGCCTCCAAGAGGGATAAGAGCTAATTCTACCTGCCATACTGCTGCTTCGGTGGCTTCTTCCAGGGACATCCCTATCCAGAAAATCTGTTGGGCTGCTACCTGGAAGTCAGCAAACATCTTCATTACCCACTACCACATCGACCTTGAGTCACGTCTGGATGCTGGTTTTGGGGTCTTGGTTCTGCAATCTCTCTTTCCTAAGTAGGGGGTGTGCGCCTTGCCTCCCTCCTCCTGGAGTACTGCTTGGAGTCTACCAAGAAGTGTGGATGAATAAAATATCCACGTTCCTAGAACAACAGGTTACTCACCTTTAACAGTAGATCTTCCCTTGTCAGTCTTCACCATTCATTACTGCTTGGTAGTTCTGGGCGTGCACCCGCTGTGGGCTATTTTTTTTATTTTTTTTTTTTTTTTTTTTTTATTTTTATTTTTTTTCCTGCTCGAGTGGCGCCACCCATGAGAGCGACGCACTGCGTCATACACGAGGGGCGGCCGTTGGGTACCGCAGACTCCTCCTCATCTCACTTCTGTTTCTCACGCCGTCAAGGCTGCACCTGCTGCACGGTTAGGATTTTCAGTACTAGGCCTAGCTGTCGTTTGTCGACAGTGTTTCAGACTCCTTCATCCTGCCTTTTTCTCGACATCGTGACTGGTAAGACAATTCTCTCTTTCTTTTATATTTCGATGCCACCAAGAGCTGTGCTTTGTTTTTGTCTTAATTGTTTCACATCAATGTCAGGTTTAGGGCAAACGAGTTCATATGGCCGCGCCTTATGTATCGGTGCTCCTGTCGCTGGCATTTTTCCGTCATGGACCAGCATGATGTTTGTCTCTGTTGCCTGGGACCCAACCATAATATGGATGCATGCGACGCCTGTTTCTCGATGGACCGTCGCGTCCTGGAAGTCCGCGTGTTCAAGATCGGCAAGCCTCCGCCGACTTTAGGGGGATGGTGCCACTCCAGGGATTCCCAGCTAAGGTCTCTAGACCCTACCTCCGGGTTCCCTCTCAGGCCTGTATGGTCTGGAGAGGAGGAGGCCTCCTCATCTTCTCTTGTCGAAGAGGCGGCCTCTTTCGCTGTGTCTAAGGAACGCCGGGGTCCCTCCCGGGGCCGTGGCGGGGACACCGCCTTGGCAGGCACCTCCTTGGAGGTGCAGCCTCCCCCAGTGTTGAGGCCCAGGTCTGCTGGGCCCGGCATCAGTGGACCCTCGACGCCACCTTCTGGCGCAGTTTCGGATCCTGGTGCCGGTTATCAAGACTGTGCCGTTCGCGGCGCCGTGTTGGCTCTTGGCGCTGCCCGTGGTGCCGTGGGCCAGGTTGGTTCTTTCTAGCAGTTCGAGTCAGGTCCCGCATAGAGGGCGGTGCTGCAGATCTGGCTGGTCGCCTTTTGGGGAGTCAGGGCCAGGTCTTGGCGCTATGGGGGTTGGTGTCAGTGCCATTTCACTGGAGACCCCCGGGGTGGCCAGTATTGTGGTCCAGTTGGTCTCTTCCTCCTTGGAGGAGGATGATTCAGATGTGGACCCGTCCTGGCACCTTGACTCTTCGGAGTCAGGGTCTCTGGTGAGACGAGGTGCTAGGCGGCGAAGTGCGCCTATTCCTCTGTCTCCTCTGTTGTCCTCCCCTGAGGCCTTCCAGGCTGGGGGTGGTCTGGGGTCCCCGGAGAGGGATGGCGTGGAGGCGGAGGGAGGGGCTCTCCCTCCTGAGGGGGTTGTGGCAGCTGCAATCTCGGTGCTGCTGCACCTCCTCAGGGTGGGTTGTCGCTGGGGTCAAGGAGGAGGCGTTCTCTGCGTCCGGGGGTCGAGAGACGGGGTTTAGGCTTTCTCGGTCTTTACCACCACCTCGGGGAGGGGCTGGGCAGGGCCGTGCACCGGCTCAGTCTTTTCCTCCCGAGCCCCAGGGACCCTTCTGGTGGCTTGCTGTGGGTTGCCCTTCTGGACCCATGCAACCCCAGGTTCGTCATGGGAGGATCCCCTACTAGGCTCTTCCAGGCTTCGCATCCACAGGGTTCCGTTCTGCGACCTGGTTTGTTGTCCGGGATCCCGCCAGCTCGGGCCCAGTTTCCAGGATTTCAGACCCTCAGCAGAGGACAGTTGCCTCGCCGAACGTGCCCCTCTCCCATTCCTCTGCAGCCACCCCCTTTCTCCCAGGCCTTATCGGTCCTATGGGCCCGTTATCCTGGGAGACGTTCAGAGGCTCTGTGGCGGCCTTCCCCTCATATGTTAGTTACATGCATGAGCTGGTGTTTGGCCTATCCCCACCACCGCAGGAGTCCTCTGGACATTCAAGCTCTCCATCATCTTCGTCTCCCTTCTTGGAGGGAGAGGAACCCACTGCTCATCTCTCCTCCAATGCTGATGTCACTGAATATCAGCGATTCCTTTCGAGGATGGTGAGGCATCTTCGTATCTCCTTTGTTAGGCGCGACAGTACCGAACGGGAGACGTATGAATTCCTCTATGAATTCAGTGCCCAGCATTTGGTGGTACTATCCTGGCCTATTCCCTTCCAGGAGGCATCTATCCATTCCTAGCAGTCACCAGCTGCCCTTTCTCCAGCCCATCCGACTGCGGAAGAAGGTATGCCCCATCAGAGTCTCTAGGTACTCTCTCCAACCCACCTTCAGGATTGGTATACCTAGAAACTCCCTCCAAGCGCCACTACCTGGCGCTCGACCGTCCACCGGACTCAGATTCCCTACAGTTTGACCGGTGGGGGTGAAGAGTGTTCTCTTCCTCTCATGCGATGTTATGCTTTGCATCTCATCAGGCCCACCATGCTGCCTATGGTAGGCATTTGTGGTGGATGCTTTCCCAAATTCTAGCATTAATGCCTGATATGGAGCAATCCAGACAAGCTATTGCCCTCTCTGCTATAGTCCTGGAGCTGGCAAGACACCAAGCAAAGGCATCTTATGACGCCAATGAGGTGGCTTCCAGGGACAGCGATCTGTATTAGACAGACAGCATGACTTCGTCTATCAAGGTTGTCACCCCTGGCCTGGCATAGGGTGATTTGCTCCACTTTCCAGGGGACCCGTCTCTTTTTCTCCAGAGCTAGGAGACTTCTGCAGGGGCTTCCTCAGTCTCCCTGTCCTCGACGGACACCTCCTAGCTCTTCAACACCATAGGCTTCTCACCTGATTAGCCCAGGGTCTTTCCCTCCTGTTTCCCGCCAACAGGAGGCTGGGGGTCTTGTTCCCTTAGGGTTTCTTTATCTCCCCCCCCTTGTGGGGGAGTTTGGTACTCATCCAAGCAGTAATGAATGAAGATTGACAAGGGAAGATATGAAAATTATGCACCTACCGTAATTCTTGATCTTGTCTTGTATCTTCACCATTCTTTACTGATACCCACCCAACTTCCCCTCAGTGGCCTCCTACTGCGGCGTCTCCCCTTCCCTTCTCGTTCATCTCCTTTCCTTTGGCCTTTATGCCAAAAAAAAAACCTATCCTGGTTTCTGTTCTTCTTGGACGGATCTTTTTTCCTCAAGGTAAAGGGGAATGAGTGGGACTTTTTCCCCTATCCTGAGGGAACTCTTTCTGGCTGCCCCTAGGGGTGACCTCTGGGCTCTTTGGCCACGTTGTTCAGTTCACAGCTGAAGAGACCGTCCCTCTATGGCTCGGCCTCAAAATTAAGGTTCTTCCGACAGGCATTATTTAATTGTCCGCTTCTTCTGGTTGGTGCTTCTGCACTTCTTAACCTTAACCTTGATCTGCTGCCCCTGCCTTGCCTTCTGGGAGTCCGATTGAGTTCCCACTCTATCCTTCATACAAAGCTGCCTTTTGTAGGGCCTAACCCCTTCCCACACACTTTGGTATTAGCACTTAAGGTGCTGAGGGACTTACCCCCACTCCAATAGTTTGGCGCTCTCCTTCCAGAACAGATTTCTGTCCGGGCAGTCTGTAAGCTCTCAGCTAGAGTGTAGGAGGTTGGGATAAGACAGAGAACCCGCCCTTTGTGTCCAATCTATACAAGCGGTTCAGTTGAACCCTTTATCAGTCCTATTAGGAGGGATTCTTGCTCCCTTTGTTTTGGTTCCGAGCTTATAACCCTCTCAACCAATGTATCTATGGGCAGTGTTCTCCCCTCTCAGCATCCCTTCTTTCTTCTCTTTCTTCTTCTTCCTTTTCTCTTTATCTGTTCCTCCCTTAGAGCCGCCCCAGATGGGAGGCCCTTGTGGTCCCTTAGGATAGGTATTCACCCTCTTCTATCTGTCCTCTACCGGTTAAATCTTCTTCAGTTTATATCCTTTCCTTTTTCTGTCCCTCAGCTCTCTTGCCTCGCTCTCCCCTTTTTTTCACCTCTCCAGCTACCAGAACTGCGATTGAGGAGGAGGAGTCTGCGGCACCCAACAGCTGCCCCCCACATGACTCAGCTGTCACCTTGTGGGTGGCTGCCTGAGCTGACTCCAAAAATCTCCAGAAGGGGTGCGCGCCTGGGCACTACCCAACAAGTAATGAATGGTGAAGATAAAGAATTACGTAGGTATGTAATTTTAATTTCTAGGAGTGGTTTTCTCATCCACACACACCCACCTGACCTCCTGCTCAAGCAAGCACGACCTGCTTCCAGCGGGCTAAGATTCATGCTATGGGGCGGAGCTAAGGTATATACCACTGGGTGGGTGGAGGAGCCAACTTGAAGACTTCCAGCAAGATTTAAAGGGGAAAGGGACATGCCAAGAAGTGTGGACGAACAACATATACCACTCCTAGAACTACTGTTACAAGTGAGTAACCTGTTCTTCTGGTGGCCATAACCTCCGCAAGGAGGATTAGTGAGCTTACAGGCATTGTCAGAGGAACCTGACTGTATAGCATTCCATAGGGACGAGGTAATCCTTAAGACGAACAGGAAATTTCTCCTAAAGGTGGTCTCTGATTTCCATCTCAACCAGTCTGTGACATTACCTGTCTTCTTTATCGAACACTCCTGCTCAGGGGAACGAAGACTGCATAGCCTAGATGTAAAAAGGGCTATTAGCTACTGTATAGAGCAGACCAAGGCCCATAGGAATGACTGTACCCAGTTGATCTTACTTCGAGAGGGTTCCTTCAGTAGGTCATTACATATGACTGATGCCACCTGGCATCTGGCCGCATGGCAGACTTTTCTAGCAATCCCTGATGGGGGACCGCCAACCTGACGTCATGTGACCGACGCCAACATGGCTTTATATAGTGGGTGGTCCCCACACCACCTTCCAGTTCTTTCCGCTGCCTCCTCAAATGTAGCATAGCAGACTTCAGTATGTATCGTCACACATTGGCGGCCAGATTTCTTCAACATTTTTTCCATAATTCTCGCTTATGTCTTCTCCTAAGAAGTGCTTGTCCTGAGGCACGCAGATTCCTCATGAGGACGGCCATCTGAAATGCGTTCTGTCTGGGCCCAGACCATTCAAACAACATGAAGTCTTGCTGTATTCTGACTATTGCAGTTAGGTCCTGCCTTTCAACTGCCCCGGAGAACAAAAAGTTAACTTTCCATGGCCAGCATGGAATGTTCAGCACGAGCTCGGTTGAAGCCTCTGTCTGCTGCTGTTTAAACTCCAACCGTCAGATTCTTTACTCCGTCTCACTGAACATTCGCTCCGGAGATTTCTCCTTTGCTCAGTTCAAAAAAGTCTGTTAAAGTGTCGTTTTTTTCACTTGGTTTCTACCGAATTTCTGCTACTGAACCTGTCTGTTTAAGTCTCTGTCTGTGGTACCGTGAGTACTAGATAGATTTTGCATTTAGTTTCTGTGTGGAACTTGCAAACATTGGATCGGTTCGGTTTGAACCGATCAGATTGGTTTTAAAAAAACTTTTGAAATCATTCGAGTGCAGTAACCAGTCTGTATCGGTTCTAAAAAAAAAAAAAAAAACTGATTTAATTACGTTTTTTTTCCCAAGACCTGTGAGTAATGGTCAGGAACCGATAGGGGTGTCTTGCCTCGGTAGATTGCCAAAAGGGTACGCTTTTGATAGGATTGGCCATGTCTGAGAAACCCAAGGAAAAAAACAGGCCCACTGGGTTTCAACACTGTAGTGTGTGTGGGGAAGCCTTTGCTAAGGCTGATCCCCACACCACCTGTGTTTATTGTCTGGGGTTTGACCACCTCAATTCAGACTGCCGAATTTGTAAAAGTTTTCCCAAAGCTACCCTGGATAAGAAAGTAGGTAGACTGAGGGAAAGGGAGGCTGAGAAGTCCACTGACCCGGATGGCCAGCCCGGTTCGGTTCCGACCGAACCAGGAGGAGTGCTCTCTGACCAGGGCAAAACTTCTTCGGGCTAAAGGAGAGCCGATTCTGAGGACTCTGTTCCAGTTAAAAGAAAGAAGGGAAAAATCATCCGGTTCGGATCCACAAATTTTCTCCGACTGCTGATGAAATAGCTAAAGCGATAAGGATAGTTCAATCGCTAACTTTGGTTCCGGCCAAACTGGCACCATCTGTCAGGGGCTCGGTTCGGTCGGTTCCCCCAGTTCCGGATTATACTTTAGAAGAATTTTATGAACCGGAAGAGAAGGGAGAATATGAGGAGGAGGATGATGATGATGATGATGATGATGATGATGATGATGATGATGATGATGATGATGATTATGAAAGTCTGGATATGCCTGTTGACCCGGACATCTCCCCAGACAGACCTTCAGGTGTTTCTCCTCCTAGGCTTTGAGTCCCTCACTTTGTTTTACAAGTGGCAGAAACCCTCTCCAGAGCTCAGTAGAGGATCAGAAGGAGCCTGATTTTGTTGAGATGATGGACATCCCAGAGTCCAGGAGATTGTCTATTCCCCTCCATAAATCTTTTGGGAAACGGACATTTAAAATTCTAAAGACTCCTAATTCCATACCTTCTGTGGACAGAAGAACGGACAAGAGGTATACCCTTTCAGGCTGTGACATGGAGTTCCTTTCCCAGCAATGCAGCCATGTTGGGGTAGTGCAGGCTGCTGCCTGTGATAAGCCAAATATTCCCTTGGCTTCACACCTCCCAGATAAGGACTCCAGGAGGATTGATGCCATGGCAAAGAAGCAGTACATGGCAGCATCTTTGGGACTCAGGCAGGCTAACTATATGGCCTACACAGCTAGATACCAGAACTCCAGGTGGGACACTGTGCTGGCTCTGGCTAAACATGCCCCTGACCAGCTTGCCAAGGAGCTGGAGCAGGTGGCTACGGATGTGATTGAGGCATCCAAGGTGCAATTTCATGCTGCTGTGGACTCCAATGATGTTTCACCTAGAGTCATGGCTACATCTGTGGCCCTTCGGAGGATGGCTTGGCTCAGATGTACTAGCCTATCGCAGGATACACAGGCTAAGGCCATGGATTTCCCTGTCATTGGTAATTGTCTGTTTGGGGAGCAGACAGAGAACTACATGAAGAAGATGAACGAGTACAGGACCACCTACAGGAGTGCTCAGGCCAAAGAAAGGCAAGCCACTCCTCAAACACAGCATTCCAGGGGCAGTAGCAGGCCCTTTCAAAGGCCTTTTTACCAAGCCCAGGCCACCTCTTCTGCTTATGCTCAGAGGGGGTTCTTCAGAGGGAGAGGCAGACAGGGAATGAGCAGGCCTGCTTCCACCCCTCAGCCTAAAGCCCCTGCCAAGCAGACACCCTGATGGGTCTGCCCGGGCAGATTCTCCAATACCTGTAGGGGGCAGGCTGGCTTACTTTGTCCAGGACTGGAAGCCTTTGACATCAGACGAGTGGGTCCTGGAAGTAGTAAGCCAGGGACTGGTTCTCAGCTTCAAAAAATGTCCCAAGATGAGAACCAGATCCTTTCCACCTGCAAATCCATCAGAGACCCTTGCCCTAGAGGCAGAGGTTTCTTCCCTCCTGGCTCTCAGAGCCATAGAAAGGGTTCCTACCCTACACAAGGACAAAGGATTGTACTCCAGGTACTTCCTAACACCCAAAAAGACAGGAGAATGGCGGCCCATCCTGGATCTAGGATATCTGAAAAAGCACCTTTTAAAACCAAAATTTAAAATGGTGACTCTGGGAAAAATTCTGCCCTCTCTAAGGCCAGGGGACTGGCTAGCCTCCCTGGACCTCAAAGATGCCTATTTTCACATTCCCATCAGGTGCTCCCACAGAAAGTACCTCAGGTTCAAGTTGCCCTCAGGCCACTATCAATTCAGAGCAATGCCCTTTGGCCTAACATCAGCCCCAAGGGTGTTCACAAAGTGCCTGGCAGTAGTGGTTGCTTTCCTAAGGAGAAATAAGATCTCCATCTTTCCATACTTGGACGACTGGCTAATAGTGGAGAGAGGAGGCTGCACAGCTTGGATGTTATAAGGGCCCTCCGCTACTACATAGAGCACACCAAGGATCACAGGTTTGAGTCCCTTCAGTTGTTCCTCACATATGGAGAGATCGGTAAGGGCAAACCTGCCACTAAAAGATCTATTGCCAGGTGGATTGTCTCTTGTATACAATTCTGCTATGAAAAACTGGGTAGAACACCACTCTCAGGCCTGAGGGCTCACTCTACTGGAGGTACAGCTGCTTCCCTGGCTGCTGCCAGTGATATTCCTATCTTAGAAATGTGTCAAGCAGCCACCTGGAAAACAGTCCATACATTCACCAAGCATTACTCTCAGGATATCCAGGCTAGGAGTGATGCTCAGTTTGGCGCAGCAGTACTTCAAAGCCTATTCCCAAAGTAGGTTCTGTCCCTCCTCCATGGAGGTACTGCTTGGTAGTCTGCAATAGTCAGAATACAGCAAGACTTCATGTTGGAAGAAAAAATTACTCACCTTAGTAATGTTGTTTATTCTAAAGGAGTCTTGCTGTATTCTGCCCCCCGCCTCCCGTCTCAGAACCTGGTTTTTGGGATGTGGGTGGGCAGGAGCAGTGTTGGCACCCTAGAGGTGCCCCTTTTTCACCCTCCTTTATTTTGGGTGTCTGTTGTGTTTTGGGTTTCCTGACTTGAGTCTTTGCTTTGAAACCAAAAAACCCTTTTCAAATAAATTTAGTTGCCAGTTGGCTAGTGTGAGTCTTAGTTTCCACACAGAACTTCTAGTGAGTATTGCTCGTAAAGATCTAACGGTTGGAGTTTAAACAGCAGCAGACAGAGGCTTCAACTGAACTCGCACTGAACGTTCCATGCTGGCCATGGAAAGTTAACTCTTTGTTCTCCAGGGCAGTTGAAAGGCAGGACCTAACTGCAATAGTCAGAATACAGCAAGATTCCATTAGGAGAAACAACATTACTAAGTTAAGTAATTTTTTCTTCTGTCTCTTCCTGCTCGGAATGCCAAACATTTAATCAGGCCACCAAAATGCGGAGATGGCAAGCTTTGGAGGCCCACCTTCTAAAAGTCTGCCTCACTTCATTAGAGAAGCAAATGGACCGCATCAGTGTGTCCTCGTCCGAAAAATCTTCTCCCTCCAAGAAACACCACAAGGAGAAATCTTGAGAGCGGGAACGCTCCATGGACCAACCTGAGGCCTCGCAGCCCTCGACGAGCAAGGCTGCCTCTCAGCTGCTGCCTAAGACAACCTCGGACAGTAAGTCTGAAAAATCTTCTCTGGTCAGTCGCCCATCTGCTCCTCCGATGGCTGCGCTCACATGTAGGCTGCTAAGTCGGCCCCTGGTCTTTCAGGGACCTCGCCGCCACCAATAAGACTGCCTCAGCCTTGGGACCTGCCCAGCACCAGCCGAGCAGTCGGCCGGGCTGCTCCCC
Organism: Neoceratodus forsteri; assembly: GCA_016271365.2. Lineage (NCBI taxonomy): Eukaryota > Metazoa > Chordata > Ceratodontiformes > Ceratodontidae > Neoceratodus > Neoceratodus forsteri. Next base: position 774,698,473 of record CM057453.1, on the reverse strand, counting down.
TAACCAGCTCCGCCTGGTAAGATGACAGTCTCTGACAACCGCCATGTATGGTTCTCCCATTGGGGTAATGGTGCCTCACCTGACGTCCGGCAGAACCTAGGGAGAATGCCCCTCTCCTCACCTTTCCTCAAGACGCATCTCTCCCTCTCAGGCGTGGCACCTCAGGAGGTGATGGGACCCCCGCATCGAGCATTCCTAAGGGTCAGTACAGCACTCCCCTGATGAGATCACGGGGAAGAGGGCAGGTTCTCAGCCGTCTGGCCTTACAGTGGAGGACGTCCTCCTCTAAGTGGGCTCCCTTCAGACCAGACTAATATCCTGGTCCCGATCCCACCGTCAGATCCGGCAAAATACCAATTTCAGTGCCGGAATCTCGGATGACTCTCCCTCAGCCGGGGCCCAGTTGTCTGCTCTGGTGCCAGACCCAGTCCCGCCCCGTTGCCTGATCCTTTTCCGCCACTGGATCGGGTGGTGCTGGTCCCATCGGTCCCCCTGACGTTGGCTATCCCGATGCCAGACCCCCCCCTGCCGATGTACACTACAGCGGTCTGACGTGGCCCCCCAACAGACCTGACGAGGATTTGTACTAGACCTCTGACTGTCCCTCATTTCCCCTTTGGGTACCTTGGGGACCATTTCCCGGCTGGTCCTCCTCCTGTGTGGAGTTAGTTCAGACAGCACTACCCTGGTTGCAACTCCAACCAACATTTTTAAGGGGTATCATCACCCACCCCCAACATCTCTGGGACGGCACGTCAGGACATTGCCCTTTGGGATATTCGTAATCTTCTTGATGAGGGGGCAGATGACGAGGAGTCAGCGGAGGATTCTTTGGAGGAACCCGGGGGTCCAAAAGGCAATGTTTCCCCCAAGTCTTCTCTCCCCCAATGGACCCTGCCTTCTTGGATCTTCTGAGGTCCATGAAAGATTTCTTCAACTGGGAGTCAGAGGAACAAGACCCCATGAGACAGAGACTAGCTGAGCATTTGGACTTGGTCTCCTGTCTCCAGTTCCCATTCCTCCCTGGATCAGACCTCACTTCTATGGTCTGGCAGATGCCTTATTCTCTCCTGGCTGTCCCCAAGAGGGCGGACAGGATATGCTGAGTCCCGAAGGAAGCTCCTTTTCTGAAAACTCATCCCAAGGCAGACTCTGTCTTCACTTCAGCTGCTCATGATGGTGCTGCTGCACCCAAGCACATGAGCACCACTCCTCCAGACAGAGTCGAGGCAGATGGACCAGTTCAGCAGAAAAGTTTATGCTTTTGCCACATGTGTGCTCAAATCCCTCAACTATGTGACCCACATGGCGTCACACCAAAAAGCTACCTTAGCCAGTTTAGAGGCCAGAGTCCAGTCGATGGAACCCTCGAGCCTCTAACAGGAGCTTGACAAGGATCTTCGCCTCTCTCGCTTCTCCTGTAGGCATGCTTTGCGGGCTACTTACAACTCTGTCGACTCTGTAGCTTGTACCACAGCAACTGCCGTCACCTTAAGGTGGCATTCCTGGCTTCGCATCTCTGGCCTCGCCAGCGAGGTACAGTCGCCGATTCAGGAAGCACCCTTGTGGGGTTCAGTACTTTTTGGTGGGGACACCAAAGATATTACTGATCTTCAGGACAGAGGCCTTTCCCTTAGGTCACAGAGGTTCATGTACCGATCGAGCACTCAACAGCAGCAGCCCTTTTGGAAAAGGACCTGGAGGCAGAGGAAGCAGGCCCCGGCTCAACGCCAGAGCAAACACAAGGCCACGGGTTCCGCCACTACTATAGCCTCCAAAAACTAGACACATGCAGGAGGTCCTCCCCCTGAATGTCAAGCCACTTCCTGACTCCCAGTCCCCACTAACTCCTCAGTATCACAACAAGGAGCAGGTGGGGTGTGAGGTTTGCCTGCCATGCGCAGGAATGGAAGGCAGTAACCTCTGACGCTTGGTTCTGCAACTGGTGTTTGTCAGACACACTGTAGAGTTTCTGGAAATTCTTCCAGAATCTCCGCTAAAAAGGTCTTCTTACTCCAGGGATCAGTCTCTTCTCGTTTTGAGAAATTGTTCAAAGCTTCTTGCTCAAGGAAGCAATAGAGCGTGTCCCCCCTTCAGCAAAAGGGCAGGGGGTTTTACTCCAATTTTTCCTGGTTCCAAAAAAGACTGAAGACTTCAGACCCGTTGTCGACTTGAGCAACCTCAATCAGTTTGTCAAGTACAAAAAGTTGCAGATGCTGACGCTCCAGAGTAGTCTTCCACTCCTTCTGGAGAATCATTGGTTCAAACATGACGTCTTGCTGTATTCTGACATATGCAGTTAGCCCCAGCACTTGAACTGCTCGAGAGAGGAAAGACTTAACTCTATGCAGGAAGCATAGAACACTGAGCTCGAGCTCAGTTCAAACCTCTGTCTGCAGTACTTCAAAGTGTAACCGTCAGATTGTTTACTCCACCTAACTGAACAGTCGCTCCAGAGATTGCTCCTTCACTTAGTTGGTTCATTTTAAAAATCCATCGGTTTTACTACCAATTTTAATTTTTCAGCTTCAAATTTCTGTCTGCGGTACAGTAAGTGTTGTAGGTAGTGGACTATAGATTTATTTGTGTGTATTTTCTGAGTGGAAATTGTAAAACCTGTCATTGGTCTGGTTAGGAACCGACTGTGTTTGGGTTTACTTATTTTCTTTTCTGTAGTGTGAGGTACTGGTTCCTATCGGTTTCAAAAAAACTGCATTGTATACGTTTTTTTCCACTACCCGTAACATGGTTGGTAACAGATAGGAGGGTCTTATCTGGCTATTAAGCTGTGAAGGGTGAGTTTGTAGCCTGGCCATGTCTGAGAAACCCAAGAAAAAGAACGGGCCCACTGAGTTTCAACACTGTGGTGAGTGTGGGACTGCCTTTGCTAAGGCAGACCTTCACATCAGTTGTGTTTGTCTGGGGTTTGACGACCTCAGTTCAGACTGCCAAATCTGTAAAAAAAAAAAAAAAAAAATTTCCTGAAGGCCACCCTAGAAAAGAGGTTGGGTAGGCTCAGGGAAAAGGAGGCAGAGAAGTCCGCTAATCCGGATGGCCAGCCCGGTTCAGTTCTGACCAAACCTGAGGGAGTGCCCACTGACCTGGGCAATACTCCCTCGGGCAAGAGGAGATCCGATCCTGAGGGGTCGGTTCCATCGAAACGAAAAAGGAAGTTTGCTGGTTCAGATCCAGAACCGCAACATCCAACCGCTGAAGAAGTAGCCAGTGTGATGAGCATCGTAGAATCGCTCCACCTGGTTCCATCCAGTCTGGCACCTTCCAGTAGGCGTTCAGTTTTGTCGGTTCCGGAATATTTCCGGATGAATTTTATGAACCGGAATGGGAGGGGGAGGAAGAACAGGGTGGTGGTGGTGGTGGTGGTGGTGGTGGTGGTGGTGGTGGTGAAGGTGTGGATGAGCCCATCTCTCCAGACAGGCCTTCCAATGTTTCCCCCTACCAGGCTTTGAGTCCCCATCCCACTATTTGTTCTACAAGAAGGTGGCTGAGACCCTCCAATTTCCCTTGGTTGAAGCTGTTGAGGAACAAGAGGAGCCTGATTTCATGGAAATGATGGACATCCCAGAGTTCACAAGGTTGTCTATTGCCCTCCATAAATCTTTTGGGAAACTGACACAGAAAGTTCTTCAAACTCCAAATTCTTTACCTCCTGTAGATAAAAGAATGGACAGGAGGTATATGCTTTCAGGCTCAGATACAGAGTTCTTGTTCCACCAATGCAGCCATGTTGCGGTAGTGCAGGCTGCAGCCTATGACAAGGCTAACATACCTTTGGCTTCACACCCCCCGGATAAAGACTCTAGGAAGGTGGATGCTATGGCCAAAAAGCAGTACTTGGCATCCTCCTTGGGACTCAGGCAGGCGATTTATATGGCCTACACAGCCAGATACCAGAAGTCCAAATGGGATACTGTTCTGGAACTGGCTAAACAGGCCTCCCCCCAGCTGGCCAAAGAAGTGGAGCATGTGGCTGCTGATGGGATTGAGGCATCTAAGATTCAATTTCATGCTGCTGTGGACTGAAATGATGTGGCATTACGAGTCATGGCTACATCTGTGTCTCTTCAGAGGTTTGCTTGGCTCGTACATACTAGCCTCTCACAGGACACTCTGGCTAAGGCCATGGATTTCCCTATGGTGGGTAATTCTCTGTTTGGGGAACAGACAGAGAATTACATGAAGAAAATGGATGAGTACCAGACCACCTACAGGAGTGCACAGGCCAAGGAAAGGCGGGCAACTCCTCAGAGGCTGTAGTGCAGGGGCAGACCTTTTCACAGGCCTATCTACCAGGCACAGGCCTCTTCTCCTTTTCCTCAGAGGGGGTTCTTCGGAGGGAGAGGCAGAAGGGGGATGAGCAGGGCTCCATCCTCCTAAGTCCAAGTCTCCTACCAAGCAGACACCCTGATTGTCAGCCCGGGTAGACTCCCCAGTCCCAGCAGAACGCAGGCTGTCTTACCACTTCCAGGCCTGGAAGTCTGTTACCTAAGACAAGTGGATCCTGGAGGTAGTAAACCAGGGATTGGCTCTAAGTTTTGCAAAATTTCCAAGACTGAGGACCAAATCCTTTCCACCTGCAAACCCTTCCGAGACCACTGCTCTAGAAGCAGAGGGCTTCTCTACTAACCCTCAGGGCTGTAGAGAGGGTTCCAACTCAGTACAGGGGCAAGGGTCTGAATTCCAGATGCTTCCTTACCCCAAAAAAGACACGGGAGTGGCAGCCCATCCTAGACCCAAGATACCTAAACAAGCACCTTTCAAAGATAAGATTCAAAATGGTGACTCTGGGAGTAATTCTTCACTCTCTAAGGCCAGGGGATTGGTTAGCTTCCCTGGACCTCAAGGATGCCTACTTTCTGTGGGAGCACCTGATTGGGATGTGAAAGTACCTCAGTTTCGAATTGCCTTCAGGCCATTTTCAGTTCAGAGCAATGCCCTTCGGCCTAACATCAGCTCCAAGGGTGTTCACAAAATGCCTAGCAGTAGTAGTGGGCTTTCTCATGAGACAGAATATCTCCATTTTTCCATACGTGGATGACTGGCTCATCGTGGGACAGTCTCCAGACCAAGTCAAGTCAGACCTACAAGTGACACAATTGCTCACTTCCCTATGGTTCCTTCTCAATCTACCAAAGTCTGTTCTTGAACCAGTACAACTCCTTACCTTCATAGGGGTAGAGTTGGATACTGTCCAAGCAAAGGCTTTTCTTCATTTGGTAAGGGTGAAGACCTTTGCAGATCTTGCTTCTTCTTTTCGCCTTCTGGTATCTCGACCAGTAAGACATTATTTTCGGCTCCTGGGCCACATGGCAGCTTTCTCTGTGGTGGTGGTACTCCCTGATTTCAAATGAGGGACATTCAGTTCCATCTGAAGTCCTTTTGGTCTCAGAAAAAAGATCTTCTAACCAAATTGATTCCAGTGACTCGGACTCTGGTCCAAGCTCTCCAATGTGGTTGGATCAGGACAATCTCAGACAAGGAGTTGCATTCATCAGTCAGAATCGTTCAGTGGTGTTAAGCACAGATGCCTCTCTCCTGGGCTAGGGAGCTCACTTAAGAGCCCTCACAGCACAAGGAGTCCCCTCAGGAGTCTCTACTTCATATCAGTCTTCTGGAACTCGGGGCAGTGTTCCTGGCTCTCCAGGCTCTCTCAGACTCGGTAAGGAACAAGGTGGTTCAGGACAGACAACACCACCACCATGTGGTACATTAACAAGCAGGGAAGCACTCTGTCTATGGCCTTGTGCATGGAAGCCATGAAAATGTGGTCTCTGACTTATACCATACAGGCATCTCTAGTAGCAGTCCATCTTCCGGGGAAGGACAATGTACTAGCCGATGCCCTGAGCAAGATCTCTCGGGACAATCACGAATGGACCCTAGACCCCTTCCTATTGAAAGTAATTTTCTCCAGGTGGGGCACTGTGGAGATGGATCTCTTTGCAATTCCAGACAATAATCAACTTCCCCTCTTCTGTTGTAGACCTCCAGTCTACAACAGTTCTCCTGGATGCTCTGATTCTGGATTGGGTTTGGGGGTGGGAGGGTGGGGATTCCTGTATGCCTTTCCTCTGTTATTCAAGGTACTGGTCAAGACCAGGTCACAAGCATGCAAGGTGATCCTGATTACACCAGACTGGGCCAGACAGCCTTGGTATCCTCTGTTGATGTCCCTAGCAGTCCATCTCCCCCTGTCTCTTCCCAAGAAACACAATCTGTTAACTTCCTCTCTCAGAAGGAACTGGTACCCCCAACCTTCAGTCTCTCAACCTCAAGGCGTGGCTCTTGAAGAGTTAGAGCATGCAAGTCTGCACCTGTCTCAAGGGGTTCCCAAAGCTTCTCGAAAACCTGCCACCAGAAAAACTTATAATTCCAAATGGAAGAGAATTCAGCATTTGGTGCTCCAATAAAGGTGTCTTACCAGATGCTGCTGATCTGGCTGCAGTTCTGGATTACATGGTTCACCTCAATGGCCTAGGCCTCTGGCCAGCCACTCTAAAAATTCATTTAGCAGCTGTCTCTGCATTCCTGTCAGCGGGGAACGTTTCCTCCCTGGCATCTCATCCTGTCTTCTGTAAGTTCTTTAAAAGTTGATTCATACCAACCCTCCCTTTAGGGACCCTACCCCTGCTTGGGTTCTTAATATTTGCATTGCTCAACTTATGTAACCCCCTTTTGAGCTACTGGCTTCAGCAGAACTCAAGTATTTGAGTTGGAAAACTGTTCTTGGTAGCTATCACTTCTGCCAGGCTTATTAGTGAATTACACGCTCTCAGTGGAGCCAGATTTTTTCATTTCACAGAGATAAGGTGGTCCTTGGAACCAATAGGAGGTTCTTGCCCAAAGTGGTTTCAGATTTTCATCTGAACCAGTCCATGTCTCTTCCTGTGTTTTTCACTTGTCATTCTTCAGGAGAAAGATTACACAGTTTTGATGTTAAGAGGGCACTTAGCTACTACATTGAGCATACTAAGGCACTTAGGTTTGACTGTCCTCAATTGTTTATCACTTATGAGGAAGTGGGAAAAGGTAAACCTGCTACTAAGAGGTCTATTGCCAGGTAAATTGTTTCTTGTATACAATTGTGCTATGAAAAGCTAGGCAAAATACCCCCCTCAGGCCTGAGGGCTCATTCGACTAGGGGTACAGCTGCCTCCCTGGCTGCTGCCAGGGATATACCTTTATTAGAGATAGGTGAAGTAGCCACCTAGAAAAGTGTCCATACTTTTACCAAGCATTACTCTCTGGATATCCAGGCTAGGAGTGATGCTTGGTTTGGAACAGCAGCACCTCAGAGCCTATTCCCAAAATAGGTTTGTACCCCACTCCTTGGCGGTACTGCTTGGTAGTCTGCATATGTCAGAATACAGCTAGAATTCATATTGTTTGAAGAAAAAAATACTCACCTTAGTAATTGTGTTTGTTCTAATGGAGTCTTGCTGTATTCTGACCTCCCTCCCACCTCCCTTTTCAGAACCTGTTTTTGGGAAGTAGTCTGGCAGGTACAGTGTTGCACCTCAGGGGTGTACTTGGCACTCTTCCTTTGTAGAAAGGGGGAGTGGTTTATTGTTACGATGTTTTGGTAGCTATATGTTGGTTCACTACCTGGTTATTATTTTGGGTTCTCTACTTGAGTCTTTTGGGGGAACCAAACGTTTGTTGCCTGTTGGCTATGTTCTTTACAATTTCACTTTAAGAAGTGTAGCTAGTATTGGCTCGTAAGAATCTGATGGTTACACTTTGAAGTGCTGCAGACCGAGCTTTGAACCGAGCTCAACATTCTATGCTTCCTACATAGAGTTAACTCTTTCCTCTCCGGAGCAGTTCAAGTGCTGGGGCTAACTGCGTATGTTGGAATACAGCAAGACTCCATTAGAAGAAACACAATTACTAAGGTGAGTATTTTTTTTCTTGTGCACTCTGGACATGCAGGATGCTTACCTGCACATCACAATCTTCCCCAGCCACAGCTGTTTCTTGCGGTTCGAATTCCAAGGGAAGAATTTCCAAATTTTGGTCACTCCCTTTTGGCCTGTCCTCGGTACCTAGGGTGTTTGCCAAGTGCCTGGTGGTGGTGGCGGCCTCTTTACGTTGCCAGGGTATTAGTTTTCCCTTACCTGGACGATTGGCTGATTTCAGCCCTGTCCAGGCACTCTTTAATGGAGACTCTCTCCTTCACCCTGGAACTTTTTGTCGGACTAGGGATTACAGTCAGTATTCCCAAGTTATCCATGACTCTGTCCCAGAGACTACATATAGGATAGTGCATGGGGAACAGTTGACAACAGGGCTATTCTTTCACCGAGTTGGCACTATGAGGACGGATTACCTCGAGAGTGCAGCTCAAGAGGTAATCCATCATCATAGTGCCAACAAGGTGAAAGATGCCCTGTTGTCAGCTGTTCCCCATGCACTTTTCTTTATAGTGTATGGTGGAACGTCATTTTTTGGGAAAAAAATAAGTACAGCATGTTTCTGCTTCAAAACATTTTGGGTTACTAGAAGGGAAAAAAGAACTTTACATTTTGAACGTTTTCACGCTTGACATTTTAACTGTTTAAGAACTTTACATTTTGAATGTTTTAACGCTAAACATTAGTACTGCCGCCGACATTGCGGCTTTCGCTAAGTGTCCTGTCTATGGAGTGAGCCCTAACTGTCAAATGCTGCTCGAGGACACAGTGTGACGTTCGCGAGTGAGTAGAAAAAATCATTCTGCTGTACTGCGAACGTCACTAGTGTGTGACTACAAGGCTTCGACAACAATGGATTTCGGTGGAGAACGATGTTCCACCATACACTATGAGTCATTGGAGTGGTTTTGGATACGATCCAATGCAGATCCTTCCTTCCTTTCTCCAGACAGGGTGGAGACACTGATCCGTCCGGCTTCAGGGATGGCTCCGTCCAGGACCATCCCGGCCCGGGAGATCCTCCGCCTTCTTGGCCTGATGGCAGCCTCCATCACTACTGTTCCTCTGGCGAGGCTCCGCATGAGTTACTCAGTGGTCCATGTGCATGCAGTTGGGACCATCTCCTGGACGATCTGGATCATCCGGTACTGATGTCCTCAGCAGTTCAGAAAGAATTGCTTTGGTGGAGGGACCCCTGCAACCTTTCCTTAAGTCTCCCTTTTAGGAGCCCGGCTCCTTTGGCATCCCTAACTACAGATGCATCGAACATGGGATGGGGAGCACATCTAGTGAAGCACCAAGCTCAAGGACTGTGGTCCAGCTTGGAAGCATCATTACACATTAAAGTTCTGGAGGTAAGGGGGTAATGTACGCCTTCCAGATCCTCCTTCCCAAGGGATCACTGCTGGTCCAAATGGACAATGTGGCGGTAGTTTGCTACCTCAAAAAGCAAGGTGGAACTCGCTCATACCCCCTGTGCAGGGAGGCAATGTGGGTGTGGAACTGGGCAGTCCAGCACAATCTGGCCCTAGTGGCCTTGCATGTTCAAGGCGTTCAAAATGTCCTGACGGACAGTCTCAGCAGGTCTCTGACCTAACTCATGAATGGGAATTAAATCAAGACGTGGCAGAATCTCTTTTCCTAAGATGGGGGTGTCCGGGCATCAACTCTTTCGCCTCCCAATGCAATGAAAAACTTCCAGTTTTTGCTCTCTCGTTACAGGGCATGATGCTTTCTGCACAATGCACTGTCTCTCTCCTGGACAGGGAAATTTTTGTAAGCCTTCCCTCGGTTTCCCATTCTCCAGAGGGTCCTTCTCAAGCTTCAGGCAGAGAAGGCGAGGATGATTCTCATTGCCCCTCTCTGGCAGACACAGATTTGGTTTCCGCTGCTACAACAGCAATCAAGGGAACCACCGGTTCCACTTCCAGTGCCCCACAACCTATTGACTCAGGATCACGGTCATCTTTTTCATCCAGGGCTCAGGACCCTGCATCTTCACGTGTGGCTCCTGCAGACATTACGATTTCTCACTTTGGGGTCTCCTCTCAAGTAGTTGAGGTTCTTTTAGAGGCTAGAAAACCCTACACTCGTTCCACTTATGCCATGAAGTGGAAACATTTATCTGGGCGACTTCCAAGAAATAGAACCCCTTTACTTGTTTGGCCCCACAGGCCATGGAATACCTCCTTCATCTGTCAGACTCTGGTCTGTCATATTCCTCCTTGAAGGTCCACCTTTCGGCAATTTCTGCATACCACAAGCTGGTGAATGGTAAACCAGTGGCTCAGTTGTAGGTCTCAAAACCTTTCTGAAAGGGATCCTCCATCTGAACCCCCCCCCCCCAAAATCTGCAGCCCAACCCCACCTTGGGATTTGAACTTGGTGTTGGAGAAGCTCACCCTTCCCTCATTTGAATGGCCATGTGCTATGGATTGCGCTTCCTTTCCTGGAAGGCATTATTTTTAATTGCCATTACGTCAGCTCGAAGGATTTCGGAACTTAGTGCTCTGGTTTGTAAAGAGCCTTATCTTATTTTCTACAAGGACTGGGTGGTCCTCAGGACAAATCCTAAGATCTTACTTCGAGAGGGCTCTTGCAGTAGGTAATTACATATAGGACTGACGCTGGCAGGCAGCAGGACCCCACGGAAAAATTTCTAGCTAGCAGTCCCTGGTGAGGGACCGCCCCCGCAGGTGACCGGCGTCGGGAGACGTCGGTATAAAGGGGTGGTCCCTGACGCCCGCCTTCCAGTTCTTTTCCGCTGTTAGCTCGTGCAGCGCCTCGAGGAAAAGTTCGTGCTTCGTCAGCCCAATCTTCGTCTGTTTTACCGAAATACTTTGTTTTTACGACTAACGTCAGGTACCATCGTCTGTGTATGTCGTCCCCTACACCCTCCGAGCACAAAAATAAGTGCGATTCGTGCAGCGCCCAACTACCTCACAAGGACAGCCATTCCCTGTGCCTGTTCTGCCTAGGTCCCAATCACCTGGTCGAGAAGTGCCAGCACTGCCTCAGCTTCAACGCGGCTACCCGGAAAAGGTGGCAGCAATCCCTGGAAGCCCATATTCTGAAGAAAAAGATGAGTTCAATGGAGGAGGAGGTCAAAAAACTGAGGCAGGCGTCCACTTCCCCCGAAGGCCATCGGAAGAAGAAAGATAAGGAGAGGCACCAGGATAAGGGCTCTTCTACCGCGTCTCCCTCGGGAGCCACCAGGACACAGGTAACATCCTCTCCGGGGGACCACTCCTAGACGGCTGCCTCGGTTTCCAAGGGGACGTCGGCCTGCCCGTCTGGCTCACGCTCGGGCCTTGCAGGTGCCTCCGGGCTGGTGGAGGCCTCCTCCCGGTTCGACCGCAGACTTTGCGGCCCTACCAGTGTCGGCGAGGCTCAGTAGAGTGGGCATCAGCTCCTCCGGCGTCCGCGCAGAAGGGCGGTGAGCGCATGACCCTTGGGCGGCGCGCAGCCTCCCACTTCACGGACCAGGCCGATCCTTCTACTCTGCCTGCCTCGGTGATGGCTCCCATAAGCGGATGCCGGTTCCTCCGGCGCCCACCAGGGGCTTGTCCTCAAGCCACCGTCGGCTCATCAGGCGTCCAGCTGGCGAAGGAACAGACGGCCCCCGTCCGTCGTGCTCCAGTTCCCGCAGCCTTTGCTGCCGTCTGGGACCCAGAGTCCCCAGCCCGACCCGGTTTTCCCCTCCATCCCGGGCGGCGCTGGGGATCTTCCTCCTCCATCAGACCGTCCTTCGGTTGGTGCGTCGGATCCCCAGCTGCCAGGGCCTCCAACACCGGCCCCAATGTCGGTTATGCCCACTCCGGGAGACATCCCGCTTCCAGCGGGCCCTCCAATGTGGACCCGCCCTTGAGGCCGCCAGCTGGGCCATCTGCATCGGCAGCTCCCCTGGCTCCCAGGTACCCTCTGTCCTATCTGACGCCGACGTACCCGGGACCACAGTACCTGACGCCGCAGTACCCGACGCCATAATACCAGACGCTGGGCTATCTGCAGCCGGGTTTTGGATACGCTCCATACGGGTATAACCCGTATCCTTATCCCCCACCTCCTCCTTCTCCACCGCCCCCACAGCCGCCCATGGACTTGCAGGAGACTCTGGCCTCCTGGTGGGCTGAGGCCAAGGCTCAGTTCACCAGAGGTCGAGAGCTGCCTTCCGATGACAGTGCCATCTCAGGTTCCCGTACGTCCGAGGCGGCACACTCCCTCACCACCTCCAGACTCCAGGGCTCTTCCATCTGGATCCAGAGAGGGGCAGGACACGCTTCCCAAGGGGTCCGTTCCTCCCCCTGGTCATGAAAGGGAGTCTTTCTCCTCCTGTTCGCCATCTGACTCCTTGGATTCTTCCGACGGTTGCTCCGAGAGAGACGACGAGCCACGCTCTCTGTCGAAGCCCAGGCCAAGGACTCCGCCGAAGTCTCCTCCAGAAGATCCTTCTTTTACGGAGTTGCTTAGGAAAATCCGGGAGGTTCATCAGTGGCACTCCTTGAAGCCAGATCCTCAGCGTCTGAGAATCGCTGAGCATCTGGATCTGCCTGTGACAGCTCCTACCTTGGTGCCACCCTGGATAGAGCCTCGCGCCGATCTCGTTACCACCATATGGAAACAGCCATCTGCTTTAACCCCACTTCCCGTAAGTTGAACCAGCTATAGCAGGCTCCAGAGGGTGTTGATTTCCTGGATTCTCACCCTCGTGCCGACTCGGTCGTGATTAGGGCCGCTCACGGCCGGTCGGTCAACCCCAAACACCTCAGCTCTTCGCCACCTGATAAGGAATCCCGCCTTCTGGACCAGTATGGGAGGAAGATCTTTGCTTCCTCCACGCTGGGGATCAGGGCCTTGAATTATGTCTGCCATATGGGGAACTACCAGAAGGCAGTTCTGACCCAGGTGGAAGCCAAATTGGACTCCCTGCCTGACTCACAAGTCAAGCAGGAGTTGGCTGATCTTGTCCGCTCTGCTCGTTTGGCCAGTCGACGCATGCCTCGTGCTACATACAATGCAGTGGGCACTGCTGGACAGAGCTCAGCTTTCGCTGTAGGCCTACGGTGTCATGCTTGGCTCCGTGTGTCAGGGTTGGTCCCGGAGGTGCAATCTGCTATCCAGGAAGCACACTTCCAGGGGTCGGTGCTTTTCGGGAGTGACGTCAAGGACATCACCACCGATTTGCAAGACAAGGGGATGGCACTGAAGTCAGTTGATTCCATGTACCTTCCCCATCAGCAGCAGCGCCGTCCCTTTCACAGACTGAATCGGCCCAAGGCGAAACCCCAGGGAAGGCGGGCCACAAAACACCTGGCCTCCACAGCTGCTAAGCCCCCTCCGCCCCAAAAAAGCAGCGGGTGCTTCAGCTGTGGCGCTGCCCCACACCACCTGACTCCTCCCCTCTCCCACAGCCTCTGGACTCCCCGGAGGAACCGTTAGGAGGGAGATTTTCCCTCCATCTTCCGGGCTGGGAGAGGATAGCCACAGATTCTTGGGTGCTCCAACTCATAGCAGGACGACACTCAATAGTTTCTCCAGAAACCAGACTTGCCACCCCTCTCTGAAGTCGTTGTATTCAAGGGAATGTCTTCTCTTGGTCCAGGAGGAAATTTCGGCTCTCCTGCTGAAACAACCAATAGAACCCGTCCCCCTTCATTTGCAAGGGATGGGTTACTATTACCATTTCTTCCTGGTCCCAGAGAAGACAGGAGATTTCAGACCAATTTTGGATCTCAGTTCCCTGAATCTTTTCGTAGAATACAAAAGGTTCAGGATGCTCTCGTTGCAGAGCCTTCTGCCCCTCTCTGGCCGGATCAATGGCTGTGTGCTCTGGATATGCAGGATGCTTACCTGCACATTTCCATTTGCCCGTCCCACCGCAAATACCTTCGTTTTGCGTTCCAGGGGGACCACTACCAGTTCAAGGCGCTCCCATATGGTCTATCCTCGGCTCCCCGAGCATTTACCAAATGCCTGGCAGTGGTGGTGGCCCTGCGTACCAGGGGAGAGCAGGTTTTCCTGTACCCAGACGATTGGCTCCTGGGAGGAACTCCTGCGCTGCCTCTCCCTTACCCAGAAGGTTTTTGTCTGCCTGGGTATTACCATCAACCATTCCAAGTCTCATCTGGTTCCATCCTAGAGACTACGGTTTATTGGGGCGATTCTCGATATGACCATGGGCAGGGCCTTCCTGCCTCGGGACAGGGCGTCCACCCTCCAGACCCAAATAAGTCTGCTGTCTGACCGCAGGACGGTCCCTGCAAGTTCAGTCCTTTGCCTTCTCGGGCTCATGGCGGCTGCTATCCCGACAGTTCCTCGCACTCATCTCCACATGAGAATCTCTCAGTGGACTCCACGCTCTCAATGGGATGAGTTAGTGGACGATCTAGATCACCCAGTTCTGGTCTCCTCGGCGATGCTTCGAGACCTGCAGTGGTGGATGGTTCGAGAGAACCTGTTTCGGGGAGTTCCTTTCTTTCATCCTCCCCCCTCCCAGACTCTAACCACAGATGCCTCGGGTGAAGGTTGGGGAGTCCATCTAGGCCCTCATCGGACCCAGGACTCCTGGTCAAAGCTAGAACAAGCTCTCCACATCAATGTACTCAAGCTTCGAGCAGTGTTGTACGCTTTCCAAGCCCTTCACCAACACATCCTTCCCGGCCACCTAGCCGTCCAGATGGACAACATGTGCGTGGTTTGGTACATCAACAAAAAGGGAGGGACTCTGCTCTACCCTCTTTGCAGGGAGGCAATGAGGGTTTGGGATTGGGCAACACAACACGACATTCACCTCACGGCAATTCACGTTCCGGGAGTCAACACTACCCTGGCAGACAAGCTAAGTTGCTGTTCTGCTCTGACTTGAGTGGGAACTGGACCAAGGGGTCCTAGACAATATATTCCGACTTTGGGGGACACCACAGGTCGACCTGTTCACATCCCCTCTAAACGCAAAACTTCCCGTCTTCTGCTCGCTTGTTCCAGAGCGGGTGCTTTTACTGCGAGCGCTCTGCCTCTGAGACTGGAAGGACAGATTAGTCTATGCCTTTCCCGAATTCCACTTATCCCACAGGTTTTGCAGAAACTAGCTTCAGAAGGAGCACAATTATTCTGATTGCTCCTTTCTGGCCCAAAGCAAGTTTGGTTCTCTCTTCTACAACAATACTGGAGGTCCTCCTCCTCTTCCTCTATCTCGAGGTTTATTGACCCAGGATCAGGGGACCCTGGTCCATCCAGGCCTCAAATCCCTTCAACTGCATGCATGGCTCCTGCAGACTTAGCCCAATCCCGTTTTGGAGTGTCTCCCCAAGTGGCGGAGATTTTGGTGGAGGCCAGAAAATCCTCCACCAGATCCACTTATGCCATGAAGTGGAAAAGATTCACTATCTGGGCTGCTTCCAAGAACGTGGAACCCTTCTCCTGTTTAGTGGGGCCTCTGCTGGAGTATCTACGTCATCTGTTTGATCTGGGTCTCAGTCATTCTTTCTGAAGGTACACATGGCGGTCATTTTGGCCTATCATGTTCCCTTTGCAGACAAAACTTTCGCTCAATTGGAGGTCTCTAAGACCTTTCTTAGAGGGGTCCTCCACCTGAGACCCCCCCATCCATACTTCTGCTCCCCCTTGGGACTTGAACTTTGTTCTCGAGAAACTTACTCTTCCTCCCTTTGAACCTGCAGCTTCTGCGGATTTGAAGTTCCTTTCGTGGAAGACTCTCTTCCTGGTGGCCATTACTTCTGCTCAGAGAATTTCCGAGCTCCAGGCCCTGATGTGTAAAATTCCATACTTGATTTTTCACAAGCAACGGGTTGCTCTTCGCACGAAGCCTGAGTTTCTTCCTAAAGTAGTGGCTGAGTCTACTCTAAATCAGTCCATAGAGTTACCTGCCTTTTTCACGCAGTACTCTAATCAAGGGGAATATTTATTCCATAGTATGGATGTTCACCGGATTCTGAGATACTACACCAACAGGATGAAGGATCTCAGAAAGACTGATCAATTGTTCGTGTCTTTTGCTCATAAAAAAGGAAAGCAATGCTGTTTCCAAGCAATGCCTATCTAAGTGGTTGGCTCATTGCATCACTTTCTGTTATGACAAATACAAGAAGACCCTCCCAGGTCAATTAAGAGGCCACTCCACTAGAGGAGTAGCTGCCTCAGCTGCTTGTTTCAAGAATGTGTCTGCGGCGGACATCTGTGCTGCTGCCACCTGGACTTCCGTCCATACCTTTACTAAACACTACAGTTTGGATGTTGCCTCTCGCCGTAGAGCAGGCTTCAGGCTGGCTGTTCTGCAAGGCCTCCTATCTTGAGGCTTGCACAGCTAGAACTGCTTTTTGGAGTAGTTTCCTCTTCCTGGTGCCTCTCTTTGTTCCAGACTGCTTGGGATTCAGTCCTATATGTAATTACCTACTGCAAGAACCCTCTCTAACTAAGATAGTACAGTTACGTAAGAACTTACCGTAACAGTAGATCTTCAAGAGAGGCTCTTGCAGTAGGTAATACCTTCCCGCATTCCATCCCCCTAGGCTTTTTCAGCTCCTTTTCCAGTGAGGGAAATATCCGCTCCTCTCTTGCCCGGCCTTTCTGGCCTGTGGCGGGAAAGAACTGGAAGGCGGGCATCAGGGACTTTATACCGACGTCTCCTGACACCAGTCACCTGACGTGGGGGTGGTCCCTCGCTAGGGACTGCTAGTTAGAAATTTTTCCGTGGGGTCCTGCCGCCTGCCGGCATCAGTCCTATATGTAATAACCTACTGCAAGAGCCTCTCTCGAAGATATACTGTTACGGTAGGATCTTACTTCGAGATACCGCTCTTGCAGCAGGTTACACCATTGGGACTGAAACAGTCAGGTGCCAGGACCCCACGGAAATTTTCAAGCTAGCAGTCTTCAGCGGGGACCACCTCTGACGTCGGTCCTGCCCACGACGTCAGGCGTAGTACATAAGGAGGCGGTCCCCCCACAATCCCCAGTTCTTTTCCCACCGTCAACATCGCAAGCATCGGCCTCTCGGTCACTTTCTAGCGTGCGACGACTAGGAACTACGACATTCTCTTTTTTTCTCATATGAACTTGGATTCATCTGATGTCCTCTCCAAACACCTCTCTGGAAGGTCACCCATCCAAGTGTGCCTGCGGCAAACAGATCCCCTTCAAGGATCCTCACTCAGCCTGCTTGCGTTGTCTAGGCCCAGAACACGACACCAAGGCCTGCTCCTTCTGCCAGGGCTTCAACAGTCACACCAGGATCCGCTGCCAGAATGCTCTTCAAGCGTTTCTCTTGGAGGAGAAACTCAAGGCCATGGATAGGGAACCTTCCTCCAGAGGGGAGTCACCAGGGAAGACCCACAAACACAGAGAAAAACACTGGGAGAAGGAAAGGCCCTGGTCCCCGTCAAGGGCCTCGGACTCCCGAAGCTCCGGCTCGTGGTCAGACCACTCTCCCTCCAGGGCTCAATCTCAGCCTCCCCCGGTTCAGGTCAGATCCTCCAGTGGTGGGTCCTCCCTGCAGTCTATCAAGACTTCCAGGCCATCGGCTTCATCCACTCCTTCTAAGGCCTCGTCCACGTCTGGAGAGCGCCAGAAGCCTTCCTCCCGCCAGGTCGGTGTCCCAGCCTCCGCCTGGATCGGATCCGGTCCTGCGTAAGACTAAGGACCTGACGTCCCTAAAACAGACGCCGGATCAGACGTCGGCGAAGCATCACAGGCACTCCCAGGAGCTGGCTACAGTAAGACACCCGTCGCCGGCCAGGCGTTCGCCTCCCAGGGCGTCTGCCAGGGGACCGACATCTGCTTCCTCAGAGGGGAGGACCGCACCACTGTCGCCTACCGACCACGGTTGGAAGGTATCATTGGAGGAGGACACCACTCAGCCAGAGGACCAGGCGGGTGACTCCAGAACAGTCTGGCTCCCACAGGAACCCTTCCCGGAGCGGGAGACCCCCGGGGACCCGATGCTCGACCCCGGCAACAGGCCACCGGTACCCGGCCAGTCGTCGGGCCTGAATTTGGCAGAGGTGAAGGAGCTCTTCACCTTCTGGTGGGACACCATTAGGAAGGATGTGGTCGCCACACATCCTTCTCCTACTCCGGCTCCGCCTCCACCTACTCCTTCAACGCCTACGCCCCCTCCTCCACCCAAGGGGCCCGTAGGACGATCACCAACCCCTAAGGAGCCAACACCTCCTCCTAGGGGTAGATTTTCAGACAGAAGACCTCCCTCAAGATCCACTTCAGGGTCACCCAGCCCTAAGAGACCCAGACGACGCCGGTACTCCTCGTCCGTTGAGGACTCTAGATCTGACATGTCAGGGTGCGCCAGATCTCCTTCTCCGATCAGCATTCCCTCCCCAAACCCACACGACCTTCCCAGGTCTCCTCCGGATGACCCCTCGCTCGCTAAGATCATGAGGCACATTCAGGAGAATATGGGGTGGGATGCTGAAGAACTGGACCCCGAGAGACAGCGCCTTGCCTGCTACCTTCGGCAGAAAGACCCAAAGCCTGTGGTAGTGCCACCCTTGGTGGACACCTTCACGGATGTCACCAAGGCTGCGTGGAAGCGTCTGCATTCGACTCTGGCAGTGCCGAAGAAGGCCTGTACAAGGCCCCGAGGGAGGACCAGTATCTGGAGAACCATCCTCTGGGTGATTCCCTGGTTATCACGGCCTCGCATGACCAGTCTGAGACCTCAGCACTTTAGCACACAGCCATCAGACCTGGAATCCAAGCAGTTGGATGTCCTGGGTAGGCGCACATACGCAGCTGCGACTTGCGCCATCAGGTCTCTAAATTACCTCACCCACATGGTTCAATTCCAGAATGCGCTGTGGGAACAGGGACAGGACCTGGTTGAAAAGATGCCAGATGGTGGTCAAAAGGAGGAGCTTTTAAATCTCCTCTTTACGGGTTCGGATGTGGGGACCCAGGTGCTCAGAGCCGCATGCGATTCTGCAGACTCTTCGACCAGAGCTGCAGCCTCAGGCGTGTGTCTCCGGAGACTCTTGGCTCCGCGTCTCCGGTTTGACCCCGGACGTCCAGAGCATCATTCTGGGCGTCCCTATACGAGGAAGTCTTTTTGGTGAACCTCTGAAAGGTGATCACCAAACTTCAGGGCAGGAAGGCAGTTAGATCTGTCGAGGCCATGTACAGATCTCGACCTAGTTCCTTTCGTAGGAACCAGAGTCTCTTTCGTGGCCTGACACAAAGGCAACAACCGCATTCTGGCCAACAGCAGAGGGGCTCCTTTACCCGAAAAGCCCAGGCCAAGTCATCCCCAGGCAGGGGCCACTGAGTTGCAAAGTCTGCCCAACCTGCAGGATCTAACGCTTCCATAGCATGACTCCTTCCTGCCCCCAACCCCTCCTCAGGATCAACGGGAAATGAAGGTCGGGGGTCACATCGCATGTCACCTGCCAGGGTGGCAGCCGATCACTACAGACAGGTGGGTGCTGCAATTGGTGGAAAAAGGCCACTATATAGAATTCATAGGCAGCCCACCTACAAGGCATCCTCTGCTTTCCCGCTACTCGGGTCAGCACGCCCTGGTTATACAGCAGGAAGTGCTTGTGCTTCTGGAGAAAGAGGCCTTAGAGCATGTTCCAGAGAACAGGAGAGGGTTAGGCTATTATTCGCACTTCTTCCTGGTTCTAAAGAAAACAGGGGACCTCCGTCCAATTCTGGACCTCAGCGACCTCAATCTGTCTATCGTCTACAAATGCTTCCGCATGGTGACCCTTCTGGGCTAATCCCCATGCTGAAGCGGGGCCTTGCCCAGTGTCGTTAAACATGGGACGCCTACCTGCACATCCCAATTGCTCAAGCGCGCAGAAGGTTCCTACGCTTCGAGTTTCAGAGCCGCCATTATCAGTTCCGAGCGCTTCCTTTCGGGCTGTCATAGGCACCTCGTGTCTTCACGAAGTGCATGGCGGTCATAGTGGCATCTCTGAGGAGACAAGGCCACTACGTGTTCCCGTACCTGGACAACTGGCTTCTCGTGGCTCCCTCCAAGGAGGCACTGATGACGGCCATTCATCATACCCAGGCCCTTTTTCAGTCACTGGGTAGTCTCTTCAACTACGAGAAGTCACTCCTGGTACCATCCCAGAAACTGCAGTTTATGGGACAGTCCTGGACACAGTCAGAGGTAAGGCTTTTCTTCCCGCGGACAGAGCGGAACACATCAGATCCCTCATCAGGGACCTGTCTGTGAAGAAGACCCTCCTGGCCAGATTGGTCCTTCGCCTGCTCGGACACATGGCTACAGCCATTGCAACAGTCCTGATGGCAAGGCTCCACATGTGGGTAACTCAGTGGATGCTAAGGGTGCAATGAGACCAAAGGCAAGACCATCTGCAGCAGCCAATTTGAATCACAAATGCTGCGATTCAGGATTGGCAATGGTGGCTAGATCCGAGGAACCTCTCTGCGGGGGTTCCCTTTGTAGTGCCGTCTCTCTCCACAGACGCCTCAAGGCTCTGGTGGGGAGCACACCTAGACGGGGTGAGGTCTCGGGGCACATGGACAGCCCAGGAATCTAATCTCCACATCAACATTTTGGAGATGAGGGCGGTTCTTTACGCTCTGCAAGCCTTCCAGTCGGAGATTCCACCGGGTACTCTCCTGTTACAAACAGACAATACTGCGGTGATGTATTACCTCAACAAACAAGGAGGCACTCACTCCTACCCGCTTTGCAGGAGGCCACGAGGAGTGTGGGAGTGGGTAGTGCAGCAGGCAAACCTAATTGCAGTAGGCGTCCCGGGTGGACAGTACCATTTCAGATAGCCTGAGTCGCTCTCAGGCCAGAGTCCCCAGTGGGAACTTCTACAGGAGGTGGCAGAGGATCTGTTTCACAGATGGGGCACTCCAGAGTTGGACCTTTTCGCGTCCCTATCCAACGCAAAACTGCCCAATTTTTGCTCGCTAGATCCAGGGCCTGGTGTTTTCTGGCGAGACGCGTTGTTCCTCTCCTGGGCGGGCAGATTCCTCTATGCCTTCCCTCCTTTCCTGTTGATCCAGAGTCTCCTCTTAAAACTTCGCAGGGAGCAGGTGACACTCATTTTGATAGCGCCTTTCTGGCCCGGACAAATTTGGTTACTGCTTCTGCATCAGCTATCCCGAGAACCTCCACTTCCTTTGCCAATCAGCTCCCATCTGCTGTCTCAGGAGGAGGGTTCATTAGTCCATCCGGACTTGCGTTCTTTGAACCTGCATGCTTGGCTCCTAGAGACATAGCCATGTTGCAATATGGGGTCTCGCAAGAAGTTGCAGATGTACTCCTTGCCGCCAGAAAGCCGGCAACGTACGCCATGAAATGGCATAGATTTTGCTTGTGGTCTCAAGCGCATGGTTTCTCGCCATTAGAATGTCTCAAAGCTGGTTCTGGATTACCTGCTTTCACTCTTTCAGTCCAGACTGGCTTACTCTTCGATTAAGGTGCACCTTTGCGCAATTTTGGCTTACCATGCCCCCATAGGACATTGGATGGTGGCCCAGTTGGACACTACTCGTGCCTTTTTAAGGGGAGTTCTCCACCTTAAGCCACCTATCAAGGATCCGATTCCTCCTTGGGACTTGCCCTTCGTCCTGGAGCAGCTTATGCTGCCACCTTTTGAACCAGCCACGGATTGTGAGCTCCGTTTTCTGTCGTGGAAAACGGTGTTTTTAGTTGCAGTTACTTCGGCAAGAAGGATTTCCGAATTGCATGCACTGATGCGCAAAGAACCTTATTTAGTTTTCCATCAGGATAAGGTATCCCTGAGGACAAACCCAAAGTTTCTGCCTAAGGTGGTTTCAGCCCTCACCCTTAATCAGGATATCGACTTACCAGTGTATTTCCCAAAGTACACCAACCGAGGAGAGGCCCTTCTACACACCCTTGATGTACACAGGTGCCCCAGATATTATCTGACCAGACCAAACAGTTTCGAAAGTCGGATCAACTGTTTGTCTCCTTTGCTGTTAGAATGAAGGGAGCTCCTGTTTCTAAAAAGTGTCTTTCGAGGTGGCTCATCAAGTGCATCTCTTTCTGTTATGATGAGCGCAATGAACCCTTACCAAGCGTGGTTAAGGGTCATTCCACGGAAGGAGTGGCCACTTCCTTTGTGGTGTTATAGAATGTCTCCACCTCAGCTATTTGCGCTGCAGCCACTTGGAGCTCGGTGCATACCTTTATCAGGCATTACAGCCTGGACATTGCATCGAAGCGAAGAGCAGGGTTTGGCCTAGCCGTCCTTCAGAGACTTCTGTCTTAGGCTCGAGCAGGGTTGTGATCCCTACCTTTCCTCCTCCCTGTGGCATAAGATTGCCGCTATTGCTTGGGAATCAGTCCTAATGGTATAACCTGCTGCAAGAGCTGTATCTAAAGTAAGATAGTACAGTTCGTAAGAACGTACCGTACCAGATCTTCGAGAACAGCTCTTGCAGCAGGTACCTTACTGCCCACCATCCCCCTTTTGGAGATAGGTCGTAGTTAAGCACCCATCTTAGGGCATGGGTCATTCCTGTTTACTAGTCTCTGCCATCTGGTGGCGGATCCTCGGTCTCGTCTTCTGATGTCATCCAGCGGCCGGGAGAACTGGGGATTGTGGAGGGACCGCCTCTTTATGTACTACGCCTGACGTCTGGGGTGGGACCGAAGTCGGAGGTCGTCCCCACTGAAGACTGCTAGCTAGAAAATTTCTGTGGGGTCCTGGTGCCTGACGGCTTCAGTCCCAATGGTGTAACCTGCTGCAAGAGCTGTTCTCGAAGATCTACTGTTACGGTAAGTTCTTGCGTAACTGTACTTTCTTACGTAACTCTACTTTTTTTTTACCCAAGGTGCTGTGAGAAGTGACATTGAACCAATCAGTACAGCTTCCAGTTGACCTTCTGTCTCCTTCAAACAGAGGTAAGGCACTCCTGCACACCATGGACGTCCATCAGATCCTTTGGTGCTACACACACCGAACCAAGGATTTCTGTAGCTGCGATCAGCTTTTCCTTTTGCCCCAGGTCGAAGAGCAAAGTGTTTTTGAAGCAGTGCCTTTCCAAATGATTGGGCAACTGTGTTCGGTATTACCAAAAGTACGAAAAACTTCTGCTGGGTTCTATCAGAGGTCATTCTACTAGGGGCATGGCTGCTCCTGCTGCTTTTTTGAAGAATGTCCCTGTGGCTGATATTTGCGTCGCAGCCATTTGGAGTTCTGTCCACATCTTTACTGAACGCTACAGTCTGGACATTGTTTCTGGGCGGAGGGCAGGGTTTGGCCTAGCTGTCTTGCAGGGCCTTCTGTCCTAGACTGGGTCCATTCTTGTTCCCATTTTCTGTTGGAGTTTTTTTTTTTCCCCCTCCCTGGTTTTTCTCAGTCCCTCTTTGGAGGGACTGCTTGGGACTCTGTCCTATATGTAATGACCTACTGAAGGAACCCTCTCGAAGTAAGGTACTACAGTTGCGTAGGAACTTACCATAACCGTAGATCTTCAAGAGAGGTTCCTTCAGTAGGTCATATTTTTCCCTTTCTCCTTCCCCTCATTTTGTTTCTTATGCATGGACTCCAAATCCTGTTGGCTCCTGCTGTCAGGCCTCTTTCTGGCTCCGGCGGGAGAACTGAAGGGTGGGCGTGAGGACCGCCCACTATATAAGGCCATGCTGACATCAGTCACGTGATGTCGGGTGGGCAGTCCCCATCAGGGATTGCTAGAAAAGTCTGCTGTGCAATCTGACACCAGGTGTTGCCAGTCCTATATTTAATGACCTACTGAAGAAACTTCTCTCAAAGATCTACTGTTCTGGTATGTTCTTACATAACTGTACTTTCTTCGCCTATGGAGCTGTGGGTAAGGGCAAGCTAGCCACCAAGAGGACCATTGCTTGGTGGATCGTGTCTTGCATCCAGTTCTGCTACTTGGGAATGAGCCACCTGCGGGCCTCTGGGCCCACTCAACCAGAGGAACAGCTGCCTACATTGCAGCTGCCAGACACATTCCCCTGCTCAAAATGTGGAAAGCAGCTAGCTGGAAAATTGTTCACACATTTACTAAGCACTACTGTCTGAACACTCAGGCCAAGAGTGATGCCAGGTTTCGCACAGCAGTACTACAGCGCTTTTTCCTAGATAGGTTCTGTACCCACCTCCATGGAGCACTGCTTGGTAGTCTGCATATGGTCAGAATACAGCAAGACTTCATGTTGTTTGAAGAAAAAATTACCGCAGTAATCTTGTTTCTTCTAATGGAGTCTTGCTGTATTCTGATCTCCCCTTCCTGCCTCCTCTGACAGAACATTTACTGCTTGTCATTACAAATTTAAGTGCTGTACCTCTGGAGTGCCATTTTTCTTGGGCATTTCTGACTTGATTCTTCCAGTTGCCCTTTGTCTGGTTATTAGTCATTTGTATGTTGTTTGTTTAAATGATATGTCATTTTAGTATTCACTATTTTAGTGCTTGTAAGAATTTGACAGTTACATACCCCCCCCAAAAAAAATACTCTTCCAACCCCTTGTCTGTCTGTCTCTGCAACTTGACAAAGGCCACCATTGTCTGCTACTATTTTTCTACCACAAAAGGCCAGAGCATGGTATCCACAGTGATCCAAGTTATTTTACGATTATGTGTAAGTAATTGCCATACTCCAGTTGTGTTGATGGACCCCTTGCACATGGCTGCCTATAAACAAGAAGTATTCGCACTTTGTTACAAATGTATCCTTGTCCGTAACCTATGTAACATTTGCCTGTGTCTTCATTCAGATATCATCTTGTTGTGTACTGATATCTGATATGATCTTGTCTCTACTCGGAACCTTTGTAAAAGGGAGGCAGTATAGCACAGTGGTTTAAGGCTCTGAGCTGCAAATCTGGTGACATCCAGCAGACCAGACCTGGGTATGAATCCCACAGCTTCCGCTTGCATAATGTGTGACCCTGAGCAAGTCACTTAACTTCCTTGTGCTCCCAGGTTGCTCCTGTAAAAAGCTTTCAGCTTAGTGTGCTACTCCTGGTTAAACAACAACAAAAAGAGCCTAGTGCTCAAAGATATTTAAACCTAAACATGAAATAAATAAAATAAAAAAGCTGCTATGTACCAGGGACGGAGGTTTGAAAACTGAGCTCAAGCTCAACGTTCTATGCATTTGCATACAGTTGGCTGCTGAGACAGAGAGAGAAAGCAGCCAAAGGTTGCTTAAATGAAGGAGGTTATTTTCTAGACCACACTGAATTGAATTATTACTTTTTGGAGCTGTGTAAGTAACTAGTATTGATTCTGTTTTGGGGTTGACTTTTCTTAGTTTAACTTTAATTTGCCAGGGAGGAACTGTAGCTGGGAGATATTTGTAGTCACTTGTGACTAGACCGATTACTTAACCTCTGTGAAATAGGTGTCTGAAAGGAAGGGAAGCACTCCCCGGGGTGGAGGGTCAGAGTTGTAGTTGATTGTTTCTGGAGGGCATAGGTTTACATGTGGGGAGTGGGGCAATTCTCTGGCCATGGAGCAGCAGTCTTCTAGGAGACATTCTGGAGACTGCGTTGCTGCTCTATTTGCAGGCACCTCTCTGGTCTGAGGGAGAAGGAGGTTCGTCTACATGCTGACCTGGCAAGGGTTTGGGAAATCTGCTCCCCCACCCAGGCCACCACCACCAACTCGGGGGTTGCCAAAAAGAGTGGTTGGACCACGGTGGGCTCAGGGAGGGTAGGGGTGGTGCAATAGAGGCGCATCCTTCCAGTTGTGCCTCTCCACAATTCATTCGCCACTCAAGCAGAGCATGGTTAATCTATAGAGGACCCCGCGGTGGAGACCAAGGAGGATGCTGGGAACCTCCACAGTGGAGACCCACAGGAGGGTGGCACAAGACCCCACAGGGGAGGTAAACCACTCCTGGTGGGGGACTAGATTGTTAGAGGGGTAGAACTGGGGGAGGGAGGGGAAAGGGAGGTAAGGTGCCTGCCCAGCACCATGGCTTGGAGGGATAGGAGATTAATCCTCAGGATCATGGGAGCAGCTGCAAGGGGGAGTGAGCTGGATGTTCAAACAACATGAAGTCTTGCTATATTATGACAATTGCGTTTGTCCCACCATTAGAACTGCTCCGGAGGTGAAAGAGTTAACTTCCATGCCAGGCATGGAACTTAGAGCACGAGCTTGGTTAGAAAAGCTCTGTCTGGAATATTTCAAACTGAAACTGTCAGATTCTTTACTCCGCCTCACTGAACAGTCGCTCCGGAGATTCCTCCTACTGCTCGGTTCATTTCTCGGTTTAAGAGAGTTTTTCTCTGTTAAATTCAACTGCAATTATTATTTTAACCGCAAACCGATCGGTTCAAGCTCTGTCTGTGGTATTGTAAGTAATAGACAGGTTTATTTCTGTGTGGAACTTGTAAATGTTTATCGGTTCAGTTTGAACTGATCAGGTTGTTTTAAAACTTTATTCTGAAGCATTTAAAAGCTTTTTAGAGTGCGGTTCCCAGTTCTTATCGGTTCTAAAAAAAAAAAAAAAACTGATTTCATTACGGTTTTCTCCACGACCCGTGACACGGTTAGGAACCGATAAGGGTGTCTTGCCTGGCACTGCCGGAGAAAGGGCAAGTTTTTGGTTAGACTGGCATTATGTCTGAGAAACCCAAAAGAAAAACCGGGCCCACTGGGTTTCAACACTGTAGTGTCTGTGGGGAAGCCTTTGCCAAGGCTGACCCACACACCACATGTGTTTATTGTCTGTGGTTTGACCACCTCAATGCAGACTGCCAGATTTGCAAGAATTTCCCTGCAGCTACCCTAGATAAGAGAGTTGGTAGGCTCAGGGAATGAGAGGCCAAAAAGTCCGCTGACCCAGATGGCCAGTCCGGTTCAGTGCCAACCGAACCGGAGGGAGTGCCCTCTGACCAGGGCGAGACTTCCTCAGGCAAACGTAAAGCTGACTCAGAGGAGCCAGTTCCAGCAAAGAGAACTAGAAAATCGGCAGGTGTGGAGTCAAAAATTCCTTCTCCAACTGCTGCAGAGATAGCCAAAGCAATCCAAATTGTCCAGTCACTTTCCCGGTTCCGTCCGAACCGCCACTATCTGGCAAAAGGTCGGTTCGGCCGGTTCCACCGGTTCAAGAATATGATATAGAGGAGTTTTATGAACCAGAGGAGGGGGAGGATGATTATGAACAGTGTGAATGTGACTTTGAAAGTCTGGATGTGCCCATTGAACGGACATCTCCCAGACAGACCTTTAGGAGAATCTCCCCTAGGCTTTCTGAGTCCCCTTCTCATTTTCTGTTTTATAAAAAGTTGCTGAAACCCTCCAGCTTCCTTTGGAGGAAGCTGTGGATGAGCAAGAGGAGCCTGACTTTGTAGAGATGATGGATATCCCAGAGTCCAGGAGATTGTCTATTCCTTTACATAAATCCTTTAGGAAACAAACAAACAAAAATTTTAAAAGCTCCTAATTCTGTGCCTCCTGTGGATAAAAAGATGGACAGGAGGTACACTTTGTCGGGTCCTGATACAGAATTTCTTTCACAGCAATGCAGCCATGTTGGGATAGTTCAGGCTGCAGCCTGTGATAAAGCTAATATTCCCTGGCTTCACATCCTCCTGACAAGGACTCAGGAAGATTGATGCCATGGCTAAAAACAATACATGGCAGCGTCGGGACTCAGACAAGCAAATTATATGGCTTATGTTGCAAGATACCAGAAATCTAGATGGGATACTGTCATGGCTTTA
The DNA here is from genome assembly GCA_016271365.2 of Neoceratodus forsteri. NCBI lineage: Eukaryota > Metazoa > Chordata > Ceratodontiformes > Ceratodontidae > Neoceratodus > Neoceratodus forsteri. Next base: position 774,670,846 of record CM057453.1, on the reverse strand, counting down.
GCCAAACAGGCCCCTGGCCAGCTTGCCAAGGAGCTGGAGCAGGTGGCTGCTGATGGTGATTGAGGCATCTAGGTGCAATTCCATGCTGCAGTGGATTCTAATGAAGTATCTTCTAGAGTCATGGCTACATCTGTGGCTTTTACGTAGATTGGCTTGGCTCAGGTGTACTAGTTTGTCACAGGATATCCAGGCTAAGGCTATGGATTTTCCTGTGGTGGGAAATTCTCTGTTTGGGGGAGCAGACAGAGAATTATATGAAAAAATGGATGAATATAGAACCACTTATAGGAGTGCACAAGCCAAGGAGCGGCAAGCCACTCCTCAGAGGCAGCCCAGGGGTAGAGGCAGAGCCTTTTCACAGGCCTTTTACCAAACCATGCCTCCTCTTCAGCTTATGCTCGGGGGTTCTTCAGAGGAGAGGCAGGCGGGGTACAAGCAGGCCTGCTCCCACCTCAGCCTAAAGCCCCTGCCAAACAGGCACCCTGATGGGATGCCCAGGGCGGTTCTCCATTACCTGTAGGGCAGGCTGCTTACTTCATCCAGGACTGGGTGTCTTTAACATCAGACAAGTGGGTCCTGGAAGTAGTAAGCCAGGGTCTGGTTCTCGGCTTCAAAATTTCCAAAGATGAGAATCAGATCTTTTCCACCTCCAAATCCTCTAGAGACTCTTGCTTTGAAACAGAAGTCTCAACCCTCCTGGCTCTCAGAGCTGTAGAAAGGTTTCTCCCTTACACCAGGGCAAGGGTCTGTACTCCAGGTACTTCTCTCACCCAAAAAGCGACAGGAGAATGGCGGCCCATCCTGGACCGAAGATATCTGAACAAGCACCTTTTAAAACCAAAATTCAAAATGGTGACTCTGGGAATGATTTTACCTCCCTAAGGCCAGGGACTGGCTAGCTTCCCTGGACCTCAAGGATGCCTACTTCCATGTTCTTATCAGAAGCTCCCACTGAAAGTACCTCAGATTCGAACTGCCCTCAGGCCATTATCAGTTCAGAGCAATGCCCTTGACCTTACCTCTGCCCAAAGTATTCACAAAATGCCTGGCAGTAGCAGTTGCTCATTTAAGAAGGCAAAAGATTGCCATCTTTCCCTACCTAGACGACTGGCTCATTGTGGGTCAGTCTCCAGACCAGGTCAAATCACACCTGCAAGTTACCCAGCAGCTGCTTACCTCTCTGGGCTTTCTTCTCAATCTTCCAAAGTCAGTTCTGGAACCTGTCCAGGTACTCGTCTTTATAGGTGCAGAACTGGACACAAAGCAGGCCAGAGCCTTCCTTCCCCTAGAAAGAGTAAGGACCCTGGTGGCCCTGGCCTCCTCCTTCACTCTGCAGGTCTCTCGACCAGCAAGGCATTTTCTACAGCTCCTAGGACACATGGCTGCTTCCACAGCTGTAGTGCAAGGAGCAAGATTTCAGATGAGGGACATTCAGTTCCATTTGAGAGCCTTTTGGTCTCAAGAAGAGATCCCCATCCAAGTTGATCCCAGTGACTCGAACCTGATCCAGGCCCTTCAGTGGTGGCAGGATCAGAGCAATCTGAGACAAGGGGTTCCCTTCATCCCTGTATCTCACTCCTTGACCCTTACTACAGATGCGTCCCTTTTGGGATGGGGAGCTCACATGGGTGACCTCTCCACCCAGGGATTGTGGTCTCCTCTGGAATCTCTGCTCCACATCAATCTGTTGGAACTCAGAGCTGTTTTTCTATCACTTCAGGTTTTTTCTGCATCTGTTCAGAACAAAGTGGTACAGGTCAGAACAGACAACACCACTACAATGTGGTACATCAACAAACAAGGGGGCACTCGGTCTTCGGCCTTGTGCACCGAGGCAATGAAGTTGTGGTCTCTGGCTTATTCCCTGAACACTTCCCTCATAACAGTTCACCTCCCAGGCAAGGACAATGTCCTGGCAGATGCTCTCAGCAGGATTTCCCAGGGCCATCACGAATGGTCACTGGATCCCCGAGTACTGGGGATAGTTTTTGCCAGATGGGGCACCCCTCAGATAGATCTTTTTGCAGCCCCAGATAATCAACTTCCACTTTTTGTTGCAGACCCCCAGTGTTGGGCTCAGTCCCCCTGGATGCCTTTCTCCTCAATTGGGAAGGGAAGTTTCTCTATGCCTTCCCCCCTTCCCTCTCCTGTTCAAGGTGCTAGTCAAAATCAGATCTCAGCCCTGCAAGATGATTCTGATTGCTCCAGACTGGGCCAGGCAGCCCTGGTACCCACTCCTTCTGTCCTTAGCAGTCCATCTTCCCCTGTGTCTCCCCAGTAACCACAATCTGTTAACCTGTACCCAGGGGAGAGTTTGGTATCCGAATCTCAAATCCGCCAACCTCAAGGCCTGGCTCTTGAGGAGTTAGTTTGCTGACCTACACCTTTCTCAAGGTGTTCTCGAAATCTTGAAAGCTTCTAGGAAGCCTTCCACCAGGGCTACTTATAACTCCAAATGGAAAAGGTTTTCCATATGGTGTTCTGGGAAGCATATTTCCCTGGAATCTACTGATTTGCCCACTGTTTTGGACTATATGGTCCATCTTAATTCTTTGGGACTGAGACCAGCTACCCTGAAAGTGCATTTGGCAGCTGTGTCTGCTTTTATTTCAGCAGAGAAGCCCTCTTCTCTTTCTGTTCACCCTGTATTTTCCAAGTTTTTCAGGGGATTGCTTCATACCAATCCACCATTCAGGGACCCTGCCCCTGCCTGGGATCTTAATGTTTGCATTGCCCAGCTGATGCAACCCCTCTTTGAACCTCTGTCTTCGGCAGAGCTTAAGTACTTGATTTGGGAAAACTGTGTTTCTAGTAGCCATCACTTCTGCCAGGCGCATAAGTGAGTTACAAGCTTTGTCAGTGGAGACTGACTTTATTTCCTTTCACAGGGATAAGGTAGTCCTCAGGACTAACAGGAAGTTTTTGCCTAAGGTGGTTTCAGATTTCCACCTTAATCAATCTATTTCTCTTCCAGTGTTCTTCACTGACCATTCCTCCTCTGGTGAGAGGAGGTTGCACAGCAGAAGTTAAGAGGCCCTAAGTTACTACATAGAGCATACCAAGGGTCACAGGTTTGACTCCTCCAACTATTTCTCACTTATGGTGAGGTTGGGAAAGGAAACCTGCCACTAAGAGATCCATTGCCAGGTGGATTGTCTCTTGTATCCAATTTTGCTATCAAAAACTGGGTAAGGTTCCCCTTCAGGCCTGAGGGCTCATTCTACCAGAGGTACAGCTGCGTCTCTTGCTGCTGCGAGACATCCCTATCTTAGAGATATGTCAAGCAGCTACTTGGAAAACAGTACACACACTTTCACCAAGCATTACTCCTGGATATCCAGGCCAGGAGGATATCGGTTTAACACAACCGTGCTTCGAAACCTATTCCTAAGTAGGGTTCTGTCCCTCCTCCGTGGAGGTACTGCTGTGTATCTGCAATTGTCATAATATAGCAAGACTTCATGTTGTTTGAAGAAAAATTACTCACCTTAGTAATTGTTTCTTCTAATGGAGTCTTACTATATTATGACCTCCCAACCTGCCCTCTCAGAACTTCTACTTTGGGTATGGGGTGGGCAGTCCAGTGTTAGCACTGACTAGATGCCCATTTGTTTTCCACCCCTTCTTTTTGGGTGTTTGGTGTTGTGTTTTATTTTATTTTATCTTATCTTATCTTATTTTCTGGTCCCTGACTTGAGTCTTGGTGTTGGGACCAGGAAAATGTGTTAATATTTAAGTAGCCAGTTGGCTAGTGTAGGTTACAGCTTCCACACAGAACCGTAGTGAGTTTTGCTCGTAAAGATCTGACAGTTTCAGTTTGAAATATTCCAGACAGAGCTTTTCTAACCGAGCTCGTGCTCTAAGTTCCATGCCTGGCATGGAAGTTAACTCTTTCACCTCCGGAGCAGTTCTAATGGTGGGACAAACTGCAATTGTCATAATATAGCAAGACTCCATTAGAAGAAACAACATTACTAAGGTGAGTAATTTTTTCTTCTTATCCACCTAGGGACAAATGACCTGGCTGAGAATGGGATCAGAGCAGTGCAACAGGAGTTTGTGGAGTTGGGGAGGGGCCTTAGACAAGTATCACACATGGTAACTTTCTCGGAAGTGCTGTCTGTCTATGGCATGGATGAAGCTAGGGTGCTGTGCACCATGGGATTCAATGACTGGTTGAAAAACTGGTGCAGAGCTCAGGGATTTGGCTTCTTTGGGGACTGGGGCTCCACCTGGAGGGATGCAGGCCTATACTGGCACGTAGGTCTGCATCTATCCAGGAGGGGAACCAGAATCCTAGGTTATAGGTTTAAATGTTTCATTGCCAAGCATTTAAACTTGCTAAGGGGGAGGCACTGAAAAGAAGGGAAATCCTCGCGGCCCCCCCCCCAAAAAAAATCGGGGTAGTTAGTGAGGTAAACACCAAGATAAAGCAGTCGATAGGGAGAAGAGCAGGGGTAAACAGAGAAAAAGACAAAGGCAGTAAGGACAGGGATGCGGCAAAAAGAAATAAAGCCATAATAATATGGAGGGTAATGAGTACCAATGCCCATAGTCTAGGTAAAAAGCTCCCTGAAATGGTGGCCTGGATGGAAGAGGGATGCCTGCATATCGTGCCAGTCACAGAAACATGGTACACAGAGAACCATGACTGGGATGTCAACATACCAGGGTACATAATGTACAGGAGGGACGGGGGGAGGAAGAGGAGGAGTAGCTCTCTATGTAAGGGAAGGGATCAAAGCAACAGAACTAAAGGGTAAACGAGAAGGACAGAAGGCACTGTGGGTCACCCTGGAGACTGGAAATGGCACCACAATCTGCACATGGGTTGTGTACACACACCCCCAGCGTCGGGTGCAGGAAATGGACAAGGAAATGATGGAAGGCACCCTTGGGATGGCAGAGAATGGGGAGATATTGCTGATGGGGACCTGAATATGCCAGAAGTTAACTGGAGCACCTTTGCTGCAGCCACATCCAAGAGCAGGGCCATTCTTGATGCCTTACGGGGGCATGCCTCAGACAGCTAGTTTTGGAACCCACTTGGGAGGGAGCAATGTTAGACCTAGTACTCTCAAATGGGGATGGAGAGGATCTCTGATCTTGAAGTGGGTAGGCATTTGGGAACAAGCGACCACCAAACAGTATGGTTCACGATAAACTTAGCTGTAGAGTCAAGCCATACAAAAGTGAATATACTGGACTTAAGGAGGGCTGATTTTGTCAAAATGGGAGAGTGCCTCAGAAAAGCATTAGCAAACGGGCATGAAGGTGGGGTGGAACAACAATGGGGAAACATCAAAACTGCCATCACAGAAGCAACAAGCCTTAGTGTGAAGCAAGTAAATCAAAATGAAAGAAAAAAAATACTATGGTTCTCAAAAGAAGCGGCAGGGAAGGTAAGGGAGAAAAAGATAGCATTCAGGAAGTATAAGGAAACACAGAAGGAGCAGGACAGAGAACTGTACCAGTTAAAGCGGAAGGAAGCGGGGAAAGCAGTCAGAATAGCAAAAGCCCCGACCGAGGAAAAGATATCCAACTCAGTTAAGAAGGGGGATAAAACCTTTCATAGGTACATTAGGGAACAAGAAAGACTAAGGCAGGAATACTGATACTGAATAAAGAGGAAGGTGGTTGGGCAGAGAGCGACAGTGAAAAAGCAAGGATACTGAATGAATACTTCTGCTCAGTATTCACAATGGAAAAGCAGGGGGAGATGCCTAATGCAGTCAGTAGAAGCAGTCTGGATAGGGGGGTTGATATCAGTCCTTTTACAGAAGAAAGGATTCTGAAAGAACTCTTAAAACTGAAGGTGGACAAAGCAGTGGGGCCTGAGAGAAATCTAAAAGAATTAAGGGGAGAACTAGTAACATCACTGACTCCCCTGTTCAATAAATCATGGGAGGCTGGGTGTGGTACCTGGGGACAGGAGGAGGGCGGATGTGATTCCCCTTCACAAAAGTGGGAGCAAGACATAGGCAGGAAACTACAGACCTGTTAGTTTGACCTCAGTGGTAGGGAAAATGATGGAATCACTTCTGAAGGAAAGAATTGTTGAGTACCTAGAGGCCAGTGGAGCACAGGACCCAAGGCAGCATGGATTCACAGCAGGAAAGTCATGTCAGACAAATACAATTGATTTCTTTGACTGGGTGACCAAAGTAGTAGACCAGGGAGGGCCTGTGGACATGGCTTACCTAGACTTTAGCAATACATTTGATAAAGTCCCACACAAAAGATTAATAAACAAATTAGCCAGCCTGTGAGTGGGTCCAAGGGTGGTAGCCTGGGTAAAACACTGGTTGGTCAACAGGACACAGCGGGTAATAGTAAATGGAGTTCACAATGAAGAAGGGGGGGTTACTAGTGGGGTACCACAGGGTTCATTACTGGGGCCAGTGCTTTTTAATGTCTTTGTAAGTGACATTGCAGAGGGACAACAGGGTTGATACACAAGGTGGGGTCGAAAGGATGTAAAGGGACTTGGCAAGGTTGGAGGAATGGTAAAAAGTATGGCAGCTTAAATTCAGTGCAAAGCAATGCACCTGGGAAACAAAAATTCAGGGGAAGAGTTCACAATGGGGGGGTGAGATACTGACAACAAATATGGAAAGGGACCTTGGGGCAGTCATATCAGATGACCTAAAGGTGGGCCAGCAATGTGAGAAGGCAGTAAGGAGGGTTGGGGGAATACTGGGATGCATAGGGAGAGGCATTGCCAGTAGAAAAAAGGAAGTTGTTGGTCCTCTGTGCAGACAGTTGGTAAGACCGCATCTGGAGTACTGTGTACGTACAGTTGTGGAGACCCCATCTCCACAAAGACAGACAGGGTGAAGGCTGTCAAGAGGAGGGCAACCAAAATTTTGCAGGGTCAGAGAGGGGGGACATGATAGAAACTTTTAAATACCTCAGGGGAATCAAAGTCCAAGAGGGTAGCATCTTTCAGAAAGAGATGTGCAAGAACAAGGGGGCACAATTTGAAGATAGAGGGGGACAGCTCAGAGGTAATGTGGGTAAGTATTTCTTCACAGAGAGGGTTGTGGATGCATAGAACGGCCTTCCTGAGGAGGTCGTGGAGTCAAAAACTGGGGGAATTCAAAAATGCATGATACAAGCATAAGGCAATTCTAGTGGGGGGTAGGAGGAAGTAGGCTGTTGGTTAACTAGGATCTGCAGCTTATCTGTTAAGTAGGGAAATGGGCAGACTAGGTGGGCCAAGAGGTCCTTCTCTGCCATCAAATTCTATATTTCTATGTAACTTTCATCTCCGGGGCAGTTGAACTGGAAAGGCTAACTGCATGTAGTCAGAATACAGCAAGACTCCATTAGAAGAAACAAGATTTCATTTAAATATTCATTTATTGGGAACTCGGAATTACAAACCTTTGAGCTAAGAGCTAGTTTACAAAGGATCCTCGTCATCATTTATGGAAATGCATTTTGTTGCAAAGGCATAATTGCAACAGACAAATTGACACTGGAGTCGTACTACTAACCTAGAATTTACATAGGAAGGGGTTGCAAATACATTTACAGTTTACACAGGTCAAGACATGAATGAAGCAGCTGGTAGCATTGTCAGTTTCCCAGTGGAGGTACGCAGTGAGCAGCCATCTGAGAGAAGTTAAAGTTCGGAAGCGACAAGTTGGGGTTAATTACAGGTAAATATTTTTGGGGGGTTTGGAGCAGGGAGGAAGAGGTCAGGAAAATGGGCTAGAGGTAATGTGGGTGTACAGAGGGTGAGGTGGAGGGAGGAGTAGGGGGCCAGAGGAAGTGGACAGGGGACCGGGCAGGAAGTAGTGTGGGTGAACTGGACAGAGGGCAGGTGGGGGGAGGTAGTGGGGGGTATTGGACAAAGGACAAGTGGGGGGGTAAGTTGGTAGGGAGGGGAGTTAGTGTAACTTGGCCAGAGCAAGTGGGCAGTTGAGTGGTGGGCCGGATGCTGGGATTACACTTGACACAGGCAGAGGACTGGAGGAGAGATGGACTTAAGGAGTTCAGATTTGAAGTGCATTAGGTGTTGAAGGCTGGTGATTGATTTTTGGAAGCACCTTTAGCCAGGTGGAAACCCTTACTGTGAAGGCACGTCTCCACTGGGCTGATTTCTGGGAGGGAACAGCTAAGGCATGCCTGGAGACGCTTCCTGTGGCATGCTCACCTGGGGCAGGTCTGAATAATGCCTGCAGGGAGACGGGTGCCAGTCCCAGTAGGGCCTTCTTTTCTAGTGAGCAGGACTGGAGCTCTGTTTATTATATCCCGGAGGGATTACTGTTGTAAGTAATTTACTGTATCCTTCCACCCCATGATGCCAGATCTTCCTTTCCACTGGAAGAGTCAAGTTTCCTCCTTCACAGCTCTGCGCATGGTGTAGGCACAAAGATTTTGTAAAGCGCCATTTGGTTAACTTTGTTCAAATTTTTCCAATTAGTATTATGGATATATTCTTCCTTTCTGTTCTCGTTGCTTACAATGGACCACTGGGATTCTTAGTGAACTCCCAGCTTTAGGAATTACACCCAGGAGAAAGGAGCTGCTGGTATAACTAAACTTCTCTACTGGGACTAAGAACTAGAACTCTTGCACTGGGACCTTCAATTTAAGGTTAAAAAAAAAAAAAGTTAGTGTGTTTGTCAAAGTTAGTTGAAATGAATTATCTGTGCATCTGTTTACTTGTGTAGTTATCTAGGTGCTTGTCACAGGTGGGTGAAGGGAATTGTTATATGTGAAATTAAGTGTAGAAAGATTTGCAGAGGAGCCAGGTTAAAACCAGATTTAAACACTGCCCTTGATAGCTTCTGGCAGAGCACCAGGAGGAAGGAGCTGCTGGTATAACTAAACTTCTCTACTGGGACTATATTGCCCTGCTTCCCTCCCTTCCCCTCCACCCAAAGGCACTTATACTTTTTATAGGCACAGGATTTGACTGACAACTTCCTGTTTGGGAGCAGGAAGTGAGTGATCACAGAGCCACCAAAGACTCACCATCCTAGAAGGGCAAGAGTAGCTCTCATCTCTTCACCCCCGTCCCCCAGTTGCTGGGGTTCTGACTCTGAGCAAGTAAGGAGACTACTGAGAAATATGGGAACTTCTTGTCTCAGAGCAGGAAGATCAGGAGCTAAAAGGGCACAGAGGCAGTAAGTAAGGAGAGGAAAAAAAAATAAAATAAACGGAGAACTCACTTGGGAACTCAGAGCAGCAGGTTGGTTGGACAGAGCTCTGGGTTTATATTCTGTTTTTAACTGAAATATTGGAATAGTTTGTAAGTGAAATTAGCTCTATGTGGTAAAAATGATTACCCTGAATTAGAACTGTTACTTGGGCTGTGATATTGTAACTTTTTGAGGTTTGAGGACAGTTGTTTGTCAGGGTTAATTAGAGGGAAATTTAAATGTGTTGTTTGCCTGGTGTTTGGTAAGAGCCCTCCCACCGACCCTGTTTTGTAGGCTTTCTTAAATACTGAAAAACCACTGGGGTTGGGATTGAAAGGCTGAGTATTTCTGTTTTAGGACTGAAATTTGAAGCAACAGCAACTGGTGGGCCTGTGACATCATACGGTACCTGATGTCTGCTTACACACACTGTTAGTGGGACCGAACACACACTGGACTGTATGTGTTTGTGAGACTTTGGAACTTTATTGGTGGGGTTGAAATTGGGTTTGTAAATAACTACAGTCAGTATAGAGAAACTGTATTCAGGGAAAGGGACTGAGAAAGGGGTGTGCCATTATAAACAGAGGATAAACAGTGGCCATATTCCACCATGGCAGGCATCTTTGGAAGGGTTGTAGGCTGTACAGGCTGTGGGATGGCAATAATTCTAAATTGGGCCTGGAGAGAGGGAGGCTGCCCACTCTGTAGACAGTTATCTTGTATCAGGAGTGAGGTATATTGGTTAAGGAGTAAGCTTGGGGGGGTTGTCCAAGGATAAGGGGTGTGGATATGGGCAGCAGAAGGGTGGGGCTGAGGGGAGGCTGGGGCAACGCTCTGAAATTACAGGACGTTATGTTACAGCAAGCAGTAGGGGGGATATTAGGGACAGAGGACCGTTAGATAGGGAAGTTGATGCCAAGGGGAAAGTGTACGGGGTGAACATTCTGAATACAAAGATAGTGGAGGGGGAAGAGTCAGGAGGGGCTGTTGTGCGGAAGCCTAAAGCAGCAGACTGTGGGAAGGGAGCTCCTAAGGTGAACAGAGCAAGAGGGAAGAAGAGGGCAGTTTAGAGGTGCAGTCAGGGAATCTGGGTTATGATGGGAGGCTGACATAGGTGTCGCAATAAATTTGAGCTACTAAGCAACCTAGAGGGGGAGGAAGGGGTTGGTGGAAATGAGAACTTATACAGAGGCCGGGGGGAGGGAGTCTGATACCCATAGGGCATCACAGACCGGCTATGGAAAGGATAGAAATAGTCCCAGAGGGAGAAGGGGAAACATATATGTTAAGCAAATGGGGGCGATGCAACATATTCCAGACATGAGAGAGGAGAGCATGATTGGAGAGAAACTGGGAGACAAGGAGGTGGGAGAAGAGCCCCTTTCAGCAGGGGTCAGTACCAAGGATGGGGCCCTAGCTAAAGGACCCACAGAGACCTCTGGAGGCAGGGGTACTATTACAAGGGGGAGGATGGCGGTGTGGGGGAAGGAGAAACCATCAGGGCCAGGATAAATGGTTCAGATAAGAGAAGGTTAAAGGGACACCTATTCAGAGGAGTTTGAGTTAAGTGGGCAAAATAGCAAGGAGGCAGAAAGGGAGGGTGACAAGGGGTCTCTAGTAAGGCAGGAAGACTCCAAAGTGAGATCATGAATAAAGGGGAAGGGGGGCTGAGAGGGCATAGTGGGGTAACCATAAGGATGATGGCGGTGTTGAAGGTTCTGTTATTGGGAGACTCGATGATTAGGGGTATCCAGTGGGAGGGACAGGGGTGGATACATAGCCAGAGTGAAAGGTGTGTATCCCTGGGCTGACACTGCACAGAGCAAAAGTTCATGGTGTATGAAATGGTTAGGGATTGTGGAGGAAACCGGATTTCCTGGTGCATTTGGGAACTAAAGGATCTAGAGGAAATAGCATTTTGGAAATCAAGCAAGGTTCCAAGAACTTGCCAAGTCTGTCGGGATAATGGATGCAACATTTCCTTTTGGAGATATTGCCAGTACCAAAAGGCCTCAGTGGAGAAAAAATGAAGGTCACAGAGGTTAATGACTGGCTCAGGAAGTGGAATGAAGAGTGGGTTGGGGGTGTTAGGAACTGGAATGGAGTTTGGGAGGATAAGGGACTATATGCCAAGGACAGGTTTCATCTTGCCCCATTAGGGAAGGAAGTCCTTAAACAGGGGATGGCTGACTACATACAAGAAAGAGTGGGGTTTAAACTTGTGAGGGAGGGATAAGGGAGGGGCTGACTAGAAGCCCTCTCCTCCAGATGAGGGAGTAGCCTTCACGCTCAAGGGAAACAGATTGGGGATGGAGGTTTCAGGAGGAGCAGAGGGAGGATGGAAGTATAAAGGAATCTGGGTGGGGTTCGAAAAGAGAATCAGGGATAAGGGATGGGGTTGGTGTTAGTAAATGCCAGGAGCTTGGGAAACAAAGTTGCCAGAGTTCCAGGCCGTGCTGTTCGAGGGGTGGATGTGGCGGCGGTCGGAAGCGTGGAGCCAACAAAAACCTGACTGGGACCTAAGCGTCTGAGGGGTACACTATGCTCAGGAAGGATAGAAAGGAGGGCAGAGGGTGGAGTGGCTATGTTCATTAGAGATGACATAGAAATTGCTAGGGTAGAAGAGGCAGAGGGAAGCGTGGAGGCCTTATGGGTCACTACGATCCTCAGCAGGAAATAAGGTCAAGCTGGGTGTAGCATATAGGCCCCGGGATGAGTGAGGTTCTAGAGGATGATTTGTGGACAACATCATTGCCCAGTGTGGACCAAAGGGAAGGAGTGGTGTTGATGGGGACCTTAATATGCCAGGTACAAACTGGGAACCATGTCCTCTAAGGTGACCAAGGAGCAGAGGCTGCTGGATGGCTTCCAGGATGTTTTCTTAACACAGCATGTGATGGAGCCCACAAGGGAGGGGCATGTCCTGGATGTGGTTCTGGCAGATGGGGATCTGGTAAGGGACATGGTTGTACAAGACCCCTGACTGGGGCGACCACAATACTGTCTGGTTTCAACTAAGCATGGGGGAGGGTGAGATCTAGGACACTGGCAGTGGACTTCAGAGGCAGACTTCATGGGCATGGGAATATTCTCAGGATCACTGAATGGGGATTACCTCAATGACAAGTGTGGAAAGGAGATGGGAGGTCATAAAGCAGGGGACTTCATGAGGCAGTCAGGATCTGCACTAAGTTGAAAGCGTGGGGAGCAAGGTCACATAAACCATGCTGGTGGTCCAGTGAGGTACAGATAGCAGTCAGAGAAAAGAAGCGGCCTACAAAAATATAAAACAACAAGAGGGATAGGGATGAAAATGTACCAGCTTGCATCTAGAAAAGTCACCCGTATGGTGAGGGAGCAAAGTCAGTAAAGAGCAGCGGCTGGCACAGGGATACATGGAGGGAAAAGGGTTCTTCCGGTACATTGGGGAGCGGAGAAAAACTAAGGGCCATCTCAGCAGATTGAGATCAGAAGGAGGGTGGGTGGAAGAGGCGAGAGACCAGGCAGAGGTATTTAACAAGTACTTTGCCTCTGTGTTCACTAGGGAGGGGGATGGGATATCTACAAAGCAAGGCACGAAGGGGATAGAAACATCAGTAAGTGGGTTCAGGGGAGCAACAAAAATGGAGCAAGAGGGAGAGAGGGGTACCCCAGGGGTGTCACATCTGGGTAAAGATAAAAAGGCCAGTAAGGTGGAGGGACGGATGATGCTATCTCTGCCAAAGGTGTGGTTAGCCCTAAGAGAAAGACAAATCTCCTGGGCGGATGGCATTCATCCGAGTACTATGGGAATTGGCGGACATACTGGCTGCACCCTGGCGGAGCTTTCAGCAGGTCACTTGAGACAGGGAGGGTACCTAGGGATTGGCGAGAGGCACATGTGGTACCAATCCATAAAGGGGGGTCGAGGGAAGTACCAGGCAACTATAGACCCATCAGTTTGACCTCGGTGGTGGGAAAATTAATGGAGAGTATACTAAAGGAACGATTGGGGGTGTACTTGGAGGAGGTGGGAGGTCTGGATAGTCGGCAACATGGGTTTGTGCCAGGTAGATCATGTCAAACCAACCTTGTGGAGTTCTATGAATGGGTAACATCAGAACTGGACAGAGGTAAGCCTGTGGATGTATTATTCTTGGACTTCAGCAGGCGTTTGACTCTGTCTACAATGGTCTGGTGGAGAAACTGATGGGGTTAGGTAGGCCTTTGATGGTCAGATGGATTGAAAACTGGCTAGCTGGGACGCACTCAGAGAGTAGTGGTCTGTGGGGGAGCTCTCGAACCCTAGAGAGGTTGGTAGTGGGGTACCGCGGGAGCTGGGGTCCTGGGTCCGATCCTGTTTAATGCATACATATCCGGACATCAGGGAGGTATAGGGGTGTGAAATGAGTCTCTTACGTGGATGACTCCAAGATGGGAGCAGTAGTTGAGGGAGAAGAGGGAGGTTGGCCCTTGAGGACCTGGACACCCTGGAAAGCTGGGCTCACATGGAAATTAAATTTCAATATCACCAAATGCAAGGTGTTGCATCTTGGTCAGGAAACCCTAAACACAGGTACACCCTGGAGGAGGGCTGGAGGCCTCAATAGGGAAAAGACCTAGGGGTCATGGTGGATGCATGTATGAATAACTCTGGAGCAGTGCAGGAGGCGGCTAGCAAGGCAAACAGGATGTTGGGATGCATCGTAAGAGGATCACCTCAGGCGAGGAAGTGATTCTGCCCATGTACAATGGACAGGTTAGACCACACCTTGAGTACTGTGTACAGTACTGGAGACCACCTAAAGAGGGACATACAGCTCCTAGAGAGGTACAGAGGAGGGCAACAAAGATGATCACGAGGGCTAGAGGTTTGGCGTATGAGGACAGACTTAAGGAGCTCTGCCTGTTTTCACTGGAGGAGAGGAGAGCAGGGGGACATGATTGAGGTCTCAAGTACCTCAAGGGAATACATAGAGTAAACATGGAGGATCTTTAGACTAAAAGCAGGGAGGCATCACCAGAGGGCATGGTTTGAAGTTGGAAGGTGGAAGGGTAAGGGGAAAAGAGGAGGAGGTTTTCACTGAGGGTGGTGGACCCTTGGAATGCACTGCCTGGTGAGCTGGTTCAGAGATCCACAGTGGAGGGCTTCAAGAGAGGATGGGACAGACACAGAAAGTGGATGTTTCAGATGATGTCCTGTCCCAGGGGGGTGGGGATGGATGATACGGGTTTCTGGAGCACAAGGGATGGGAGGGTCTCGGCACCCAACTAAGGATCTAAAGTTCGAGCAGACTCGATAGACCGTAAGGCCCAATCTGCTGGCAAATAGTATGAGAAAAGAGTAAGTATTCCAAACAGTTAATGGGCCAAAAATGAGACATGATGGGAGTGGTGCAGTGGCTGTGGAGCAGCAGTCTTCCAGGAGATGTTCTGGAGGATGTGGTGTTGTCCCATCTGCAGGCACCTTTCTGGGCTGAGGGAGGAGGTTCCTCATCTCCAGGCTGAGTTGGCCAGGATTTGGGGGACCTCCTCTCCCACCCAGGGACCACAAGGTCCACTGCAGTTGCCTCAGAGGATGCCAAGAAAGAGGAGCGGTTGGACCACAGTGGGCTCAGGGAGGGTGAGGGTGGTGGAATAGAGGCACATCTCTCCAGTTGCACCTCTCCACAATTTCTATGCCGTTATGGAAAAGTGTGGTTCCTCTGTGGAGGCACCCACAGTGAGAACAAGGAGGATGCTGGGAACCTTCACAAAGGAGACCCTCATGAGGGTGGCATGGGACCCTACAGGGGAAGGAAACAACTCCTGGTGAGGGACTCCATTGTTAGGAAGGTAGAACTGGGAAAGGGAGGTAAGGTGCCTGCCTGGCGCCATGATTTGGAGGGACAGGGAGCGAATCTTCGGGATCGCAGGAGCAGCTGCACAAGGGAGGAAGCTGGATGTCATTGTCTACCTAGGGACAAATGACCTGGCTAAAAAAGGGATAAGAGCAGTGCAAGAAGCATTTGTGGAGATGGGGAGGGGCCTTAGACAAATAGCATGCAAGGTAACCTTCTCTGAGGTGCTGCCTGTCTATGGCACGGGTGAGGCTAGGGTGCTGCACACCATGGGATTCAATCAGTGGCAGAAAAACTGGTGCAGAGCTCAGGAATTTGGCTTCACTGGGGACTAGGAGGCCACCTGGAGGGATGCAGGCCTATACTGGCGTGATGGTCTGCATCTGTCCAGGAGGGGAACCAGGATCCTTGGTGATAGGTTTAAATGCTTCATTTTCAAGCATTTAAACTAGCCAAGGGGAAGGCACTGGAGGAGCAGGGAAACCATTAGCCCCAAAAAAATCGGACTACTAAGTGAAGTAACACCAACATAGAGATGTCAATAGGGAGAAGCGCAGGGGTAAATGGAGAAAGTGACAAATGCAATAAGGACAGGGATGGGGCAAAAAGGGGTAAGGCCATCAAGAAATGGAGGGTAATGAGTACCAATGCCTGTAGTCTGGGCAACAAGCTCCCTGAACTGGTGGCCTTGATGGAAGAGGGATGCCTGGATATCGTAGCAGTCACAGAAACATGGTACACAATGTACCATGACTGGGATGTTAACATACCAGGGTACACAACCTACAGGAGAGACTGGGAGGGGAGAAGAGGGGGCATAGTAGCTATCTATGTAAGAAAAGGGATAAAAGCAACTGAACAAGAGTAAACAGGAAGGAGAGGAGGCACTGTGGGTCACCTTGGAGACTAGAAATGGCACCATAATCTGCACAGGGGTTGTATATAGACCGCCATGTCGGGGGGAGGGAGTAGACAAGGATATGATAAAAGGCATACTTGGGATGGCAGAGAAAGGGGAGATATTGTTGATGGGTGACCTTAATATGACAGATGTTAACTGGAGCAGCTTTGCTGCAGCCACATCCAAAAGCCAGGGCCATTCTCGATGCCCTTCAGGTGGCATGCCTCAGACAGCTAGTTTTGGAACCTACTCACGAGGGAGCAATCTTAGACCTCGTACTCTCAAATGGGGACAGTGAGCGGATCTCAGATCTAAGTGGGTGAGCCATTTGGGACAGATGATACCCAAACAGTGTGGTTCACGATAACTCTGCTACAGAGTCAAGCCATACAAAAGTGAGGGTTCTGGACTTAAGGAGGGCTGACTTTGGCAAAATGGGAGAGTGCCTTAGAAACGCCCTAGCAAACAGGCTAGGAGGAGGGGTGGAGCAACAATGGGGAAACATCAAAACCGCCATCACAGAGGCAACAAGCCTTTGTGTGAAGCAAATAAATAAATCAAAAGGAAAGAAAAAGCCACTGTGGTTCTCAAGAGGTGAAGGTTAAGGAAAAAAAAGATGGCATTTAGGAAGTATAAGGAAACACAGAAGGAGCAGGACAGAGAACTGTACCAGTTAATGCAGAAGAAAGCAGGGAGGGTAGTCACAATAGCAAAGGGCCAAACTGAGGAAAAGACAGCCAATTCGGTTAAGGGGGATAAAACCTTTTACAGGTATATCAGGGAGCGTAGAAAGACAAAGGGAGGGATAGTGAGGCTGAATAGAATGGACGGTGGGTGGGCAGAGAGGGACAGTGAAAAAGCAGGGATACTGAATGAATACTTCGGTTCAGTATTCACAAAAGAGGAAGTGGTGGAGGTGCCTAATCCAATTAACAGAAGCACTCTGGTTAGGGGGTAGATACCAGTCCTTTCACAGAAGAAAGGCTTCTGAAAGAACTCCTAAAACTGAAGGTGGACAAAGCAATGGGGCCAGATGGAATTCACCCCAGAATTCTAAAAGAATTAAATAAAGATCTAGTGACACCACTGACTACCCTTTTTAACAAATCATGGGAGGATGGGGTGGCACCTGATGACTGGAGGTAGGCAGATGTGATTCCCCTTCACAAAAAGTGGGACCAAGACAGAGGCAGGAAACTACAGACCTGTCAGTTTGACCTCTGTGGTAGGGAAAGTGATGGAATCATTTCTGAAGGAAAGAATTGTTGAGTAACTAGAGGCCAGTGGGGCACAGGACCCAAGGCAGCATGGGTTCACAGCGGGAATGTCATGTCAGACAAATCTAATTGATTTCTTTGACTGGGTGACCAAAATAGTAGACCAGGGAGGGGCTGTGGACATGACCTATCTAGACGACTTTAGCAAGGCATTTGACACAGTCCCACACAAAAGATTAATAGTCAAATTAACCAGCCTGGGGGAGTGGGTCCCAGGGTGGTAGCCTGGGTATAACACTGGCTGGATAACAGGACACAGAAGGTAATTGTAAATAGAGTCCACTCTGAAGAAAGAGGGGTTACTAGTGGGGTACCACAGGGTTCAGTACTGGGTCCAGTTATTTTTAATGTCTTTATAAGTGACATTGCAGAGGGACTGGAAGGAAAAGTATGCCTCTTTGCTGATGACTCAAAGATCTGCAACAGGGTTGATACACAAGGAGGCATGGAAAGGATGAGAAGGGACTTGGCAAGGTTGGAGGAATGGTCAGAAGTATGGCAGCTTGGATTCAATGCAAAGAAGTGCAAAATAATGCAGCTGGGAAACAAATTCCCAGGGGAAGACTACACAAGGGGAGAGGGGTGTAGTAACAACAGAAGTGGAAAGGGACCTGGGGGTGATCATATCGGATGACATTAAGGTTGGCAAGCAATGTGAGAAGGCGGTAGGGAGGGCTGGGGGGATACTGGGATGTATAGGGAGAGGCATCACCAGCAGAAAACAGGAAATTTTTATCCCCCTGTACAGACAGTTGGTGAGACCCCATCTGGAGTACTGCATCCATTCTGGAGACCCCATCTCCGCAAGGACATACAGGATGGAGGCAGTGTAGAGGAGGACAACTAAAATGGTGCAGGGTCTGCAAGAGAAGCCATACGAGGAGATACTAAAGGAGTTTTATATGTATACCCTTGAGGAAAGGAGGGAGAGGGGGGACATGATAGAAACGTTTAAGTACCTCAGTGGAATCAACAGTCCAAGAGGGTAGAATCTTTCAGAAAAAGAGATGTGCCAGAACAAGGGGACACAATTTGAAGATAGAGGTTAGACGGCTCAGGGGCAATGTGATGAAGTATTTTTTCACAGAGGGTGGTGGACGCATGGAACAGCCTTCCTGAGGAGGTTGTGGGGTCTAAAACTGTGAGAGAATTCAAGAATACATGGCACAGATGTAAGGCAATTTTTGTGGGTAGTAGGAAGAAATAGGCTGTTGGTTAAATAGGATCTGCAGCTTATCCTCTAGGTAGGGAAATGGGCAGACTGGGTGGGCCAAGTGGTTCTTATCTGCTGTCAGTCTGTTTCTCTATGTAGTCAAAGAAAGTTGCAGATGGACGCGGACGCGCATGTGTCATGCATTTACTGTTTAGGTGAACAGCATAACGCTGCCTGCAACCTGTCAGGGTATGCTTCCCACTCCCCTTGAAGACAGCTAGACTCTTATTCTCCTTAGCCAGCCAGCCAAACAGGATCCTCTGGTGAAATTCAATAAAAGTTGCAAGGTGGTCTCTGCAGCTGCGAAGTGTGTGGCCTAGCTGGCAGCTATGGAAGAGGCGAAAGCCAAGGCTGCTGCTGCACCTCATTGATCACAGCGCTGTACTTGTTTGGGGCCAGTGTCGGTAGGGTTTTCATGGGTAATTTCTGAGAAATGTACAAGATCTTCAGGGAGAGCCCTGCCTGCTATGCTAAGGTAAAAAAAAATTGAAATCCCACTGTCGGTCATGCAATCGAGAAAGGACACATGTTTTTCACTCCTTCGACTTACCTGACATCTTGGCGGCTTTCCACCGCTTGGCTTTGAGTGAGCCTGCTTTAATCAAGGAGCAGGCCACTAGCTCCACGATACCCTCATTGAACTTGTCAGCCTTGACAGGTTGAACAGGCAGTCAAAACTTTTCTCGATCCTGTCAACCTGTTGGCAGAGGGGATTGTAGGTGATTGGATCTCCAGGGTTCCTATCCTTTTGGGTCTTGAAGACCAAGAGCTCAGCTGTTGCCTCCTTCTGGGGTCGAACCCTGTACTGGTAGTTTGCATTGATCCTCCAGCCGTATCTCCTTGTCGTTGGCCATGTCAATGGATTCCTCACACTTTGTGTCCCTCAACTGGGAGGCATCTGCACTCTACTTCCTCTGACAGTGAGGGTCTCTGTATGTGGCAGTGCTACAATGAGCTTCTTTGGCCACAGTCAGCCTTAGCTGGGCAGGGCAGGGCTCCACCCTCGACCCACATGGTCATGTCGTCACCAGTTCAGTCTGCACTGGTCCTGCCATGACAGTTGTCCCTGACACCAGTCTTACCACTGATTAAGGTGGAACCGCCTCCATGGCTTCCCTTTTCAGCAGTCCCCTCCTAAGTACTTCTGTCCAACTCCTGCCTTGCCAGGCTGGTTGTCTGTGGAGATCATACACTCGGATTCCCGAGTGGGTAATGGTGTCAAACATCTAAGGGCCATTTTTGAAGATTCCTTGAATGACATTGGTCGTTGATGCAGTCCTCATGGACTTGTGCTTTTGACTGATTTGGCCAAACATTTGGCTTCTGACCATGGGCCGGTGTCCTTGGGGCCACTTCTCAGGCTCATGTCTGAGTCAATGAAGGTTCACTTGGAGACTGTCAAGGGCGAAATGCCCCTTTATTGAGACCCTAGACAGGGACAAGTCCCTCTGAGATTTCTTTCTCAATGGCGGAGGCAATTTTGGGACATGCGCTGAAGCTTAGGTGGCATCCAGCTTCCTGCCAGCATTTTCCACTCATTTGGTCTGCAATTATGCAGTCCCTACTGCCACCTTGTCTGGATTTTCGTACCACCCCTTTGCTGAGGGTATGGGCACATAGTCATCCATAAGTCTAGCAATACTGGGAACGTGGACAAGCCCTCTGACAAGGAATCTAGAAAGCTTGACCACACAGCACAGATGTCTATACTGCAGCCTGTCTTGGTCTCCGGGTGAGCTACACCTTGATGATGACCCACTTTGGTCACTCTGATGGGAACCTGGATCATATCTTCCCATAACTCCCTGCTGCCAAACAGCTGGTGGTGAAAGTCATTGAAGACCAGGGTCAGGCACAGGCTAAACACAAGCTACAAATGGTCTTGTACATGAGCAATTCCTGTGCCCCTGCCATGACAGTAGCCATCACGATCCATTGCATGGTCTTGCCAAGGATTTCCACCTTAACAGCAGACACCCAGCATAAGTTGTCCAGTGTTCCCTTCTTGAGTACCCGACCCCTTGGGCCCTGGGTTGGAAAGACACCTCACCAGGATAGAGAAGTGTAGTGCCACCCTGGATTCTGTGGCCACCTCTTGGTACTAGAAAGGGCAGAAGGAGAAGAAAGTCTTTAGAGTTTTTAACTTTCCATCACAGCAGTTTAGGCTCCAACAACCCCAGCAGGGGCCATATCAGGCTTTGATCCCCAATACCAAGTTCTCTGCTCAGGCCCCCTAAAAGGGTAGGGGTACTAGGGGTAGTGGTGCTCCTCTGGCAGCAGGTGCTTTTGCCCTCTGCATAGCTGCCCTGTGACATCCAGTCCCTGCCCCAGCTCCCCGTGGGGGATTGGCAGTACCATTTGTGACGCACCTGATCAGTGATTATCTTAGACAAGTGGGTCCTAGAAGTGGTGGGTAGAGGGTTGACTCTCCACTTTGAGACTCCCGTCTTACCGACCTCTGGCACCAAAGAAGTGCTTAGTGTCGCAGGACATGCTATTTGCACTTAGGGAGGGAGGATATTGCTCAGCTCCTTGAAAAATGAGCCATAGCCCATGCTCCAGACTCCATGGCAGGCCAGGTTATCATGTTGAGTTATTTTCTGGTGCTGAAACAGACATCAGTTGGCTCCCCTTACTGGTTCTCCACGATTTGAATTGGTAAGGGAGCCAGCCCTCTCGGCGCCAGAATTTGAATCCCTCCAGTCGTCCTCATGGGTCTGCCCTTTAAATCTGTGAGGGACATCTTCTACCTGGAGGCTCATCACAGGGGTAAGAGGAGGCTCTGTCCGGCAACTGGGACCCCCTCTGAATGGGTCAGCAGCCCTGTGTCGCTCAAGGGAGTATTTCTGCAGTAGCCTCTTCTCGCCGGAGCACATCGGAGCTCAGGAACCAAGTCAAAGAAAAAAAAAACATTTGAGCTCATCAGAGCTTGGATCCAAGAAAAATAAAGACTTGTTTTGAACTAAATTCCTCTCCAGCTTATTTGAGCTAGAAGAGAATGGGGAATCATCTTTAAGTTTAACTTTTTGTGTCGGCTCACCAGAGCTCCTGGAGGAACCGGGAGGAGCTTTTGGCCCGCCCTCTTACCACCTCCTTCACAACTTTTTAAATAGGCAGTTTCGCTCAGCCCACATCATCCTGGTGGGAAGCTTTTTATGCAGTAGGTGTGGCATTATCGTGGCTCCACTGCAACCTGGTTGCTGTTAGCTTTGGCCATAGAGTGTATAT
The DNA here is from genome assembly GCA_016271365.2 of Neoceratodus forsteri. NCBI lineage: Eukaryota > Metazoa > Chordata > Ceratodontiformes > Ceratodontidae > Neoceratodus > Neoceratodus forsteri. Next base: position 774,649,253 of record CM057453.1, on the reverse strand, counting down.
TATTGCTTATAAACTATTGTAGGTATAGTGCTAACCCTGTCTCTTTCCTAGAGTAGGAAGCCAGCTGATTTCTAGCTGTTTTTCATTGGCCTGTATGTAAATTGCACTAACCTGTTCTACTGCTAAATACTCTGGGTACAGCTAGGAAGCCTGCTTTGTATAACGTGCCTACCAGGATAACCATTTGTGGTGGTGTTTTTCTTTTGTGGTGGTGAATTGTGTCTAGCAAGAGTGACTTGTGTCTTTGTAAGACACTCCCCTCAAACTAATGCTACCTGAACTATTATTTTCCTCAAACCGGCTGGGAGATGACTAGACTACTCAGTCAAAACACAATTTCTAATCCCTGTGCCATGAGTGGACCTTCAGCACAGTTTCACAGAGAAATGACAGGCCATCACATCCTAGCCATTCCAAAGGCAGCACTGCTCCTGCTGATGTTTATTGCTGGAGACATCGAGACTAATCCAGGACCAGTACTACTAAACAGTAGGATTACATCCCAGACAGATCCCGCCTGGAACCACGCCAAGGGGGTCTGAAAATTGCATACATGAACATTAACAGTCTGCGGCCCAAAATGCCTGAATTTGAAGCCTGGATGAACCACCACTCTCCACATGTTGTAGCAATCACCAAACTTGGCTGAAACCAGCCATCTAGCCCTCTGAAATAGACATCCAGGGATAGTGATTAGAAAGGCTAGAACTGGGAAAATGAAAGGCAGAGGAGTCCTGCTGTACATCAATAACTCCATCCAGTCCACTGAAGTTTTGATGACACCAGCAGATGCCATTGCAGGCAACCATGTCATTGTCAAGCTACTCCTGGGTACCACAAAAGCACTGTAGATTGCATGCAACTACAGCCCTCCCACGGTAGCCAAAACAGCCTTGCCAGAACTCCTTGAATGCCTGAGTGAACTGACCCCCCAGCCAAAGCTCATAATTTTGGTAGATTTTAAAATGAATTGGCTGGAAAAAGGGTCCAAAGCCTTCAAAACTCTCATCACTGTTGCCCTTCTTCACTAAATCATTGAGGAACCAATGAGGTGTAATAATAGAACAGGGAACCATTCGCTGCTGGATTGGATCCTTGTGACCAGGCTGGAAAGACTGCAAGCTGGTGGGATTTTTCTCATACTCGCTGAGTGACCACTCCACTTTCTGTACCTGGAGCAACTGTTTCCCAAAGCCTTCCCCAAGAGTTGTCACCACCAGGGACTACTCTGTTTGATAATGAGTCCTTCTTCAGAAATCTCTCCAAAATCGGCTGAATCAACCTAGACACCATGATTGACATTAATATAGCCCTTGACTTCCTTATCTGCAATGTTACAACTGTTACGAATAGACATGCCCCTCTCTAACAGAGGCGGTACAAGGGCCTCTGGTCAAAGTGGCTCTCTCCAGACCACTATGATCTGATGAAGCAGAGAGACAAGGCCTGGAGTGCGTTCAAAGTCACCAGCTCACCACAGGACTGGGAATAGTATAGACTAAGAAACCTTTACAAAGTCGCTCTGAAAAGTGCTAAGATCAGCTACATTAGGGACATGCACACAGAAAACCTAAGCAACCCCAAGTGCTTCTGGGCCCAAATTAACAATCTCCTAAAAGAGCACTAAATAGACATGTCAGGAACTCAAAATAAACTGCGAACTGACAGAGGGCAATCAACTCACCGCAGAAGCCTTTAACGTGCACTTCACCAATCTGGACCAATTCAGAGTACCCCAACCCTGCCCCCCTTCGTCCTCCCTCCCACCCACCAACCAACCCTTATTCCACCTCACACTGGTAACCAGGAAAGAAGTTCAAGCGCATCAAGTCCGACAAGGCTATGGGGCAAAATGGTATGGCGCCCAGACTGCTTCAGCTGGCAGCCCCTGTACTTGCAACTCCCTTGGCCAAATTGTACATGTCACTCTCTCTGGTGAAGTCCCCCAACTTTGGAAAACAGCTAGTCATTCCAATCCACAAAGAAGGTGCCAAGGGCACCATAGTAAACTACCATCCAATCTCTATACTGAGTGCCTTGGCCAGAGTACAAGAAAGACTCATCTACAATCAACTTACCATGTACCTCAAAACCCACAACGTAATGAGAGAGACCCAACACAGATTCCGCAAATACCATGGGACCGACATGGCGCTTGTGCGCCTCACCTCAGACATATTCAATGCCTCTGATAAAGTAAAAGCTACAGGAGCCATCTTCACCTATCTCACCAAAGCTTTTGAATTGGTGAATCATGAATAGTTACTCTCACAGCATGGGAAGCTGGGACTTGACCAGCAGGCAACTACTTGGTGCAGAAGTTACCTGGTAGGCCGTAGCCAGGCTGTTAAATAGAACATTGGACTCTCCTCTTGCTGGACTATCACCAATTGTCAACTCTCGGTCCACTACTTTTTTCCCTATTTATCAATGGCTTGCTCTTGAATTGTGGAGAGTCAAAAACAATACTTTACGCTGATGATGCTCTACTGTACAGGAACAGTGACATAATCTCGGACATACAGCAAGGGCTCACCAAGGATTTTGCCATGCTCAGTAGGTGGCTACCATCTAACCATCTTGTGCTCAATACTAAAAAAACTAAGACCATACTCTTCGGGCCCAGAAAATTGGGAACTGACAGGACAGAGCCCTTAAAGATCGCAGATTCTAATAGGAATGCATTTGAAGTCGTAGACCGCTTTAAGTACCTTGGAATGTACTTTGACCAAGAGCTTACACTAAAACAGCATCTCAAGCACACCACCAAAGCTATACATCAGAAATTGGACCTGCTGTACAGGCTTAGGGCGTACCTTACCAAAGAAACCTGACACACAGTGGCCCACTCCATTCTACTTCCTACGCTTCTGTATGGTGCTGCAGTGCTTGAATCCTTATAGGAAACTGAGTTCTGCAGGCTATGAACACTGTACCATAAAGTCGTCAGATTCGTGGCCCAGGCCAACAGCAAAGAGCTCCACTGCAAGGCTCGCTCCTCGTTGAGCTGGCCCCACCTCGACAGCAGGGTCAAGCACCCCTTGCCTTTTCCTTATGTTTAAAATCCTGTACAGCCGCCTACCACACCTCCAGAACCTGGTGGTGCACAGACAGCGCACACAAACCCTCTGAGTAACATTGCCACCTGCTCTGGCGGTACCAAAGGTGCGCACTTCTGCTGGAAAAAGGTCCTTTGTCTTCAGAATAACACAGTACTGAAATAATCTTTCCCCTGCCCTACAGAACAGCCCCTCACTCACTGTGTTCAAACACTTACTAGGGGTACACTTCTTCGCCAACACTACCTGTACCTGCACGAACTAATCCAGCACTTATGTTCCGATATCTAGTAAGCATGACTGATGTGCCCTTCTGCTGACACCGCAGGCTACTGGTACCTCACCAAGTGTTCTCCTGCACTTCCTTGGACTCCTTTATCTGTTATATTTGATGTTTACCTATTACTGTTCATTGTTGTTAACCAGTGGGCTTGCCCCACATTGTGATCAACCTCTGATAATGTACCACTGTAATGTCCTTCATATTATACTTTTGATTGTTTTCTTACTGAACGCTGCACCCTATAGTTTGTGTTGTACATATACTGTAACTAATCCTGGGTCGCACCCTGAAAAAGGGACCAGTGGTCTCAATGGGCCCACCCGGTCAACGAAATTCAATAAAATAAAATGAATAAATGCATGGAAGTGCAAGATCTACTTAGAGTACATCTCTCATCAGGGCACATCTATGGAACTATAACCATCAGGTGCCAGGACCACGTGGAAATGTTTTAGCCAGCAGTCTACTAGGGTCCGCCCTCAACAACATCAAAGGTAGACATCCTACATCATATAAATGTGGGTGGCCCCATGTCCTCCTCAGTTTTTTTTTTTCCACCATCGACCATACTTGCCAGACTCCATAGAGATGCCATTGCTACAGTAAATGGCCAATATCTGCAATTTTCTACCTTTTTGTTGTCTTTCTCACTGTAGTAATCACTTTTTTAAAGTGATTTCCATAATTGTGTATGTCGAACGACAGACTACGTCAAATTCTTTAGATACTGCAAGCTCAGTGATAAAATCTAAGATGACACCTGTGTCTGGTGTTTCTGAGAGGCCCACAACGCGAAGGCCTACCAGATATTCCTGAGCTTCAGTCAGCTACCCAGCGACACCATCAGAAAGCCCTGCAGTCTTTTCTGCTGGAGCAGAAGGTATCCAGAATGGAAAGGGTGCTCCAGGGAAGAAGCTCCTCCACATCACCACCTCTGTCCTTGGGCTTCCATTCTTCCACGGTCCAGGACAAGTTCTCATGGAAACGCAAGCAACAGGAGCAGGAAAAGAGAGGATAATACCCTCTCCCCTCCCCCCCCCAAGCTCTCTGTTGCCAACATCATCTGCTTTGGCAACACCTCCTGCCACCCAGATCCTCACTTTCACAGGGTCGACTTTGGCATGAGTTTCACTGGACCTCTCACGGCCAGAGATGGCCTGTCGATGTTGGGGCTGCTGATACTCCTGTCAGTGCTGCAGGGCACACCAGTGTTGGGGTTTCAACGTCCCCCTGTTGACACTGCAAGTCCTGTTGAGTGCAGTTCACGAAGTACAGGTGAGACACTGCTAGATTTCGACAAACCTGTCAACAACCTGGCTGCCGTGTTCTGCACCAGCTGCTGGCGATGGACATCCACTCCTGGTAACCGTAGATATAGAGCATTGCATTAGTCAAGGCGCAGGGTCAAAAAGGCATGGACCAATGTTGGAAGGTCATCAGGTGGAACCAGGTACTTTATCTGGGCAGCGTTCCTCAGATGGTTAAAAAGGACTTGACAACTGCTGACACCTGAAATTTAAGGGTCAACTCTCCATCAAGCACAATGCCCAGATTCCGCACCTGTTCAGAGGATCTCAGTTGGTTTCTCCCCCAGCACAAGGCCAGAGAGCTGACCAGGAGAAAATCCCTCTACCCAACAAACTCTGTCCCCACCAACACATCAGTCGTATCTGGATTCAACCTCAACCAGCTAGCACTCATCCAGTCCAGAATCTTGACTAAGCAGCTGTTAAAGGCTGAGACAGCATCATTCAAACAACATGAAGTTTTGCTGTATTCTGACAATTGCAGTGATTCCCAACCTTTGAACTCCCCCGGAGAACAAAGAGCTAACTTTCTATGCAGGGCATTGAATGCTGAGCTCGAGCGCAGTTGAGTGTCTGGACTGTTTCAAACTTAAACCGTCAGATTCTTTACTCCACCTCACTGAACGGTCGCTCTGGAGATTTCTCCTTCAGCTCGGTTCAAAAGTCTATTAAAGTTACTTCTTCCGTCCGTTTTTTAAACAGAAAAAATATCCGCATAGTAGGTTGTCTGTCTGTGGTGCCATGAATACTAGATAGGAATTGTTCTGTTTTTTCTGTGTGGAACTTGTAAAAGTGCGTCTCTGTTCGGCTAAACCGGCCATTTGATAGTGAAATATTGTGTTTTGTGGTGTTTTACTTAGTGTGTGGTTACCTGTTCTTATCGGTTCTAAAAAAACATAAAAAAACAAAAAAAAAAAAACTGTGTGTTAGTGCTTTTTTTTTTCCCAATACCCATGACACGGTTAGGAACCGATAAGGGAGTCTTGCCTGGCAGTTGCCATAAAAAGGGTAAGTTGGTTAGGTTGGCCATGTCTGAGAAACCCAAGCAAAACACTGGGCCCACTGGATTTCAACACTGCAGTGAGTGTGGGGAGGTCTTTGATAAGGCTGATCCCCTCACCACCTGTGTTTGTCTGGGGTTTGACCACCTCGATTCAGACTGCCAAATATGTAAAAACTTTCCCAAATCTACCCTTGAGAAGAGATTAGGTAGACTGAGGGAAAAGGAGGCCGAGAAGTCCGCTGACCCGGTTGGCCAGCTCGGTTCGGTTTCGACCGAACCAGAAGGAGTGCCCTCTGACCAGGGTGATACTTTTTTGGGCAAAAGGAGAGCCGATTCCGAGGGATCGGTTCCGACAAAAAGAAGACACACAGACAAATCGACCAGATCGGATCCAGAGGTTCATGTTCCGACCGCCGAAGAGATAGCCAGAGCGATTCAGATTGTGGAATCACTCCGTCCGGTTCCTACCGATCCAGCTCCTTCTGGCAGGGGTTCGGTGTGGCTGGTTCCCCCCGTTCAAGATTATACCCTTGAATATTTTTATGAACCGGAATTTGAAGAAGGGGAATTTGAGGATGATAATGTAAGTGAGGGTCTGGATGTGCCTGTGGAACCGGACATCTCCCCAGACAGGCCTTCAGGCGTTTCCCCTCCTAGGATTTGAGTCCCCTTCTCACTTTATGTTCTACATAAAGGTGGCTGAAACTCTCCAGCTTCCTCTGGAGTAGGCTGTGGAAGATCAATAGGAGCCTGATTATGTAGAGAAGATGGACATCCCAGAGTCCAGGAGACTGTCTGTTACCCTCCACAAATCTTTTGGGAAACAGACACAAAAAATCCTAAAGTCTCCTAACACTCTACTTCCTGTGGATAGAAGAATGGACAAGAGGTATACACTTTCAGGCTCAGACACGGAGTTCTTATATCAGCAATGCAGCCATGTTGGGGTAGTGCAGGTTGCTGCCTGTGACAAGGCAAATATTCCCTTGGCTTCACACCCCCCAGACAAGGACTCCAGGAAGATTGATGCCATGGCAAAGAAGCAGTACATGGCATCTTCTTTGGGACTCGGGCAGGCTAATTACATGGCCTATACAGCCAGGTACCAGAAGTCCAGGTGGGACACTGTACTGGCACTGGCTAAACAGGCCTCCCCCAGCTAGCCAAGGAGCTGGAGGCGGTGGCTGCAGATGGGATTGAAGCATCTAAGGTTGTTTCATGCTGCTGTGGACTCTAATGATGTCTCATCAAGAGTCATGGCTACATCTGTGGCTTTTCGGAAGATGGCTTGGCTCAGATGTACTAGCCTCTCGCAGAACACTCAGGCTAAGGTCATAGATTTTCCTGTAGTGGGTAATTCTCTCTTTGGGGAGCAGGCAGAGAATTATATGAAGAAAATGGATGAGTATAGGACCACTTAAAGGAGTGCTCAGGCCAAGGAGAGACAGGCAAATCCTCAAAGGCAACAGTCTAGGGGCAGGGGCAGGCCTTTTCAAAGGCCTTTTTACCAAGCACAGGCCTCTTCTTCCTTTTCTCAGAGGGGGTTCTTCAGAGGGAGAGGCAAAAGGGGGATGAGCAGGGCTGCATCCACTCCTCGGCCTAAAGCCCCTGCCAAGCAGACACCCTGATGGGCCTGCCCGGGTCGACTCTCCTATTCCAGTAGAGGGCAGGCTGGCTGGCTTTGTCCAGGACTGGATGTCTATTACATCAGACAAGTGGGTCCTGGAAGTAGTAAGCCAGGGACTGGTTCTCGGCTTCAGAAAATTTCCAAAGATGAAAGCCAGATCTTTTCCACCTGCAAATCTCTCAGAAACCCTTGCCCTAGAGGCAGAGGTTTCTTCTCTCCTAGATTTAAGAGCCACAGAGAGAGTACCTACTCTACACTGGGGAAAAGGACTGTACTCCAGGTGCTTCCTGACACCCCAAAAGACAGGGGAGTGGCGACCCATCCTAGACCTAAGATACCTAAACAAACATATTTTAAAACCAAAGTTCAAGATGGTAACTTGGGGAATAATCTTTCCCTCTCTAAGGCCAGGGGACTGGCTAATCTCCCCTGGACCTCAAAGATGCCTACTTTTACATTCCCATCAGGTGCTCCCACAGAAAGTACCTCGGGTTCGAGTTGCCCTCAGACCACCATCAGTTCAGAGCAATGCCCTTTGGCCTAACCTCGGCCCCAAGGGTGTTTACAAAGTGCCTGGCAGTAGTAGTTGCCTTTCTAAGAAGGCAAAAGATTTCAATTTTTCCATATCTGGACGATTGGCTAATAGTGGGTCAGTATCCAGATCAAGTCAAGTCTCTCCTGCAAGTGACCCAGCAAGTGCTCACTTCTCTTGGATTTCTTCTCAACCTTCCCAAATCAGTTCTCGAACCAGTCCAGCTTCTTCCTCTAAAAAGGCAAGGGTTCTTATGGAACTAGCCTCTTCTTTCAACCTTCAGGTATCTCGGCCAGCAAGGCATTTCCTCCAGCTCTTGGGCCACATGGTAGCTTCAACAGCAGTGGTCCAAGGGGCAAGATTCCAGATGAGGGATATTCAGTTCCACCTGAGAGCTTTTTGGTCTCAGAGGAAGGATTCCTTTACCAAACTGATCCCAATGACTCTGACCTTGATACAAGCCCTCCAGTTGTGGCAAGATCAGGACAATTTAAGACAAGGTGTTCCTTTTGTTACTAAGCCTTGTTCAGTGGTCCTTACCACGGATGCTTCTCTTCTGGGCTGGGGAGCCCATCTGGCATCCCTAACTGCCCTGGGGCTGTGGTCCTCCCAAAATTCCCTTCTCCACATCAATCTCCTAATACTTCCACCACCAGTAACTAACAATACACAGCACAACAGTACTCACACTAAACTATATAACTTAATCAAAATCTGCAATCTACAAAACACACCCCACCCCCAAAATAGAACCATAACTCAAAAAAGGAAAATAAATTTAAAACTACTCTCAAAACCTCTGAATGTCCATATAAAATAATGTACTCCGTTTCTCAAAAAACAGTTGGTGTATATATCCCTTTGAACTATCACTAGAGGTGGAGAGTCTTCTCCAGGCAATGGTGGAGAGTCTTCTCCAGGCAATGGTGCTGGTTCCGGCTCCTGTACGCCCCAGACAGACTCCTTCCCCACCTCGGATACCAGGGACATGTTTCCTAAGGGGTTTGTTCCTCCCTCATGCCGGGAGAGGGGGGAGTCGTCTTCTTCCTCTTCCTCCTTGGACACCTTGGATGACTCCGGTTGTTCCGACCCGGATGATGAGCCACGCTCTCCGACCAAACTCAGGCCTAGGACTCCTACGAAGTCTCCTCCAGAGGATCCTTCTTTCTCAGGGTTGGTTCGCAAAATCCAGGAGGTTTATAAGTGGTGCTCTTTGGAGCCGGACCCACAGCGTAAGAAACTCACTGAGCACCGGGATCTGCCCAATACCGCTCCAACCTTGGTGCCACCCTGGATTGAGCCTCATGCCGACCTTGTTTCCACCATTTGGAAGCAACAGTCTACATTAGCCCCTCTTCCTCGGAAGTCTAATAGGCTATACCAGGCTCCTGAGGGTGTTGACTTCCTTGATTCTCACCCTCAAGCTGACTCAGTTGTGATTAGCGCCGCTCACGGCTGGTCACCTAATCAGAAGCATTTGAGCTCATCCCTACCTGACAAAGAACCCTGTCTTCTGGACCAGCACAGCAGGAAGATTTATGCTTCTTCCACTCTGGGTATTATTGCCCTGAACTATGTCTGTCACATGGGAGATTACCAGAAGGCGATTCTTAGTGAGGTGGGATCCAAGTTGGACTCCCCTCCTGACTTTCAGATTAAATGGGAAGTGGCTGACCTTGACCGTTCGGCCAGTCTGCACATGCTTCGTGACACGTACGATGCAATGGACACTGCTGGTAGGAGCTCTTCATTCGCGGTAGGTTTGCGGCATCATGCCTGGCTCCATGTGTCAGGTTTGGTCCGGGAAATGCAGTCTGTTATTCAGGAAGCGCCCTTCTGGGGTTCGGTGCTGTTCAGTGGTGATGTCAAGGACATTATCACCAATCTGCAGGAGAAGGGGACTGCACTGAAGTCTGTAGACTCCATATACAATCCCCCTCCAGCACAGCGTCATCACTTTCGCAGGCGGAATCTGCAAAGGACGCAACCACAGGGAAAGTGGGCCAATAAACGTCGGGCCCCTCCAGCTGCCAAGCCCCCACTGCCCAAAAAAGCAGCGTGAGCTTAAGCCGCAATGCTGCCCCACACCACTTGACTCCTTTCCTCTCCCACAGCCTCTGGCGTTTCCAGAGGAACCGGTAGGAGGGAGGTTTTCCCTCCACCTCCCGGGTTGGGAGAGGATAACGTCAGATTCCTGGGTGCTCAAACTCATTGCAGAGGGACACTCAATAGAGTTTATTCAGAAACCCCCTCAACACTCTTCCCCCAAGGTCATTGTACTCACAGGAGCATCTTCTTCTGATCCAGGAATAAATTTCCTCCCTTCTCTTGAAGGAGGCGATCGAACCTGTCCCCATTCCTCTTCAAGGAACAAGGTACTATTCCCATTTCTTCGTGGACCCGAAGAAAGCGGGACGTGAGGCCTGTTCTCGACCTCAGCTCCCTGAACTTGTTCGTGGAGTACAAGAGGTTCAGGATGCTCTCACTGCAGAGTCTCCTGCCCCTTCTCCGGCTGGGCCAGTGGCTGTGCGCTTTGGATATGCAGGATGCCTACCTGCATATCCCTATCCGCACTTCCCACCGCAAATACCTGCATTTTGCGTTCCAGGGGGACCACTATCAGTTCAAGGCCCTCCCATTTGGTCTTTTCTCGGCACCCCGGGTGTTCGTCAAATGCCTTTTGGTGGTAGCGGCCTACCTGCCTACGCAGGGGGTGCAGGTTTTCCCCTACCTGGACGATTGGCTCCTGGCGGCCCCATCCAGGGATGAACTCCTGCGCTGCCTTTCCCTTACCCAGCAGGTCTTTGCCTGCCTGGGTATTGCTATCAACCAGGCCAAGTCCCATCTGATCTCATCCCAGAGGCTCCAGTTTATTGTGGCAATCCTGAACATGATCTCTGGCATGGCCTTCCTGCCACCGAACAGGGTGGCCACTATCCCAGGCTTAGGTCAGCCTGTTGTCCAGCCGCAGGCGGGTCAGCGCCAGCTCAGTCCTTCGCCTCCTCGGGCTAATGGTGGCTGTGATTCAGACAGTCCCTCGCGCTCAGCTCCACATGAGAATCTCTCAGTGAACACTTCGGTCTCAATGGGATCAGCTAGTGGACGACCTAGATCAATTTGTCCTGGTCTCCACTCCCATGGCTCGGGACTTGCAGTGGAGGATGGTTTAGGAGAACCTCTGCCAGGGAGTTCTCTTCGGTCATCCTCCCCCCTCGCAGATGTTGACTATGGGCACCTCCGGCTAGGGTTGGGGAGCCCATTTCGGTCCTCACAGAACCCAGGGCTCCTGGTCCAAGCTTGAGGTCCCTTCACATCGATGTGCTCGAACTAAGGGCAGTGCTGTATGCTCTTAATGCTCTGCATCTGCCTCCCGGTCACCTAGCTGTACAGACAGACAATATGTGTGTGGTCTGGTACATCAAGAAACTGGGAGGAACACGTTCCTACCCTCTTTGCAGAGAGGCGATGCGAGTCTGGAATTGGGCAGTGCATCACAACCTTCACCTCGCAGCATCTCACGTCCCGGTGGTCAAGAACACGCTGGCAGACAGGCTCAACCGGTCATCTGCTCTAGCTCATGAATGGGAACTGGATCAGGGGGTTGTAGATGACATCTTCTTGCGCTGGGGAACTCCACAAGTAGACCTGTTTGCATCCCCTCAGAACACAAAACTTCCCGTCTTCTGCTCACACGCTAGCTCCAGGGTGCGGCATTTTTTGGGGAGACGCTCCGTCTCTAGACTGGAAGGGCAGATTCGTCTATGCCTCCCCCCCACACACACACACACACCAATTCCACTGATTACGAGGGTCTTGCAGAAACTCTGTTCGGAAGGAGCTCAAATGATTCTGATCGCTCCTTTCTGGCCCAGGCAAGTTTGGTTCTCTCCTCTGCAACAGTACTCAGAGGATCTTCCTGTTCCTCTGTCGCTATTTTTGCTGACCCAGGATCATGGGACCCTGGTCCATCCAGGCCTCAAGTCCCTTCAGTTGCACGCATGTCTCCTGCAGGCGTGGCTCAAGCCCGATTCTGGCCCCGAGTATCTGAGATTCTGGTGGAGGCCAGGAAACCCTCAACCAGATCTACTTATGCCATGAAATGGAAGAGGTACTCTATTTGGGCCGCCTCCAATGATGTCGAGCCCTTCTTGTGCTTGGTCAGCCAACTTCTGGATTACCTGCGACACCTCTTCGATCTGGGTCTCAGCCATTCATCCTTAAAGGTTCACATGGTGGCCATATCGGCCTATCATGTCCCCTTTGCAGACAGAACGTTTGCTCAGCTGGAGGTCTCAGAGACCTTTTTAAGAGGGGTCCTTCACTTACGACCCCCTATCCGGGTTTCTGCCCCTCCTTGGGATCTGAATTTCATTTGAGAAGCTTACTCTGCCTCCTTTCGAGCCTGCAGCCTCAGCTGACCCAAAGTTCCTTTCTTGGAAGACTCTTTTTTTTTTTTTCCTAGTGGCCATTACTTCTGCTAAATGGATTTCTAAGCTCCAGGCCCTGATGTGTAAAATCCCATATTTGATTTCTCACAAGGAACTTGTGGCTCTGCGTACCAACCCTAAGTTACTCCCTAAGGTGGTAGCAGAATCGATGCTGAATCAATCCGCAAAGTTGCCTGCCTTTTTTATGCAGCACTCTAATCATGGAGACTACCTCCTGCATACTTTGTATGTTCACCAAATTCTGAGATACTACACCAACAGGATGAAGGATCTCAGAAAGACTGATCAGCTGTTCGTCTCTCTTGCTCAAAACTCATTGCATCCACAGGAGCTTTCTGAAGTTGCAGCACTTGTCTCCTGTATACTGTTAACACTTAATCCTGGGCCCTTCTAAGTAAAATCGAGCCATAATTGGCATGCCTCAAACAAATGCTAACAGCACAAAAACCATAAGTGCTAGACACAAAGTATGAGAGGCAAAATTATTCAGCATAAAACTACCTTTCCAACAGTGGTATGCAAGGAATAGCAGGTAATTTAGTTTCAATTCTGTGCTGGTTGAAACAGCAAAACAAAATATTTTTTCCACTAAAAAATGCACCATAAACCTATTTTTCTTGGGAAATATGTAACATATGAACACTAAATTAAGCATCCAGACATTAGATGTAATTTTAATAATTTGTTTGTAAAACAAACGGCTATTTCTGTAGTATTAAACATCATTTTTTCCCCATTTGTGTCAAGGTGTATTGGTGAGGTTTGAGGGACAAATCTGAACCATACACACCATACCATAAACCAATGCATATAACTCCTAAAGTATACATGAAACACAACGTATCAGTTGCAAAGTTGTTCCACATAAAATTGCTTTTCCAATGGTTCTATGCAATCAGATGTACTCAATTTGGTTTTTGTTTTTATGCTGGCTAAGATACCCAGAATGTGTGTTTCTTCAAAGTGCTTGGGTGGTTCTAGATTGACAAAATGTCATAAACAAATATGAATAACTCCTAAAGTGAACATGATACACACAAAGTGTCAGTAGCAAGGTTGTTCAGCACATTACCTTTCTAATGGTACTATGCAGTGAACTCTGTAATCAATTCTGGCTGGCAAGTAATATTAAAATATGTGAGTGACTTCTCCAGATGTTTTTAGGGCACACAGGAAGTCTGTAGGTGACTTCTGTAGGCGTTCTGGAACACACTGTAGTTAGATTTGCTGACACCTACAGACGTTCTAGGAGGCAATGAGATAAGAGAAGGCAATGCTGTTTCTAAGCAATGCCTATCAAATGGTTGGCTCATTGTATCACTTTGTTATGACAAGTACAACAAGACCCTGTCGGGTCAAGTTAGAGGCCACTCCACCAGAGGAGCCACTGCCTTTGTGGCTTGTTTCAAGAATGTCAGCGGCTGACATTTGTGCAGCCGCCACTTGGACTTCTGTCCATACCTTTATGAAACATTACAGTTCAGGCTGGCTGTTTTGCAAGGCCTCCTTTCCTAAGGCCGTCACAACCAGAGTGTCTACTTAGGAGTAGGTTTCCTCCTCCCGTTTGCTTTTCCTTGTTCCAGACTGCTTGGGACTCAGTCCTATATGTAATTACCTACTGCAAGAGCCCTCTCAAAGTAAGATAGTACAGTTACATAATAACTTACCATAACAGTAGATCTTCGAGAGAGGCTCTTGCAGTAGGTAATACCTTCCTGCCCTCCATCTCCCTAAGCTTTCTCAGCTCCTTTACCAGGAGGGGAAATATCTGCTTCTCTCTCGTCTTGCCTTTTGGCCTTTGGTAAATAGGGGGTGTGCGTCTTGCCTCCCTTCTCCAGGAGGACTGCTAGGAGTCTGCCAACAAGTGTGGATAGAACATATCCGCGATCCTAGAAAAACGGGTTACTCACCTGTAGCAGTAGAACTTCTACAGACTGGTTTCTTGTAGTAAGTCATTACTTATGGGAGTATCCACCAGGTGGCGCTGTCACACGGCAGCTTCTTCTAGTAGTTTTCCTTTGGGGCCGCCCACACAACATCACTTCCTCTGGATTAGTATAAGAGGAGTGGGCAGCCCCCACTACCCTCTGTTCATTTTCCTGCTGGCTTCAGCTTGCACAGTCAGCTCTCCTGACCTCCTGGGTTGCAGTCTTTGACTCAAACTTACATAGATACCTATACTTTGATGGCAGATAAGGACCGCTTGGCCCACCTACTCTGCCCATTTCCCTACCTACAGGATAAGCTGCAGATCCTATTTAACCAACTCTTTCCTGGACTAGATCCTATTTCTTTGTACCCCCCACAAAAATTGCCTTACGTCTGTCCCATGCATTCTTGAATTCTCCCACAGTTTTAGACCCCACAACCTCCTCAGGTAGCCTGTTTCATGCATCCATCACCCTCTCTGTGAAAAAATATTTCCCCACATTGCCACTGAGTCATCCCCTCTGTCTTCAAATTGTGTCCCCTTGTTCTTGCACATCTTTTTCTGAAAGATGCTACCCTCTTAGACTTTGTTGTTTCCACTGAGGTACTTAAAAGTTTGTCATGTCCCCCCTCTCCTTCCTTTCTTCAAGGGTATACATATTAAGCTCCTTTAGTCTCTCCTTGTATGGCTTCTCTTGCAGACCCTGCACATTTTAGTTGCCCTCCTCTAGACTGCCTCCATCCTGTCTGTGTCCTTGCAGAGATGGGGTCTCCAGAACTGGACGCAGTACTCCAGATGGGGTCTCAACTGTCTGCACAGAGTGATAACAACTTCCTGTTTTCTGCTGGTGATGCCTCTCCCTATGCATCCCAGTATCTCCCCCAGCACTCCCTACTGCCTTCTTATGTTGCTTGCTAACCTTAAGATCATAAGATATGATTACCCTCAGGTCCCTTTCCTTTTTGTTGTTACTACCTCCCTATTGTGTAATCTTCCCTGGGTTTTTGTTTCCCTGATTTTTTTTGCACTTCTCTGCATTGAATCCAAGCTGCCATACTTCTGACCATTGCTCCAACCTTGCCAAGTCCCTTTTCATCCTTTCCGACCTCCTTGTGTATCAGCCCTGTTGCAGATCTTTGTCATCTGCAAAGAGGCATACTTTTCCTTCCAGTCCCTCTGCAATGTCGCTCACAAGGACATTAAAAGGACTGGACCCAGTACTGAACCCTGCGGTATCCCACTAGTAACCTCTCTTTCTTCAGAGTGGACTCTATTTACAATTACCTTCTGTGTCCTGTTGTCCAGCCAATGTTTTACCCAGGCTACCACTCTGGGACCCACTCCCAGGCTGGTTAATTTGACTATTAATCTTTTGTGTGGGACTGTGTCAAATGCCTTGCTAATGTCTAGGTAGGCCATGTCCACAGCCCCTCCCTGATCTACTACTTTGGTCACTCAGTCAAAGCAATCAGATTCGTCTGACATGACCTTCCTGTTGTGAACCCATGCTGCCTTGGGTCCTGTGCCCCACTGGCCTATAGGTACTCAACAGTTCTTTCCTTCAGAAGTGATTCTATCACTTTCCCTATCACAGAGGTTAAACTGATTGGTCCATAGTTTTCTGCCTCTGTCTTGCTCCCTCCTTTTGTGAAGGGGAATCTCATCTGCCTTCCTCTAGTCCTCCGGTACCACAGCATCCTCCCATGATTAGTTAAAAAAGGTAGTCAGTGGTGTCACTAGTTCTCTCTTTAATTCTTTTAGAATTCTAGGGTGAATGCCATCAGGCCCCATTGCTTTGTCCACCTTCGGTTCTAGGAGTTCTTTCAGAACCCTTTCTTCTGTGAAAGGACTGGGATCGAACCCCCCCCCCCCAATCCAGAGTGCTTCCGCTAATTGGATTAGGCACCTCTCCTTCCTCCTCTTTTATGAATACTGAGCAGAAGTATTGATTCAGTATCCCTGCTTTTTCACTGTTCCTCTCTGCCTGTCCATCCCACCATCCATTCTATTCAGCCCCACTGTCCCTCCCTTTGTCTTTCTACGCTCCCTGATATACCTGTAAAAGGTTTTATCCCCCTTCTTAACTGAGTTGGCCATCTTCTTCAGTTTGGGCCTTTGCTATTCTGACCACCCTCCCTGCTTCCTTCTGCCTTAACTGGTACAGTTCTCTGTCCCGCTCCTTCTGTGTTTCTTTATACTTCCTGATTGCTTTCTTTTTCTCCCTAACTTTCACCACCACCTCTTTTGAGAACCATAGTGGCTTTTTCTTTCGTTTTGATTTATTTGCTTCACACAAAGGCTTGTTGCCTCTGTGATGGCAGTTTTGATGTTTCCCCATTGTTGCTCTACCCCTCCTTCTAGCCTGTTTGCTAGTGCTTTTCTAAGGCACTCTCCCATCTTGCCAAAGTCAGCCCTCCTGAAGTCCAGAACCCTCACTTTAGTATGGCTTGACCCTGTAGCAGAGTTTACCGTGAACGCACTGTTTGGTGGTCACTTGTTCCCAGATGGCTACCTACTTCTAGAACTGAGATCCTCTCACTGTCCCCGTTTGAGAGTATGAGGTCTAAGATTGCTCCCTCACGAGTGGGTTCCAAAACTAGCTGTCTGAGTCATGCCACCTGAAGGGCATTGAGAATGGCCCTGCTATTGGATGTGACTGCAGCAAAGGTGTGCCAGTTAACATCTGGCATATTCAAGTTCCCCATCAACAGTATCTCCCCTTTCTCTGCCATCCTAAGGATGCCTTCTATCATATCCTTGTCCATTCCCTCCCCCTGACATGTGGGTCTGTATACAACTTATGTGCGGATTGTGGTGCCATTTCCAGTCTCTAAGGTGACCCACAGTGCCTCCTCTCCTCCTTGTTTACTCTTTTGTTCAGTTGTTTTTATCCCTTCCCTTACATAGAGAGCTACTCCGCCTCCTCTTCTGTCCTGTAGGTTGTGCAACACTGGTATGTTAACATCCCAGTCAAGGTTCTCTGTGTACCATGTTTCTGTGACTGCTACGATATCCAGGCATCCCTTTTCTATCAAGGCCACCAGTTCAGGGAGCTTGTTGCCCAGACTATGGGCGTTGGTACGCATTACCCTCCATTTCTTGATGGCCTTACCCCTTTTGCCCCATCCCTGTTCTTATTACGTTAGTCATTTTCTCCATTTACCCCTGCCCTTCTCCCTATCGACATCTCTATTTTGGTGTTTACATTACTTAGTACCCTAAATTTTGTGGTGGGTGGGGGGCTAGAATTTCCCTGCTCCTCTCCAATGCCTCCCCCCTTGGCTAGTTTAAATGCTTGCCAACTTGAACAGATTGTTTGCCTTCTGTTCCGGGCCTGTGACCTACTCTCCTAGTACCCCTGGACTACTTTTATACAGCAGGCCCAGTGTTCCTTTAGAGTTCCTGGTATACCTGTTGCTCCCTGGCCCAGGCACTCTTGCTTGGTCTGGGGATTTACTAGGGCTACTGTGAACAGCTGAGCCAGATTTTGCTTCTCTCTACTGGGCCTGTGGAACACTCCAGGCCCTGGCTCTTCTGCTTTCAGGACCTGGGCCTGTGCACCACTCGCTACCCCGACTCCTGTCTCTGGTCCTGGGATGTGTACTTCTCCCAGGCCCTGGCTTTACTACTTCCACCAGGCCGGGCCTGTGCTCCTCACACTGCCCCTGGCCCTCCTTGCTCACAGCACCCCTGTTGTTCCCTGGCCCAGGCCTTCTTGCTGGGCCTTGGCACTTGCTCATGGTTGCTCATCCAGCTAAGCTAGAATGGACCTTGTGGGACTGCCTTAAAGGCTCCCCGGTCAAAGGCGCTCATTCCAGGCATAGGAGGGAGCAGGATTCACACTCCTCGCACTCCTTCCACCTTACTCCATCGCCAGTGTCTCCTCCATCGTAGACAGTGCTCCTCGTTGTCAGGGCTGCTCCCCCGGTCAACTGAGCCCACTGGACTTGTTTTATCTTCAGCGGGCATTGTCCTGTCACTGGAGCTTGTTTCTGAACATCTCCCATTGACTAACTGTGTTGCCCCGTCAACGGAATGATCTGATTTTGAGGTGGAGCTCTTGCAGCAGCTAATACCGTTAGGACTAAGGCCGTAGGTGTTAGGACCCCTCGGAAACATTTTCTAGCTAGCAGTCTGTAGCGGGGGACCACCTCCAATGTCGGACGTAGTATAAAGGGGGTGGTTCCCTGGTGCCATCTGTTACTTTCCCACCGTCGACCCACGTTTTTCGGCTCCTCAGAAGCCTCGCTTCAGCAGTTGACCGTACATAAGTAGTCGTTGGATATATATTTTTTTCATTTTTTCTTTGAGTATTTCAATAAAGTTTCAGTGCATGTCTTCTCCTTCACCTATTCGGTAGAAGTTGAAGTGCCATTGTGGCAAACAGATCCCGGCTAAGGACAGCCACGAAGCCTGCCTGATCTGTGTAGGCCCAGACCATAGGCCTGACTGCCAACATTGTCAAAAGTTCAGCAGGACCAGAATTCGCAGGGCTAAGGCTTTAAAGGCTTACCTACTCAAGCAGAAAGTCGCCGCCATGCGGAAGTCTCCATCGGGTCCTAATTTGTCTTCATCTGCCAGGGAGTCTCCCCATAGAGAGAAGTCCCAGAGGAAACACTCCAAGGACAGGCCCCAGTCAGAGTCCCGCCACAAGTCTCCCTCCAGGTAAGTTTCTTCCTCCAGCAGGAGGTCAGGGTCCGTTCCCCCTTCTTCACAAGGAACTAGTGCCCACAGATCGTCCTCCTCTAAGCCCAGGGACCCACCTTCATCCTTGGGACACAACTAGACTCTAGTCCCCCTGGCTCACCGGCCCCATAAGTCATCACAGGGCCCAGTCCAGGAAGGACAGTCGCCTGCTGTTAGGCCTTAAGAGAGCCACAGCTCCACGGGATCCTCTGACTGACGCAAGGAGCCAGACTATTCCCACCGGTGACAAGAGGTTGTTCGCCAGTAGATGGATCACTACTAAAAAGGACAGACGTCCCATGGCCAAAACACCTGCATCAGACAGCAGGCGTTCACCGCAGAAGGGGCAGTCGCCTGACGGACGTTCTGCAGAGGGCGACCAACCGTCTGATGCTCGTCAAGACGACTGGTCGCCGGATCAGGCGAACGCCTCTCCGGATGCCGGATCGGACGACCACTCTCCCAGGGAGCCAACCCCTGAGCCAAACGCAGCAGGGGCAGCCTCTCCAATGGAGATCTCAGTACCGCCCCCCGCCCGGTTCATCAGCTCCTGCACCACTTCCACCAGTCGTCCCATTAGTGGTGCTATTTAAATCATGGTGGAATGCCATTAAAGTTGACGAACTGTACAGGCCTCCTCCGCCTCCTCCTCTCCCCACTCAGGATGCAGGTGCAGGAGAAGGATCATCGGACTCCAAAGACAGACTGAAGAGGAGATCTTCCCCAACCCCCGATTAGTGGCCGCTGTACCCCCCCTTCTGGAGATGAGGCAGGAGAGTCCATACTGGATTCTTCAGATGATGACTTGAGGCCACTATCGCCAGACTCTAAGGATACCCCCAGCTCCCCTCCAGACGACCCTACATTCCTTGATATTATGAGGGACATAAAACCTTATATCAGTGGGACACTGAAGAACTCAACCCAGAAAGAAAGCATCTGGTGATGTTCTTTGACCTCGTGCCCCTCCCCCACTCATGGATCCCCCCCCAGGACATGGCAAAGCTAATCTGGACGAGACCTTCATCCATACCAGCAGTTCCACGCATGGCGGACCGTCCACCTCTATAAACCGCCCAAATAAGAACCGTTTCTGGCAAAACAGTTGATGGTGGACTCTACGGTCTTGACCGCAGCACATAGCAGACTGTTCCAACCAAGACACCTCACCACACAGCCCCTAGATCCGGAGTCAAAAAAGTTAGACCACTGGGAATGGAAGGTGTACTCCTCAGCCATCGGGGCCATCAGGCCATTAAGCTTCTTGGCCATGTGGTCACATACCAAAAGTCCCTATGGGAAAAGACCATAGAGTTTCTCAAGTCCCAGACGGACTCTTACTCAAAGAATGAACTGCTGGCTTATGCCCAGTCCGGTCTGGATGTAGACACACGTCCTGAGATGGTCGTACTACTCTGCTGACATGGCAGCTAGAGCGGCAGCATCGGGCATCTGTCTCCGCAGGCACGCCTGGCTACGAGCAACATCCTTCAGGCAAGACCTCCAGGATGCTATTCTGGATGCTCCCTTCCAGGGCTGAGTACTTGTTCAGTCAGGAAGTGGAAGGAATTATAAAAGGCCTCCAGGAGTCTAGCAAAAAAGTTGAGGACGTACACAAATTGTACAAATCCGAGCCTCAGCACGCCCATAAGCGTTCCTTTCGTAAGCAGTCAACAGGGAGGCCGCCCTTACCAAGGCAGAGGTTTCAAGTGCAATAGTCAGCCTGTGTAACTAGGAGGCCAAGGCTCCAAACAGCCAAAAGCTCCCAGACATCCAGCCACTACCCCACAAGGGACTGCATGACTCCCAGTGTCTCTCTCTCCCCCCCCCCAGTCATCAGTCTCCGAGGGGAGAGCAAGTAGGGGAAAGTTCTCCCTCCACCTGCAAGAATGGTCCACTATCACATCCGTCCAGTGGGTGCTACAGAGAATAAGAAGGAGTTACGCCATCTAATTCCTCAGCATCCCCCCCCCCCGGACAATCCGCCAGTGGCATCCCACACTCAACAGCACATGCCTTTCTTCTGGAACAAGTGATTGTTTCTCTCCTCCAGAAGAAGGCCATCCAGCCAGTCCCAAGATCCCAGCAAGGCAAAGGTTTTTACCCTCACTTTCTTCTGCTGCCCAAAAAAACAGGAGATCTTTGCCCAATTCTAGACCTCTGCCACCTGAACGAGTTCGTCCTATACAAAAGATTTCTAATGCTCACCCTGGCAAGCCTGTTTTCCCTCCTCCTGACTGGCTGTGTTCCCTGGATATGCAGGACACCTATACGCATATAAAGATTCTACCTTCGCCCAGGACATTCCTGTGCTTCCGGTTCCAGGACTTGCATTACCAATTCAGGGTCTTGCCCTTGGGCCTTTCATCATCCCCAAGGGTCTTAACGAAATGTCTTGCAGTAGTCTCAGCCATGCTGAGGAGAAGGGGCCACTTTGTCTACCCCTACCTTGACGATTGGCTGATCTCCGCAGCCACAGGACAACAGCTCCTAGGTACACTGAGGGAAACAGAATAACTTTTCTAGACACTCTGAGTCACCCTGAACTGGTCGAAATCCCAGCCCTGGCCCTCTCAATGGCTTCAATACATTGGAGCGGTGTTCGACACTCTGCAAGGCAGGGCTTTTCTCCTGCAGACAGAGCCCTGTGCCTTCCAGCTCTAGCTCATAGAATCCAGTCAGCAGATCAGGTGCCTGCTAGAGTAGTCTTGCAGCTGTTGGTTCATATGGCAGCAGCCATAGCCACGGTACCCTTCTCGCGTCTCGACATGAAAATTGTTCAGTGGCACCTCAAGGTCCAATGGGACCAAGGTTCGGACGAGTTGGACTGACGCATCCAAATCTCTGAGGCGGTCCGATGCTCCCTTCATTGGTGGCAAGTTGCAGCTCACGTAGAACAGGGTGTCATGACGGATGCCTCAGGACTAGGCTGGGGTGCTCACTTTCATGAGCATCAGACGAGAGGATCATGGTCTACCACAGAAAGGTCTCTCCACATCAATGTGTTGGAGATGAGGGCTGTTTTTTATGCCCTTCAGGCCTTCCTGGATCAGCTCTCCCGGGGTCCTCTGATAATCCAGTCGGACAGTATCCCGGTAGTCTTTTACCTGAACAAGCAAGGAGGAATGGGATCGTATCCTCTTTGGAGAGAGGCCATGAGAATCTGGGACTGGGTGATATAACACAATCTGTTCCTAGTCGTGGTCCACATGCCACGCATTCAGAAAGTTCTCGCCGACAAGCCTTTCTCATTCTCTGAACCCCGAGTAGGAGTTGTGGCAGGACATAGCAGATGACCTGTTCCTAAGATGGGGTCGTCCCGAGCTGGACCTCTGAGTCCTGGCACAACACCAAACTGCCAAATTTCTGCTCGCTAGATCCAGAGCCTGGTGTTTTCTGGTGAGATGCATTGTCCCTCTCGAGCAGGAAGGTTTCTTTATGCCTTTCCTCCCTCCCTTCCCCCCTGGTTCAGAGAGTACTGCTCAGGCTGCAGTCAGAAGGTGCCAGGATGATCTTAGTATCACTTTTCTGGCCTCATCAGATTTAATTTCCGCTTCTTAAGCAGCTGGCCATGGGACCCCTGCACCACTGCCTCTTTCCACCCACTTGCTCTCCCAGGATCAAGGGACGCTGTTCCACCCGTCGCAATGATACCTTCACTTGCATGCATGGCTTCTGCTTTCTTAACAGAGGAGACACTGGGAGTTTCTCAGAAGGTGGCAGAGCTTTTGGTGGCAGTAAGAAAACCCTCTACCAGGGCCACTTATGCCATGAAGTGGAAACGATTCTGTCTCTGGGCGGTAGCCCGATTCTTGGATCCTCTCCAGTGCTCTGTCAAGTTTATCCTAGAGTACCTCCTTGACCTAGGCCGTAGCTATTCCTCTATCAAGGTGCATCTTTTCGCAGTCTTGGCGTATCATGATGCGGTTGGAGAAAGGTCTGTGGCACATCTCAACGTGTGCAAGACCTGCCTCAGAGGAGTCTTGCATATTAGACCCCCCAGGATGGATCCAGTCCCCTTGTGGGACCTCCTGTTTGTTATAGAAAAGCTCACCCTCCCTCCTTTTGAACCAGCCGCATCATGTGAGCTATGTCTCCTTTCTTGGAAGATGTTATTTTCAGTTCTCATTACTTCAGCCGGAGGATTTCCAAGTTTCAGGCCCTGATGTGCAAGGAGCCTTACCTTGTTTTTCATAGGGATAGGGTGCAGCTTCGTACAAATCCCAGATTCCTACCGAAAGTGGTGTCCGCCATGACTGTGAACCAGGACATCCAACTTCCAGTCTACGATCCAGAGTTCTCCAACGGGGGGGGGGGGGCCTTGTTACATATTCTGGATGTTCTCAGAATTCTTTGTTATTATTTGGACTAGACTTGTTCTGTCCGGAACACGGACCAGTTGTTTGTGGCGTTTGCTAAACATAAGACACAGGATCCTGTCACTAAGCAAACATTATCCAAGTGGTTAGTGAATTGCAATTCTTTTTATCGGCACCATGGTAAAGCCTTACATAAAAACAGAGAAATGTAGAAGCTGACGGCAGATGAGGACCGCAAGGCCTATCCAGTCTGCCCATCTCTTTTTCTACCTTATAAATGTGCCATCGGCCTTTGCTCTGTCAATGGCCTATCTATTCATACTCATCTGTGTTGCTCCCTTATGCCTATCCCATGCCTGTCTGAAGCCCTGCACTGTATTCATATCCACCACTTCCTGAGGTAGGTCATTCCATGCATCCACCACCCTTTCTGTGAAAAAGAACTTCCTCACATTACCCTTTAATTAGCCTCCCTCTAATCTCATGCTGTGTCCTCTTATCCTGCTATTTTTCTTATATTGAAACATGTTAGACTTTCACCTTGTTAATGTCCTTGAGGTGTTTGCACGTTTCGATCATGTCACCTGTCTCCCTCCTTTGCTTTAGGGTATACATGTTGAACTCCGTTAATCTGTCCTCTTATGTTTCCTGATGCAGTCGCTGCACCATTTTGGTTGCCCTTCTCTGGAATGCCTCAATTTGGTTAATGTCCTTGTGAAGGTGTGGCATCCAGTACTGCACGCAGTACTCCAGATGGGGCCTAATCAGTGTCTTGTAAAGAGGGATTATTACCTCCCTCTTCCAATTTGATACCCCTACTAATACACCCTAACATCCCCCTAGCCTCACCTACTGCTTTAGTGGTCTGCTTGGATGATTTCAGGTAATCGGTGATGACGCCCAAGTCTCTCTCTTCCTTTGTGACTCCCAGCAACTCCCCTCCCAGTCTATAGGTGGCTTCAGGGTTTCTCTTCCCTATGTGCATGATCTTGCAATTCTTTGCATTAAACCCCATTTGCCTGTCTTCTGACCATTTTGCTAGTTTATCCAGATCTCTTCTCATTCTGCCCACCCCATCTGGATCACTACTCTGTTGCAGATCTTGGTGTCATCTGCAAACAGACAAACCTTACCCTCCAGTCCATCTGCAATGTCACTGATGAAGATGTTGAAGAGGACTGGCCCCAGGACTGATCCCTGAGGTACCCCACTTATGACTTGCATCTCTTCTGACTGTACACTGTTTACCACCACTCTGTTTTCTGCCCATCGACCAGTTTGCCACCCAGTTGACCAACTTCTGACCCACCCCGAGCCTACCCAGCTTATTAATCAATCTTCTGTGTGGAACAGTATGGAAAGGTTTGCTGAAATCAAGGTAGGCGACATCAACTGCCCCCCTTGGTCCACCACTCTGGTTACCCAGTCAAAGAAATCTATGAGATTAGTTTGACAGGACCTTCCTTTTGTAAACCCATGCTGTCTTGGATCCTGTGCTCCTATGGTTTCCAGGTGTTGCACTATCCTTTCCTTAAGGGGGTGCCTCCATAATCTTGCCCACTACTGAGATAAGACTGGTCTGTATTTCCCTGCTTCCAGTCTTGTGGAGCAGAATCACATGAGCCCCTCTCCAGTCTTCTGGGACCTCTTCTGTGCTTAGAGACTCACTAAACAGTTCTGATAATGGCTCTGCTAATTCCACCCTTAGCTCCTTTAGTACCCTGGGATGTGTGCCATCAGGTCCCATTGCCTTGTCCACCCTGAGCTTATTGAGCTCTTGTAGGACCCTTTCTTTTGTGAAGGGACTAGTGCTTACCTCCCCCTCCCCCGTGTCCATGGTGCTGAGCTGCCTGCCCTTCCCTTCCTTCTCTTCAGTAAATACTGAGCAGAAGTATCTGTTTAAGATAGATGCTTTTACATGATCCTCCTCCTCATACACCCCGTATCCCCTTTGATCTTAGCAATACCCACTCTGGACTTTCTCCTTTCACTAATGTAGCTATAAAAAGTCTTGTCACCTTTTACTGTTGGTGCTAGTGTTTTCTCGGTTTGGGCCTTTGCCTGCCTTACTGCCTTCCCCGCTTCCTTTAGGAAAGTTTGGTATGCCTCCCTTTCTTCATCGTGCTACGTTCCCTTGTATTTCCTGAAGGCCAGCCTTTTGGCTCTGACCTTTTCTGCTACTGTTTTTGAGAACCAAAGTGGTTTCCTCCTTCTTTTGCACTTCCTTTTCTCTCTAACACAATGGGATGTTGCTTCAAGTATTGCATCCTTAAAGGGAAACAATGGAAAAGACGAAGTTTTCCTCAGAGACTGCAGAAACTCTGTTAGTGCTTTCAGACAGTAACAACTTTATTTAATGATTTAGAACAGCTACCCACAACTTCACTTCCTGTTACTGACAGAAGCCATTTCATGGGCAGCAGTGAGTTTCCTGAGCTCACTGTATGCTAATATGCCTGTTTGACCTCAGCTATTGGTTGGCAGGACATATTAGCATAAAGTGAGCTGAGGAAGCTCTCTGCTACTCATGAAATGGTGCCTGCCAGCAAGAGAAAGTGAAAGTTGAAGGCTACTGTTTAAATCACTATAAAATCAATTAGTTATTTGTTAAAAAATGTTACCGTATGAAAGCACTAATCAGGCATTTTTGTAGTGCCTGGGTAAAGCTGTGCCTTTTCCACTGTTTCCCTTTAATGCTTGCCCACTTTGCCTGTACCCCCTCACCTGTATTTCTTTTTGCCAAGGCTAGCTTAACTCTGAAGTCCCATGTTTTTGTTTTGGCATGGGATGATTTAGTGGTAGTGGCCAAACTGAACTATACCACGTGATGGTCACTGGCCCCCAGGTGACCATCTACCTGGAAATCTGTGATCCTTTCCCTGTTAGTCAGTACTAGATCTAGGATAGCCCTGTCTCTTGTGGGTTGTTGTATCAGTTGTTTGAGGCCCTCCCCCTGCAGGGAATCGACCATGTGTCTAGTTCTGGCAGATGTTCCTGCTGGTATTGACCAATCTGTATCTGGCATTTTGAAGTCTCCCATTATCAGAACCTCCCCTTTAGCTGTCATGTTTTGTGTATCTTCTAACAGTAATGTGTCTATGTCCTCCCCCGGTCTATGGGCCTGTAGACAACCCCAGTTCTTATGGCTGTCCCATTTCCTGTTTCCAGGGTGAACCACAGTTCTTCCGGCTCCTTATGTGTATTCTGAACTTATATAGCTTTGATATTTTCATTGCATACAGGGCCATTCCACCCCCTTTGTTGCACCTCTCGCTCTTCTGAACAGTACATAGCCAGGTACTGAAGTCTCCAAAGTGTGGTAAACTATGTCTCGCTAATTGCTACCATGTCCATTTTACCCTCTGTCATTATTGCCTGCAGGTCTGGGGTCTTGTTGCCCGAACTGCTAGAATTTGTGTACATGATTTTTCCATTGGCCAGATTTTGGTGTGTTAGTTGTGTTAGATCTGGCATTTCTCCTGTGCGTCGTATGGGGAGCTGGACCTTTTTGCTTACCTGGTGATGCAAACTAACTGCAAACATGCTGAACTGCTGATCTTACTTCGAGTGGGAGCTCTTGCAGCAGGCTATTACAATGACTAAACCGCAGGCACTAGGACCCACCGGAAAACTTCTCAGCCAGCAGTACCCAGCAGGGACCGCCCTCTATGTCGGCTCCACCCCGTCAGTCCTGGTATAAAGGGGGGCTGACCCAGCTCCACCTCAGTTCTTTTCCTGCTGCGTCCCGCACACATGAAGAGTTCCAGTTCTTGGCTTGCCAGCCCAGCTAAAAACCTTGTTTTTTTGCCTTTCCTCAGCGTTTTTCTCCACAGTTTTCAATGGTTTTCAGGTGTACCGATGTACGTCTTCCCCATCCTGTCTCCTTGTCTGGACCCCATATTAATGAGTGCGGCTGTGGCCATCAAATACCATCCAAAAATGGCCACAAAAAGTGCATCTTCTGCCTGGGGCCTGACCACGACACTGCGGCCTGTTTCTCCTGCCAGAGTTTCACCAGTAGGACTCTGATCTGCCGCCTGGAGGTATACCTCTTAGAAAAATGATGGACCTGCAGCCTAGGGCCGGGGGGCTAAGCACAAGAAAAATCCAAGCAGTCCTGCAACAGAGACCATAATCTGTCCTGGCACTGGTCCAGGTCTCTCGGCCCTCCCCAAAGAAATCCTGCGCTTCTCCTGGCTCTGGTGAGCATACCAAATCTTAAAAAAAAAAAAATATGGGCTAAGGCTGGGCCTTTGGTGGAGAAGCCAGCAAAGCCTAAGGAGACTCTAAGGGTCACTGTTAAGTCCTTGGAGGTGCAAGCTTCTGCCCTGCCTTCTAAAGCCAGTGCACTGCCCAACATGAGCACACCCTTGGAGTCGAAGGACACTCCAGCGCCCCCTGGCGATACACTGTCATTGGTCTCAGCACCGATGCTGGTTGAAAGGGTAATGGATTTTGAAGCAGCTGGTGAGGTGCCACGTGTCCATCCCCTAAGTCCTCTTTCCTTCTCGGGTTGTCCAGAGGCCCCTTCAGGGCCGACATGTCTGACATTCCTTCCGGGAAAGCGGCCTCTATCTCTCAAGGACAAGCTCCAGGATCTCTCTTCCTTCTGGTGGGGCAGGTCCAGAAGCAGCCCCTCCCTCCCCGAAGCTGGCCCCGACACTAGTACCGGACCCTTCGGGTGAACCACACCCGGAAGGTGCATCTTTGCTGCAGAAGACCGCCCGAGAGGCCGCCACCTACACCTCCTCCCACAGCTTGTTCCCGTTCACGATCCTTAGACCGACGTCGGCGCTCTTCAAGATCGGATAGTCGATGCTGGGTCAGGTCTCACACTAGGAGCCATTCCCGATCTGTTAGGTGGGATTGCTCCCAACGTCTGTCTTCTGACCGTCATCAGTCTCCACTCAGTTGTCTGTCCCATGACAGACGTCTGTCTTAGGATCGTTAGTCAGTGAGTCACTGACATTCGAGTGGGGCTAGTCGCAAGGATAGGTCCGGCTACTCAACACCCAGTAGCCGGTGGTCCTCTTTATTCTCTTCTTCCTCTTCCATCTCTGGAATCAGGTTTCCCGGGAGAGAAGGACCAGCCCTGCTCACCTCCAGATGATCCGACTTTCATGGACATCATGAGGCATATCCAGGCCTCCATTGAGTGGGATATGGAAGACCTGGATCCGGAACGCCGCCAATTGGCTAAGTACCTGAGGCAGAAGGAGCCCAAAACTCTTGTGGTACCTCCTTTGGTGGACATATTCCAGGACCTCACCCAGATTACCTGGAAGTGTCCGGCTTCAGTCCCAAAGAAAATGGATAAGCTGTACAGGGCCCCGAGGGATGAACCATTTCTGGCCAAACACCCTCAGGTGGACTCTTTAGAGATTACGGCTGCTCATGATAAATCCAAGCAGCCTTAAGCACTTCAGCTCGCAGCCTCCCGATCCAGAGTCTCGCTACTTGGACCAGGTGGGCAAGAAGGTATAATCTGCCTCTACCTGTTCCATTAGGTCCCTGAATTTCCTGACGCATATGGTCCAGTACCAGAATGCACTCTGGGAACGGGGACAGGAGCTAGTGAATGTCTTGCCATACTCTGAGAAGAAGACAGAGATTCTGGATCTTCTGAAATCTGGCTCGGATGTAGGTACACGTGTTTTGCCTGCCTCGTACGATACTGTAGATTTGACGACCAGAGCAGCAGCATCGGGGATCTTTCTCTGGCTTTCACCAAGATCTGCAGTCTGGGATCCGGGAACTTCCGTTCCAGGGTACAGTTTTGTTTGGGCAGGAGACGGTCCCTCATCTCTCGTCTCCAGGAGTCTGGGAAATCCATCTGGTCTGTCCGTCAGATGTACTGCGGAGATCAGAGGAGACAAAGGTGACAGTGGTTTCGTAAGCCTCAGGAGCCCAAGCCCGTGGCAACCAGCAGGGCCAGAGAGCTGGCTTTCGAAGGAGAGCTGGCAACCAGCAGCCTGGAGGTGCTCCCTCCCGTCGCCCCAAGTCCTCCCAGGCCTCTCTGCCCACTCCTGGCTCCACCCAGTGACTTCCTCCAGACCCCCTCCTCTTCCGGCAGGAGTTCCAGCAGAGGCGGTAGGGGGTCGCTTCTCCCTTTTATCTAAAGGGATGGAGCTCCATAACTGCGGACCAGTGGGTCCTCGATATAAGTAGAGGAGATGCTCTAGAGTTCACGGAGATTCCTCCAGACTCCCCACCAAGGTCCTCCAGATATCCTCCTTCTCACATTCCACTCATAGAAGAGATATGGGTCCTCTTGGGGAAAAAAAAAAAAGGGCAGTAGAAGCAGTCCCCCTTAAGCAAAGTGGGAAAAGGTTATTATTCCCACTTCTTCCTGGTCCCAAAAAAAACTCAAGACCTTCATCCCATTCTGGACCTCAGTTCTTTAAACTGTTAAATACAGTACAGAAGGTTCCGGATGGTGACTCCTTCAGGACTGCTTTCTCTGCTGCAGCAGGGGTACTGGCTCTGTTCCCTCGACATGCAAGATGCGCACATGCACATCAGGGTACTTCCCCCTCACAGGAAGTACCCGAGGTTCCACTTCCAGGGGGAGCATTATCAGTTTCGAGTTCTTCCGTTCGGCCTCTCCTCCACTCCTTGAGTCTTCACAAAATGCTTGGCAGTAGTGGCTGTGGCTCTAAGGTGCCAGGGACATTATGTTTTCCCTTACCTGGATGATTGGCTGCTTGCTGCCCCGTCAAGGTCACGTCTTCCTCAAGCTCTGTGAGACACCTATACTCTGTTCCGAGACCTGGGATCACCCTGAATCATCCAAGGTCTTCCCCCAGAGCCCAGCCAAAGACACGTCTTTATAAGTGCAGTCCTGGATTCGGTCTAGGGCATGGCTTTTCTACCCCCAGAGAGAGGCGATCGCCTGCGGGAGATTGCCGGATCGGTCTTGGTAACACCTCTGGTCCAAGCAAGGACCTTCCTCAGACTTCTGGGGCACATGGTGGTGGCCATTCCAGTCACTCTTCTGGCTCTCCTCTGCATGAGAATCCCACAGTGGATGCTCAGGGTGCAGTGGGATCAATGCCCGGACAACCTCTACTGCATGGGCAGAGTCTCAGAGCCGGTAAAGAGGACACTTCTTTGGTGGTTGGACCCACTAAATTTGGAGAATGGGGTCCCTTTCCGTCTGAAGTCCCAGATTCAGACTCTGACAACGGATGCCTCGGATTTCAGTTGGGGGTCGCACCTGGGGGCCCACCAGATGCAAGGCACTTGGACCCCCATTGAGCGCGAACTCCACATCAATGTCCTGGAGATGCGAGTGGTCCTCGGTGTGCTTCATGCCTTTCAGGAGGACCTCCTGCCAGGCTCTCTTCTTGTTCAAACTGACAACATGGTGGTCGTCTTCTATATCAGCAAGCAAGGTTGCGCTCACTCTTATACCCTGTGCAGGGAGGCGATGAGAGTCTGGTACTGGGCTCTGGAGCGGCACATCACACTGTCCACGGTGCACGTTTCAGGCATCCTAGATGACTTGGCAGACAGCCTAAGCAGGTCTTGGTCCAAAGCGCACGAGTGGGAGCTACTGCAGTCAGTAGCGGATCAGCTGTTGGACACCTGGGGTCGTCCAGAGCTGGACCTCTTTGCGTCTCCACGCAACGCCAAACTGCCAGTTTTTTGCTTGCGAGAGCCCGCACCTGGTGTTTTCTGGCCAGACGTGTTGTCCCTTTGTTGGGCAGGGAGGTTTCTTTATGCCTTCCCTCCTTTCCCTCTTGTTCAGAGAGTTCTTTTGAAGTTACAGGCTGAGGCGACTCAGATGATTCTAATCGCCCCGCTGTGGCCTCGGCAGATTTGGTTCACACTACTTCAGCGGTTGTTCACGGAACCTCCAATCCCGCTGTCAATATGCTCGCAGTTGCTGTCCCAGGATCAGGGCTTGCTGGTCCATCCTGATCTCCGATCTTTGGACCTTCACACTTGGCTTCTTCGGACGTAGCAAAGTCCGGGTATGGGGTGTCTCCAGAGGTGGCAGATGTGCTCATTTCAGTGAGGAAGCACTCTACGTGCTCTACTTATGCTATGAAATGGAAGCGATTCTGCTTATGGGCATCGTCTCACCATCTGGATCCCATTACCTGTCCGGTGAACTTAGCATTGTAGTATCTCCTCTCCTTATACCAACAAGGCTTGAGCTATCTCTCCATAAAGGTGCACATGTGGGCCATTTCTGCTTATGCCGTCTTGGGAGATATAACCTTAGCCCTACTGGATGTGGCCCACAGCTTTTTATGGGGGATGTTTCACATGAGACCTCCCATTCGGGATCCTATCCCACCCTGGGACCTCCTGTTTGTGTTGGAGAAGCTTACTCTTCCCCCATTTGAGGCTGCCGCAGACTGTGAGCTGCGTTATCTTTCCTGGAAGGTTTGCTTTGTAGTTGCCATTACGTCGGCTCAAAGAGTTTCCGAGCTTCAGGCTGTGATGTGTAAAGAGCCGTATTTCATTTTTCACAGGGAAAGGGTTTCCCTCAGAATGAATCATAAGTTTCTTCCTAAGGTGGTCTCAGAGTTGACCCTCAACCAGTCGGTTGACCTTCCCGTTTTTCCCTTCTCCCTCTAACAGATGGGAAGCTCTACTTCACACTTTGGACGTCCACAGGATGCTAAGGTATTACTTTACGCAAACGGCTAATCACCGTAAATTGGAGCAACTGTTTGTGGCGTTTGCGCCACAACACTTGGGTAAACTGGTGTCCAAACAGACCATTTCCAAGTGGATTGTCCACTGCCTTACCTTCTGCTATGAGAAGCACAATAAGCCCCTTCCGGGCCCAGTTAGGTGTCACTCCACCAGAGGAGTGTCTGCTTCTTTCACCGCTCTATGAAATGTCTGAGACATATGCACAGCTGCTACCTGGAATTCAGTGCATACCTTCGTAAAGCACTATAGCTTGGACGTTGTGTCCAGACGCTGTGCCAGCTTTGGCCTGGCAGTCCTTCAGGGACTCTTGTCTGGATTGCTGTGTCCAGCCTCTTCTCTTCCACCTCCCGGGAGCAGATACCTCCTTGGCGAGGGACTGCTTGGGATTCAGTCCTTATTGTGATAGCCTGCTGCAAGAGCTCCCACCTGAAGTAAGATAGTACAGTTACATAAGAAATTGCCATAACAGTTATTCTTTGAGAGGAGCTCTTGCGGCAGGTGTTATTTTCCCATCCTCCATCCCCCAAAATGAGGTGTGCAGATCGTCATCTTCAGGCTTCACCTCCTTCTCTTGTCAGGGCTTGTTCGCGGGTCTTGGCGGGAGAACAGGTGGAGCTGGGTCCGTCCCCTTTTATACCAGGACTGACGTTGTGGCGCCAACGTCGGGAGGGGTGGGGCAGTCCCTGCTGGGTATTGTTGGCTGAAAAGTTTTCCGGTGGGTCCTAGTGCCTGCGGCATAGTCCTTATCGTGATAGCCTGCTGCAAGAGCTCCTCTCAAAGATCTACTGTTACGGTAAGTTCTTACGTAACTGTACTTTTGACCACTAGCTGGGGGTTCTTCCCATTCGACGTATGGGGTGCTGCACCCTTCTCCCCATTTGCTAGTTTAAATATTCTGCAAAGATGTCAAACTGCTGCCGCAATGCACTGACTCCCTCCTTAGTCAGATGCAGTCCATCAAATTTAAATTACTCTAAGGGCCATTCCACCAGGGCCATTGCCACCTTATTTGCCTCTCTAAAAAACACGTCAGTGGTGGACCTTTGTGCTGCAGCTACCTGAAGCGCACTGTTCATAATTTTATTTGGTATTACAGGCTGGACATAGCCTCTAGGAGTAGAGCAAGTTTCGGTTTGGCTGTTCTTCAGGGACTGCTCTCATGAGAGAGTGACCTTGTTCGTCCCCTCTGTCATTCCTCCTCCCTTCTGATCTGGGCGTTTTTTTGGGTACTTCTTGGGACTCTGTCCTAATGGTATTACCTGTTGCAAGAGCTCCACCCAGAAGTTAGTACAGTTACGTAAGAACTTACCATAACAATAGATCTTAGAGAGGAGCTCTTGCAGCAGGTGGCTTTCCCACCCTCCATCCTCCAGGTCAGTTTGTACCTGTAATTTTTCTCTATAGGGAGAGTTCCTTCTCAGTTCTCCATTATTTACCAAACGGGTCTCCGACGGGGAACCGAGACGGTGCCAGGGGACCGCCCCTTTATACTACATATGAAGTTGGGCATGCCCGACGTCGGGGGCAGTCTCCCGCTATAGACTGCTAGCTAGAAAATTTTTCCCAGGGGTCCTAACACCTGTGATCTTGGTCCTAATGATATTACCTGCTGCAAGAGCTCTTCTCGAAGAGCTACTGTTTCCCCTTTCGACAACATGTGTTCTTTGCTCTCCCTCGTTGATGGGACATGATTCTGCTGTTCTCTCATTGACGGAGGCTTATTCCCCATCAATGGGGCACTCCTCATCGACGGAGAAGCCTCTCTCGTCGATGGAATGGTGTGGTTTGCATGCCTTGTCAACGGGACAGCTTCCACCATCGACGGAGGAGTTTGTTTCTGGTCTCATCGACGGAGGAGCCTCTCTTCCTTGACAGGGATGCTTCCCTTGGCGATCAGGGCCTCCCATCCCAGGACATCCCCTGCTCGGGGCTTTGCTCCCGTGCCACCCCTTGCTCGTCCTGGCCCCTTGTTTGGGGTGCCTCTGTTGCCTGTTTTGCGCCCTTTGGACACAACTTTTCCCAGGTCTTCGGCCCCACTGAGAGGACCCAACCCTGAGTCCTGTACCCATTTGCCGGTCCCAGACCTCAAACATCGGAGTGCCTTTCCCTGCTA
Source organism: Neoceratodus forsteri (assembly GCA_016271365.2). Classification (NCBI taxonomy): domain Eukaryota; kingdom Metazoa; phylum Chordata; order Ceratodontiformes; family Ceratodontidae; genus Neoceratodus; species Neoceratodus forsteri. The sequence continues at coordinate 774,615,276 of CM057453.1, read as the reverse complement.
TTTGGGGTCAGTGGATCCTGGGATGGCTCGCCCTCCTTCTAGTGCCACCCTTGGGTGCCCTCCATTTCTGGACCTCCCCCCGTCACAGGTGTCTGGCATCACCTGCATTGTGCTGGAGGTGCTACTGTCCATGGGCCAAGGACCAGCCTCCGCCTGGGCGCCTGCACCCAGTTCTGGTGCTTCCAGCCTGGTTCCTCTCTCTATTTCTGTGAACTCTTTGTGAGGATCCTTTTTTGGGGATGTTCCTGAGGACCTCTGGGATCATGGGGACCTGGGTCCCCCCCCCCCTCATCTGCATCCTCTTTCTTGGAGGTCGCCCCACCTGAACCCCCTGATCCCTCCTTCACAGAGCTGATGCTGCAGATCCAGCACACTTTTGGCTTCCCTGCTGTGGTTCAGGACTCCTTTTGTCTGGACATGGCTGCCTACCTCGATGTTCCCGAAGAGCCTGCCATGGTTTTCCCGCCTTTGAGTCTTGCGTATTTTCACGCACGCTCTCATATTTGATCTCATCCTGCTTCCTGTCAGCCTGACCGTCATGGCCCTGCTCGGCTTAGCCACTGTCTGCCATGCCTCCCTTTCCCGTCACCTGCTCCATGCATGCTTTAATGTCGTTGATGCATCGGTCTGCCTCTCAGCCTCCGGCATTGCCCTTTGGCACTTCACCTGGCTGTGGGTTTTCGAGTTTGCCACCCGGCGTTCAGTTGTCTGTTGCTGATGCCCCTTTTTCTGGGAACCTGCTGTTTGGACCTGGTGCTCAGTCTATCCTGGATTCCCTTCAGGTTTCGGGGCATACTCTCCGGTCTGTTCAGGACTGCTATCATGGCCCCAGGTCGCACCCCTACTCCCCTGTTCCGGGATGCCTCTCAGGACCGCGGTAGGGCCTCCAGGGGGGTGGCTCAGTCTGCCCCTCTGCGGTGTTCCTGCCCCTCATGTGGGGCGGGACCCACTTCTGTGCCTTAAACCGCTTTTCAGGGTTTCCCCCTCCTTCTCTTGCAGGCCTCAAAGGTACCCAGGGATCTCTTTACCTTTTATTGGAAGCTTCCTCCTGGACTGGATGCTTCACTCCTCCATGCGGATCTGATTGGAACTCCTGCTACTCTCCATGCTGGAGCCCTTCAGTTGTTCCTTTCTTTGACCATCCAGAATGTTTTTTCCCTAGTGCTCCGCTTTCTGCTCCACTCTAATTGTCTTTCTACTTTATTTGACTTTATACCAGAGCCTGTCGACCTCTGCCTCGTCCGGATGAATCACTGTGACTGGCCACGGACAGTTCTTTGTGCATCATGCCTCCTGCATGCTGTCCTCACCCACCTTTGAGCCTATCTGCCTGAGCAGTTGTGGTTTGAGTTGACATTTCTCTTCCATTTCATGCTAGTTGTCTTTGCCTAACCATTTGCCTTTCTGCCTGCATGGAAAAGATATGAGTTGACATTTCTGCTAAATATCATACATGTTGTCCTCCCCAACATTGGCCTGTCTGCCAGCTCGGGTGTGGTTGCAGTTGACATTATTCCTGTGAAGTTTGCTTCTTTGGCATCGTGGACAGCTGAGTTTTGCAAGGGCTCGACTGTCGGGTGTGCCCTCTGGCCCAGCTTCCAGCCTTTCCTTTCCTTCCATTTGGATTTTTCTGCTTGGTAATCTCCCATATGTAATGACTTACTACAAGAGACCAGTCCATAGAAGATAGTACAGTTACGCAAGACCTTACCATAACAGATCTTCCAAGGAATGTCTCTTGCAGTGAGTCCCCCACCCTCCATCCACCTGCCTTGTTACCTCGAATCTTCAACTCAGGACGTTGGGTAGGATCGTTGGTCTCTGTTTTTTGGCCCTCGTTTACTTCGGTCCAGGCCGTGCTTGCCAAAGCAGACTGTGAACAGAGGGTACTGGGGGCCGGCCACTATTATGCTCATACAGAGGAAGTGATGTTGTGTGGGCGGCCCCCACAGAAGACTGCTAGAACTTGCTGTGACAGCGCCACCTGGTGGATATTCCCCTAAGTAATGACTTGCTGCAAGAGACAGTCCTCTGAAGATCTACTGTTACGGTAAGTTCTTACATAACTGTACTTTCTAGGAGTGGTATATGTTCATCCACACTGACCCACCAGACCTCCCTATCTGCGACGCACAAACCTGGTTTCCAGTGGGCTAAGATCTGGCGTCATGGGGCGGAGCCGAGGGTTTTACCACCCAGGTGGGGTGGGGAGCCAGCTTGAAGATGTTCCGGTAACCTTAAAGGGAAAGGCAGACCTGCCAACAAGTGTGGACAAACATGAAACTGCTTGAAAGAGCTTCTGATTCCTTACAGCCCCATACGACAGCTCCGTTCAGCTGACGAGGGGTTGATGGAGGTTCTGAGGGTTACGTTAAAATCATCTGGGGCCCGGGCTTTTGTGTTTACAGCCTCAACCTTTTGGAATTCTCTGCCTCAACGGCTTCTGGAATGCACGACCGTGGAGTCTTTTAAGTGGGACCTCAAGACATATTTGTGGAGCCAGGCTTTTATGGTTTAAGGTTGTTGAGATTACTGATTTTTATATGTGTATTCTTTGATATTTATCATGTATTTGTACAGCACCTTGGTGCTTGAAAGGCGCTTAATAAAGTTTTATTTCTTATATATTTTATTATATTTATTATTTATAACATATACCACTCCTAGAACTACTGTTACAGGTGAGGAACCCATTTATTAAAACCAGCTTCCATAGCAGAAAGGAAACTACTGGAAAAGGAGGTTCAAAACCTGCTGCTGTCAAAAGCAATGGAACCTGTTCCTCCACAGCAAAAGGGAAAGGGTTTTTATTCAAGGTACTTTATCCCAACAAAGAAAACTGGGGAGTGGTGTCCTGTCCTAGACCTCAAACTGTTAAACAAGCATTTGACAAAGCCAAAGTTCAAAATAGTAACCTTGACGATGATTCTGTCAACACTCCAAAAAGGGGCTTGGTTGGTATCCCTGGACCTAAAAGATGCCCGTTTCCACATCCCCGTAAGGGAGTCTCACAAAAAATATCTCCGGTTCAGACTCCCTTCAGGTCACTACTAGTTCTCAACACTATCATTCAGTCTCACTTTGGCCCCAAGAGTGTTCACAAAGTGCCTGGTAGTGGCACACCTGCGAAGGTTGGGTGGCACAGTGTTCCCATATCTAGACCATCGTTCGTGGGAGGAAACTCACCACAATAGGTAAGGGAGCACTTGCAGCTCACTCAGGTCCTCTTAGAGTCCGTAGGCTTTCTGATAAATTTCAGAAAGTCTGTCCTTCTACCTGCACAGGTACTGCAGTTCATAAGGGCAGAGTTAAATACCCTGGAAGGCAGGGCTTACCTGCCTTTGGACAGGGTAAGAAACATTGTGCAAATTGCGGGCTACTTCAGCTTATACTGACCAAAAACTGCAAGGCAGTTTCTGGGCCACATGGCTGTGGCCACAGGCACAGTCTTGTGGTCTAGGTTCCAGATGAGCAACGTGCAGTTCCACCTCAGGTCACATTGGTGCCAAAGATGGGACCCCTCTCAAAGATGATTCCAGTAACAAAAACGTTACTGCAGGCCCTCCAGTGATGGAAAGAGGAAGCCAACCTAAGGGAAGGGGTTCCTTTTCAACAAGAGTTCCATGCTTGGTGAGGGGGTTGTAACAAAACAGGCTGTTGTGGTAACTTCTTGCTTGATCTATATTTTGGAGTGAAGCACCCAAAGTTGTGTGTGGAGTGCAGCATATCTCTAACACTATCTTGAACTGAACTCTAGATTGCCAACAACAAAAACAATAACTATTACATTTGATGTACTGTATGATGGGCAAATGTGATATCTGACATGAGTGCATTGTATGCTGTTGTTTTTATTGAAAATAAAATATAATTTCAAAAAGAGTTCCCATCAGTGGTTCTCAACAGATGCGTTAATCTGAGGGATCACACCACCCATGGAACATGGTCAAGTGAAGTCATTCCAGCATAGCAATCTAGGCAGGAAATGGTGGTACCGATCAGAACAGACAATACCACCACAGTGTACTACATAAACAAGCAGGGAGGAACAAGATCAAGCTCTCTGTGCACTGAGGCCATGAAAATATGGAGCTTGGCCTACTCCTTGGGAGTTTCCCTTCAGACAATCCATCTGCCAGGGAAGGACAACACTCTGGCAGATGCCCTCAGTCAAATCAACCATGCCCATCTCGAATGGGCCCTCAACAGACAGGTGTTGGAAGCAGTTTTCAGAAGGTAGGGTACTCCAGAGCAGGATCTTCTTGCATCCCACAAGAACTACCACCTGCCAAAGTACTGCTGCAGGCACCAGCCCAGGGAACAATCCCCCTGGATGCTCTGGCTTTGGATTGGTCAGGTATGCATCTGTGTGCCTTCCCTCCTTTCCCTTTGGTGTTCAGAGTTTTTTTTGTTTTGTTTGTTTTTTTTTGTTTAACCAGGAGAGAGACATTAAGCTGAAAGTTTGTTTACAGGTGTGACCTGGGAGCACAAGGAAGTTGTGACTTGCTCAGGGTCACACAGTATGCAGGTGGGGGCTGTGGGATTCAAACCCAAGTCTCCAGGTTTGCAGCTCTGAGCCTTAAACCACTGTGCTATACTGCCTCCTCAGAGTTTTGATCAAACTCTGATCCCAACCAGCATCAATGATCTTGATAGCACCAGATTGGCCCAGGCAGCCGAACCGCAGAGCTCTCTGACTCTAGGCATGGCTGTTGAGGACTTGAAGTATGCAGGCTTGCCTCTCTGCGTGTTGTGAATGTTTTAATGGGTTACGGAAAGCCATCTACTAAGAAAATCTATGCTTCAAAATGGAAAAGATCTTCTGTTCGGTGTTCTCCAATGATGTCATACCAGTACAGGCAGGGATTCCAGATTTTTTGGACTATCTTACCCATTTACATTCCTTGGGCTTGCAGCCCACAACTTCAAAGGTCTACCTAGTTTCAGTGCCTGCCTACTTTTCAACTGGGAAAGGTTCCCCCTTGGCATCCAATCCTATCTTCGAGATTTTTCAAAGGTCTGACCCATTTGCACCCCCCTCATAGGAAACCGATGCCAGCTTTTAGTACTCTGTCTATATAGCCAAGCTCATGGGTCCCCCATTTGAGCCTACGGCCTCAGCTCATTTGAAATATGTCATATGGAAAATAGTTTTCCTGGTGGCAGTAACCTCTGCCAGAAGGATCATAGTGAACTTCTGGCTCTCTGCATTGATCAGGACTACATTTCATATCACAGAGACAAGGTAGTCCTACGAACAAGCAGGAAATTTCTTCCCAAGGTGGTTTCTGATTTCCATTTAAACCAGTTCATTACTCTACCGGTCTTTTTCACTGAACATTCTAGTTATGTGTGAGCGTAGATTTTACAGTCTGGTTGTCAAATGAGCCCTTACTACATGACATCTACTGAGGACCACAGACAGGACAGAAAACTGCTGTTCCTGACTTATGGGGATGTAGGAAAAGGAAATCCAGCATCTAAAATGTCCATTTCTAGGGACATGGATATGTTCATCCACACTGTCTAGCAGGTTATTTGCCACTTTAAATCTTGCCGGAAGGTCTTCAAGCTGGCTCCTCCCACCCACCCAGGTGGTAAAACTCTCGGCTCCGCCCCATGACGCCAGATCTTCCTTACCGCTTGGAAGCTCAGGTTCCCTCCTTAACGCTCTGTGTGTTAGACTGGATCCTAATTCTTTAGTTCGTCCGAAACTCGTTTTAAAATTTTCAAGACTTCGGTCTTCCTCTTCCCTCACGGCTGCGATGGATAAATCGACCCCCGGTTTTCGGCGGTGCCTGTGTGGGCAGAAGATGTCCAAGACTGATCCGCACTCCACGTGAGTCTACTGCCTCGGCCTAGAACCACGATCCACAGGCCTGCCGAATCTTGCTGTTCATTCTCGCTAGCGTCTTGAAGGACCGTGCTGCCTGGTTGAGATTCGGCGCTTCAGGCGCCACCACCGTTAAGTCGAAAGAGGCCCACTGGGCGGGTTACCGAGGCTGCTGGCTTGGCTGAGCAGCTCGGAGCAGATGATCGCCTCGAGGAGAAGTGCGCCCAGGCCGCATCTTCCTTCTTCTCGGTCGCAGCATTTCTCCGGCCGCCTTGGGTACTGCGGACAGTCTTCGCTCATGAGCTTTGCCATTCTTTCCACGTAAGGGAGAGGGCCATCAGGACATTCCTCTCAGTCCAAGAAGGAGGATCCCAAGGGTAAGTCCCATCGCTATGCTTCAGGAGCGGGAGAGGTCCCTTCCCCGGACAGCCGACCGTCTACTTCGGTCGAGGTTGCGGCTAAGGCTGCTGGCTTCACAGCATCCCCGTCAGGTCAGCCGGCCGAGACAGCCGTCGACATAGTCGAGATATTTCTCGACCCGTCGGACGGTTTGTCGATTGGTGAGGCAGACAACCCGTCTTCACCGGTTCCCCCGGTGGAAACCGAGGAGTTATCTGCACCATCAGTGCAGCAGTCCTCGGTTAAGACGTCCCAGCTGAGAGAGGAGCGGGTGTCCCCAGCTCCATCCCAGGCCCGCCCTCTGACACACCGAGGGTCTCGGTCTTGGACCTCTTCTTGGTCCAGCCGATCCCGCAGACATCGGCTGTCTCAGCACCGAGGTAAGCAGCAACGCCGCTCCTCCTCATCTTCCTCCTCTGATGAGGAAACGCTACGGCGCAAACTGCGTCAACGCTATGAGGAGCTGATGTGGCAGTAGTTGCTTTTGTCCGGGGCTAAGTCGACTCAGACGCCTTTCCTGGCCATCAAGTGGCTGTCACCCGATTGGCCGAAGCAACCTCTTGCTGCAGTCGAGATGCCCATGTCTGGGCCAGTTGTTCGGCCTAAGCTTGCTACCCCACCGATTGTGGTGGAACCTCCGCTCCACAACCGAAATCGGGGCACTGACCAAGATTCTCGGTCGGCTCAAGGCCTGCCCACAGGTTGTCGGTCACCTCACTCCCACCATCCTCGGCAGGTGGAGGGTGGCTCAGGCCCTAGGCAGCTCTTTGCGGACTCCTCGAGTCTGCGACGCCTCTGTTCTCCAGGCAGGTTGACCTGGAGTCCTCCGGGGCCAGTCACTGGACCAAAGCCCATCATCCTTATGGGTCTGCTTCGCTCATCTCGAGTCCACCGGGATACAGCTCGAGCTCGTGTCCAAACGGGCCAAGTATCCCCTGACGGAGATACTGGACCAAGGGGATTCACCCACGGAGGCCTTTCCTGTGGCTGAGGCCATTGTCAGCCCAGCCTTGGAGCTTTGGCAGCGGCCTGCTTCCTGTCCTGCGTCTTCGGCCAGGATGGCTAGGAAGTATGCGCTCCCTACCGGCTCTCTGCCTGGGTTTTCGGAGCACCCCTCTGCTGAGGGTTTGGTCACAGATAACGTTTTCTGGAGTCCCAGGAACACCAGGGATGTGGACAAACCCCCCGACGAAGAGTCCAAAAAGTTGGACTATGCTGGACGCAAGGTGTACGCTGCATCCTCCCTTGGCCTCCACCAGGCCAGCTCGTCCGTGCTGACGGCACACTTCTCCCATGCCCTCATGGGCTCCCTGGATGAGGTGATCCCTCATCTCCCGGTTGACCTCCAGACCACGGTCCGGCAGGTCCGGGACCAGGGTAGGGCAGTGGCGAAGCAGCAGTTCCAGACAGCTCTGGACATAGGGGATTCCTGTGCCAGATCAGTGGCGGCCACAGTGGCCATGTGCCGCAGGGCATGGCTGAGGATATCCACCTTTACGGCAGATACCCAGCACAAGTTGGTGGATGTCCCCTTCTTGGGGATTGACCTCTTCGGCCCTGGAGTGGAAGGTCACCTCCAGCGGATTGAAAGGTCCAATGCCACCCTGGACTCTGTCACCTCCACCCAGAAGGACAAAGGCCGCTGTCAGCAGCAGCACAAGCCCCTTTCATCCTTCTGCGCCTGCAGCACATCCGGCCCAACAGCACCAGCATCAGGGCCAGCAGGCTCGAGCTTGGCATCCCAAACCCAAGCCTGTGGCTTCCTCCAACAGGAAGCAGGGAGGTAAAAGCTCAGGAGGTCCCTCAGTCGGTCCCTCCTCCAAGCCTGCCCAATGATGAGTTGAGGGGGGCGGCCCCCAGCCTCGTCACTCCCCCCTGGGTTCCCCCGGTGAGGGGACAGGTCCACCACTTCCTTTCCGCCTGGTCCACTATCACCACAGACCGCTGGGTGTTGGAGGTGGTAGGAAAGGGCCTGCCTCTGGAGTTCGAGCAGACCCCACTCTTTCGAGCTGTCTCTCCTCGGGGGGGCTACGGGGTCCGCAGCCTCGCTGTCGGCTCGCCAAGCTGATATTGCCCTGCTCCTCGAAAAAGAGGTGATCAGGAAGGTGGCGGATCCTCCTCCAGACCCGGGGTTTGTGTCCAGGTATTTCCTGGTCCCAAAACGGACAGGGGGCTGGTGCCCCATTCTCGACCTGAACAAGTTCCTAAGGTCTTGGACCTTCAGGATGGTCACTCTGGCTCAGATAACACTATCCTTGGAACGAGGCATGTGGTTCTGTTCCCTGGACCTCCAGGACGCGTTTTTTCACGTCCCAATCCGTCCATCTCATCAGAGATTCCTCCACTTCAGAGCAGAGGGATCCCTTTACGAGTTCTGGGCCATGCCCTTCGGCCTCTCCCTAGCTCCCAGGGTCTTCACGAAATGCATGGCAGTGGTGACAGCATTCCTGCGGCACCGAAGGGTCCGGGTGTATCCCTACCTGGATGACTAGCTGATTGCAGCCCCCTCCAGAGTGGAGGTGGAGTGGTCCAGAGATCTGGCCCTCCAGATTTGCTCTGATTGGCCTCCTCATCAACGAGGGCAAGTCGGAACTCGTGCCAAAGCAGGCGATACATTTAATCGGGGCAGAGCTCGACTTTCTTCGAGCCAGAGCACGGCTCCTGGCGGACAGGGCCGAGGTTCTTTCCTTCTTTGCCCAATCAATTCTGGTTGGGCAATCGCACCCTGCCCGGGACTTCCTGCGCCTCCTGGGCCTCATGGCGGCCTGCACCAGCGTGGTCCGTTGGGCCCGCTGGTACATGCGTCCTGTTCAATGGGGACTGGCCAGCCAGTGGTCACAGCGCTTCGATCCGTTGGATCAGCTAGTGATAGTGACCCAGGGGATGTGGAATGCTCTCCAGTGGTGGACCGTTCCGGCACATCTGCAGGAGGGCATCCCATTTGTTCGCCTCGAGCTAACGGTCTCTATCGACCGATACCTCTCTAATGGGTTGGGGTGCCCATCTGGGGGAGCACAGAGCGCATAGCCTCTGGTCCCCTCGGGAGTCCCGATGCCACATCAACCTGTTGGAGCTTCAAGCGGTTCGTCTAGCCCTCACCGCCTTCGCTCCGTTTCTACGGGGTCAAGTGGTTCAGGTCCAGACGGACAATACCACGACCATGTACTATCTAAACCGCTAGGGTGGGACGCGCTCCATGCCTCTGTGCAGGGAAGCTCTCCGCATTTGGTCACTCGTGCGCAGCCTGGAGGCGGATCTCCTTGCCATTCACATGGCAGGAGCCTCCAACACCCTGGCCGATGCCCTAAGCTGGATAGGGGCTGCATCTCACGAGTGGTTTCTCCTGCCGGAGGTAGTACAAGATCTCTTCTCCCACTGGGGCATGCCTCAGGCGAACCTGTTTGCCTCCAGGGAAAATGTGAAGCTGAGACTTTCATGCCCACCCCCTCAGCAGGGCTTGCTGCAGGGGGATGCCTTTTCAAGGCCGTGGACCCCAGGCCTCTTCTACGCCTTCCCCCATTTCCGTTGATCCACAAGGTGCTTCTCAAGACGAGGCGGGACAAAGGTGCAGGTGATTCTGGTAGCCCCAGACTGGTCCCGTTAGTTCTGGTATCCAGATCTTCTCAGTCTCAGCTCCAGGCTCCCGAGGCGACTTCCAGCCCGCCTGGACCTGATCTCAGTCAGTCAGGGGAAGGTATTCCATCCGGACCTTCGATCCCTGCACCCGACGGCCTGGTTTCTGAGCGGCTAGAGTTCCAGGCCTTGGGTCTTTCCAATGAGGTCCTCAACGTCGTTGAGGCGTCCCATAAGGAGTCGACCAGAAAATGCTACGCCTTCAAATGGAAGAGATTTTCCATTTGGTGTCAGGGCAAGGGCCTGGACCCTTCCTCCTGTTCTTTGGCAAGCATTCTGGACTACCTGTGGTCCTTTTCTCAGCAAGGGCTTCGGTCGACGACCCTTGTGGTGCACCTGGCAGCCATATCTGCTTATCGGGTGCGGGCCAGGAAGCAGTCGGTGGCGCAGGAGAAGGTGGTCGAGCGCTTTTTCAAAGGCCTTGATCACATATCCCCTCCAGTGCGAGAACCTCCACCTCTGTGGGATCTACTGCTGGTATTGGCTAAGCTCATGGGCAGGCCATTCGAACCAATGCACAGGTGTGACATCTCTCACCTGTCGTGGAAGACCGCCTTCTTGGTGGCTATCACATCAGCCAGAAGGATGGCAGAGCTCCAGGCGCTTTCCATCGAGTCTCCTTATCTGGTCTTCCACAGGGACAAGGTTGTCCTGCGCCCCCCCGAAATTCCTTCTGAAGGTGGTGTCGTAGTTTCACCTTAATCAGGTGTTGACTCTGCTGGTGTTCTACCCCAATCGCACCTCGGAGGCCAAATATAGGCTCCATACTTTGGACCCTAGAAGAGCACTCGCTTATTATAAGGAGCGGATGGCTGAAGTTCGGGAAGAGGTTCGCCAGCTGTTTGTCACCTACGCTGAAGCCGCATCTGGCAGACCTGCAGCCAATCGGACGATAGGCAGGTGGGTCACCTCCTGCATAGATCTCTGCTATAGGTTGGCGGGCATGGAGCCTCCCAGAGGGATAAGAGCTCATTCTACTCGCCATACCGCTGCATCGGTAGCTGCTTCCAGGGACGTCCCTATCCAGGAAATCTGCAGGGCTGCTACCTGGAAGTCAGAACATACCTTCATCACTCACTACTACATCAACCTTGAGTCACGCCGGGATGCTGGTTTTGGGGCCTCGGTTCTCCAGTCTTTATTCCCTAAGTAGGGGGTATGCTCCTTGCCTCCCTCCTCCCGGAGAACTGCTAGGAGTCTGCCAGACAGTGCGGATGAACAACATATCCATGTTCCTAGAAATACAGGTTACTCACATGTAACAGGAGTTCTAGGAATGGTATATGATGTTCATCCACACGACCCACGCGACCTCCCCGGCTTCGACGTACAACCTGACTTCCAGCGGGCTAGATCTGGCGTCATGGGTCAAAGCCGAGAGTTTTACCACCTGGGTGGGTGGGAGGAGCCAGCTTGAAGACCTTCCGGCAAGATTTAAAGCGGCAAGGAACCTGCCAGACAGTGTGGGTGAACATATACCATTCCTAGAACTCCTGTTACAGGTGAGTAACCTGTATTTCTCGCTGGATAGTTCAGTGTATTAAGTTTTGCTGCTCCCAAGCTGGAAAAGAACTCCCAGCAACCTGAGGGCCCATTCCACAAGGGGCACAGCTACTACCATAGCAGCTGTCAGGGATGTTCCATTAGTGGAGATCTGTAAAGCCGCTACCTGGAGAACAGTACACACCTTTACAAAGCATTACAGCCTGGACACGCAGTTCAGAAGTGATGCCAGGTTTGGCATAGCAGTCCTACAGAGTCTGTTTCCAAAGTTGGTTATGTGCCCACCTCCAAAGGTACTGCTTCGTAGTCTACAAGAGTTGGGAATATTGGAAAATTCCTGGGGTGAGAAGAAAAAAACTACTCAACATAGTAATCTTGTTTCTTCCAAGGTATTCTCCAATATTCATAATTCACCCACCCTGCCTCCCCTTCTAGAACCAGTGGCCTCTACACTCCAAGCTGAGCAACCATGTGTGGGGGTGCCACACATTGGCATATCTGTTTTTGCACCCTGTGGGGCTTTTGTTTCCCTTCAGGTGATTTCTATTTGGGGGGTCTTCCTCCGGTTGGAGGTTTGTTGGGTTGATTTATTGATATTATTATCATTATTAGACAGCTATATCTCTTGACGGGACCTGTCCTTGAATTCTGAAACATTAGAACATTGGCAGTTAAGGGCAACATTTGAAAAGTGGAATGAGCCAATGATGATTTCATCATTAGCATACATTCTGTCTTTGGGCAGTTCTATCTTAAAGGCTGACTGCAAGAGTTATGAATATTGGAGACTACCTTGGAAGAAACGAGATTACTATGGTAAGTAATTTTTTGTTCTCTGTACACACCCTAAGTTACTACCCAATGTGGTTTGGAGTTCCACTTGAATCAACCTTTGGCTCTGCCTACATGTTTTTCTAACTTCCAGAATGAAGGGGAGCGCACCCTTCACTCCTGGATGTTAAAAGAGCCCTTTGGTTCTACAAGCCTTTTGTGTCCTTTGACACCACTTGGCTAGGATGGCCAGTAACCATTAAATGTATTTCTGCTTGGATAGTGGCCTGCCTTCACCATTGCTACTCCATGGCACAGGTCAAGCTGGAAGGTCAAGTGCATGCCCACTCTACCAGTGCAGTCTCTAGGTCCTTTGCAGTGATCCAGTCTGTTCCCATTGCTGAGATTTGCAAGGTGGCTGCTTGGAGCTCAGTGCATACTTTTGTAAAGCACTATGCTCTTGATGTCCATGCCAGACAGCATGCTTCCTTTGGCAGAACAGCCCATGATGGACTTCTGTCCTGAGTGAGCTCAGTTTCCTATCGCTCTACTAGGGGGATTCTTCAGCTTGATCCTGTACCCAGCATTATGAATAAACAGTGAAGACTTAAGTCCAGATGATCTAAAAATTAGGTACTCACAGTAATTCATGATCTTCTTGGACAAGTCTTCACTATTTATTCATACGTCCACCTGCTGTCCCCTGTGCTCACTTACTCTGTTCTTGGTCTTCACCAGGGACGCTGGAAAATTGCAGGCGCGAATTCTATGCATTTTCCGTGGTTTTATCCTCCCTCCGTGACTCTACCGCGATATTGCCTGCTCTGGTGGTGGTCTGTGGCTCTCTGGCTCTCTTTCTTTAGCCACATTGTGTTGCCTTGTGCTGCCATCTCCCCCAGTGCTTTGTCCAAATCCATCCCCTCCAGTAAGACTGTTCCGCCCCATAACTGATGTCATTATGGGGGCGGAAACCTATTTATCCAGTCAGGGGCTCCCCTGACTAAAAAAGTTCATGGCGCTTTTGCCTGTTTTATTGTCCCCCCTCAGGTCCGCCTAAGCCTTTTAAATATGCCGGACTGGGGACAGGTAACATTTACCTAGCTTATTCAGTCTACTGACGGCGGCGGCGCGAGAGACAGAGCGAAAGGAGAGGGAGACAGAGTGAGCTGTAGCAGCAAGCGAGCGAACGGAGAGGGAAGGGGCAGCGAGTGAACGGAGAGGGAGAGAAGCGTTTAGTCCTGCATCACGGAGATCCAGCCAAGACCAGAGATCAATCACGGACCAGCGCTACATAGAAAACGCAAGCTGCAGCTAAATTGCCTTTGGGGACCAACCTGAAGCAAAGAGCACTTCCGGTCCACTAGCAGCTTGGGAGCATAATAAAAATTGCTGTCTGCTTTACCTGCTGCCTGCATTCTGCCATCTGAGGGGAGGACAACAGAAAATTCTGCCCAGAAGGCTTTCCCTGGTTCCCAGTCTGCATCTGGTAAGTGAGTTACTTTGCTGGCTAGTTTGGGATGGGTGGGGTTGGGGAGGGCACATGTTGGGTTTTGTTGGCACATTTTCTGAAGTGTTCTGTGTAAACAGGCAGGTCTGTGCCATGCTCCTGTGGTCTGGCATCTAGGGATGGACTGGTAAACTGGCCCACATACTGACCTCAGTGGATGCTGGCACAGAACTAATTTTTCTGCATGTGTACCAGTCTGCCAAAAGCGGCCATACTCCTGTGGTCTGGTCGGTGGAGGGTCTGGCTTAGTGGACTTGGTACACTTGCAGGAAAATATTGTTCTGGCCTCGGGTGAAGGTGGGCATGGGGCGGACGTGCAGGCTGGCCCAGAACAATTTTTTCTGCATGTGTACCAGTCCGCCAGGCCCGTGCCAAGCTCCTGTTGCTTGTTGTTGATGGTCGGTGGAGGGTCGGGCCTGGCGGACTGGTCCACATGCAGAAAAAAAAAATTGTTCTGGCCTCGGGTGATGGTGGGCATAGAGGCGGACGTGGGCTGGCCTGAACAATTTTTTCTGCATGTGATCCGCCAGTCTCCTGTCAGCTCCTATCGCTTGTTGTTGATGGTCGGTGGAGGTCGGGCCTGTCGGACTGGTCCACATGCAGAAAAATTGTTCTGGCTTCTGGTGATGGTGGGCATGGGGCGGGACGTGCAGCTGGCCCAGAACAATTTTTCAGACAACAGTCCGCTAGGCCCGTGCCACGCCTCCTGTCGCTTGTTGATGGTCGGTGGAGGGTCGGGCCTGCGGACTTGGTACACTTGCAGGAAAAAATTGTTCTGGCCTCGGTGATGGTGGGCATGGGCGGACGTGCAGGCTGGCCAGAACAATTTTTTCTGCATGTACCAGTCCGCCAGGCCCATGCCAAGCTCCTGTTGCTTGTTGATGGTCGGTGGAGGGTCGGGCCTGGCGGACTGGTCCACATGCAGAAAAAAAATTGTTCTGGCCTCGGGTGATGGTGGGCATAGGGGCGGACGTGCAGGCTGGCCCTGGACAATTTTTCTGCATGTGTACCAGTCCGCCAACTCTGTCTCAAGCTCCTGTCGCTTGTTGTTGATGGTCGGTGGAGGGTCGGGCCTGGCGGACTGTCCACATGCAGGAAAAAATTGTTCTGGCCTCGGGTGATGGTGGGCATGGGGTGGACGTGCAGGCTGGCCCAGAACAATTTCTTTCTGCATGTGTACCAGTCCGCCAGGCCTGTGCCAAGCTCCTGTCGCTTGTTGTTGATGGTCGGTGGAGGGTCGGACCTGGCGGACTGGCCCACATGCCGAAAAATAATTGCGGCAAGGATGACTGTGTTGGCAGGGTTGCCATGTACCAGCCCATGACATTACCGTACGTCGGGTTGGGGAAAGGAACTGGGGAAGAACCCCTTCCGGAGGATAATGGAGATGATGGGCACTCCGCGGCATGGGTGGCTCACGCCATCCAACTGCCGCCCAGCTCGCCGTGATCTTCCTGGGTGCCAACACATAGGCTGCACGGATCTCAGTCATGCCAGAGGTCTGGGGTCTGGCTTACAGCACTGCAGGTGGGGAGATCCTGTCAGGGGGTTCAGGCAAGGAGTGAGAGGCCTCCGCCCAGTGAGTACCCTGGAAGGATGCCCTGTCCTCCAGGGTGCATAAAGAGTCTTTATAAAAAAAAAAAAAAGTCATCCGTTTTATTTAATAGCAACAGTGCTTGCAGGAATCAAGAATCAATCATCAATTTTATTTAATGTAACAGTGCTTAAAGAAATCAAGAATCTATCATCAGTTTTATTTAATTGTAACAGTGCTTGCATGAATCAAGAATCAATTTTATTTAATGTAACAGTGCTTGCAGGAATCAAGAATCAATCAATTTTATTTAATGTAACAATGCTTTAAGAAATCAAGAATCAATCATCAATTCTATTTAATTGTAACAGTGCTTGCAAGAATCAATCAACATCAATATGTCTCAGCCAAATGCCAAGCATCCGCGTCTCTCGCAAGGAGGCCAAACAGCTCCATCTTTCCTACACTGTGCGCACCATTGATTGGGTCGCTCTGTATCCTGGTGATCTGTATGAGGATGGGGGCCAGCTGTTCTGCAAGTTCTGCTGTCAAGCCGTGGATTATCTTTGCAAGCATACAATCGACCTGCACATGAGAACACAAAAACATGTGGATCGGAAAGCTGCAGCAATGAAGAGAAAACAAGATGGTATGTATACAGTATTTATACACAAGTGTCACATTTATCTCTCTCTGTGCGTGGGTGTGTGGGTGGGTGAGTGTGCGGGTGAGTGGGTGAGTGTGCGGGTGAGTGGGTGAGTGTGCGGGTGAGTGGGTGAGTGTGCGGGTGAGTGGGTGAGTGTGCGGGTGAGTGGGTGAGTGTGCGGGTGAGTGGGTGAGTGTGCGGGTGAGTGTAGTGTGCATGCGGGTGAGTGTGTCGTGAGTGTGTGTGAGTGTGCGGGTGAGTGTGTGTGAGTGTGCGGGTGAGTGTGTGTGAGTGTGCGGGTGAGTGTGAGGGTGCGGGTGTCGGGTCTATCACTTTTTTACATTACCTTTTTTTTTTCCCCACTTTACAGGCAGTACCATACGACAGCAGTCACTGGCGTCTTGTTTATCGAGAGCAACATCAGCCGCTGAGGATCGTAAAGAATTTGTCCTGGACTTCGTAAGATGCCTAACACATGCAGACATTCCTCTGGAAAAAGCTCCAGCCTTCTAACAGTTCCTCTGCAAATACACACAAACATGGTGGAAGTCTTCCTGGTCCGCACAGCTATGCTCTACATACCTTCAGGAGCTTCACCAAAGCATGAGGACTATGTAAGAAAGCTGGTTGAAGACACTGACCTCTACTTAATATTGATGAAACTACAGATGCCTGTGGACGTAGCGTTTTGGAGTTCTGGCACAGCCTCTGACAAGGGTCAATGAACAGCCGGTGTTGATAGGACTTGAGTTTTGGATCATGTGAATCACACCACTGTCTCCCAAGCTGTGCTTCAGATTTTAAATGAGAATGGCATAAATTTTGACAAGGTGTTTGCAATTGCCACAGACAGTGCCAGCTATATGCAGAAAGCATTTAAAACTATTCTTTCCGCATATTTCCGAACGCTGTGCATGCAACTTGTATTGCACATTTGCTAAATTTGGTTCTGGAACTCTGGTCCACAGTATTGGAAGACCTTAATACTGTGGTCAGCTTGATCAGAAAGGTTTTCTGTCAGAGCCCCATGCGGCGCCATCAATATTTAGAATTTCTAGAGGCAAAGGATGGCATTGTTCCAAAGATGCCTGTATATGCTGTGCTGACCCGCTGGTGCTCCTGGGTAAAGGCAGTCAATTATCTGGCTATCTGCCTCTCGTGGCAGACTTCATAAACAGTACTTCATCAGATGCAGCTTCATTTAAAAAACTCAAAATGCTGTTGTCAAGTAGACTTGATGTGCTTGTAGCTCAAGCCACATTTGTGTCGGAACACTCCAGTGAGCTTGTGCAACTCATCGAAGAGCTGCAGGCAACAACGGTACCCCAAGGGCACAGCATTTTGTCACGACTGAATCACCTACACTTATTTTTGGATTTCTGTGCCACAGCTGGCATAGACGAATACAGGCCTAAGACTGTGGAAAAACTCTGTGTGTCAAGAGGGCGAGAGAGCTGCCTGTGTCTATCTGTTCCAACAAGTGATGTTGGAGAGCAGTCAAAAACTGGACAATGTCATCAAAGGACACCCCTCAATGCATGTTTTCCAGGCAGCCCGTGTCTTTGATCCGCTACAACTTCCTGTGCTGGACAAACAAAAAGACAGCTATATCACTGGCATACCGGGGCTTGCAGACATTTCACCCTTTGAGTGGCATGCTTATACGAATGCTGCTGTTAGTACTACCAGACTTTGAAATTGCAGCCTGGTGGGAGTCTCAGTCACCATCGCTGGGCAAACTGGCAGCCTTAGCAAAACGTTATATTTGATGCCTGTCGGCACTGCCGATATAGAAAGAACATTTTCTGTTTACACAGACCTTCTGAAGGACAATAGAAGAACTCTAAAAGAAAATAATGTAAATTGCTGTTAATGCTAAAATACAACAAACATTTTTAAATATTGCTGAATATTATGCTTGCATTATTTCAGTTGGTTGGCAAACCAAGCAGAAGACCGGGTTTCAGAAGGAGGTTAAGGGAGCAGCCCAAGTTCACACAGTATACTAGTGGAGATTGTGGGAATCCAATCCATGTCTGCCAGATATACTACACTGGGGGCTATACAGACAGCCCAATATGTACTTTTTAGTAACTGTTTTCTGCTGGTTCAAGATAGGGGGACCTCGGTGACAGCGAAAATTGGGGAACAAATTATGTAACTTTTTGTGCGTGTGTAAACGTGTTCATTTTTTAGGTGTTTGGCTGGGGTTATGCATTTGGGATGGAGTTTCTAATTGTTTTTATATATTTTTTTTTTTTAATAGTTTTATGGTGGGTGGATTGTGTAAAATGTGGTGTTCGCAAAGAATAAAGTGCGTGTGCTTTTAAAATAATGTGTGGCTTTTTGTATATCAAAATCTGAACTATTTGACTAACATAAGTGGCACTGCGCGTGCTCCGCAACTTTCCGCAATTTTGACCCCAAAAGTCCCGCAAGTTTGTCCACATTTCTCCGCAATTTTCCAGTGCCCCTGGTCTTCACCTTCCTTGTTTTGGTTTGGCGTATGAAGACACGGTTCTTGGTTGATCCTTCTTATACAGATCAGAAGGGCTATCTTATGCCTTCATTAGAGTAGGTGTTTTGTCTAGCTAGAATATGTTGTACTGCCTTCGTAATAGACACTGAGGTTGGGGGGGAGTTTGACACTGATAGCCTATATGACACTAGCCAGCCACGCAGCACCACACATGCACAGTCCTATCTCTGCATCAGCCCTTCTGAAGATTTTTGGCTTCCTCGGAGTCCTGGTGCCTCCAGCTTGAACCCAGCAGTATGAATAAAGGGTGAAGATTTGTCCAAGAAGTTAAAGAATTATGATGAATTTGTAATTTTCATTTCTAGGAGTGGTACATGGTGCACATCCACACTATCCACCCGTTTTCACATGGCAAGTGGTGCATGGATCCCTGCTTCCAGCGTGCAAGATCTGACGTCATGGGGCAGAGATGTGGAGGATACCACCCAGGTGGGTGGGAGGAGCTTAGCATGAAGACGTTCCGGCTGGTCTTAAATGGAAAGAGACTGCCCAAGTGTGGATATGCACCATATACCACTGCTAGAACTACAGTTACAGGTGAGTAACCCTCGTTTATGAAGCCATTCATATTTGGGGAATCTCTGCACAGTGATGTAGCGTGTCAGCCAGTCGCAGACTTTTTCCTTCATGTTATAAATCCTGTTCGCACACTTTACAGACGGTCATTCTAAGGCATGGTGTTTTCCATTCTGATCTAGGAACTAAAAACATGGAATGCAAAAAAAACTGCACTGAAATTTATAGGTCAACTGAAGCTGCCATCTCTAAATGAGATGTTGCATGTTCACACAGCCCATTTTGAATGCGTCCATCTAGCCACCCCAGTCGTTCATGCAGTCAATTGAAGGGGAATGTAAAAAAAACTTTAAATGAGAATGTGTATCTATGTGTTAATACATCCCCCGGAGCCACTCCTTGCTGAAAACGAGTGGTTTCAAGCACCTTCAGCTGGGCGAGAAGAGCTTTTCATTGTAGCAGTTTGCAACATTGGGATATCCTGGCTTCAGGACAACTCAGTGCCTTATGAATGAGGTGTAAAAAAATAGCCTTTCTAGGAGCGTAGATATGTTCATCCACACTCATTGGCATACCCCCTTCCACTTTAAGTTGGACCGGAAGTCTTCAAGCTGGCTTCTCCCACCCACCTGGGTGGTATATACGTTTGCTCCACCCCATGACGCCAGATCTTCCTTTCTGCTGGAAGATTCAGGTTGCCTCCCTCGTGCTCACACATCTTGTAGGCCCTGGCTTTCAAACCTTCGGTTATTCCAAAAATTTGCATTTTTCCCATTGGCGATTGCAAATTTGCTGCTTCAGTTATGGAAGAAATGTCTTTCTCCGGATTTCATCGGTGCCGTTGTGGCTTAGAAAATGTCACGCACCGATCCTATTACACCGCTGCGGGGTATCTGTTGCCTCTGTGTCACCATGACACCGGCGCGATGCATGTCTCACATTTCATCCCAGCGTCCTTGATGACAGTCTCCCACGCCTGAAACTGGGGAAGCTGGAGAAGAGGAACTCTCCGGTGAAATCAAAGGAGGCTCGGTGTGCAGTTTCTGCAGCTGCAGGATCCGCCAAGCAATTGGAACACATGCGACCATTCGAGGAGGAAGCGGCTCGTGCTGCACAGACTTCTCGGAGCTTCTTCATTCCGCTCAGCTGGGCTCGATCACCTAGGGTTTCTTCCGATAGTTGTGCCAGTCTCTCCTGACCAAGGGAAAGGCACCTGTGAGATCGCACTCTCGATCCCATAAGCGGGAGAAGGACATGGAATTGTCTTAGTCTCGATGGAGACATTCTTGGGAGTGGAAGAGATCTTGATCTCAGGAACATGTGGTCTCGACCTCAGTTGAGAGCGCTTCTTCGGCCGCTGGCTTTTCAGCCTTGCCGTCTGGTCAGTCGACTGAATTGTCGGTCAGCGATGTTGAAATCATGATCGATCCGATTTCGCCGCCTCTAGTCGATGAATCCTTCGATCGAACCCCTAATCTGGTCTTTCCAGATGACAAGACCCAGTCTGCTGGGACTCCGATCGAAGAAATGGTCCCTGATCCCGGGAAATCACCGGTC
Source organism: Neoceratodus forsteri (assembly GCA_016271365.2). NCBI lineage: Eukaryota > Metazoa > Chordata > Ceratodontiformes > Ceratodontidae > Neoceratodus > Neoceratodus forsteri. The sequence goes on along the minus strand of CM057453.1, from coordinate 774,594,838 downwards.
CCGCCAGTGTCTCCCGAGTGACCAAGTTGGCCTGTCCAATCTCGATCGAGATTTCGGATCCCCTCGACCAAAAGGCCAAGGAAGAGCCACAAATGCTTTAAAAAGAGGCGATGCCATTGGTCATCCTCGTCCTCCCTGGATGAGGAGAGGCTCCGGTGGAAATTCTGGCGCTACGAGGACCTCATGTGGCAACAGCTAATTTTGACCGGGCACAAGCAGACTCTGGCTTCTACACTGGCCATTACCTGGCTTTCGCCTCCTAGGCCGAAGCAGACTCCTTCAGAGCCGATTAAATCGGTTCCTCAGCCCTCAAAGCTGGCAAACCACCAGCTCAGCCCAAAACGGTCTTTCCACCGATTGTGGTGTAACAATTGCCCAAACAGACTGTGGGAGGGGCTCCTTCCAAGGAAGATAGACCAGACACCAGGCTTCCCCGGCAGTTATCGGTCACGGTCACCACAGACTGCCCTTGGCAGGTCGAAGGTGACCTGGGTGGTCGGCCGCTATACCCAGATTCCTCGGATTCGGACATCACTGGCTTGCATTCTCATCTAGGGGATGATGAATCAGCCATTGGCTTAGACGGAGGAAGGTCCCTCATCTTTCAAAGGGATTCTTCGCCTCATCTCAGAATCTACAGGGATGCAAAGAAGGCGGAGTACTCTCTTACGGAGATCCTTAAGAGAGGGAATACCCTGATGGAGGCATTTTCTGTGGCTGAGGTTATCGTCGGCCCGGCCTTAGCATGTTGCCAGTGCCCTGACTCCTGTCCAGCTCCATGGCCCGCAAGTATGCGGTGCCCATGGGTCCCTTGCAGGGTTCACAGAGCACCTTTCAGTCAAGAGCCTGGTGACTGCCTCTGTGTTCAGGTGTACTAGCAGTTCTGCTGACACTGACCGACCGACCTGATAGAGGCCAAGCTTTTGGACCATTCAGCCAGGAAGGTCTATGTGGCTTCCTCCTTGGGCCTTTGTCAGGCAAGATCGTCCGTCATCATGGCACACTTCTCTCACGCCCTTTAAGGGATGCTGGATGAAGTCCTCCTACATCTCCCCATGGACATGCAGACCATGGTCAAGCAGGTCCGGGATCAGTGCTGAACTATTGCCAAACAGCAGCTTCAGACGGCTCTGGACATTGGGGATTCTTGTGCCCACTTGATGGCTTTCGTGGTTGCCTCTTGCTGCAGGGCTTGGCTGAGGCTCTTCTCCTTTCCGGTGGATACCCAGCACAAACTAGCTGAATTGCCCTTCCTCGGGTGTGACTTGTTCAGCCCAGGAGTGGCCGGTCACCTTCAATGCATTGAGCAGTCCAGTGCCACCTTGGATGCCACTTCTGCCAAGGATTCTTTGGGCAAGTACCAGCAGAAGAAAAAGAAGCCTTTTTGGCATTCTTCTCCTGCTGCTCAGCAGTCCTCCTTTCAAGGTGGACAACAGCAACAGCAGCAGACTCTGGCTTTGGCACCCCTGGCCCAGGCCCGGACCCCAACAGCCCGTAAAGGAGGCAGAGGTTCAGGTCCTGGAGTCTTTTCCTCCAGGACTGCTCAGTGATGGGGTGGGGGCTGTCAACCCCTCTCCCATCACCTCAGCTCTGGGTACTCCCATGAGGGGCCAGCTCCGCCATTTCCTTTCCGCCTGGTCCATTGTCACTTCGGACAGGTGAGTTCTCGAAGTGGTCGGTCGGAGACTGCCTCTTGAATTCAAGCAGTACCCCCCTATCCAAGCCAAGCCCCTTGGAATGAAAGTGGCCGCTCAGACCCAGTCTGCTCTCCGAGACATCGCTCCGCTCTTCCTCAAGGAGGCAGTAGCTCCAGCGGCGGAACCTGCTGCAGACCCAGGCTTTGTCTCCAGGTACTTCCTAGTGCCCAAATGGATGGGGTGCTGGCGCCCCATTCTAGATCTGCACGGCCTGAATCAATATGTTAGGTCATGCACTTTTTGGATAGTCACTCTGTCCCAGATCATACCATTCTTGGAGTGAAACATGTGGTTCTTTTCACTGGATCTGCAGTATGCATTCTTTCACCTCCCACTCCGTCCATCCCATCAGCGGTTCTTCCTCTTCAGGGTCAAAGGGACCTTGTACGAGTTCTGAGCCATGCCACTCGGCCTGTCATCGGCCCCACGGGTTTTCACCAAATGCATTGCAGTGGTGGTGGCCCGTCTCAGGTGTCATGGGGTCAGGATTTATCTTTACCTCGACGATTGGCTCCTAGCAGGTTCCATCCAACAGGAGGTAGAGAGGTCCAGGGACCTGGCCCTCCAGACCTGCTCCCAACTCTGCCTCCAGATCAACGTGGCCAAGTCTGAAGTCGTGCCTTCTCAGGTGATGGGCTGTATCAGGGCAGAACTCTACACTTGTCAAGCTAGAACTTGGATTCCGGCGGACAGGGCAAAGGTTCTTTCCTCCTTTGCCCATCATTTCTGAATTGGCAATTGCACCCTGCCTGGGACTTTCTGCGCCTTCTGGGTTGCATGGTGGCATGCACCTCAGTGGTCCGTTGGGCCTGGTTGCACATGAGCCCCTTCCAGTGAGAGTTGGCCACCCAGTGGACTCAGCGCCATGGTCATTTCGACCAGCTGATCACTGTAACCCAGATGATGTGGGATGCTCTCCTATGGTGGACCGCCCCAGACTGGTTGCAGGAAGGGGATCCCATTTGTCCACCCCGAACCGACGGTCGTCCTCTACACTGATGCCTCTCATGGGCTGGAGAGCCCACATGGGGAACAATAGGGCCCATGGGCTGTGGACCCCCTTAGGAGTCCCAATGCCACATCAGTCTGTTGGAGCTCAGAGCAGTCAGACTGGCATTGTCCGCTTTCGCTCCTCAGCTCCGGGGTCAAGTGGTTAAAGTCCAGATGGACAAGACCACAACCATGTACTACCTCAACAAACAGGGCGGCACGCACTCTCATCTGCTGTGCAAGGAGGCGCACCACATCTGGACCCTCGTGAGCCGATTGGAGGCAGATCTCCTAGCCATCCATGTGGCAGGAGCCTCAAACCATCTGGCAGATGCTCTTAGCTGCTTAGGCCCGACATCCCACGAGTGTTCTCTCTACCCAGAGGTAGCTTACAGCCTGTTCTCCCGTTGGGGCAAACCAATGGTGGACTTGTTTGCATCCATGGAAAACACCAAGCTGAGGCTTTTTCATGCCCACCTCCCTCAGCAGGGCTCGCTGCTGGGGGATGCCTTCTCGAGGCCATGGACCCAAGGCTTCCACTACATTTTCCCTCCATTTCCCTTGATCCACAAGATGCTCCTCAAGGTAAAAGGGACAAGGCAAAGGTGATCCTGGTAGCCCCAGATTGGCCACGCCAGTTCTGGTATCCAGATCTCCTCAGCCTCAGCTGCAGGCCCCCGGAGCAGCTTCCAGCACTCTGGATTGATCTCAATCGGGGGAAGGTATTCCATCTGGACCTTCAATCCATGCACCTCAGAGCCTGGTACCTGAGCAGCTAGTTCCAGGCTTTGGGTCTTTCCGAAGATGTCTACACTGTGGTGGAGGCAACCAGAAAGAAATCTACCAGGAAATGTCATACTTTCAAATGGAAACAGTTTTCCATTTGGTGTCAAGGCAAGGGCCTCGACCCCTTGTCCTGTCTGGTGGCTAACATTCTCTACTACCTTTGGTTTCTCTCCAAAGGGGTCTTCGGACATTGATCCTTAGGGTGCACCTGTCAGCCAACTCTGCTTACTGGGCGTGGACCGCTCAGCCAACGGTGGCGCAGGTGGCACTGTTCAGGCGCTCAAAGGCCTGATCACATATTCTCCGGGGTGTGAACCTCCACCTCCATGGGATCTACTTCTGGTACTGGCAAAGCTCATGGGAAGCCATTTGAACCAATGCACAAGTGTGCCTTGCCACACTTGTCATGGAAGACTGCCTTCCTGGTGGCTATCACGTCTGCCAGAAGGACAGGGGAGCTCCAGGCACTTTCGGTGGACTCCCCTTATCTGATCTTTTACAGGGACAAGGTTGTCCTACATGCCCACACAAAATTCCTTCCAAAGGTGGTGTCAGAGTTTCACCTTAACCAGGTGTTAACTCTGCTGGTATACTACCCTACTTACACCTCAGAGGCAGAGTACAGGCTCCATACTTTGGACCTGAGACATGCTCTCTCCTACTATTAGGAGAGGACGGCGGAAATTCGGGGAGAGGTTCGCCAGCAGTTTGTCACCTTCGCTGAAGCCGCTTCTGGCAGACCTGCAGCAAAATGGACCATTGCAAGGTGGATTACATCATGCATAGGTCTGTGCTAGAAGTTGGTGGGCAAGGAGCTTCCCAGAGGGATAAGAGCTCATTCTACCCGCCATACCGCTGCATCGGTGGCAGTTTCAAGGGATATCCCTGTCCTGGATATCTGCCAGGCTGCTACCTGGAAGTTAGCAAACACCTTCATTACCCATTACCACATTGATCTTGTCACGCCGGGATGCTGGTTTTGGGGCCTCAGTTCTCCAATCTTTGTTTCCTAAGTAGGGGGTGTGCACCTTGCTTACCTCCTCCTGGAGAACTGCTAGGAGTCTGCCAATGAGTGTGGATGAACAACATATCCACGCTCCTAGAAAACAGGTTACTCACCTGTAACAGTAGTTCTAGGAGTGGTATATGATGTTCATCCACATGGACCCACCTGACCTCCCCGGCTGCAGACGCAAAACACCTGGCTTCCAGTGGGCTAAGATCTGGCGTCATGGGGCAGAGCCGAGGTATATACAACCCGGGTGGGTGGGAGAAGCCAGATTGAAGACTTCCAGTCCAACTTAAAATGGAAGAGGACATGTCAGTGAGTGTGGAAGAACAACATATACCACTCCTAGAACTACTGTTACAGGTGACTAACCTGTTTTTTCATGCAAAGACAGTGTATTAGATATATATGTGTGTGTGTGTGTGTGTGTGTGTGTATATATTTATTTTTGTTTGTTTTTTGCAGGTGGGGAAAAAGGACGATGCAACCTTTAGAACCCCTCTGAAACGCCCAAATCCTGGAAATGGTGCTCAGGTGACTCCCAACAAGACTAGGAAGGTACTTATTATAATTTAGTTCTGATTATTCATATCTTTACAGCAGAGGGAGTTATAGTTTGCCATGTAGTATATAGTGTAGAAATGGTAATCAACACATCCAGACATTTATATCTCTAGCCAGGTAAAGAATGTATAAGATTCTTCAGGTGAATCTACCTCTGGCTGGAAGCTGCAATACTGAACATAGGATTTGCAAGAAAGTGAGTTGTGCTCACAACAGAGGGAGGTGAACCTTACAATTGTCTTTGGTTTGTAGCAGATATTCTGCAGGTGAAGGCTACTTCTAACTGAAAGGTGAAATAAGGAACTTAGAATAATCAGGAAAAGACAGTCTTTCAAGCAACAGAGGGAGGTGGAACTAGCTTTACTTTTGTTCCAGTTCTTAAGATTTTCAGTGCAGGAAGAGTTTAAACCCTGGGCTAAGAATTGGTCATAAGTCCTGAAGTAAGTGCAGGTACAGGCTGTGTATTTGACCCAGACAGTGCCCTAGGGAGTGGAAACTGTTTGTTTTTTGTGTTTATCTGTGTGTGCCTTAAAAGGCCAGGCTAGACTGTGTCAGGAATTGCTTACATCATTGCTACTTATCAGCCAATAGCTTTGGAAGAGTCTTACAAACCTGAGAACAACAGTATTAAAAGCAAGTGTTTTATAGCAAACTCATCAGAACAGCTAATGTTGTTCAGGTGAAGCTACCTCTGGCTGGAAGCTGCAATACCGAACATAGGATTTGCAAGAAAGTGAGTTGTGCTCACAACAGAGGGAGGTGAACCTTACAGTTGTCTTTGGTTTGTAGCAGATATTCTGCAGGTGGAGGCTACTTCTAACTGGAAGGTGAAATAAGAAACTTAGAATTATCAGGAAAAGACAGTCTTTCAAGCAACAGAGGGAGGTGGATCTAGCTTTACTTTTGTTACAATTCTTAGAGCAGGAAGAGTTTAAAGCACAACTGACTTATTTTGGGGCTGACTACTTTCAGAGCACAAACCACCAGGCTGTTTTGGGGCTAAGGAGGTTTACCTGTGTCTGACTTGGATGTCTGGATTTTTCTCTGATTAGCAGCGTATTTGCTCTGTCAAATTGTTGTGTAGGGCATCTTGCTGACAGGAAGGCACTCATCGCAGCGGTGGGTCAGAGCTTTTAGCTGATTGTTTCATGAGGGCACAGTTTAGGCCCAACCCTGCCCACCCCTCACCCCACCCACCTCTGGAAATAGCTCCTTTATACCTGGGGTTCTGACATCATTTCCTCAAGAGGGCAAGGTGCATATCACTGTCATATCCTCCCTAGCACACTGCACTGACAATATAAGCATACACATTGTATAATATATATATTTCTATATAACAAACCAATCTCACACACAAAAAAAAAGTAGATAAACACGTGGGGAGTAGTGCAATGTAATGGCTGTGGGGCAGCAGTCTTCCAGGAGTCTTTCTGGAGGCTGAGATGCTGCCCTATTTGCAGACAACTCTCTGCCCTGAGGGAGGAAGTTGCCCATCTTCAGGCCACACTGGACAGTAACATAGAAACATAGAATTTGACGGCAGATAAGGACCGCTTGGCCCACCCAGTCTGCCCATTTCCTTACCTAATGGATAAGCTGCAGATCCTAGCTTAACCAGCAGCCTACTTCTTCCTACCCCACCCCCTAGAATGGCCTTATGACTGTCCCATGCATGCTTGAATTCCACCACTGTTTTTGACTCCACAACCTCCTCCGGAAGACCGTTCCATGCATCTACAACCCTCTCTGTGAAAAAATACTTCCTTAAATTACCTCTGAGCGCCGCCCCCCCATCTTCAAATTGTGCCCCTTGTTCTTGCACACCTCTTTTTTAGAAAGATGCTACCCTCTTGGACTTTGTTGATTCCCTTGAGGTACTTAAAAGTTTCTATCATGTCCTTCCTCTACCTCCTTTCCTCGAGGATATACATATTAAGCTCCTTAAGTCTCTCTTCACATGTCTTCCGGTGCAGACCCTGCACCATTTTAGTTGCCTTCCTCTGGACAGCTTCCATTCTGTCTGTCTTTGCGGAGATTGGGTCTCCAGAACTGCACGCAGTACTCCAGATGGGGTCTCACCAGCTGTCTGTACAGAGGGATAACTACTTCCTGTTTTTTACTATTGATGCCTCTCCTTATGCATCCCGGTATCACCCCAGCCCTCCTTGCTGCCCTCACATTGCTTGCCCACCTTTAGGTCATCTGATATGACTACCCCCAGGTCCCTTTCCATTTTTGTTGTTGGTATCTCAACCCCCATTGTGTACTCTTCCTCTGGGTTTTTGTTTCCTAGGTGCATTACCTTGCACTTCTTAGCATAGACTCTAAGCTGCTATACATTTGACCATTCCTCTAACCTTGCCAAGTCCCTTCTCATCCTTTCCACCCCACCTTGTGCATCAACTCTGTTGCAGATCTTTGTGTCATCTGCAAAGAGACATACTTTTCCTTCCAGTCCCTCTGCAATGTCGCTTATAAAGACATTGAAGAGGAGCAGTCCTAATACTGAACCCTGCGGTACCCCACTAGTAACCCCCTTTCTTCAGAGTGGATTCCATTTACTATTACTCTCTGTGTCCTATTCTCCAGCCAATTCTTTACCCAGACTGTCATCTTGGGACCCACTCCCAGGCTGGCTAACTTGTATATTAATCTTTTGTGTGGGACTGTGTCAAATGCCTTGCTAAAGTCTAGGTAGGCCATGTCCACAGACCCTCCCTGATCTACTACTTTGGTCACCCAGTCGGAGAAATCTATCAGATTTGTTTGGCATGACCTTCCCGCTGTGAATCTATGCTGCCTTGGGTCCTGTGCCCCTCTGGCCTCTAGATACTTGACAGTTCTTTCCTTCAGAAGTGATTCCATCATTTTACCTGCCACGGAGGTTAAACTAACAGGTCTGTAGTTTCCTGCTTCTGCCTTGCTCCCACTTTTGTGAAGGGGAATCACATCTGCCCTCCTCCAGTCCTCGGGTACCACCCCATCCTCCCATGATTTGTTAGAGGGTAGTCAGTGGTGTCACTAGTTCTACCCTTAGTTCTTTTAAATTCTGGGATGAATCCCATCAGGCCCCATTGCTTGTCCACCTTCAGTTTTAAGAGATCTTTCAGAACCCTTTCTTCTGTAAATGGGCTGGTATCAACTTCTGTATCCAGAGTGTTTCTACTGTTTGTTTTAGATACCTCCCCCTATTCATTTGTAAATACTGAGCAAAAAATATTTGTTTAGTATCTCTGCCTTTTCACAGTCACCCTCTTCCCACCTTCCCTCCCCTTTATTAAGCCTCACTATCCCTCCCCGGGTCTTCCTTCACTCCCTGATGTACTTATAAAAGGTTTTATCCCCCTTCTTAACTGAGTTGGCTATCTTTTCCTCGGTTTGGGCCTTTGCTGTTCTGACTGCCTTCCCAGCTTCCTTTTACTTTAACTGATACAGATCTTATCTTCACCATTCTTCACAGATGGGTACTGGCGGGAGATCAGGAGCCCACGGGAGCCTTTTTTTTTTTTTAAAGATACGGTAGTCGATGCGACATCGGCACACCTCAGGTCGACGTGCTAAAATTGGCGAGGATTAGCCGTTAAGCTCTGTCGACTCCGCCTAACCAGTTCTTCGTCTCCCCGTCGAGGAAGCCAGCTGAAGAGATTTTCAAAGTTTTAGGCCTTAGCCTTTGTCGTCGACAGTCCGTCGGTTCCTGCTAGTTCTAGTCTGCCCTACTCGATGTCTCTGGTAAGATCTTTCCATTTATTTTACAGTTAAGCGACGTCAAGTCTGTTTTTGGTGTTTTTTTCCATAGGTCATGTCACGGTCGGAGGGCAAGAAGTCTTCTAAGGCGGGGCGGCCCCCCCATGCGTCGGTGCCCGTGCGGCCGCAAGTACTCCGTTACCGACCAGCATGACCCGGTGTCTCGTGTCTTGGCCCACTTCACGGCATGGGATTAATGCGGCCTGCTTCTCCATGGACCACAGCGTCCTCTAACAGCGCTTAAAGTAAGGCGAGCTCGGCTGACTTTCCGGGGTAGGTTTCGCTGTTCGTCCGGGCCAAACCGCACGTTCTCTCCAGCTTTCCTCCGGGTCCCCTCCTGTTTCTATATGGACGAGGAGGAGAGCTCCGACCTCTTGTAGCCTAGCCTTGGCGAGGCTCCTTCCGTGGCGCAGGAGGCCCATCCGCTTCCTCCCAGGAAGCGGGCGGGAGAGCTACTGCTATGGCGATCACCCTTGAGGTGAAGGCTCCCCGGTGTCACTCCCGGCCCGGAGGCCCGGGCCGATGCCGTCCTCGCGCCGTCGCTTCGGTGCCATTGGAGCCTTGGCCCGTTCGCGCAGCGCCGTGGGTCCTCATCGGCATAACTTGTCTTCGGCACTGTGGGCCTTATCGGGCGCCGTGAGCGAGTGCCGACCCTCGCTCGCAGCGCCGTGACCCTGGAATCAATGCGCTTCGCCATATCGCCTCTGCGCGAGGTTGAAACGCGGCGCCAGTCGACCGTCAGTGCTATCACCGCGCCGTTGGTGCTCTCTGTGCTGCTCGCAGCCCAGTGCTGAGGAGTCTGGCAGTACCAGTGTTCGGCGCCAAGTCCGCCCACAAGTCCTCAGCGCACGCTTGATCACCGGTGCCGCTACCGTGGCGCCGAAGAGCTAACGTCGTCGGCGCGAGAGCTGTGCTAGGGTTTCTGGTGGCGCGGTCTCTGTTGCTGGTACCGCCCTGGTGCCGGCGGACTTGACAGTGCGCCCAGCTGGCCCAGTTCAGGACCTTTGGCCCGTGCTGCCCTGCCGCCTTCTGCCAGGCGCTGCTTGTGGGGCTGTGGAGGGTGCAGGTGCCTCCTTGGCCACTGCTTGGACTTCTGGGCCCTTTGGTAAGGTCGCCTTCCCTTGCCCTCCTACCGTCTGACCAAGGCCTCAGACTCTACCTCTTGGTCGGTCGGGCAGTCACACCCTTGAGGGGTTGTCTGCAGAGGAGGAAGGAGCAGGCAGTGGTCTCGACGGGTCTCCAGTCAACCCCAACTGAGGTGCGTCTGGTTCCCCCGAGGTTAGGGTCAGTGGTACTGACCAGCAGGCTGTGGTCGCAGCGCCACCATTGCCATGCAACCTGGCCTTAGGGGTTCCCGACCGACCTCGGCAGTGGTACCCCTTCCAGTGGTGTCTCGATCACCCAACTTTGGGGCCCTATCCGGGAAGCCCACGGGAGGGGGTGCGCTCCTGGGTCTCCCCTTGGGGGCAGCCCAGAGCTGCCAGCTTCCCTAGGCTGGACCCACGAGGACTAGGACTCTCTTGGACCCGAGGGGTTGAGGGGTGTGGGCGTCGGCACGTCGGCCTTTCTCTGGAACCCACCGGGCCCTGGACGAAGCTGAGCGCGGACTTCCGCCCCTTCCCTTCTGGTTCCTTGAGGGGTCCCATTCTTTGGAGGCAGGGACGTCCTTCTGGATCTCGGACCCGGTTGCCTCACTGGGGGATTCTTCTGGAGCAACCTAGGCGGTACCAGCGTGGTTGTGCAGCTGTTGGCTGCAGAGTCTTCAGGACACCCTCCACGCGGGGTACATGGTCCGCTCCCTAGCCCTGGCAGAGGTCAGCCGACTTCCTCTCTCGGCTCTGCCTCCTCCCCTCTGCCGCCTTCTCCAGCGTTCCCAGGTATTCTTGGTCCTAGCGGTCCTCTCACCTGGGAACAGTTCAGAGCGGTGGCTGCTCATTTCCCTGCCTATGTTAGGGCCATGGACAACCAGGTTTTCAACCTCCCCCCGAGCAGCCATTCTCAGAGCGCATGGTGACCTCCAGCTCCTCATCCCCCTCTTCAGGGGGAGAGGAACCGTCTGTCCATATTTCTCCTGCCGCTGATCTCTGAGTATCAGCGTTTCCTCGTGAGGATGCTGGAGGATCTTCACCTCTCTCCCCTCTCCGTGAACAATCCTGAGCATGCGGTGCACGCCTTTCTAGGCGATTTCGATGCGACCACCCTTGTGGTGCCACGGCCACTCAGGGAGGCGTCCTATGCGTTTCTGGCAGGCCCTTCTCCGGAGTTCCTGCCCCTAGGGACCTCAAGCCAGAGGTATTAAACTCTCCAGAGTCTCTAGGTTCTATGCCTCATCCACAGTCGGTTGACAGCGCACCTGGACACTCTGGCGGACTTCGCACCCTCCACGTGACCGGCCCCAGATCAGGACTCTTGGTTTTGATTTCTGGGGAGGAGGACTTTTACTCGACACGGTTGCTTCTCCAATCTCCCTAGTCAGGCCCACTGCACGGCCTACAACAGGTTCTTGTGGTCAGCGCTTGGTCAGATCCTAGCTGCTTTGCCTGACTCCCGGAGCAAACCAGGCAAGCCATCACCTCTCTGCCGCGTGGCCTGGAACTAGCAAGGCACCAAGCAAGGGCATCTTACGGCGCCAGTGGGTAGCTACCAGGGTAGTAGGGACACAGATCTGCAAGGAGATCGGCGTGGCTCCGCCTTTCCCAGTTGTCACCTTGGCCGGCGTGGGGTGATTTGCTCCGCTCACCAGAAACTATCTCTTTTCCGTGGAGGCGAGAAGAGCGTTTGTGAGACGGAATTCCTTCCCCCTCCGGAGGACCCAGCTCGCTCTCCCCACTCTCCGGGCCTCCTCAGGCCCAGAAGTCCCCTTAGTGTGTCACCCACTGGGGAGCTGAGAATTTATTATCCCTTAGGGTGCAATTAATCAACCCCTTGGGGTGGGCTTGGTGCTCACCATCTGTGATGAATGGTGAAGATTGACACAGATAAGATATAGAAAGTGCATTGCCTACTGTAATTATGATCTTTCTGTGTATCTTCACCATTCAATCTATCCACTCCGCCATCCCCTGGGGCTCCAGTCTGGATCCTCCTCCCTCTGTGCCTACCCCTCTTTTTGAAGCGGGGGTAAGTTGGGACACACAGGGTGTAATTTTCTTCCCAAAGGGGTACAGTTAAGTGGCACTTCTTCTATACTACTTATCTTCACCCCTACCGGGGTGAGAACTGCAAGTAGTTGCCCTCCTTCTGTTATCCATCTATTTAAAAAAAAAAAAAAAAAAAAAAAAGGGGTGGGACTCCTTTTTTTCACCAAATATCTTTACAGAGAGAGTACTGAGTCCCTGTACCCTGTCCTTCTCCAGAATAGCCGACTCTGCTTTTGGGGTATTGCCAGTTATTCTGTGCCTTGAATTCTGGCAGATGAGCTTTGCTACTCCTTGCAATCCCTATACAGTCTGGTGACGGACAAGGGTCCTGGATCCTAGTTACCTCTCTCTCCTAAATTTTCTCCCCTCCCTCCTTTTCCAGCGATTGGGGCCCCTACCCAATCCCCTTAGTTCTACTTCCTCTATGCTGTCCTCATAGTCATTATTTCTCCTTTTAGTTCAGTTTTCTCTTCCTTTTCCTGTCCTTGGACTCTCCCGTCCCACCCTCCATCCCTTCCTCTTACCTCTCCGGCGACTCAGAACTGGTAGGAATGCTGCGTCGACTCCGTCTATCCTTTTATAAAAAAAAAAAAAAAAAAGGCTCCCTTGGTCTGATTTCCGGCCAGTACCCATCTGTGATGAATGGTGAAGATACACAGAAAGATCATAATTGCGGTAGGTACGTAATTTCTATTTCTCTGTCCTGCTCCTTCTGTGATTCCTTGTACCTCCTCAATGCTTTCTTTTTCTCTTGAACCTTCACTGCCACTTCCTTTGAGAACCATAGTGGTTTCTTACATAGTTTTGTTTTGTTTATTTGCTTCACACAAAGGCGTGTTACCTCTGTGATGGCAGTTTTTATTATTCCCTATTGTTCTTCCACCCCTCCTTCCTGCCCATTTGCTAGTGCATTCCTTAGGCACTCACCCATTTTGGCAAAGTCAGCCCTCCTAAAGTCCAGTACTTTTGCCTTTGTATGACCAGACTCTATTGCTGTGTTTATTATGAACCATACTGTTTGATGGTCCCTAGTTCCCAGATGGCTACCATACTTACTCTGATCCTCTCTTCATCTCCATTTGAGAGAACCAGGTCTAAGATTGCTCCCTCTCGAGTGGGCTCCAGTACTAGTTGTCTAAGGCATGTCCCTATGAGGCATCTAGAATAACCTACTCTTGAGTGGCTGCTGCAACTGCACTCAGTTAACATCTAGCATTTAGATCACCCCATCAGCAATATCTCCCTTTTTTGCCATTCTAATACTTTCTATCACTTCCTTGTCCATTTCCTCCCCTGAGAGAAGGTCTGTACCTAACCCTATGCGGATTGTGGTGCCATTGCTAGTCTCAAATTTACCCACAGTGCTTCTCTCCTCCTCCTCCCTGTTTTCCCTTTGTTCTGTTGCTTTGATTCCTTTCCTTATATAAAAGCTACTCCTCCTCCTCTTTTACCTCCCCTGTCCCTCCTGTAGATAGTGTATCCTGGTATTTTACGTCCCAGTCATGGTTTTGTGTACCATGTTTCTGTGACTTCTTGATATCGAGATGTTCCTCCTCCATCAAGGCCACTAATTCAGAAAGCTTTTCACTCGGACTACGGGCATTGGTACTCAATGCTCTCCATTTTTGATGGCTTTACCTTCTGTTGCAGCATCCCACTGACCTTTCTACTCGGTCTTTTTCTCATTTAGTACCCTGTTTTTGTAGGAGAGGCTGTGATTTTCCTGCTGCTTATCAGTGCCTCCTTTGACTAGTTTAAAAGCTTGCCAATAAGCATTTAAACAGATTGCTCAAAAGACTTGTTCCCTTCCTGAACAGATGCAGACCATCCTGCGGGTATAGGCTGGTGTCCCTCAGATGGAACCCCAGTCCCCAATGAAGCTAAACCTGTGCTCCACACCATTTTTTCAACCATTCATTAAACTGCATGGTGCAAAGTACCCTCGCCTCACTCATGCCATTGACAGGCAGCACCTCTGAGAAGGATACTGTGTGTGCTACTTGTCTTAGGCCCCTCCCAATTCTACAAAGTCCTTCTGCACTGCTCCCCAATCTCTTGTTGAGCCAGTCCATTTGTCCCTAGTGGACAATGACGTCCAGCTCAGACTCCCGTGCAGCTGTTCTCGTGATCCTGAGGATGCGCTTCCTGTCCTCCAAGCCATGGCACCAGGCAGGCACCTTACTTCAGTTTTCCCTGCTCCCCCCAGTTCTATCCCCCTAATAACTGAGTCCCCCACCAGGAGCTGCTTCCTTTCCTTGTGGTGTCCTCTGCCTTCTTCCTGTGGGCCTCCCTTGTGACAGTTGTCCTCAGCCTCCTTATTCTCCTCTGCGGGTGCATCCATAGGGGAGCTATGCTCCCCCAGAATGGTGTCCGGATTGTGGAGTGGAACAACTGACTGGGTGTGCTTCTATTCCTGTCCTCCCCACCCTCCCTGGGCCACTGTGGTCCAACTGCTGTGGCACTTTCATGAACCTCTGAGGTAGTGGTGGTGGCTGTGGTACTCCCTAGATGGGGGAGGTTCCTTTCCTACTGTCCAGTGTGGCCTGGGGCAGGTTCCCTTACTACTGTCCAGTGTGGCCTGAAGATGGGCAACTTCCTCCCTCAGGGCAGAGAGTTGTCTGCACATAGGGCAGCATCTCAACCTCCAGAAAGACTCCCAGAAGACTGCTGCTCCACAGCCATTACACTGCACTACTCCCCACATGATTATGTACTTTATTTTGTGTGTGTGTTTGTATGTGTGATTGGTTTGTTATATAGAAATATATATTATACAGTGTGTATGCTTATATTGTCAGTGCAGTGTGCCAGAGAGGATATGACAGTGATATGCACCTTGCACTCTTGAGGAAATGTCAGAACCCCAGGTATAAAAGGAACTATTTCCAGGGGTTGGGTGGGGATGAGAAGTGGGAAAGGGTTGGAAGCCAAAACTATGCCCTCTGAAACAATCAGCTAAGGCTCTGACCCCACCGCTGCAATGAGTAATGAGAACCTTCCACAGCCACACTGGACAGTGGGAAGAGACCTCCCCATCTAGGAGCACCAGAGCCACCACCACTACCTCAGAGTTGCGAAGAGCACTGCAGTTGGACCTCAGTGGGCTCAGGGAGGGTGAGGATGGTGGAACAGAGGCATACAGTCAGTTGTTCCACTCCACAATCCATACACCATTCTGAAACATAGCTCCCCATGGATGCACCATAAGAGGAGACTAAGAGGCTGAGGACAACTGTCACAAGGGAGACCCACAGGAAGAGGCAGAGGGACACCCCAGGGGAAAGGAAGCAGCTCCTGGTGGGGACTCAATTGTCGAGGTATAGAACTGGGGGGAGCAGAGAAAACTGAAGTAAGGTGCCTGCCTGGTGCCATGGCTTGGAGGGACAGGAAGCGCATCCTCAGGATCACGAGATCAGCTGCATGGGAGTCTGAGCTGGACATCATTGTCCACCTAGGGACAAATGACTTAGCTCATCATGAGATTAGAGCAGTGCAGGAGGACTTTGTTGAGTTGGGGAGGGGCCTAAGACAAGTAGCACACACAGTATCCTTCTCAGAGGTGCTACCTGTCAATGGCATGGGTGAGGCGAGGGTACTTTGTACCATGCAGTTTAATGAATGGTTAAAAAAATGGTGTGGAGCACAGGGGTTTGGCTTCATTGGGAACTGGGGTTCCACCTGGAGGACACCAGCCTATACCGGCAGGATGGTCTGCATCTGTCCAGGGAGGAACAAGTCTTTTGGGCAATCGGTTTAAATGCTTCATTGGCAAGCTTTTAAACTAGTCAAGGGGGGAGGCACTGATAAGCAGCAGGAAAATCTCAGCTTCTCCCTACAAAACAGGGTACTAAATGAGAAAAAGGCCGAGGTAGAAAGGTCAGTGGGGGATGCTGCAACAGAAGGTAAAGCCATCAAAAAATGGAGAGCAATGAGTACCAATGCCTGTAGTCTGAGTAACAAGCTTCCTGAATTAGCGGCCTTGATGGAGGAGGAACATCTGGATATTGTGGCAGTCACAGAAACATGGTACACACAAAACCATGACTGGGGCGTAAACATACCAGGATACACTATCTACAGGAGGGACGGGGGAGGGTAAAGAGGAGGAGTAGCTCTTTACATAAGGGAAGGAATCAGAGCAACAGAACAAAGGGGTAAATAGGAGGAGAAGAAGCACTGTGGTAAATTTGGAGACGAGCAATGGCACCACAATCCGCACAGGTTGTATACAGACCTCCTTCCTCGGGAGGAAATGGACAGGAAATGGTGAAGTATACTTAGAATAAAGAGGGAGATATTGTGCTGATGGGTGATCTGAATATGCCAGATGTTAACTGGATGGCAGTTGCAGCAGCCACTTCGAAGAGTGGGGTTATTCTAGATGCCCTACAGGGGGCATGCCTTAGACAACTAGTATTGAAGCCCACTCGAGAGCTAGCAATCTTAGACTTGGTTCTTTCAAATGGAGATGGAGAGATGATCACAGATGTAGAAGTGGGTAGCCATCTGGGGACTAGCGACCATCAAACAGTATGGTTCACAAACACAGCAATAGAGTCAAGCCATACAAAGGCAAAAGTACTGGACTTTAGGAGGGCTGACTTTGCCAAAATGGGTGAGTGCCTAAGGAATACACTAGCAAATGGGCAGGAAGGAGGGGTGGAAGAACAATGAGAATAATAAAAACTGCCATCACAGAGGTAACAAGCCTTTGTGTGAAGCAAATAAACAAAACTATGAAGAAACCATTATGGTTCTCAAAGGAAGTGGCAGTGAAGGTTCTAGAGAAAAAGAAAGCATTCAGGAAGTACAAGGAATCACAGAAGGAGCAGGACAGAGAACTGTATCAGTTAAAGCAAAGGAAGCTGGGAAGGCAGTCTGAACAGCAGGAAGCCCAAACTAAGGAAAAGATAGCCAACTCAGTTAAGAAAGGGATAAAACCTTTATAGGTACATCAGGAATGAAGGAAGACCAAAGGAGGATAGTGAGAGCTTAATAAGGGGAGGCGTGGGCAGAGGCGACTGTGAAAAAGCAGAGATACTAAACAAATATTTTGCTCACTATTTACAAATGAATTGGGGAGGTATCAAAAACAAGCAGTAGAAACTTGCTCTGGATACAGAGTTGATACCAGCCATTTACAGAAGAAGAGTTCTGAATGAACTCTTAAAACTGAAGGTGGACAAAGCAATGGGGCCTGATGGGTTCATCCCAGAATTCTAAAAAAAAGGGTAGAACTAGTGACACCACTGACTACCCTCTTTACAGATCATGGGAGGATGGGGTGGTACCGAGGACTGAAGGAGGGCAGATGTGATTCCCTTTACAAAAGTTGAGCAAGGCAGAAGCAGGAACTACAGACCTGTTAGTTTAACCTCAGTGATGGGAAAAATGATGGAATCACTTATGAAGGAAAGAACTGGTCAGTGT
This sequence comes from Neoceratodus forsteri, assembly GCA_016271365.2. Classification (NCBI taxonomy): domain Eukaryota; kingdom Metazoa; phylum Chordata; order Ceratodontiformes; family Ceratodontidae; genus Neoceratodus; species Neoceratodus forsteri. The sequence continues at coordinate 774,577,475 of CM057453.1, read as the reverse complement.
CTAGAGACATGAAGGCACAGGACCAAAGCAGCATGGATTCACAGCGGGAAGGTCATGCCAGATGAATCTGATAGATTTCTTTGACTGGGTGACCAAAGTAGTAGATCAGGAAGGGTCTGTGGACATGGCCTACCTGGAACTTTGCAAGGCATTTGACAGTGCCACAAGATTATATAAGTTAGCCAGCCTGGGAGTGGGTCCCAAGATGACAGCCTGGGTAAAAATTGGCTGGAGAATAGGACACAGAGTAATAGTAAATGGAGTCCACTCTGAAAGAAAGAGGGTTACTGGTAGGGTACATGAGGTTCAGTATAGGACTGGTCCTCTTCCAATGTCTTTATAGCGACATTGCAGAGGACTGGAAGGAAAAGTATGTCTCTTTGCAGATGACACAAGATCTGCAACAGAGTTGATGCACAAGGTGGGGTGGAAAGGATGAGAAGGGACTTGGCAAAGTTAGAGGAATGGTCAAATGTATGGCAGCTTAGATTAAATGCTAAGAAGTGCAAGGTAGTGCACCTGGGAAACAAAACCGGGGAAGAGTACACAATGGGGGTGAGATACTAACAACAAGAAGTCTTGCCTGGCGGTTGCCGAAAAAAGGAGTAAGTTGGATTAGGTTGGCCATGTTTGAGAAACCCAAGGAAACAGGCCCACTGGGTTTCAACACTGCAATGAGTGTGGGGAGGTCTTTGCTATGGCCGATCCCCACACCACCTGTGTTTTTCTGGGGATTGACCACATCGATTCAGACTGCCAAATATGTAAACATTTTCCCAAATCTACCCTTGAGGCGAGAATTAGGTAGACTGGCAGGGTAAAAAGGAGGCAGTGGTCACGGCCGGATATAGCCCAGCCGGTTGGTTTCGACCGAACTAGGAGGTGACCTCTGACCAGGCAATACTACTTCGGGCAAAAGGAGAGCCGATTCAGAGGGATCGGTTCTGACAAAAAGAAAGCGCAAAGATAAATCGACCAGTTCGGATCCAGAGGTTCATGTTCCGACCGCTGAAGAGATAACCAGGGCGATTCAAATTGTGGAATCACTCTGTCCGGTTCCGACCGATCCGGCTCCTTCTGGCAGGGGTTCGGTTCAATTGGTTTCCCCGGTTCAAGAGTATACCCTTGAAGATTTTTATGAACCGGATTTTGAAGAGGAAGGGGAATTTGAGGATTGTGGTGTAAGTGAAGGTCTGGATGTGCCTGTGGAACCAGACGGGCTTTCAGGTGTTTCCTCTCCTAGGCTTTCCAAGTCCCCTTCTCACTTTGTTTTACAGAAAGATGGCTGAAACCCTCCAGCTTCCTGTGGAGGAGGCTGTGGAAGATCAAGAGGAGCCTAATTATGTAGAGATGATGGATATCCCAGAGTCCAGGAGACTGTCTATTCCCCTCCATACATCTTTTGGGAAACGCACACTAAAAATCTTAGTCTCTTAACACTATACCTCCTTTGGATAGAAGAATGGACAGGAGGTGTACACTCTCAGGCTCAGACACGGAGTTCTTATATCAGCAATGCAGCCATGTTAGGGTAGTGCAGGCTGCTGCCTGTGACGAGGCAAATATTCCCTTGGCTTCACACCACCCTGGCAAGGACTCCAGGAAGATTGATGCCATGGCAAAGAAGCAGTACATGGCATCTTCTTTGGGACTCTGGCAGGCGAATTACATGGCCTATACAGTCAGGTATCAGTAGTCCAGGTTGGACTCTACTGGCACTTGCTAAACAGGCCTCCCCCCAGCTAGCCAAGGAGCTGGAGGCAGTGACTGCGGATGGGATTGAGGTATCTAAGTTTCATTTTCATGCTGCTGTGGACTCTAATGATGTGTCAAGAGTCATGGCTACATCTGTGGCTCTTCGGAGGATGGGTTGGCTCAGATGTACTAGCCTCTCACAGGACACCCAGGCTAAGGCCATGGATTTTCCTGTAGTGGCTAATTCTCTGTTTGGGGAGTAGACAGAGAATTGCATGAAGAAAATGGATGAGTACAGGACCACTTACAGGAGTGCTCAGGCCAAGGAAAGGCAGGCAGCTCCTCAAAGGCAGCAGTCTAGGTGGCAGGCCTTTTCAAAGGCCTTTCTAGCAAGCACAGGCCTCTTCTTCTTCGTTTTCTCAAAGGGGGTTCTTCAGAGGGAGAGGCAGAAGGGGGATGAGCAGGCCTGCATCCAATCCTCAGCCGAAAGCGCCTGCCAAGCAGACACCCTGATGGATCTGCCCGGGTCAAGACTTCTATTCCAGCAGGGGGCAAGCTGGCTTACTTTGTCCAGGACTGGAAGTCTGTTACTTAAGACAAGTGGATCCTGGAAGTAGTAAGCCAGGGACTGGGTCTCAGCTTCAGAAAATTTCCAAAGATGAGAGCCAGATCTTTTCCACCTGCAAATCTCTCAGTAACCCTTGCTCTAGAGGCAGAGGTTTCTTCTCTCATAGCTCGAAGAGCAATAGAGAGAGTACCTACCCTACACTGGGGCAAAGGACTGTACTCCAGGTACTGCCTGAACCCCAAAAAGACAGGAGTGACGATCCATCCTAGACCTAAGATATCTAAGCAAACATCTTTTAAAACCAAAGTTCAAGATGGTAACTCTGGGAATAATCCTTCCCTCTCTAAGGCCAGGGGACTGGCTAGCCTCCCTGGACCTCAAAGATGCCTACTTTCACATTCCCATCAGGTGCTCCCAGAGAAAGTACCTCAGGTTAGAGGTTGCCCTCAGGCCACTATCAGTTCAGACAATGCGCTTTGGCTAACCTCAGCCCAGGGTTTTCACAAAGTGCCTGCGGTAGTAGTTGCCTTTCTAAGAAGGCAAAGATTTCCTTATTTCCTTATCTGGATGATTGGCTAATAGTGGATCAGTCTCCAGACAAGTCAAGTCTCACCTGCAAGTGACCAGCAAGTGCTCACTTCTCTAGGATTTCTTCTCAACCTTCCCAAGTCAGTTCTCGAACCAGTCCAGCTTCTTACCTTTATAGGGCCAGAACTGGACACACTCAGAGCAAGAGCCTTTCTTCCCCTAGAAAGGGCAAGGGTTCTTATGGAACTAGCTTCTTTCTTCAGCCTTCGGGTATCTCGACCAGCAAGGCATTTCCTCCAGCTCTTGGGCCACGTGGCAGCTTCAACAGCAGTGGTCCAAGGGGCAAGATTCCAGATGAGGGATATTTAGTTCCACCTGAGAGCTTTCTGGTCTCAGAGAAGACTCCCTTACCAAACTGATTCCAGTGACTCTGACCTTGATCCAAGCCCTCCAGTGGTGGCAGGATCAGGACAATTTAAGACAAGGTGTTACTTTTGTTGCTCAGCCTCGTTCAGTGGTCCTTACCACGGATGCTTCTCTCCTGGGCTCCCTTACTGCCCAGGGGCTGTGGTACCCCCCAACAATCCCATCTCCACATCAGTCTTCTAGAGCTCAGGACAGTTTGTCTGGCTCTAAAAGCATTCTCACAGTCAGAACAGACAACACCACCACCATGTGGTACATCAACAAGCAGTGGGACACTCTGTCCACAGCCTTGTGCACAGAAGCCATGAAGTTGTGGTCCCTGCCTTATTCCCTACAAACCTATAGAAACATAGAAGTTGACGGCAGATAAGGACTGCAAGGCCCATCCAGTCTGCCCATTTCTTTTTTTACCTTATAAATGTGCCATTGGCCTTTGCTCTGTCAGTGGCCTATCTATTCATACTCATTTGTATTGCTCCTTTATGCCTATCCCATGCCTGTTTGAAGCCCTGTACTGTATTCAGAGCCACCACTTCTTGAGGTAAGCCATTCCATGCATCCACCACCCTTTCTGTGAAAAAGAATTTCCTCACATTCCCCCTTAATGGCCCCCCTCTAATCTCATGCTGTATCCTCTTGTCCTGCTATTTTTCTTATATTGAAACATGTTAGACTCTTTCACCTTGTTAATGCCCTTAAGGTGTTTGAATGCCTCGATCATATCACATCTCTCCCTCCTTTGCTCAAGGGTATACATATTGAGCTCTGTTAATCTGCCCTTATGTCTTCTGATGCAGTCCCTGCACTATTTTGGTTGCCCTTCTCTGGACTGCCTCAATTTGGTTAATGTCCTTGTGAATGTGTGGCCTCCAATACTGCACGCAGTACTCCAGATGGGGCCTAACCAGTGTCTTGTAAAGAGGGATTATTACCTCCTTCTTACGACTTGTAATACCCCTACTAATTACCCTAACACCCCCCAACCTTACCTACTGCTTTAGAGGTCTGCTTGGATGATTTCAGGTTATCAGTGATGATGATCCAAGTCTCTTGCTTCCTTTGTGACTGCTAGCAACTCCCCTCCCAGTCTATAGGTGGCTTCAGGATTTCTCTTCCCTATGTGCATGATCTTGCACTTCTTTGCATTAAATCCCAGTTGCCACTCTTCTGACCATTTTACTAGTTTATCCAGATCTCTTCTCATTCTGCCCACCCCATTTGGATCATCTACTCTGTTGCATATCTTGGTGTCATCTGCAAACAGACAAACCTTACCCTCCAGTCCATCTGCAATGTCACTGATGAAGATGTTGAAGAGGACTGGCCCCAGGACTGATCCCTGAGGTACCCCACTTATGACTTGCATCTCTTCTGATTGTATACCATTTACCACCACTCTGTTTTCTGCCCGTCAACCAGTTTGTCACCCAGTTGACCAACTTCTGACCCACCCTGAGCCTACCCAGCTTATTTATCAATCTTCTATGTGGAACAGTGTCAAAAGCTTTGCTGAAGTTGAGGTAGGCGACATCAACTGCTCCCCCTTGGTCCACCACTCTGGTTACCCAGTCAAAGAACTCTGAGATTAGTTTGACAGGACCTTCCTTTTGTAAACCCATGCTGTCTTGGATCCTGTGCCCCTATGGATTCCTGGTGTTGCACTATCCTTTCCTTAAGGAGTGTCTCCATAATCTTGCCCACTACTGAGGTAAGACTGACTGGTCTGTAGTTCCCTGCCTCTTCCCTGCTACCACTTTTGTGGAGCGGGATCACATGAGTCCTTCTCCAGTCTTCTGGGACCTCTCCTGTGCTCAGAGACTCACTAAACAGTTCTGCTAATGGCTCTGCTAGTTCCACCTTTAGCTCCTTAAGTACCCTGGGATGTATGCCATCAGGTCCCATTGCCTTATCCACCCTGAGCTTAGCAAGCTCTTGTAGGACCCTTTCTTTTGTGAAGGGAGTAGTGCACACCTCCCTCCCCTGTGTCCATGATGCTGAGCTGTGGGCCCTGCCTACCTTCTCTTCAGTAAATACTGAGCAAAAGTATCTATCTAGGATAGATGCCTTTACAGGGTCCCCTCCTCACATGCTCCCTTTTCTCCATTAAGCTTAGCAATACCCCTCTGGACTTTCTCCTTTCACTAATGTATCTATAGAAAGTCTTGTCACCTTCTTTTACTGTTCGTGCTAGTGTTTCCCCAGTTTGGGACTTTGCCTGCCTTACTGCCTTCCCTGCTTCCCTTAGGGCAGTTTGGTATGCCTCCCTATCTTCATCCGCTGTGTTCCCTTATATTTCCTGAAGGCCAGCCTTTTGGCTCTGACCTTTTCTGCTACTGTATTTGAGAACCAAAGTGGTTTCCTTCTTCTTTTGCACTTCCTTTTCTGTCTAACACAATGGGATGTTGCTTCAAGTATTGCATCCTTAATGCTTGCCCACTTTGCTTGTACCCCCTCACCTGTGTTTCTTTTTGTCAGGGCTAGCTTAACTCTGTTGGCCATCTTATCAAAGTCAGCTCCTCTGAAGTCCCATATTTTTGCCTTGGAATGGGATGATTTAGATGTAGTAGCCAAACTGAACTTTCTTGTAGCAGTTCACCTTCCAGGCAAGGACAATGTGCTAGCAGATGCACTGAGCAGGATTTCTCAGGGCTATCACGAATGGTCCCTGGACCCTCAGGTTTTGAAAGTGATTTTTTCAAGGTGGGGCACTCCAGAGATGGATCTCTTTGCAGTCCCAGACAATCACCAACTCCCTCTCTTTTGTTGCAGAGCTCCAGTCCTGGGCGCTCTCCCTCTGGATGCCCTGACCCTCTATTGGGAAGGGAAGTTTCTGTATGCCTTTCCCCTCTTCCCTCTCCTTTTCAAAGTCTTGGTAAAAGTAAGGTCTCAACCATGCAAGGTGATTCTGATTGCGCCAGACAGCCCTGGTACCCTCTGTTGCTGTCCCTAGCAGTCCATCTTCCTTTGTCTCTTCCTGGGAATCACAACCTGTTAACATCATCTCAGGGAAGGATTTGGTACCCTAGTCTTCAGTCTCTCAACCTCAAAGCATGGCTCTTGAAGAGTTGGAGTTTGCAGATCTGCATCTTTCCCAAGGGGTTCTGTACATCTTCAAGGCTTCTCGAAAGCCCTCCACCAGAAAGACTTACAACTCCAAATGGAGAAGGTTCAGCATTTGGTGTTCTGAGAAGCATATTTCTCCAGACACTGCTGAATTGCCTATGGTTCTGGATTATATGGTCCATCTTAATCGCCTAGGCCTCAGACCAGCTACTCTCAAGGTACACTTGTAATGTGTTTCTGCATTTTTGTCTGTGGGGAAGCTTTCCTCACCATCTTCCCATCCTGTGTTCTGTAAAAAAATTTTTAAAGGATTGCTTCACACAAATCCCCCTTTTTAGAGACCCTGCCCCTGCCTGGGATTTGAATATTTGCATTGCTGAACTTATGCAAACCCCTCTTTGAGCCTGTGTCTTCAGCAGAGCTTAAGTACTTGACTTGGAAAACTGTGGTCCTGGTAGCCATTACCTCTGCCAGGCATATCAGTGAATTGCAAGCCCTGTCAGTGGAACCTGATTTTATCTCCTTTCACATGGATAAAGTGGTCCTTAGAACCAATAGAAGGTTCTTGCCCAAAGTGGTCTCAGACTTCCATTTAAACCAGTCTGTGTGTCTGTCCTTTTCTTCACTGATCATTCTTCCTCAGGAGAGAGAGAAGGCTACACAGTCTGGATGTCAAGAGAGCCCTCAGTTACTACATAGAGCGTACCAAGGGTCACAGGTTTGACTCCCTCCAGTTGTTCCTCACTTTTGGAGAAGTGGGAAAGGGCAAGCCTGCCATCAAAAGATCTGTTGCCAGGTGGATTGTGTCTTGTATACAATTCTGCTATGAAGAACTGGGAAAAACTCCACCCTCAGGCGTGAGGGCTCATTCCACAAGAGGTACAGCTGCTTCCCTGGCTGCAGCCAGGGATATCCCTCTCTTAGAAATTTGTCAAGCAGTCACCTGGAAAACAGTCCATACCTTTACCAAGCATTACTCTCTGGATATCCAGGCTAGGAGTGATGCTCAGTTTGGCACAGCAATACTTCAGAGCCTATTCCCAAAGTAGGTTCTGTCCCTCCCCCTTGGAGGTACTGCTTGGTAGTCTGCATTTGTAAGAATACAGCAAAACTTTATGTTGTTTGAAGAAAAACTTACTCACCTTAGTAATTAGATTTCTTCTAATGGAGTCTTGCTGTATTCTGACCTCCCTCCCTGCCTCCCCTCTCAGAACCTGTTTTTGGGAAGTGGGTGGGCAGGTGCAGTGTTGCACCCCAGGGGTATTTTGTGCTTGCACCTTCCTTCTTTTTTGTTTGAGTGCTTATTATCTTTAGTACATTGGGTTTTGCTTTTGGGTTTTTCTGACTTGAGTCTTCCTTGGGAACCCAAAACTTTTTCATCCAGTTTAGTAGAATTTTTACAATTTTCACATAGAATTTTTAGTTTAGTTGGGCTCATAAGAATCTGACGGTTTAAGTTCAAAACACTCCAGACAGAGACTTCAACCGAGCTCGAGCTCAGCGTTCCATGCCCTGCATGGAAAGTTAACTCTTAGTTCTCCAGGGCAGTTCAAAGGTTGGAAATCGCTACATTTATCAGAATACAGCATGACTCCATTAGAAGAAATATAGTGTATGGTAGAGCGTTATTATGGATAGAAATCCATAACTAGAATGGAGTTGTTATGCTGCAGTAGCTATGTCATCACAGCTGTTATGCTGCACTAGGTATGTCACTACTGCAGCATAACACCTTGGAATGCTGCCACATAGTTGCTTTCCTCAATCCAGTTAAGCTGGAAGTTGCTGTTTTTTTAAACTTGAACTTGCAGAAACATCTGCAGTACACTGTCAGTAAAAAAAAAAAAGAAAATGTCAACATTTATATTCTCTTTTGTTCTCTCCAGCTGTTTTTGTGTAATTTTCTATGCTGTGACTGCCCATACACTATAAAAGATTGTGTATGAGCAGTCGTACACAAACAAGGAAATTCTTGTATCTTGAGGTTCCCTTGGTTGACAGAACCTCTCGAGCTGCGCTCTCGAGGTTATCTGTTACCAAGGAAACCTCTCGATATAAGAATATCCTTGTTATGTATGTCTGTTCATACACAATCCTCTATATAATTACTAAGGAGAGTAATTTTTTCTTTGTTGATATTGTATAAAAAGTTTTGTTGTAATCGCTGAACTTCCCTTGTCAGTCTTCACCATTCATTACTGCTTGGGGTAGTGCCGGAGTCTCGCACCCACTACGGGAGGTTGATTTATTTGTTTTGAGTCTGCTCCAACAGCGCCACCCACGAGAGCAACTCACTGCGTCATGCACGAGGGGCGGCCGTTAGGTGCCACAGACTCCTCCATCTCAGTTCTGTTTCTCCTGCCATCGAGGCCGCACCTGCTGCACGGTTAGGATTTCAGTACTAGGCCTAGTTGTCGTTATCGACACCATTCCAGACTCCTCCTTCCTGCCTTTCTCGACGTTGTCACCTGTAAGACCGTTCTTTTGTCCTCTCTTTATTCAACGCAGAGAGCTGTGCTTTGTTTTTGCCTTAATTGTTTCACATCATGTCAGGTTCTGGGGCAAAACGCAAGTCTAAGGCGGGCCGTGCTCCTATGCGTCGGTGCTCCTGTGGCCGGCATTTTTCCGTCACGGACTGGCATGATGTTAGTCTCCATTGCCTGGGACCCAACCACAATATGGATGCATGCAACGTCTGTTTCTCGATGGACCGTTGTGTCCTGGAAGTCCGTGCGTTCAAGATCGGGAAGGCTCCGCCGACTTTCGGGGGATGGCGCCACTCCAGGGATTCCCAGGTAAGGTTTCTAGACCCTTCTTCTGGGTCCCCTCTCAGGCCTATACAGTCTGTAGAGGAGGAGGCCTCTTTCACAGTGTCTGAGGAATGCAGAAGTCCCTTCCGGGGCTGCGGCGGGGACACTGCCTTGGCAGTTACCTCCTTGGAGGTGCAGGCTCCCCCAGTGTCGAGGCCCAGGTCTGCTGGGCCCGGCATCGGTGGACTTTCGAAGCCGACTTCCGGCACCGGTGATCGAGACAGAGCCATTCGCGGTGCCATGTTGCCTCTTGGTGCTGCCCGCCTGGTCAGTTCTTCTAGCAGTGCCGGGGTTGTCTAACTGGATAAAGTCAGCTTGGAGTGCTTCCCTGACTGCAGTTAAGGACAAGCCTGATGCGTACAAAACTGTATCGTCCGCAAAGAAATGTATGCTAGAGTTCTTTACGTGGGAGTCAAGGTTGTTGACGTACAGGGAAAAAAGGATTGGTCCTAGGATTGAGCCTTGAGGGACTCCTCTGGCAATTGGAAGGGGGGCAGATAGTAGGCCATCAGCTTTGACTTTTTGTATCCTTCCCGAAGAAGCTGACTATTAAATAATGCCCACCGGGGGGGACCTTAATTTTCAGGCCGGTGTTGGCACTTAACAAGGTGCTAAGGGGCTTACCCCCCCTGCTTCATAGTTGGGCGCGCTCCTTCCGGAACAGATTTCTGTCCGGACAGTCTGTAAGCTGTCAGCTAGAGTGTAGGGGGTTGGGATGATGAGAATATAGAGAATCTGCCCTTTGTGTCCAGTCTATACAAGCGGTTCAGTTGAACTTTTTCTCACTCCTATTAGGAGGGATTCTTGCTCCCTTGGTTTTGGTTCCGAGCTTATAACTCTCTCAACCAATATATCTATGGGCAGTGTTCTCCCCTGTCAACATCCCTTCTTTCTCCTTTTCTCTTTATCTGTTCCTCACTTAGATCAGGCCCAGATGGGAGGCTCTGCGGTCCCTTAGGGTAGGTATTCTCCCTCTTCCTTCTGTCCTCTACCGGCTTATTCCTTCTTTAGTTTATATCCTTTCCTTTTTCTCTCCCTCGACTCTCTTGCCTCACTCTCCCTTTTTTTTCCTTTACCCTTTATCTTGCCTCTCCAGCTGCCAGAACTGAGATGGAGGAGTCTGCAGCACCCAACGGCTGCCCCTTGTGCATGACGCAGTGCATCGCTCTCGTGGGCTGTGCCGTTGGAGCAGATTAAAAAAATAAATAACTCTCCCGTAGCGGGTGCGCGCCTCCGGCAGTACCCCAATCAGTAATGAATGGTGAAGATGCAAGAGGAGATCAAGAATTATGGTAGGTATGCAATTTTCATTTTTTTTGTATTTCAGAACCAATCGTGAATTTAGTTTTTCCTTTTTGGGATCATATTTTAGTCTTCTGATATTTTGGCATGTCAGACCAAAAAAGAGGACATGACCTATGGGCTTCAGAAATAAAGTGCTTTCAGGTCTTTGTCAAGGCTGGTGTTCGGAGTTTCTGGGTCCCAGTCACATTTTTTTCGAACTGTAAGTTGTGCAATTAGTTTTGCCCCAAAACAGTTGGAAAAAAAAAAGGGGGGGAGGCAAAATGATTAGAAGATGTGACTTCTGCTTCTACCTCTGTCACCAAAGCACCTTGAGGAGGCCTCTTCTTCCTCACGTAGTAAAACAAAGGAGAGGCCTCCTAAGGAATTCTCAGACACTAAAACTTCCAATAAGGGAGTACCTCCCCACCATCTGTTCTGTACATGTCCTTTACACAGACAACGTGGTTCTCTTCTCCTCCCACCTGGACCCCCTTGCCCTACAAGACATTCTGCAAAAATCCTTCTGCCAGGCTGAGTCTTGGTTCATTGACCACAGACTCATTCTCAACCATAAAAAAATAAAGTCCATGCTTTTCACCCACATCCAGAGCAAGTTCCAGGACTCCCCACTGCGAATATTAACTGTCACCACCCCATCGAACAGGTTAGTATTTTCAAATATCTTGGCGTTACCGTCGACCCAGCACTATCCTTCCATGACCACATCCACGTCCTTTGCTCCTCTGTCAACTCTCGTAACGACCTTCACTACCATCACAGGGATTGCCTGCCTCCTGAAACCCATAGGCTTGGTATTATCTCCTCGGTCCTCTCCCTCATTGATTATAGGCTTCTTGTCTATGTAGTTGTTTCCAATACTGCTCTTCATAGAATCAAAACCTCACTCAACAAAGCATGCCGCCTCCTTAGAGGCTGTGCCAAGCTTATCCACACTTGCACTCTCTACACTCTAACCAACCTCAACTTCGAGGAGCGTCTCCAGTACCAGACCTGCATCTTCGTTGATTCACTTTGCCTCCTCTGCTACCTCCACCGGCTGCACCACGAAATCTTTGCTACATGTGCCTAGAGTCAGGACTGCCCTGGCCCAGAGGTCCTTCGTCTACAGAGCCCCAATCTGATAAACTCCCTCCCCGCTTCCATCACCCATGGGAACAGACCTGGACCCTTCTAATCCTCGCTCCAGATCCACCTCCGCAGCTGTAATTGCCCACAACTCCGGCCTACCTTATAGTCCTGCTCTACCTTACCTGTTCCACTATTGACAATGGACTACTGTGAAGCCTTCTTATACTTCAGTTTCTGCTTCTACATAAGCTGCATCACCGCTCACTGCCTTGTAGTTTTGTTACTGAAATGTAACTTTGTATATGTACTAATACATCCAGTTGTTTATTGTACCTGTTTCTCTGCCTCATTTTATCGCCACCCTTCCAGATCTTTGTATTTGTGTTGCTACACCTGACTGTTTGTTGTACCTGTGTCTAACCAGGATGTGGAGCCTTTGCAAGAGTCCCTGACTCAAAGGTTTGTAATTCCGATACCTTTAGTAAATCTGAACATGGTAAACACAAAAGACCCACTGAGCAGGTTTCAGATTCAGTTCCTGCTAAAAGGAAACGCACAGAAAAGCATGTCACTGTGCCTCCCGCTAAGGCAGCAAAGGAACTCCCAGCAGATGAAATTAAAATGCCTTTCAAACAACATGAAGTCTTGCTGTATTCTGACATAATGCAGTTAGCCCCAACACTTGAACTGCTCCAGAGAGGAAAGAGTTAACTCTGTGCATAAGCATATAACGTTGAGCACTAGCTCTGTTTTCGAACCTGTCTGTGGTACTTCCTAGTGTAACCGTCAGATTCTTTACTCAGCCTAACAGTGAAGTTGCTCCGGAGATTTCCTCTGCTCGGTTCGATAAAAAGTAAAGCGTTCAGTTTTAAAACCGCTATGTTATTTTTAGGATTACCAGCCTCTGTCTACGGTACAGGTAGTGTTGTAGATAGGTAGTGACTGTGTTTATTTGGGGGGGGAGAATGTGTGGAAATTGTTTTTTTCCTGTTTCTTTTCGGTCGGTCTGGTTTGGAACCGATCTTGTAGTCTTATTAAATCTTTCTCTGGGATTAGAGTGGTGTTCCAGTACTGATCGGTTTCAAAAGAACCGGTATTTCTTCTGGTTCTTTTTCAAAACTCATGACACGGTTTGCAACCAATCGGTTATTGTATTACCTGGCTTGAAAGCTGCAATAGGGTAATTTGTTAGGTTGGCCATGTCTGAGAAACACAAGAAAACCGGTCCCACTGGGTTTCAACACTGTACTGAGTGTGGGGAGGCCTTTGCTAAGGCTGACCCACCTTATCTGTGTTTGTCTGGGGTTTGACCCCCTCAAGTCAGACTGCCAAATCTGTAAACACTTTCCTAAATCCACTCTAGAAAAAAGACTGAGTAGGATGAAGGAAAGGGAGGCCGAGAAATACATAGATCCGGATGGCCAGCCCGGTTCGGTTGCGGCCAAACCTGAGGAGGTGCCTACTGGCCTAGGCGATACCTCTTCAGGCAAAAGGAGAGCTGACTCTGAGGGGCCGGTTCAGTCAAAAAAGAAGCGCAAGTCTGCCGGTTCAGATCCTATATCGCATTCTCCAACCGCAGACGAAATAGCCAAAGCAATTAGCATTGTTCAGTTGCTTAGACCGGTCCATCCAAACCGGTACCGCCGGTTAGGCGGTCGGTTTGGTCAGGTCAGTCTTCTCCAGATTATGATCAAGACGCTTATTATGAGGAGTGGGAGGCAGACGAAGACTGTCCCGTGATGATGAAAATGACCAGTGGGTGTCTGGATGCGCCCATTGAACCGGACATCTCCCCAGACAGGCCCTCGGGGGTGTCTCCTCCCAGGCTCTGAGTCCCCTTCACATTTTTTGTTCTAGAAAAAGGTGGCAGAAACCCTGCAGGTTCCCTTGGTTGAAACTGCAGAGGAGGAGGAAGAGCAGCCTGAATTTGTGGAAATGGACATCCCAGAGTCCAAAAGGCTGTCTATCCCTCTTCATAAATCCTTTGGGAAACAGACACACAAAATTTTACAAACTCCTAATTCGATACCTCCTGTGGACAAGAGAATGGATAGGAGGTATATGTTATCAGGCTCGGCTGCAGAGTTCCTTTATAGTCATAGCAGCCATGCTGGGGTAGTGCAGGCTGCAGCCTGTGACAGGGCCAACATTCCTTTGGCTTAACACCCCTCCCCCCGGATAAGAACTCCAGGAAAGTGGATACCATGGCCTAAAAACAGTATTTGGCATCCTCTTTGGGACTCAGGCAGGCTACTTATATGGCCTACACAGCCAGGTACCAGAAATCCAGATGGGATATGGTTCTGGAACTGGCTAAACAGGCCCCTCCCCAGCTAGCCAAGGAGCTGGAGGAGGTGGCTGCTGATGGAACGGAGGCATTGAAAATGCAATTTCATGCTGCTGTGGACCCCAGTGATTTGGCATCTAGAGTCATGGCTACATCTGTGTCTCTCAGGAGACCTGCTTGGCTCAGATGTACTGGCCTTTCACAGGATACCCAGACTAAGGCTATGGATTTTCCTGTAGTGGGTAACTCTCTGTTTGGGGAGCAGACAGAGGCGTTCATGAAGAAAATGGATGAGTGCACAGGCCAAGGAAAGGCAAGCCACTCTGCAAAAGCAGCAGTCTATGGGCAGGCCTTTTTACCAAGCCCAGGCCTCCTCTCCCTTCCCACAGAGGGTTTTTTTTTTTTTTTTTCCCAGAGGGAGAGGCGGGGGATGAGCTGGGCTGCTCCCTCCTCCTCTGTCTAAGGCTTCTACCAAGCAGACACCCTGATGTGTCAGCCTGGGTATACTACCCATTTCTAGTAGGAGGCAAGGCTGGCTTACTACTTCCAGGCCCGGAAGTCTGTGACCTCAGACAAGTGGGTCCTGGAAGTAGTAAGCCAGGGACTGGCCCTCAGCTTCAAAAAGTTTCCAAAAAAAAGGGCCAAGTGTTTTCCACCTGCATCAGCCTCAGAAACCATTGTCCTAGAGGCAGAGGTTTCCTCTCTTCTAGCTCTCGGAGCTGTAGAGAAGGTTCCTGCTCAACTCAAGGGAAAAGGACTTCCTTACGCCAAAGAAAACTGGAGTGGCAACCCATCCTAGACTAATGTATTTGAACAAATATATTTTAAAACCAAAATTCAAAATGGTAACTCTGGGAATAATCATTCCCACTCTAAGGCCAGGAGATTAGCTTGTGTCTCTGGACCTCAAGGATGCCTACTTCCATATTCCTATCATGTGCTCCCACAGAAAATACCTCGGGTTCGAGTTGCCTTCAGGCCATTATCAATTCAGAGCCATGCCATTCGGCCTAACATCAATTCCAAGGGTGTTCACAAAGTGCCTTGCAGTAGTGGTGGCTTACCTCAGAAGACAGGGTATCACCATCTCCCCATATCTGGACGACTGGCTCATCATGGGTCAGTCATCTCTACAGGTCAAGTCAGCTCTACAAACTACCCAGGACGTATTCAGTTCCCTGGGGTTTCTTCTCAGTCTTCCAAAGTCTGTCCTTGAACCAGTTAAACTTCTCATCTTTATAGGAATAGAGTTGGACACTGTTCAAGCACAAGCTTTCCTTCCCCTGGCAAGGGTGAATGGCCTAGTGGATCTCGCTTCATCCTTTTGACCTCAGGTCTCCAGCCCAGCAAGGCAGTTCCTCCAGCTTCTGGGCCACATGGCAACTTCCACTGCAGTGGTGCAGGGAGCAAGGTTCCAGATGAGGGACATTCAGTTTCACCCAAGGTCCTTCTGGTCTCAAAAGAAGGATTCACTTACCAAATTGATTCCAGTGACTCAGACTCTAGTCCAAGCTCTCCAGTGGTGGCTGGACCAGGACACCCTCAGACGAGGGGTTCCATTTCTCCCTCAAGTCCCATCAGTAGTTCTAACTATGGATGCTTCTCTCCTAGGGTGTGGAGCCCACCTGGGAGCCCTGACAGCTCAAGAGGTCTGGTCTCCACAAGAGCCTCTCCTTCATATCAGTCTCCTGGAGCTCAGGGCAGTTTCCCTAGCCCTTCAGAGCTTCTCGGATTCAGTCAAGGGCAAGGTGGTCCAAGTCAGAATAGACACCACCACCACAATGTGGTACATCAACAAGCAGGGAGGACCTCGGTCCTCTGCCTTGTGCACAGAAGCCATGAAGCTGTGGTGTCTGGCCTATTCTCTTCAGACTTCTCTGGTAGCAGTTCACCTTCCAGGGAAGGACCATGTACTAGCAGATGCTCTGAGCAGATTTTCACAGGGACATCACGAATGGTCTCTGGATCCTCACATCCTGAAGGTCATCTTCTCCAGGTGGAGCACTACAGAAATGGATCTCTTTGCAGCACCGGACAGTCATCAGCTTCCTCTTTTGTTGCAGACCTCCAGTCCTGGGGACGGTACCCCAGGATGCTCTCATTTTGGACTGGAAGGGCAGGTTTCTCTATGCCTTCCTTCCTTTCCCTCTGCTGTTCAGAGTTTTGATCAAGATCAGGACTCAACCCTGCACAGTGATACTAGTGGCTCCAGATTGGGACAGACAGCCTTGGTATCCTCTACTGCTGTCCTTGTCAGTGTCGCGTCCCTGTCTCTGCCCAGGACATACAATCTCCTGTCCTCCTCCTTGGGTGGATCTGGTATCCCAATCTCCAGTCTCTCAGTCTCAAGGCCTGGCTCTTGAAGAGTTAGAATATGCAGCACTACATTTCTCTCAGGGAGTTCTGGATATTCTGAAGGTCTCCAGGAAACCTTCCACTAGAAAAACTTACAGTTCCAAATGGAAGAGGTTCAGTATTTGGTGCTCTCAGAATGGCATTGTGCCTGATTCAGCTGGCATTTCTACAACCTTAGATTATCTAGTTCATCTGAATAGTCTAGGCCTTAGGCCTGCCACTCTGAAGGTTAATCTAGCAGTTGTCTCTGCATTCGTTTCAGCGGGAAAGGGCTGTTCCCTGGCATCTCATCCTGTTTTCAGAAAGTTTTTCAAAGGTCTGGTTCACATTAACCCTCCCTTTAGGGAGCCCACTGCGCCTTGGGATCTTAATGTCTGCATTGCTCAGCTTATGCTGCCACCCTTTGAACCTCTGGCTTCTGCCGAATTGAAGTACCTGACCTGGACAACTGTGTTCCTGGTAGCTATTACTTCTGCCAGGCGGATTAGTGAATTTCAGGCCCTGTCAGCTGAACCTTACTTCATCCCCTTCCATGGGGATAAAGTGATACTAAGAAAACCAATAGGAGGTTCTTGCCCAAAGTGGTATCGGATTTTCATCTGAACCAGTCTACATCTCTCCCTTGTTTTTCACTGACCATTCTTCAGGTGAAAGAAGGTTACACAGTCTAGATGTTAAGAGGGCCCTTAGCTACTACATTGAGCATACCAAGGCACATAGAAATGACTGTCTTCAATTGTTTCTCACTTATGGTGAAGTGGGGAAAGGTAAGCTTGCCACTAAAAGAACTATTGCCAGATGGATTGTTTCTTGTATACAGTTCTGTTCTGACAAGTTGGGTAGGACGCCCCCTTCAGGCCTGAGCACTCACTCGACTAGGGGTACAGCTGCTACTCTAGCTGTGGCCAGTGATATATCCTTGTTAGAGATCTGTAAAGCAGCCACCTGGAAAACAGTACATACATTCACCAAGCATTACTCCCTGGACATCCAGGCTAGGAGTGATGCTAGGTTTGGCACAGCAGTTCTGCAGAGCCTCTTCCCGAAGTAGGTTCTGCATTCCCTCCTTGATAGGGAACTGCTTGGTAGTCTGCATTATGTCAGAATACAGCAAGACTTCATGTTTGAAGAAAAAATTGCTCACCATAGTAATGTTGTTTCTTCTAATGGAGTTTTGCTGTATTCTGACCTCCCCCGACTTTCCTCTCAGAACCTAGTTTTTGGGAAGTGGGCTGGCAGGTACAGTGTTGCACCTCAGGGGTGTACCTTGTACCTCCTCTTGGGTGGGGTAGCTGTTACTTTTCTGGTGTTTTATTGTTAAATATTGTCGCTACCTTTCCTTCTTGGGTTTTCGACTTGAGTCTTTTGGGCCCAAAAAGTCTTTTGTTCTTTGGCTATATGTTGAACAATTTCCATATGATAGTATTTTGTTAGTTTGCTCATGAGAATCTGACGGTTACACTAGGAAGTACCACAGACAGAGGTTTGAAAGCCGAGCTCGAGCTCAACGGTCTATGCTTCTGCATAGTTAACTCTTTCCTCTCTGGGGCAGTTCAAGTGCTGGGGCTAACTGTATTATGTCAGAGTACAGCAAGACTCTCTTAGAAGAAACATTATTATGGTGAGTAATATTTTCTTGCTGAGGACATTACCAAAGCCACAGGTCATTCAAGCTTCAGGATCCCTTCTGGGTTCACTGAATCTTACTTAGAGGGGGGTTTCTGCAGTAGGTCATACTATGTAGGACTGTGCACCCTGGCATGAAGACCGCATGGCAAACTTTTACAGCATTTTCTGGTGGGGGACCGCCCACCTTATGTCACCTGATGGATGTCAATGTGACCCTACATAGTGGGCGGTCCCAGCACCCGCTTTCCAGTTCTTTCCCACTGTCTACCTACGCTAGTACCTCATGATATAATGCAGCTTACTCGATCGTCATATTTTCTCTTTATTTACTTTTTCTTCGATTTAGTCTGTTTCTTTGCCGTTTCTCTTCAGTCTCCTCCGAAGTCAAAGTGTGACCAGAGTGGGGACCAGATTCCCCACAAGGACAGTCGTCGTCTTTGTCTGTTCTGCTTAGGCCTGAACCACGACACCGCAACCTGTCCCAACTGCCAGCCCTTCAGCCAGGCCACTCGCAAACAACAGCAGGCTCTGGAGGCCCATCTCCTTAAAACCAAAATTGCAGCCCTTGAGAAGGAACTGTAGAAAAGTTGGGACACAGCTTCTTCCCCCTCTTCGGGGTCGAAGCAGAAGAATGACAAGGAGAGGCACACGGGAAAGGAGCATCCAGAGGACCGGGACTGATCCTTTTCTAGTAGGCCTTCGACCAGCAAGGCTCCTTTCCCACCACCCTCCCTAGTGGTGACCCAGGCAGCTTCAGGGGCGACCTCCAGTGCTTCCACCGTCTTCCTTCCAATTTCAACCAGTAAGCCGTCCTCCGACGAACACTTGGTACTTTCTGTTAAGTCAGACCCCGGCTCCTCTGAGATCTGCACGGTTGTCGGTAAGTCAGACGTGCTTCTGAAGCAACCAAAAGTCCGCCCAACTTTAACCAATAAGCTGGTAGGGCCCTCCCGTCCTCCACCCAGTCGCTGTTTCGTCAGGTCAGTCAGACGTCAGTGTTTCGGATGACCACTTGGACGTTGCTTGCCTGTCAGGGGCTCACACCATTATTCCTGATGCCCGGTCAAGCGAGTTGGCTTCCCTTAGTCAGTCCTCCCCCTAGGAAACTCCTGGTCTGGAGCCTTCCCCTTCACCTCCCGTGGTGGACCCTCCTGTCCCAGATCCTACGCCTGGGACGGAGGAGGAAGTCAGATCTCTGGACGTGGTTTCTTCCTTGTCCACTCCAGTGGTGGTTCCCCAGGATGCCCTCCCACGTCTGATCCTCTGTTTTCAGGGGCTCTTTTAATCTCATCCCAGACACCAGGCCCTTCTGTTACCCAGACGTTGGGGCACCTTCCATCGGCTGCCCCCTCTGACACACGGGGCGCCATCGGATGACTCTAGCCAGCTCCCTCCGGGACCTGCCTTTCAACCCCTGACATTACCTGGCTTGGTATCTGATCACCGGACATTATCTACTCTGGCTATCTCAACGTCATCCACTCTATCATCTGGTATATTGCCTGCATTTCTCAGGGCACCAGGCACCTATTCTTCTGCCATCGGGTCCTTCTCTCAGGCTTATTTCCCTGGGTACCAGAATCCAGGTTACCCCAAAGACCATGGGTTCCCTCACCAACAGTATCGGGGCTTGGGGTTACATTTTTATCCACCTCCGTCTACCCCTCCACCTCCTCAACAGGACTTTCAGTCTTTAATCCAGTCCTGGTGAAAGGACGCCGGATCCCAGTTGGTGGCAGACTTAGAACTCAGGCTACCGTGTCAAGTGGTCGTGCCTACCCGTACCTCATCTGCCAATTCACAGCACTCTACTGTGCACATTTCTGGCTCCACTCCGCGGGTCACCCTGCTGGACTTTGAACCCCCAGAAGAGGAGGGTCCTCCTGACTCTGACCATGACACGTCAGAATCCAATCCTCCTCAAACTGTCTTCCCTTCCTAAGGGTAAGGAGTCACCCAAATCTCCCCTGGAGGATCCCTCCTTCCATGAACTCCTTTGTATTATCCAGCACTCCAGTGGTTGGAACACAGAGGAGCAGGACCCAAAGAGAGGGGGGCTAGCCGAGCATTTAGACTTGGAGGCTGTCTCTCCCATCTCAGTCCCTCCCTGGACAGCTCTATACGAAGTTCTAACTACCACTATTTGGCAGTTACCTCACTCCATCCCAGCTGTCCCCAAGAAGTCTGACTGAATTTATCATTCACCTGATGGCCTCTCTTTCCTGGATTCCCACCCCAAGGCGAACTCCATAGTTATAGACGCCGCTTGTGATCACTTGGCCACCCCTAAGCACATGAGCATCTTCCCCCCAGATAAGGAATACAGGCAATTGGACCAATTTGGGAAGATGTATTCCTCTGCCACGTGGGCCCTACGTTCATTAAATTACACGGCGCACATAGTTTATTTTCAGAAGGCTACCGTGGTCAAGCTTGAAGCACGAATCCTGGCCATGGAGGACTCTGAGCTTAAAGAGGAGCTCGCCGAAGAGCTTCGCTTGTCAAGAATTTTGTGCAGTCACGCTCTACGGGCCATGTACGATTCGGTGGATGCGGTGGCCCACTACTCTGCCACTGCCATGTACTTCAGGCGACACACCTGGCTGTGGATCTCCGGGCTCTTAGTGGACTTACAAGCAGCGATACAGGATGCCCCCTTCTGGGGATCAGTCTCGTTTGCAGGGGACACTAAGGTCATAATTACAGGCCTCCAGGACAGCGGCCAGGCCCTTAGATATGTTCAAGCTATGTATAGGACAGGCCCTGAAAGGTAGCAGCCTTTTCTGTGCCAATTCAAGCGTCAAGAGAAGCAACCCGCCTCCAAGAAGCAGACTGAGGCATGCCACAGGTTCCTCTTTTTCCTCTTTCCCCTGCAGTTAAGTCCCAAAGAGAGGCGCGAAGGTCCCTACCCTCCCATCCCTCAGCTTCTTGACACGCAGTACCTTCCCTCTCTTCCACCTCTAGATATGGAGCCAGTGGGCGGCAGGTTCACCCTCCACATGGAGGACCATCATGACAGATGCATAGGTCCTGCAGCTCATATCAAAAGGACACACCTTGAGGGTTTCTGGAGTTTCCTCCAGATGCCCCACCAAGTCACTCACATTGCTCCCCACACCAGGCTCTTCTGGTCGAGGAAGAAATAAGGGCCCTGTGACAGAGGGCAGCCATAGAGCCAGTGCCTATGTCCCAGAGAGGAAGGGGGTTTTACTCCGATTTTTTTTTTTCCACTGGTCCCAAAAAAAGACAGGCGAACTCAGACCCATCCTGGATCTCAGCAGTCTGAAACCTTTCGTTGAGTACAAAAGGCTCTGCATGCTAACAGTGCAGGGCCTCCTGCCCCTTCTGCAGAAGGATCATTGGCTCTGTGCACTAGATATGCAGGATACCTACCCACATATTCTGGTCTTCCTGGGCCACTGCAGTTTCCTGCGATTTTTTTTTTTTTTTTTTTTTTTTTCTTCCTCTGGGGGAGGAGCACTTCCAATTAGCCTTATACTGTCTGGGCATAGCAGTATTCCCCTACCTGGATGATTGGCTAATGTCAGCCCTGTACAGGGACAGCCTCCTGGTTTCCCCCTCTGTTACTCTGGCCTGTTTCTCACAACTTGGGAATCACTGTCAATTTCCCCAAGTCATCCCTGCCCCTTTCCCAGAACCTTCAGTTCATCGGGGTGATCTTGGATATGGTCCAGTGCAGAGCCTTTCTACCCTTGGACAGGGCAGAGACTCTTCACTTCTTGGTCTCTGCCAGATTTCTTCTGGCCAGGGTGTTGCTACACCTGTTGGGCCTAATGACAGCCTCCATCTCCATGGTACCCCTAGCCAGGTTGCATATGTGGATCACCCAGTGGACGTTACGCGTTTAATGGGACCAGCGCTTGGACGACCTGGATTATCCTGTTCTGGTCTCCAGCGCGTTCAAAAAGCATCTCCTATGGTGGCTAGATCCTCTGAATCTGTCCAGGGGACTTCCCTTTCGAAGTTCCCCATCTTTTTGGACCCTCACCACAGACGCCTCTTGTCTGGGTTGGGGTGCGCACCTGAGGGACCATCAAACCCCAAGGTTCATGGTCAAAGTTGGAGATGCCCTTACACGTCAACGTTCTGATGATGAGGGTTGTTCTTTACGCCCTTCAGGCTTTTCAGACCATCCTTTTGAGAGGAACACTGCTGACCCAGACAGACATGTCTGTGGTCTGATGCATCAACAAGCAGGGAGGCACCCGATCATAACCCCCTGTGCAGGGAGGCAATGCTGGTGTGGAATTGGGCAGTCTGGCACGACCTGTGTCTAACAGCCATGCATGTTCAGGCGTTCACAACGTCCTGGCAGACAGTCTGTCATTCGTCATCTCTCGCACGCGAACGGGAGTTAAGTCAGGAAGTAGCAGACTCTCTTTCTGAGGTGGGGTCACCCAGACTTAGATCTGTTCGCCTCCCCATTCAGCACAAAGCTTTCCAACTTCTGCTTGCTCGTTCCAGAGCCTGGTGCTTTCTGGCATGACGCCTTGTCATTTGCTGGACAGGGAAGTTCAAGCCCCAGGAAGTTTTACTGTATTCCGCCTTATGCAGTATGGTCTCACCATAGGACTGCCCTGTAGCCGAAATGGTTAATAAAAGCTATGCAAATGATGGGATGCTAGGCCCAAGCTCAGTTTTCAAACCACTGCCCCTGGTAAACTGTTCTAAACCATCAGATTCTTTACTCCACTTGCCTCAGTAAGACTTCTCCGGAGAGCTGTCCTTCATTGCTTGAAGAAACTGTTTTCTTGTTTTTTTTTTTTTTGTTCTTTTTTAAGTAGTAGTTATTTTAGTGGTATTTTCACTGTCCTTGGTTTTCAGGTAGAAATTGTTTAATTTAGTTTTCGTGGGGTAAGTAGTCTGTTCTCTTCGGTTCATTAACCAGGGGAAAACTGGCATTCTCCCTTTCAGTTTTTTACTTAGTTGTTAGTTTAAATTGTACAGACGCTGGTATAGCCGGTTATTTTGATTTAAAACTTTACTGGGGTGACTCCTGTTTTTTGTTCAGCACAACCGGGCGGGGGGGGGCATTTTGGCGCTGTTCTGGGTTATGTCACAGAAAACCAAAAGAGAACAGGACCCACAGGGTTCCAGCATTGTACTGAGTCGCGAGAACTTTTGCCAAAGCTGATCCACACTTGATTTATTTTGTCTCTGGTTTGACCACCTGGAGACAGATTGTGAGATCTGCAAGAATTTCCAATAGTGTACCAGCTGAAAAGGCCGCTAACCCAGCCATTGAGCAACTGGTTCCTTTTCAACCTGAACTGGAGGAGCTGCCCTCTGAAAGGGAAGATAGTTCTTCTACAAAAAAAATGGCTGAAAAGGCTACTGAATCGGCCATTGCTGTTGAGAAAAAGAAGGAAAAGCACTAAGAACTGCAACCAAAAAGAACCACAGTTCCTTCTGCAGAGGACATTGCTAATGCAGTCAAAATCATTCAGTCTTTACAGACTCCGGTTCCAGTTGGCAAGCAGCTATTACCAATCAAGAATCATACTCCTGGTTCAAATCAGGCCCCCATTTTAACAGACCTTGGTGGGAATCGTTTTGAGGAAGAAGACTGAGGAAGAGGAGGATGAAGAGGATTTGGGAGAGCCCACTTATCCTGACATTTCCCCTGATCCTCACAGATCAGATTCCCCTGACAGGGGAACAGAGGCTATTACATCCTATTACTCTCTCATGCAGCAGGTTGCTCAGACCCTCTACCTCCCAACCCAAGAATCTATAAAGGACGAGGAGGAAGAGGACTACAAAGAGATGATGGATGTACCAGTATCAAAAAGACTGCTGCTGCCACTTCATAAATCCCTAAGAAAACGGACCATGAAATTGTTGGACACCCACTTCTGTGCCTCCTGTGGATAAGAAGGCAGACAAAAAGGATTGGGTGTCCAAGACTGGTGCCGGATTTCTTTTTAGGCATCCCAATCATGAAGGTGATGTACAGGCTGCAGCTTGACAAAGCTGGCATCCCCCTGGCCTCTCACCCTCCAGATAAAGACTTTAGTAGGGTGGATTCTATTGCAAAGTTTACCTAGGGTCATCTCTGGCTATTAGGCAGGCCTCTTATATGTTCTATAAAGCCAGATACCAAAAGAACCTTTGGTTTAGTGCATTACAGATTGCTAAGGCAGCCCTTTCTCCCGTGGCTGCTGACCTGGAGGAAGCTGCAAAATGGGGAAGTGAGGCTGCTAAAATGCACTTTAGGATGGCAGTGGTTTCCAGCAACACTGCATCCAGGCAAATGGCATCTGCAGTGTCGCTTAAGAGGTTTGCCTGGCTCTACTAGTCTACTCTACTAGTCTGACACAGGAGAGACAAACTAAGGCCATGGATTTTCCCTGTGAGCTTATGTGTCTGTTTGGAGAACAAACCGAGACGTACATGAAAAAGAGTGAGTACAACACTGCCTAAAGAGTGCAGCAGCAAAGGAGAGAGCTTCTACACCCCAGAAACACCAGATCAGAGGTGAGAGGGGCAAAACTCCATACAGGCCTTTTTTTCCCCAGCCTCAGGCTTTCCCCAGTGTAACCCCTAGGTGATTCTATCCCAAGGGCTACTACCCCTGCCTGTTTGACTACGGACAGGTTGAGGGGTCTAGGTACTATGGTGGGTGCCTCCACCCAGAGGTCAGGGTCTGTAGTGGTTAGACTAGCTTGGTCACAGCCCTCTGGGACACTGAGACCCCCTTGTATTCCCTCTAGTGGCTCACACAGTACTCCGGAGTTACAACCCCAATGCACCACGTATACACACTGTTCACTCATATAGATACCACTTACCCTCGACTGATTCTGCAGCACGTCTCTGAGGACCCCCTGTAAAGTAAGGTTAAACAACATACACAGCAAAACACAATACTGTTTCCATAGGTACCAACACCAGAGACAGTATATAGTATAACGACAACAAATCTGATTTATTTAGGGGGCAATAACACGGGAGGGGGGAAATCAGGTTAATTGGTGGCATTAAATCACAGTACTGTGCACACATACAGGGGCTGAAAAGTCACACTCTGGGTACCCAGGTTGGGGGGGCGCTAGCCAGGTCCGTTGCCTGGGGTTGGCCGGCAGGTGCAGATGGATAGGGCCCTGTAGAAGAAAATATATGCACAACACCCAATTGTAATCTGGATGGCTCAGTCCATTAGCAGTGAAACAACAAGAATTAGATGAGACACTTGTGATTGAAAACAGGCTGCAGGGGAATACCCTGACTTGTACTCACAATACCCAAGCTGAAAACCGGATGGTGGATGATGTTCTGGATTCCCAGAACAACAAGGCATGGAGACAAAGTCCTTGTGACTGGACCCCTCTGCAGTTGATATAAAACGGATTTAGTCCAAGACAAGCTGGGGTTTGTTTCCAGCTTCAACACACTGCACGGGGGATTGGAAATAGCGATTCCCCACAAGCACTACGCACATTCATATGTAAAAGCAAAGTACTATACCAGGCAGGCTGCTCCTCAATCCCGATCGCAATTACTGCAAAATACCCAGGAGCACACACAGCAGCTTCAGTTCCTGACAGACCAAGCGCGAATCAGCAATTTCTCCAGTCTTCTTCAGGTTGAGCCTGATTTCCACACTTCTAGTGCCTCTTTCTCCTCACAACTCTGATTCAGTCTGAACTGGCACTCACAAAAGCTGCAGACCAAAACTCAGGGCCTCACACGCGCTTCCCACGTGAAACTATTCACCGCCAAAGCACAGATCTTCTGTCTTCACAGTCACAATTGATCTAATCTTTCCATGCACAGAGCAGGGCATTTCCTTTAGCTCCACACCATTCTGTTGGCTGGTTCAGCTGTTACTCACAGTAGGACTCCCTCTGGTGGAAAAAGGTGCCAAGGTTAAAACTACATTTCCCAGAGTCACTGCCCATACAATCCCCTTGTGGCTGCCTCAAAATTGAGAGTCCAGGTTCCGATTGTCCACAGGCTATATTTTAGGGTCTCCCTATCGTTCTGATTGGTCCAAGTCGGCTATTCAGGACCAAAATGAAAGAGTTACACTAAAACAGTGTGCTAAAATGAAAACGGGTCAGACAAACTACATTTTCTCAGTCACTCTAACTGATTTCTGGCAAACAGTTATATCTTTCAACAAGGCTCCCTCTGCACATGTAGCAATGGCAGAAACTGAGCGAATTGACAGTAGCCTGGGCGGGATTCAAGCACTAAATACACAGTCTCCCCATACAAACTAATTAAGTCTGCAAGCAGACAGCTCTTAGAGACAGTATATGGAGGCTCAAATAGCAGTCACTTGGAATCATATTTACAGCTCAGATGCCGGACACCACCCAGACTTGGAGCATTCAGGCACGCTCCTGGAAGACTTATGGGGACCCCCATTTGCAAGTGGGTTACACCAATATCAACAAAGGGGATACTTTAGAGGCAGAAGGGGCAATGGCCGTACTAGCTCCAGTGTCCATTCAGCAGCCTAGACTATGCAGACACCCTGAGGTGCCTGTTCAGGTCACCTCCCCACTCCCAATAGGAGGCAGGCTGGCCCACTACCTCCAGGAGTGGAAAAATATCACCACAGATAAATTAGTCCTGAAGGAAGTGGCTTGTTCTCAGCTTCAAGTTCATGCCAAAGCTGAGGTTAAGGGCCTTCAAGCCCTCTTCCCCATCAGAAACCATTCTACTGGAAGAGAAAGTTTCAAGCCTTCTGTTACAAAATGCAATAGAGCCAGTTCCCTCAGACCAGAAAGGAAAGGGCTTGTACTCAAGGTACTTCCTCACAATAAAGAAAACGGGAGTGGTGACCCATTCTGGATCTCGGAGACTTAAGCAAGCATTTGTCAAAACCAAAATTCAAGATGGTTTCTCTGGCTACTATACTACCAATCCTAAGACAGGGAGACTAGCTAGCATCCCTGGATCTAAAGGATGCCTGCTTCCACATCGCAATAAGGGGATCACACAGGAAGTACCTCAGGTTGATTACCATGAGGCCATTGCCAATTCAGGACAATGCCCTTCAGGCTAACATCTGCCCCAAGAGTGTTCACAAAATGTCTCGCTGTGATAGTGGCATACCTTATATGACAAGGGGTGTTGGTGTTCCCCTAACTAGATGACTAGCTGATAGTAGACCACTCATATCAACAAGTAATAGAGGCATTGACACCCAAGATACCTTGCACTCACTGGGGTTCTTGGTAAAACAGAAAGTCTGTTCTGGAACCAGTTCAGCTGCTCAGATTCATAGGGGCAGAACTGGACACAAAAAAGGGAAAGGCTTTTCTCCCTCAGGACAGAGTGGACAACTTTATACAGGAAGCCAGTTCTTTCAAACTTCATGTCATAAGTCCAGCAAGACACTTTCTGCAACTACTGGGCCATATGGCAGCTTCCACAACAACTGTGTCAGGAGCCAGGTTCCAGATGAGAAATATCAGATTCCATCTGAGAGCACACTGGCTTCAAAAAAAGGACTCTGTCAAAACTAGTGCCAGTCAGTGACATTCCTCCAAGCCCTACAGTGGTGGCAAGAGCAGAACAATCTCAGGCAAGGGGTGCCATTCCTGCAGCAGAACCCTTCACTGGTACTCACTACAGATGTATTCCTCCTGTAATGGGGAGCACATCAGGGGGATCACACAGCACACGGACAAAGCAGGAGTCCCTACTGCATATCAACCTGTCAGAACTCAGGGTAGTTCTTCTGGGTCTCCAGTCATTCGCCAATCAAGTACAGGGCAAGGTGGTTCAGAACAGATAATAGAACCACCATGTACTACATAAACAAGCAAAGGGGCACAAGGTCAACCCCTCTTTGCACAGTGGCAATGAAAATTTGGGCCTTGGCATATTCCCTGGATATTTTTCTCTCTGCTGTCCATCTCCCAGGAAAGGACAATGTTTTGGCAGACGCCATCAGCAGAATCAAGTAGGACCACCACAAGTGTTCACTGAATAAACCGGTCCTGGAGGCTATCTTCAGGAGA
This sequence comes from Neoceratodus forsteri, assembly GCA_016271365.2. Lineage (NCBI taxonomy): Eukaryota > Metazoa > Chordata > Ceratodontiformes > Ceratodontidae > Neoceratodus > Neoceratodus forsteri. The sequence continues at coordinate 774,549,743 of CM057453.1, read as the reverse complement.
TGGGGCACCCCAGAAGTGGACCTGTTAGCAGCTCCAAGCAATCGGCTACCACAGTTTCGCTGCAGACCCCCCATCAAGGGCACAAGCCCTCTGAATGCACTTCTGCTGGATTGGACAAGGACGTTCCTGTATGCATTTCGTCCCTTCCCTCTGCTGTTAAGGGTATTGAACAAACTCAGAGCCCAGCCAGCAACAATGATTCTCATTGCCCCAGGCTGGGCCAGACAACCTTGCTACTCCATGATTCCATTACTGTCAGTGATCATGTATTTATAGATGCTCCAGGACTAGAGGGCATGGGATGAAGTTTGAGGGAGGGCGATTCAGTGGAATCTTGAGGAAGGATTTCTTCACAGAACAGGTGGTGGACAAGTGGAACACCCTGCCAAAGGAAGTGAAGGGGGCTGAAACAATCATGGGAGTTAAGAATGCATGGGATAGACATAAGAGAATTCTGGAGGTCAGGGGTAAGAGGCAACAGACTTACAGGAAAACATAACATGAACTTACAAGCTCAAATGGGCAGACTGGTGGGCCCTAGGCCTTTATCTTCCGACAGTGTCTCTGTACCAAACCAGTCAGTCACCCCAGGAGGCACAACCTACTGTCGTCCTCACAGGGCAGGACCATGTATCCCAACCTGCAATCCCTCAGGCTCAAAGCTTGGCTCTTGAGGACTTAGAATATGCAGATCTGCACCTGTCAGAAGGGGTTAGGGAAATCCTGAGAGTATCCAGAAAGCCATTCACTAAGAAAACTTATTCTTCCAAATGGAAGAGATTTTCCATTTGGTGTCACGGCAAGAGCGTGGACCATACCCAGGCCAGCCTGTCAATAGTCCTGGACTATATTGCCCATCTGAATTCTACTGGTTTAAGGGCCTCTACCCTGAGAGTGCACCTGGCAGCTGTCTCAGCCTACTTATCTGTGGGTAAGAGCTCTTCCCTGGCTTCAAACCCTGTATTTAAAAAGGTTACGGGGTTGCTACATTTGCATCTACTACACAGAGAGCCAACCCCGATGTGGGACCTGAACATTTGCATTGCCCAGCTCATGCAGCCCCCTTAGAACCCATGTCTTGCCAGACCTCAAGTATGTGACTTGGAAATCGGTATTTCTGGTAGCCATAACCACTACTAGAAGGATTAGTGAGCTTCAGGCATTGTCCACAGAACCTGGGTACATAGCTGTTCACAAGGACAAAGTAGTACTTAGGACTAACAGAAAATTCCTGCCCAAGGTGGTATCAGAGTTCCACTTCAAGCAGTCTGCTACATTGCCAGTCTTTTTTACTAATCATTCCACCTCAGGTGAACGCAAACTTCACAGCCTGGATGTAAAAGGGGCAATCAGCTACTACCATGGCCACACAAAAGGTCATAGGCAGGATCAAATTCAGCTTTTCCTCACCTATGGGGATGTGGGGAAAGGAAAACCTGCCACAAAAAGAGCCATTGCACGATGAATTGTAGCCTATATTCAGTCTACAATAAGATAAGTGAGCGGCCACCTGTAGGCCTCAGGGTCCCATTCGACCAGGGGTGCAGCTGCTAGACATTCCCCTAATGGACATCTGTAAAGCAGCTACCTGGAAGACCGTCCACACATTTATCGAGCATTATTGTTTGGACGTCCAGGCCTGAGGTGATTTCAGGTTTGGTACAGCAGTCCTTTAGAGCTTGTTTCTTAAATAGGTTATAGGCCCACCTCCAAAGGTACTGCTTGGGCAGTCTGCATAAGTCAGAATACAGTAAGATTTCCTGGGGCTTGAAGAAAAAATTACTCACCATAGTAATCTTGTTTCTTCCAAGGGAATATTACTGTATTCTAAGCTCCCTCCCTTACCAGAAACTTGTGGTCACTGCACTCCAACTGTACTTATGCATATATTGCATAAGGACTTCTATTGTGTATACCTTTTATATTATATATTTTTTCCTTTGTTGTTCTACATTTTATATCTCCTGTCTATGTAATTGCGAACTGTATGTGTATCTGCCACAGGACCTCCTTGTGAATGAGCTTGCTCAACTGAGTCTTTCCTGCAATAAACTTGAACTAGTGTGTTGCAAACCTATGGGTATGTTTTTTTCTCTTGGGCCTCTCTGACTTGAGTTTTAGTAGTGCTACATTGAAATTCTCAAAGGGAACAATTTATATTTTTCATTTGGGGGGCTGTTAGTATTAGCTTAGAAACATAGAACTTGACAGCAGATAAGGACCGCAAGGCCGATCCAGTCTGCCCATTTGTTTTTCTACCTTATGAATTTGCCATCGGCCTTTGCTCTGTCAATGGCCTAGCTATTCATACTCATCTGTATTGCTCCCTTATGCCTATCCCATGCCTGTTTGAAGCCCTGCACTATATTCATATCCACCACTTCCTGAGGTCGGCCGTTCCATGCATCCACCACCCTTTCTGTGAAAAAGAACATCCTCACATTACCCCTTAATCGCCTCCCTCTAATCTCATGCTGTGTCCTCTTGTCCTGCTATTTTTCTTATATTGAAACATTTTAGACTTTCACCTTAATGCCCGTAAAGTGTTTGAATGTTTCAATCATATCATATCTCTCTCCTTTGCTCTAGGGTATACATATTGGGCTCTGCAAGTCTGTCCTCATGTTTTCTGATGCAGTCCCTGCACTATTTTGGTTGCCCTTCTCTAGACTGCCTCCATTTTGTTAATGTTTTTGTGAAGGTGCGGCCCACAGTACTCCAGATGGGGCCTAACCAGTGTCTTGTAAAGAGGGATTATTACCTCCCTCTTATAACTTGATACCCCTAGTAGTACACCCCAACATCCCCCTATTCTTACCTACTGCTTTAGTGGTCTGCTTAGATGATTTCAGGTCATATATGATGATGATGCCCAAGTCTTTCTTCCCTTGCTTAGTTGGATAGTTCTTTATGCAAGCTTTGTAAGAATCTGACTGTTTACTGGGGACAGTGGTTTGAAAACAGAGATGAAGCCTAGCATTCCATCATTCGCATAGGTTCTGTTAATCATTTCGGCTACGGGGCAGTCCTATGGTGAGACCATACTGCGTAAATCAGAAAACAGTAAGATTCCCTTGGAAGAAACAAGATTACTATGGTGAGTAATTGTTTCTTGTACGCTTTCCCTCCCTTTCCCATTCAGCAGAGGGTACTTTTCAAACTCCAGGCAGAGGGAGCACGGATGATCCTGATAGCTCCGCTCTGGCCGAGGCAAATCAGGTTTCCACTCATGCAGCAGATTAAAGTGGAACCCCCAGATCTTTTCTGTGTCAGTCTTCACCATTCATCACTGTTGGGTACTCTGCTGGAGGTCAGGACCCCGCGGGAGCTTTTTTAAGGTAGGTGGAGCCAGCGCACAATTGACGCTGCCCTCGAGGCAGATGCACTGCGTGGCACTCGCGGGTTGGCTGTTAGGCTGTGTCGACTCCGCCTGCCTGCCAGTTCTTTGTCTCTCGCCGTAGAGGTCGCACCTCATGTGGAGCTGCTGCTAGAGGTCTAGTTGACACCGAAAAACCCTCAACGCCTTTTCATTATTTACTTGGGTGCCGAAGTACATCAGTTCTGCTGGTTCTGCTTTGCCACACTCGATGTCACCTGGTAAGATCTTTCCATTTTCTTTATTTCTGCAACGTCGAGTCTGTTTTTGGTGGGGGTTTTTTCCCCATAGGTCATGTCTTGGTCGGAGGGCAAGAAAACTTCTAGGACAGGTCGGCACCCCATGCGACGGTGCCCATGCGGCTGAAAGTATTCTGTCACTGACCAGCACGACCTGTGTCTTTAGTGTCTTGGCCCACTTCACGACATGGATTCGTGCAACGCCTGTTTCTCTGTGGACCGCCAGGTCATCTAACACGCTTGGAAAGTGGGACAAGCTCTGCCAAGTTTTGGGGATTGGGCATGCACTCATCGGGCCAAACCACACTCTCTGCCTTTCCTCCGGGTCCCCTTCTGGTTCTACTTGGACCGAGGAGGAGGGAGCCTCTGCTACTAGTAGCCTAGCTGGTGCTGAGGCTCCTCCCATGGTGCAGGCGGCCCGTCCCGCTCCTTATGGGGGGTGGGGGGTGCTGCCGCCACAGTCTCCCCTTCGGGGTTGAAGGCTCCCCCGACGTCGGACCTGCGGTTTGCAAGGCCTGGGTCGGCGCATTCCTCAATGCCATCAGTCTGCGCCATTGCGGGCCTCAGCACTGTTTTCAGTGCCGTGGGCCCTGATAGAGCCGTCGGCACCGACTTGTCATGCGGCACTGTGGCTTCTTTCGGAGCCGTTCGTGGGCCGACACTGCTAGCGGCGCCATGGGAGCTGCTACGGCACTGTCTTTGTCCATGTCTCTCCTCAGCGCTGAGGTTGAGCATGGCGCCATGGGGCCGTTGGATTCTGCTGTCGGCGCCGCCTCTGCCATCGGTGCAATTCGTGGCACCATGGAACAAGGTGGTGCTGTCCTCGGCGCAGTTGGGGCAGTCATTGGTGCCATCTTAGTCTTCGGCGCGTGGGGCCAGATGGCGCCGCGGCTGATATTCCTGGACATAAGTCTCCACCACTCATTCACACTAACGTGTGAATGAGTGGAGGAGACTCGTCCAAGAAGATCAAGAATTACAGTAGGTACGTAATTTTCATTTCCCGACTCTGGAGCTCCTGTTCGGGCTGGAGCCGTGCCCCCTGCATATTCCGCTCATGGTGCTGTAGGGGGCACTGGTACCAGCTCGGGCACGGCTTTGGTTTCTGGCCCTTTTGGCAAAGATGGCAGTGGGCGCCCTCCTACGGTTTGGCACAGGGCCTCTGCTCCTACCTCCTCAGAGGCGGAGTCGAACTCTGAGTCAGACGGACAGTCTGACCCTTTGGGTTTGGCTGTTGAGGTGGGCAGTCCAGTAGTCTTCTCGACAAGCTGAAGTCAGCCCCCTTCTGAGGTGGGGTCGGTGGCTACCGAGACTGGGGTCAGGGGTGCTGACCACCATTGCTCTGCAGCCTGGTCTTGGTGGGTTCACTGACCCCTCAGTAGTGGTACCCCCACCTGTGGTGTGCCTATGTCACCCAACTTTGGGGCTGATCAGAGCAGCTACGGGAGGGTGCTGTGCCCTGGATAGCTGCTTCGGGTGCTGCCCAAAGCTGTCAGCTACCTAGACTGGCCCTCTCAAGGAGAAGGAGGGCTCTTTTGGACTCAGAGGGGCGTGGGGTTGGCACGGCGGCCTTTTTCCGTGGTCCACCGGGGCTCTGGGAGAAGCCGTAGTGCAGATCTCCGCTCTTCCTCCTCGGTCTAGTTGAGAGAGCCTCATTCTTTTGAGGTAGGGGACCATCCTTCTGGACCTGTACGGCCCCGGTCGCCTCACGGGGATTCTTCCGGGCGCAGCCAAGGCAGTACCGAAATGGTTGTTCTGCTGTCAGCTGTGGGGTCTTCCGGGGCACCTTCTTCTGTGGGTGCTCCTGGTCCGCTGCTTAGCCCAGGCGGAGGTCAGCAGACTTCTCTTCTCGGCTCTGTCCCCATTCCTCTGCCACATTCTCCTGCGCTCCCAGGCATCCTTGGTCCTCGTGGGCCTCTCTCCTGGGAGCAGTTCAGAGCGGTGGCTGTTCGGTTCCCAGCTTACATTAGGGTGATGGACAGTCAGGTTTTTCAACCTCCCCCCAAGGCAGCCACCCCCTGAACAGCCGGTGCCCTCCAGCTCCTCATCCCCCTCTTCTGGGGGAGAGGAACCTTCTGTCTACATCTCTCCAGCTACTGATCTCGCTGAGCATCAGTGCTTCCTCGTGAGGATGTTGGAGGACTTACACCTCACACCTGTCACTATTAGCAATCCTGAGCACTCGGCGCACTCCTTTCTAGGTGATTTCGGCGAGGCCACACTTGTGGTGCCACCCTGGCCTGCTCCCTTTTGGGAGGTGTCATTGCGTTCCTGGCAGAGGCCCTTCTCCGGAGTTCCTGCCCCAAGGGATCTCAGCCTGAGGTATTGCACACCATTGGAGTCTCCAGGTTCCATGCCTAATCCGCAGTCTGGATTGACGCAGTTGGATACTCCTGATGGGCTTCATGCCCTTCACTGTGACCGGCCCCAAGATCAAGACTCTTAGGATTTTGACTTCTGGGATAGGAGGATTTTGTACTCGGCACGGTTATTGCTTTCCATTTCTGCACATCAGGCCCACTATGCAACCTACGACATGTTCTTGTGGTCTAGGCTAGGTCAGCTCTTAGCCTCATTGCCTGATATGGTGCAAACCAGACAAGCCATTGCACTCTCTGCGCGTGTTCTGGAGCTAGCAAGGCACCAAGCGAGGGCATTCTATGATGCCAACGAGGTAGCTACCAGGGTCGTAGGGCCAGCGATCTGTACTAAGTGGACGGCATGGCTGCGTCTTTCCCGGTTGTCACCCTTGGCTCGGCGTAGGTGATTAACTCCGCTCACCAGAGAACCTATCTCTTCTCCCGTAGAGCGAGACTGTGCTTGTCGGGGCAACTTCCTTCCCGTCTTACTCTCCCCACTCTTGGGCCTCTCAAGGCTCTGAAGATTCTCCCTCTTAGTGTGTCACCCATTGAGAGCTAAGGGACTTTGTCCCTTAGGGTGTAAAAGAAACCCCCTTTGGGGGGCTCGGTACTCACCCAACAGTGATGAATGGTGAAGATTGACACAGATAAGAGATGAAAATTACATGCCTACCGTAGTTATGATCTTTCTGTGTATCTTCACAATTCATCATGATCCCACCCTCCATCCCCCTGGGGCCTCAGTCTCTTTGGTCCCCCTCCCTCTCTGTGCCCATCCTTCCCCCTCTCCTTTCTTAGGAGTGGGGTAAAACAGGAGCACACAGGGCGATAATGTTCTGGGGAGAGTGAACAGCAGGGAGGCACTCCTTCTCCAGTGCTTTGGCTCCACCCCTGTGAGGTGGGAGTTGAGAGTTGCCCTCCTTTCTCTCCTCCTCCTCCCTGCTTCCGTCCAACCTATTTCTCCTTGTTTATATATAAACAAAATTCCCTTTTTTTCACCAATAATCTTTCCTTGAGAGGATGTTAATTCTCTGTACCCTGTCCTCCTTCCAGAATAGCCAATTCTGCTTATCTGGAGTGTTTGCCAGCTATTCTATGCCTTGAATTCTGGCAGAAAGCCTTTGGCTAATCCTTGCGGTTCCTATACAATCTGGAGACAGACCAGGGTCTGGGATGTTTTAACCTTCTCCCCTCTCTTCCTAAATTCTTTACCCACCCTACCTCCCTTTTCCTTTTCCAGAGATTGGGGCCCCTCCCAATCCCTTTAGTTTGACTTTTCTCCCTTTCTGTCCTCAGTCGTTATTTCTCCTTTTGGTTCATATATCTTTTCCTTTTTCTGTCCCTTGGACTTCTTTGTCCCACCCTCCACTCCCTTCCTCTTACCTCTCCGGCGACTCAGAACTGGCAGGCAGAGTCGATGCAGCCTAACGGCCAACCCGTGGCGCCACGCCAGTCGTCGGCCTCCAGGGTGGTGCCGATGGTGCGTCGGCTCCAACCTACCTTAAAAAAAGTTCCCGCAGGGTTCTGACCTTCGGCCATGTACCCAACAGTGATGAATGGTGAAGATGCACAGAAAGATCATAATTATGGTAGGTAAGTCATTTTCATTTCCCTTACCTCTCAGACACGATATGTTGACTCAGGATCAAGCCAGGTTGGTACATCCAGGACTAAGGACACTGCATCTTCATGCGTGGCTCCTTCAGACATAATCAGGTCTTGTTTTGGGGTCTCCCAGAAAGTTGCTCAGGTCTTGGTGGAAGCAAGGAAACCCTCCACCAGATCCACCTATGCAATGAAATGGAAGCGTTTTTCCATTTGGGCGACATCTAAAGGTTGGAACCTTTTTACTTGTTCAGCCCTGCAGATTATGGAGTATCTGTTGCACCCGTCTGATTCTAGTCTATCTTATTCATCCCTTAAGGTCCACCTGTCGGCCATTTCATCCTACCATGTGTTGTTGGAGGGGAAACCCGTGGCACAGTTGAAGATCTCGAAGACTTTTTCGAAAGGGATCCTCCATCTTAAACCCCCCATTCATACCCCCCACCCCACCTTGGGATTTGAGTTTTGTGTTAGAGAAGCTTACGCTTCCTCCCTTTGAAACAGTGATGAGCTGTGACATGCGCTACCTTTCCTGGAAGACACTATTTTTGGTTGCCATTACTTCTGCTCATAGGATTTCCAAGCTTTGGACCCTGATGCATAAGGAGCCTTTTGATTTTTCACAAGGACCGGGCGGTCCTGCATACAAATCCTAAGTTTCTTCCAGAGGTGGTTTGAGTTCACCTTAAACCAGACTTTTAAACTTCCTGTTTATTACCCTATTCACGCAAACAAGGGGGAAGCTCTCCTTCACACTCTGGAAGTCCATAGAATCTTGAGGTGTTGTCTTCTTGAGGTGTTGTCTTCCGAACCAGAGAATCTAGAAAGTCTGATCAGCTTTTTGTTTCCTTCGTTCCCAAATCTTTGGGGTTGGCGATCTCTAAGCAGTGCTTATCTAGGTGGCTTGCTAACTGCATCCGTTTCTGTTACCAGAAGTATGACAAACTTCTTCTGGGGGAGGTCAGAGGTCACTCTACTAAGGGCATCACTACTTCTACAGCGTTTCTGAAGAATGTTTCTGCAGCAGAGATCTGTTTGGCAGCAACCTGGAGTTCATTCATACCTTCACGAAGCATTAGTCTGGACATTGCCTCTGGGCGTAGGGTCGGCTTAGGCCTCGCCGTTCTACGGGGCCTACTGTCTTAGGTGGGTCCTGCTCTGTTTTTCAGTTGCTCCTCCTCCCATGACTCTCTAAAAGTGACTACTTGGGATTCAGTCCTATATGTTATGACCTACTGCAGGAACACCCTCTCCAAGATCTCCTGTTACGGTAAGTTCTTATGCAACTGTACTTCTCAAAGTAAGATAGTACAGTTACATAAGAACTTACCGTAACAGTAGATCTTCGAGAGATGTTCCTTAAGTAGGTTACCTTTTCCCTCCCTCCTTCCCCCCCAGTTTCTGCATTTCTTTCTGCCTATTTGGAACTGGGCTCCAGGATTTCATCCTTTCTCCTGTCTCATCCTTCTTGGATCTCCGGGAGAATTGGAAGGCAGGCACCGGGACTGCCAGCTATATAGAGTCACACTGAAGTCCATCACGTGATGTCGGGTGGGTGGTCCCCCGACAGACATTGCTGGAAAAGTTTGCCATGCGGTCCTGACACCAGGGGGGCGTAGTCCTACATGTTATGACCTACTGCAGGAACCTCTCTGAAAGATCTGCTGTTGCGATAAGTTCTTGCGTAACTGTATTTCTTCCAACACTGGTTCCCCAGACTTGGAAGAACCTATTGAGCTTGCAGTATCCTCTGAGCAAGAGTCTGGTACCCCTCCTTGCGGACAGGAGGATTTTTCCTCCCATTTTTCTTTTGTCAGGCAAATGATTGACACTGTGGGCCTCTCCTCACAAGAAATGATGGAGGCAGAGTTCTTAGACATGATGGTGTGGTCCCTACAAAGCGTTTTTTTCTTCCTGTTTACAACTCTCTTGAAATGGTGACCCAACATTTCTGTGAACTCCATCCTCTGTCCCTCGGGTCAACAAGGTGGAGAAAAAATTAGCAGGTCGATAAAGCTACCGCTGGGTATCTGTATTCTCACCCAGACCCTGAGGGCATAGTGCAGGCTGGAGCCTGTGATAAAGCAAAAGTCCTATCTCGTTTCCTCCCCCCCCCCCCTTCAAAAAAAAAAACTCAAGAAAAATTGACATCATGGGAAAAAAGGAGTATATAGATTCCTCCCTTCTCAGACCGGTAGCTTACATGGTATATGCTGCCGAATACCAAAAAGCTCTCTGGAATTCCGTCTTGTTCATGACTGACGCATTGGCAGATGACATTCCACAAGACTTTGTTGACACTGTCAAGATGGCATTGGATGCCACTAAAGCAGTTTCGGGATGAGGAGGAGGCATCTGATTTTAAAAGCTTACCTGATGTAGATGTGGCAGCTAAGTGGGGAGGTAAAGTGAAAACAAGAAGTCTGACCAGAGTGTGGCAGACTTCGGATCAGATCACCTGACTGCTGACATCTGGGCAAGTATTCCTGTACACCTTAGTCTGCTATCCACTATGAACAATTTACAAGCTGTGCCCTGTTATCTCTAAATGTCTGCATCCTTTTGCACTGTATCGCTGCTTTCTGCCTGAAGTCTACTGCTTAATAGTGAGTTGCACTGCTACTCCCTATGTTATTTAATCAAGTACTGTCTGAAATCTGCTGCTAAAAAGTGTCTTGTACTGTTACTCCATGTGTCACTTTATTAAAAACTGCTGAAACTACATAAGTCAGCAAAACGGAGTGCTCCTGTGTGCTGGAAGACCAGTTGCCCCTAGCTACCATACACACTCTGTGGCTTGCCGCCTGCTGCTAACTGCTTTCACCTGAAGTAATTTTTAATCCTGGTCAGCCCTCTAATCTCATTGGTGGCAGCTTCGGGAAGAGGAGGCGGAATCTGACTTTAAAAGCCTACCTGTTGTAGATACGGCAGCGGCTAAGTGTCAGTGGCTCAGTAGGTAGCACACTCGCCTCTGAGGCCGGGAGATCAGAGGGCTGTGGGTTCAGTTCCCACATCTGGCACTTGGGTTAATATCCCAGTACTGACACTGTAATGCAGCATGAGAGGGGTGCTGCATTTCTGAGGTGCCGTCTTTCGGATGAGACGTTAAACCGAGGTCCCATCTGCCTGGATTGGTGGTAGTTCAGGTGGATGTTAAAGATCCCATGGCACTTATCGAAAAGAGTAGGGGAATTTCCCCGGTGTCCTAGCCAAATTTCCCTCATTCACTAAAAATACCACCAACAGCTTAATCCGGTTCAAGGTCAGTTGCCATTCATCTGTATCCCCTCCCCCGGGTTGTGCCTGAAAATAGGCAGGATTTGTCTAGTGCACTTACCCGGTCAACAAAAGCTAAATAAATAAAATAAGTGGGGAGGCAAAGTGGAAATGAGAAGAGTCTGACCAGATCATAACCAGGACAAGGACCGCTCTCAGATAAGATCCCTCAAGTGTTACTGTAATTATATAAGAATATGGTAGGAAATTGAATTGTTGTAGTGATATGATATATATGGGTTGTCTTCTGTGTTCAGATGCTGCTTTCAGTAGGATCAGTATGGCCTATAATGAATTTAGCTGTCGTCATACTGATATAGCAGTGCCTAATGGCGTATACAGCTACACACTGAGCTTTGGTCATGTTATGGGTACTGTGTGTAAATAAATGGTTTATAATTTAGGATATGGCTTACAAAATCAAAATGGTTCATTCTTAAAGTGGCAGCCATTTTCATTTTCATGTGTGTGGGTTTATAATGTTGCTTGCTGGTGATATGGAAGTAAATCCGGGACCTGAAGCTAATGACCTGGCTGGTGAAGATTATTTTAGAATTGGTTTGTTTGGTATGAGGATCATGCATTTCAGTGTCTAAAGTCTGCCTTCTAAATTCCATGAGGTGGAGGCTTGGACTGAAATATATGACCCTGACATATTAGCACTGAGTGAAACTTGGTTGCATCCAGATATTGCTAATGCTGAGATGCATCTCCCTGGTTACAAAATTTACAGAATGATAGGGTGAAGGGTAAGGGTGGTGGTGGTATGTTTTATGTAAGAAAAAAAACTATGGTTATAGAGAAGTGCATTTTCAAGGGCAGCTTGGTTTATAGGGAGCACTTGGTAATTCAGATTCATTTGTGCTTTACAAAAATGTTAACTGTCTGTTGCTGTTATTTACCTCCTAAGATGAGTAAAGATTGGTTAAGAGAATTTGTTGACAGTTTTAACTTTATGGCTGTTGGAGAATTTGTGGTTCTAGGGGATTTTAATTTAAAGTGGACTGGTTCAGAAACTACTTCCAGTGATGTTTGCATCCATGGCAGCTTGATCTTTGAGTGCTCTGCACCCAGCGGCTAAAATGCGTAGTAATTGGCCTGATTTTCTTGGCATTTAAGTACTTAACCCATCCCGTCAGTTATCCGAGTAACGCATTAATGGCTAATGTGGAAAGTTCCATAAAAATACACCAGCCTGGTGGAATAAAGGAAAACTGTCACCGTGGCCTAGAGATTGGAATTTCCGCGAACTCACTTGCCTCTGCTCGCATAGCTGGCTCCAGTGATGAGGAAGAGACGTATGCCTCTGATACGTGATCACAGCTAGGAAGGGCCAATTCCCGAGACATCCTGCAAATGCTGCACAAAATTGATGGTAAAGTCATTGAAATAAGACATGATATACAAAATTGGAAAAGAGAACATCAGACAATGAAGCACATCTGGAGTCCCTCCACACCAAGCAAATGGCCTTTGGGCGCTCCCTTGTGTATCACTACAGGCGGGAGCGGGACCTCACCAATGGAGCAGAGGATGCTGAGGCCTGATCTCACAGAAATATCAAGGTCTTTGGGGTCCCAGAGGGAGCCAAAAAAGGATACTGCCAGCTTTATGGCCACTTGGCTGCAAAAAGAATTGAACCTTTCAGACAACTCGGAACTGGGTATAGAGCATGCTCACTGGGCCCTGGTACCTAAACCAGCACCAGGAACCCTACCAAGATCCATCATTATCAAATTTCTCAGTTTCCCAGTGAGAGAGTCCTCACAATGGCCTGGGCCAAGAAGAATCTTAATTCGAATGTCCAGCGAGTTTACGTTGATCAAGACTACCCCCTGCTTTGCTTGCAAAAAGGAAAAAAGTTCTGCAGGTGACCAAACTGCTAAAAGAAAAGGACTCTAAGCTCAAATACATTACCCTGCCCGGCTTTGGGTGCAGATCAAAGACACGGTAAAGACTTTTGACAAACTGCTGGCAGCCGTACCATTTTTTTAAATCAATGGCTGTACCACTCCCGGATCTCATAGAGGAGGAAGCCTATTTTGATGTGTTGTTGGTGAAGCTGTTTGGAGTCCTGTTTCTTTGGGTAGCAAACCTATTTTGGGGGCTTTGAGTAGAATTGTGATTCATCGTTGCTGGCTTCACTAGCTGCAAAGTTTGAGTGCAGAGTGGGGGAAGAGTGCTAATGGTCTGACCAGAGGCCTCAGCTACCTGATTGTTTCTGGAAGACTTGAGCTGGTCCCACCCTTGGTCCATTATTTCCTTTATACCAGGGGTTCTGACATCACTGCCTCAAACAGGCAAAGGATATGCACCTGTCATAGCAAAAGCAGACATCCAGGAAAGGAACAGCAGCAAGTGAAGAGGTGACTGCTCTCTCAGTGGAAGGGAAGTAAATGCAAATCTAGGAGCTTTCATTATTACTTCTTCGCATTGATATTGCATTGGGGAAAGGAGGAGTAGGAGTTTGAAGAAGGTTGTGCAATGGCTACTTAAAGTCTGTTTTTGAGTGTGGATAGGAATATAAAAAGCAGTTGCTCAATATATCTAAACATGTGCAACAAAGGAGGTAAGGGAAATAAAGAAAATGTTTTGCACTGCTAGAGGAGGGAGAGCGGAGACTTGGGAGAGTGTTTGGTATCCTGCATCTGGAAGAGTGGGGGGGTCGCTGGTGGGCAACAACAGCAATGGGTAGGGTGGTAGGCTGCAACAACTGCGGTGCACCAATCTTTCTAAAATTGCCTGGAGTGTGGGAGGATGTTTAGTGTGCAACCACATAGAAAAACTTAGAAAGGAGATTGAGGGTCTGCAGGAGGAACTAAGACAGGCAAGGCAGATTGAGGGTGGGTTTAGCCCAATACTGGAGGGAGGAAGAAGGGGAGATGAGGGAGGGCGATTTAAGCCAACAGTGGTGAGGAGAGGGTCAGAAGAGGGGAAGCAGAGACAATGGGGCCCAGGCCAGGAAGAACAATTGCTGGGGAAACCAGGTCAGGAGACAAAAGACAAATGGAAGGAGGAGATGGGGACTTGTGAGGTGAGGCGAAGAAGTGGCAAAAGTCATGGAGTGGAAAGGAGAGAACAGGTTACTATGAAGAGAGAAGGAGCGGGCATTTGTGAAGGGCCTTCAGAAAATAGTTGTGCACTGCTAGAGAGGAAGAAGGTGGAGGAGGGAAATGATGAAATTAGAGGAGTAATTGATAAATGCCTGGACCAAACTGGAGCGGGGGGAAGTTCTGCTGGGAGAATTGCAATAGGGTAAAGGGAAATAATGTGCAGGAGGAAGAAGAGGAGCTGGAAATGAGAGGGGGAGATGAATGGAAGCAAGCAGGGAGTAAGAGGGGTGGAATCTTAGTGCTGGGGGTCTCAATACTAAGAGGAGTTAGGTGGGGTAGCAAGGGGGAGAGGCATAGTTGCATTTGAGTGGAGGCCATGCCAGGAATGACAGCGGTAAGGGTGGAACAGTCTGTTCTGAAATATGCTAGAAGGGGTAGGGACAAGCCTCATTTAGTTATACATCTTGGGACAAACGACCTGGCTGACAAGACAGTAGATAGTCCAGAGGAGGTTTGAGGAACTAGCACAATTATGTGAGGGGGCAGGAAGATCAGTAACTTTTTCAGAGATACTTCCCGTGCCAAAGGCAAGCACAACAAGAAAGCTGAGAATAGAGGAATTTAACGGATGGCTAAGAACCTGGTGTTGTGCTAAAGGGTATGGGCTGTTGGGTGGGGAGGGACCTGGGAGGACAGTAGTCTCTATGCCAAGGACAGACTACACTTGAGTGAGGAGGGAAAGAAAGTGTTGAAACAGAGGATGGAGGAGTACATAGAGGAAGTTGGGAATTTAAACTAGGAGTGGGGGGTGGCAGTTGGGGAAGAGAGATGCAGAGACCACAGGTTGGGAAACCCTATGAGCTTACCCCCCATAACAGTGACAGAGGACAAATGGCAAGTACTGTTGGTGATGCTAGGAAAGGAGGGCAGGATGGGAGGGGGGGAAAGGGTAGAAGGTGGTTACCCTTAATGCTAGGAGCCTTGGGAGGAAAACTGCAGAGTTACAGGTTCTCATGGCAGAGGGAGAGGTGGACATTGCAGCCATCACAGAAACATGGGCCACCCAATACAATGACTGGGACCTGTTTGTACCAGGGTACAGGTTATTTCATAGGGACAGGGTGATTGGGAAAGGAGGGGTGGCACTATGTGAAGGAAGGACTGAGTGTGTAAGGGAGGGAGGGAGGAGGGTAGTCGGAGTCACTTTGGATGCAAATCCAGGATTCCAAGAATAGGATTCTTAGAATGGGAGTGGTGTACAGGCCACCATCTCAGACGGAGGAGTTAGACAGGGAACTAGCGGGACAGATCAGGAGGACCTGCAGAAGGGTAGTGTGGTGATTGTGGGGACTTCAACATGCCAGGAGTGGACTGGAGCACCCAACAACCAGGAACAGAAGGGAGCAGGTACTGCTGGATGCCTTCCAGGACAGCTTCCTGCTGCAAATGGTCAGTGAACCAACCAGGTTAGGAAAAACCCTTGACCTTGTGCTGGCAAATGAGGACTTTGTGAGAGAACTTACAATGGAGGAACCGCTGTCAGGGAGTGACCACCGCTCAGTATGACTCGCATTGGATATGGGCAAGGAAGGAGTGGAGTCTGGCACAATAGTGCTGGACTTCAGGAGGGCTGACTTTGGAAGGATTGGGGAAGTGGTAAAAGGGTACCTGGCCAGAATGCAATCTAGTATGGACACTAACCAGAGGTGGGCGCTCATAAAGCTGGGGATAGTGGAGGCAACCAAAACCTGCTGCAAAGCCCAAAGCAAGAAGGCTAGGGCTAAGAAACCGATCTGGTTGAGCAAGGAGGTCATGGAAAAGGTAAGGAGGAAAAGAGCTGCCTTTAGGAAGTACAAGAAAACAGGAGGGGAGGACAGGGAGGAGTACTTGACAGAATCGAAGGAGGTGACAAGGGCAGTAAGGGGAGCCAAAGCATCTATGGAACTCAGGCTGGCACAAGGCATTAAGAAGGGGGAGAAGGACTTCTTTAAGTACATCAGGGAAAAAAGGAGCTGTAAGGACCACATAGTAAGGATTAGGAAGGAGGGGGGTTGGGTGGAAGCAGGGTGCGATAAGGCAGAAGCACTAAATGAGTACTTCTGCTCAGTATTTACTAAAGAGAAGAGGGGGGTGACACCCAAGGTGGGAGAAATGGCAGAAGCCGGGGAGTGGTGACAGATGGGGAAATCATAGAGAGCAGAGTTCGAGAGGGTTTGAAGGCACTGAGGGTGGACAAAGCGCCAGGCCCAGATGGCATCCACCCCAGGGTACTGAAGGAGCTGGTAGAGCAGTGGCGGCTCTACTCCAGGGCCCGCCAGGGCACGTGCCCCGGTAAAAAAAAATAAAAAAAAAAAAAAATGCTGTGCCCCATAAGGTGCAAAGTTTCCCCCCATAGTAACAATATATAGAAACATAGAATTTGACGGCAGATAAGGACCACTTGGCCCACCCAGTCTGCCCATTTCCCTACCTACTGGATAAGCTGCAGATGCTAGTTAACCAGCAGCCTACTTCTTCCTACCCCCACCACCCAGAATTGCCTTATGACTATCCCATGCATGCTTGAATTCCACCACTGATTTTGACTCCACAACCTCCTCCGGAAGGCCGTCTCATGCATCCACAACCTCTCTGTGAAAAAATACTTCCTTAAATTATCTCTGAGCACGCCCCTCTTCAAATTGTGCCCTCTTGTTCTTGACACCTCTTTTTGAAAGATGCTACCCTCTTGGACTTTGTTGATTCCTTGAGGTACTTGAAAGTTTCTATCATGTCCCCCTCTTCCTCCTTTCCTCGAGGCTATACTTATTAAGCTCCTTAAGTCTCTCTTCATATGTCTTCCGGTGCAGACCCTGCACCATTTTAGTTGCCCTCCTCTGGACAGCTTCCATCCTGTCTATGTCTTTGCGGAGATTGGGTCTCCAGAACTACACACAGTACTCCAGATGGGGTCTGGATATCAGTGCCCTGGCTGCCATCAGTTGTGCCCCAGCTGTGCCCTGGTAACCATTTGTGGTTAGAGCCGCTACTGTGGCAGAGGTCCTTGCAGGACCTTTGGCAGACCTATTTAATGCCTCACTACATTCGGGGTGTGTACCTCAGGACTGGAGGATGGCTCATGTGGTGCCCCTCCACAAGAGTGGCCCCAAGGATGAACCGGGAAACTACAGGCCAGTGAGCCTCACATCCATCGTGGGTAAGCTAATGGAAACTATCCTGAAGAAGAGGCTGGTGGCCCTCCTAGAGGCCAAAGGACTACAGGACAGCAGACAGCATGGCTTCATACGTGGCAGATCCTGCCAAATCAACCTGGTGGAGTTCTATGACTGGGTAACTAGGCAACTGGACAGGGGCCATGCAGTGCATGTCCTGTATCTGAACTTCAGTAAGGCATTCGAATCAGTGCCACATGGAAGGCTGGGAAGGAAGTTAGGCACAGAGGCGGGTGCAAAGCTGGTGAGATGGGCAGGAAACTGACTGCAGGGAAGGCAACAGAGGGTGGTGGTGGGTGGGGACCTCTCACA
Source organism: Neoceratodus forsteri (assembly GCA_016271365.2). NCBI lineage: Eukaryota > Metazoa > Chordata > Ceratodontiformes > Ceratodontidae > Neoceratodus > Neoceratodus forsteri. The sequence goes on along the minus strand of CM057453.1, from coordinate 774,532,310 downwards.
CCCAAGGGCAGTGACAAGCGGTGTTCCACGGGGCTCAGTGTTGGGACCAGTGTTGTTTGGAATACTCATTGCAGACACATCATGGGACATCATGAGCAAGATCAGTCTGTTTGCTGATTATACCAAGGTAGGCGTGGTGGTGGATGACCTAGCGGGATGGCAGGGGTTGCAGGATGATCTGGCAAAGCTTGAAACCTGGTCAGACACCTGGCAACTGGGCTTTAATGCCAAAAAATGCAAGGTGCTGCATTTTGGGTTGAAGAACCCAGGAGGAGTTACCAGCTAGGGGAGTGCAGCTAGCCCAGACAGAGGAGGAGAAGGATCTGGGTGTGCTCATTACAGGGTCAATGAACAACTCGGCACAATGTAGGAAGGCAGCTGCAAAGGCCAGCAAAATGCTGGGTTGTAGTGCAAGGGGTATATCCTCGAGGAGGGAGGAGGTGATTCTGCCACTGTATAGGTCATTAGTTAGACCACACCTGGAGTACTGCGTGCAGTACCGGCGTCCGTATCTGAAGAGGGACATTAAGTTACTGGAGCGACAGAGATGATCAAGGGGCTGGGGGACTTATCATACGAGAGGAGGTTGAAGGAGTTGAACATGTACTCACTGGAGGAGAGGAGAGACAGGGGTGACATGATTGAAACCTTTAAATACATGAAAGGAATAAACAAGACTGGTACAGAGGGGCTGTTCAAAGTAAGGGAGGGGAGGGCCACCAGAGGCCATGATATGAGACTGGAGCGAGGAAGGTTCAGGAGGGAGATGAGGAGACACTTTTTTTTTTACAGAGGGTGGTGGCTGGGTGGAATGCGTTACCTGCTGAAGTGGTATGCAGTAGAACAGTGGACTGCTTCAAACGAGGATGGGACAGGGGAAGGGTGGAAGGGAGGGGCAGCTGCAGAATAAGGGGTGCTAGCTGCACATTCGAGCAGACTTGATAGACCTCTAGGCCTTTATCTGCTGGCAAATTTTGTATGTTGGTATGTTCGTAAGTTGAAGCACAAATTGAGGGCCTGCTATAGAAGGTGGCTTCCGCATCCCCTGCCAAGGGAAATGGTAAACCCAGAGATTTGTTTCCGCTTCACTCAGAGTTGTCAGAGTGGCTGAAAACATCAGAGATTGTAACCTGAAACTGGAATCCTTCCTTTCCTGGTTTGTTTTTTCTTTTGGAGGGGCTGCAGTTTCTGCAGTACAGATTATGATTGCCTCTGAGACTTTGGTTACCAATAAGTAAAATGCAAAGGAGGGAAATGCTTGGATTACCTGGGTGTCCACCCTTCAGAAGCACCTTTGGTTCCCTTTCTTTTGATTTCTTGGGTCTGGACTTTCTGGATTGTCTTCCCTGGAGGTGTCCTCCCGAGTTTGCAACAGTTCGCCTTTGGTTGCTAAAGGGTTCTGGGAGCTACCATCTCAGGGGAACGCCTGGGACTTGGTTTTTGTTTCCGCCTGGTGGCTGGAGTGAGACACAGTTTCCCAGTGCACCTCTTTGTTTATCCCCAGAGCTCAATCAACAAATTTAAAATAGAAATGTTACTTTTGGAGGACCCAACAGCGTTTTCAGGAGAATTTTGCCACAAGGTAAACCAGACATGCACCTTTGATTTCTGGATATTCACTGAATGGTTGGCTTGTTGCGACTCTCCCCCTGACTGCACATTATCACCTCTTTTTTTTTGTGGGGGGGGAGGGGTTGGTTTACATTATGGATTTGAGTTATGGACCTGTGGCGGAGTTGGGCTTCATCCTCGTCTGTGACTGATGGACCACTTTTCTATCTCCTTCTTTGCTTTTCTTCTTTTTTCTGCCTACCCTAGGTTGGCCACCTAGCGTAGCACTTTACTTTCCCTACTAGTTCTCTCTTTCCATTTCCTTCCATTCAGTCCCTAGAATGATGCCAAACACCAGAGAGGTGTTGTGTAAAGTGCATAAGTGCATTTTGTGTACAAAAAACATGAAGGCTATTTTAAATAGGAATGAATACAGTTAGTAAAGCCTTTTTAAAGAAAAATGGGTCAGAAGTCGTTATAAAACAATGTCATAAGTACAGTTATAAGAAATCCTAAGGTATTTTCATAAATTTACATTATAGACTTGTTACTGTATAAGGTTCTATGTATAAAGGAGCTTAGTCACTGTGGATCAGAGATACAAAAAGTCAGTATCTTTGTATAACTGGCTATGGTCAATAGCAACCTGTTTTCAGGTATGTTCAAAAGTCATATCAACCTGCAGGTTGATATGAAAAAACTACAAAAAAACTCGTTTATCAACCTGCGAGTTGATACGACTTCTACATCCTCGTGCCGAGAATCATAACAAATCAGCACACAGAGTCACAGGCAGTGCGAGACAGTTCTCCAATGGCAAATACTCACAGGCAGTTCGCTTATCACAAATAAACCAGGAAGAGTTAACATCGTAAAATACATTCTCAATCCAAGAAAACACATACTTTCACCACTATCCCTTTCTCTATTCCCAGGTTGGACGACCTTTCACCTCGGATCTGAGGAAGCAATGCTCTAGGATTTCTATGAGTCACAACTTTTTTTAGTTAAATAAAATGTAATTCACTAAAGAACAGTATAAAAATTTGTTAAAAACAGTAGGTTCTCCTGCTGATCTTATCGGATAGTTAATGTTAAGTCTCATGAACTTTGCCCTCGTACTGAAATTATCCCGAGACTTCTAAATGATGCAACCACGATATATTTGAACTGTCTCTCAAAACGAACATACTATAAAAAGAGGTACCATTAAATTGCTGTTGCAGTCTGTTCACTCCACTGTTAGTAAAATATGTACTGAAATCTGCTTTGCCTGCCTTCTATTATAAGAAATATTAAATGCAGCATGCATATAGAGTGATGTGAGAGCTTTGTTTTCTTCAGCCAGTCATTATATAAAATAAAGCATATGTAGGTGGTTGATATGGAGTTTGTTTTTTTTTTTCATACCCTTGATGTGTGATAATATGTAAACCTCTCGAGGTTTAGATATCACACATCTTGGGTGTGTGTAAAAAAAAAAAAAAATCATCTACATATGCATTATTCTCTGTTTATACACATACACTGTACCGTTAACTGAACCAGGAAGTTCCCTGAAATAGCTCCTCCCCCCCCCTTGGTTTTGAAACCTGTTCAGACATGAAACATGTCCAGATTTGTAACTAGAGGTGATCCTACCAAAAATATATAAATACTTCTTCAGTGAGTTTACCTCGGTTCAGCCCAGAGAGACTCAGCCCTAGGAGAGGGAGAAGAGGCAGACAAGCTGTTGAATGCAGATGAGAAGGGTCTTAGGAGCTCTAAGATCCAGGACTGTACTTTGTGAGAAACTACTGATAAGTAGTGATTTTCTTTGCAAATTTTGTTATTTTCATTTACTATTTTTCTAACCTTTGAAAAATAAATATCAAACCACGGTGTGTTAAACCTGCAAATTTGCCTCATCTGAAGTTTATTCCCACACGCTGTGACAGGACTGTACTCGGGAGGGTCGATGCTCCAGGCTACGGCCCCTTACCCAGATACAACAAATTACATGTTTAATATCCCATTTTGGGACAGGGGAGGAACATCTAAGGTCACTGTGATTAGTAAACGTCACTCGATACCATGGACTGACTAGTCTAACAGACAGCCCTGTGGCTGGAAGGCCTAATATTGGGCCACAGCACAAAAGTTTTGATTGTTCTCTGTTAATGTTCTTGATTAATGAGATGTTAAATGTTTTAAGGGTTAAACTTCTTAGTAGTCTCTCCATTACTTAAAGGTTATAAGTGATTATGATGGTTGTGGATAATGCTAGTTTTGTTTTGGGAGGGAGGGGGGAATTCAGTGTTCATCATATGGAAAGCTTATGGCAGTCTTTCCCAGGGCAGTTGTCAGCTGGGTCGCCCCAGCTGGCTGCCAACAGCCAAAAGGTAATTGCCTATCCCTCTCAAAAGAAAGCTGCTGAGTGCGCTGGGTACTGGGATCCCGGAGGTCTGTTTTAAGGGAAGGGAGCAGGTGTCCTATAGGGCTCCAGCTCTCTATATCCACTTTAGGGTGCTGTCTCGAATCTAATTTTTTTGAGCCAAGTACCTTGGCACTCCCAGAAGACGACTTGTCTTCTGTACCTGATTAGTTGCTATTTTTGTTTTATGGTTACAAGTTAATATTTGTGCTCTTGTTGAGATAATGGTTTTGTTCATTGCATTAACTACAATGAGATTTTTAGTTGTATAGATAGGTTTTTGTTTCTTTTTCAGGATCATCTTCAACTGAGGAGGGGTACTGGTGGATGTCAATTAAAAACAAGGACGGGACAGCAAACATTATTATTCCATTTCTTGATTCAGTTATGAATAGTTTAGTAGTTTGCTCCTGGAATGTTAAAGGAGATAATGTCATTAAAAGGGCTAGGATGTTACAAGAGTTACAGCGGGCTAGATGTGATATAGCTTGTCTCCAGGAGACTAGATTGTCCCCTGCTGAATATCTCAAGCTATGGAGAGTGTGGGTGGGGGAATGTTTTTGCAGACTCCAACTTGAAGGCAAAAAAGGCAGGAGTAGCTGTTCTGGTTTGAAGAGACCTCCCTTTCCAAGTAAAACATACCCATTCTGAGGGTTCAGGGAGGATGGTTTTAGTTTCTGGGTTGTTATGGGGTCGCCCTCTACACATTTCATCCGTATATGCGCCCACTCCCCCTACAGAGGAATTTTTTAGGTAGGTGTTCCAGCTTCTTGCTTCCCTCCCAGAGGGACAGATAATGTGCACAGGTGACTGGAACTGTGTGGAGGACACACAACTGGACTGTGCTTTTCCCGGTGTGGGGGACAGGGGCGTGTTCCAAATTGTTAACCACATTAAGAACAGAAACCAGGTTGGTAGATCCTTGGAGGCTTGCATTCCCTACTGGAAGGGATTACACTTTTTTCCTGGCCTCTAACTCCTGTTCTCACTGTGGATAAGCTTTACACTCAAAAAGAACTGGGCACATACGGTTAAAGATGCCCACTTTTATCCCTTAGCCCTATCGGACCACACATTGGTGGTTTATCAGTTGCAATGGTGGGGCCTGGAAGACCAAGCGGAGGGTGGAAATTTAATGTTAGTTTACTTCATGACAAGGCTTTTGTCATCTCCGCAAAGGAAATTATTAACTTTTATTAAGGAAAGTACTACTCTGGACACCTCTCAATTACATTTGGAATTGCCTAAAGGCAGTGATTCGGGGGCACACCATATCATATGCTTCTCACAAGATGACATGGCATGAGGCCTCACTGGCCAAAGCAGAAGAAACTCTGCGGCAGCTAGGAGCCGAACATAAGAAAACCAGTCGTTGAGATTTGTTGCCTTAGCTTAAACAAGCCAGAGATGTGGTTGATGCCCTGACCCTGTGTTGGACGGAGAAAAGTCTGAGTCACAAAACGGAAATATTATGAATGGGGAGGTAGGGTAGGGCGCTTACTTGCGCTACATCTTAAGAGACATGAAGCAGACAAATATGTATCCAAAATAAAAAAGGTGTCTGGGCCATGAGAGTTTACGAACACCCCTGTGGATATAGCACAGGACTTCATATGGTACTACTCTCCATTATATAGCAAGGAAAGACCGCCTGACCATCAAGAGAAAATGGAGGAATTTTTTGAGAAAATTGTTCTCCCTGCCCTTTCCCCCAAGCAGCTGCAGTATTTGGAAGCCCCCTTCTCCTGTACTCAGATTTTGATGGTCCTTAAATCCTTCAAGGGGGGGCAGACCCCTGGACCAGACTGCCTTCCTGCAGAATTTTATCATACATTCTCTGGGGAGGTCCCACTGCTCTCCCAGGTGTGCAACACTGCTCATAAGGAAGGGTATACCCGGAGTCATGGAGTGGAGCCATGATAACTGTTGCCCAAGCCAGGGAAAGACACTTCACTATGCTGCAACTACCACCCCATTTCCTTTCTTAATCTGGATGTTAAGAACTTTGCTAAGGCTATTGGTGTGCGACTGCAGACCGTCATTATGGACCTAGTACACCTGGATCAAACGGTTTATACTGGAATGCCATATACAAGAAAATGTCTGTCTTTCTCTAAACACTGTGTTGGCTGCAAAATCTTTCCCTAAGGCCCTCCATGCAAAGATGTCGATTGATGCCGAAAAGGCGTTCAACCGCTTAGATTGGCACTATTTAGATGAAACCTTTAAGCATTTTGGTTCTGCTCTCCGATTTAGGTTGTGGATTTCCAACTTGTATAGATCCCCCACAGCCCAGGTTAAGGTGAATGGGATAACTTCCACTCCCTTTGATATTCAACAGGGTTTGTGGCAAGGCTGCGCGCCCCCCCCGGCCCCGTTGTTCCTTATGAGCATTGAACCCTTGGCTGCCAATATTGGGCAATCTCCAGATTTCAAAGGGGTGCAGGTGGGAGGGGAAGAGCTCCGTATTTCGTTATGCACAGGTGATACCTCACTGTACATCACTGACCTGGCCCGATCGGTAAAGGGGGGTTTGAAAATGCTAAAGACCTTTGGGACAGTATCAGGCTACAAAATCAGTGAGTCTAAGATGGAATTGCTTCCTCTGGGTGATTACTCTGGTCCCCTTCCATAAGATCTGGGTGGTCTGCGATGGGCCATGAATGGGTTTTGGTATCTGGGGCCTGGATCCCAAGACAGCGATCTCCACTTTATCTGAGAAATCATTTAAAATTGCTCTGAAGCTCAGGCCGATTGTAGGAGGTGGAGGGAACTACCCCTGTCTCTAATGAGTAAACTTGAAAGTATTCTTATGAACCTCTTGCCAAGATTTTTGTTTATATTCGGATTGATTCCTGTAAAACCACCTGCCACTTTATGGAAGACTCTCAGATCCACATTAACTAAGTTTGTGTGGGGTGGAGGGGAAAAAAAACAATTCAATGGCCTATCCCGATAGCCCCTTAAAAACCCAGGAGGCCTAGCACTGCCTGACTGTAAGTTATGTTACTGGGCTGCACAGCTACAGTATTTTATTCTGCACCTGAGTGATGTAGAGGTCCCCCCCCCGCGAGTTAACATGGAACAGGGGTTGCCTACCGTGGGGGATATTTATGGATAGCTCGAACCTTAAGTTGTTCGATACTAGTAACACTTGGGCCATGAATCTTAAGCAGACATGGATAGACATGTATACTAATTATAAAAAGGCTCTCCGAAATTCTGCATTCTGATTACTGTTAGGATTCCAACAGCCTTACATTAATCCATGTTATACTGTCATGTACAGCCTGGTCACCATGGCACATGGATTCTTCCTGTCAGTATTCCATCCTCTAGCACTGCTGAATGTGTGGAATGATGCATTCTGATTTTGAACCAGCATTCTTAAACTGTTGGTGGAAGAACTATTTTATTAAAAATCTCCCTCTAAATGAGGAAAACATTCAAAAAGTATACTTTTAATACATTTCTTTTGGCGCCTTTTTTGTAATAGCAGTAAGGCACTCCCAGGAGTTAGATTAACAGTCAATCACCCCCAAGGGGCAATATGGCACTCGGCTGTGCCTCATGCCACATTACACCCCTAGGGGGTGATTAACAGGCTGTTAATCTAACCCCTGGTCATGCCTTATTGCTTAAATACCAGTTACCCAAGAACCTGATGAATGATACCCCTTTGAGAGCCTTCATGGACGGACTTCCTTTCAAGTTGGAGGGAGGACATAAGCTATGGGAAAGGAATGGATTATTTAGTATGGGACAGTTTTTTCAGAAGGATGTGATCAAGTCCTTTCTCAAAAGTTTAATTTGCCAAAGAGGGAGTTTTCATTTTTTACAGTTCAGGCATCATCTTTTGGAGAATCCTCTTGTATCTCAATATAATGTTGGCAGTAACCCCTTAAATCCTTCTTACATCATTAGCAAGATCCCCACAGAGTAGAGGCAGAGTATCCCAGATTGTACGTTTGCTCTCAGACTTGCAACCTGATCTGGTCAGTATCTTGAAGAGGAGATGGCTCCAAGAAGCAGATATTGATCTGCCAGATACTGACTGGAAAAGGGTTTGGCATGGGGTGTTTTCTGCCACAGCCTCCCTATCCTGGCAAGATTTCAGATGGAGGGCAGTGGCTCGCCATTTTCGCACCCCTGTCATTACTAAGCATTATGGGACCCATTCATCAGATGTGTTGGCAAGGTTGCTTCGAATTAGGGATGCACGCCCATATGTTTTGGTCCTGTTCTTTATTGAAGCCTTTTGGGACAGTGGTGAGTAGAGAATGTGGCAAAATTCTAGGTGTAGATTTACCTTTGGAATTTCCCACTTTCATACTGGGATTGCCGCCTAAGGGACTGCGTACTAATGGTCAGATCTATTTATTTAATAGCTGCAGCCCTCAAAGTCGTAACCCAGAAGTGGCTAACCCCCACTATCACTACAATAGAGTTGTGGCTATCCAATTGTACTCATATAATGGAGATGGAGTGCCTTACGTCAAAACTGAGAACACAAAAAGACAAGTATATCGGCCATTGGGTCCCATATTTCCATTATATGGCAGATGCACTTCAGAGGGATGTGCTGGAAATTTTAGCAGAACAGGATTAGATGGGGAAGTCCAAAGATCCAAGAGAGAATAGTCTATAAGCAACTTATTGCATATGTTGAAAATACTGGGTTATCACAGAACCAGCATGGTTTTAGAAAGGGTCATGGAACAGAGACTACCTTGGTAGAGTTCACGAATGCGGTCCTTGAAGGTATGGAAAAAGGGTGTTTGACTGGGGCCACATTCGTGGACTTGACAAAGGCATTCGACCTGGTTAACCATGAGCTTTTAATTAATAGATTGAGTAATTTGGGTATAGGACACTCAGCGTTGGTGTGGTTATCTGACTTGTATGACTATCTTGGGGACAGACTTCAAATGGTTGTGGCAGAGGGAGGTAGCAATTGAAGTTTGAAATTGCGGTGAGGTTCTGGAAAGCTAACTTTGTCATAAGTTTCTGTAAGTTTTTATTGTTTGTAAGTTGTGTTTTAAAATCGGCCTAAAAAGCGCTCCCACCCACCCTTTGCATTTGTCTTAAATACAGAAGAGTCACTGGGGGTTGAGCTTAAAGGCTGGGAGGGAGGAGCTTAGGGAGTTGCAAACTTCCCCTGTGAGCAAACTCTTAAGGCTAATAGTCAGGTGGGGAAAAGTTCAGCCACTCAAGTGTTGAAAGTTTAAAAGTCTTGGACTAGTGGGGAACTTGGTGGCTCACCCAAGGAAACTTACTTGGAAGGGGATGGGACCACATGTCATTATGGCTGGCATCTTTTGGGAGGGTGGTGGGGTGCACAGGGTGTGGGGCAGCCATGATACTGAACTGGGCTTGGAAGTTCATTGGTTGCCCAGTGTGCTACCAATTGGCACAGCTTAGGGAGGAGGTTGAGGGGCTTAGGAGACAGCTGGGGGAAAGGGGGGGAGGTATGGTTGGGGAATAGGGCAGGGGCTTTCCCACGGGGTTGCACCAAACACTAGGGGCAGGGACATAGGGAAAGGAGTGCAGGAGAGTACTCTGGGGTTGCATTAGGGACCCTGGCTTATGGGGCCCAAAAGAAGGATACTACGAAGGAAGCTGCCAGGTAACTGGGGATCCTCACAGACAGGGGCCAAAGGGAGGACATTCTCAGGGAAGTAGGTAGATGGCTGGGGCTGGACAGAAGGAAGAAATGGGGGAGGTGGATCGGATCTTAAGCTCAGTAACTGCTTCAGTTCTCCTTCTGCTTGAGGATGAGGGGGGTGATGTAGCCATGACAGGGGCGGTTAGAGATGGAAAGGGAGTAGGGGGCAGGAGGAACAGGGGGAACTTGGAATGCGGGAAAATGGGGGGAGCAGGGGATCAGAGCAGGAGGATGAGAGGGGTAGAGGGAGGAAAGCACAAGGAAAAGGACCAGTTGGGAGGAAAGGGCAAGAAGGACCAGAAGTACAAGGAGGATACAGTAAAGGAAGCTGAGAGTTTAGGCCAGGGGAGCACGACAAGCAAGGAGGGGCTGAACAGAGACTGGAAGGAAGGGAGGACGAGCCAGGCTAGTTTAGCAGATGGGGGGGGGGGGAACCAGTCGCGAGCAGTAACGGTGGGGGTAGCGAGGTACAGAAGGATACTCGGGAGGAGACAATGGGCATAGGATCAGAGGGGGTGGCCAGGTTAAGTAAGGAGGGCATGGCAGGTGGCACCCAGATAGGGGGAGGAGCAAGGAGCTGGCTGGGGGAGGGGCCGGTAGAAAGAATGAGGAACATAGAAGGGGGGGGAAATGGAGGAAAAGGGGTGTCCAGAGTGCTACTGTTTGGGTGATTCCATGATCAGGGGGATCAAATGGGATAGGAAGGGAGAAGCCTGCCCAGTTAGAACAAAATGCTTCCCTGGACTAACAGTGCACAGGGCCAAGCATGAGGCATATCAACTGGTAAAGGATTGTGGAGGTTCCTCGGACATACTGGTCCACCTGGGTACCAATGACACTGAGGGAAATAGTGAGCTAGAGATACAGGCAAGGTTCAGGGAGCTTGCCAGGGTCTGTCATGATATAGGATGTGCAGTTTCCTTCACTGAAATCCTGCCGGTGCCCAGGGCTAGTGGGGAGCACAAGAGGAAGATTAGGGTGATCAACCAGTGGCTCAGGGAGTGGTGTGGAGCCAGAGGGTATGGGTTGATTGGGGGAGACCTGGGAGAATAAGGGGCTGTATGCTAAAGAGAGGCTTCATCTCAATTCAGAGGAGAAGGAAATCCTGAAGTTGAAAGTAGAGGGGTTCATTGGTGAAAGGTGGGGTTTAAACTTGTGAAGGGGGGTGGGATGGGAGAAAAGGCTGTTAAAGGGGGTCTGATAAAGGAGGGACTCTGTCTCCACCCCCCTGGGGAGGTGGAAGAATGCAGGAAAAGGCCGACTGGTAAGGTGCTGACCGGGGGAAGACAGAATCCCCACAGGAACATGAGCAGGAAAAATGAAGTATAGGGAAAGGGTGGAAGGTAGTCCTGCTAAATGCCAGGAGCGTGGGCAATAAAATGCCTGAGCTCCAGGTGATGCTAACTGAGGGAGAGGTGGATGTGGCAGTGGTCACTGAGACCTGGGCCACCGCAGGGCACGACTAGGACCTGAACCTGGAGGGTTACACCATGTTCAGGAAGAACAGGGGAGAGGGAAGGGGAGGAGGGGTAGCAATAATAGTCAAAAACTGCATTTGCATGGGAGGAGTGGAGGGAACTGTGGAGGTGATTTGGGTTACCGTAATAACTGGGGGGGGGGCAAGAGTAAAAATAGGAGTGGTGTATAGGCCCCCTGCGCTGGCAGAGGAGCTGGAGCAGAGTCTGGTGGCAGAGGTTGGGAGACACTGCAGATGGGGAAGGGTGGTGGTGTTGGGGGACTTAAACATACCAGGAACAGACTGGGAGACTGACATACTCAGTGGCCAGGGAACAGAGGTTGGTGGATGTCTGTCAGGAAGCGTTCTTAACTCAGCAGGTGGGGGAACCGACCAGGGAGCAGCGGATACTGGATGTGGTCCTGGCAGACAGTGACCAGATTTGGGGCCTGGAGGTAAGGGACCCATTGGCAGGGAGCGACCATGGCACGGTCTGGTTCTGCCTGAACCTAGGAGGGGTAGAACGCTGCACAAAGACGGAGGTAACTGACTTCAGGGGTGTGGATTTCAAGGAAATGGGAAGGATCCTTAAGGAGCACTTGGATGAGATTGGGCCAGACATGGACGCTGACAGTAGGTGGGAAATCATCAGGAGGGGGCTGCAGGATGCTACCAGCATCTGCGCAAGAGTAAGACAAAGATGCGGTAGGGCCTGAAAACCCTGCTGGTGGACCAGGGAGGTCCAGGAGGTGGTGCAGGAAAGAAGGCAGCCTATAGGCAATTCAAGTGCTCAGGAGTGAGAAGGGACTGAGGGAGTTGCAGGCTGATGGCCAGAAGGGGCCACTAGGGTGGTGAGGCGGCTAAGGCAAGGAAGGGGCAGAACCTGGCCAGGGAAATTAGGAGAGGGAACAAGTGATTCTTTAGATACATTGGGGAAAAACGAAGGGTGAAGGGCAGATTAGCAGGATTAAAGCGGGGGTGGGCACAAGACCTGGGGAGCAGGCTGAGGTACTAAATGGTACTTCACCTCAGTTTTCACCAAGGAAAATGGGGTGCTGCATCATACATGGGAGGAGATGGTGAAACTGAGGGGAACCCTACTGATTGGTGGGTCTGGGGGGGCATCACTGGCAGGTGGGGGAAGACAAAGCAGGGGACGAGGTAGTGGAGGTGGAAATCACGGCAGAGTGAGTGAGGGAAGCCCTCAGGTCCCTTAAGACGGAGAAAGCACCAGGGCCGGATAAATTGCATCCCAGAGTGCTGAAGGAACTGGCGGATGTCCTGGTGAACCCCCTGGCGGAGCGCTTCGTCATCTCTCTAAGGATAGGGTGGGTGCCCCAGGGCAGGAAGGTGACGCATATAGTGCCTATCCACAAGGGGAGATCAAGGGAGGTGGCAGGGAACTACAGGCCCATCTGCCTGACATCGGTGGTGGGCAAGGTGATGGAGGGCATTGTCAAGGAGAGACTACGGGAGCACCTGGAAATGTTGGGGTGCCTGGACGATAGACAGCATGGATTCATCCTGGGGAAATCGTGTCAGACAAACCTTGTGGAGTTCTATGACTGGGTGACGAGTGCCTTGGACTTGGGTAGACCAGTGGACGTCCTCTTTCTTGACCTCAGCAAAGCGTTTGACTCTGTTCCTCATGGGAGCGTGTTGGATAATCTGGGAGAAATGGGGGTTGGGAACCAGATGATCAGATGGATAGGAAATTGGATCCAGAACCAGACCCAGAGGGTTGTGGTTGGAGGGATAGTCTCATCCCCAAGGAAGGTCATTAGTGGAGTCCCTTATGGATAGGTCCTTGGGCCCCTCCTGTTCAACACCTATGTCTCTGACATAAGGAAGGGTATCAGGAGTGAGATGGAGTCTCTTTGCGGATAACTCAAAACTGGGGGCGGTGGTGGATGGGGAGGAGGGGAGGGTGGCCCTACAGGGGGACATGGGGGCTCTGGAAAGGTGGTCTAGAAAGTGGAAGATGAGGTTCAGTGCAGGAAAATGCAAGGTACTGCACCTGGAAACCAGAAACCTGGGCCAAGTGTACACCCTGGGGGGGGGGATGCTACAAGTCTCGATGGCTGAGAGGGACCTGGGGGTGGTGGTGGATGTCAAGATGAACAACTCGGAGACTTGCAGGTGGGCAGCGGCAAAGGCCAACAAGATGCTGGGATGCATCGCTAGGGGGATCACCTCCAGAAGGAGGGAAGTGATACTCCCACTGTATAAATGCTTGGTGAGGCCATACCTAGAGTACTGCGTGCAGTTTTGGAGACCACATTTAAAAAGGGACATTGAACTCCTGGAGAGGGTCCAGAGGAGGGCAGCCAAAATGATTTGGGGCTTGGGGGATAGGACCTATGGGGAGAGGCTCGAGGAGCTAAATATGTACACATTGGAAGAGAGAAGGGACCAGGGGAACATGATAGAGGTCTTCAGGTACATGAAGGGGGTAAATGGGGGAGGAGCAGTCATGGTGCTCCGAAGGAAGGGAAGGGCAACTAGAGTTCATGGGTGGAAGCTGGAGGGGGGAGATTCAGGGGAGAAAGGAGGAGGTGCTACTTCACTGAGAGGGTGGTGGAGCCTTGGAATGTGCTGCCCAGGGGGCTGGTGGAGGCAGAAACGATAGAGGAGTTCAGGAGGGGGTGGGACAGGTACAGGGGAAGGGTTCTGGAAGCAAAAACCAGTGCAGCGATATCTGGGACTGGAAAGGTAGAAGCCAGAGCGGGAGAGGGGGGGCAGCAAGGTCAGCTCTCAGGGTGGGGTCTGACCAAATGAACAGACACGAAACCGTTAGGCCTATTCTGCTGCCATATTAGTATGTTAGTATGGTTGTGTTTCAGAAAAGGCACCTGTGAGATATGGAGTCCCTCAGGGCTCCATACTGGGTCCTGTTATGTGTTCATTGTTTTTTGATGGAATTTCTACTGTTTTGAATGATGATCATTTAACACTTTATGCAGATGATGCTGTATTACATGCACGTAGTAGTACAATTAGTGAATTAAATGAGTTTCTAATTAAAGCAATGGGCATTGGCTGGATATTGGCAAACTGGTCCTAAATATAACAAAAACTGGTTTTTGGAACATCATTTAGACTAAAAGATAAAGGGAGGAGTCTTCAGGTTAATGCATTAGATGGTACTACTTATGAGAATGTGGAATCTCAGATATTTGGGTGCTGTATTAGATCATTTAAGTTTTGAATCTCATTTGAGTAAAATGACATCTAAAATCCAGGCTAACTTGGGTACATTATGGATCACAGAATCACAGAAACAATACGAGTTGGGAGCCTGGTGGGCATATGGACTCGTTCAATACACAGTAAAATGTAAATTTCTTATCTCCCATAAAATCATCTAATGATTTTTTTGAAACACTCCAATGAAGTGCTATTCACTACATTGGAGGGTAGTCTGTTCCAAGTATTAACCTTTTGGTTCAGCCAGTTGCTCCATTGTTTTTCCTATAAAATTCACCCTTTAACTGTTGATGTAATCTATCTGGTCTGTCAGTGTTTCTAACTAGCCCTGTGTTTTCCCAGTTTCCCACAGGTCTGTGTCCAATAGTGCCTTAAACACTGTGCACAAATTACCTCTTGGCCTTCGATATTCCATACTAAATAAGCCTAATTGCCGTAACCTATTCCCATAATCTGTGTTTCACTGTGCTTATTTTTTCGTTGTTGCTTTCCTCTGACCTCCCTCCCGCAAGTTTTTATCTTTTTTGTATGGTGCCTGAACTTGAAAACAATATTCCAAATGTGGCCTCACCAAGGAGGCGTACAGTGGAACTATTACTCTGCTGTCTCGGATGTTTCTGAAGCTAGACCTCGTCATTTCCTGTGCCTTACTTGCTGCTCCACATTGTGCTGAAACACTTCGATCTTGAGTTCAGTATGCCTAGATCTTTCTCCTTATCCGGCAATGCAACTACTGAGACCCAAGTGCATAATTTAACATTTTTCAAGGTTGTCAACTTGTTTATTGTAACCCAATGGACCAAGTTATCAGTTTCTCCTTGAAAATGGATAGAGTATTATTCACAATACAGGCTAGCTTAATATCAGCTAATTTTGTGCTCCAACAGGATTGTGATGTCTGTAAAGGGGCGATGTAAACACTGAAGTGTAGGACCTAAAACTGGGCCCTATGGTACACCACGTATCTCAGCCCATGGTGATCTGGTACCAGCTAGGGCCACACATTGCTTCCTACCATCCAATAACTGTTTAATCATCTAACAATAAAAAGTTCAACGCTATTTCTAATAGACGCTCAATAAGTTGTCTATGGGGTAAGGTGTCAAACGCCTTTGAAAAATCTAAGTATAATACATCCACAGGTAGACAATTATCAAATGCGCTACTGACTTGGTTAAAAATGTTTAGTAGGTTTGTCTGACAAAACCGACCGGACTAGAAGCCATGCTGGTTTACAGCTATTAAACCTTTCAGTTCTAAATGTTCATTTAAATGATCTTGTATGATACCTTCAATAAGTTTGCTAACAAGAGATGTAAGGCTGATTGGACAGACATTACTACAATCTGAATTAGACCCTTTCTTGTGTAATGGGGTGATTACCACATTTTTCCAATCCTGTACCACAGTACCATCATTTAAGAAGGTGTTTATTATGTCTGTTAATGGTCCAGACAGAGCCTCTGCTGTTGATTTTTAGTAAGGGTGGGTGTAAGTCATCTGGACCTTGAGATTTATTTGTATTAAGCTGATTTCATTTATTTAACCCTTCCTGTTCCTGTATACAGAGCTTTGATTTAGATGAACCATCACACATATGTGACTATTCTATAAAAAATTCTGTCTGAGGTTTAAAGGTACTAACAAAATAATTGTTAAAAGATGTTGCTTTCTCTTTATCCTCATTTATTTCTACCCTATCCACCTTTAAGGAATGTGAAACAGAACTATCCTTCTCTTACTGTTTATGTAGCTGTAGAATGCTTTTTTTATCACCGATGGATGTTGCTAAACGCAGTTCGTAGTTTCTCTTGGATTTTTTTTAATTTCAATTTTGTTTATTTATTCCCCCTTCCACATTGGACTCTCTCCAGGGAGGTCGTGGGGCTTACCTGGCTGATCTCATCTGTCTGAAGTCTGGATACTCCGTAGTCAGTCTCCAACCCCCACAAGATCTGAGTCCCTGGGAGCAAGGGCCGCCAACTCCAACCAGCGCTCTGTCTATATTGCTGTCTGGCAGAGACGAATGCGGAGATACCAGGAGGGCACCTCAGCCTGACATTGGACATGGTGCCAGCACGACTAGACCTGCCTTCGCCTACCAATGGGAAAAGGGGTATTCAGTGTTTCTAGGGACGTGGATATGTTGTTCAGTCCACACTTATTGGCAGGTTCCTTGCCGCTTTAAATCTTGCCGGAAGGTCTTCAAGCTGGCTCCTCCCACCCACCCGGGTGGTAAAACTCACGGCTCCACCCCATGACGCCAGATCTTCCTTACCGCTTGGAAGCTCGGGTTCCCTCCTTTGTGCTCTGCTTTTTAGGCCTGGATCCAAACTCTTCAGTTAATCCGAAACTTATTTTAAAATTTACAAGACATCTGTCTTTATCTTCCCTCGTGGCTGTGATGGACAATTAGACTCCCGGATTTTATCGGTGCCCCTATGGGCAGAAGATGTCCCGGACCGAGCCGCACAACACGTGCGTTTATTGCCTTGGACTCGGCCATGACTCGCAGGCTTGTGAGTTGTGCAAATCCTTTTTGGCTTTGGTCTTGGAGGACCGCGCTGCCCGGTTACTGTTGGGGCGACCCAAAAAACGTTATCCTCCGGTTAAGTCTAAGGAGGCCCGTTGGGTGGTGTCCACGGCTGCGGGCTCGGCTGAACAGCTGGAGCAGATGATTGCCCTCGAGAAGGAGGAGGTGGCCCAGGCCACATTATCATCATCCTCTGTTGCGGCATTTATCCTGCTCTCCTTGGAATCCTCCTACACAGCTTCTTTCAAGGAGCTTTGCCAGTCCCTCTCCACCAAGAGAGAAGGCCCTTCGGGACATTCCTCTCAGTCCAAAAAGGACCCCAAAGGTAAGTCCCGTCAACGTTCATGGGAGCGGGAGAGGTCCCCTTCTCCGGATAGTAGACTGTCTACTTCGGTCGAGGTTGTGGCTAAGTCCGCTGGCTTCACGGTGTCCCTGTTAGGTCAGCTGGCCGAAACACCCGTTGACGCAGTTGAGATTTTACTTGACCCGGATGGGCTGTCAACCAGAGAAGCTGAGAACCCTTCTTCACTGGTTCCCCTGGTAGAAACCAAGTACTTGCCTGTGCCTCCTGTGCCGGAGTCCCCGGTTAAGGTCCCTGAACCGAGGGAGGAGCAGGTTCCCCCCGCCCCCTCTCAGACCTACCCTCAGAAACACCGAAGGTCTCTGTCTCGAACCTCTTCCTGGTCCAGACGATCCCGCTGACATTGGCGGTCTCTGTCTCGGCACTGTGGAAAGCGGCGGCGGCGTTCATCCTCTTTGGAGGATAGGCTCTGATGCAAACTGCGTCGCCGCTACGAGGAGCTAATGTGGCAGCAGCTCCTTTAGACCGGGAATAAGCAGACTCCGTCATCTTCCCCGGCCATTAAGTGGCTGTCACTGGAGCAGCCGAAACAACCCCTTGTAGTGGTAGAGGAACCGAAGCTGGCACCGGTTGTTCAGCCGAAACCAGCTGCGCCACCCATTGTGGTGGAACCTCCGCCTCCACGACTGAAGAATGGGGTCCCGACCAAGGATTCTCGGTCAGGTCAGGGTTTGCCCCATAGGTTGTCGGTCACCCTCACTCCCGATCGACCTCGACAGGTAGAGGGTGGCTCAGGCACTCGGCAGCTGTTCACAGACTCCTCGGAGTCTGACTACTTCTCCTTGTTCTCCAGGCCGCTTGACTTGGAGTCCACTGGGGGTCAGTCTGTGGACAAAAGCCCATCCTCGTTTCTGGGAGTGCTTTGGCTCATCTCAGAATCCACTGGGATGAAGCTCAAACCAGTTTCAAAATGGGCCAAGTATCCCCTCATGAAGATACTGTATCGAGGGGATTCCCCCACGGAGGCCTTCCTGGTGGCTAAAGCCATTGTTGGCTCGGATCTGGAGCTATGGCAGCGGCCAGCCTCTTGTCCAGCACCTTTGGCCAGGATGGCTCGTAAGTATGTTGTTCCCAACGGTTCACTCTCCGGTTTCTCGGAACACTCCTCTGCGGAGGGTCTTGTGACCGATAGCGTTTTCTGGCGTTCCGGGAACCCTCGGGACGTGGACAACTCTCCCAACAAGGAGTCCAAGACGTTGGACTATTCTGGGCGGAAAGTTTATGCTGCTTCCTCCCTAGGCCTTCATCAGGCCAGCTCGGCCATCCTGATGGCACACTTTTCACACGCCCTTTTGGGCTCCCTGGATGAGGTGGTTCCTCTTCTCTTGGCTGACCTCCAGTCTACGGTCAAGCAGGTGCAGGATCAGGGAAGGGCGGTAGCCAAACAGCAGTTCCAGACTTCCTTGGACATCGCTGACTCTTGTGCCCGGTCAGTAGCGGCCGCAGTGGCCATGCGCCGCAGAGCTTGGCTGCGGATCTTCGCCTTCACGGCAGATACCCAGCACAAGCTGGCAGACGTTCCCTTCCTGGGTACCGACTTGTTTGGCCCCAGGGTTAAGGGGCATCTTCAGCGGATCAAGAAATGCAGTGCCACCTTGGACTCTGTCATGTCTGCCCAGAAGGACAAAGGCCGCCAGCAGCAGCGTAAGTCCTTTTGCCCTTCAGCCCCTGCGGCACGTCCGGCCCAGCAACACCAGCATCAGGGCCAGCAGGCTCGCACTTGGCACCCCAAAGCCAAGCCTGCTGCTTCCTCCAGCAGGAAGCTGGGAGGGAAAGGTGCAGGAGGCTTGTCGGCTGGTCCTTCCTCCAAGTCTGCACAGTGACGGGTTGAGGAGTGTCACCCCCAACCTCATCACTCCTCCCCAGGTTCCCCCCATGGGGGGACGGCCCCGCCACTTCCTTTCTGCCTGGTCCGATATCACCACAGACTGCTGGGTGCTGGAAGTGGTAGGAAAGGGTCTGCTGCTGGAATTCGAGCAGTCCCCACCCTATCAAGCAGTCGTCCCATGAGGGGCTACAGGGTCCGCAGCCTTTCTGTCAGCCCGTTGAACCGACATTGCCCTGCTCCTCCAGAAGGAGGTGATCAGGGAGGTGGCAGATCCTCCATCAGACCCAGGGTTTGTTTCCAGGTACTTCCTGGTCTCGAAATGGACTTTGGGGGGGGGGGGGCTGTCGCCCCATTCTAGACCTACACGACCTGAACAAGTTCCTAAGGTCTCGAACATTCAGGATGGTCACTCTGGCACAGATCATCCCATCCTTGGAACAAGGCATGTAGTTCTGTTCCCTGGACCTTAGGGACTTGTTCTGTCACGTCCCAGTCCATCTGTACCACCAGCGATTCCTCCACTTCAGAGCAGAGGGATCCCTTTTCGAGTTCCAGGCCATGCCCTTCGACCTGTCTCCAGCTCCCAGGGTCAACACCAAATGCATGGCAGTGATGGGCAGCATTCTCTTGGCGCCGAAGGGTCCGGGTGTACCCTTACCTGGACAACTGGCTGATTGCAGCTTCCTCCAAGCCGGAAGTGGAGCGGTCCAGGGTTCTGGCCTTCCAGGTCTGCTCTCAGATTGGCCTCCTCATCGAGGCCAAATCGTAACTCGTGCCAACGCAGGTGATTCAGTTAATCGGGGCAGAGCTCGACTCTCTTCGAGCCAGAGCACGGCTTCCGGCGGACAGGGCCGAGGTTCTTTCTTCCTTTGCCCAGTCATTTCTTGTTGGGAAGTTGCGCCCTGCCCGGGACTTCCTGGGCATCATGGCAGCCTGCACTAGCATGGTCTGTTGGGCCCACTGGCACATGCGTGCCCTGCAGTGGGGACTGGCCCACCAATGGTCATAGCGCTCCAGTCCTCTGGACCAGCCAGTGATAGTGACCCAGGAGACGGGAAACGCTTTCCAGTGGTGGATCGTTCCGGCTCATCTGCAGGAGGGTATCCCGTTTGTCCGCCCAGAGCCGACGGTCACTCTGACGACTGCCTCTCTGGGTTGGGCTGCCCATCTGGGGGCGCTCAGAGCGCACGGCCTCTGGTCCCCTCAGGAGTCTCGATGCCACATCAACCTGCTAGAGCTTCGAGCGGTCCGACTAGCCCTCACTGCCTTTGCTTCGTTTGTACGGGGTCAAGTGGTCCAGGTCCAGACAGACAACACCACAACCATGTACTACCTAAACCGCCAGGGCAGGATGCGCTCCTTGCCTCTGTGCAAGGAAGCTCTCTGCACTTGGTCTCTCGTGGGCAGACTGGAGCTGGATCTCCTAGTCATTGATGTGGCGGGAGCCTCCAACACTCTGGCCAATGCCCTAAGCCGGATAGGTGCTGCATCTCACGAGTGGTCTCTCCTGCCGGAGGTAGTACACGATCAGTTCTCCCACTGGGGCACACCTCAGATGGACCTGTTTGCTTCCAAGGAGAATGCGAAGCTAAGGCTGTTTCAACCCCGCCCCCCTCAGGGCTCGCTGCAGGGGGATGCCTTCTCGAGGCCATGGACCCCGGGCTTCTTATATGTCTTTTCCCCCATTTCCCTCGATCCACAAGGTGCTTCTCAAGGTGAGGAAGGACAAGGCGCCGGTGATTTTGGTAGCCCCATCAGTTCTGGTATCCAGGTCTCCTCAGCCTCAGCTCCAGGCTCCCGAGACTGCTTCCAGCCCGCCCGGACCTGATCTCAGTTAACCAGGGGAAGGTACTCCACCCGGGCCTTCAGTCCCTGCACCTGACAGCCTGGTTCCTGAGCAGCTAGAGTTCCAGTACTTGGGTCTTTCCAATGAGGTCCTCTGTCGTTGAGGCGTCCCATAAGGAGTCAACCAGAAAATGCTATTCTTTCAAATGGTAGAGATTCTCCATTTGGTGTCAGGACAAGGGGTTGGACCCTTTTTCCTGTTTCTTGGCTAGCATTCTGGACTACCTAGGGTCCCTTTCTTAGCTAGGGCTTTGGTCGACGACCCTTAAGGTGCGCCTGGCAGCCATCTCTGCTTACCGGGCGCAGGCCGGGACGCAATCGGTGGCACAGGAAAAGGTGGTCGGGCGGCTTTTTCAAAGGCCTTGATCACATATCCTCCGGTGCGAGAACCTCCACCTCAGTGGGATCTACTGCTGGTGCTGGCTAAGCTCATGGGCAAGCCATTCATACCGATGCACAGGTGTGATATCTCTTACCTGTCGTGGAAGACCGCCTTCTTGGCGGCTATCACGTCAGCCAGAAGGATGGGAGAGCTCCAGGCGCTTTCCATAGAGTCTCCTTATCTGGTCTTCCACAAGGACAAGGTTGTCCTGCGCCCCCACCTGAAATTCCTTCCGAAGGTGGTGTCAGAGTTTCACCTTAACCAGGTGTTGACTCTGCCGGTGTTCTACCCCAATCACACTTTGAAGGCCGAATATGGGCTCCATACTTTGGACCCTAGAAGAGCACTCTATTATAAGGAGCGGATGGCTGAAGTTCGGGGAGAGGTTCACAGCTGTTTGTCACCTACACTGAAGCCGCACCTGGCAGACCTGCAGCCAAGCGGACGATAGGCAGGTGGGTCACCTCCTGCATAGATCTCTGCTATAGGTTGGTGGGCATGGAGCCTCCCAGAGGGATAAGTGCTCATTCTACCCGCCATACCGCCACTTCCGTGGCTGCTTCCAGGGACGTCCCTATCCAGGAAATCTGCAGGGCTCCTACCTGGAAGTCAGCACACACCTTCATTACGCACTACCACATTGACCTTGAGTCATGCTGGGATGCTGGTTTTGGGTCTTCGGTTCTCCATTCCTTATTTCCCAAGTAAGTATAGGGGGTGCATGCCTTGCCTCCCTCCTCCCGGAGAACTGCTAGGAGTCTGCCAATAAGTGTGGATTGAACATCGTATCCACGCCCCTAGAAATACAGGTTACTCACCTGTAACAGGAGTTCTAGGAGTGGTATATGTTCATCCACACAACCCACCCAACCTCCCTGGCTTCAGCGCGTAACCTGGCTTCCAGTGGGCTAGATCTGGCGTCATGGGGTGGAGCTGAGAGTTTTACCACCCGGGTGGGTGAGAGGAGCCAGCTTGAAGACCTTCCAGCAAGATTTAAAGCAGCAAGGAACCTGCCAATAAGTGTGGATGAACATCATATACCACTCCTAAAACTCCTGTTATAGGTGAGTAACCTAGATTTTCTGTCCCCCATTGGCTTGGTGGTGAAATGCACTTCAGCGCGGTGCATGAGCGCTCCCAAACATGCCTGCAGAAGCACCACCAAAGCCAGTCCCCTGCAAGCTGGCTCCTGACTGCTGAGAGCCCCCAGTCTCCACTTGGGGCCGCTAGACA
This sequence comes from Neoceratodus forsteri, assembly GCA_016271365.2. NCBI lineage: Eukaryota > Metazoa > Chordata > Ceratodontiformes > Ceratodontidae > Neoceratodus > Neoceratodus forsteri. The sequence continues at coordinate 774,509,836 of CM057453.1, read as the reverse complement.
GCAAGAACAGAAACCCCCTTCCTCCTGAGAAAGGAGAGCTGTCATCCGGATGCTCAATCTTTTCCTCTTCTGCCAACCCCCCAATGACCCGGGTCCGTTTCTGAACCTGTGTCGCCGGTGTGGCGTCCAGCGCTTCGACCCTCAATGCCACTGGGGCGGCTCTCTTTAATTTAATTTTTGCAAGATAAACTTTTCACCCTGTGTTCCCTAGTATTATCTGTAGAAGGATATTTCTTGGCTTTAAAAAAATGCCTTCCGATGAGCTTTGAGTTTAATAATTTTTTTATTAAACCAATTCAGAATTTTTCATTTATTTTATTTGTTTACTGTAGGAACACACTTCTGAAAGCAGCACTCTATATGCTCTTTAAGTAATCTCCATTTATGTTCTAGGGATCTATTTTCAAAATCCTGCTTCCAGTTCCAGTCCTGAAAGTGCTGCAGTATTTTGGTGTATTCAGCTTTTCTGTAACCTCTTACATTTTTCAATTATTTGTATTTAAACTAGGGCTCAATGAAAGAGTTTGGAATAGCAAATATGCAGACGACATGAAACTCGCCTGCCTGGTGAGTGAAGATTCAAATCAAGCTATCCTCTAGGCAGACTTAGATAATATAGTACAGTGGGCGGAGTCGGTAAACATGGAATTTAACATGGACAAATGTAGCATTATGCATTTTGGCATTCACAATCTACAAACGAACTACTACATCAAGAATGTACCAATTAATAAAACCAACCAGGAAAAGGACCTAGGAATCGAATATGCGAAGAAGTCAGCAGAAGGCAGCCATTTGGTATATCAAGTCTGCTCGTATTGCAGGGCCCACAGCTTGAGCTAATGTACTTGCCCTCCCTCCCCACTCCGCCCATCCTCCCTACCCATGATGCTTACCTTCCCCATCCCAGCCTCTCTTAAAGTAAGTAATATTTTATTTATATTAAGCGCCCTTCCCAAGCTCAGGGCGCTTTTAAAATAAAAACAATTAAAATCACATTACACACAATAAATCAAACAACCATACAGTACACTTACTCATCATGTACCAGCAAATGCTAAGGCAAAAAGGAAAGTTTTTAATTGTTTTTTAAAACTTTCAACAGTTAGGCATTCTCGTATCTGACGAGGTAGAGAATTCCATAGGGTTGGTGGCATATAGGCAAAAGATCTACCCCAGACATCTTTAGACGTAGCCTAGGAATCTCTAGCAATCCCTCATCAGAGGAGCGAAGAGAACGGGCAGGACAATAAGGCACCAAGAGCTCTTTCAGGTAGTGGGGTCCCAAATCATGTAGGGCCGTAAAGGTCAATAATGTGACCTTGAAGGTGATCCGCCACTGTACTGGAAAGCCAGTGCAAATCACGCAGCACAGGTGTCATATGGCTAGATCGTGAAACTCCCATCAACAACCTGGCCGTCGCGTTCTGCACAAGCTGCAAGTGGCGGATATCCACCCCCAGCAGCCCTAGATAGAGCGCATTGCAGTAATCAAAACTGCTGGTAACAAAGGCGTGGACCAAAATGGGAAGATCTTCCCATGAAACCAAGTGTTTCACCCGGGCAGTATTCCTTAGATGAAAAAAGGCAGATTTGACTACGGCCGACACCTGCATCTTCATAGTCAGGCTTTTGTCAGAAATTACTCCCAGGTTACGTACTTGGCCAGAGGCAAGAAGCTGGGCCCCCCAAGATATAAACCCGAGGGTTTCCCCGTCCAAGCCCCTGTTATCCTCCCTCCAGGGTCCACAACCAACACCTCAGTTTTCCCTGGATTCAACCTCGGCCAACTAGCACTCATCCAGTCCTGAATCTCCAGGAGGCAGTTATTAAACATTGTGATGGAATCCGACTCCTGATCAGGCATAAAAGACAGGTAGAGCTGAGAATCATCAGCATAAGTGAAAACTCAGCCCATACTGTCTTATAATGTCCCCCAATGGAAGCATATACACCGTGAATAACATAGGGGACAGCACCGACCGCTGCGGTACCCCACAAGGCAGATAGTGAGGGACCGAGGTGTTAACTCCAGATACCACTCTCTGAGATCTGCCCTCCAAAAAAGATCGAAACCAACTGTGGACTGCTCCCCTCAGACCACAGAGAAACCACAGGCGGTCGAGCAATACCCCATGATCCACAGTGTCAAATGCTGCTCAGAGATCCAGGAGAACCAAGATGGAACGGGTCCTCCGATCTCTTGCCATCAGGAGATCATTCAATACCCGAACAAGAACCGTCTCTGTACTGTGCCTCTTCCTGAAGCAGGATTGGAGAGGGTCATAGATATTGGTTGGACAAATGATCCTCCAGTTGCAGGCGACCACCTTCTCAATAACCTTCCCTACAAAGGGAGGTTAGAGACTGAGTCTATAATTTGCTGAGCAGTCAGGGTCAAGAGAGGCTTTTCAAAGGGGGTATATTACCGCCTCCTTTAAGGGATCCGGAAAGATCCTCTAGCTAATAACACCACCACTATCCCAGCCAGGACTGGGCCGATAACATCTACACACCCCACCACCAGGTGAGTGGGTCCAACTTACAATAAGTAGGTGCAGAGTCTGGATAATCCTCACAATATCTATTACTGCTGGTAGTCTAAAGGTAGACCAGTACAACTGGGCATTAGTACCACCCGATTGATCAGTGCAATGCTCAATAGAAGGACACTGGCTGATCTCATCCCTGATGGTGGATACCTTGTCAGCAAAGAATTTCGCAAACTCCTCACACTGTACCTGTGATAATGCTATACCGGTCTGGAGACAGACTGGATTGCACAGTCTGTGCACAGTCCAGAAGAGCTGGGATGGTCTATTCCCTAGCTGCAGCAATTTCCCTGGACAGGAACTCTGCCTTCTTATGGGAAATTGCTGATTTGGTAGAATTTATAATGTTCTAACAATTCAAGTCTATCCACCTCCAGTTGAGTTTTCCGCCAGCGTCTTTCTAATCTTCGTCCCTTCCTCTTCCACTCACGGACCTCCCCATCAAACCAAGGAGCCCCTAAGTGAAGAGTACGGGGACGAACATAAATTGGAGCAATGGCATCCAGGGCCTCAGTCACAACCCTATTATAGGCTAAGACCAATGGCCCTGGATCCATGCTATCCCTTGGAAAATCCGAGAAGTCCAGCTCCGCCATTAGGCCCTCTGAGGTAATCCTTCTTAAAGGACGGAACTGTACCAACTCCCTGGGGGCAGGCCTATTTCGGGGGGCTGCAAATCTAAACCTCAGGGCGTGATATCTGACCACTATCTTTAATGAGATTACCTCTTCCAGCAGCGCATTCCAAGTTTCTACCACCTTCTCTGTGAAGTACTTCTTGACCTCCCTCCTAGACCTCCCACCCTCCAGCTTAAGACTGTGCCCCCCTCGTGTTATGGTTGCCACTGAGCTTAGAGACTTTCCTTATCAACATTATTTATCCCTTTCGAGTACTTGAACGTCCCAATCATGCCCCCTTTCTCTCTCCTGTCTTCCAGGGAGTACATGTTCAGTGCCCTCAACCTCTCCTCATATGCCTTACTTTGCAGACTGACTACATCTTTGTGGCTCTCCTCCCGGACCTTCTCCAGCAGGTTAATGTCCTTCATTTCTAGCAAATTTAACGTTTAATGCACATGTGGACACACAGGTAGTCAAGGCTAAAAAGATTCTATGGACAATTAGAAGGAACATTAGGAGTAGAGAAGTGATGCCCATGTTTAGATCTTATGCTAGACCTCTCCTGGATTATGGTTCCCCTTTATAGGGACCAGTAAAGGGTGGCATGAAGGATAGACTTCAAAAGGTTCAAAGGCAGGCAACCAGATTAATTTATGACTGTAAAATCTTAACATATGCAGATTGTCTGACCAAGCTAAATCTAATGTCACTTGCTACTAAGAGGATTAGGGGATGATTTGATGCTTTGCTACTCCCTGATCCAAGATAATTGTGTGTTCAACGAAATACACCTGGAATTTAAAACTCATAAGGGTACTAGAGGACATCTGAATCAAAGAAGAGCATTTTTCATGCAAAGATTAGTGAATCTTTGGAACAACCTCCCATCTTACGTTATCAAAAGTACAGATAAGGGGCAATTTAAGAAAAATCTGGATATATTTTGAATGGTAACATCCAATCCTATTACTGACTTGACATGGAGCGTATATGGGCTCAACCGCCTCTCTAAGCTCCAAATGCCATAGTATAGTATAAGTGTCTTGCCACACACTGGTTTTCAGTTAGTTTTCATTTTAACCTTAATCATGTTGTGGTCACTATTGCATAATGGTTCTAGTACAGTGTAGTCAAAATTTTCAGGCTCTTTACTACTGAAAAATTGAGGATATTATTTCCCCTTGTTGGTGTTAAAATGAGTTGTTTTAGACTGTTATTTCATAGTCCATAAGTCTCCTTCCACTAGCGGAATTTGCATGAAGTCTATTTTGGATCAAGTAAATTGAGCATATCGTAGAACAAATTATCTTCTGAAGTTTGAGTTTGGTTCTCTGTAAGCCACACAGACCACAATTTTCTTCCTGGTCTGGGGATATATAGTTGCCCATATCTGCTCTACATTACTAAATCTTAGCTCATTGTTCCTAATATCACTAGATTCTAAATAATTTGATATGTAGAGGGCTACTCCCTCTTTACCCCCTTTCCCCTTCCTATTTTGATGGTAGACCATGTAACCAGGTATATAGAAATTTCCCAACTATCCTCGCTACACCACGTCTGTGATACCACAGATGTGTATTTCATCAGTTTTTAATATATTCTAGTTGATCTTTTTTCTGGTTAAACTTCTAGCATTCAGATATAGTATGCTTAAGTTATTGAACCTCATCTCCCCAAATCATGAGTGTTTTGGATTGGGTGGCAGGGGTGTTAGAACATCTTCAATTCTCCTGCTCAGGATCTTTTTGCCTGTATTAAGATGCAGGCCGTCCCTAGCATAGGTGTTATTTTCCATTAAACTGTTGCCAGTTGTCAATAAACAGTATATTTGCCTGCCTACACTTATGCTGTAATTTTGCATTCATCCTTTGTACAGTTAGGTTCCTCTCTGGGTGGCATTTATTTTGTGGTAGTAGACAAGAGATCCTAGATTTTGCCCCTGTGGCCTTGATCATTTCCCTTACAGCTGCAACTTCTACAATATCTTTCTCGTGTTCTTGCCAGCATCATTTATTCCTCCATGCACAACTGCTGTCTTAAAAGCCACACCTTTGTTTACAAGGTACCTAAAATGTTCTTGATGTCCTTAATTCGAGCCCCAGGCAGACAGTTCACTTCTTTGTTCAATTTGATATGACAGATAATCAAGTCACACCCCCTAATAATCTAGTCACCTATGACTAATTATTGGATACTAGACGTGCCATTATTGTCAATTTCCATACTACCTCCATCGTCTTCTGCTAGCACAAAGTATGTTTTGCAGTTCTGTAGAGGTGTTACCAAGTGCCCTCTGCCTTTTCTTGTTTGAAGATAAATCACTAGCAGTAGCCCCCACATCACAGTGTGCTTGCAAATTTGATGTACCAGCTTCATCACCTCTACCCTTCTGTTTATTCATTTGATATTTGTTTGGTACCATCTTATTGGCTATTGTTTCCTTTAATGACTGTGTCTCATCCCTTAAAGACTCTGTCTCTACATAGTTTACACATTTATATGCCACCGTAGTGCAATCACTTTCATCAGCTTTATACATCAACCATGTGGTGCATCTGATTGCTGAGCCTGTTCCACACAATATGTCTAGCAAATGCTCATTTGGTGCGTTTGGTTCTGCCATACTGCTGCCCATTATGTGTGGAGTAATACAGAATTAAGTATGTTAATAGACTGTAACTAGTATCAGGAGTCCTTATCAATAGATTCCTCACCTGCCAGTCACCTAAGTGTAACGCTACAGATAATACTGCCCCTTGGCCCGTCGGTCCCATCTAGCATGACAGACATGCTCACGCATGTCTCTGCGCGCGGCGACTGCATGTCCTACTCACTTGGGGCAGAGAACTTGTAGAGCGTGACCTCAACCACAGCGAGCGTTTGACCAAAAAACAATGAATTTGTAAATTAAGATTTTTTGACTAAAGATACCAGAATGGCTATTGTTAATGTCCATTTCCTATTGTCAATTATGCGTCACTAATCACTGACAATGTTTCTTTAAATTTCATATCTAAAAAGTCAGTATTATTACAGTCCTTTGGTAAATTTGCTTTACTTCCATGTAGTACACACCACTGTATAATTTTGGAGAAAATGGGCTGGTTATCAATTCATTCGAATTATAAGTATTCCTTAGCTAGGTTTATTTTTAGACTTATCCAGACAGGTACCCCTATTGATTTATTAAAATATCTAGAGTTTTGAGTCTGGTACTTCATTCAGGGCTAGAGTAGATAGGGTTGTTATGAAACTTCCCTTAAGGAAAACTACTTGTGGTCAATGGGCTTTTTCTTTTATAGCCCCAAAGCTTTGTAATGATATGCGTTTCACCATTAGATGTTTGATTACATATGGAGCTTTCTCAAGTTCATTGCTTCAGCGCTTCGAATTGTCTGATTGTAAATCATTTTTAGATGACTTGTTAATGGACGTGGAATTTTATTCCTAAAATATTATCTTGATGGATGTTTTATAATTTTTTTTGTACTTGTTATGCTTGATTTTGTGGGTCGCACCTGTAAAAGGAATTCAATTTCCAGTGTGCTTACCCGTTAAGCGAATAAACAAATACCAGTTTCACACTTGCCTCTCAAGTGTCCCTGATTTTCAGGGACGTCCCTGATTTTTGCCTCAAAATTTTACTCCGTCCCTCCTAAAATGTGTGTTTTTGTGGCTAAACAGGGGGGAATGTAAGCACAAAACAATGTCAAGCATTAAAGTTACAGACTTGTTCTTCTTTGGAAAATGCATTTTGCACTAAGCCCCATATTCTACCAGCTTTCTGGGTGGATGTCTATAATTTTGAAGATGTGTCCCTGATTTTGGTCCTTTGTCCCTGATTTTTTTTAAGCCATGTCCCTGATTTATGAGGCAGGAGGGTGAGAGGTATGGCTTCACATGACTGTGGATGCCAGTGACACTGCCTCCAGGCTGTTGGCTTTATCAGTCTCCATGAGAAGGTTTGCCTGGCTTTGGGCAACCAGTCTCACTCAAGATGCACAAATGAAAGCCTTGGACTTTCCCTGTGAAAATAATTCCCTTTTTGGCGACAATATGGGGAGGGGGCATGGCCAGCAGCCGAGCTGAGGACAGCTTCTTCCAGCAGCTCCTGAGGCAGACACAGAAAAGCTAAAAATAGTGATTTTTGTTAGGAAAATAGACTTAAAAGAATAACCAGCTGTTCAAACTATCGACAAGCTTTTGACCGATAGCAAACTTGACCCACTGGGCATCTATAAACAGCTAAAATTGTCTATGAAAAACAAGCCAGCTCCAATGTGGAAGGGGCCCGACTAAAGGAAACTAAAGCAGGTGGCAGTAAAGACTCTAACTTGGGTTTTGAAGAACAATCTGGACAGCAGCCAACAAATGCAGCTTTAATACGAACATACAATATTGCCAGCAGATACGGCCCATACAGTCTATCTCGTCTGCTCGAGTGTGCAGCACCTCAGTCCATTAGACTGCAGCTGCCCTCCCACCCCCATCTCGTGTCCCCTCCCAGTTTATATCCTCTCCTTGAATCTGTCCCATCCCCTCTTGAAGCCCCCAGCACTGCAGCGATACGACTTCCTCTGGCAGAACATTCCACCCTGCCACCACCCTTTCTGAGAAATAGTGCCTCCTCTGTTCCCTCTTGACCTGCCCCCTTCCAACTTCATAGTGTCCCCTGGTTTCTCTTCCGTCCTTCAGACTGAACATACACCTGGTGTCTAGTTTGTTCAAACCCTTCAGATACTTGAAGGTCTCAATCATATTCTCTGTCTCCCTTCTTTCTTCCAGGGTATACATATTGAGCACTCTCTCTTTATATGGGTTATCCCCCAACCTGAGTATCATTTTTGTTGCCATGTGCTGTACCCCGCCAGTAGTTTGATGTCCCTTTTCAAGTAGGGGCACCAGAATTGCTCGCAGTACTTTAGGTGTGGTCTCACTAGGGACCTGTACAGCGGCAGGATGAACCTCCCCACTCCTGTAAGTAATCCCCTTGCTACGCACCCTAGCATCCTGTTTGCCTTTGCTGCTGCCCTCCTGAACTGCACTGAGCAGAGTGATCCATCTCCCTGGTTACCAGCATTCCCAGATCCTTCTCCTCCTTGGATTTTAACAGAACACCCTCTAGCCACTAATTGTGTCCTGGGTTCTTGCCTCCTAAATGCATCACTTTGCACTTCTTGGCATTGAAACCAAGCTGCCAAGTGTGAGACCATTCCTCCAGTTTTGCCAAATCCTCCTGAAGTACTTTTGCTCTCTTCTCTTCCCCCCCCCCCCCAATCTACCTTGGCACAAATCTTTGTGTCATCTGTGAAGAGACTGATCTTGCTCTTAATCCCTACTGCAATGTCGGTTATGAAAATGTTAAACAGAACCGGTCCCAGCACTGAGCCCTGTGGTGCACCACTTGTTACTGCCCTGGGTTCAGATTGCTCTTACCCCCCTCCCCAGACTACTACCTTCTGCTGTCTACCCTGCAGCCAGTTCTCGATCCATCTGACCTGTTTCTTTATTGCTCCCAGACTCTTCAACTTGCAGGTCAGCCTACCATGTGGCATCAAGTCAAAGGCCTTGCTGAAATCCAGGTAGAGGACAGCCACCGCATGTCACCTGTCCAGTGCCCTCGTAACCCAGTGGCTTAAAATCAACCAGGTTCATCTGGCAGGATCTGCCTGAGACAAACCCTTGCTGCCTGCTGTCCTGGAAGTTAGCCTCAAGAAATCATACCAGCCTTTCCTTGAGGATTGTCTCCATCAGTTTTCCCACAATTGCAGTAAGGCTCACCAGTCTGTAGTTTCCCTGGTTTATCCTTGGGCCCACTCTTATGGAAAGGTACCACATGTGCTTCCCTCCAGTCCCTGGCACGCACCCAGAGTTCATTGAGGTATTGAACAGTTCCAATGATGGTTCTGCCAGTACCTCTGCCAACTCTTAGCACCCTGGGGTGGACTCCACCTTGGTCAGGTGCCTTGTCCACCTTCAGGGACTTAAGGCCCTCCCTCACCCTTTCCACCGTGATTTCCCCATCTGTGGTTGCTTCTGCCCCACCCTCTCCCACCTCGCCCTTCCTCTCAGGTATGGGCCCATCCCTCTCCTTGGTGAAGACTAAACAGAAGTATTCGTTAAGTACTTCTGCCTGTTCAAGTCCCCTTTTCTACCCACCCACTTCCCCTCCAGATCCTAAGAATTTGATCCTCGCGCTTCCTCTTCTCTCTGATAGATCTGAAGAAATCCTTTTCTCCTCCTTTGATCCCCTGTGTAAACTTCCATTCCCTAGCCACCTTAGCTGCCCTTACCACTCTGCTCACTTCTCTGGATTTCTTCACATATTCTTCTTTGTCTCCTGTCTTGTTAGATCGCTTATAGGCAGGGCCCCTACTTTTCTGCGGCACAGAGGGACCAAGTTCTGCGGCAAGACTGCCATTTGCTGCAGAACTTCTGCGGCGGTGGTTTGTAATTTCTGTGGAAGTTCTGCGGCACTAACAAACTACCACATCACAGTGTCAGCTTGTCATCCTGACTTCACTTTCATAGCAATGATTATAGCAATCAGGATGGCGGAAAACACAGTAACACTAGTTCAAAAAATAACAGACTTATAAAAATAATTTTATGCCTAAAAAGGCAAAATAAATGTCTCTCCCTTAAGGTCCTAGCCTGTTGCATAAATAACATATGCAGAGGGGATCTTATGTGATAAATAAGGTATTTCTATATGCATGCTATCTATCCCACTAATGAGGTTTCCACTGTCTATTACTTATATATTTGTATGTGCTTTCTACACCACTCATGAGGTTCCCACTGTGCATCACTTACATATTTATATGCAATCTGTAACATACATACAAATGTGTGTGCGTGTGGTGAGACAGATACTGACTGTGTGTGTGTGTGTGTGTGTGTGTGTGTGTATGTGTATATATATATATGTGTGTGTGTGTGTGTGTGTGTTATATATATATATCTATATTATTTTTTTTTTTAATTTCCATGAACTTGCATCCTCATTCACAAAGGTCCCATTGGAAATAGAATAGGGGAGTTATTGCAAAACTAATTTTTCATGTCAACCTGCTTACCCTGACATACTCTAACACTATCAGGCCATGACATGCATGTGAACCAATTGTGAGATAGAGCTCTCCAGCCCATCACAGTGTATCCACCATGTGACAGAACACTGCACCATACCTTCCCAGGCTCTGAGCAGTGATGTGTTCCACCAATCCTTGTGCTGCCCAGCCAGCTCCCAGAGCTAATCTCTGAACCTGAGTTGCCAGCACAAAGAAACAGCATGCTACCCTCTGGCCCAACAGCTGTCCCTGCACACAACATTTCTCCATAACTTTTAGGTGATTCTATCAACCAATGACAATATGTAATCGATAACCCTGGCAAAAATGCTTACAGTGCAATTATTTATTTAACAGGTCTATTCTTTCAACAGGTCTAGAGATTATTATATTCCACTTTTCTGGGCATAATTACTTAATTTTTCTTAAAACTGACAGTTAAATTCATTTTACCAATTATTCATTTCAGATGGCATCTCTATACCTTAAAGGCACAAATAGGTTTGTACAACATGAGGTACTGACTTAACAAGTCTGTGCTATCGACAAGGTTTTGTTTAAGTTGTCCCTAGCGCAATAATGTAAAACTGAAAATTGTATTAGGCCATAGTGCAGGTTGAGCAAATGCCACCATGCCTGATGTTATGTGCCACTGTCTCTGGCAGTGGGAGCTGTGGTAGATAAGTGACTGTTCATTTCTGTTGCAGAATGCAGCCATTTCGTTAGCTAATGTATGATGTCATAGCAATGATAACATCACATTCTGAGCATATAGGGGGGTTTTGGATATCAAAAGAGGGGAAGGGAACCAGATTCTATGGATAAACAGAAATATTAATAAAAATCACCAAGAAGAGTGAATTCTCATGGCACATGAGAAGTTCTGCAATGATTGCAAGTTCTCATGCAAAATTCTGTAGCCGAAGAATTCTAGGGCCCTTGCTTATAGGTCCAAAATGCATTTCTCTCTTCTCTCACCTTCTCCACTTCCTCTGTACTCACCCAACTAGGTTTCTTGGTCCTTGCTTTCTTGCTCTGGCTCTTGACACAAGTTTTAGTGGCTTCAGCCAGTCCTTTCTTGATGACTGCCCATTTTTGTTCCATGTCCATTTCTGGGCGGATGCTTGCCATATGACTTTCTAGTATGTTTCCCATCCTGCCAGAGTCCGCCCTTTTGAAGTCCAGGACCCTAGTTTTTGTAATGGCCACTTCCCTACCCAGATTGATCGAGAACCACACTGTGCAGTGGACACTGCTTGCCAGAGGTTCCTCCACCCTTACATCCCTGACCTGTTCCCCATCTTCCAGTACCAGGTCTAGTATATTCCCCTCCCTCGTTGGCTCCATTATCCTCTGTGTAAGGAAGCCATCCTGGAATGCTTCCAGGAGGATCTGCTCCCTGGTGCAATTGGTTGCTGGGATGTTCCAATCCACCCTTGGTAGATTAAAGTCCACCCCCCACCACTGTGCTCCCTTTGCCACTATGCCTCCATATGTGCTCCTCCAGTTCCCTGTCAAAGTCCTCCTTCTGGGCCAGAGGTCTATAAACAAGCCCCATACAGATCTTGGTCCCTTTCTGGCTGTGTAGTTGCAGCCAGATTACTTCCAACCTGCCTTCCTCCCTGTTGCATCTGATCCCTTCCCTTGTGTAAATGGCAACCCCCCGGCCCCTCAGCCTTTCCTTTATCTCTGTTCCTCCAGAAAAGTTTGTACCCTGGGGTGGTTCGGTCCAAGTCATGGTGCTTGGTTGCCCACGTCTCAGTAATGGCAGCTATGTTCACCTCTCTCTCTGCCATCAATGCCTGCAACTCTGCCAACGTGTTCCACAGGCTCCTAGCATTTAGTGAAACCATTCTCCATGCTGCACCTATCCTTTCTGCTTCCTTATCCTTCATTCCAACCCCCATTTCACCTAAGGTTGTATCTATCTATCCCTGTGGTGGTGGGGTACATGAGACCCCCTCTCCTGGTGATTTCAAGCTCCAGTGCCTCCCCCACCTAGTTGAAATGATATCTCTCGTTAATGAAATCCCCCAGCTTCTGCTTCAACACCTGTGAACCTGCCCTGCTGAGGTGTAACCTATCTATTATATGATGATCTGTGTTGTCCTATGTGCTACCCCAGTCCTCCACCAATCCATACCCCTTGGTCCCACACCATTCCCTCAGCCACTTGTTGAAGTTGCTGATTCTTCTCTTCCTGTCTGTACTGGCCCTTGGCACTGGCAGAACTTCTGAGAAGGCTACTGTTGTTCCCTCTTTGCTGCATAGTTTTCCCGCTTCCCTGAAGCTGTCTTGTACCTCCTCTGTTTCCCTTCCAGATCATTCGTTCCCAGGTGCACCACAATGTGCAGCCCCCCAACCCTCCCCACATATCTGCCCGTATGCTGTCCCACTCTACTCACTGGCATGCACTCTACCCAGATGTTACTTTTCTGGCACTCCTCTCAACCCCCCACTTTACACCCTTAAGTATAGAATCCCCTAGAATTGAGACACTGATGCGTTTTCTGCTCACCCTCTTGTTGCCCTCCACTCCCCTGCCCCCCAACTTGCAAGGCCCTCTCATCCCCCCCATCTCGTGGGCCCCTCCTTCGCCTCCCCAACCTTTGCCCTGTCCCTCCCCCTCATAACTATGACCAGGCTACTGACCTCCACCTCCAAACTTTTTCCATCTGTGGAACCTCCCCTTTGCACTGACTTGTTGCTCTGTCCACCACACTACCACCTCCTTTACTCTTACTTCCCTGAAATGTGGCCATCCCCAACTCTGACTCCCCTCTTCTCAATATCCTTAGCCTTCCCCAGGCTGCCTGCCACTTCCCTCTGTCACCTTGCTCCTTCTCTTCCTCTGGAGAGACTGCATCATCACCTCCCTGCCCCCCCCCTTTGCCAATGTGCTTTCTTGGTGTACTGCCTACTGCCTCCCCACTGTATACCTTTTCCCCTGTAGTGTCCTCTCCCTGCTCCTTCACTGTAGCTTCCCTCCTCTCTGCTACCTGGTCTTCTGGACTAGCCAACCCTGAGAATCTGTTTGCAGAGCTAATCTCCTTTCCTTGAATGAGTCCAGCCCCCCCTTTCCCACAGGCTGATATCTTTGGTCCGACCCAGTCTTAGTCATGCTCCTGTGCATCACCCTTCTCCAGTCATCACTTCCTTCCCTTGACTGCACTTGCTTGGGTAGCCCTCCTGCTGTCCCACCAAGTTCCCCCTTTATTTTTGCCTGTTTTGATCTATTTTGGATACCTCATTACTTCCCCCTCCTGGCTGTGTCCCCCCTCAACTTGTCTCCTCCATGCCTCTAGTTTCCTCCTCAACCACCCTATTTCCTGCCTGAGCTGGCCCACCTGCCAACACCCTACAACCCACTGCCCTCCAAACCACTCCCAGGAATATGGCTGCTCCACATCCTTGGCAACAAACAACCCTTCCCATCACCCACCTTGTTTGACTGCTCCTGCACACGCTCTCTCCTCCCTTATTCTGGTCCTACCCCACTCCATGGAACCCTTCCCCCACCTTGGACTTCCCATGTCTGTACAGGAAATATGTGGCCCTCCCAGTTAGGCTTTTCCCTGTCTACCAGCATGGCCTTGTGTCCTCCCTGCTGACACCCTGCAGACGATACTAAAGATGCTACACTCCTGCTTTGTGGTTGCTCAAGCTTCAGGCTCACTTGCTCCCCTTTGAAATATAAACGGATCCTAGCCCTGCTATTGGCTGGTCCGAGTCACATGATCACCCCTCCTGTGTTTCCCAGTCTCTCCCTCAGTCAGTTAAATGCCCCCTTCCTCCCAGCCAAGACAATAATTTGTTTTGCAGGTACACTGTTTAAATTCACACAGCACACATTGCAGTCTCAAGTGCTACCAGAATCCTGAAAGAAAAGAAACTGCACAGAGAAAGTACTTGTCTTCTAGCTCCAGCTGCCTGCCGCCCTCTGCAGTTTCACTTCCAACTGAAAGCAAATGAGATAAATTGTTCTGAAAGAAATCCAAAGCCTAGATATACAATACCGAACTTCGGCAGGTGACCCTTAAAGTATGAGCTCTAGCTGATGAAATATAGGGGGCAAAGAAACATGTCAACAAGGCTCTTGCAGTAGCTTCGGGTCTCACAAAAGAGAATGGAATACTTTGGCGGTGCTTAAAATTGGTAGAAAACTCTGTTCATGCTTGCAGTATCTGAGTTCTTGGCCTCCTGGAGCAGGCTGAAGGGGAACATCTCCTCAGCTTTCTACAGGAGTGGCTTAAAAACCTGCTACAGATTGAAACAGACTTCGAGATCCTTAAAGCGTATAGGATAACGCCTCGTGGTGGCCGCTCAACAGTAACCGGGGACCAGACACCGCACACAATCATGGTGGAACTCTGATCTTCCGCAGAGAAAGACATCTTACAGCAGGAAAAAATCTTAAGCCTGATTATTAGGCAGGAGCATTTGTTTAATTTATTTACGAGTTTTACCAGGAAGGCATACTGAGCAGTGATGCTCGATTCCAGATGCGACCTGGGAGCAGAGCACAGTAACAGTATTTAAAACAGACATTCAATAGTGGAATGAAATGGCTTACTGCCTAGCATACTTTTCGGCAGAAAGCTACAGACAGGCAGATGGATGCATACAGTGGGATGATTGAATACATGATACAATTAGAAATGTGGCTAGGCTTCAGGAACACAGTAGTAAATTGTTAGTTAAAACAGGAGCAGCTGGAGGAGAAATGTGTACTGAGTAGTAGGTTGCGATGACTGGGATTCGGTGCATGTCTTTTATTTATTTTATTTATTTCATACAATCAGATTTACAACCTTTGAGTCAGAGACTCGTTTACAAAGGTATCTCGTCGCAGGGAGGGTGGACAAACAAAATGTGAGGCGAGACATTGGTAACAATACAGCTGAGATACAAGGTGTAGAACAATAAAGCAAACACAAGATGCACTAACTATACAAGGCTTATTAATACTCTGTGACAGAGACCAGTGCTTAGTAGGCTTGGATGTTCAGGGGTACTCTGAGAGGTAATATTCGGGACAAGTGCAGCTCCAAATATCAATAAGGTATTCAAACAACATGAAGTCTTGCTGTATTCTGACATATGCAGTGATGTGCAACCTTTGAACTGCCCCGGAGATGAGTTAACTTTCCATGCCAGGCATGGAACGCTGAGCTCAAGCTCGGTTGAGACACTGTCTGTTCCTGTTTGAACTCAAACCATCAGATTCTTTACTCCGCCTCACTGAACAGTTACTTAGGAGATTTCTCCTTTGCTTGGTTCAAGTTTTTTTCTGTTAAAGTGCCGTTTTCCTCGGTTTTCGACCTAATTTAATCCGTTAACCTGTCGGTTCAGTCTCTGTCTGTGGTATCATCAGTACTAGATAGGTTTATTTTCTTGTTCTTCTGTATGGAACTTGTAAACGTGGGATCGGTTCGGTTTGAACCGATCAGGTTTGTTCAAAAAAGTTTATTCTACTTTGAGTGTGGTAACCGGTCCTTATCGGTTCTAAAAAAAAAAAAAAAAAAAACAGATTTCATTACGTTTTTTCCCACAACCTGTAACACAGTCAGGAACTGATAAGGGTGTCTTGCCTGGCGGATTGCCGAAAAAAGGGTAAGTTTTGTTAGGACTGGCCATGTCTGAGAAACCCAAAAGAAAAACCCGGGCCCACTGGGTTTCAACACTGTAGTGTGTGTGGGAAGCCTTTGCTAAAGGCTGACCCCACCACCTGTATTTGTCCTGGGGTTTGACCACCTCCATAGAAACACATAGACTTTGGCGGCAGATAAGGACTGCTAGGCCCATCTAGTCTGCCCATTTCCCTACCTACAGGATAGGCCGCAGATCCTAGTTAACCAACAGCCTATTTCTTCCTACTCCCACAAGAATTGCCTTTATGTCTGTCCCATGCATTCTTGAATTCTCCCACAGTTTTAGACCCCACAACCTCCCTCAGGAAGGCTGTTCCATGCATTCACTACCTCTCTGTGAAATAATACTTAATCACATTGCCCTAGAACGCCCTCCTTCTATCTTTAAATTTGTCCCCTTGTTCTTGCAAGTCTCTTTTCTGAAAGATGCTACCCTCTTGGACTTTGTTGATTCCACTGAAGTACTTAAAAGTTTCTATCATGTCCCCTTCTCCTTCTTTCCTCAAGGGTATACATATTAAGCTCTTTAGTCTCTCCTCATACGGCTTCTCTTGCAGACCCTGCACCATTTTAGTTGCCCTCCTCTGGACTGCCTCTATCCTGTCTTATGTCCTTGCGGAGATGGGGTCTCCAGAACTGGACACAGTCACTCAGATGGGGTCTCACCAACTGTCTGTATAGAGGATAACAACTTCCTGTTTTCTGCTGATGATGCCTCTCCCTGTGCATCCCAGTATCCCCCAGCCCTCCTTGCTGCCCTCTCACATTGCTTGCCCACCTTAAGGTCATCTGATATGACTACCCCAGGTCCCTTTCCATTTTTGTTGTTGTTAGTATCTCACCCCCCATTGTGTACTCTTCCCTGGGTTTTGTTTCCCAGGTGCATTACCTGACTTCTTAGCATTGAATCTAAGCTGCCATACATTTGACCATTCCTCTAACCTTGCCAAGTCCCTTCTCATCCTTTCCACCCCACCTTGTGCATCAACTCTGTTGCAGATCTTTGTGTCATCTGCAAGAGACATACTTTTCCTTCAGTCCCTCTGCAATGCAAACTTATAAAAGACATTAAGAGACGAACCCTAATACTGAACCCTGCGGTACCCCACTAGTAACTCCCTTTCTTCAGAGTGGGCTCCATTTACTATTACTCTCTGTGTCCTAGTCTCCAGCAATTCTTTACCCAGGCTGTCATCTTGGGACCCACTCCCAGGCTGGCTAACTTGTATATTAATCTTGTGTGGGACTGTGTCAAATGCCTTGCTAAAGTCTAGGTAGGCCATGTCCACCCCCTCCCTGATCTACTACTTTGGTCACCCAGTCAACGAAATCTATCAGATTTGTCTGGCATGACCTTCCTGCTGTGAATCCATGCTGCCTTGGGTCCTGAGCCCCTCTGGCCTCTAGATACTCAACATTTCTTTCCTTCAGAAGTGATTCCATCATTTTCCCTACCACTGAGGTTAAACTAACAGGTCTGTAGTTTCCTGCTTCTGCCTTGCTCCCACTTTTGTGAAGGGGAATCACATCTGCCCTCCTCCAGTCCTCGGGTACCACCCCATCCTCCCATGATTTGTTAAAGAGGGTAGTCAGTGGTGTCACTAGTTCTACCCTTAGTTCTTTTAGAACTCTGGGATGAATCCCATCAGGCCCATTGCTTTGTTCACCTTCAGTTTTAAGAGTTCTTTCAGAACCCTTTCTTCTGTAAATGGGCTGGTATCAACTTCTGTATCCAGAGTGTTTCTACTGTTTGTTTTAGGTACCCTTCCCACTTCCTTTGTAAATGCTGAGCAAAAATATTTGTTTAGTATCTCTGCCTTTTCACAATCACCCTCTGCCCACCCTCCCTCCTCTTTATTGAGCCTCACTAACCCTCCCTTGGTCTTCCTTCGCTCCCTGATGTACCTATAAAAGGTTTTATCCCCCTTCTTAACTGAATTGGCTATCTTTTCCTTGGTTAGGGCCTTTGCTCTTCTGACTGCCTTCCCAGCTTCCTTTTGCTTTAACTGATACAGTTCTCTGTCCTGCTCCTTCTGTGATTCCTTGTACTTCCTGAATGCTTTCTTTTTCTCTTGAACCTTCACTGCCACTTCCTTTGAGAACCATAGTGGTTTCTTACATCGTTTCATTTTATTTGCTTCACACAAAGGCTTGTTACCACTGTGATGGCAGTTTTTATTATTCCCCATTGTTCTTCCACCCCTCCTTCCTGCCCATTTGCTAGCACATTCCTTAGGCACTCACCCATTTTGGCAAAGTCAGCCCTCCTAAAGTCCAGTACTTTTGCCTTTGTATGGCTTAACTCTGTTGCTGTGTTTATTGTGAACCATACTGTTCGATGGCTGCTAGTTCCCAGATGCTACCCACTTCTACATCTGTGATCCTCTCTTCATCTCCATTTGAGAGAACCAGGTCTAAGTTTGCTCCCTCTCGAGTGGGCTCCGATACTAGTTGTCTAAGGCATGCACCCTGTAGGGCATCTAGAATAACCCCACTCTTTGAAGTGGCTGCTGCAACTGCACTCCAGTTAACATCTGGCATATTCAGATCACCCATCTGCAATATCTCCCCTTTGTCTGCCATTCTAGGAGGAGCCTGACTATGTTGAAATGATGGATATCCCAGAGTCCAGGAGGCTGTCTATTCCCCTTCATAAATCCTTTGGGAAACGGACAATAAAAATTTTAAAGACTCCTAATTCTATACCTTCTGTGGACAAGAGAATGGACAAGAGATATACTCTCTCAGGCTCAGATATGGAGTTCTTTACCCAGCAATGCAGCCATGTTGGGGTGGTGCAGGCTGCTGCCTGTGATAAGGCAAATATACCCTTGGCTTCACACCCCCCAGATAAGGACTCCAGGAGGATTGATGCCATGACAAAGAAACAGTACATGGCAGCATCCTTGGGACTCGGGCAGGCTAATTATTGGCCTATACAGCTAGATATCAGAAATCCTAGATGGGACACTGTAATGGCTTTAGCTAAACAGGTCCCTGGCCAGCTTGCCAAGGAGCTGGAGCAGGTGGCTGCGGATGGTATTGAGGCATCAAAGGTGCAATTCCATGCTGCAGTGGACTCCAATGATGTTTCATCTAGAGTCATGGCTACACCTGTGGCCCTTCGTAGGATGGCTTGGCTCAGATGTACTAGCTTGTCTCAGGGTACAAAGACTAAGGCCATGGATTTTCCTGTTGTGGGTAATTCTCTGTTTGGGGAGCAAACAGAGAACTACATGAAGAAAAATGGATTGAATACAGGACCACCTATAGGAGTGCTCAGGCCAAGGAAAGGCAAGCCACTCCCCAGAGGCAGCATTCCAGGGGCAGGCCTTTTCATAGGCCTTTCTACCAAGCCCAGGCCTCCTTTTCTGCTTATGCTCATGGGGGGTTCTTCAGAGGGAGAGGCAGATGGGGTACAAGCAGGCCTGCTTCCACCCCTCAGTCTAAAACCCCTGCCAAACAGGCACCCTGATGGGTTTGCCAGGGCCGATACTCCACCACCTGTAGGGGGCAGGCTGGCTTACTTTGTCCAGGACTGGATGTTTTTAACATCAGACAAATGGGTCCTGGAAGTAGTAAGCCAGGGACTGGTTCTTTGCTTCAAAAAATTTCCAAAGATGAGAACCCGATCCTTTCCACTTGCAAGTCCTTCAGAGGCACTTACCCTAGAGGCAGAGGTCTCTTCCCTCTTGGCTCTGAGAGCCATAGAGAGGGTTCCACCTCTACACAAGGGAAAAGTATTGTACTCCAGGTACTTCCTAACCCCCCAAAAGACAGGAGAATGGCAGCCCCATCCTGGATCTCGGATATTTAAACAAGCATCTTTTAAAGCCAAAGTTGAAAATGCTGACTCTGGGAATAATTCTACCCTCTCTAAGGCCAGGGGACTGGCTAGTTTCCCTGGACCTCAAGGATGCCTATTTCCATATTGTCATCAGAAGCTCCCACCGAATGTACCTCAGGTTCGAGCTGCCCCTCAGGCCATTACCAATTCAGAGCAGTGCCCTTGGCCTAACTTCTTCTCCAAGGGTGTTCACAAAGTGCCTGGCAGTAGTGGTTGCCTTCCTAAGGAGAAAAAGGATCTCCATCTTTCCATACCTGGACGACTGGCTCATAGTAGGCCAGTCTCCAGACCAAGTCAAGTCACACCTACAGATAACTCAGCAACTGCTCACTTCTCTAGGTTTCCTTCTGAATCTTTCAAAGTCAGTTCTAGAGCCTATGCATCTCCTCACCTTCATAGGGGCAGAGCTGGATACAGTAAGGGCAAGAGCCTTCCTTCCCCTGGACAGGGCAAGGACCCTTTTCTCACTGGCCTCTTCATTCACCCTCCAGGTGTCTCGACCAGCAAGGCATTTTCTGCAGCTCCTGGGACACATGGCTGCCTCTGCAGCAGTGGTTCAGGGAGCAAGATTTCAAATGAGGGACATTTAGTTCCACTTAAGAGCCTTCTGGTCTCAGAAAAAGGATCCTCTGACCAAACTAATCCCAGTGACTCGAATCCTGATCCAGGCGTTACAGTGGTGGCAGGATCAGGACAATCTAAGACAGGGAGTTCCTTTTGTCACTCAGTCTCATTCTCTAATCCTTACTACAGATGCCTCCCTCTTGGGGTGGGGAGCCCACTTGGGAGACCTGGCCACCCAAGGGTTGTGGTCTCCTCAGGAATCTCTACTTCACATCAATCTATTAGAACTCAGAGCAGTGTTTCTAGCACTTCAAGCTTTTTTCCAAATCTGTTCGGATCAGGACAGACAATACCACCACAATGTGGTATATCAACAAGCAAGGGGGCACTCGGTTTATGGCCTTGTGCACAGAGGCAATGAAGTTGTGGTCTCTGGCCTATTCCCTGAACGCCTCTCTTACAGCAGTGCACCTCCCAGGCAAGGACAATGTCCTGGCAGATGCTCTCAGCAGGATATCTCGGGGCCATCACGAATGGTCCCTGTATCCCCTGATTTTGAAGGTGATCTTCTCCAGATGGGGCACCCCACAGATAGATCTTTTTGCAGCCCCAGACAATCACCAACTCCCTCTCTTTTGCTGCAGACCCCAGTGTTGGGCTCAGTCCCCCTGTATGCCCTAGTTCTCAATTGGGAAGGGAAGTTCCTGTATGCTTTCCCCCTTCCCTCTCCTGTTCAAGGTGCTAGTCAAAATCAGGTCTCAACCCTGCAAGGTGATTCTGATTGCTCCAAACTGGGCCAGACAGCCCTGGTACCCTCTCTTGTTGTCCTTAGCAATCCACCTTCCGCTGTCTCCTCCCAGGAATTACAAGCTGTTAACATGTGCTCAGGGGGAGGGTTTGGTATCCAAATCTCAAATCTCTCAATCTCAAGGCCTGGCTCTTGAAGAGTTAGTTTGCTGATTTGCACCTCTCTCAAGGTGTTCTGGATATCTTAAAGGCTTCTCGAAAGCCTTCCACCAGGAAACGCTTACAATTCCAAGTGGAAAAGATTTACTATATGGTGCTCTGGGAAGCATATTTCTCCAGTCTGCTGGCCTGCCCACAGTCCTTGACTATATGGTTCATCTTAATAGCTTGGACTCAGACCAGCTACACTAAGAGTGCATCTGGCAGCTGTCTCTGCCTTCCTCTCAGCAGGCAAGCACTTTTCCCTTTCAGCTCATCCTGTATTTTCTAAATTTTTCAAGGGATTGCTTCATACCAATCCTCCCTTCAGGGACCCTGCCCCTGCTTGGGACCTTAATGTTTGCATTGCTCAGCTTATGCAACCCCCTTTGAGCCTTTGTCCTCAGCAGAGCTTAAGTACTTGACTTGGAAAACTGTTTTTTTGGTTGCCATCACTTCTGCCAGATGCGTAAGTGAGTTACAGGCCCTGTCAGTGGAGCCTGATTTTCTCTTTCCATGGAGATAAGGTGGTCCTCAGGACTAATAGGAAGTTTTTGCCTAAGGTGGTTTCAGATTTCCACCTTAACCAGTCTGTCCCTTCCTGTTTTCTTCACTGACCATTCCTCCTCTGGGGAGAGGAGGCTGCACAGTTTGGATGTGAAAAGGGCCCTTAGCTACTACATAGAGCGCACCAAGGGTCACAGGTTTGACTCCC
Source organism: Neoceratodus forsteri (assembly GCA_016271365.2). Taxonomy (NCBI): domain Eukaryota; kingdom Metazoa; phylum Chordata; order Ceratodontiformes; family Ceratodontidae; genus Neoceratodus; species Neoceratodus forsteri. The sequence continues at coordinate 774,487,866 of CM057453.1, read as the reverse complement.
TCCAACTGTTCCTCACTTATGGTGAGGTTGGTAAGGGAAAACCTGCCACTAAGAGATCTATTGCCAGCTGGATTGTCTCTTGCATTCAATTTTACTATGAAAAACTAGGTAGGATCCCTCCCTCAGGCCTGAGGGCTCACTCTGCCAGAGGTACAGCTGCTTCCCTGGCTGCTGCCAGGGATATTCCTGTCTTAGAGATTTGTCAAGCAGCCACCTGGAAAACAGTACACACTTTTACCAAGCATTACTCTCTGCATATCCAGGCTAGGAGTGATGCTTAGTTTGGCACAGTAGTGCTTCAGAGCCCATTTCCAAAGTAGGTTCTGTCCCTACTCCATAGAGGTACTGCTTGGTAGTCTGCATATGTCAGAATACAGCAAGACTTCATGTTTGAAGAAAAAAATTACTCACCTTAGTAATGTTGTTTCTTCTAATGGAGTCTTGCTGTATTCTGACCTCCCGCCTCCCCTCTCAGAACCTGATTTTTGGGATGTGGGTGGGCAGTAGCAGTGTTGGCACTCGGGAGGTGCACCCACCCTTTCTTTTCTCACCCCTTTAGTTTGGGTGTGTGGGTGTTGTGTTTTGTTTTATTTTTTGGGTTTCCTGATTTGAGTCTTTGTTTTGGGACAAAAAAATCTTATTATATTTAGTAGGCAGTTGGCTAGTGTACATTTACAGTTTCCACACTGGACACCCAGTGAGTATAGCTCGTAATGATTTGACGGTTTGAGTTCAAACAGCAACAGACAGAGTCTCAACCGAGCTCGAGCTCAGCGTTCCATGCCTGGCATGGAAAGTTAACTCTTTCTTTCATCTCCGGGGCAGTTCAAAGGTTGGACATCACTGCATATGTCAGAATACAGCAAGACTCCATTAGAAGAAACAACATTACTATGATGAGTAATTTTTTCTTTGCGTAGGGCTATTTTGAACTGGCCAGTTCTGGGGATGTTTGATGTACGCAGGGAGAGAGTTATACCAGGCAGGTGCTCTTTGGTGAAAGAATCTTTGGCAGAGTGAGGTCCTGGCTCTAGGTACTTGGAAGGTGGCTTTAGTGGCATTACGGGTGAGTGCCAGCCGGGAGGCCTGTTGCAAGGGTGTAGTGACCCCTGGAGAGCATATCCCAGATAGGGCCTTTTTTGCCAGGAAGCAGCTGTGATATTGCAGCCGTTCATCAAATGTGAGCATGTTAGAGGCAGAATAGAGTTGACATGTATGGGTTCTGCTTTGGGCACCGGTCAGGAGCCTGCAGGCTTTGTTGATAGAGGTCTGGACTTTAGTGAGGGCGGTAGGGTTGGCAGCTGCATAGGTAGGGAGTACATAGTCTGCCAAGGACAAAACGGACGAGGTGATGGCAAGTTTTAGGGCAAACTCAGGGAGGCAGTCTTTGTGGCGGTAGAGGAGACCAATCCTGGAGTTCATGGCCAATGACAGAGCTTTAAGATGGGTATGGACAGTAAATGCTGAGTCGAATGTGATGCCCAGATACTTGTAGGTTGATACCTGTACAAGGGGGTGGAGTGTGCTGGGGGTGATGTGAAGAGTAGTATCACTAGAGTTATTTTGGCAGTGTGCAAAAAGCATAGATTTCGTATTTTCAGGTTTAGGACTAGACGGTGGTGGTTGAACCATTTTTCTGCTTGGCTGAAGGTGCGTTGCAGGGTGCTTTGGAGTGAGAGTGGGTTGGAGTGTGAGGCGATGAGGACAGCGTCATCAGCGTATAGAAGTATTTTGCCTGTGCAGAAGCTCGGGAGGGTGTTTAGGAAGAGGCTGAAAAGGGTAGGTCCAAGGATGGAGCCTTGGGGGAACCCGGAGCGTACTGGTAGGTTTTTTGACAGGGTCCCATTCAGTTTGACCCTTTGGGATCTATTCTGGAGGTAGCTTGAGAACCAATTCAGAGGGCCTGGTGAGAATCCCAGTTGGCTAAGGGAGTCTTGCATTAGTGGGTGACGCACAGTATCAAAGGCCTTAGGTCGATGAATACTGCACCAGCAATTTTCCCAGCATCAAGTGCAGTATGGATTTGGTGGGAGAACTCCAAAAGGTCTGTGGAGGTGCCGTGACCCGGGTGGAAACCATATTGCTCTGGGCATAGCATGTTGTATTTAGATATATAGTCCATGAGTTGCGTGGATACTATTTTCTCCAGGGCTTTTGGGGGTGGAGATGGGCCTGTAGTTGTTCGGTAATGTTCAGTCTCGGTCTTATGGATGGGGTGATTTCAGCCTGTTTCCATGCACTTGGGAATTGGCCAAGGCATAGGGATCGGTTGAGGAGATTCGTGAGGGGGGCTAGCATGACGTCCAGTGTGAGGCGGAGTATCCTGGAGTCAAGGGGGTCACCGCTCGGGTTGTGGGAGGAGAGGGCTTTTAAGAGGAAAGTTTTTGTGTCACGGGGTGAGATGGTCCTGAAGTGGAAAAGGGGCTAAGAGGTAGTAAGGTGGTTGGATGGGAGGATTGGGTCAAAGAAATGGGCAGGGAGAACTGCACTTAGGTCAGAGAAAGTTGTGTTTAGACAGTCTGCAATGCATGTTTGGTCCATACTAACCGTGCCATTGATAATGATCTTGGGGCGGGTATTCCCATTAAGTTCTTTTATATTATCCGAAGGCTCTGGCGAGCCCAGGATGAGGTTAGGGCTGTTTGATAGTAGCTGGGTTTTGTTTGTTTAATGGCCCAGGTGCACTGGTTACGGGCTGTTTTATAGGCTTGCCTATCCTCAGTTCTGCCAGACTTAACCGCAGTGTGCCATAAGTTGTCCCTATGTTTTAGTTGCTGGATCAATGTGGGGGAAATCCAGGCAGCACTCTGCCTCCTTGGATGAAATTTGATGATGGGGCAAATGTGTCACAGGCCTAGCTGAAGGCACTGGTGAGGTAGGTTAAGGCAGTATCTATGTCTATTGCAAGGGTGATTGGGGACCAGTCGAGCTGGGCAAGGTGCCGCTTGAGATTGTCAAGGCCCCTAGGGCGGAAACGGCGACAGGGGTGGTATTGTACTCAAGACTGGTCGTGGGGGAGGACCAAAAACATAAAACAGGAGATTGGTCACTGAGGGAGTCTGCTAGGACGTTAACAGACTTTAATTTGTGTGGTCGATTTGGGTTGGGTGACCAATTGTGATAGGTCAAGGGCCGAAAAGTCGTCCTTAATGTTTCTTGATGTGGGGCTGAGCCAGTTGGTGTTAAGGTGTCCTAGAATAAGCTGTTCAGCCTTGTGTGGCAAGGTGGAGAGATAGTCTGTGAGGGAGTGGATAGCTAGGCTTTGCGCTCGTGGGGTATGTAAGTGGTAGTCGGGTAAAGCGGGCCACGACCGGGGTGCTGAGTAATTTTCAGGGTGATCGCTTGTGCTCCATGGCCAAGCTCAGGGGTTGGTAAAGCATGACCTAGGATGGAGTCACGCAGGTAGATGGCACAACCACCTCCACGCTTACCCATCCGATCTGCCCTGAACAGAGTAAAACCAGGGAGGGAGAAAGCTGAGTCTGGGGTAGATTGGGAGAGCCAGGTTTCTACTATCGTAAGGATGCCAGGTGTGTGCTGTTACCCAGCATTGGAGTGCTGCAGTTTTCTTAGGGAGCCTGCATATATTCATAAATGCAATGCGGAGACCATTACCAGGGTGGGGTGGTGGTGTTGCATTGATGCCCGGCCCAGGGTTAGGGTGGACATTCCCGGAGAGCATGAGGAGTAGGGTAATAAGACGTAGCGTAGGCCTGTGGTTGTTATGGAAAAGACGCCTGCGCAGATGCCATGATCTCGGTGGGGGTGTGTGCAGGGGATGGGGAGTGAGATGAGGGCAGGTATAGCTAGTGAGGAGAGGGACCATCGATTACAGTGTTAAGGGGACGGGAGGGTGGGCGTTGGCGGTGGGTGAGGGGGCAATGGGGTGGTCCAGCGTGCGAGGTAGATTAGTGGGGAGGGACAATAAGGTGGTTGGGGGCATTCCAAATCTGTAGGATTCGGTAGTTGAAAGCTGCTTGACCTTTGGTTGTGCGCATAAATGGGATGTGGAGTAGCCTGGAGTCAGTGCTTCTGAGGGAGTAAGCAGGTGGAGGTTGGGAGATGGTAGAGGTCAGGTAAGGGGGTAGGGAGAGTGACCAAAATTTGGCCGTGAACCTAGCACAATGGATTAGTCTAAGGTCATGGAGGGACGGCAGGGTTGGGGAGCTATATAAGATGCAGTGGTGGGTGGATTGTGGGCAGTCGAGGATGAAGTGACAGAATGAGTGGAACAGAGTGTCGAGGCTGGCCAAGGCGGATGCGGGGGCGATGGTGTACACTGTCACCATAGTCGAGTACAGGTAGTATCATTTTTTTGGACAATGGTGTGCCTCGTAGGTGAGGGAGAGCTGGAGTAATGGGTATTGAAGGCTTCAGCTACTCTGCTGGGATCAGAGATGAGGGTGCTCTGAACTGATGGGGGCAGGGATTTGAGCAATTTCCAGAAGTCTGTTGGGTGGTTAATGTTTGTTCTAAAAGCTGATAGAAAATATTTTTTGCCTGGCGGATGATGTTTGTGCATGAGTTGCGAAGGGCTCTGTAGGTAAGTAGGGAAGCCTGGGTGCCCAGTTTCTTGTGGGCTTTCCAGGCATGATCCCTGGAGTGGCAATTCCTGATTATATCAGCTGTGATCCAAGGAAGGTGGGCCCTCTGACTCATTGTGCGCAGGGGGACGTGTTTGTCCCAGACTTAAAGGAATCTGGTCTTGAACGCATCAAGCGCTGTATCAATGGATGATGCTTCTGGGATAAAGGACCAGTTTATACATCCTAGGTCAGACAGGAGTGACGCTAGGTCCAGGGAGTTATATGACCTGGTGCGCAGCATCTTTGGGGGGTGGCAGTGGGTCTGTGCACCTTCCTAATCAGGAGGATCATGTGGTGATCGCTTAGGGAGTCAGGAAGCAGGCCTGCGCATAGAACCCTGTGTGGGTAGGAGGGGAGAGCCCAGTCCAGTAGTGAGTGGTTTTGTGTCTTGTGATTGAGTCTGGTGGGGTCAGCAATAAGTTGAGTGAGGTTCAGGACCTTGATTTTGGTCTTAAGGTGAGCTTTATCATTGGCTAACCAGTTGGTGTTAAAATCACTGGTGGCGTAGGATCCATTTTCTCCCGGACTTGTTACTTCACAAGGATGAGTGGTAAGAGTTTTGATGGCGTGCGGGCGCACCTTCAGATCTTGGGTGTGCACCATGTGCTCCTGATGCCGGCCAGCTTAAGGATCGTTTATGGTGGTAAGACTTTCAAATTTTTGGATGCATCAGAAGCGGCTAAATTGTTGGATAAAATCAAAAAACAATTTGTTGCCTTGGAGGGAACTTCGGACCCTGAAGTGAACTGAACTGTTGCTTCAAAGCTGTTTATTTGGTGGGACAGATGAGGTGTTATAAAGGGAAGGCTTTGTTGGTGTAATCTCTTGTCCGGTTCAAATCTTTCAAAAAATAAAACAAGTTGGGGGAAATCTTTCTTGCTGCAAATTGCTTTTAAAATGGGTTTTGAGATAAAATGGTGCCTTATGGCGCAGGTAGATCTTACTTCGAGATACAGCTCTTGCAGCAGGTTACACCATTAGGACTGAAGCCGTCAGGCGCCAGGACCCCAAGGAAATTTTCTAGCTAGCTATCTTCAGCGGGGACCGCTCCGCGTTAGTCCTGCCTCCGGCGTCAGTGGTACATAAGGGTGGTCCCTGGAATCTAATTCTTTCCCCCGTCGAACTGCATGCCTCGACCTCCGGTCACTGTCTACGCCGACGCGTGGTTTTCAGAACTTCCTTTGGGAAATTGAAGAATTTCAAGAATTGATCATCGCTGATGTCCTCTCCGACCTCCGTCACCCTTCCAATGCGGTGTGGAAAACAGATCCCCTTCAAGGACCCGCATTCCGTATGCTCGGTGCCTGGGCCCAGACCACGACACCAAGGCCTGCTCCCTGTGCCAAGGGTTCAACAGTCGACCAGAACTGCCGGCAGAAGGCCCTTCAGCGTTTGTTAGAAGAAAAACCGGCCATGTCCTCGAAGGGGAATCTTCCCACAAACACGCCGGAGAAGAAGAGGAGAGAGAAGGATCTTCCCAGGTCGCCGGCTGGCCTCCGAGTCCCGCAGGTCGGTTCAAGGGTCGGACCGGGGCCCTCGCCCAGGGCTTCTTCCTTCCCGCCGCGTTCCAGCTCCCAAGTCTGCTCAGGCTCCTACCGCCAGGCGCGCTCTTCCACCCGAAGGCCGTGGCGAAGTCCGGGGCAACACCACCATCATCATCATAAGTCGGGCTCCCGCCCTCGGCCCCGACGCCCGGTCCTCCTCGTACTTCGAAGACTCTGAATCTGACGCCTTGAAGAGACTGGTGGACCCGACGCCGCCAGACGCCGCCTGCTGTACGCCATCGTTCCTCGGAGCCGTCGCCCGCCTCGTCTTCGCATCGGACGTCGGTGGGGGGTCCGACGTCCGCTCTGCCTGAGCAGAGGGCTCCTGCGCCTCCGATGGCCGTTGGGCAGGAGTCCCTCACGGAGGAGGAATCGACACAGCCCGAAGACCAGATGGGCATTTCCGGCCTCGAGCAGTCTCCTAGGGTCTCTCACCGCCGCCCGAGACCCCGCGGAGCCTGCTGGGACCCGACGCCCAGCCTCCGCGCCTCGGAGCCGCTCTGACTGTCGCTATGGAGGTGAAGGACCTCTTCACGTAATGGTGGGACACCATTAGGAAGGATGTGGCACCCGCAGTCCTTCCTCCTCCTCCTCCTGTACCTACTCAAACTCCGCCCCGCCCCACCTTCGCCAGTGAGGTCGGTCGCCCGGTCTGTCCCTAGGGAGCCTGAATCCCCTCCCAGGGCTCGCCATTCCAAGAGGAGACCTCCGCCGAGATCTTCCTCTTCTGGATCGCCCAGCCCCAAGAGATCCAGAAGACGTCGTCGTTCGCAGTCGACGGAGGACACGGGATCAGCTTATTCCACTTCAAGATCCCCATCTCCAGTCTCTCTTCCTTCACCGGACCCACGTGAGACTCTACGGTCTCCTCCGGATGACCCCTCGTTCATGGATATTTTACATCATATCCAGGAGAACATGGAGTGGGAAGCTGAGGAGTTGGACCCCGAGAGGTTATGCCTGGCCAAGCACCTTCGGCAGAAGGACCCTAAGCGTGTGGTGGTGCCACCCTATGTGGACACCTTTGTGGACGCCATCAAGGCCTGCGTGGAAGCCGCCCACACTCGCTGAGGCGGTGCCGAAGAAGGCTGACCGTTTGTACAGGGCTCCCAGGGAGGACCAGTACCTGTCACAGCATCCTCTGGCCGATTCTCTGGTCATTACAGCCTCACATGACCAGTCTCGGAGGCCGCAGCATCTGAGCACCCTGCCACCGGACCCTGAGTCCAAGCAGTTGGACTCTTTGGGTAGGCGCACGTACGCATCCACTACTTGTGCCATTAGGTCCCTGAATTATCTCACCCACATGGTGCAGTTCCAGAACGCCCTGTGGGAACAGGGCCTAGAGGTGGCTGAGAAGCTGCCTGATGGTGAGCAGAAGGAGGAGATGCTTCAGCTCCTCCGCACGGGTTCAGACGTGGGGACCCAAGTTCTTAGAGCCGCATACGACTCTACGGACTCTTCGGCCAGAGCGGCAGCGTCAGGCGTTTGCCTCCGGAGGCACTCATGGCTCCGTGTCTCCGGTTTCACCCGGACGTCCAGAAAAATATTATGGACGCCACCTTTGAGGAGAGGTTTGTTTGGCAACCCATCCGAAAGGATCATTACCAAACTCCAAGAGGCCGGAAAGGCGGTTCGGTCGGTCCAGGCAATGTACCGGCCGAGGCTTGGTTCTTCCTGCGGGCACCAAGGCCGTTGTGGGCGGACTCAGAGGCAGCAGCCCGTGCCGCCACACAGCAGAGGGCTCCGCTTCCGAAGAACCCAGGGAAAGCAGCCCGCCAGCAGGGGTCAGCGACCTCAAGGCTCTCCAGCCGGGCGCCCTTCCGCCCGCCACAGCATGACTCCTTCCGCCCCGCCTCAGGATCAACGGATATTATGGTCGGGTCGCGATTGCGAACTTCCTGTCGGGATGGCAGGCAATTACCACCGACAGGTGGGTGCTTCAGTTGGTCAGCATCGGCCACTTTTTAGAGTTCGCAGAACAGCCACCCTCGAGGCCTCCTCTGCTCTCCCGGTATTCGGGTCAGCACGGCGCCTTAATTTGGAGAGAAGTGATTGCGCTCCTAAGCAAGGGGCGATACAGCATGTCCCGGGAAACCAGAGAGGACTAGGGTACTATTCTCACTTCTTCCTGGTTCCCAAGAAAACAGGGGACCTCCGTCCTATTCTGGACCTAAGCGACCTCAATTTATCAGTCGCATACAAAAGATTTCGCATGGTGACCCTTCCGGGTCTGATCCCCATGCTAAAACAAGACACCTATTTAGCATCCTTAGACATGCAGGATGCCTACCTGCACATCCCCATAGCTCAGGCGCATCAGAGGTTCCTGCGCTTCGAGTTTCTAGGCCACCACTTTCAGTTCCGGGCTCTCCCTTTTGGACTGTCATCCGCTCCAAGGGTCTTTACCAAATGCATGGCAGTCGTGGCAGCTGCTCTGAGGAGAAAGGGCCACTATGTGTTCCCGTACCTCGACGATTGGCTTCTCATGGCCGTCTCCAGAGAGGCGCTTCTGCAGGCGATCCAGGACACTCAGGATCTGTTCGGATCGCTAGGATTCTCATAAACCAGGAGAAGTCTGTCTTGGTACCGCCGCAGAACCTGCAGTTTATAGGTGCAGTGCTGGACACGGTCCAGGGAAGGGCTTTCCTTCCAGCCGACAGGGCGGAACGCATCAGGTCGCTATAGAGGACCTATCAACGAATCAGACCGCCCGCCAGATCGGTCCTTCGCCTGCTCGGAACATGGCTGCGCCATTCCCACGTCCCTCTGCGATCCACATGCGAATAACGCAGTGGATGCTCAAGGCACAGTGGGACCAAAGGCAAGACCATTTGCAGCATCCAGTCAGGATCACGAAACGGGTGATTCGGGATTGGCAATGGTGGTTAGCCCCCGGGTCGCTTTCCAAGGGCGTCCCGATTGTAGCGCCGTCCCCGGAGATAACCCTCACAACGGACGCCTCAGGTCTCGGGTGGGGAGCACACCTGGATGGGGTGAAGTCTCAGGGTGTATGGAGCCCGCTGGAGGCTCATCTCCACATCAATGTCCTAGAGATGAGAGCGGTCCTCTACGCACTTCAGGCTTTCCAGTCCATGATTCCGCTGTGCACTATCCTGCTTCAGACGGACAACACGGCGTGATGTATTACCTCAACAAACAAGGAGGCGCTACTCTTGCCCCTTTGCAGGAGGCCATGAGAGTGGGATTGGGTCATCTGACACGGCGCAAGCTTGATCGCTGTACACGTTCCTGGTGTGGACAACATGATCGCAGACGGTCTGAGTCGCTCCCAGGCCAGAGTCCACGAGTGGGAACTTCTTCAGGAGGTGGCAGAGGATCTGTTCCTTCGATGGGGAACTCCAGAACTGGATTTGTTCGCGTCCCCATCCAATGCAAAACTGCCCAATTTTTGCTCGCTAGATCCAGGGCCTGGTGTTTTCTGGCGAGACGCGTTGTCCCTCTCCTGGGTGAACAGATTCCTTTACACTTTTCCTCCCTTCCCCGTTGATCCAGAGAGTTCTTCTCAAACTGCGCAGGGAGCCTGCACGGATGAGTCTGGTAGCTCCATTTTGGCCCAGACAGATTTGGTTCCCATTGCTGGCTCAGCTATCCCGGGAACCACCGCTCCCATTGCCGCTCAGCTCCCACCTTCTGTCTCAGGAGAGAGGTTCATTGCTGCATCCGGATCTTCGCTCTTTGAACCTGCATGCATGGCTCCTAGAGACATAGCCATTTTGCGACATGGGGTCTCGCAAGAGGTTGCCGAGGTCCTCTCTGCAGCCAGAAAGCCGGCAACACATGCTACATATGCCATGAAATGGTGTAGTTTTTGTTTATGGTCACGGGCTCGTGACCTCTCCCCTTTAGGTTGTCCCGTTGGGGCAGTCTTGGACTACCTCCTTTCCCTATTCCAGTCAGGGCTGGCCTACTCCTCTATTAAAGTGCACCTGTGCGCTATTTCGGCCTACCACCTGCCGGTGGGGCAGCGCACTATTGCTCAGCTGGACGCTTCTCGGGAGTTTCTGAGGGGAGTGTTACACCTTAGGCCTCCTATCAAGGACCCGGTTCCTCCATGGGATCTCCTTTTTGTCCTGGAACAGCTCACGCTTCCTCCCTTTGAACCAGCCGCAGATTGCGAGCTACGTTTTCTGTCATGGAAAACGTTGTTTTTAGTTGCCGTTACTTCAGCCAGAAGGATTTCTGAGCTTCATGCTCTCATGTGTAAAGAGCCTTATTTGGTTTTTCACCGGGACAGAGTATCTCTGAGGACGAACCCGAAGTTTTTGCCTAAGGTGGTTTCGACACTCACTTTAAATCAGGACATCGACCTTCCGGTCTATTTCCCGAGTTATTCAAATAGAGGGGAGGCTTTGCTCCACACTCTGGATGTTCACCGCAGCCTGAGGTATTACCTCAACAGAACCAAACCCTTTCGGGCTTCTGACCAGCTCTTCGTCTCTTTTGCGCAGAGAATGAGAGGCCAGCCAGTTTCTAAGCAATCCTTATCCCGCTGGCTTGTGCAGTGTATCTCACACTGTTATCAGTCTAGGCAGAAGCCCCTCCCGGGTTCCATCCGGGGTCATTCTACCAGGGGTGTGGCCACTTCCTTTGCAGTGCTCAAAAATGTCTGTCTCTTACATCTGTGCTGCAGCTACTTGGAGCTCTGTGCATACCTTTATCAGGCATTACAGTCTGGATATAGCCTCTAGGCGAAGGGCCGGTTTCGGCCTAGCGGTGTTGCAAGGCCTCTTGTCCTGAGTTAGGATTTGGTTTGGTTTTTCTCTGTTTCTTCCTCTTCCTCCTCCCAAAGTTTCTTTTGGGCAAGCGTTACTGCTTGGGAATCAGTCCTAATGGTGTAACCTGCTGCAAGAGCTGTATCTCGAAGTAAGACAGTACAGTTACGTAAGAACTTACCGTAACAGTAGATCTTCGAGAACAGCTCTTGCAGCAGGTACCTTCCCGCCCACCATATCCCCCTTGGAAGAGACATGGCTCGTTTAATAAAAAAAAAAAAAAAAAAAAAAAAATGTTTTCAAATAAATAACGAGCGAAGAAGTCTGGGGGTCATTTGGGAAATGAGCAAATTTATTTTATCCAGTCGGGAATTTGTTCCCTTATTGCCTTCTGACGGTGGATCCTCGGTCTCCCCTTCTGATGTCATCGTGCGGCCGGGAGTCTCCGGCCGGAGAACTGGGGATTCTGGCGGGACCGCCCCCTTATGTACCACGCCTGACGTCGGAGGCGGGACCGACGTCGGGGGCAGTCCCCGCTGAAGATAGCTAGCTAGAAAATTTCCGTGGGGTCCTGGCGCCTGACGGCTTCAGTCCTAATGGTGTAACCTGCTGCAAGAGCTGTTCTCGAAGATCTACTGTTACGGTAAGTTCTTACGTAACTACTTTTTTGCCTTCCCCCATAGACACATACTAGCACATGGGGCTTTACATCCCCATCACAATGTTCTGTTTGAAGTGCAGTACAGTTAGCTGCTGAGGAGAGTAAGTTTGTCCTAACTGAATGTATGTTGGGGCTGTTAAAGCTGTCTCATTTTATTTATTTATTTTAGCCTATTAAGAATGAATATGTTGAGAGTTCATATTAAGTCTGCTGTTTGTAGTTCTCTCTTTTGGGTTTTGTCTAGGGCTGCTTAAGAAGTAAAATTCATATACCAAAAAACGATGTTTAGATGGTGGGATGTTAAACCTATGTTTGTTATCCCTACGTATGGCAGCAACAGTCACTATTGGATTCATGCCAAAAATCTAAGAGTTTGGTATTACTATCTAGACAAGTAAACTGTTGGTATGATTTGCATTCCCCCAGGTGATGCAACTAAGAACAGGGGTGCTATATTTCTGTAGTACTATAAAAATGAAACTATAGCCTACTGATGTATTGCATGCAATTGCCTGCCTGTTGAGATTTCTTTTGCAATGTCAAATTACATAATTCAATAAAATACAAGTTCAAGAAACAAACTGAGGCATACATCAAAAAAGTGGAGGATTACAAAACCAGCTTCTGAAGCAGACCCATAAAAGAAAAAACGTCCTCTTCATTTAGGTCCCCAGGAAGGGGAGGTAGGGGATATTACCCTAGCGCTTATGCCACAGTTCCTGTGCCCCTGGATTATTCCCAGGTGAGAGGCTAATACAGTGGTAGGAGGCCTTCCAGACGGGCTGATCAAACCCCAGAATTCAAAGCTCAGCCCAGACAAGAACCCCTGACTGCTCAGAACAGATCACCCTTCCTTCTGTGGGAGGCAGGCTGGCCCACTATCTCCAGGAATGGAAAAGCATCACCACAGATAAGTGGGTTTTAGATGTGATGGGTCGGGGCTGTGCCTACAGTTCAAAAAATTCCCAAGAATACACAGCCTCGGAGTTTTCTGGCCCTCAACCCTGCAGACAAAATCCTGCTGGAATTGGAGGTCAAAAACCTTCAGCAAGTAAAGGCAGTAGTCAGCCACTCTCTTTCAAAGGGGAAGGGTGTTTACCCCAGTTACTTCCTCACCAAAAAGAGTGGGGAATGGTGGCCTATTCTAGACCTCAGATTCCTGAACAAGCACTTGGCAAAGCCCAGGTTCAGATGGTAACCCTGCCATAGTTATCCCCTGTCTGACAAGGGAACTGGCTACTATCCCTGGATCTAAAGTATGCTTACTTCCACATCCCAATCAGGCCCTGCCACAGAAAATACCTGAGGTTCAGTCTACCCTCAGGGCTCTACATGTTCCCGGCCCTTCCCTTCAAGCTCATTTCTGCCCCCAGGGTGTTCACAAAGATATAGTAGCAGTAGTACAGTTTATTTCGGGCACCCTTCCCCCTGGGCTCTGGGCACCCTTTCAACAGAATATACAGACTGACAAATACAGCAATAAGGAACAGTCAGCAAAGAATACACAATTACATAGACCCATTAAAATCTAAAAACAGACAGATCCCATGGCTGTATGATGGTTGCAAAATAAATTCCTCGTGTCCCAAAGGCCTGCTCAAGCAGGAGGGTCTTCAGAGGTTTCTTAAAGATGTCTATAGATTGTGCCTCCCAGAGGTACCCCAGCAGCGCATTCCAGAGGACCTGGGGAGCTACTTCAAATGCCTAGTCCCCAAAAGATTTTCACCTAGCCCTGGGGACCTCCAAGAGGGCCTCTCCAGCCAACCTGAGAGTAAGACGGGATGCAGAAGCTCCCTCTGGTAGCCCAGACCCAAATGGTGTAGGGCCTTGTAGATCAGAAAACTTGCGTTAAAGGTGATGCGACAGCACTTCAGCAGCCAATGCAGTTCACGTAGCCCCAGAGTGATGTGACTGAACCTCAAGTGTCCAGTCATCACCTAGGTGTGGTGGCAGCTCACCTCCGGAGGCAAGGAACTGTTGCGTTTCCTTACCTAGACTATTGGCTAGTCATAGGGGACTCGCACCAGCAGGTGAGGGACTCCCATCAGGTCCATCCAAACTACCCTGGAATACCTAGGCTTCCTCATCAACACTCAGAAATCACAGAGGAACCAGTCCAGTCCCTGGAATTCATTGATGCAGAACTGGATGCTGTCAAGGGCAAGGCATTCCTCCCTAAAGAAAGGGTAAACAGCTTACTAGCTCTTGCAAATTCCTTAGTCCTGGGTCACCCCAGGACTGCAAGACATTTCTTAGGGCTACTGGGCCACATGGCATTAACTGCTGCAATAGTCTAGCGTACCAGGTTCCAAATGAGGGACATTCAGTACCACTTGAGAACCTGTTTGTCACAGAGAATTGTTGCCAGTCACAAGAACTCTGCTTCTAACCCCAGTGATGCTTAGGATATTTATAACTTCATGCAGTAAGCAGGGAGGGTTGGACTGCCCAGAGAGATGGAACACATGCAAATGAGTAGAATTCTTTGCACGTGAGCATCTTTCAAATACTGCCTCTGCCAACTGTAGCGTTCTAACCGCTACAGTTTTTTCTCTCCACCTGAAAGTCTGGTCGCTCTGAGTTCGTCGTCCTGTCTTCTTTTACTGCCTCTACTTATTGTCTGTCTAAATCTTGTTTATTTAAAATGAGTTGTTTTCTCGGTTCCTCATGGTTTGGGATAACCGTGTGGGAACAAAGTTTTAAGTTACTTCAGGGTTCTCTGACTAAATAAACTTTATTTTTGTGTATATTTAACTGTTTTTCAAATTGTATTTGTAACAGTTTTTTCTCAGTTACAGAACCGCTGAACAGGTTCCTCCAGTTCCTATTGGTTGTGACTTGAGAAAATGTAGTTTGTCTAACCTGTCTTCATTTCAGCACAAACTGTTTCAGTGTAACTCTTTCATTTTGGTCCTGAAGAGCTGACTTGGACCAATCAGGATGATAGGGAGACCCTAAAATGGAGCCTGTGGACGAATCAGAACTTGGACTCTTAATTTTGAGTCAGCCACAAGGGGATTGTATGGGCAGTGACTCTAGGAAATGTAGTTTTGACCTTGGCACCTTTTTCTACCAACAGAGGGAGTCTTATTTGTGAGTGACAGCTGAATCAGCCAACAGAATAGTGTGGAGCTAAAGGAAATGCCCTGCTCTGTGACTGGAAAGATCAGATCAGTTGTGACAGTGAAGAGAGAAGGAGCTGTGTGTTTCTGCGGTGTATAGTTTCGCGTGGGAAGCGCGTGTGAGGCCCTGAGTTTCGGTCTGCAGCCTTTGTGAGTGCCAGTTTGGACTGAATCCAAGTTGTGAGGAGAAAGAAGCATCAGAAGTGTGGAAACCAGGCTCACCCTGTAGAAGACTGGAGAAATTGTTGAATCAGGAACTGAAGCTGCTGTGTGCTCCCGGGTATTTTGCAGTAATTGTGATTGGGATCGAGGAGCAGCCTGCCTGGTATAGTACTTTCGTTTTACATATAAATATGTGTAGTGCTTGTGGGGAATCACTATTTCAAATCCCCTGTACAGTGAATTGTGTGCTGAAGTTGGAAGTAAACCCCAGCTTAATTTGGACTACATCCGTTTGCTATCAACTGCAGTGGCATCCAGTCACAAGGACCTTGTCCTCATGCCCTGCTCTTCTGGCAATCCAGAGGGACATTCTCCATCTGATCCTCAGCTTGGGTGTTGAGTACGAATCAGGGTATTCCCCTGCAGCTTGTTTTCAATCACAAGTGTCACCTTATTCTTGTTTCACTGTTTCATGGACTGAGCCCTCCGGCTCCAGATTACAATTTGGTGGTGTGCACATATTTTTTTCTACAAGACCCTATCCATCTGCACCTGCCGGCCAACCCCGGGCAACGGACCTGGCTAGTGCATGCCCCCCCCCCCCAACCTGGGTACCCAGAGTGTGACTTTTCAGCCCCTGTATGTGTGCACAGTACTGTGAATTAATGCCACCAATTAACCTGATTTCCCCCTCCCATGTTACTGCCTCCTAAATAAATCAGATTATTCTATATACTGTCTGTGGTGTTGGTACTTATGGAAACAGTATTGTGTTTTGCTGTGTATGTTTAACATTATTTTACAGGGGGTACTCAGACACATGCTGCAGAATCAGCCTCAAGGGTAAGTGGTATCTATGCGTGAACAGTGTGTATATGTGGGGTATTGGGGCTGTAAATCCGGTGTACTGTGTAAGCCACTAGAGGGAATAAAAGGGGGGTCTCAGTGTCCCAGAGGGCTGTGACCAAGCTAGTCTAACCACTACAAACCCTGACCTCTGGGTGGAGGCACCCGCCATAGGACCTAGGCCCCTCAACCTGTCCGTAGTCAAACAGGCAGGGGTAGTAGCCCTTGGGATAGCGTCACCTAGGGGTTACATTTGCTAAGGCAGACAAGCATACCTTATGTGTAGCTTGTCTGGGTTTTGAATATCTTGACCAAGAATGCGACATATGTAAAACTTTCCCAGACTAAACTGTGGAAAAAACACCTTGAAAGGCTAAGTAAAAAGTTTCCTAGGGGTCCCTCCGGCTCCGACCAGCCGACACCCCAGTCTGTTGTGGCTGAACCCACAGGTGTACTTACCCCTGCCCTTGATATGGGCGAAAAAGAGGCAAAAAAAGGGTTGATTCCCCGGTTCCCTCAAAAAAGGCTAAGAAGCTTAAGCATGCAGAACCCTCTCCTGCTAAACCAGGGACTTCTACGCAGGTGCCTGCAATGCCTTCAGGTCAGGAGATGGCCCAGGCATTCAGGATTATTCAGGCTATGCAAAACATCATCCCTCAGCCTCCTGCCCCTTCTCAGGGTCACCAGGCTGGCAGTGGTGTGTTGCCCTCTTTACTACAGCAACAATATTTTGAGGAGGAGGACGAACCTATCCCCCCAGAGGTGTCCCCTGAGCAGGACTTTGGTTCGCCTCCCAGGGTGTCCGAAGACTTCACATTTTTCTTTTTGTGAGGAAGCTGGCAGATGCTCTGGATGTTGTCACAACAGAGAAAGTGGAGGAAGAGGAGGAGATTGAATATGGGTTTAACACCCACGAGGGCCCTCCTCCTGCGAGTCTACAAATGTTTTAAGAAGAATGCCTTAAAATTTCTGCAGACCCCTAACTCTAACTCTGTTCCTCCCATTAATAGGAGGATAGACAAGAAATACCAGCTGGACAGGGATGGAGCTGATTTCCTCCTCTTCCATCCAGACCATCAAGGGGTAATACAACATGCAGCCTGTGATGAGGCTAAACTTCCTCTGTCCTCACACCCTTCGGACAAGAACTCCAGAAAACTGGATAGTATATCCAAGAAAGGCTATTTGTCAGCATCCTTGGCAATGAGACGGGTTACCTTCCAGGCTTATGCTGCCCAGTATTGAAAATCCCTGTGGCAGTCAGTACTGGCAATGTCTATGAAAGCCCCCTCACTCTTATCAGATGACACGGCTGAAACTGCCAAGTTTGGGCTAGAGGTGGCTAAGTACCAATCCCAAATGGCTGCTGATTCTAATGACAGTGCAGCCAGATGGATGGCTAACACAGTGGCACAGAGGAGGTTTGCTTGGCTTAGGGCCACAAACCTCACTCAGGATACTATATCTAAGGCCTTGGATTTTCCATTGGAAGGAAATTCCCTTTTTGGAGAATCCACTGTTGCCTGTATGTAGAAGGTTGATGAATATAAGGCTACTTATAGAAGCAACTCTGCCAAGGAGAGAGGTTCTTCATCCACTAGGCCCTATGGGGGCAGAGGTCGGTCCTTTATGACCAAACCTTTTTTCCAGCCAGTAGCTGTGCCCCAGTACCAGCAGTATCCTCAACCGGGATCCTGTAGGGGTAGAAGGGGCTCTAGGCGAGGGTCTCGGGCACAAACACCCCCCCCCCCCACCGAGAAGCAGGCCACCACCTCCCTCCCTGTTGGAGGTAGACTGTCCCACTTCCTCCACATTTGGCTACCCATCACCACAGACAAGTGGGTGTTGGAGGTAGTGGGCAAGGGTCTGTCTCTGGACTTCAGATCTCTTCCTCCACAGAAGTCCAGGGGTTTTCCTCTCTCCCTCCCTAGCAGAAACAGCACTGCTAGAGGTGGAGGTTTAAAAGCTGCTACAGCTCAGAGCAGTGGAACCAGTTCCTATCAGCCTCAGGGGAAGAGGTGTTTACTCCAGGTACTTCCTAACAACAGAGAAGTGGGGAGTGGCGACCAATATTGGATCTCAGAGCTTTAAACAAGCACTTGAAAAAAAAAAAAAAAGTTCAAAATGGTAATTCTGGTTTGGATTCTGCCAACAATCCAAAAAAGGGGACTGGCTGGCATCACTGGATTTGAAAGGTGCCTATTTCCACATCCCCATAAAGGAATCTTTCAAAAGATATCTCTGATTCAGGCTCCCATCAGGTCATTACCAGTTCTCAACCCTACCATTCAGCCTTTGCTCAGCACCAAGGGTATTTACAGAATGTCTATCACCTGTGGTCTGGTGATTTGCCCACCACCAGCCAGTCGTCTAGGTATGGAAAAACAGTCAGTCCCTGTCTTCGAAGAAATGGTAGTTTACTCACCTGGTAAAGGTGATTGTAAGGGAATACATCTCAGAGGCACTCCTCATTCATGACATCATGGGTTATGTACACCTGATAGGTTGCTTGATGCACATGTGACTTGAAAAGTCTGTTCCCCACATGAGACGGGGGTCTGCTCTCCTAAGGTCAGTTCTTATGTGCATCAAAAACAGGTTGCAGCACACCCTAGAGCTCCAGTGTGTTTCTTGTAAAGAACAAATGTTTATTATAAAGAACAATTTGATTACTAAGGTAAGAAGCCACCTGGCTAAGCCATTTATTAATATTCTACAACAAAGATCAAACAAAACCACAAGAGTGTGTTTCTGCAGATATGCAGCTGTTTAAAATTGCAAAACTGGCAGTCTTAGAAATGTTAGCAGTGCGGCTTCTACTAACGTCAGTTGTCTAGGAAAATGTTAGCTGAGAAATTGCCAGCACAGTATTCAAATTATGAACATTATCGTGTAACCCCCAGGTTTCGCTGTCCCAAGGGCTACTACCCCTGCCTGCTTGACTACTGACAGGTTGAGGGGCCTAGGTTCTATGGCGGGTGCCTCCACCCAGAGGTCAGGATTTGTAGTGGTTAGACTAGCTTGGTCACAGCCCTCTGGGATACTGAAACCCCCTTTTATTCCCTCTAGTGGCTCACACAGTACACAGGAGTTATAGCCCCAATACCCCACGTATACACACTGTTCACTCATAAAGTGCCACTTACCCTCGAGACTGATTCTGCAGCACATCTTTGAGGATCCCCTGTAAAATAAGGTTAAACATACACAGCAAAATACAATACTGTTTCCATAAGTACCAACACCACAGATGGTATATAGTATAACAACAAATCTGATTTATTTAGGGGACAGTAACACAGGAGGGAGCAGTTGGGTTAATTGGCAGAATTAAATCACAGTACTGTGCACACACACAGGATCTGAAAAGTCGCACTCTGGGTACCCAGGTTTTGGTGGGGGGGGTGGCACTAGCCAGGTCCGTTGCCCGGTGTTGGCCGGCAGGTGCAGATGGATAGGGCCCTGTAGAACAGAATATATGCACAACACCCAATTGTAATCCGGAGCTGGATGTAGTCTGAATTAAGCTAGGGTTTACTTCCAGCTTCAGCACACAATTCACTGTACAGGGGATTTGAAATAGCGATTCCCCACAAGCACTACGCACATTTATATGCTAAACGAAAGTTCTGTACCAGGCAGGCTGCTCCTCGATCCCGATCGCAATTACCGCAAAATACCCGGGAGCACACACAGCAGCTTCAGTTCCTGACCGACTGAGCATGATTCAGCAATTTCTCCAGTCTTCTACAGGGTGAGCCTGGTTTACACACTTCTGGTGCTTCTTTCTCCTCACAACTCAGATTTAGTCCAAACTGACACTCTCAAAATCTGCAGACCGAAACTCAGAGCCTCACACACGCTTCCCGCGAAAAACTATACACCACAGAAGCACACAGCTCCTTCTCTCTTCACTGCCACAACTAATCTGATCTTTCCAGTCACAGAGCAGGGCATTTCCTTTAGCTCCACATTATTCTGTTGGCTGATTAAGCTGTCACTCACTATAAGACTCCCTCTGTTGGTAGAAAAAGGTACCAAGGTCAAAACTACATTTCCCAGAGTCACTGCCCATACAATCTCCTTGTGGCCAGGCTCAGATTGAGTCCAAGTTCTGATTCGTCCACAGGCTCCATTTTAGGGCTCACTTAACCCTGTTTGCCCAGCACAGCAGTTTAGGTCCAAAATGGAGAGATACCAGAGTCCCAGCTGCAATAAAAGCAGGTTAGACGAACTACAGTTTTGCTAATGCTTTAAATGATTACAGGCAAACAGTTACAGCTTTTAGATGGGCTCCCTTTACACCTTCAGCGACTGCAAAATGGAGCAGTTACTCCGCAGCTCGGTCGGGATTCGAGCATTAAATATACAGTCCCCCGATATAAACTAAGTCTGCAAGCAGAAAACTCTTGGAGACAGTACATGGAGGCTCAAATAGCACTCACTTGCAACCACAGATAAGCAGCTCAGATGCCGAACATCACCCAGGCTTGAAGCATTCAGGCAAGCTCCTGGAAGACTTTTGGGAACCCCCATTTGCAGTGGGGTTACAATCGCATTGTGCAACTCTAGAGATTATTAGCTACCTGAACACCCCTGCTCGCGCTGCCAGGAACTAAAATATCTGACCCACATAATTGAACACAGAATCTTTGCAGTGATTTACATGAGATAATATAATAATCAACCTGGTTCCTGAGTGTATTAATCACCAACAAGAATCTGGTGACCCTGCTAGTTCCCACTACCTTGTAAAAAGGGTACTCCACAACTCACCCAGAAAAGCTTCCTTGCACTGGAAAATGTTTAAAATGCCTGAGCTGGATTCAGACTTTACTGGAGTTCAGTGGCACTAAATCAAAGCACCCACAACCACCTTGTGCTATTGTCTACACAAAAACAGTCCCACAGAGAAAGGAAGTTCTATGGACCAAAATGGAGCCATCCAAATGTTACTTTATGGCCCCAGTTTCTCAAACAATTCCTATCAGCATGACTGTCCTCCTTAGGATTACCACATGTCCCTATTTTCGCAGGACAGTCCTGATTTGGGCAGCTGTGACCTGCAAAAAAAACAAACGTGGAAACTACATGTCCTGACTTTATAGTAGTAAAACTGTTTTCTAATGTTCCACTAAATGCTGCAGAAAACTATCATACCTTAACTAAAATACCTTATAATAAGTAATAATAGAAGCAACTAAGAAACTACAGTTCTTAGCCTTAATTCTGATTATACAGAGAAAACAAGTCTGTATTGGTCGGGGTTATGTACTGTCCTGCGAAAAATCATGTTTCAGTAAGAAATGTCCCACTTTGGGCTTCTTAAAAGGTGGTAACCCTAATCCCCCTACTTCTTTCCAGTTTACAAATCTCCTGCTACATGAGAGCTGCAAGCTGACTGGCTCTCAGCTCTCGCGATATTTCGGCCACCATCTTGGATAAGAAAAAACAAACAAGATTTGACTAAATCCAACATATTCTGCAGTGGAGAATGGAGCTAGCAATTGCTACAGCTTCTCTAGGAAAGGTCCCCTAACTTACTGACCATGAGAGAGAAGTGAAGAAACATGTTTTTCAGAACAAAAAATGCTTCTGCCCTAAACTGTATCCTATTACAATAGCAGCCAGCAGTGCAGATATCCCTCACTCGGTTTACCACAGCCAAGGCAAGTTTTAGCTAAAGCAGCCTGCCCCCAAAAAAGGCACATGCCTACTTTATCCCAGAGATAAACAAGGCATACGAAAAGGGCCAAAAATGATGCACAGCACTGTTCTGTATTGGGTGAACATACAAGGAGGTTTCATTAAAATAACTGTTTCTAAATAGTGAACTTTAATATTCAGTTGCTTTTTCTCACTTAAAGGCACAATCACACATTAAGGAGCTGCAACTATGTACTGTGTGACAAACGTAATACATACCAATGTGAATGCATGACTTGGTCCTATTAATTTAATAAAAAAGGGCCAGAACAAGATAATTTATCACAATTTTGAAATTTAAGGGACTCTAAATTTAAAGGATGCTAAAATACTAAGTAATGTGCCACAGTTCACCATTTCAAGCATAGCAGCACCTGAAGTGCTCACTCGACATCACTACACAACAGTCTCTGAAGCAATTTCTCAGTCCCTCTGTCTCCTCAAAATGACATGTTCTCTAGACCTTTTTATGACACATTATGTCTTTTATACTCACCACCTTCTATCAAAAGGTAGAGGAAACTCCTCTATCATCTACCTGACCAAAACACCATAAACAAGTAGGTCTCATGAGGAGGAGGAAAGTTGAGAAACTAACCTAACTTGCCTATCCAGATCGGCAGCCGCAAGAAAGAATATTGCGAGACTTGCTGCTGTGATCTTGGAAAAGCTGTCTACTCGCCCCTTACCCATGCAGGATTAAGGGTGTAGGTGCCTTCCAGACAGGAGATTGCCTGAGAGTCGCTGCTGCCATCTTGAAGAGAGCATAACTACGCTCATAAACGTTCAACCAGCACAGAGCACATTTGTTAAAAGCACCAACCGATCTGCAACAGCAGACCACAATGCGAATAATGAAATGTAAGGGCAGTGATTTGCAAATCAATTAACTACGGGAACAATACATTGGGAGGAGCAGCACCATTACCACAGCTGTGGGCAAGGCAGCATAATATTGAGCCCCTCACTCTAATCACATTTAAAGGGACAGTGCACACTTTAATGCACAGGCTCAGCAATAGCCATAAATGCATAGATACATAGACAGTGTCGGCAGATAAGGGCCTATGGCCCACCTAGTCTGCCCATTTGAGCTTGTATCTTCAGTTTGTTTTCCTAGAACTCTGCTGCCCCTTACACCTGACCTCCAGAATTCCTTTGTCTATCATCCCATGCATTCTTAAATCCCGTGATTGTTTCAGCCTCCACCACTTCCTCAGGCAGGGTGTTCTACTTTTCCACCACCCGTTCTGTGAAGAAACTCTGTATCACATTTCCTCTGAATTGCCCTCCTTCCAACTTCTTCCCATGCCCTCTAGTCCTGGAATATCTTTTTCGCTTAAAAATAGTGTATTTTTTTGCACCCTGTACCTCCTTGTAAGATACCTGTATGTCTCTATCATGTCCCCTCTCTCTCTCTCCTCTCCTCCAGGGAGTGCATATTCAGTTCCTTCAACCTGTCCTCATATGACTTGTGATGCAATCCATGTACCATCTTGGTTGCCCTCCTCTGAATCTTCTCTGCCCTGTCTGTCCTTACGTAGGTAAGGTCTCCAGAACTGTACACTGTACTCCAGGTGGGGCCTCACTAGTGTCTTGTATAGTGGAATTATGATCTCCCTTTTCCTGCTGGTGATGCCCCTGCCTATGCATCCCAGCATCCTATTTGCTTTACCTGCTGCCTTGTCACACTGTTTCTCTACCTTGAGGTCATCAGAGATAACACCAAGATCCCTTTCCTGCTTGGTGCATGCTATATCCTCACCCCCCAACTGATATATTGTGCCAGGGTTTTTGTGCCCCATATGCATTATCTTTCACTTCTTTGCATTGAATTTCAACTGCCAAACCCCTGACCATTCAAGTTTCTGCAGCTCCTTTCTCATTCTGTCTACACCCTATTGTGTGTCTACTCTGTTACAGAGCTTTGTGTCATCAGCGAACAGTGAAATTCTGCCTTCTAGGTAACGCGCAATGTCACTGATGAAGATGTTGAATAGGACCGGTCTCAGCACTGATCCCTGTGGTAGCCCACTGGTCAATCTTCCCTCTGTTGAGTGGCAGCCATTTACCACCACCCTCTGTGTCCTGCCACCCAACCAGTTACCTACCCACCACACTACTGTCCTGCCCACACCCATATTCCCTAGTTTGTGTAATAGTCTTTTATGTGGCACAGTGTCAAAGGCCTTGCTGAAGTCCAGATAGGCCATGTCCACTGCCCTCCCCTGATCCACCTCCCTAGTCACCCAGTCAAACAATTCAATGAGGTTGGTCTGACATGACCTCCCCCTGGTGAAACCATGCTGTTTTGGATCCTGCAGTCCACTGACAACCAGATGTTCCACCAATCTCTCCTTCAGTAGGGTTTCCATGATCTTCCCCACTACTGAGGTGAGGCTGACTGTTCTGTAGTTCCCCACTTCCTTTGTTCCACTTTTGTGTAAGAGGACTACATCTACTGTCCTCCAGTCTTTGGGTACCTCCCTTGTTTCCAGTGATCGGCTAAACAGGATAGCCAGAGGTTCAGCTACCACCTCTCTTAGTTCTTTAAGGACCTTGGGATGCACCCCATCTGGCCCCATTGCTTTATCAACTCTTATTACTTCAAGTTCCTTCAGGACACTTTCTCGTGTAAAGGGACTTTTGTCCATTTCTGCACCATTCTCGCCCCTTGTACTCCCTTCAGACCCATTACCCTCCTCTTCCTCAGTAAAGACTGAGCAGAAATACCTGTTCAATATGTCAGCTTTACTGTTGTCACCCTTCAGTCTCACTATCCCTCCCTGTGCCTTTCTTTTTTCACTTATGTACCTGTAAAAGGTTTTGTCCCCTCTACCCACTGATTTTGCAATGTGCTCTTCTGTCTGAGCTTTGGCTTCCCTTACTGACCTCCCTGCCTCCCTTTGCGTCTCTTGGTACTTCTCCCTATCCCCTTCTGCCTGTGCCTTTTTAAATTGCCTGAATGCAATCTTTTTTTCTTTCACTTTCTTTGCTACCTCTACAGTGCAGAACATTATTGATTACTGTGCAAGGGAAGAATAAAAAAAAAAAAAAACCCTCTCATGGTACCTTCTCAGCTTACTACAGGGCCAAACCAAAGAGCCGGCAGCTGAACCAAGGTTGCAGCATACCCTACATCTCCAGCATATTTAACCAAATCTAGAGGCAAAGATAAGACTCATAATATTTCAGTATAAGTCATACATAGAAAAATTATAGGACAATTGTCACTAAATACAGGATGCTATCAAGATCCTGCATTCTGGTTATCAGTTTGTGCTTATACCACTAGAATATACCAGGCAAAAAGTACAGAAAACTAATGCATGATTTATAGCTTCTGAGTATATCACAACATTGGTTTACAAGGCTTTTAAGTAGAACAGTGCAAGTTACAAGTAAGGAGACTGACCTCCTGGAAGCCCCTGCTAGCGGTTCCAGGAGCAAACCACCGTAAAGTATACACTGGGCCTTATAATGTAAGGGAAATGACTACCTGGATACACATGCTAGCGGTTCCAGGAGCAAACGTCCATAAAGTATCCACTGGACCTTATAATGTAAAGAGATTTGACTACCTGGATACCCCTGCTAGCGGTTTCAGGTGCAAACGTCCATAAAGTATCCACTGGGCCTTATAATGTAAGGAGATTGACTAACTAGATACCTCTGCTAGTGGTGACAGGAGCAAACGCTTCAAAAACAAAACAAGAAGACTCATCAAATGACCTGTACAAGTAGAGCAAGGCAAATATCAACCTGGCACCCCTTAGAGCAGTGTCTCGGTGCAGGACAGTGGCCCTACTTCCATTCCAGGTATCCCAGTCTCTGTGGCATGTCACTATTCAAACGGCATCTAGCTCCATGGTGGAACCTGACTGAAACGCAGGTTTCCGCGACCTCAATGCTACTGGTGTATCCCATACAGGGTATTTTAGGCTGCGGACTAACATGGAGCCAACCAAAATGTGTTTTTTATGGCCTCCATGTGCGTAGAAATGCCCAAACAACTCGCTCCTCTTCCCCTTGTCTCTTCCAGTCTGAGATCTCGCTCAACGTGGGAGCAGCCCTTTGACTGACTCCCAACGCTCGCGAGACCTCGGCTTCCATCTTTCTGAGGGGCAAAACATCGGGATCTCGCCATCGCAGAGATCCTGCGATAACTATTGCCTATGCCCCCAGCACACTGAAATACAGCAACATTTCAACTCCACCAAGCACAAAAAGGAGTCAGACTGTTCGGTTAAGGTCTAGAAAGATACCTCAAGGGAAAAGAGGATAAGATACCAAAGACCAGTCAAACAGATCCACTTATCTGCCAGCTAGACAAACATACCGTTCTCAGTCCTTTCGAAACAAGACAGGGGCAATTACAATTACAACTACAGGCTACACTATTACAGGCAGCCATACCCACCCAAAAAAGAAAATTGCATCAGATAACTAGCTAGAAGGGTTTACAAGTAAGGTAGAGGAAACTACTGCCCCTGCAGAACCCAGTTGAAACAACTATTGCTACAAGCAATACAAAAACATTCCAGTCGGTGACCAACTGCTACTCTTCATGCAAGCATGGGAGCAAACCACACAAGACAGGTGGGTCCTTCAAGTAAGACTATGATACGTGATACAATTTTCAAACAACATGAAGTCTCGCTATATTATGACAAGTGTAGTTTGTCCCACCACTAGAACTGCTCCGGAGGTGAAAGAGTTAACTTCCATGCAGAGCATGGAGCTTAGAGCACGAGCTCGGTTAAACTCTGTTAGGGTGGTTTCAAACCGAAACCGTCAGATTCTTTTATCTCCCTCACTGAACAGTCGCCCGGAGATTCCTCCTGTTGCTCGGTTCATTTCCTCGGTTTAAAACGCAATTTCTCGGTTGAATTTAACAGCGATTTAATTATTTTAACATACAAACCGATCGGTTCAAGCTCTGTCTATGGTATTGTAAGTAATAGATAGGTTTTTCTGTGTGGAACTTGTAAATGGTTATCGGTTCGGTTTGAACCGATCGAATTATACTAAAACTTAGTTTTAAAGCCTTTAAGGCTTGTTGAAGTCTTGTTCGGTTCTTATCGGTTCTAAAAACTATTCTACCATTCTTCACGATCGTGACACGGTTTGGAACCGATACGGGTATGTCTTGTGCCTGGCACGCCACAAAAGGGCAAGTTTGTTGGTTAGGCTGGCATTATGTCTGAGAAACCCAAAAGAAAAACCGGGCCCACTGGGTTTCAGCACTGTAGTGTTCATGGGGAAGCCTTTGCCAAGGCTGACCCACACACTAAATGTGTCTATTGTCTGGGGTTTGACCACCTCAATTCAGACTGCCAGATTTGTAAAAATTTCCCTGCAGCCACCCTGGACAAGATAGTGGGCAGGCTCAGGGAACAAGAGGCCAAAAGGTCAGCTGACCCGGATGGCCAGCCCAGTTCGGTGCCAACCGAACTGGAGGGAGTGCCCTCTGACCAGGGTGAGACTTCCTCGGGCAAACGAAAAGCTGGCTCTGAGGAGCCAGTTCCAGCAAAGAAAATCAGCAGGTTTGGAGTCCAAAATTCCTTCTCCAACTGCTGCAGAGATAGCCAGGGCAGTACAGATTGTCCAGTCTTTGTCCCCGGTTCCCTCCGAACCGCCACTGTCTGGCAAAAGGTCGGTTCGGTCGGTTCCAACGGTTCAGGAATATGATATAGAAGAGTTTTATGAACCAGAGGAGGGGGAGGAGGATTATGATTAGTGTGAATGTGACATTGAAAGTCTGGATGTGCCCATTGAACCGGACATCTCCCCAGACAGACCTTTAGGTGAATCTCCCCCTAGGCTTTCTGAGTCCCCTTCTCATTTTTTGTTTTATAAAAAAGTTGCTGAGACCCTCCAGATTCCCTTAGAGGAGGCTTTGGATGAGCAAGAGGAGCCTGACTATGTAGAGATGATGGATATCCCAGAGTCCAGGAGATTGTCCATCCCTTTGCATAAATCTTTAGGAAACAAACAATAAAAATTTTAAAAGCTCCTAATTCTGTGCCTCCTGTAGATAAAAAGATGGACAGGAGGTACACTTTGTCAGGTCCTGATACAGATTTTCTTTCACAGCAATGCAGTCATGTTGGAGTAGTTCAGGCTGCAGCCTGTGATAAAGCTAATATTCCCCTGGCTTCACATCCTCCTGACAAGGACTCCAGGTAGATTGATGCCATGGTCAAAAAACAATACATGGCAGCATCCTTGGGACTCAGACAAGCAAACTATATGGCTTATGTTGAGAGATACCAGAAATCTAGATGGGATACTGTCATGGCCTTAGCCAAACAGGTTCCTGGCCAGCTTGCAAAGGAGCTGGAGCAGGTGGCTCTTGATGGTATTGAGGCATCTAAGGTGCAGTTCCATGCTGCAGTGGATTCTAACGATGTATCCTCTAGAGTCATGGCTACATCTGTGGCTTTTCGGAGATTGGCCTGGCTCAGGTGTACTACTTTGTCGCAGGATACCCAGTCTAAGGCTATGGATTTTCCTGTGGTGGGAAATTCTCTGTTTGGGGAGCAGACAGAGAATTATATGAAGAAAATGGATGAATATAGAACCACTTATAGGAGTGCACAAGCCAAGGAACGGCAAGCCACTCCTCAGAGGCAGCCCCCCAGGGGTAGGGGCAGGCCTTTTCACAGGCCTTTTTACCAGACCCAGGCCGCCTCCTCTTCAGCCTATGCACAGAGGGGGTTCTTCAGAGGGAGAGGCAGACGGGGTACGAGCAGGTCTGCTCCCACCCCTCAGCCTAAAGCCCCTGCCAAACAGGCACCCTGATGGGATGCTCAGGGTCGGCTCTCCATTACCTGTAGGGGGCAGGCTGGCTTACTTCGTCCAGGACTGGGAGTCTTTAACTTCAGACAGGTGGGTCTTGGAAGTAGTGAGCCAGGGTCTGGTTCTCAGCTTCAAAAAATTTCCAAAGATGAGAACCAGATCTTTTCCACCTGCAAACCCTTTGGAGACTCTTGCTTTGGAAACGGAAGTCTCAACCCTCCTGGCTCTCAGAGCTGTAGAAAGGGTTTCTCCCCTACACCAGGGCAAGGGTCTGTACTCCAGGTACTTCCTTACCCCAAAAAAGACAGGAGAGTGGCGGCCTATCCTGGATCTAAGATATCTAAACAAACACCTTTTAAAACCAAAGTTCAAAATGGTGACACTGGGAATGATTTTACTCTCCTAAGGCCAGGACTGGCTAGCCTCCTGGACCTCAAGGATGCCTACTTCCATGTTCTTATCAGAAGCTCCCATCGAAAGTACCTCAGATTCGAGCTGCCCTCAGGCCATTATCAGTTCAGAGCAATGCCCTTCGGCCTCACTTCTGCCCCAAGGGTGTTCACAAAATGTCTGGCAGTAGCAGTTGCTTATCTAAGAAGGCAAAAGATTGCCATTTTTCCCTACCTGGACGACTGGCTCATTGTGGGTCAGTCTCCGGACCAGGTCAAATCACACCTGCTAGTTACCCAGCAGCTGCTTACCTCTCTGGGCTTTCTTCTCAATCTTCCAAAGTCAGTTTTGGAACCTGTCCAGGTACTCACCTTTATAGGCGCAGAACTGGACACAAAGCAGGCCAAAGCCTTCCTTCCCTTGGAAAGGGTAAGGACCTTAGTGGCCCTGCCTCGTCCTTCACTCTGCAGGTCTCTCGACCAGTAAGGCATTTCCTGCAGCCCCTAGGACTCATGGCTGCCTCCACAGCTGTAGTGCAAGGAGCAAGATTTCAGATGAGGGACATTCAGTTCCATTTGAGAGCTTTCTGGTCTCAAAGAAGAGATTCCCTATCCAAGTTAATTCCAGTGACTCGTACCCTGATCCAGGCCCTTCAGTGGTGGCAGATTCAGAGCAATCTGAGACAAGGGGTGCCTTTCATCCCTCTGTCCCACTCCTTGACCCTTACTACAGATGCATCCCTCTTGGGATGGGGAGCTCACATGGGCGACCTCTCCACCCAGGGGTTATGGTCCCCTCAGGAATCTCTGCTCAACATCAATCTGTTGGAACTCAGAGCTGTTTTTCTAGCACTTCAGGTTTTTTCTGCATCTGTTCAGAACAAGGTGGTACAGGTCAGAACAGACAACACCACTACAATGTGGTACATCAACAAACAAGGGGGCACTCGGTCTTCGGCCTTGTGTACCGAGGCGATGAAGTTGTGGTCTCTGGCTTATTCCCTGAACACTTCCCTCATAGCAGTTCACCTCCCAGGCAAGGACAATGTCCTGGCAGATGCTCTCAGCAGGAT
This sequence comes from Neoceratodus forsteri, assembly GCA_016271365.2. NCBI lineage: Eukaryota > Metazoa > Chordata > Ceratodontiformes > Ceratodontidae > Neoceratodus > Neoceratodus forsteri. The sequence goes on along the minus strand of CM057453.1, from coordinate 774,458,240 downwards.
TTCCCAGGGCCATCACGAATGGTCACTGGATCCCCTAGTACTGGGGATAGTGTTTGCCAGATGGGGCACTCCTCCTAGATCTTTTTGCAGCCCCAGACAATCATCAACTTCCGCTGTTTTGTTGCAGGCCCCCAGTGTTGGGCTCAGTCCCCCTGGATGCTTTTCTCCTATTGGGAAGGGAAGTTTCTTTATGCCTTTCCCCCCTTCCCTCTCCTGTTCAAAGTACTAGTCAAAATCAGGTCTCAGCCCTGCTAAATGATCCTGATTGCTCCAGACTGGGCCAGGCAGCCCTGGTACCCACTCCTTCTGTCCTTAGCAGTCCATCTTCCCCTGTGTCTCCCCAGGAACCACAATCTGTTAACCTGTGCTCAGGGAGAGTTTGGTATCCGAATCTCAAATCCTCAACCTCAAGGCTTGGCTCTTGAGCAGTTAGAGTTTGCTGATCTACAACTTTCTCAAAGTGTTTCCGAAATCCTGAAGGCTGCTAGGAAGCCTTCCACCAGGGCTACCTATAACTCCAAGTGGAAAAGGTTTTCCATATGGTGTTCTGGAAGCATGTTTCCGGAATCTGCTGATCTACCCACTGTATTGGATTATATGGTCCATCTTAATTCTTTGGGACTGAGACCAGCTACCCTGAAAGTGCACTTGGCAGCTGTCTCTGCCTTCATTTCAGCAGGAAGCCCTTCTTCTTTCTGCTCACCCTGTATTTTCCAAGTTTTTAAAGGATTGCTTGCTACCAATCCTCCATTCAGGGACCCTGCTCCGGCTTGGGATCTTAATGTATGCAGTGCTCAGCTGATGCAACCCCCCTTTGAGCCTCTGTCTTCGGCAGAGCTTAAGTATTTGACTTGGAAAACTGTATTTCTGGTAGCCATCACTTCTGCCAGGCGCATAAGTGAATTACAGGCTTTATCAGTAGAGACTGACTTTATTTCCTTTCACAGGGATAAAGTAGTCCTCAGGACTAACAGGAAGTTTTTGCCTAAGGTGGTTTCAGATTTCCACCTTAACCAATCTATTTCACTTCCAGTGTTCTTCACTGACCATTCCTCCTCTGGTGAGAGGAGGCTGCACAGCCTAAATGTTAAGAGGGCCCTAAGTTACACATAGAGCTGCACTAGGGTCACAGGTTTGACTCCTCCAACTGTTTCTCACTTATGGTGAGGTTGGGAAAGGAGACCTGCCACTAAGAGATCCATTGCCAGGTGGATCGTTTCTTGTATCCAATTTTGCTATCAAAAGCTGGGGAAGGTTTCCCCCTCAGGCCTGAGGGCTCACTCTACCAGAGGTACAGCTGCATCTCTAGCTGCTGCTAGAGACATCCTTATCTTGGAGATATGTCAAGCAGCTACTTGGAAAACAGTACACACTTTCACCAAGCATTACTTCACTGGATATTCAGGCCAGGAGGGATGCTCAGTTTGGCACAGCCGTGCTTCAGAGCCTATTCCTTAAGTAGGTTCTGTCCCTCCTCCATGGAGGTACTGCTGTGTAGTCTGCACTTGTCATAATATAGCAAGACTTCATGTTGTTTGAAGAAAAAATTACTCACCTTAGTAATGTTGTTTCTTCTAATGGAGTCTTGCTATATTATGACCTTCCCCCCCCCAGCCTGCCCCTCTCAGAACTTCTACTTTGGGTATGGGGTGGGCAGTCCACTGTTGGCATTTATTGATGCCCTCTTTCATGTTTAGGTGTTGTGTTTATGTAGCTATTTTATCTTATTTTTCTGGTCCACTGACTTGAGTCTTGGTGTTGGGACCAGGGAAATGTGTGAATATGTTAGTAGCCAGTTGGCTAGTGTAGGTTACAGCTTCCACACAGAACCTTAGTGAGTTTTTGCTCATAAAGATCTGACGGTTTCGGTTTGAAACCACCCTAACAGAGCTTCTTAACCAAGCTCGCGCTCTGCATGGAAGTTAACTCTTTCACCTCCGGAGCAGTTCTAGTGGTGGGACAAACTGCACTTGTCATAATATAGCAAGACTCCATTAGAAGAAACAACATTACTAAGGTGAGTAATTTTTTCTTCTCGCATACCAAGAAAGAACATTCTAGACCTATTTGCTGTGCCGAAAAACACGTTACCCCGACACAAGTCCAAACAGTACAGGCAGACATACTGCACAACGAGACCATAGACAGGGTAACACATTACAAAACAGGGAAAAGGAGGATCCTCCATATTTTGAAAAGGTACCCAAAAAGGGACCAGATGTCTACGCCCAGTTCTGGGCCTTAACAATTCTGTACATTCAAACCCTAGAAATGGAAACAGTCGGGCCCACCCTCATGGTTATAAGCTCAGGAGATTACCTAACTTCACTACATTTGTAGGACACATACATCACACTACAAATTCCGTTGATTTCACATGTTGGGAAAACAATACCAATACAAGTGTTACCATTCAACCTACCATTAACCCCAAGCGTGTTCACGATGGTAAGAGTTAAGGGCATACAAGTAATACCCTATTGAACGACCAGCTGATCAAGACCAGAACAGTACAACAGTCCTTTTGAGAACAAATGCGGCAGTACACTGCCTACAAAATCACAGCTGTGTAATATCCTATCAGAAAGCTACCCATCATCCCCAGCCAGTCTATAGATAGTCTAGGCTCACTGATCGACAATAATCTGGGTCTCAGCAGCCCATTAAATGCCCAAGTCCACTCAAGTATTTCACAGACTACACAATTACAGAAACCTAGAACTTCAAGCAGTTTCACAAGTACTGGGAGTAATGTCATCATTGATAGACATAGTGCCATGGGCCAAGTACAACCTAAGACCTCTCGTACCATTCTTGAGCAAACAGGGCCCAGTGCATGACATAAGCTTGACACAGACATTAACAATTTCCCCTCCCTGATGGCACTAGCATCTGCCAGACGTGGAGAACTACAGGCACACTCATGCAGGCTGTGTAGCCTAATGGTTAAAGCACTAAGCTGTAAACTGAAATTCCCTTTACCTTTCCTAACATTCTACACTGACAGAATATCCCTTAGACCTGTAATGTTATTCTGACCAAAAGTATCATTGACAGTCCACATCAACCAAACTATTGAAACATCTGTAGAACCCCCTCAATGGGAAATACAAAACAACCCTCAGTTTAAAATACGGGGTATGAAAAGGATACTTAGCCATTCCTATCAAGGACAGAGAAAATGCACAAAACAGACTGTTTGTAATGCTGCATGGAAAAGGAAAACCAGCTTCAAAATCTTTGATTGCCATGTACCTTAAAACAGCAATCACGGAACCTTACAGAGTGAATAACTCGACTGTACCAAGAGATCTGAAGGCTCACTCTAGCAGAGCAATTGCAACTTCCTGGGCAGAGAAAAATTGGAATACTGCAGAGGAAGTCTTTAGCAGCATGTAACGACTGAGTACAAGACAACATGTCTGACCCACCCTAGCAGAGGATGACTTTTTTTTTTTAATGACCATGATGTCATGAATAGGAAGTGCCTCAGAGATTATCCCCCACAGTCGTAGTTTACTCACCTGGTAAAGGTGATTGTGGGGGAATACATCTCTGAGGCATTCCACATCCCGCCCAACAGACGTGTGAAAGTCTCAACAAGTTTTCATATATTGTATGAATGTATGATACTCGCTATTACAAATTAGCAGGTTTGGACATCACCGACATCTCTATGTATAGTGTAATAACAAAATAAAGTTACACAACAATTTTCTACCACTAAGTGGTCACTACATATCTACACTCATTAACAGCAAAAGGTATTAACAGATTATTGTTACAGCTACAGCTTTGGAATACATCAAACTGACCTTAGGAGAGCAGACCCTCCTCTCAGTTGGGGGGTGGACTTTGTTCAAGTCACATGTGCATCAAGCAACCTATCAGGTGTACACAGCCTATGATGTCATGAATGTGGAGTGCCTCAGAGATGTATTCCCCCACAATCATCTTTACCAGGTGAGTAAACTACCATTTCTTCGAAGACAGGGACTGACCGTTTTTCCATACCTAGACGACTGACTGGTGGTAGGCAAATCACCAGACCAAGTCAAAAATTCCCTAAAGCTCATCCAAGATCTGTTGGAATCCTGGGATTTCATAATAAATCTGTCCTAACCCCTGCACAGAATTTACAGTTCATAGGGGCAGAGCCTTCTTGCCTGTAGACAGGGTGCACAGCCTTCAATCAGTAGCAAACTCTTTTACTCTACATAAGCCAAAAACTGGCAGGCAGCTCCTGGGCCATATGGCTACATCCATAGGCACAGTACAGCGTTCTGAGTTTCACAGGAGACGGCCAGTTTCATCTCAAAACTCATTGGAGTCAGAAAAAAATACCCCTTTTCAAAGCTTATTCCGGTAACCAGGGCACTGTTACAGGCCCTTCTGTGGTGGAAAAAGGAATCCAATCTAAGGCAAGGAATTTCTTTTCAGAAGGAGAATCTCTCACTAGTTCTCGCAGCAGATGCATGCCTTCTGGGCTGGGGTGCCCTTCTAGAGTCCCTTCAGCACATAAACTTGCTGGAACTCAGAGCAGTGTGGCTAGCCCTAAAAGTTTTCTTCTGTTTGGTGACGGGCAAGGTGGTACAGATCAGAACAGACAATACCACCACAATGTATTACATAAACAAACAGAGAGGTACCAGATTTGGCCTTCTTTCTACAGAAGCTATGAAAATCTGGATTCTGGCTTATTCCCTAAAGGTATCCTTGCAAGCAATCCACCTGCCAGGAAAGGACAATAGCTTGGCAGACACATTGAGTCTGATCAACCAGGCCCGTCACAAATGGACACTAGACAGGCAAGTGATGCAGGTAATTTTCAGGAGGTGGGGCACTCCAGAGGTGGACTTGTTTGCATCCCACCAGAACCACCAGTTGCCTCAGTATTGCTGCAGGCCACAATCCCCCTGGATGCTCAGATGCTAGATTGGTCAGGCAGGTTCCTCTATGCCTCCCCCACCCCACCCCCTCTGATTTTCGGAGTGCTATTGAAGCTCAAATCCCACTCAGCTTCTCTGATATTGATGGCTCCAGATTGGCCTAGGCAGCCATGGTACTTTCTTTTGCTTTCCATGTCTGTGAACAAACCTATAAACTTGCCTCTCAGGCACAATCTCCTGACCTCCAATCAGGGTACATTGCTGTACCCAAATCTCCAGTCCCTCCATCTCAAGGCATGGATCTTTAGGAATTAGAGTAAGTAACTTAAACCTTTCTGAAGCTGTATTAGCCATCTTAAAAGGTTATAGAAAACCTTCCACTAAGAGAACCTATTCTCCTAAATGGAAGAGTTTTTCTCTTTGGTGCTCTGGTAGGAATTTCGTCCCAAATAATGCAGGAGTAACAGTTGTATTAGTTGTATTAGAGTATCTCACTCATTTGCATTCACAGGGTTTACAACCCAGTTCCCTGAAGGTTCATCTTGCAGCAGTGTCTGCCTACCTTTCTACTAGGGCAAAGGTGTCAGTAGCATCAGATCCCCTTTTCAAAAGGTTCTTTAAAGGTCTGATGCATCTGCATCCTCTCACAGGGAAACAGTCCCTGCCTGGTATCTTAATGTGTACATAGCTAAACTCATGGGACCTCCTTTCGAGCCCATGGCTACAGCTCATCTGAAGTATGTTACTTGGAAGACAGTTTTTCTAGTAGCAATTACCTTTGCAAGACGAATTAGTGAGCACCAGGCTCTCTGTATTGACCAGAACTATATATTATTCCACAGAGATAAGGTAGTCCTCAGAACAAGTAGACAGTTTCTTCCTAAAGTGGTTTCAGACTTCCATCTGAACCAATCAATCTTACTTCGAGACACAGCTCTTGCAGCAGGTTACACCATTAGGACTGAAGCCGGCAGGCATCAGGACCCCACGGAAAAATTCTAGCTAGCTATCTTCAGTGGGGACCGCCCCCGACATTGGTCCCGCCTCTGACGTCAAGCGTAGTACATAAGGGGGCGGTTCCGCCAGATTCCCTGTTCTTTTTCCCCACCGCCGACTTGCATGTCTCGAACCTTCTTCGGTTCAGTTTCTAGCGCGCAACGCGTGGTAAAGTGTTTTCCTACGGGAAATTGCTTCATGCTCAGTTTTCTCTGATGTCCTCTCCACCTCCGTCACTCCTCGGCGCGCCGTGGGAAGCGGATCCCATTCAAGATCCGCGACTTTGCCTGTGTCCGTGCCCAGGCCCAGACCCCGACACCCGGTCCTGCACCTTTTGCCAGGGTTTCAACAGCAGAACCCGGATCCGTCGCCAGAAGGCCCTACAGGCATTCCTGCTAGAGGAACAACTCAAGACCATGGCTTCTAAGGGGGATTCTTCGCAGAAGGCCCGCAAGCATGCTGAGAAGCATAGGGAGAAGGCCCCTTCCAGGTCCCCTTCTAGGGCCTCTGACTCACGCAGCTCTGGCTCCAGGTCCGACCGCTCTCCTTCCCGGGCCAGCTCTCAGCCTCCCTCCACTGCGGTGAGAAAGTCTTCAGGCTCCTCTTCTCAGGCCAAGACTCCCAGGCCTTCCTCATCCTCCAAGGCCCTGGCTAAGTCTGGGGATTGCCACCATCACCACAAGTCGGGTTCCCGCCATCCTGAACCTGACGTCAGGTCTGCTTCCTTGCCTCCTCCTCTCCACCAGAAAACCAAGGAGCTCACCTCACTTAAGAGCCCGACGCCGGTTCATCAGACGGCCTCTCGCCACAGGTCCCCAGAGCCGTCGTCCGTCAGAAGACAGTCGCCGGCCAGGCCAACTCATCACCGGCCGGCGGTAGGGGGACCGGCGCCCGCTCCAATTGAGAAGAGGACCCCAACGCCTCCGACCGACGTCGGTCAGGAGACCATCACTGAGGAGGAGTTAACTCAGCCCGAGGACCAGATGGGCGACCCCGGTCCTGTTGAAACTCCCAGGGAACCCTCGCCACAACCTGAGCCCCCTGTAGAGCAGACGCCGGGACCAGACGACCCGCCACCAGCGCCCGGGCCGTCGGGCCTTTCTTTTTCAGAGGTGAAGGAGCTTTTCACTTACTGGTGGGATACCATCAAAAAGGACATGGTCTCCACTCCACCTCCGCTTCCTCCTTGCTCCTCCGGTTCCTGCACCCCCTTCTCCGTCTGGATCTGCAAGCCGGTTACCTCCTCCCCGGGAGCCCAGGACCCCTCCAAGGGGGAGACTAGATAAAAGGAGATCTCCTTCCAGATCCTCTTCTAGGTCACCCAGTCCCAAGAGACCCAGAAGACGCCGCCATTCGCCTTGGGCGGAGGACACTGGATCAGAGTTTTCAACATCTAGATCCCCATCTCCCCACTCCATCCCTTCTCTGGACCCACGTGAGCTGCCAAAGTCTCCTCCGGATGACCCTTCGTTCTCGGATATTATGAGACACATCCAAGAGAACATGGGATGGGATGCGGAAGAGTTAGACCCCGAAAGGATACGCCTTATGAAGTATCTTCGGCAGAAGGACCCCAAGCCTGTGGTGGTGCCACCCTTGGTAGACACTTCGTGGACGTCCACTAAGCAGCGTGGAAGCGCCCACATTCACTCCCGGCGATGCCAAGAAAGCTGACCACTTGTACAAGGCTCCAAGAGAAGACAGACTTGACTCCGCATCCTCGGCAGACTCTCTGGTCATAACAGCCTCTCATGACCGGGTCCCAGAGACCGCAATATTTGAGCACCCTGCCATCGGACCCAGAGTCCAAGCAGCTGGATCGCCATGGGTATGGTGCACGCATGCTTCCGCTACTCGCGCCATCAGATCCCTGAATTATTTGACCCACATGGTGCAGTTCCAAAATGCCCTGTGGGAGCAGGGTCTGATGCGGCTGAGAAATTGCCGGAAGGTGAGCAGAAGGAGGAGATGTTGCAGCTCCTCCGCACGGGTTCCCGGATTTGGGAACCTCATGCTACGAGTCAGATGACTCATGACCTCGCCCGAGCAGCAGCTTCAGGCATATGCCTCTGGAGGCACTCTTGACCTCGTGTCTCCAGTTTTACCTCGACGTCCAGAAAACATCATGGACGCCCATTCGAGGGAGAAGTTTTGTTTGGTAAACCCTCAGAGAAGATAATTACCAAATTCAAGAGGCCGGGAAGGTGGTGAGGTCGGTTCAGGCCATGTACCGACCAAGCTTAGTTCCTTCAGAGGAACCAAAGTCGATTTCGTGGACGGACGAGAGACAACAGTCCCGCCCCTGCTCCACAACAGAGGGGCTCCGGTTTTCACAGAGCCCAGGGAAAACAACCCGCAGGTCGAAGCCAGCGCACTTCTAAGCCAGTCCAGCCAGCGGGACCCTCAGCCGCCACAGCCTGACTCCTTCCTGGCCCCCGCCCCTCAGGATCAATGGGACGTCATGGTCGGGGGTCGCATTGCGAAGTTCCTGCCAGGATGGCAGACTATAACCACTGACAGGTGGGTTCTACAGTTGATCGGAAGAGGCCACTTTATAGAATTCGTGGAAAAGCCACCCTCTAGGCCTCCTTTGCTCTCCCGGTACCCAGGTCAGCACAAATCATTGATCAGACATGAAGTACTTGCACTCCTGCAAAAGGGAGCGATAGAGTACATCCCGGAGAGGACACTGATACTATTCTCACTTCTTCCTGGTTCCAAAGAAGACAGGGGACCTCTGTCCGATTCTGGACCTCAGCGACCTCAATTTGTCAGTCGCCTACAAAAGATTCCGCGTGGTAACTCTTCCGGGTCTTATTCCCATGCTGAAGCAGGACGCCTTTTTAGCATCTCTAGATATGCAGGACGCTTACCTGCACATCCCTATAGCTCAAGCGCACAAGAGGTTCCTGCGCTTCGAGTTTCTCGGCCATCATCTTCAGTTCCGAGCCCTTCCATTCGGGCTGTCCTCAGCACCCAGGGTCTTTACCAAATGCGTGGCAGTCGTGGCAGTGTCTCTAAGGAGACAGGGCCATTATGTGTTCCCGTACCTGGACAATTGGCTTCTCATGGCCGCCTCCAGAGAGGCGTTGTTACGGGCGATCCAGAGCACCCAGGACCTGTTTCGATCTCTGGGTATCCTAATCAACCACGAGAAGTCTCTCCTGGTACCGTCGCAGAAGCTGCAGTTCATAGACTCAGTACTGGACACTGTTCAGGGAAGAGCATTTCTTCCAGGCGACAGGCCGGGCGCATCAGATCCCTCATCAGGGCTTTCTTGAACAAGACCCGTCCCAGCCAGGTCGGTCCTTAAACGCCGGACACATGGCTGCGGCCATTCCTACTGTCCCTTTCACAAGACTCCACATGCGGGTAACTCAGTGGATGTTCAAGGTGCAATGGGACCAAAGGCAAGACCACATGCAGCATCCGGTCAGAATCACGAACACCGCGATTCGAGACTGGCAGTGGTGGCTAGACCCAGGGACACACTCTTTGGGCGTCCCGTTTATAGCGCCATCCCCGGAGGTAATCCTCACCACAGACACCTCCGGTCTAGGGTGGGGAGCACACCTGGATGGGGTGAAGTCCCAGGGAACGTGGACACCTCTGGAGGCCCACCTCCATATCAACGTCCTAGATATGAGGGCGGTCCTTTATGCCCTGCAGGCATTTCAGTCAGATCCCGCCGAGTACTCTCCTGCTTCAGACAGACAACACGGTGATGTATTACCTCAACAAACAAGGAGGCGCACACTCTTAACCCCTTTGCAAAGCCGGCAACACATGCGACGTACGCCATGAAATGGCGACGTTTTTGTCTATGGTTGCAAGCACGCGGCCTTTCCCCTTTAGGTTGTCCGGTGAAAGCGGTGTTAGAGTACCTGCTCTCCCTTTTCCATTCGGGTCTCGCCTACTCCTCTATTAAAGTGCACCTCTGTGCCATTTCAGCTTATCACCTCCCGGTGGGACAGCGCACAGTGGCACAATTAGATGCCTGTCGAATTCTTGAGAGGGGTGTTACATCTTAGGCTGCCCATTAAGGACCCAGTGCCTCCATGGGACTTGCTCTTTGTCCTGGAGCAACTCACGCTCCCCCCTTTGAGCCTGCCGCGGATTGCGAGCTACGTTTTCGGTTGCTGTTACGTCAGCGAGAAGAGTTTCTGAGCTTCAGGCTCTCATGTGCAAAGAGCCTTGTTTAATTTTCCACCGGGACAGAGTATCCCTGAGGACGAATCCTAAATTCTTGCCTAAGGTGGTTTCCACACTCACTCTCAATCAGGATATTGACCTGCCGGTCTACTTCCCTAATTATTCTAATAGAGGAGAGGCGCTGCTTCACACCCTGGATGTTCACCGCAGCTTTAGGTACTACCTGAGCAGAACTAAGCAGCTTTGTACTTCGGAGCAACTTTTCGTTTCCTTTACTGAAAGGATGATGGGCCAACCAGTATCCAAACAGTCCCTGTCTCGCTGGCTTGTCCAGTGCATCTCATACTGTTATATCATCAAACGAAAGCCCCTCCCAGGATCAGTCTGGGGCCATTCCACTAGGGGTGTGGCCACCTCCTTTGTAGCACTACGAAACATCTCCACCTCTGCCATTTGTGCTGCAGCCACTTGGAGCTCTGTTCATACCTTTATCAGGCATTATAGCCTGGACATCGCTTCACGGCGAAGAGCAGGCTTTGGCCTGGCGGTGCTACAGGGTCTCCTGTCCTAGATTTAGGACCTGGAACGTTCTTTCTAATTTCCTCCTCCCAGAATGTTTGCAAGCACTACTGCTTAGGAATCAGTCCTAATGGTGTAACCTGCTGCAAGAGCTGTGTCTCGAAGTAAGATAGTACAGTTACATAAGAACTTAGCGTAACAGTAGATCTGAGAACAGCTCTTGCAGCAAGTACTATCCGCCACCTTCCCCTTGGAGGAGGCATGGTTTAAGCCTTTGTTAACGAGTTTTCCCCGTTTGTCTTCTGACGGTGGATCATGGTCTCCCATTTCTGATGTCAGCTCGCGGCCGGAAGTCTTCGGCGGAGAACTGGGGAATCTGGCAGGACTGCCCCCTAATGTACTACGCCTGACGTCGGAGGCGGGACCGACGTCCCGGCCGGTCCCCGCTGAAGATAGCTAGCTAGAATTTTTCCGTGGGGTCCTGATGCCTGCCGGCTTCAGTCCTAATGGTGTAACCTGCTGCAAGAGCTGTTCTCGAAGATCTACTGTTACGGTAAGTTCTTGCGTAACTGTACTTTCTGTCTGCTTGTCTTTTTTTAGAGACCATGCTAGTTCTGGTGAAAGAAGACTCCATAGTATGGATGTGAAAAGAGCTCTCGGCTATTACATGACAGCTACTAAAAGCCATAGGCAAGACAAAAAACAACTTTTCCTTACATATGGGATGTAGGAAAGGGCAAAGCAGCCTCAAAATGATCAATTTCTCTATGGATTGTCTGGTGTATTCAGTTCTGCTACACTAAAGCAGGTAGGGAGCCCCCAGCTGGGCTGAGGGCACACTCTACAAGAGGAGTAGCTGCTAGCCTTGCAGCTTCCAAGGAGGTTACCTTAGTAGATATTTGCTAAGCAACTACCTGGAAATCAGTACACACCTTTATAAAGCATTACAACCTGGATATTTTGTCCAGAAGTGATGCCAGGTTTGGTACAGCAGTCCTGCAAGCAAAGTCCATTTCCAAAGTAAGTTCTGTGACCACCTCCAGTGGTGCTGCTTGGTAGTCTGCATAAAGTTATGAATATCCTGAGTATTACTGAGGTTTGAAGAAAAAATTACTTCTTATAGTAATCATCTTTCTTCCCAGTGATGCTCAGATATTCATAACTTCCCTCCCTTCCAGAACTTCAGCCTCTGCACTCTGCATGGTGGTGCCACCTAGCCATATCCTGTTGTGGTTCATTTTCTCTTTGCTTAGCTAATTTTAAGCAGAGTTTTCTGTTTTCTCTTTACAGTTTCTATGATGCTATTTGGTAAACCCAAATTTATAGTTGTTAGGATTTTTTCCTAATGCCTGACTTCCAGGCTTCTTAGAAATCTGAAGAGGTTAGAACACTATAGTTGGTAGAGGCAGAATTTGAAAGAGGCACACGTGCAAAGAATTCTACTCATTTACACGTATTCCATCTCTCCGGGCAGTCCAACCCTCCAGGCCTACTGCATAAAGTTATCAATATCTGAGCATCACTGGGAAGAAAGAAGATAACTATGGTAAGTAATTTTTCTTCCGGCTCTGCAGTGGCGGAAAGAAAGGGACAACCTCAGACAAGGTATCCCTTTCCAACAGCAGCCCCACACAGTGGTTTTAACAGATGCCTCCCTCCTAGGATGGGGGGTGCATATAAGGGACCAAACAATCCGTGGGACTTGGTCCCCTCACAAGTCCCGGTTGCATGTCAGTTTCCTAGAGTTGAGAACAGTCCTCCTTGCTGTAAAATCCTGTGCTTCCCATTTGAAGGATCAGTCCGTCCGAGTCTGGACAGAACACCACTACCATGTGGTACATCAAGCAATGAGGCACAAGATCCTCAATGCTGTGCATGGAAGCCATGAAAACCTGGTCCCTAGCATACTCTCTGGGGGTGCACTTGTCCACAATCCGTCTTCCAGGGAAAGACACTACACTGGGAGATTAACTTTGCAGAATCAGCCAGAACCACCACGAAATGGGCTCTAAACAGACAAGTGCTGGCTACAGTGTTCAGAAGGTGGGGCACTCCAGAAATAGACCTGTTTGCCTCAAGGGAAAATAATCAGCTTCCCTTCTCCTGCTACAGGTCTCAGTCCTTGGGCACAGTGCCCATGGAAGCACTAGCCCTAGACTGGACAGGGAAGTTCTTGTATGCTTTTCCTCCCTTTCCACTATTGCTAAGGATTCTTCTCGACCTCAGGATCCAGACTGAAACCGTGATACTGGTGGCCCCACGCTGGGTCAGGCAACTCTGGTACCTGCTGTTGCTCGTGCTCTCCACCAAGCAGCCTATCAGTCTTCCCCAGCGATACAACCTCTTAACAGACAGTCGAGGGAGAGTAGCATTCCCAAATCAAGACCCTGAATGCTTGGTTCTTTAGTTAGTTTTCTGAATTATAGCTCTCTGAGGGTGTCCTCAAGGTCTTCAGTATCCAGGAAGCCTACAACTACAAAAACCTATACTTCCAAATGGAAAAGGGTTTCTCTTTTGTGCAAATCCAAACAGGTCATTCATCTCTAGTTGAGCTTACCTGTTCTGCTTTACTATTGAGTCCACCTGTAGGCTCTGGGTTTGAGGCCTGCAACCCTTCAGGTTCATCTAGCCACACTCTGTTTACTTGTCAGCAGGTAGTCTGAGGACAATTGCCTCACACCTTGTCTTCAGAAAATTTTTCAAGGGTTTGTCATACCTTTTCCCTCCTGTTAGGGAACCAGTCCCTCCTTGGGACCTGAATTTGTGTATAGCCGAACTCATGGAAGCTCTTTTTGAGCCCATAGCTACTGCAGTTCTGAAATGTCGCCTGGAAAACAGTTTTCCTGGTGGCTGTTAGTTCAGCCAGAAGGGTGTGCAAGCTTAAGGTACATTGCATGAACCTTAATTATATCATCATCCACAAGGACTAGGTAGTCCTTAGGACCTACAGGGAATTCCTACTTTAGGTGGTGTCTGAATTCCATTTAAATCTGTCCATTACCCTTCCTGTGTTTTCCATAACTAAATCCAGCTCGGGTGACTTGAAGCTGCATGGTCTGGATTTTAAAAGGTCTCTTAGTTACTACATAAACCATACAAAGGACCTCGGGTGCTCCCACTCAGAGTTGATTATCACTTATGGCGAAGTGGGCAAGGAAGCACTGCCTCTGAAAGATCTATGACAAGCTAGATAGTATCCTGCATATTCTGTTCCAGCAAAACTGAGAAATGGCCACCTCAAAGCTTCAGGGCACATTCCACTTGTGGAACTGGTTCCTCTGTGGTAGCTGCAAGGGACATTGCCGTGTTGAAAATCTGCAGAGCAGCTACCTGGAGTACAGTCCACACCTTTACAAAGCATTACTGTCTAGACGTTCAGTCCAACAGTAATGCCAGGTTTGGCACTACAGTATTAGTCTTCCCTAAGGAGATTCTGTACCCTCCTCCCAAGGTACTGCTTGGTAGTCTGCATATAATCTTATCATTCTAAGATTCCTGAGGTTTAAAGAAAGTACTATAAATATAGAATTGATTCAGAATTGGAAAGTAAGGGATTAAGACTTAAATCAGCATGGTTTTGTGAAAAATAGATCCTGCACTACTAACCTCATAAGTTTCTATGAGAAAGTTAGTGAATCCCTGAACCAGAGTACTCCAGTTGAAAGCGTTCAGTAAAGTTCCACATAAAAATCTCATAGAAAAAATGCAAAGTATGTATATGGATCCATATATAACATGGGTCACAACGTGGCTATCAAACGGAACACAGGTGGTAGAAATTATGGATACTTATTCTTACCCTACTGCAGTCACTGGTGGGGTTCCCCAGGGCAGTCTCCCGGGGCCTGCTTTGTTTGGCATATTCATATCAGATCTACAAACAGGGATAAAAGGACATATTAACAAGTTTGCAGATGACACCAAGTTATGCAGTGAAGTGAATTCCATGGATAAATTCACAACACTAGAGGGATGGACTAAACACTACCAAATGGCATTTAATGATGATAAATGTGTGATCTTATTTTGAGAGGGTTCCTTCAGTAGGTCATCACTTAAAGGACTGGCGCCACCTGGCGTCTGGCCACACGGCAGACTTTTCTAGCAATCCCTGACGGGGGACCACCCACCCGACGTCACGTGACAGATGTAATCGTGACTGTATATAGTGGGCAGTCCCCACGCCCGCCCTCCAGTTCTTTCCCACCGTTGCCTCATGTCAGTCTCTTTGCAGACTTCCTTATAGCGATCGTCGTGAAAGTGTCTTGCGTCAGAATTTCCTTAGCTGAAATTCTCCCCTTTTTTTGTCGTCTTCATTGATGTCTTCACCTAAGTGCTCATCCTGTGGCACACAGATCCCACACAAGGCCTGTCATCTCAAGTGCGTCCTCTGTTTAGGCCCAGACCACCCTGTCACCTCCTGCCCGGAGTGCCAGACCTTCAACCAGGCCACTAAGAAAAGGAGATGGCAGGCTTTAGAGGTCTATCTCTTGAAAGCCTGCTTGGCTTCTCCAGAGAAGAAAATGGACCGTTTGAGAGTGTCCTCTGCAGATAAATCTTCATCGAAGAAGCATAAGGAGAAGTCTAGGGAGCGGGAGTGCTCTATGGACAGCACGTGACCCTCGGGCAAGGCCGAGCCGCCGCCCAGAAAATCGGACGTAAGTGTGGTAAGACCGTAGCAGGTCAGCTGATCGTCAGCCCCTCCGACCGCACCAGCCGAAAAGTCGACCCCCAGCTCCTCGGGGGTCCGTGCAGTAGCCAGTAAGCAGGCTCCCCAGCCTGTGGGGACCTACCCAGCACCTGTCGATACGTCAGCCACCCGCCACCTCCTAAGACGCCCGTCCCTGATGGCCGCACAGGTGTGATTCCCCCGTCGGGGTCTAACAGCGCCTCACCTGACGTCCGGCGGAACCAGTGGGAGAAGGTTCCTCTCCCTTCACCCGTACCCTCCACTTCAACAGTGGGTACCTCCAGTGAAGAAAGCGGAAAACCCCTCGATGTAGTCAATTTTACGGGGTCTACTACACTCTCTCTCTTCTTGGGGTCAGAGGGAAGGAGGCTCCTCCTCGGCAGGCAAGCCTTACTGTGGAGGCCCCTCCTCCTCTGGGCGGGATCCCTGTAGTGCCGACTCCAGCCAGCATCCCGCCGATGTCCCGACTGTTACTCAACCGGGACCTAGCTATCAGCCTCAGCTGTTGGCTCCGATGCAAGACATCCCGACAACAGTCCTTCATCCAGGACCTATCGATCGGCCTCAGCCATTGTCCCAGACGCCAGATCCAGTCCTGCCATCAGGGTCCCTTCATCCGGGTCCGTCGCTGGATCGGGTGGTGCCAGTTCCAACATCAGTCCCCCTGACGTGGGCTGTTCCGATGCTGGACCCCTAGCCTATACATACTACAGCGGGGTCCAACATGGTACCCCTGCCATCAGACCTGACAACGGGGATTTACTCCAGACCCCAAACTGTCCATCACTACCCATTGGGTTTTCATGGGGACCACTACCCAGCTGGCCCCCTCCGGACTGGAGTCACTATGGGCAGTTTTACCTTGGGTTCAGTCCCTACTCTCATTACCAGGGATTCCTGGGCTATCATTACCCACCCCCACCAGTAATGCTGCCTCCTCCGCGCCCCTTCCCCCCCCAGCCTCCTCCACCTCCTCCGGTTGCACCAGACTTCAAGACCCTGATTCAGTTTTTGTGGCAGGGGGCTCAGTCAGAGTTGGTGTCAGACCTGGAGACGATGATCCCTCTCCCATGGTCTCCTAGGTGTCCTTCCCTGAGCAGTTCTGCGGCTATGGTACATGTCTTGGGGAAGACTCCTCAGGACATCTCACTTCCGGATATCCGTCACAGTCAAGATGATGCCGATGATTCTGGGGAGGATGTCCTGGAGGATCAGTCAGACAAGGTTTCCCCGAAATCCCCACCAGAGGACCCTGCCCTTTTGGACCTTCTGAGGTCCATGAAGGATTTCTTTGACCGGGAGTCAGAGGATCAGGACCCTATGAGACAGACATGCCGAGCATCTGGACTTAGAGTCTCTGTCTCCGATCCCCATTCCTCCATGGATTGGACCTCATCAAGACCTCGCCTCTACCATCTGGCAGATGCCTCATTCTCTCCCGGCTGTCCCCAAGAGGGCGGGCAGACTTTATCGGACACCAAAGTATGCACTGTTCTTGAAAACACACCCCGTAAGGCTGACTCTGTTGTAATTTCTGCTGCTCATGACCTCTCCACTGCACCCAAGCACATGAGCACCTCTCCTCCGAACATAGTCGAGGCAGAAGGACCAGTTCAGGAGAAAGATCTATTCTTCAGCCACATGTACCCTTCAGTCCCTTAGCTATGTGGCCCATGTGGTGTCTCATCAAAAGGCTATCTTGGCCAGGTTAGAGGCTCTGGTCCAGGCCATGGATCCCTCGACCTTAAAGGAGGAACTTGTCAAGGATCTTCGTCCCTCCAAGTTCTCTTGTAGGCATGCTTTGAGGGCTACATATGAGACTATCTGTTCTGTGGTGCGCACCTCGGCAACTGTCATTGCCCTTAGACAGCACTCCTGGCTTGCTAATGAGGTTCAGTCAGTGATTCAAGATGCCCCCTTCAGGGGCTCGGTACTCTGGTGTGGACACCAAGGACATTATCATTGACATGCAGGACAGAGGTCTTGCCCTAAAGTTGGTGAGGTTCATGTGCTGATTGGGCAACCAAAAACAGCAGCCCTTCCGGAAAAGGACCTGGAGGCAGAGAAAGCGAGCCCCGGCACATCGTCATGGAAAGCGCAAGGCCACGGGTACAGCCACCCCTCCTGCCTCCAAGAACCAGAGGCGGGCAAGGGGTCCTCCCCCTGAATGTCCAGCCACTTTCTGACTTCCCATCCTCACTGCCTCCTCAGTCTCCCAATGGGGAGCAGGTGGGGGGGAGGTTTGCCTGCCATGCGCAGGAGTAGAGGGCGATCACCTCCGACAAATGGGTCCTGCAGCTTGTGTCCGTCGGACACACAATAGTTTCTAGACTTTCCTCCAGAAACTCCACCAAAAAGATCCTCCTATTCAAGGCATCCGGCTCTTCTTGTCCAAGAAGAGGTGAACAGTCTCTTGCTCAAGGAAGCAATAGAGCACATTCACCTCCAGCAAAGGGGAAAAGGGTTTTACTCCCATTTTTTTCCTGGTTCCAAAAAACACAGGGGATTTCAGACCCAGCTCGACTTAAGCAACTTAAACCAGTTTGTTGATTACAAAAGAGTTCGGATGCTGACTCACCAGAGCCTCCTTCCACTCCTTCTGGAGAACCATTGGTTGTGTGCTCTGGACATGCAGGATGCTTACCTGCATATCCCCATCTTCCCCATCCATCACTGGTTTCTGTGGTTTCAGTTCCAGGGGGAGCACTTCCAGTGCCGAGCGCTCCCCTTTGGCCTGTCCTTGGCACCCCGGGTATTCACCAAGAGCCTGGCAGTGATTGAAGCCTTCTTGCGCCACAGGGGCATTGTGGTTTTCCCTTACCTGGACAACTGGCTGATTTAAGCCCCGTCCAAGGACTCTTTAGTAGAGACTCTCTTTCACTTTGGACCTATTCAACAGTCTAGGGATTATTGTCAATATTCCCAAATCGTCTGACCCCTGCCCAGAGACTTGAGTTCATTGGGGCAGTTCTGGATATGGTCCATTGCAGAGCCTTCCTCCCTCCAGACAGGGTGGAGACACTAATCTGTCAGGCCTGCAGAGTGGCTTTTACCAGGAACATTCCGGCCCGGGAGATCCTGCGCCTTCTCGGCGTGATGGCGGCCTCCATCACTACTGTTCCCCTCGTGAGGCTCCACGAGTCACTCAGTGGTCTTTGCACGTACAGTGGGATCAACTCCTGAATGACCTGGACCATCCGGTGCTGGTCTCCTCGGCGATTCAGGAAGAATTGCTTTGGTGGAGGGATCCCTGCAATCTTTCTTTGGGTCTTCCCTTCAGGAATCCAGCTTCCTCAGCATCCCTGACCATGGATGCCTCGAACATGGGATGAGGAGCACATCTAGGGGAACACCAAGTCCAAGGACTGTGCTCCAGCTTGGAGACTTGCATATCAACGTTCTGGATATGAGGGCTGTCCTTTGTCTTACAGGCCTTGCAGGACCTCCTTCATAAGGTATCACTGCTGGTCCAAATGGACAACATGTCTATAGTTATATACCTCAACAAACAAGGAGGAACTCGCTCATATCCCTTGTGAAGGGAGGCAATGTGGGTGTGGAACTAGGCAGTCCAGTACAATTTGGCCCTTGTGACCGTGCATGAGCCAGGTGTTCTAAATGTCCTGGCGGACAGTCTCAGCAGATCACTGACCCTAGCTCACGAGTGGGAATTACATCAAGGAACTGATGGAATCCATCTTCCTACTTTGGGGGCATCCGGAAATTGACTTTTTCACTTCCAGATTCAATGCAAAACTTCCCAGTTTTTGCTCACTCATTCCAGGGCATAGTGCTTTCTGCACAACTCGCAGTCTCTCTTGGACAGGGACATTTTTTTTACGTCTTCCCTCCATTTCCCATTCTCCAAAGGGTCCTCCTCAGACTTCAAGCAGAGAAGGGAAAGATGATTCTCATCACTCCTCTGTGGCCGAGACAGATCTTGTTCCCGCTGCTGCAACAGCTTTCCAGGGAACCACTGGTTCCACTTCCAGTGACTCACAACCTCCTGACCCAGGATCAAGGTCAACTGCTACATCCGGGGCTCAGGATTCTGCACCTTCACGCTTGGATCCTGCAGACATAGCGATCTCTCGCTTTGGGGTCTCCTCCTGGGTTGCTCAGGTCCCCATCGAGGCCAGAAAACCCTCTACTCGTTCCTCTTATGCCATGAAGTGGAAACCGTTTTCCATCTGGGCGACCGCCAAGGGTCTGAACCCCTTCTCATGTTCTGCCCCTCAAGTCATGGAATACCTCCTTCACCTGTCAGACTCCGGTCTTTCATATTTGTCACTGAAGGTCCACCTTTCGGCTATTTCAGCGTACCACGAGCTTGTGGATGTTAAACCCATGGCTCATTTGGAAGTCTGGAAAACTTTTCTGAAAGGGATTCTCCATCTGAACCCCCCCCCCCCCATCTGCAGCCCCACTCCTCCTTGGGATTTGAACTTAATTTTGGAAAGGCTTTCCCTTCCTCCTTAATGCCGGCCATGAGCTGTGATTTGCGCTTCCTTTCCTGGAAGGTGTTGTTCTTGGTTGCCATCATCTCAGCCTGGAGGATTTCGGAGCTTCACGCTCTGGTTTGTAAGGAGCCCTATCTGATTTTCCACAGGGACCGGGCGGTCCTCAAAACGAATCTGAAGTTTCTTCCCAAGCTGGTGTCAGAAGCCACTCTGAATCAATCAGTAGAACTTCCTTTATACTATCCGTACCCCTCTAACAGAGGTGAGGCACTCCTCCATACCATGGACGTACATCGGATTCTTCGGTGTTACACTCACTGGACTAAAGAATTCTGCAGCTGTGATCAGCTTTTTGTTTCTTTTGGCCCCAGATTGAAGGGCAAACTGGTTTCTAAGCAGTGCCTTTCCAAATGGTTCGGCAACTGCATTAGGTATTGTTACCAGAAGTATGAAAAACCTCTGCCAGGTACCATCAGAGGTCATTCTGCTAGGGGCATGGTTGCTTCAGCTGCCTTTTAGCGAAATGTCTTTGCGGCTGATATCTGTGCCGCAGCCACTTGGGAGTTCTGGCCATACCTTTACCAAACACTACAGTCTGGACATTGCTTCTAGGCGGAGGGCTGGTTTCGGCCTCGCTGTGTTACAGGGCCTTCTGTCCTAGGCTGGGTCCATTCTGGAGTCCATTTTTTTCTTTTGTAGATATTTTTCCTCCTCCCTAGTTTCTCTCAGTCTCTCTTTGGAGGGACTGCGTGGGACTCTGTCCTATAAGTGATGACCTACTGAAGGAACCCTCTCAAAGCAAGATAGTACAGTTACGTAGGAACTTACCGTAACAGTAGATCTTCAAGAGAGGTTCCTTCAGTAGGTCATTTTTCCCTCCTTCCTTCCCCTCATTTTGTGTTTTACAGGGTCTCCAAATCCTGTTCACTCCTGCTGTCAGGCCTCTTCCTGGCTCCGACGGGAGAACTGGAGGGTGGGCATGGGGACCGCCCAACTTTATAGTCATGCTGATGTAGGTCACGTGATGTTGGATGGGCGGTCCCCCATCAGGGATTGCTAGAAAAGTCTGCCGTGCAGCCCGACGCCAGGTGGCGCCAGTCCTATAAGTGATGACCTACTGAAGGAACCGCTCTTGAAGATTTACTATTACAGTAAGTTCCTACGTAACTGTACTATTTTGCACCTTGGGCCCAAAGATGATCATGCAAAACACTATCTAAATGGCAGAGAGCTAAAACATGTTAAAACTGAAAGGGACCTGGGAATCTTAATAAATGATCAGTTGACATCGACAGAACATTGCAGACATTGCACAAAGAACTAATCATATATTATCTGCTGTTTAAAGATCTTTTTCTTGTAGACTAGAAGCTTGCATTTTGCCCCTGTATAATTCTTTCATTAGACCCCACCTCGACTATGGAGTGGCCTTTTGGACACCATACCTTACAAAGGATAAGAAGCTGCTTGAGAATGCCCAAAGGAAAACAAACAAGCTTAAGTTTGTATGAGGACAGGTGCAAGGGACTAAAAATGTATGATTTAGAAGCTAGGAGAAATAGGGGTGCCCTTCTATTACTATTTAACATTCTACAAGATAAAAATTTAATGGAGGAATGTGAAGTAAAATATGAAAACAAACCCAGCACACTAAGATGTAATAATAAACAGTTATATGTACCCAGGGCGTCTAAAAATTAAAAGAAAGGATTTCTTTATTGTCAGGGTTATTAAACCTTTGGATACGCTCCCACAGACCATAGTAGATGCAACAAAATGTGACCAATTCAAGGGATACTTGGATAGGTCTTTTTTTGGGGGCTCTAACCCTATTCTTCCACATGGTGTGGGGAGGTAGACTCGATGGGTCATTTGACTTTCTTCTACCTATGTAAACGGAGTAATAGTAATATTGTTTCATCCAGGAGATCTCCCATCCTACCTTGCCTTCCAGAACCCGAGTCGGGGTCTGCAGTACTACTTTGAGTGTTTTATTGTTGCCTTTAATTATTGGTTTAGCTTACTCTTTCATTACTCGCACAAAGGTGACTGGATAGTTTCTCCTTATGTCATTTAAGAAGAATCAGCATTAATATAGCGCTTTTCATACATAGTATCCCAAAGCACTTTTTACAAGCAATGCTAGACTGGTAGTGAAGTGACTGAATGTGTGGTGGCGGCCATATCGCTCATCATTACACACACACAGCCTGGATAATTGCATGAACCGGTTTATGGGAAGGAGAATGTTGGCTTACCTGGACACCCACCAGGACAACACCAGGATGGGCAGAAGGGACCTCGGTTTAACATCTCATCCGAAGGATGGCACACCCCAGCAGTACAGCACCCCCTAATACTACACTTGGATGCCAGCAATTTTTATGTGCAGGTCCAATCCCGGTGTAGGATGAGAACCCACGACCTTCTGGTTCAAAGGCGGATGTGCTACTAACCGAGCCATGCTGACACCCAATATATTTAAGCAATATACCACAAGAGAGTGTGGGTGATTTCAAGATTTACATATGCCTGGTGTGATTCAGTAACGAGACCATCGGCCGAGTGAGTGAACCATGCCAAAACTGAGTAAATCCTGCCATCACCCACACCCTAGAGGGGCATATTGCGATTATACAATGGGCAGAAAGTGAAGGATTACACAAAAATATTAGTTTTTAAAGTACCTTTTTTATTGATTTTTATGTTTGCACGCATGTGCAAGAAACAGTGCTATCATCCAAGTTTTTGTAGGTGTGGCACCCTGCCTTCCAGTTTGGTGTGTTTGCAGGTGCAGCCTCAGTTCACCAATGAATGCTGCAGCTGTCTGACAGCAGTTGAAAATGCAGTGCCATACAGTTGAAAGGGAGAGCTCCGCTTCAGTGAGCAGCAATAAAATACTGTTGATTAGCATATTGCTGGCAATCCTGCTTGTATAATCTCTACTTTCTCTTCCTGGAACATAAATTCAGTTTGAAGTGCACTTTTCCTAGGATTCTTTCCAGGAGGAGGCAATAGGGGTGCCCAATCCCGTCGGCTCAATTAACCCCACCAAAAAAACAGACTTCCAGTTGCCACACTGGAGCCCACCCCAGCGTGGGCACATGTTCTGAGTGGTCGGGGGTGCCCGTCCCCGCCGGGCTCCACTGCCCCTCCCCCAAAAAAAATCTTCTAGCTGCCACGCCTGGAGCTCACGCCGCAGTGGGCCCAAGTCCCACGTCACCTTCCTGAAAAGAAAAAAAAGGTGTCTCATTGATTGTCTTGCCCTCCACCAATGCGCATCCACCTCCGCACACCCCCACCTCACCCCATACTTTCCTCTGGAGGCCGGCGATATCTTCGGTGGACTGGGAACACGTCTGCACTCTTCAAGGCTGACCACGAACTGAAGAAATGCCTGTAAGCTGTATAATGGAATACATTTTTTTTTTTTTCCAACTTTGATGCATATCTCGTGCATTTTTTGGAATTTTGGCACCAAATTGTCAACATGGGGTTTTTGGGACCCCTCCTCATGAATTCTGGCACTGTAATGGCGTTTCTAGGGACATGGATATGTTCATCCACACTGTCTGGCAGGTTCCTTGCTGCTTTAAATCTTGCCCGGAAGGTCTTCAAGCTGGCTCCTCCCACCCAGGTAGTAAAACTCTCGGCTCTGCCCTATGACGCCAGATCTTCCTTACCGCTTGGAAGCTCAGGTTCCCTCCTTAACGCTCTGCGTATAGACTGGATCCTAATTCTTAGGTTTGCCCGAAAATAGTTTTAAAATTCTCAAGACTTTGGTCAAATTCTTCCCTCACGGCTGCGATGGACAAATCAACTCCCGGTTTTCGGCGGTGCCCATGCAGGCAGATGATGTCCAGGACGGACCCGCACTCCACGTGCATCTACTGCCTGTACCTTGATCACGACCCGCAGGCCTGTGAGTTGCGTCGATCTTTCTCGGCCAACGTCCTTGAAGACCGCGCTGCCCGGTTACAACTTGGGTGCCCTGAGAAGCGTTACCCGCTGGTGAAGTCTAAGAAGGCCTGTTGGGCGGTGTCCACGGCGGCTGGCTCGGCTGAGCAACTCGAGCAGATGATCGCCCTTGAGGAGGAGGTGGCCCAGGCTGCATCCTCATCCTCTTCCTCAGTCGCGGCATTTATCCTGCTTTCTCTGGGATCCTCCTACACAGATTCTTATAAGGAACTTTGCCAATCCCTTTCCACGAAGGGATAGGGGCCATCTGGACACTCTTCTCGGTCAAGAAAGAAGGACTCGAAGGGTAACCTCCACGGTCGACGTTCGTGGGAGCAGGAGAGGTCCCTTTCCCTGGACAGTCGACACTCTACTTCGGTCAAGGTTGTGGCTAAGGCTACTGGCTTCACGGTGTCCCCGTCAGGTCAGCTGGCAGACACCCCCGTCGATGCGGTCAAGATTTTTCTCGACCCGTCAGACAGGCTGTCGGCTGGTGAAGCGGCAACCCTTACATCACGGTTCTCCAGTGGAACCGAGGACTTGTTGGCCTCCTGTGCCGAGTCCCCGTCAAGGTTCCCGAGCCGAGGGAGGAGTGGGTGTCCCCCACTCCCTTCCAGACCCACCCTTGGAAACACCAAGGATCTCTGTGTCTCACCTCATCTCGGTCCAGCCGATCCTGCAGACATCTGCCATCTCGGCACTGAGGTAAGCGGCGGCGCCGCTCGTCCTTTTCTTCCTCCTCGGAAAAGGAGAGGTTTCGGCGCAAATTGCGTCGAAGCTACGAGGACTTAATGTGGCAGCAGCTCTTTTTGTCCAGGAACAAGCCAATGCCGTTGCCTTCCCCGGCCATTAAGTGGCTGTCACCCGAAAGGCCGAAACAACCCCTCGCGGTAGTCGAGGTGCCCAAGCCTGGGCCGATTGTTTGGCCGAAACCAGCTACCCCACTGATTGTGGTGGAACCTCCGCCTCCACAACCGAAATCGGGGGCGCCGACCAAGGACTCTGTTGGGTCAGGGTCTGTCCCACCAGTTGTCGGTCACTCTCTCTCCCGACCGTCCTCTGCAAGTGGAGGGTGGCTCAGGCCCCAGGCAGCTCTTCACAGACTACTCTGAGTCTGACGACGACTCCTCCCCTGTTTTCCAGGCCCCTTGACCTGGAGTCCTCCGGGGGGGGGTCAGTCGATGGATGAGAGCCTATCATCGTTCATGGGTCTGCTTCGGCTCATCTCGGACTCCACCGGGCTGCAGCTTGAGCCCGTATCCAAGCAGGCCAAGTATCCCCTCACAGAGATACTGGACCAAGGGGATTCTCCCATGGAGGCCTTTCCAGTGGTTGAAGCCATTGTTGGCCCAACCTTGGAGCTTTGGCAGCAGCCGGCTTCCCGTCCTGCACCTTTGGCCAGGAAGTATGCGGTCCCTACCAGCTCTTGGTCCGATTTTTTTTTTTGGAGCACCCCTCTGCAGAGGGGTTGGTCACCGATAGTGTTTTCCGGTGCTTCAGGAACGCTAGGGATGTGGATAAGCCCCTCGACAAGGAGTCCAAAAAGCTGGACTATGCCGGGCGCAAGGTGTACGCTGCGTTCTCCCTCGGCCTCCGTCAAGCCAGCTTGGCCGTGCGGACGGCACACTTCTCCCACGCCCTCATGGTCTCCCTGGATGAGGTGATCACTCATCTTCTGGCTGACCTGCAGATTACGGTCAAGCAGGTGTGGGATTAGGGAAGGGCAGTGGCAAAACAGCAGCTCCAAACTGCTCTAGACATTGGAGACTCCTGAGCCCGATCAGTAGTGGCCACAGTGGCCATGCGCCACAGAGCCTGGCTGAGGATATCCACCTTCACGGCGGATACCCAGCACAAATTGGCGGACGTCCCCTTCTTGGAGACTGACCTGTTCGGCCCAGGAGTGGAAGGCCACCTCCAGAGGATCAAAAAGTCCAGCGCTACCCTGGACTCTGTCACCTCCGCCCAGAAGGACAAGGGCCATCGTCAGCAACATAAGTCCTTTCGCCCTTCTGCTCCTGCGGCACGTCTAGCCCAGCAACACCAGCAGGCTCGCGCTCGGCACCCCAAAGCCAAGCCTGCAGCTTCCTCTAACAGGAAGCAGGGAGGAAAAGGCCCCGGAGGTCCCTCGGCCGGTCCTTCCTCCAAGTCTGCCCAGTGACTGGTTGAGGGGTGTCTCCCCCAGCCTCGTCGCTCCCCCCTTGGGGGACGGTTCCGCCACTTCCTTTCCGCCTGGTTCACTATCACCACAGACTGCTGGGTGTTGGAGGTGGTAGGAAAGGGTCTGCCTCTGGAGTTCGAGCAGGCCCTGCCCTTCCGAGCTGTCACCCCGCGGGGGTCTACGGGGTCCGCAGCCTCCCTGTCGGCTCATCGAGCCGACATTTCCCTGCTCCTCAAAAAGGAGGTGATCAGGAAGGTGGCGGATCCTCCACCAGACCCAGGGTTTGTGTCCAGGTACTTCCTGGTCCTGAAGAGGGGGCTGGCGCCCCATTCTAGACCTGCACGACCTGAACAGGTTCCTAAGGTCTCGAACCTTCAGGATGGTCACTCTGGCTCAGATCATTCCATCCTTGGAACAAGGCATGTGGTTCTGTTATGTGGACTTCCAGGACGTGTTCTTTCACGTCCCAATCCGTCCGTCCCACCAGAGATTCCTCCACTTCAGGGCAGAGGGGTCCCTCTACAAGTTACGGGCCATGCCCTTCGGCCTTTCTCTAGCTCCCAGGGTCTTCAAATGCATGGCAGTGGTGACAGCATTCCTGCGGCGCCAAAGGGTCCGGGTGTACCCCTACCTGGACGTCTGGCTGATTGCGGTCCTCCAGAATAGAGGTGGAGTGGTCCAGGGATCTGGCCCTCCAGGTTTACTCTCAAGTTGGCCTCCTTATCAATGAGGCCAAGTCGGAACTTGTGCCAAAGCAGGTGATACAGTTCATCGGGGCAGAGCTCGACTCCCGGCAGACAGGGCCGAGGTTCTTTCCTCCTTTGCCCAATCATTTCAGGTTGGGCAATTGCGCCCTGCCCGGGACTTCCTGGGCCTCATGGCGGCCTGCACCAGCGTGGTCCGTTGGGCCCGTTGGTACATGCGTCCCCTACAATGGCGACTGGCCAGCCAATGATCACAGTACTCCGATCCTTTGGATCAGCTAGTGACAGTGATCCAGGAGATGTAGAGCGCTCTCCAGTGGTGGACCGTTCCAGGTCATCTGCAGGAGGGCATCCCGTTTGTCCGCCCCGAGCCGACGGTTTCTCTATCGACCGATGCCTCTCTGAGTTGGGGTGCCCATGTGGGGGAGCACAGAGCGCACGGCCTCTGGTCCCCTCGGCAGTCCCAATGCCACATCAACCTGCTGGAGCTTCAAGCGGTTCATCTAGCCCTCACCGCCTTCACTCCATTTGTACGGGGTCAAGTGGTCCAGGTCCAGAAGGACAATACCACGACCGTGTACTACCTAAACTGCCAGGGCGGGACACGCTCCATGCCTCTGTGCAGGGAAGCTCTCCGCATTTGGTCCCTCGTGCGCAGCATGGAGGTGGATCTCCTTACCATCCATGTGGCAGAAACCTTCAACATTCTGGCCGTTGCCCTAAGCTGCATAGGGGCTGCGTCCCACGAGTGGTCTCTCCTGCTGGAGGTAGTACAAGATCTGTTCTCCCACTGGG
The DNA here is from genome assembly GCA_016271365.2 of Neoceratodus forsteri. Taxonomy (NCBI): domain Eukaryota; kingdom Metazoa; phylum Chordata; order Ceratodontiformes; family Ceratodontidae; genus Neoceratodus; species Neoceratodus forsteri. The sequence goes on along the minus strand of CM057453.1, from coordinate 774,430,917 downwards.
GCATGCCTCAGGTGGACCTGTTTGCCTCCAGGGAGAATGCGAAGCTGAGACTGTTTCATGCCCGGCCCCCCTCAGCAGGGCTCGCTGCAGGGGGATGCCTTCTCAAGGCCGTGGACCCCGGGCCTCTTCTACGCCTTTCCCCCATTTCCCATAATCGACAAGGTGCTCCTCAAGGCGAGGAGGGACAAGGCGCAGGTGATTCTGGTAGCCCCAGACTGGCCACCCTCTAGTTCTGGTATCCCAATCTCCTCAGTCTCCGTTCCAGCCTGCCTGGACCTGATCTCAGTCAATCAGGGGAAGGTATTCCATCCGGACCTTCAATCCCTGCACCTGACGTCCTGGTTCCTGAGTGGCTAGATTTCCAGGCCTTGGGTCTTTCCGACGAGGTCCTCAACGTGGTTGAGGCATCCCGTAAGGAGTCATCCAGAAAATGCTACGCCTTTAAATGAAAGAGATTCTCCATTTGGTGTCAGGGCAAGGGTCTGGACTCTTCCTCTTGTTCCTTGGCAAGCATTGTGGACTACCTGTGGTCCCTTTCTCAGCAGTGGCTTCAGTCAACGACCCTTAAGGTGCACCTGGTAGCCATCTCTGCTTAGCGGGCACGGGCTGGGAAGCAGTCAGTGGCGCAGTAGAAGGTGGTCAGGTGCTTTTTCAAAGGCCTTGGTCACATATTCCCTCTGGTGCGAGAACCTCCACCTCCATGGGATCTACTGCTGGTATTGGCTAAGCTCATGGGCAAGCCATTCGAACCGATGCACAGGTGTGACATCTCTCACCTGTCGTGGAAGACCGCCTTCTTGGTGGCTATCACATCAGCCAGAAGGATGGGAGAGCTCCAGGCGCTTTCCATAGAGTCTCCTTATCCGGTCTTCCACAGGGACAAGATTGTTCTGCGCCCCCACCTGAAATTCCTTCCAAAGGTGGTGTTGGAGTTTCACCTTAACCAGGTGTTGACTCTGCCGGTGTTCTACCCCAATCACACCTCGGAGGCCGAATATAGGCTCCATAATTTGGACCCTAGAAGAGCCCTCGCTTATTACAAGGAGCAGATGGCTGAAGTTCGGGGAGAGGTTCACCAGCTGTTTGTCACCTACGCTGAAGCCACACCTGGCAGACCTACAGCCAAGCGGACGATAGGCAGGTGGGTCACCTCCTGCATAGATCTCTGCTATAGGTTGTCTGGCATGGATCCTCCCAGAAGGATAAGAGCTAATTCTACCCGCCATACCACTGCATCGGTGGCTGCTTCCAGGGACGTCCCTATCCAGGAAATCTGCAGGGCTGCTACCTGGAAGTCGGCACACACCTTCATTACCCACTACCACATCGACCTTGAATCACGCTGGGATGCTGGTTTTAGGGCCTCGGCTCTCCAGTCATTATTCCCTAAGTAGTGGGCGTGCGCCTTGCCTCCCTCCTCCCGGAGAACTGCTAGGAGTCTGCCAGATAGTGTGGATGAACAACATATCCATGTCCCTAGAAATACAGGTTACTCACCTGTAACAGGAGTTCTAGGAATGGTATATGTTGTTCATCCACACGACCCACCCGGCCTCCCCAGCTTCGACGCACAACCTGGCTTCCAGCGGGCTAGATCTGGCGTCATAGGGCGGAGCCGAGAGTTTTACCACCTGGGTGGGTGGGAGAACCCAGCTTGAAGACCCTTCTGGCAAGATTTAAAGCAGCAAGGAACCTGCCAGACAGTGTGGATGAACAACATATACCATTCCTAGAACTCCTGTTACAGGTGAGTAACCTGTATTTATCAGCCCCGAAAGGTGATTTTACAGTCACTGCGCGGAACCACCTTTTGGGACCAATTTATGAAATGGCAGTGTCACAGTTCGAGGTAGACCCCCAGAAGCCCCATGTTGAAAATTTGGTGAAGAAATTCCCAAAAATGATTGATTTAAGAGTGTGCATTGCGCAGTTCCTACACATGCTCATAAGTTCACAAATTTTTAATATTTTCAATCTAGATTCTCAATATTGCCATTTTACCACACCTCCTTATGAGCAGTACAGCTGTCATTTTTCACATCTCGCCCAAAATGTGTTTCCGCGCATGTAGCGCACAATGGCGCAGTCAGTGTGCGAAATCAATGTTCGGGACAGATTAAGAAAATCACAGTGACAGTTTGAGCAGAGGTCTTAAAATGACTGTGTTAAAAATTTGGTGACAAAAGTCCATAAAATGACTGCTACAAGCGAGCATTGCGCAGTTTCCACGCAGCCTCGCAAGTTCATGAATTTGCAATATTTTCTATCCAGATTTTCACCACTGGCATTTTTCCACACTTCCTTAAGAACAGTATAGCTTTCATTTTTCACACCATGGCCGAAATATGTTTTCGCACTTCCAGTGCAGAAATGTGTGGTCGCTGTGGGAAATCACTGTTCAGGACAGATTAAGAAAATTACAGTGACACTGTTCATGAGCTGAGGTCCCAAAATGCCTGTGTTGACAATCGGCTGTTTAAAAAAAAAAAAACTAATTACATTATGGGTGTGCGTTGCAGAGTTTCTTCGCACACTCATGACTTCACTATTTTTTTTTAATATTTTCACTGCAGATTTTCAGCATTGCCATTTTTTTACACCTCCCCATGAACAGTACAGCTGTCATTTTTCACATCCTGTTAGAAATATGTTTTTGCGCCTAGTCACTGTGGAAAAGCAGCTTTCAGCTAACGAACTGATATTGCCACTATTCATGAGGTGGGGGTCACAAAAAAACATGTTGAAAATTTGGAGTGAAAATACCAACGAATGCCTGAGGCGTTATGGTCTGAAACCCTAATGCCCCACCCTGTAGAGAATGACCGACATCAAGGGTGTGACTTGGGATTGTTACCTGTAATGTTCATACCATTCCATCCCCACCCACACCCTGCAGCCAGTGAGAGGCATCGAGGTGAGCCTTGGACTCTTCGGCCCCAAAGTTCACCCCATTTTCCTATACAGCACCCATCTCACCATATTTCCTGATGGAATGGGGTGAACATAAGGTCCAAAGCCCCAAGGCACACCGTGGCACTTGTCTGTGTCTGCAGGGTAGGGTGTGGTGAAATGGCGTGGACATTATGCCTGATAACCCAAAGGCACACCCCAGTGCCTGTCAGTATCTGCAGGGTGGTGGTGTGGTTGGCTTCAGCTCAATACTTCACTGCCATTCCTGTTATGCTGCTCTGTAACTCCTACACTACCAATGCCAGCAGGCAAACGTTCAGCATTGACAAATACTTGTTTTTGTGTGGTATCCTTCCTCTATGCATTGTATAGTCCCATGTTGCTAGGTCACATATGTTTGTACGAGAGGTATTGCCATTATCACAGAGTCGGTAGTGTGATATTTGCGTGCTTTAACAGAAAGTCTGCTACGCTTTAGGTTTTTTCCCCCCGCAAAGATAGCCTGTTACTTATTTCCACTACATTCACACAAGGTGATGAGTGCTGTGGTTTCGTTATCTGCTTCTGGGTTTCAGTTCAGTTTAGCGGTTCTGGCTTGCCTTTTGTGGTTGGGAGCTGCTAATGCTTTTAGTCTTTTATTTTTGGGGGGCACTTGCAATAGTAACAAGGGGGCATATGTGTACCTGCAAAGTAGTAATGTCTGGGAACGGAAACAGAGCTCATACGTGGAAAGTATTTGCAGATAACAGGCTCCACTTTTCGGCTGTGATTCATGCAAGTTTTAGCTGGGTTTTTTTGTTTTTGTTTTTTTGACATTTTCTCCCAGGATGCATCTTTGTATGCTATGTGGTGGCGTGTGATTGGGGAACAGTTTGTGAACAACTTTCATTGCTGGTGTTGTGCGCTGGCCACAGACTGCTGACCAGAGTGGATGTTAAAGTAGAAAGCTGAGGTAGCGGCGGCGAGTAGTTTTGATGATGGAGGGTTCTGAGTGATACTGACTGGGCATTAGATGAGGCTGGCTGGCACTTCTACCTGTGGGATAATGGCATGATTTACAAATTGTAAATTGTGCCAATCAGGAGCGAGGATTTTAGGTACCCATTTTATAATTCTGTGTTTTTTATGGTAATCTGTTTCATTACTATGAGGTGGGCATTATTGGTTTGGGATAGAGTACTGCATCTTAGATGGGGTTATAAAATGGCAGGGTAAAATCCAGTAATCTGATTGGCTCTTATGTGTGAAATATGTTTTTTTAAAAAAAAGACTGCTCAGCAATGAAGTCTAGAACCCAGATCAGTAGGCATTTTGGTTAGCCCCAACAGCCAGAATTGATCTTTCACTACAAACATGGCTGCTGCCTTTACGCTGTAGTAAAAAAAAAAAAAATTTACCTGGACCGTAAAAATAAAACTACCTTAAATAAAATAAATAAATAAATAAAACAAATCAATTAAATGTTGTTTCCTTGATCATCACACTCTACTTACATACATAAGTTAGAAACCATAAGTATTGTTTATAGTTTTCACTGCAACTGTTTCTTTGCTGACATTCTGTCTTTACTCGCTCATCAGGGAACTCTTCTTCTCACCCCAGGAATTCCTTGGCATCTATTGACAGATGCAGTATGCCAGCTGGGTTCAGCTGCCCTGGAGAGGAGGAGTCAATGCAAATGAGGAAGGTACTGGCAAATCAGGATACAGTTAGAGTAGCATGCTGCCTGCAGTTAGCCTGAGGGACCTCAGAACTTTTTCTCCGCTGAACTGGCAATACTGCCCTGGAGTTCTCCTCTTCAGAGATCTTCCTGTGCCATTTTCTTTCTTTTTGAGTGCTGCTTTTAAGGTATTTTGTATATTTTCTTCATTTGATCTATTTTTACCACAGTTGCAGAATTTTTTTTGTTTTCCCGGTTTGGCATTTTTTTCTGAAGTAAAATTCGCCCGCGTGCATGATAAATTGTCATTTTGATTTAATTGGTTAGTTCTTAGTATTTATTGGTGGTATTTAACACTTTTGTGTTAAAATCATTTTTTTTCGCGCACATGCGCATTTTTTCCGTTGCGCACTAGCGTGAATTCTTGGAACCCTTTTTTCTCTATTTAAATTCAAAATGATTGATTATTGAAGTGTAATCCCCTCTTTTGTGGTGAGACTCTATTGTTTACTGTGCAGTGGGCTTTGTTGACCAGGTGTGGACGTGGTTCTGTTTTTTCCTCTTTGTAAAAAAATAAATAAATCTCAAAGTTGATTTTGATTTGTTTAACCTTTGGCCTAACTATTATTATCTGGGCTTTCAGTCTACCTCCCCCTCTCTAAAAGAGCTGAGGAGGGTACCTCAAGTTAACACATAAGAAATGACAAGTCCCCTTGGGACTTGTATTATTGCAAGTCTGATTCTGTAGTAGTTTCTCTGTCCAAGCCTTTGATTTGAAAATAGGCAGGGTTCCCTCTTCCCTGCACAAAGATAGAGATTAATTTCCTCTGACCCTCCCTCCTGAAGGACTTTGGGGGGGGGGGTCATCAGGGGTTGATAAAATGATGCCCTCTGCAACTGAATTTCTGAGAGTTTGGCAGTTATTCCAGATTTTATATTTCTGCGCGGGTTCACTGCTCCTTCGGGTCAGAGTATTCCTCTCCATGTTAATCCTTATGCCCAAGGATAGTATTGTTGTTAGTAATTTGGGAGAGGATTTCCTCTCCATGTTAATCCTTATGCCCAAGGATAGTGTTGTTGTTAGTAATTTGGGAGAGGATTTTCCTTCACGAACTCCTCTTGGGACTCACTAATTCCAGTCTATCACTCTGAGGTTGATTCAGGTTTTGGTATAATCAGGCATTTATATTCAACCGGTGGACTCCCTGGACTTTTCCCTCCAGGACGACACTAATAAAGAGGTGGAGGACGACGACTTCGTAGATCAAGTGGTTGCTCTTCTCCAAAGAAGTTGACAGCTCTCCGAAGACACTGACAGGTAGGTTCTGGAAACCCCTTCTCTTTCCGGGTTGACAGAGGCATTCAGAGGAAACACCAGCTCCAAGTGTCCTGCTGTTTTTATCTGTACACTTTCAGACTAAAGAGAGTTACTGCAAACAGTGGCCTGCTTCTTAGCCTTGGGCCACCGTCTGCTTTCCCTCCCGAGATGGACTCTAGATAATCCTAGACTATATGTAAGAAATGTTTATGTAATGCCTCCTACCTTTGTAGCACACGCTATCATATATTATGAGTTTTTTGATGTATCCTAGCCTTGCCATAGTGCGACAGCTCTGGAGCACTATTCACAAGGAGGTTTGCCGAAATACCCAAGTGGCATATAGCAGCACTATGCTCTCATAGCCTTACCTCATAATGTTACAGCTTCTAGAGTCTTGGCGTAGGTCATTTCCCTCAGGCTTGCCTGTCTGAAAAGTTCCAGCCTTTTGGGTCATGCTTTGGTGCAGATTTTGGTTTGGCAAATTGAAGCTGACAGGCACGTATGGATGAATTTAACTTTCCTAGTACTCGGTTAAAAATGAGCATTCCTTCCCCAGCAGTCTATGGGGGGCTTCGGGTAGGAATCATTCTCCCTTTAACCCTTTTTTCCCTACATTACAACATTAGGAATTTTCCAAGTGTAGAGTTTTCTAGCGGTTTAGGCAGGAATGCTCTTTTCATTCCTGGTAATCCCTTTTTTCTTCACTCCTCTTCATGCTATTTGAACTTGAACCAAGAAGTCTTGCCATTTTCTGACTATTGCAGTTAACTCCAGCACTTGAACTGCCCTGGAGAGAGAGGGGTTAAAATTCTATGGAAGGCATAGAACGTTGAGCTCGAACTCGGTTGAAAACTCTGTCTGCAGCACTTTGAAACCCAACCATCAGATTCTTTACTCCGCCTCACTGAACAGTTGCTCTGGAGATTTTCTCCTTTGCTCGGTTCAAAAAGTCTGTTAAAGCTGGAACTTCCGGTGATGTCAACGACCTAATGGCAGCATAATACGGTGGCTCCGTCTCCCCCTCGAATAAAATCCAATTGCATCACCCAGCCAAAGCTAAGAGAAACAGAACAGGTAAACTCCCCTCAACCCTATGCAAAAATTATGTGAAATGATGCAGGGAGAAGGCCGATGTGACTCATAAGAAAGGGAAGCGCTGGAGGGCCTGCAGCACTCTGAGACCTCCTCAGATGAACTACCGACAAGCCTCAGAGAAATAATTATACAAACAGCGCGCACGGTCACTAAAATTGTCCAAACCCTGGGCAACCTCAGAACAAACTTAAATAAAATAGACCATAAAACGGAACAGCTTGAACTATGTATGAATCAGGCTATCGAACAGATGGATTGCCACGATAGGCTCTTACTTTATCTCTTGGCCAGGGACTGGGAACTTATACATAAGTTAGACGACCTGGAAGGCAGGAGTAGAAGGCACAACATAAGAGTATACGGAATTCCTGAAGGATCGGAAGATAAACACCAAAGCATAATAGTATTTCTCCAAACAACACTTAAACAGATCCTTCAACTGCCACGGGATCTAGACCTTACTATGGATCGTGCCCACAGATCCGTGGTCCCCCGACCCAAAAATCCAGATGCGAGGCCTCACTCTATTGTCACAAGACTTTACAATTACCAGGCAAAGGAAGAGGTACTTTGAATGATTTGGAAACAAGGAGCGCTGTATTATGAGGGCCATCGAGTAAACTTCGACAATGATCACACGACATATGTTCAAGAAGCCAGAAAGACACTATGGCCGGTAATGAGACATCTCCAGGCTCGCAGCATGAAAGCACAGATTTTGTACCTGGCACATATCAAAATTGTCACAGACAAGGGATCAAAGATCTACCAAGATCTCCTGACCGCTTCTCCATTCCTTGAGTCGCTGGGGATCACAGTCCCACCCCTAATGAAGGAAAAACTAGAAAAGGACTTGCTCACCTCAGCCTGGAGCATAGCGCAGAAGGGAGCCCACCAGCGAGGCTCTGTTCAGGGAACCCAACATACGAACCTCTGAGCTGATGTCTCTGCGCTGATCAAGCATTTTGGAGATCCTGCCAAACTAAACAAGAAGGCCTTGCATTTACAGGAGGAAGGTGAGGGATCCTCACCAAATGACGAGCCGGAGCATGGCGCGGAGACCTGAATATTGAAGGAGAGATTGAGGAATCTTTGTTTGCTTACTGCTTCTCTCCGATCTATGTCTTGATCTCTTTTTGAGCTGCCTCGCCCTCCCTCGTGCCTGGATATTCTACAATGGCTGTGGATTCCCCCTCCATTTCAGATCCTCTGAGACTTCTCACACTGTTTAGAGACGTCCCCTTGCTGCTCCCTGTCTCTGAGCTCCCTCGTGACTTGACTGACAGTCGAGAGATGAACTTTCTGTCCTGCAGCTTTTCATTCTCGACAGAGAGCCTCTTGAGTGGTCTGATAAAAGATCTCAGAAGACAAGACTCTTTTATAGAGGTCCTCAGATGTGAAATGAAGATCTACTGCACAAGGAACTCATACTATACAGAAACGCAATCGGGCTCCTAGTGTGAGTCTTTTTTTCTGACTTTGAGCATGACAACTTGCTAGCTGGGATCCGACTGGGAAGGGGGGCCTTGCAAGGCCCAACAACACACTAAACTAAACTACTGGGCCTCAGATTAAAAGCTGACCTTTATCTTTTTTCAGTCGATCAGTGATTTAATCGTATCCTTTTGGTCGCTGCTGAATCGGATGTTTTGCCCCAGGGCCTCTTCGGAGGATAAAAAGTTATGTCTGTGCTGTTAACAGAACTGAGGCGTTTCGGATACCAGACTCTTAACTGAAACTCCGTTTGGCCTGTATCAAGCTGGGGCATTTTTTTTTTCTCTTTTTTTTTAGCTAACTTTGGCTGGTTACTTAGAATGTTTGCTGGGTGAAAATACCTGTTCTTCTGCTGATCCTGGACGGATCCTAGAAAGAGGAGGAGATGGGCTTCGAGGCATGCAAGCCGCTGACTGTAGGGCGTCCCCTCTAGGGGATTCTCCCCTGGGTGTGAAGGGCGGTATGCCATTACCCTTGAGCCCCCTTCTAACCATTGCTTTTGCGATCGCCCTATGGCTGGGAATTCATCGCCAGCCTTCCCTTGGAAGCCCACTGTCATCTATTTCAAACGGGGCTGGAGGGGTCTTAAAGGACTCGCCTACCTTGCTCCCACTCAAGTCCAGGCCCTCATATCAGGACTGTCCTGTGCATGTGTCCCAAACCCATGGTTGGGAACTTGTTTCTTTGTTCATAAGTTCAAACCTGAAGTTATTGAATAAGTTAAGCAGGTGCATATATATTTGCGAAAAGATAAATTTACCAGACTTGTTTGTATCTGCCCTCCTCTTCTTAGTAAGTCTCACTATGATAAACACAAATGAGTAATCATAATGTAAAAGTGCTCTCCTACAACATTATTGGTTGCTCCAGTCCGGTGAAGAGAAAACAAATCCAGAAGTATATTACTAGACAAAATTGTGAGGTGACTTTCCTGCAGGAGACCAACCTGTCCCCAGTTAAGACCTTAAAATTGAGGACAAAATCACATCCCCACTTTTTTTTTTCTTTTCTTCTCTCGATGCAGGACGTAAGAGGGGGGTGGCCATTCTGCTCTCGGCATCGTTCCTATTTGAACAGGAGGAGACCGTGACGGACCCTGGAGCCAGGTATATCATGGTGATAGGTAGGGTACAAGATACCCCAGTAACTTTAGGTAGTGTCTATGCCCCTCCAGGCTCCCCCACTGCATTTTATGCCTTGATTGCCCAATTGGTGGCAGAGAAGTCCAGGGGACTGTTGATCATGGAGGGGGGATTGGAATCTGATTTGGGACAGGAATCTAGATACTACATCGGGGGTTCAAGGCTCAGATTATCGCAAGGCAAGGGCGGTTAAGCACGTTCTACACCAGGTAGGGCTAGTGGACATCTGGCGGGAGAGGTACCCTAGAGCAATGGACTATACATGTTATTCACCAAGGTTCCAGGTATTCTCCCGAATTGACACATTTTTTACCTTTAAGGACAGTGTTTTTGGCTTTCCCTCAATGTGGGTGGGTACTTCCACCTTATCAGACCACAATCCAATCTTTCTAGAGGTGGCCCTCTCCCTACCCAGGAAAACAACCCACTGGAGACTTAATACATCTCTACGTAGGGACAAAGAGGTTGTAAGTAAAATTAAACAAAAAATTACAGACACGTTGTTGGAAAACACTACCCCGGGGATGTCCCCACAGATCATCTGGGATACATTGAAAGCTACAGTTAGGGGACAATTCATACGCATAGCCTCACAGAAAAAAAAAAAACCTCCTGAGGCAACAAAAGCTACTTGCAGAGCTGAGGGAGCTGGAGTCCCGACATAAAATTAACTGGGATAGACAGAGATCTGGAGCTCAGGTCCCTGAGGGCCGAACACCAGAAACTTCAAAGAGAGGAAATAGAGAGGAACCTCTTCTTTCTCAAACAAAAATATTATGAGGGAGCCCCTAGGGGCACTAGGATACTAGCGGCCAGCCTGAGACATTTTACAGCCAGGGCCACAATAACTAAAATTATTTCCCCGACCACAGGCCAACTGACTAATAGGGCTGAGCGAATTGCAGAGGCTTTTGTCTCCTATTATGCTAAGCGGTATACCCCACAGGAGTCGACACCCACCCAGGCAGGTATAGAATACCTTAGGACCCTTCCCCTCCCTACACTTGCACGGGAAAAAGGCCAGCTTCTGATCAGACCAATTACTCAAGCGGAAATACTGAAAGTTATAAAGGGCCTGAAGGGTGGAAAGTGTCCAGGACCAGACGGCTTTGGGGCTGAATTTTATAAAACCTTTGCTTCAGAAACGGTCCCCTTACTGGCAGATGTCTTCTCAGAGGTCTGGCAGGAGGCGAACCCGGTTCCTCCATCATGGCAATACGCCACAATTTCACTCATGCCAAAAGAGAATAAGGACCTCTCCCGATGTGGTCGTACTGACCAATCTCGCTCTTAAACTCCGACTACAAGATTTTCACCTCAATCCTTGCGTCTGGATTGAATCTCATTCTCCCAGAGCCCATCAATCCAGACCAATCGGGGTTCATTCCGGGCCGACAGGCTCCAGATGGAGTTAGATCAGCGATTAATATAATTGACGCCATTCACTCCTCCCTGCCTGCCTTATGAGTTTAGACACTGAAAAAGCCTTCAACAGGGTTTCCTGGTCCTTTCTGTTCCTGGTTCTAGAACGGATGGGTTTTCCGCAAATCTTTATTGATAGTATTAAGTCCCTATGTTCTGGCCCACAAGCGTATGTCAGAGTAAATGGGGGAATCTCCAACAGATTTGCTCTGGGCAGGGGTACTCGACAGGGCTGCCCCCTGTCCCCTTTGCTATTTGCCCTATACATAGAGCCCCTTGCTGAAGCAACACGCACTTCAATAGCGGTACAGGGAATTGAGGTCGGGGGTCAGCTGCAGAAAATATCATTATATGCAGATGACGTTTTACTTTGTATGGCACACCCAGAGACTTAAATCCCTCAGATCTGGTCAATTTTATCAGAATTTGGTGAACACTCAGGATACGCCCTTAATAAAACCAAAACTGAGGTCTTATGCTTCTATTATTCCCCTTCTCACACGATAGTAGAATTCTTACCACTTAATTGGCTAGCGGATAAAATGAGATATTTGGGGGCCTGCCTAACTAAACAGAATTCCTACCTTTTTAAGGCCAACTATGTCCCACTTTTTAACCAGGTGAAGAGAGACCTAGGTAGGTGGTCCTTGATAAACCTCCCATTATACTCAAGAATACACTCCATTACCATGAATGTTCTCCCTAGGTTACCTGTACCTGTTCCAATGCTTGCCAACCTTTATACCTAGAATGTACTTTCAGGACTGGCAAAAAGTAATCACAAAGTTCGTTTGGAACAGTAAAAGACCCAGAGTAAATGCCCAAGTCCTCCAACTGAGCAGGATAAAAGGGGGTAGATCCCTACCTGATCTCGAGGATTATTACCTTGCCACGCAAATTAAAAGGGCGCTACAATGGTCTATCCCAACCTACGTAGCTAATTGGAAGGAGATGGAAACGTTGGAGGAAGAGGAGCGGGGCACATTATTGGGAGTTCGTTCCATACAAGTGAACGTTGCTAGAGACCATCTTCCCCCTTTAATGTCCGTCAGGGATACCTTAAAGGCCATTCCCAGGGCCTGGCAAAAATACAATTAAAAACTTCTCTATGGCTCTTGCACAGGTTATCATGGGATAACACCTTTACCCCGTCCCTCCTAGACCACACTTTTAGAGCCTGGGAGAAACGAGGTTTGACCTAAATCAAACAATTCATTGCAGGGGGTGAGGTGATGCGTTTTGTGACCCTGAAGAACAACTTTGGACTGCGTAATGCTGATCATTTCAGATACCTGCAGGTAAGGGATTATATCCACTATTACTGCAGAATGGACCCCTTGGTGGACAAAGTGGCACCTTTCATAGATAGCCTCTACACAATATTAACTTCACAGAAAACATCAAGCTTCATTTCTATGCTTTTTAAAGCCTTCATGGGTTTAAGGAAGGACCCCCTAGACAAAGTTAAAATGAGGTGGAAAGAGGAGGGGCAGGTAGGTTTACGGGAAATTAATTGGGATTCAGTATTCAAGCTGGCTTCTAGAACCACCTGTTCACCTCTCTGGCAAGAGTTCTGTTGGAAGGTGACGATACGTTACTTTCTCTCCCCTCTGTCTCTGAGCAAGAGAGTCCCGGATATATCGGCACTCGACTTGTTGGAGGGTGTGTGGGGAAACGCAGGCAGATTACCTGCATGTCTTCTGGCTCTGCTCATGGCTTGGGCCTTTCTGGACGGACGTCTCTCAGGCACTTGCTGAGTTGTTTGCCCTGGATGCCCCCCTGGAGTGGCCAAGCCTTATATTGGGAGAGCCCCCCCAAAACCTGACTGGAGCTGACATGCTGTATCTCTGGGTCCTCCTCTTAGCGGCAGCCCACAAATCTATCACTAGGCTGTGGTTGAAAATGGCCCCCAAATAGGTATTTGATACAGCTGGTCCAAGAAATTGCAGAAATGGAAGAAATAACTTATAAGATAAATCACAGGACACGGGTATATGTTCGGAGATGGATGAGATGGGAGATCTGGCGAGAGTCAGGTGAGATGGTGAGGTCCGACCAACCTCCCTGAGGTTCCACTCTTAACCTGATACCTGCTAGACCTGATCATAGAAGCCTCCTGAATGGGTCTTGGAGGTGGCTGGTCGCTCAGAGGATGGTCTGCTTTGTTGTGGGAAGAGTACAACCTGATAAACTTGTCAGTGCTACTGGTGTTTTTAATTTATTGTTAGAAACAGTACAGAAGAGGGTCTCCTTTCCATTATTTATCATATTTGATAGATTATAACTCTGTAAAAGGAGTTGAAACTGTCTGGTTTGCCTGTATTAAATGTACCCAATGGTTGCCAATAAACTTAAATTAAAAAAAAAAAAAGTCTCTTAAAGTTGTCTGTTAGTTCGAAATTATTCCGCAATTAGTTCCACTTTGTCGGTTCAGGACTCTGCGGTACTGTAAGCACTTAAGTAGTTCTTTTGTGGAAATTGTAAAAACTATTTTTCGGTCAGTTAGGCTGAACTGATCCTTTAGTAGATCTTTTGTGGAAAATTTTAGTGTCTGGTTACAGGTCTGTATCTGTTTTTTTTTAAAAAAAAAAAAATGATTTGAATGTTTTTTTTTTTTATCCCCCCCAACACCGTAACACGGTGAGAAACCAGTAGGGGAGTCTTGCCTGGCAGTTGCCGAATAAAGGATAAGTTTGTTAGGTTGGCCATGTCTGAGAAACCCAAAAACAAAAACTGGATAATGGGTTTAAACACTGCAATGTGTGTGGGGAGGTCTTTGCTAAGGCCGATCCCCACACCACCTGTGTTTACTGTCTGCGGTTTGGCCACCTTGATTCAGACTGCCAAGAATGTCCCTAAGTCTACCGTGGCAAAAAGGTTAGGTAGACTTAGGGATACGGAGGCAGAGAAATCCGCTGATCTGGAAGGCCAGCCCAGTTCAGTTCCCACCGAACCAGAAGGAGTGCTGTCTGATCAGGGTGATACTACTTCGGGCTACAGGAGAGTCGATCCTGAGGGATCAGTTCCCACAAAAAGAAAGCGCAAAGATAAATCTGCTGCTTCGGATCCAGACTTTCATGTTCCGACCGCCGAAGAGATGGCCAGAGCGATTCGGGTTGTTGAATTGCTTCATCCGGTTCCGACCGATCTGGCGCCTTCTGGCAGGGGCTTGGTTCAGTCGGTTCCTCCGGTTCGAGATTATTCCACTGAAGACTTTTACGAACTGGATTTTGAAGAGGATGATGGTGATGATGAAGGTCTGGATATGCCTGTGGAACCGGACATCTTCCCAGACAGACCTTCTGGTGTTTCCCCTCTTAGGCTTTCTAATTCCCCTTCCCACCATCAGTTTTACAGAAAGGTGGATGAAACCCTCCAGCTTCCCATGGAGGAAGATCTGGAGGAGCCTGATTTTGTTGAGATGGTGGACATCGCAGAGTCTGAGACTGTCTATTCCCTCCACAAGTCCTTTGGGAAATGGACACAAATAATTCTAAGGTCTCCTAACTCTGTACCTCCTGTTGACACAGGAATGGACAAGAAGTACACTTTATTAGGCTTGAATACAGAGTTTTTCTATCAGTAATGCAGCTTGTGACAAGGCAAATACTCCCTTGGCTTCACACACCCAAGACAAAGACTCCAGGAAGATAGATGCCATGGCAAAGAAACAGTACATGGCTTCATCTTTGGGACTCAGGCAGGCTAACTATATGGCCAATACAGTCAGATACCAGAAGTCCAGGTGGGACACTGTTCTGGCACTGGCTACAGACTCCCCAGCTAGCCAAGGAACTGGAGAAGGTGGCTGCTGATGGGACTGAGGCATCAAAGTGCAATTTTATGCTAATGTGAACTCCAGTGATGTGTCAAGAGTCATGGCTACATCTGTGGCTCTTCGGAGGATGACTTGGCTCAGATGTACTAGCTTTTCACAGGAAACCCAGGCTAAGGCCATGGATTTCCCTGTGGAGGGTAATTCTCTGTTTGGGGAGCAAACAGAGAATTACATGAAGAAAATGGATGAGTATAGGACCACTCATAGGAGTGCCCAGTCCAAGGAAAGGCAGGCAACTCCTCAAAGGCAGCAAGCTAGGGGCAGGCCTTTTCACAGGCCTTTCTACCAAGCACAGGCCTCTTCTCCCTTTTCTCAGAGGGGGTTCTTTAGAGGGAGAGGCAGAAGGGGGATGAGCAGGGCTGCATCCACCCCCTCAGCCTAAGGCTCCTGACAAGCAGACACCCTGATGTTAGCCCAGGTCGACTCCCCCATTCCGGCAGGAGGCAGGCTGGCTTACTTTGTCCAGAACTGGATGTCTGTTTCCTCAGACAAGTGGGTCCTGGAGGTAGTAAGCCAGGGACTGATTCTCAGTTTCAAAAATTTTCTGAAAATGAGACCCAGATCCTTTCCACCTGCAAATATATCAAACCCTTGCTGTAGAGGCAGAGGTTTCGTCTCTACTGGCCTTAAGAACCATAGAGAGAATTCTTACCCCATACAGGGACAAAGGTCTGTACTCCAGGTACTTCCGTATCCCAAAAAAGACTGGAGTGGCGAGCCAACCTAGACTTGAGATACCTGAACAAAAATCTTTTAAAGCCAAAATTCAAAATGGTGACTCTGGGAACAATTCTTCACTCTCTAAGGCCAGGAGACTGGCTAGCTTCCCTGGACCTCAAGGATGCCTATTTTCACCTTCCCATCAGGTGCTCCCACAGAAAGTACCTCAGGTTTGAAATGCTCTCAGGCCATTACCAGTTCAGAGCAATGCCCTTTGGCCTAACTTTAGCCCCAAGGGTGTTCACAAAGTGCCTAGCAGTAGTGGTGGCCTTTTTAAGAAGAAAAAGGATTTCAAGCTTTCCATATCTGTACGATTGGCTCATTGTGGGCCAGTCCCCAGACCAAGTCAAGTCGGATCTGCTGGTGACCCAACAAGTTCTCCCTTCCCTGGGGTTCCTTCTCAGTCTTCCCAAGTCTGTTCTCGAGCATGTACAGCTTCTCACTTTTATAGGAGCAGAGCTGGATACGGTCAAGGAAAGAGTTTTCCTTCCTCTGGAAATGGCAGCAGCCATTTCACAGCTGGCCTCTTCCTTCCTCCCTCTGGTCTCTCTACCAGCAAGGCATTCTCTTCAGCTTTTGGGCCACATGGAGGCTTCCGGAGCAGTGGTCCAAGGATCCAGGTTTCAGACGAGGGACATTCAGTTCCATCTGAGGACTTTTTGGTCCCAAAGGAAAGATCCTCTTACCAAACTAGTCCCAGTTACTCAGACCCTTATCCAGGCCCTTAAGTGGTGGCAGGATCTGGACAATCTGAGGCAGGGAGTTCCATTTGTCACTCAGACTCGCTCTGTGATTCTTACCACAGATGCTTCCCTATTGGGGTTGGGAGCCCATCTGGGGGCTCTCACAGCCGAGGGGCTGTGGTCCCTTCAGGTATCCCTTCTTCATATCAACCTCCTAGAGCTCAGGGCAGTACTTTTGGCCCTGCAAGCTTTCTCTGTCCGTACAGAACAAGGAAGTTAAGGTCAGAACAGACACCACCAACTCCATGTGGTATATCAACAAGCTGGGAGGCACTCTGTCTACGGCCTTGTGCACGGAAGCCATGACAATATGGTCCCTGGCTTATTCCCTGCAGACCTCTCTGGTAGCAGTCCACCTCCCAGGAAAGGACAATGTGCTAGCAGATGCATTGAGCAGGATTTCCCAGGGCCATCACGAATGGTCCCTGGACCCTCTGGTGTTGAAAGTGATTTTTTTCAAGGTGGGGCCCTCCAGAGATGCATCTCTTTGCAGCCCCAGACAATTGCCAGCTTCCTCTGTTTTGTTGCAGACCCTCAGTCTTGGGCTCAGTCCCTCTGGATGCTCTGATTTTAAACTGGGACGGAAAATTTCTATATGCCTTCCCTCCCTTTTCTCTACTGTTCAAGGTTCTAGTCAAGGTAAGGTCACAACCTTGCAAAGTGATTCTGATTGCTGCAGCCTGGGCCAGGCAGCCTTGGTACCCCTTGTTGCTGTCACTAGCAATCCATCTTCCCCGGTCTCTTCTCAGGAATCTCAACCTGTTGACCTCCTCTCGGGAGGATTTGGTACCCCAATCTTCGGGGTCTCAATCTCAAGGCATGGCTCTTGAAGAGTTGGAGTATGCAGATTTGTATCTGTCCCAAGGGGTTCTGGACATTAACAAATCCTCTTGAAAGCCTGCTACCAGAAAAACTTACAACTCCAAATGTAAGAGATTCAGCATTTGGTGTTCCGAGAAGCATATATCCCCAGACACTGCTGAACTGTCTACAGTTCTGGATAATATGGTTCACCTTAATGGCCTAGACCTCAAACCAGCGACTCTCAAAGTACATTTGTCAGCTGTTTCTGCTTTTCTGTCAGTGGGAAAGCCTTCCTCTCTGTCATCTCACCCTTTATTCTGTAAATTTTTCAAAGGATTGCTTCATACCAATCCCCCCTTTAGGGATTGTACTCCTGCCTGGGATTTGAATGTTTGCATCGCTCAGTTTAATCAACCCCCTTTTTAAGCCTGTGTCCTCAGCAGAGCTCAAGTACTGGACTTGGAAAACTGTTTTTGTTTGCTGTTACCTCTGCCAGACATATCACTGAATTGCAAGCTCTGTCAGTTGAACCTGACTTCATTTCATTCCATAGAGATAGTGGTCCTTACAACCAATAGAAGGTTCTTACCCAAAGTGGCTTCTGATTTCCGTTTAAACCAGTCTGTCTCTTCCTGTGTTCTTCACTGATCATACTTCATCAGGAGAGTGGAGGTTGCACAGTTTAGATGTTGAAAGAGCCCTTAGCTACTACATCAAATGTACAAAGGGTCACAGGTTTGACTCCCTTCAGTTCCTCGCTTATGGGGAAGTAGGTAAGGGCAAACCTGCCACCAAGAGAACCATTACCAGGTGGATTGTGTCCTGTATCCAATTCTGCTATGAGAAACTAGGAAAAATTCCACCCTTAGGCCTGAGGGCTCATTCCACTAGAGGTACAGTTGCATCTCTGGCTGTGGCTAGGGATATTCCTTTGTTAGAAATGTGCCAAGCAGCCACCTGGAAAACCGTTCATACCTTCACCAAGCATTACTCTCTGGATATCTAGGCTAGGAATGATGCTCGGTTTGGCATACCAGTACTTTAGAGCCTATTCCCAAAGTAGGTGCTGTCCCTCCTCCTTCGAGGTACTGCTTGGTAGTCTGCAATAGTCAGAATATAGCAAGACTTCATGTTGTTTGAAGAAAAAAATTACTCTCCTTAGTAATTGTTTATTCTAATGGAGTCTTGCTGTATTCTGACCTCCCTCCCTGCCTCCCCTCTCAGAACATGTTTTGGGAAGTGGGTGAGCAGGTGCAGTGTTGCACCCCAAGGGAGTCTTCAGACCACTTTCTGTTGTTTTGGGTGCTTTGTGTTGATTAGTTAAGAATTTTTATGCTTTATTACCTGGTTTTTGGGTTTCCTGACTTGAGTCTTTTAGGAATCTAAAACCTTTGTTGTCAGTTGGCTAGTAGAAATTTATGATTTCCACATTATTAGTCAGTGAGTTTTAGCTCGTAAGAATCTGACTGTTGGGTTTCAAAGTGCTGCAGACAGAGTTTTCAACTGAGCTCGAGCTCAACGTTCTATGCCTTGCATAGAATTTTAACCCTTCTCTCTCCGGGGCAGTTCAAGTCCTGGAGCTAACTGCAGTAGTCAGAATACAGCAAGATTCCATTAGAAGAAACAGAATTACTACGGTGAGTAATTTTTTCTTTTTACCCCTTCTTTGGTTGGTGTTAATTAAATAAATGAAAAATAAAGGGGGGTAGATGTATGCAGATTTTGACATATATCTATGTACATAACTAAATAAATAACTAAGGTTTACCTTCACGTGCTACATTCTGTTTTCTTCAGTAGCATGTCAATAGTGGGAACTAGAGCACTAAAAGGACAAAGTCATGAAAGGGTTCCCTTCTTGGGAGTTGGACCATTTTTCGGGCTGTTGCCTCAGTTTTAAAGGAAAATCGGGAATAGCAAATCACTATCAACTTTGGCAACCTGAGGTCAGGATGCTTACTTGACTTGGGTCTTTCTTTTGCAAATGCAGGGTGTCTTCTTCAATACATTCTGTGTGCTCAGTTCCTTAGCCCTGGTCAGGTAGCTATCTAGTTTTCTTCCATGCCGTTTAGACTGCCTCCAGAGTGTTCTCAGATACAGAGTAAAAATAATCGGGCTGTTCTCCAGGTATCTGGGTAGGTAGGTGTTTCTCACCTGAAGGCAGGGAATCTCTGGTTTCCCTTCTCAGAGGCTTGGCTGACCTTAGCCGATTATACTTGAGTTTGGTTTTTCAAGCCCCAAGTCTGACATGTTATTTCCTACAGTCTTTTCTTTTTTTTTTTGTACCTACTAGAAAAAAGTTTCCTAACCATCTAAATCTTGGCAACTATTAAGGGGCAATGCTCATCTCTTGTCAGGGGAAGTTTGTTCCCTGTATATGGTGCATAATTTTGTCACTAGAATCCTAGGGGCTAAACCTCTAGGTCAGATTCCAAACAAGAGAATTTTTCATGAAGCCTGTCCCCTGTTACAAGCTGGACTAGTGTAAGGAAACGGGGAACTTCACACCTCTTCCCTTCAAATCTTCGGTACAGAGGGTTCCATCATTAGGTCTTGGTTTCTGAGAGAGTCTGTCTTTCATCAGTCCCTGGAATCTCAGCATCTCTATCAGGCCTGCATTTTTTTCAGTCCAGAGGTCATTTACTACAGAGAGGACCGGATGATATTCCTGCCTTGTATCAGACCAACGAGCATTTGGGACACAAGGCTTCCAATCTCTCCGCAATAGCTATGAGTTTTGATCTCTAGCTAGCATCCTTGGAGGTGTTTTAGTCACTCATCCATCTGTTGGGCAAGGACATAGTCCTGAGCATAGTCGGGGCCACCACAAGTGGGCCCTTTGGCAGATCCTCTAAGCCGCATTAGTCAGGGCCACCGCAAGTAAGCCCTAAGCATACAAGTCCTAGCCACATCATTCATGGAGTAAGGTCAGGTCCAGATCTGAATTTTCACCTCCAGCCCAAAACACCAGTTTTCTCCTTTTTCCTGTTGCAGGTCCCAGCTCGGGGTTCCTTCCAATGGATTTTTTTTATCTCAAGACTGGTCGGATAAGTTTTCTCTCTCCCATATATCCCTTGTTTCCTAAGTACCTCTCTAGTTAAGGAATCTGCCACCACGATCCCGGTGGCTCTGGGCAACC
Organism: Neoceratodus forsteri; assembly: GCA_016271365.2. NCBI lineage: Eukaryota > Metazoa > Chordata > Ceratodontiformes > Ceratodontidae > Neoceratodus > Neoceratodus forsteri. The sequence goes on along the minus strand of CM057453.1, from coordinate 774,410,629 downwards.
TTGGTACTTTCTGATTTAAAAAAAAAAAAAAAAAAAAAGTTCCAGTTAAATAGCCTTCTGGCTGCTTTCGTTTCCACAAGCTACTTCCTTCCTTGCACAAGAGTAGTGTTTTTTCTCAGCTCCCAGCCTTCTCTCCTCAAGGCCTGGTTCTTGAGAAGCTAGATCTCCTAGAGTCTCTGTAGCCAAACAAGGCCGGGAACATCTATGGGTGGGGGATTAATACCACGAAAACCTCAGTTTTCTTAGTGGAAGCATTTTTTTCCTTTTGGTACAAGGACAAGAGCCTAGAGTTTTTAAATCCTCTCTCCACTCATGACTGCATTGTTTAGTTTATATCCAGGCATTACCGTCCTGTGCACAAAACTAGTTTGGTCTTTGTGACTTGTTTCCTGTAAAAATATAAAGGTTTTTATTTTCTTTCCTACAGTAGACCTCATTTTTGGGAGTACACCTAGCAGTTATTCGGATACTTTTCTGTCAGGCAAGAGAAATCTGTCATTTCTCAGACCATTTCAAAGAATTCCGTAAGGGGCAGTTTCACTTCCAGACCCTTCTAGGGACCAGAGTTTTTTTCCCATGGAACACAAATATCTGTATATTCAAGTTCATGGGGTGTCCCTTTGAACCTGTGGCAATTCTGTCCTGAAGTGAGTAACATCAAAGACAACTTTTCTGCTTGCCTTCTCTGTCAGACTGGTTTCAGGTTTTTCATTCAGGCCTTATCCTCTCAGTGCCTTTAAGAACAACTTAGTCCTCTGGTCGGATAGGAAATCCTTCTTCAACCCTTTTCTCTCTGTCTGTACTGCTCTCAGGCAAGTCCTGTCTAGGCTGTATTAAGCTGCTCGGATGGGGCATGAATTAGTCCTGCCGCTCTGCGTCAGCAGTCCTAGCAGTTCAGGTACTGTCATTATCATCTCTTCCTTTCCTGCGTTTTCACAGAAAAGGAGAAACCAGTGACCAACAGTATTTTCCCATCGGACTGTTTTCCCATATTTTGGTGCAGCAAGGCTGACGTTCTGCCCTTCTCAGGCTTAGGGCCTAGTTCCTGGAGAACAGCTGCCTCCTGGGCAGCGTTCAAGGCTATATCCATACTAGAAGTGTGCAGATCACTTATTTGAAATTTGCTTCTCACATTCAATAAGATCTTTTCTTGGATGTATAGTCTGATCGGATGCCAAATTTGTCAGGACGGAACTTCAGAGCCTCTTCTTAAAATAGGTTTCTGTGCCCTCCTCCCAACCACACTGTTTTGAAGTCTGCATCTGTCAATAGATGCTAAAGAATTCCTGGGGTGAGTAGAAACAATTACTCAGCGAAGTAATATTACTACTTCCAGGGTATTCTTTAGCATGATTGACACTTCCTCCCCTGGAAACCTTGTCTAAAGGCACTGTTAGGGGATTTGGCCAAATTTGACAACTGTCATTTTTCCTGTGATTTAAAAAAAAAAAAAAAAAAGTATATATTTTTTCTTGATATCGGGTTAGCCATTGTCAGAACTGTTTAGTGAGTCTCTGAGCACAGGAGAGGTCCCAGAAGACTGGAGCAGGGCTTATATGGTCCCACTCCACAAGAATGGTAGTAGGGAGGAGGCAGGGAACTCCAGACCTGTCAGTCATATCTCAGTAGTGGGCAAGATCATGCAGGCACTCTGTAAGGAAAGGAAAGTGCAACACCTGGAATTCATAGGATTCAAGACAGCATGGGTTTACAACAGAAAGGTCCTGTCAAACTAATCTCATAGATTTCTTTCACTGGGTAACCAGAGTGGTGGACCAAGGGGGAGCAGTTGATGTCGCCTACCTTGACTTCAGCAAAGCTTTCAATACTGTTCCATATAGAAGATTGATTAGTAAGCTGGGCAGGCTCGGGGTGGGTCAGAAGTTGGTCAACTGGGTGGCAAACTGGTTGGTGGGCACAAATTGAGTGGTAAACTGTACACAGTCAGAAGAGATGCAAGTCACAAGTGGGGTACCTCAGGGATCAGTCCTGGGGCCAGTCCTCTTCAATATCTTCAGCAGTGACATTGCAGATGGACTGGAGGGTAAGGTTTGTCTGTTTGCAGATGACATCAACATCTGCAACAGAGTAGATGATCCAGATGGGGTAGGCAGAATGAGAAGTGATCTGGATAAATTGGCAAACTGGTCGGAAGAGTGGCAACTGGGATTTAACGCAAAGAAGTGCAAGATCATGCACATAGGGAAGAGAAACCCTGAAGCCACCTATAGGTTGGGAGGGGAGTTGTTGGCAATCACAAGGAAAGAAAGAGACTTGGGCATCATCACTGCAGATGATCTGAAATCATCCAAGTAGACCACTAAAGGTGTAGGTAAAGCTAGAGGGATGTTGGGGTGTTTTTAGTAGGGTATCACAAGTCTGAAGAGGGCAGTAATAATCCCTCTTTGCAAACCACTGGTTAGGCCCCATCTGAAGTACTGCCTGCAGTACTGAAGGTTGCACCTGCATGAGGACATTAACAAAATGGAGGCAGTCCAGAGAAGGGCAACTAAAATGGTGCAGGGACTGCATCAGAAAACATATGAGGACAGATTAACGGAGCTCAATATATATACCCTAGAGCAAATCAGGGAGAGGTGATATGATCAAAACATTCAAACATCTTAAGAGTATTAACAAGGTGAAAGAGTCTAACATGTTGCAATATAAGAAAAATAGCAGGACAAGAGGACACAGCATGAGATTAGAGGGAGGCTGATTAAGGGGTAATGTGATGAAGTTCTTTTTCACAGAAAGGGTGGTGTATGCATGGAAAGCCCTACCTCAGGAAGTGGTGGATATGAATACAGTGCAGGGCTTCAAACAGGCATAAGGGAGCAATACAGATGAGTGTGAATAGATAGGCCATTGACGGAGTAAAGGTCTACGGCACATTAATCAAGTAGAAAAAATGGGCAGATTGGATGGGTTTTGCTGTCCTTGTCTGCCGTCAACTTCTGTATTTCTATGTACCCACTCTCCATCCCCAGAGTTACTTGTCTTGTGTTATGTTACTGTCTTCCATTCTTTATGAAGAGGTTTGCACTGTGAAGACACTGATGTTAGTCTTTGGCCCTGATTATATGGCGAACTGAGCTATGTTAGGCCCTTGGTTTCTGATTAAGCTAGTGATAGTTATTTTGCCTCTGTTCAGTGTTAAACAAAAAAGAAAGATTCGAGGTGGTTAAGGCTTGTGCTTCTGTATACTGTCAGGTACATCGTATACCAGTGACGTGTGGGCATACTTGCACCATCATCTTCCAGGAAAGTTTGTGCTCCTGTGAGGTCTTCACGCTTTCTGGCTCAGACCATAAGTTGTAATCTTTGGAGAAGATATTCAGGAAGACGTTTAGTACATAACTTTTTCCTTGCTCCTTGGGTCTAATATTTTGGTATGCTTTGTGCAAATCAGCTCAGCAGTTCAAAAGTGAATTAGTGAGTTAATGTAGAAGTCCCAAAGATTAGCCATTTAACCAATTTATTTACTTACTTTTTGATAACCAGGTGGTGTACTAGATACAAAAGTGACTATTTTCAGGCACGACCCAGGAGGTTACAACATCAACAAGAAAAAAACAGTGATGATGCAGTAGACTATAGGAGTACAGGATCGGCCCGCCAGTGCAGCGTTGGAATTCGACTATGGACCGCCACCGGTTTGGAACGGATCTGGGTCATCAGAGGGCCGCCAGGGGAGATTGATAGAGCACCCCTTGGGCAGATCTCCTCTGAGGGGGAGAGTGGGGTAGTGTCCAGCGCAATGAGGACTCCTGGCAGAGGCTGGAAGTCACTCATGATATCAGCAATCGGCATCAGGGAGGCGGGGCGGACGCTGGCGTAATTGCATGTCCCCGCCTCCGAGAACAGAAAAAGGAAAAAGATGGCAGGCAGGTCCGCTGTGTATGTGAAGCCCTCCCTGTGGGCTTCAATTAGCTGCCATCGCCGCATCCCTGACCAGATACCAGTTCCGCGGCACGGATGATGGGGGCCGATGCCGCGGCCTCGCTTTCCGGGGGCTAAGCCGGGGATAACTGGAGATGGCAGTGGAAGTCCCCAGGGGCCGTGACCAGGGCTGATGATGACAGCAGGACCAGCCAGGATAAAGTAGTAAATTAAAAAAAAAAAGAAAAAGATATTGGAGTACAACATATTAGGGATACAATTAAAATGGATAACAATTTTAGCATTTTGAGGTGACTGGAGAAAGATCCTGATGCACTTCATATCAGAAGTGAAAGTAAGTGCATATTTTATTACAGCATTTAAGGATATAGTAAAAATGGATAACGGTTTGAGCAATTGGTGTAACCAGGAGACAATAGACATTTCACATATCAAAGCACAACAAAGGTAAGTGCACATGTAATAGTTGATTATCAATCTAGGCATCAACTCTATTCTACAAAACTGGCCATGACATAAAGAATATGACACCAAAGAGGGAGGGAGCAAGTAGATAGGAAGGACTGAGGTAGTAAGACCTCGCCGGGAGAAAGTAGGAAGGGGTAGAGATGTGTAAAAGATGGTAGGAAAGGGGTGGTAAGACAAGTAGAAACTGAGGTACAAGTACCTGAGCAGGACACCGAGACAGAAATAGCATAGGGAGTTGGGAATCTAAGGTGGTTTAAAAAATTGCACTGTGTACTCTCAGTAAGCAGAGAGCAATGCCTCTTTTTTAAACTGGGCATGGCTAGGTGACTAGCATATTTCAAGGGGCAGTGAGTTCCAGTAACTGAGGGCCACGTAGGAAAAACCTTTTACACCTTTAGAAGTGTTACATCTGCGAATGTGGAGTATGGAAAGATCAGCAGAGACCATAGGAGGGGGTGTGAGCGCAGCGGCGAGAGAGCTAGGCATACTAGACCTCAGGATTCCGTCCAGAAGGGCCCCAAGAGCAAGGAGCCGGTGGACCATAGGAGAGGAACACTAAAGGTCTGCATAGAGCAGGCAGATATGTTTTAACTTAGGGAATGCAGAGGCATAATGACATATTTTATAGGTTATGTCCCAGTTGTGTAATGAAATTTTGGATGCATTGCCAAAGATTGAACTTCCGTATGCAAGGGATGAGAGAAGAATCTCTCTGGCAATGGCCAACCTCGCGGAAGGGGTGAGAACGTGACTAGTTGTGTAAGCTAACCCTAGCTTAGTATTGACTGCCTTACACACTATAGTAATATGGATCTCGTAGTTAAGAGATCCATCGAGTAGAACCCCCAGGTATTTAAACAAGTTTACCGCTTCCAAAGGGGTACCGTTCACACTTACTATTTTGAGGAGATCGCGATTATTTTTTTTTTTTTGCCAGGTGAGCCAAAAAACATAGCCAGAATCTTGCTAACGATGAGAACCAGCCTATGGCTAGTGATCCAGGATTGTACATTTAGGAAGTCCCCCGATAGATTGTGGTTGAGAGTAAGCACATTATCGGAGCTAGTATAGAGAACGAGGTCATCAGCGTAGAGCATTGATGAGCAAGAGGAGACATTTCTTGTTATATTATTTATGAAGATCGAGAAGAGGAGAGGTCCTAGGATGGATTCTTGTGGTACCCCAATGTCAATGACTGTTTTGTCAGAGGTTGCAGAATTGAACTTTATAACTTGCTTCTGTTGGATAGGTAGCCATTAAACCAGTTCACAGGCTGTGCCGAGAAACCCAGAGATGGGAGGTTAGCTAGCAGGAGGAGGTGATCGAGATCAGACGCCTTTGTGAGATTTGTAAAAACTGTCCCTGTTAGAAGACTCTGATCCACAGCATGCAGTGCATCATTGGTCAGCTGTAGCAGGGCAGTTTGGGTGCCGTGACCCTTTCTAAAGCCATGTTGATTTGTGGACACAGGTGGTTATACTTTGAGGTACTCTGTTACCTGTCTTGCGATGAGCTTCTCCAGGATTTTGTTTGACAGAGAAGATTGCTATTGATCTACAGTTCACTAAATCGTTCTTGTCACCTTTTTTAAAGACCGGCATTACTCTGGCCATTTTCCAGATATCTGGCACCACTTCTTCACTAAGAGACATAGTGAAGATTTTAGATAGTGGCCCTGCAATGAAGGGAGCACCCAGCTTGAGAAGCTTAGGTTCCAGGCAGTCGGACCCGACCGCGTTGCTGTCAGATATGGCATTGAGTAACTTGAGTGCATCATTTAACCCTTAGGCTGCCAACAGAATTAGAACGTATAGGAATTTTGGACTGATAACCTGCAGGGATTAAATTTTGAAACTCACGATTTTGTAAGATCTCACACTTAGGTTCTGCAGTGGCTAATTACTGGCTTTGGGTGAGGGAATGGATAACGTTTTATTCATCAAACTTGATAAGTTGTGTAAGACATCACCATTTCCTTAAAATGTTGTGTTCACCCCAGGAATAATCCAATATTCCTAACTCTTATGCAGTATGCCTTTAAGCCAGATCTGCCCGGAGATGGAACGTCACGCTAATGATGGAATCATCTGCTCGTGCCACTTTTTTAAATGCTGCCACCTATCAAGTGCCTGCATTCTAACCCTCAGATTTGTGTCTCTGCCTGTCAAGACTAGATGCTCTGAGTTCCGGTGACATCACCGACTGGAATGGCGCCTTAGTTGGTGAGCTCTCTGATCCCTCTAAAGGCAATCCGAACAAATCGGCTCTCATAGAATGGCATCTCCAGCCAAACAAAAGAGGAACAAGCCGGGAAAGCTTCTAGGTACGCCCATGCAAAAACTAAGGGAGATGATTCAGGCAGACATTGAAGATATCCCAGAGACGCGAGGCACATCCTCAGACCCACACCAGGCCTCGCCCCAGCACGGCCTCCCACAAGAAGACATAGTTGAAATGATAAAACAGACGGCCCGCACGGTTGCAAAGATAGATAATACACTTACCGAGCTCCGATCGGATTTAAATCAGATCGACCACAAGGCAGAACAGCTAGAACTTGGGTTAACAACAGACCATGGAGCAGACGGACAGACAGGACCGCCTGATGATGTACCTCCTGGCCAGGGAGTGAGAGATCAACCGTAGACTAGACAACCTTGAAGGGAGGAGCAGGAGACAAAATATTCGTATCTACGGGGTTCCGGAGGGCTTGGAGGAGAAAGAGCCAGATAATATTGTCTTTATTCAAACCCTTTTACGAAGTTCGCTGAAGCTTCCAACAGAGCTGGACTTAGAAATAGACCGGACGCACCGGTCGCTAGTACCCCGACCTAGAAATCCAGAGGCGAGGCCCCGCTCATTTATTGTCAGAATGGCTTCCTACAGAAGAAAAGAGGACATCCTAAGAAGGGCCTGGCAACAAAAAAACATCATGTATCAAGGCCATAAAATAATCTACGACAACGATCACACCACTGATGTTCAGGAGGCGCGGAAGACTCTCTGGCCCATAATCAAGCAACTGAGGCTTAAAGGCATCAAAGCACAGATTTTACACCCAGCCAAAATTAAAGTGCTGACACAGCAAGGAATAAAGTTTTAAGGATCTTTTAGCAGCTTCTACATACCTTGAAAGTTTGGCATTCATGTCCCCCAATGACGAAGGAAAAGCTCGAAAAGGATCTGATAGCTCTGCTTGGGCCATAGCCCAAAAAGGAACGACGAAGACTGGCTCCACGCAGCAACCCCAGACAACACTACGGGCAGACATCGACAGATGATCCGCAAGCACGGTGAACCGTCCTCAGTAAACAAAGCTGCGATGCCTCTACAGTCCCCGGAACACCAAGCGGAAGAAGAATCATCCGAACATGAAGAGGCGCGACTGGAACAACCACACAGCCCTAGATGAACATTAACAATTGAAGGACAAATTGAACCTTTTCTTTTTCTTTCTCCTCTCCCCAGATGACCTGCACTGGGACTCCCAGTCCCTCGGGACTGAACTGTTTCTGTCTGAACGGTATCCAGCCGTGAGTAGGCACGGGTGAATGTTACTGGTCTCATAAGCGGAAAACCTGGTTGTTGAGACGTTACATCTTCTTTTTACACGGTCCCTAGTTTACCTGAATCCCTGTGCGCTCACTATATGTGGCCGGAGAGAGGTCTCGGGCTCACTGGGGGAGGGTCTCGGAGCGACTCAGCGCTGTTTCCCAGTTTGGGAGGCGATTTGTAGTTGGGGTCTGATATGGCACTGAAGCTTAAAGTAACTAGCTATAACGAGCTGAACATGGCTCACAGCGCTGAGACCCCTGATACTCTTGAAACCTACTTACGGCCAAGAGGTACCCTTCCTGTCACCTTGGTCCTGATGCCAAAGTCTCTTAGATTCGGGCCTCGCGAGGCTTTGTGCTGTATAAACCTACTCCATGTAGTTTGGACACACTCCCTTACTTTTTCCTTGGCTTTCAGTCAAACGGCCTCGCAATCTGAGACGAAACAAATGGCTGTAGCATCTGTTGAGCTGCGTGAATTCATAACATGGTCTCCATGACATAGGCTCCCTTACGCGGACCGAAGTCCAAATCCTGAGATTGGGTGACTCTAGGGGCGCCTCGCAGCTCACATGGCAGAGACCGCGCAGCAGTAGGGCGGAGGGAGTGAGAGGCCTATCCAACCTCGGAGGTACAGCCTGCTTCTTATTGGGGAATTATTGTAGACTTAGGATAGCCTGCTTGGACAGCGGCGAGTCATTGGTCCCCCAGGACTGAATTTGATTTAATGTCAAGCATGATGTTGGCTTGTGGAGGGGCTAGTTCTCATTGGGGTCCCCACCACGTCCTCGTGCACAGCGAGTCAAAACAGATACCAATGGGCTTAGACCTAAAATTTGTTTTGACGTCTAGATAACTGAATGATGACCTTAGGCTAAGGGCAAGTTATTTAGTTCAAGTTCTGGGTCTAAAGGATGAGGGGGGGGAGACACTGGATACTTGTTTCCCGGCCCTCTGGAGAATCGTGGGCTCTGTATTTGGTATCCCATCAATACCCTGGAATGCTGTCTCTGGCAAAGGAAGGCCGAAGGAGGAAGGGGGTTTTCTGCTCACAGGTGACCTGGCTACTAAGGGGGGGGGAGAAATGGATCCCGGATACTCCGTTGAGGCCATATATAAACAAAGGAGGAGGGGGGGAAGGGGAACAACCAAAGGAAAATGCCTGACCTAGTTGATTGTGGGTTGTGTGCTCGTCCCACCTGCAGGTGTGTAGGGTTCAGATACCCTGGTGAGAACAAGGTCGACAATAAACGACACAGTTCCTTGCCGTGCTTGTGGGGCGTCTGCGAACAACGAAAGGTATCTCCTGAACCGAGTCCGTCCAGAGTCTTTTAAAATGGGATTGCGTCACGGGGGGTATGGGAGGTCCGAAGATGGAGGTTGGAAGGGTTATTATTTTGATTCACCGGGAAAACTGGAGAAGTCTGGGCACATCCAGACAAAGAGGTATTTTCCAAATCAGAGCACACTCGGACCCCTTAAATATGAGGGCCACGGTGAATTTGGGAGGCTTGGAGTACGAAAGGTAGGACAGTTAATAGACGGGGTTACTGGGGAAGTTAGAGGTCGTGTCTTATTCAGACCGGGGACCTTACTCCACTGACTGAGGGCGATTTAATAGCTCAAGGCCTATTTCCTCCTCCCCAGCCCACATGGACTGGGGGGGGGAGAAGGAAAGAAACACTAGGGGAGAGAGGGATTGGATGCTTGACATGAGGACATCCCAGAGAGGTGACCTGCAAGAGGTTAGCCACAATAAAGATCATATGATGTGGCCAAAGAGGAACCTCACTGCACTACAGAGCTCCCCTACAGGTCCAGAAAGGACACTACTTCTTCTGCTGAGTTTTCTCACTCAGCTACACCTTTGAAGGCCATCACAAATAGATAAGAGACTCGTGGCTCAGGAGTTCGGTTGCCACGGGTGTTATTACACTCATGTTGCTTAAGGCTAGAAACTGGATTAGGTCAAAGCAAAAATTTAATTGGTTAAAGCATTTCATGTTAAAGTTAAAAGAAAAGTCTTGTTATGAGTTTTTTAGGTTTAGAATAAGGCAAGGTATATACAATGTTCGAAATTATCTCACTATAAGTACAGTGTCTCAGTGGTCAGTATTTAAGTTTCAGGAAAATCGTAGTGATGAGTAATCACTGCACAAGGATAGTCTCCTTCAACTTAAACGGTTGCTCAAGTCCTATTAAGAGGAAGAGATTGCAGAGATACCTGGGGACCCAGAGATGTGAAGTGGCCTTCCTGCAAGAGACTCACCTTACCCCTCTGGAGGCACAGAAATTAAAGTGCCCAGCTTTCCCCCATGTATTTCACTCTTCCTTGTCAAGTGGGAGAAAAAGGGGGGTGGCTGTCCTTCTCTCAGCTAGATTCCCTCTACAGGTGAGGGAGGTGATTCGAGATCCGGCAGCAAGGTTCATTCTAATAATAGGAACACTGCAAGAACAGGTAGTCACTCTGATCAATATATATGTCCCACCGGGTTTCCCAATCTCCTCTTACTCTGCTCTTTTACAACTTGTTGCGGAGAAGGCAGAGGGCATAGCAATTATGGGAGGGGACTGGAACATAATCCTCAATAGAGGGATGGACACCACATCTCAAATTCCCAGACCCGAAATAAGTAAGGCTAAAGCCTTCACGATGCTCACCCGGCAACTAGGGTTGGTGGATGTATGGAGGGAGAGGTATCCAGCTTCAAGGGAGTTCACATGTTACTCCCCGAGGTTTCGTATATACTCGAGGTTGGATATGTTCTTCGCTTTTATAAGAGACCTTCCTCTCTTCTTCGATGTGGGTGGGAACATCAGTTCTGTCGGACCACTCCGCTGTTTGTGGAGATAAACCTGGGTCTCCCAGAAAAAAAACTCTGTGGAGCTGAACACCCTCTCCTCCAAAATAAAGAAATAATGGAGGAGCTCAAACAGTTCCTCAAAAATGGGTAGAGGAAAACAATACACCAGGGATGTCTCCACAGATATTGTGGGACTCTTTGAAAGCGTGGTCCGAGGCAAACTAATTCAGATAGCCACTCATAAAAAAAGGATTACGGCTCAAAGGCAGAAAGAGCTAACTTCTCCAATTCAGGAATGGGAAAGGTATCAGAAAATTAAATGGGACCCGGATAGGGAGGAAAGAATTAAGGAAAACAGGCAGCACCTCCAAAAAATACAAAACTCTGAAGTAGAAAAAGCCCTGTTTTATCTGAAGCAAAAATACTACGAGGGAGGCCCTAGGGGAACAAAAATTTTAGCCTTTAGACTCAGGCAAAACATAGCAAAGCGACCATCACCAAAATAAAATCTAAAGATAACAGAGAGACTACTCAAGCCACACAAATAATGAAGGCCTTTAGGGCCTACTATATCAAATTATATTTGTCTCAAGAGATGACCTCCCCCCAAGAGAAAAAAAGATATTTAGAGACTGTCCCTCTCCCTCCTCTCCCCTCACAGGATTCGAAAGTACTCATCAGTCCAATTACTGCCTCGGAACTAAAACATACAATAAAAAATTTAAAAACAGCTAAATGCCCTGGCCCTGATGGATTCGGTGCGGAATTTTACAAAACCTTTGAGGGTGAGATTTCCCTATCCTGTCAGAGGTATTCTGCAGTATGGACAGGAGAAGAACCGATTTCTCCCCATGGCAATATGCACGATCTCAGTGATCCATAAGAGGTAAAGACCGCATATGCGAATCATACCACTATATCCCTACTAAACACCGATTACAAAATATTTACAGCAATAATTGCATCGAGGTTAAATCTCATACTGCCTAAACTAATGCACATGGACCAAACAGGCTTTATCCTGGGCCGTCAAGCTCCAGACGGCGTCAGGGCAGCAATAAACTTAATAGACGCTATCCAAAGATCAAAAACATCAGCGTGCCTCATGAGCTTGGACGCTGAAAAGGCATTTGATAAAGTTTCTTGGAGCTTTCTATTTGCTGTTTTAGAACATAGAGGTTTCCCCCTCCCATTTATAAATGTCGTCCGTGCGATTTACTATAAACCACAGGCTTATGTTAGGGTGAACGGAGGCATCACAGATAGGTTTGATCTAGGAAGAGGCACTCGTCAAGGGTGCCCGCTATCGCCGCTGCTGTTCGTCCTCTACATAGAGCCACTGGCGGAGGCAGTGAGGAGGACGGAGGAGGTATCGGGGGTGCAAGTGGGTGACCTTCAGAAGAAAATCTCTCTGTATGCAGATGATGTCCTCCTTAGTCTCACACAACCCAACCAATCCATAAAAAAGGTCTGGACAATGCTGCAAGAATTCGGTAGCCATGCAGGCTACTCTCTTAATAAAAAACAAAACGGAGGTTCTCACCTTCAACTACAAACCTAATCCGGAGATCTCCATCCTCTTTCCGCTAAATTGGAAGGCCAAAAAGTTGAAATATCTTGGGACTTGCATCACGAAACAGTTTTCCCAGCTGTTCGAGTCGAATTACCCTCCCTTAATAACTACCCTGCAGAAAGATTTTGAGCGCTGGTCACTGCTAAATTTTCCAATGTATTCTAAGATACAAACCCTGCGGATGAATGTACTCCCAAAATTTCTTTACTTATTTCAGTGTATACCCTTCTTCATACGAAAAGTGACCTTTCAGACATGGAATAGAATAACTAAATTTTTGTGGAACTCCAAAAACCCAGGATTAATTTAAGGATACTTCAAACGCATCGGGGGCAGTCCTTCGGACCTCGAAGACTACTTCTTGGCAGCCCAATTAAAAAGCCATGATCTGGTCCAACCCACTGCTTCCACGGGATGGAAATTCATGGAGAGGGAGGAAGTAGGAAGGGTTCACATCCTGGACCACCCTCTTAACATACAGTCTAAATAAGGATCCCTCCTCACAACTGACCTCGGTTAGGGATACAACTAGAGCACTTCATAGAATCTGGCAAAGTTTAAGCTCAGAAACTCCCTATGGCGCTGAGGAGACTATCTCAGGACCCAGATTTTACCCAGGACAGCTGGATAAAGCGTTCCTAACCTGGGATACACAGGGCCTTAAGTTCCTCTCCCAATACTGTCAGGGAGAAACTTTGCTAGACTTTGCCTCCTTAAAAGCAAATATAATTTGCAGAACTCAGACCATTTTAGATATTTACAAGCTAGAAATTATATACTTACGCTTAAAGAAAAAGACGAGACCCAGACAGGCGCTGCATCTAATAGAGGCCATACAGAAGGAATAACTGTAACCAATCAGAAGAATGATCTCCCAACTCTATAAAGCCTTGTCAACATTAAAGGAAGACCGTTAACCAAAATTAAGACTAAGTGGACACAAGAAACCACACAGAGGCTGGGTGAGTCCGAATGGGAGAAAATATTCTCCCTTGCTAATCGGACAACTCAATCACCATACTGGCAAGAATTCTCATGGAGAGTGAAGGTCCGCTATTTCCTCACTCCCCAAATACTAAGCAAAAGAAATCCTGATGTATCTGCCTGGTGTTGGAGGGGATGTGCTCAACTGGAAGCAGACCATTTACATATTTTTTGGACCTGTGAGGCACTACTGAATTACTGGGGAGATATTACGGGGGCAATTTCAGAGCTATTTACAGTACAGAGTAGGCTGGAGTGGCCAGAAATGATCTTGGGCCTGCCACCCAAAGAGGTACGAGGTTCTGACTCACTCTACTTGTGGTCCATCCTGACTACGACTGCACACACAGCCATCAAGAAGAAATGGCTCTCTCCAGCCCCATTATAGGGAATGGATAACAATAGTGAACACCATAGCAGACTTGGAGGAACTGCATATAAAATTAATAACAGAACCTCGTTACACCTAAGGAGGTGGACTAGATGGGAGTTGTGGCAGAGCATAAGGTGGGAAGAAATAACTAATCATAACATAATTAATGGCGAAATGAGTCAGTCAGAGGGGGAGCCGGGAGATGGATGGAGAACCTGGTTGGGATGGGGGAGAGGGGATTGGGGCCCAGTTTGATGTTTGAGGGAGACTCATAGGATAGCAGAAACAGCTTGAGGAGGGCTGAAGCTCTCCTTATGTAGGACTATATTAGCTTAACGAATATATGTAATCTGATTGGACTGAGACTTACTGTACAAGTGATAACAACAAAATGTATTGGGATAAATATTATGGCTGAAATGCTAATTAATTTGATTGTGAGAATGTACCTAAATATTGTTAATAAACTTGAATTTAAAAAAAAGACTAGATGCTCTGAGATCCTCTCCTCATCATCTTGCTGTGAAACTTATGAAATATATAAGTATTATTGTATTTTAATTTGCTGCCCTTATCTCTTGTTTATAGTTAACCTTTATTTTGGTTAAATTGCTTATTTTTCTCAGTTTCTCCCAGTTCGAGATAACCGGTGGGGAACAGAGGATTTTTTAGTCTTTAGCGGAGTTTTCTGACTGAATCGCCTTTATTTTAAAGTAAATCATTTTATTAAAACTGTTTTTTCTGTAACCACTAATAGCGGTTACTAAACTGCTAATCCCAGTTCCAGTCGATTCCCAGATCGGGTCCTGAGCTGACTACAACCAGTAGTTTTTCTTTAAAAAGTTTAAATTTATTTGTGGTTGCGATTTTTGGATTGTATTTTACAAAATGTCTGAAAAACCTAAGATTAGGACTGGTGAACCCAGTTTCAAAAACCGTAGTGTTGAGAAGTTTTTGCCACGGTAGATGAACACACTTCTTGTGTTGCCGACTTTGGCTATGATCGGTTGAAAACTGATTGTGAAATTTGCGAGACTTTTCCTGAAAAAACACATGAAAAACGTTTGGAAAGGCTTAAAAAGAAATTGCCTCCACCTAAGGGTCCCTCAGGCTCTGATCAGCTGATGCCCTCAGTGGCTGTGGGTGAATTCACAAAAAACTCAACTTCTACCCCTGATATGGGTGCAAAGGCCATTACAAAAAGGCCTGCTGAACCGTCTAGCTCTCCGGTTCCTTTGAAAAAGACAAAAAAAACTTAAGCACACAGAACCTCCTGCTGATCAGTATCTGGGGACATCTGGTATGGCTGTAAATATGCCTACTCCACTGGAGATTGCTCAGGCTTTTAAGGTGTTACAGGCCCTATAGGGGCTGCTGCCTGCTGGACAGTAAACAGTTCAGACCCCTGCTGAATCAACCCAGTCCTTCCTGCATGATGTCAGGGAAGGTTGTGGGGAGTATGAAGAGGATGAGTGGGAGCCTATAGAGCCTGAAGTCTCTCCTGATCAAGAGTTTGGCTCATTTCCCAGGGCATCAGCGGATTATTCATCCCATTTTACTTTTCCAAAAAATGGTGGATGCTTTGCACATCTCTGCCACTGAGGTGATAGAAGATGAGGAGGAAGCAGAATACCTTGAAATGATGGGGTTTACACCCACCAAAAAGTTATTGCTTCCCATAAATAAGTTCTTTTAAAAAAGATGTGAGAACTCCTCCAGACACCTGGGTCACAAGGCAAAGTTTTTCTGGCTTCCCATCCACCAGAGAAGGAGTCCAGAAAAACGGACACTATGGCCAAAAAGGGTTATTTATCAGCTTCTTTTGCCATAAGACAGGCTAATGCAGCCCGGTATCAAGAATCCCACTGGCAATCTGTCATGGCTATGGCAGATAAGGTTCCCTCCAGTCTCTCAGCCGACCTAGCTGAGACTGCCAGATTAGGCTTAGAAGCTGCCAAATACCAATTTCAGATGGCAGCAGACATTGGCAGAAGTTTTATTGGACTTGCCGTCTGAAGTCTTCTTAGGTGGCTGTAAGGCGGCTTTGCTTATCGAGGGCCTCGAGGCCTCAGGCTGGGCCTCTGTGGAGCGCTCCCGCTCCTGAGATTTCTCCTTGCGTTTCTTGGAGGGAGAAGATTTTTCTGAAGAGGACTCGCGGATCCTGTCCATTTGCTTTTCAAGAGAAGCAAGACATGACTTTTAAAAGGTGGTCCTCCAAAGCCTGCTGTCTCTGCTTTTTGGTGACCTGATTAAAAGTTTGGCACCATGAGCAGGATGAGACAGGATGGTCTGGGCCCCCAGACAGATCACACACTTCAGATGACTGTCCTTATGAGGTATTTGTGTGCCATAGGATGAGCATTTCTTCTTGGGTGAAGACGAGCAAAAGTTTTGAAAGGAATGGTGAAGGAAAAAAATCCGACTCAAGAACTGACACGATGATTGCGACTGGAAGTCTGCTTTGTGATTGACACGAGGCGACGACAGGAAAGAACTGGAGGGCAGGCATGGGGACCTCCCACTATATACGGCCACACTGTGACCGTATATAGTATACATGATGTTGGGATGGCAGTCCCCCGTCAGGGATTGCTGGAAAATTCTGCTGTGTGGCCCAACGCCAGGTGGTGCCAGTCCAATATGTAATGACCTACTGAAGGAACCCTCTCGAAGTAAGATCTGGTAATGACCTGAGGGGAGTCTGAACCAAAGGTACTAGAAACATAGAATTTGACTGCAGATAAGGACCGCTTGGCCCACCTAGTTTACCCACTTTCCTACCCAACGGATAAGCCGCAGATCCTAGTTAACCAACAGCCTACTTCCTCCTACCCCCTACTAGAATTGCCTTATGTCTGTCCCATGCATTCTTGAATTCCCCCCACTGGTTTCGACTTTACGACCTCCTCAGGAAGGTTGTTCCATGCATCCACAACCCTCTGTGAAAAAATACTTCCTCACATTACCTCTAAGCCACCTCCCCCACACACACACACACAATCTTCAGATTGTGCCCCCTTGTTCTTGCACATCTCTTTCTGAAATATACTAACCTCTTGGACTTTGTCGATTCCCTTGAGGTACTTGAAAGTTTCCATCAAATCCCTCTTCCTTCTTTCCTCAAGGGTATACATATTAAGCTCCTTTAGTCTTTCTTCGTATGTCTTCTGGTGCAGACCCTGCACCATTTTGGTTGCCCTCCTCTGGACAGCCTCCACTTTGTCTTTGCGGAGATGGGGTCATAGAAACATAGAAGTTGATGGCAGATAAGGACCGCAAGGCCCATCCAGTCTGCCCATTTCTTTTTCTACTTTATAAATGTGCCATCGGCCTTTGCTCTGTCCATGGCCTATCTATTCATACTCATCTGTATTGCTCCCTTGTGCCTATCCCAAGCCTGTTTGAAGCCCTGCACTGTATTCATATCCACCACTTCCTGAGGTAGGCCATTCCATGCATCCACCACCCTTTCTGGGGAAAAAAGGACTCCCTCACATTACCCCCTTAATCGGCCTCCCTCTAATCTCATGCTGTGTCCTCTTGTCCTGCTATTTTTCTTATACTAAAACATGCTAGACTCTTTTACCTTGTTAATGCCCTTAAGATATTTCAAATGTTTGTCGTATCACCGCTCTCCCTCCTTTGCTCTAGGGTATACATATTGAGCTCTGTTAGTCTGTCCTCATATGTTTCCTGATGCAGTCCCTGCACCATTTTGGTTGCCCTTCTCTGGACTGCCTCAATTTGGTTAATGTCATTGTCAAGGTGTGGCCTCCAGTACTGCACGCAGTACTCCAGATGGGGCCTAACCAGTGTCTTGTAAAGACGGATTATTACCTCCCTCTTCCGGCTTTTTTTCTTTTTTTTTAATTTAGTTGTTTAACCAGGAGTAGCACACTAAGTTGTCACACAGTATGCAAGTGGAAGCTGTGGGATTCAAACTCAAGTCTGGTCTGCTGGATGTCACCAGATTTGCAGCTCAGAGCCTTAAGCCACTGCGCTATACTGCCTCCCCGACTTGTGATGCCCTTACTAATACACAACTGCACACAGTACTCCAGATGGGGTCTCACCAACTGTCTGTACTGAGGGATAACAACTTCCTGTTTTCTACTGTTGATGCCTCTCCCTGTGCATCCCAGTGTCCCCACAGCCCTCCTTTACTGCCTTTTCACATTGCTTGCCCACCTTTAGGTCATCTGATACAATTACCCCCAGGCCCCTTTCCATTTTTATTGTCAGTATCTCACTCCCATTGTGTACTCTTCCCCTAGGTTGTTTCCCAGGTGCATTACCTTGCACTTCTTTGGGCTGAATCTAAGCTGCCATACATTTGACCATTCTACCAACCTTGCCAAAGTCCCTTCTCATCCTTTCCACTCCATCTTGTGTATCAACCCTGTTGCAGATCTTTGTGTTGTCTGCAGAGAGATTCTTTTCCTTCCAGTTCCTCTGCAATGTCACTTTTAAAGACATTAAAAAGGATCGGTCCCAATACTGAACCCTGCAGTACCCCGCTAGTAACCATCCTTTCTTCACTGTGGACTCTGTTTACTACTACACTTTGCGTCCTGTTGTCCAGTCAGTTTTTTTTATCCAGGCTACCACCTTGGGACCCACTCCAAGACTGACTAACTCATTTAATCTTTTGTGTGAGACTGTATCAAATGCCTTGCTAAAATCTAGGTAGGTCATGTCCACAGCCTATCCCTGGTTTACTGCTTTGGTCACCCAGTGAAAGAAATCTATTAGATTCATCTGACACGACCTTCCCGCTGTGAATCCATGCTGCCATGTGTCCTGTGCACCACTGGCCTTTAGGTACTCAACAATTCTTTCCTTCAGAAAGCGATTCCCTGATTTTCCTTACTGCTGAGGTCAAACTAACTGGTCTGTAGTTTCTTGCCTCTGCCCTGCTCCCAGTTTTGTGAAGAGGAATCGCATCCGCCCTCCTCCAGTCCTCGGGTACCACGGCATCCTGCCATGATTTGTTAGAGACTAGTCAGCAGTGTCACTAGTTCTACCCTTAATTCCTTTAGAATTCTTTGGTGAATCCCATCAGGCCCCATTGCTTTGTCCATCTTCCATTTTACTAGTTCTTTCAGAACCCTTTCTTCTGTAAATGGACTGGTATCGACCCCCCTCTCCAGTGTGTTTCTCTTCTTTGAGTTGGGTACCTTGAGCAGAAATATTTTTTCAGTATTCCTGCTTTTTCACTGTCACCCTCTGCCCACATTCCCTCCCCTTTGTTAAGCCTCAGCATCCCTCCCTTGGTCTTTCTTCGCTCTCTAATGTACCTATAAAAGGTCTTATTCCACTTCTTAATAGAGTTGGCTGTCCTTTCCTCGGTTTGGGCCTTCGCTATTCTTACTGCCTTCCCTGCCTCTTTCTGCTTTAACTGATAGTTCTCTGTCCTGCTCCTTATGCGTTTCCTTATATTTCCTGAATGCTATCCTTTTCTCATTAACCTTCTCTACCACCTCTTTTGAGAACCATATCGTTTTTTTTTTCCTTCATTGTGTTTTGTTGATTTGCTTCACACAAAGGCTTTTGTTGCCTATGTGATGGCTATTTTGATTACTCCCCATTGTTCCTCCACCCCTCCTTCTTGCCCATTTGCTAGTGCTTTTCTGAGGCACTCATTTTCCCAAAGTCAGCCCTCCTAAAGTCCAGTATTCTTGCTTTTGTATGGCTTGACTCTATGGCTGTGTTTATCGTGAACCACACTGTTTGGTGGTCGCTTGTTCCCAGATGGCTACCCACTTCTAAATCCGAGATTTTCTTCGTTCCCATTTGAGAGTACCAGGTCTAAGATTGCTCCCTCCCGAGTGGGTTCCAGTACTAGTTCTGAGGCATGCCCCCTGCAGGGCATCAAGAATGGCCCTGCTCTAGGATGTGCCTGCAGCAGATACTCCAGTTAACATTTGGCATATTCAGGTCCCTATCAACAATATCTCCCCTTTTTCTGCCATTCTAAGGATGCCTTCTGTCATTTCCTTGTCCTTTCCCTCCCCAAGATGGGGGTCTGTAAACAACCCCCATGCTGATTGTGGTGCCATTTCCTTTCTCCAGGATGACCCAGAGTGCCTCATCTGCTCCCTGTTTACTCTTTAGTTCAGTTGCTTTGATCCCTTTCCTTATATAGAGAGCTGCTACTCCTCTTCTTTTATCCTCCCTGTCCCTGCTGTAGACTGTGTATCCTAGTATGTTGATATCCCAGTCATGGGTCTCTGAGTACCATGTTTCTGTGACTGCCACAATATCCAGGCATCCCTCTTCCATCAAGGCCACTAGTTCAGGGGAGCTTGTTAAACAGACTACGGGTACTGGTACTCATCACCCTCCAATTTTTGATGGCCTTACCCCTTTTAGCGCCATCCCTGTCCTTACTGCCTTTGCCTTTTTTTCACATTTACCTCTGTCCTGCTCCCTAATGACTTCTCTGCGTTGGTGGTTACCTCAGTAATTAGTGTTTTGTTGGGGGGAGGCTGGGATTTCCCTGCTCCTTTTCAGTGCCTCCCCCCTTGGCTAGTTTAAATGCTTGCCAATGAAGCATTTAAACCTATCACCTAGGATCCTGGTTCCCCCCGGACAGATGCAGACCATCTTGCCAGTACAGGCCTGCATCCCTCCAGGTGGCTCCCCAGTCTCCTATTAAGCCAAAACCCTGAGTTCCACACCCGGTTTTCTACCAGTCATTGAATTCCATGGTGTGGAGTACCCTAGCATCACCCTTGCCACAGACAGGCAGCACCTCCGAGAAGGTTACCATATGAGCTATTTATGTAAGGTCCCTTGCCAACTCTGCAAACTTCTTTTTCACTGCTCTGATCCCATTCCTAGCCAGGTCATTTGTCCCTAGGTGGACAATGACATCTAGCTCCCTCCCTCGTGCAGCTGCTGCCACGATCCTGAGGATTTGCTTCCTGTCCCTCCAAGCCATGGTGCCAGGCAGGCACCTCACCTCCCTCTCCCCTTCCTCCCCCACTTCTGTCCCCTAAAGTTTGAACTTGCATAATTTTTATTAGGCGTTTAAAAGAACTTCCATGAATTCAGTGTACAGTGTACATTCCATTGAAGGATTATCATACATCCAATAGTCACTATTTAAAAAGCACTTCAAACTCTCTGCAAGTGTATGACTTTCAGTATGACTGCAAGGAGTGTTTTCCTTTTGTCTCTACCCTAACTTAAGGTACAACTATCTCAGTAGCACTCA
The DNA here is from genome assembly GCA_016271365.2 of Neoceratodus forsteri. Taxonomy (NCBI): domain Eukaryota; kingdom Metazoa; phylum Chordata; order Ceratodontiformes; family Ceratodontidae; genus Neoceratodus; species Neoceratodus forsteri. Next base: position 774,389,751 of record CM057453.1, on the reverse strand, counting down.
AACAGCACCATGGGGAAATACATTCCCATTACCCCTGCCCTTTCAATCCTTCTTTGTATAAACTGTTTTAAACTATATAAGAGTTACATAAGCTCTACTTGATTAACCATATTTATAATGATCCAATCTCAGTTATTTGATTTCTCCATAAGTGCTCTAATCCCATTCTCACAGAAACAATAAAGCCAAAACCAAAATAGAAAGAGCAAAGGAAGAAAACAGGAAAAAAAAAAGATTTTTCTTTTTTAAACTTTCTGGCCGACATGGGTGCAAAGTGTCTCAAGGTAGCAGATATTGAACTAGTATGGGAGTGCCTTCCAAATTCTCGATGTATTCATAAAATGGAAGCCATCTAGCATTGAATTGATCTGTTTGTATTCTTAACCGGGCCGTTATGGCTTCCATCTCTTTAATTCTGTTAATATTGGCCCTCCACGTTGAGAGAGATAACTGGTCCGAGCTTAACCAGTGTTGGGTAATCACTTTTAGTGCATGTAGTATAAATATCTCTGTTTTTTGGTTTTCCCCTCACTAGGTAGAAGACCCAGGATCAAATGGGAGCTAGTTAGCACACAACTCCATTGAAAGATGCTCTGTAATGCCTGAGCCACCTGTTCCCAGTAATTATTTATCTGAGGGCAATCCCAAAATATGTAGGCATATGAACAGACCCCTCTGCATCTCCTCCAACATTCCTGGGATTTACCCTTTGAATAATGAACTGAGACCACTGGGGAAATAAAGTACCTAGTAACCACTCTCCACCTAAAATCCCCCCAACTTGGAGAGCTAGAAGTGCTAGGAATCCCTACCCAAACTCTTGCCCATTCCACTTCTGCAAGATGCAAACCTAGCTTCTCCTCCCATTTTTGTTCAATTTGGTGTCAGTACTTTACCCACCTCATCCTGAAGTGATTTGTAAATGAAGGATATGTAACCCCAAGTCTGTCTCCTTACTTTTGAAGAAGGTGGATGTCACTGGGACCGACTGGTCTGCCAGAATCTCCCCCACTCCCACGTTTGTTAAAATGTAGTGTCGGCATTGTAGGTATCTATAAAAATCATGTCTTGGAAGGTTATATTCACTCTGCATTTCCAAAATGGATTTCATTGTGTCCCTTTGAAAGAATTGGGTAAGGAACAACAATCATCTTTCCTGCCACTTCCTGAAACAAGGGTCCCCTGAGGAGGCTGGAAATCCCGCAGAGAACAAAGGGGAATATACCTCCAGACCGGGGTCACCCCCCCCCCCCAGTGTAGCCGTACCTCCAGCCATATTTTAAGGGTATGTTTAGTCCATCTGTTATTGATTAGGTTTAAGATCCGAGTGTGTGGCAACCCAGGGTAGCAACCTCAACGGTATGTTTTGATGTGCTCCTTGTTCCATCAGAGACCAACCCTCCTTCTGACCTGGATTTAATATGCTTAGGATAGGCACCACTTGAGCAGCTTTATAATAACTATATAAATGGGGGAGTCCCCCACCAGGAGTTGTTTCCTTCCCATGTGGGGTCCCGTGCCACCCTCCTGTGGGTCTCCTTTGTGGAGGTTTCCAGCATCCTTGGTCTCCACTGCAGGTGCCTCCATAGAGGAACCACTCTCCACCAGAACAGCTTATGAATTGTTGAGAAGTACAGCTTGAGGAATGCACCCTCTCCCTCCCTGATCCCACCTTGGTCCAGCCGCTCCTCTTTCTTGGCAACCGATGAGGTACTTTCTGTGAGATTCCCTTATGAGGATGTGGAAATAAGCATCTTTTAGGTCCACAGATGCCAGCCAATATCATTTTTGGAGAGCTGGCTGAATCAATGACAAGGTTACTATTTTAAACCTTGGCTTTAGTAAGTATCTGTTTAGCACGCTTAGCTCTAGAACAGGCCACTACTCCCCATTTTTCTTTGTTGTGAGGAAGAATCTTTTGTAAAAACCCTTTCCCTTTTGTTGTGGAGGCATAGGCTCCACTCCTTTTGCCAACAATAGGTTTTGAACCTCCTTTTCCAACAGCTTTCTTTCTGCATTAGAAGCTGGTTTGAACACTCTGGTTCTTGGAGAGGGAAGAGTGAAGGCATTTGAGCTTGGGGACAGACCCTGACTCACTACTTCCAGGACCCACTTGCCTGTGGTGATCTGTTTCCAAGCCTGGAAATAGTGAGTCAGTCTGCCCCCTACTGGAAGTGGGGAGGCGGCCTGGGAAAGCACGTCAGGGGTCTTGCTTTGCCTGGGGCCGAGTATGGAAACCATGCCTGGAACCCTTTTGGTTCCTGCCCATGAAGTACCTTTGCTGAGGGTACTGTTGCACTTGGGGTACGGCCATTGCCTGATTAAAAAAGGCCTGGAATGAAACTGCCTGCCCCTGCCTCCCCTTCCATAAGGTCTAGCCTTTTCCTTGGCTGAGTTACTTCTGTAAGTGCCATTGTACTTCTCCAATTTTTTCATATAGACCTCTGTGTGTGTTCCAAAGAGTGAATTACCCTCAACTGTCAAATCTAGAGCCTTATTCTGTGTGTCCTAAGTAAGGTTTGTGGCTCTTAACCAGGCAAACCTCAGGGCAATTGTATTGGCCGTTCATCTGGCAGCAGTGTTGTCTGTCGGCTCCTCCAGCCGCACCTCCATGGCCGCTAAGTCCCACCCCCGCATGGCTGCTGGAAAGTCTGCTCCCCAGACCTCAGGGACCCACCCGGCTACAGCTGATATGTTGGCCAGGGGCTCCTCCCCGCCCGCCTCTGATGGCCGCTCAGGCGTGATTCTCCCATCGGGGCCTAAAGGCGCCACCCCTGACGCCAGGCAGAACCAGGGAGAGACTGCTTCTTCTCCCCCACCAGAACCCTTCCCAGGCGGGTACCTCGGGCAAGGACAGTGCGGGACCCCTTTATGTCTAAGACCATTCCTCAGGGTCTGTCCTGCACTCCCCTGATAGGGTCACGGGGAAGGAGGCTCCTCCTCAGCCATCTGGCCTTACAGTGGAGGCCCCTCCTCCCCCATTGGGTGGGATCCCTTCAGATCCAGTGAATATCCTGGTCCCTATACCAACGACTGATCCAATGACTCCCATCCTGACGCCGGAACCTCCTACTATTCCTCAGCCTGGGCGCACTGGTCCACCCCAGCCTTTGGTTCCGGCACCAGACATGGTCCCTCTGTCAGGTCCCCTTCGTCCGGCCCCTCTTACAGCATTGAATCGGGTGGTGCCAGTCCTGGCATCGGCACCCCTGACGTTGGCTATCCTGACACCGGATCCACCGCAGATTTGTACAGCGGCGGGTCAGACATGGGTCCTTCCTCCATCAGACCCTTTGACAGGGATTTTTTTCTAGACCCTGAACTGTTCATCATTACCTACCCAGGTATCCTGAGGACCACTACCTGGTTGGTCCTCCTCCTGATTGGAGTTCCTTGGGACAGTACAATCTGTACCTGGGTTACCACTTCCAGGGTTATCAGTGTTATTACCCACCTCCCCCAGTACTTCCTTCTCCTCCCCCCTCACCCCTCCGCCTCGACTACCTCCATCTCCCCCTCCACCACCTCCGGCTAGGCCAGACTTCAGGACATTAATCCAGTCTTGGTGACGGGTTGTGCTCGGAGTGGGTCTCGGATCTGGAGAGTGGGCTCCCACGCTGTCCCAGATCTCCGTCTCCGAGTAGCTCCTCTTCTACGGTTCATGTCTCGGGGACGACACTTCAAACCATCATTCTTCTGGACATTCATGGTCTCCTGGACAAGAGGGTGGTGGTTGACGATGATGGTGACGAGGATGCCGACGAGTTGGCGGAAGATGTTCTGGAGGAACCAGAGGGTCCGAAGAACAAGGTCCCCCCCCCCCCCAACGGAGGACCCTGCCTTTTCTGACCTGTTGAGGTCCATGAAAGATTTTTTTCGAGTGGGAGTCAAAGGATCAGGACACCATGAGACAGAGACTAGCTGAACACCCGGACTTTAGAATCTCTGTCCCCAGTCCCGATTCCTCCTTGGATCGGACCGCACCTCTACAGTGTGGCAGATGCCTCATTCTCTCCCGGCTGTCCTTAAGAGGGTGGCTAGAGTGTACAGAGTGGTGCTGAAGGAAGCTCCCTTTCTCAAGACGCATCCCAAGGCAGACTCTGTCATTATTTCAGCTGCTCATGATCGCTCGTCTGCACCCAAGCACATGAGCACCTCTTCTCCAAACAGTCGAAACAGATGGACCAGTTTGGCAGGAAGGTTTATGCTTCAGTTACATGTGCGTGACGGTCCCTTAACTGTGTGGCCCACATGGTTTCACACCAAAAAGCTGCCTTGGCCAGGTTAAAGGCCAGAGTCCAAGCAATGGACTCTTCAAGCGTCAAGGAGGACCTTGCCAAGGATCTTCGCCTATCTCGCTTCTCCTCTAGGCATGCTTTGTAGGCTACATACGACTGTCTATTCTGTGGATCACGCCTCTGCGACTGCCGTAGCCTTAAGACGGCATTCCTGGCTTCACACCTCTGGCCTCACCAATGAGGTACAAACTGCGATTCAGGATGCCCCCTTCCGGGGCTTGGTGTTTTTTGGTGGGGACACCAAAGATATTACTGATCTCCAGGACAGAGTCCTCGCCCTCAGATCAGTAAGGTCCATGTACTGATGGGGTACTCAGCAGCAGCAGCAGTAGCCCTTTCGGAACAGGAACTGGAGGCAGAGGAAGCAGGCCCCAGCTCGACACCAGGGCACACGCAAGGCCACGGGTTTGGCCATTCCTCCTACCTCCAAAAACCAGAGGCATTCAGGAGGCCCTCCCCTGAATCTCCTGCCACTTCCTGACTCCATATCCCCACTATCTCCTCCGTCTCATGACGGTGGAGTGAGGAAATTCACCTACATGCGCCCAGGAATGGCGGGCGGCGCGTCAGGCCGCATGGATCCTGTAGCTGGTCCATCGGACACACTATAGATTTTCTGGAAAGTCCGCCAGAATCTCTGTCAAAAAGGTCTTCCTTCTCCAGAGATTAGGCTCTTCTCATTTGGGAAGAAATTCAAAGCCTTTTACTCAAGGAAGCAATAGAGCGCATTCCCTTTCAGCAAAGGGGCAGGAGGTTTTACTCCCATTTTTTCCTGGTAACAAAAAGATGTGAGACTTGAGACCCATTCTCAACTTAAGCAGTCTCAATCTGTTCGTCAAGTACAAAAAGTTCTGAATGCTAGCACTCCAGAGCCACCTTCCACTCCTTTTGGAGAATCATTGGTTGTGCGCTCTGGACATGCAGGATACTTACCTGCACATCCTGATCTTCCCCAGCCACCGCCGATTCCTTCAGTTCCTTTTCCAAGGGAAGCACTTCCAATTTCCGGCTCTCCTGTTGGTCTATCCTCGGCACCTCAGGTGTTTACCAAGCACCTGGCGGTGGTGGCAGCCTTTTTATGCCACCAGTGTATTGCAGTTTTCCCCTGCCTGGATGATTGGCTGATCTCAGCCCCTTCCAGGGACTCCTTACTGGAGGCTCTGTCCTTTACTCTGGACCTCTTTCGCAAACTGGGAATTACTGTCAATATTCCCAAGTCATCCATGACCCCATCCCAGAGGCTACAATTCATCTGGGCGATTTTGGATACGGTCCAATGCAGAGTCTTTCTTCCTCCAGACACGACAGAGACCCTGGTCCATCACTCTTCTTTGGTGGATTCATCCAGGATCATCCCGGCCCGGGAAGTCCTCCACCTTCTTGGCCTGATGGCAGCCTCCATTACTACCGTTCCTCTGGCGAGGCTCCATTGAGTTATTCCGTGGTCCTTGCGGGTGCAGTGGGACCAACTCCTGGATGACCTAGACCATCCATTCCTAGTCTCCTTAGCAGTACAGAAACAACTGCTGTGGTGCAGGGACCCTTGCAACCTCTCCTTGTGTCTTCCTTTCAGGAGCCCGGCTCCCTTGACATCCCTAACTACAGATGCATTGAACATGGGATGGGCAGCGCATCTTGGGGGATCACCAAGCTCAAGGACCATAGTCCATCTTGGAAGCATCATTACACATCAATGTTCTGGAGATGAGGGCAGCCTTGTACGCCTTCCAGGCCCTTCTTCCCAAGGGATCACTGCTGGTCCAAATGGACAATATGTTTGTCAGAAATGCACTCAGCAGGTCAGGCCTTCTGCTCCCACAGTGCCAACCTCAGAGCGCAATAGTGTGAGCAGGTAAGACAAGGTAACCCTCCAGTCTGCTTTTCGGTCTGAATCACCTTTAGTCTCAAGTTCTGGGGGGGATTCAAACTGTGAACCTTATGCTAGCGTACCCATGTACAGACTCAAATACGTACCCTCTTCGGGGATTGAGGCACAGTCTTTCGCCAGGGGCACCCAGCCAGGCTTCCAAAATGAACCCTTTTAACTCTGAGACCTTGAGTATACTCTGAGCTTTTTACTCAAGCTTAGTAACACCATCAAGCTGTTGAACAATTTTCAGACTTAACCATCTATACATCACATGCAAAAAAAAACTGGCAGACACCCAGATAGTCTTTTAAATAAGATTCTTTACTAAAAGATGATACAAATATGAAAAATATAAACACAGAACAATATATCAAAGAACTCACAATCACATAAAAGAACAAGGGAAAAGTACAAAACATAAACGCCTACATTTAGACCTTTTCTATCTAATGTATTACCTCTGTAAGTGCTTTTAAAGTTAAATCAGAGAGCTGTGTGTGTGTGTGTGTGTGTGTGTGTGTGTGTGTCTGAGTCCCCAAAAATATATCCCCAAACAGTTCAGACACAAGTTTTAGTTTAACTCTCTCCACACCCCTTCTGTGAGTCATCTAGCTCCTCCTTTTAGAATATAAAATTACAAAAAATGATTTCCTCTCAGGAGGTATTTTTAAATAATGACTTCAGAAGGAAAAAGACATTTCCTAAATTATGATGTTCTTTAATTGAGCCTTTCCTTTGAACTGGTGGATGGTTCCTGTTTTCTCAAGGAACACCAAAGGGTTTACAACTTTTATTACCAAGTTGGTATAAAATGTTCTTCCTCTTAAAAGTTCAAAAGTTTATTGGATTCATCCTTTGGCAGACTCAGTCACATTTCGTTTCCACTTCAAAGAGGCTAGGCATGTCATAAAAATGTAATAACGCAATTCTGAAGTAAGTCTGTTAATTAAATGGTTCCTGGTCAGTTTACATATCCTGTAGTTTCACTGAAATCTGTGTTTGGGGGTGCCCACCCATGGAAGCCCAGGCTGTCTTGAGACAATCACATACTATATGGTTATATTACAAATATCATATAATCATAACCAGCTGGACAAGCGTCACAATTCTCCCCACCTAGACTGAATTTAGGGCTCTGTCTCCTGCATGGGATGAGTTCCACAAGTCAGTTCACTCCTGGTATAGATGCGACAAACCATCTGTGTTATGATTGGTCGCTGCAGCCCTATGTAAGATCGTCATGTCATACCCTTGCAAGGCAAGACTCCATCTTAATAGTCTACCATTAGTTTTTCCATTTGTGTCAGCCAAACCAGGGCGTTGTGGTCAGTTTGTACCTCAAAATGCTACTCATATAAGTATGGCTCCAACTTCTTTAGGGCACACCTATGGCAAGACACTCTTTTTTTTTTTTTTTTTTTTTTTTTTTTTTTTTTTTCCACAGTAGAGTAAGCCTGCTTCCTGGAAGTAACTTTTTACCCAGTACACTATGGGGTGATCGTCCCTTGGTTGGCTGTCTGACTCAGTACTGCCCCATTACCCACGTCTGTGGCATCAGTCTGGACTATAAAAGGTCTGCTATAGTCAAGACTTGTCAATACAGGAGCACTGCACAGTGCCTCCTTCAGTCTGGTATAGGCTTTTTCACAGGCTGGTTCCGGTTAATTTTCTTAGGCATCTTTTTCTTTACTAGGTCAGATGCAGGAGCAGCCAGGGCACTGGAATTGGGTATAAATTTCCTATGGTACCCTGCTGTCCCTAGAAAACTCCTGACCTGCTTCTGCGTTTCTGGTCTGGGCCATGCCTTGATCACCTCTGTTTGTACTTTGTCAGGACGGCGCTGTCCCCAGCCTACAACATGCCTGAGGTATGCCACTTCAGCCATGGCCACCTGGTACTTCTCAGCTTTGACAGTTAACCCGGCCCTCTGCATCCTGCCCAGCACTTTCCCAAGGTGGGACAGGTGTTCCTCCCAGCTGGCACTAAAGATGGCAGTGTTATCCAGGTATGCCACGGCATACTGCTCAGCGCCATTTAACACCTGGTTTACCAATCTTTGGAAAGTGTCCGGGGCATTCTTCATTCCGGAAGGCATTACTTTAAATTCAAATAAGTCTATCAGAGTGATGAAGGCCAACCTCTCCCTAGCTCTGTCAGTTGACTTTACCTGCCAAATACCCCTTTGTCAGGTCAATAGTCATAAGGTATGTAGCCCCTCCCAACTTGTCCTGGAGTTTGCCCGGGGCATCGGGTGGGCGTCTGACTTTGTGACTGCATTCAGTCCACGATAGTCCACACAGAAACGAGTAGAGCCATCTAGCTTGGGCACAAGGACTACAGGTGAGGCCCAGGGTCTGTGGGATCTCTGGATTACCTCTAAAGCCAGCATTTCCTCCACTTCCCTCCTAATGTTCTTTTGGACAGCTTCTGACACCCGATATGCTGTCTGCCGTATGGACGTCCCTGTCTCCACATCGTGTTGCTAAGGGGTTAGTCCAGGTTTGGCGTTAAACAGTGGGGCAAAGTCTGCTAAAACCTCCCTTACTTCCTGGATCTTGTCCGGGGACAGCTGGGGAGACCATTTAACTGCCTCCACAGAGGACTCCCGCTTGCTTTCTTCCAGCAAGTTCTGAAGGGGGTCTCCTTCGTCCGTCCCCTTCCCAGAACTGCAAACTGCAAACACCATGTCAGCCCTATTAGCATATGGCTTCATCATGTATGCCTTCTGTCCGGTAACTCTGATATAGTTCACTTCATTTACCTTTCTAACTATTTTGTACGGTCCTGCCCACTCAGCCTGCAGCTTGTCTTTCCGGACCAGAATAAGGACCATGATTTTCTGACCCACCATGTACGAGCGAGCTCTGGCTCTGCAGTCGTACCACACTTTTTGTTTCTATTGGGCAGCTGCCAGGTTGCTCTGGGCTGTCCCCATAAGTTTCTTCAGCTTTTCCCTAAACCTAAGGACATAATCCACTATGGGATTTCCATGGGTGGTGTGTTTGCTTCCCAGTCCTCCCAGATCAAGTCTAGGGGCCCATGTACCCGGCATCCATATAAGAGCTCTTGGGGCACCTCCCTCTATGTAAATAGGAGGGGAAGGTATTTCTCCCAGTCCCTCCCATGCTGTTCAGCAAGCACTTGGAGCATTGACTTCAGGGTACCGTTCAATCTTTCAACAAGCCCATTGGCTTGTGGGTGATAAGGTGTTGTGCGCCTCTGCACCACCCCACACTTCTCCCACAAACATTTCATCAGGTCCGACGTGAAGGAACCCCCTCGATCGGTGATAACCTCCTGCAGAAACCCAACACTGGAGAAAATCCCAAGTAAGGCATCTGCCACTTTGTCTATCCTCAGTGAGGATAGGGCGACTGCCTCTGGATACCGGGTGGCATAATCCACCACAGTCAGGATGAACCTCTTCCCACAGGAGCTGGGTTTTTTTTAAAGGCCCCACAATATCCGTTCCCTCTGGAATGGCTCCTCTATAGGCAATGGAATTAGAGTGGCTTGGGTTTTCTTACCTGCCTTCCCTATTTCTTAACAATGGTGACAAGACCTGCAATACTCATTCACCTGTTGGGTGAAGTTGGGCCAATAGAAATTCTGGGCCAACCGCTGCATAGTGTGCCCGATTCTCAGATGACCAGACAAAGGAATACAGTGTGCAATCTTGAGCAACTGCTTGCATTACCCCTGCGGAACGACAAACTGCCTGCCTATCACCCCTCCCCCTGTCTTTACATCCTGAGTATACATCAGTCCATTTTCCCAATAAACCTTATGTTTCCTGTCACCTCCCTGTGCTCAGTCAGTCTGCCCAAGCCCTCAGCTTCTCTAGACTAGGGTCACTTTTCTGAGCAACTGCAAACTCCTTACACATTCCCAAGGCATGGGACAGGTCCCCGTCCATATCTAAACTAGGGTCCCTAGCTCTAGCATCAGGACACTGAGGATCACTGTCATCCCTAACTCTCTGACAATGAGTCACCCCTCATTTTTTGGAGTAGCCCTCTGTAATGGTGTGCTGCTACTGGGGAAATTTCTACCCCCTTTTCATTAGTCTCCTTAACAGGGGACACAGACTGGGGAACCAGCCTCCCAGTGGTTTCCACAGTGGCTTCTATGGGGTCCAGGGAACTACAATTTTCCATTCCCGCTTGGCTACAGGTAACTTCTCACATCATCCCCTGTTGGAGGTTGTTGCCAAGTATGAAGTAAACTGCTAAAGTTTTGGCTACAGCCACCTGTTGCACAGTTTCCCCCGTTTCACCCCAGTCTGGGAGAACACTAGCCAGTGGCAGTGTTGTCTCCTTACCAGTGAACACTTGTACAGTTACAAATTTATTAGGTATAAGCTGACCAGACTCTAACAGATCCCCTTTTACCAGTGTCAGGGATGCCTCTGTGTCTCTTAACCCTTGTATCTGTACACCAGTCACCGTGACAGGGTGCATGTGTTCCCTCATGTTCACAGGCATGCTTGCAGGGAGACAAAAGCAACCCACTTCTTTCCTAGCCCCATTTTGCGTATTGCCCGTCCTTTTGTGACACCGTCTGACAATATGCCGTTTCTTTACAAAGCTACAATTTGTTTCTTTTCTCAGAAAAATGTTTTCTTTGAAACCTGTGGCTAACTGGTTTCGGTGGAGGCAGTGAGGGTTTTAGCTGCCCTGAAGGTGCGCTTTTCCCCTTCTGCGCTGCCACACCCACCCCAGTCGCTCTGAGCAGGTCTACTCTTGGCATAGCAGTCTGAGTTCAGCAACCTCTTGCACTGTTTTGGGATCTCAGTCCTCCAGCCAGGTTTTCAGCTCTGCTGGGCATGCCCAAGAAAAACTGCTCTAACAATATAGCATTTTCAATTTTATTTACAGTTTGCTTCAATTCCTTCCTACCAGCGTTTTAAACACTGACTTTGTTTCATGGCTAGCTTGTTGTAGCTCATGTCAGGACTTCTCCTGAGCTTACAGAATTTAGCTCTGTATGCTTCTGCAGTTAAATCAAACTTTTTTTTAAAGTGCAGCTTTAAGTTTGCTGTAATCATTACTGTCCTCATTGTCCATTTGACCCAGTGCATCCTGAGCTTTCCTGGTAAGTAGCGGGGATAGCTGGAAGCTCCAGGACCCTGTAGGAATTTTTGCCTGAGCACAAATTATTTCAAAGGAATTTTGAAAGGCATCCATATCCTCCCCCTCTTTAAATTCAGCTACCAATTTGGAATTCAGTGTGTAACCCAGTCCTGTAGTTCCAGTTAAACCCAAGCCACTTACCTGCTCTGGTGTTAGTGGTTGGAGTCATAGCTTCTCCAGTTCATGTCACCTCTGGCGCTCACACTCCACCTCTCACTGTTCACGTTCAGCCTCTCGCTCCCTCTTTTCCTCTGCGGCTCGCTTCTCTCGCTCAGCCTCTCTCTGGAACTCCAGCTCCATTCTGTGCAGCTGTCTGCAGCCTGATTGCTTCTGGCTCCAGAATGTTGGTGATCTTCCCCTGCTGCTGTGGCCCCTGGCTTGCACTGACCTTGCTGTCTTCCTCACTGGATCTAGACACTGCACTGGCCACTGGCCCCTCCACACCCAAGGTTTGGTCCTTTACAGTCACAGTCTGTGACTAGACACACTGGGCATCAGCGGCCATCAGAGCGTCCATGAGGTTTTGCATGATGGCTCTCCCCTCATGCAGAACTCTTCTCTCCTTGCACAGCTGCTTCAGGTAGTCTGCAGTGTGCTCACTGTAGTTGGAAGCCATCTTCTTCCCTAACTATGACTTTTCTAACTTGCACTTTAGAAAAAAAATAAAACTGGTAGGAACTTTACTGTAAGCAAAATTATATAGTTTGGTTTCTTTTTTTAAAAAAAATCACTGCCTTATTTTGCAAATGAGCTGTATGGTATTAAGCTGACACACTGAACAGTTAAAGCTTGTGTTACCTAGTTTTTTGCACTGCTGCCAACTGAATCTGTCACAACCGCACATATCAGGTCAGGCCCTCTGCTCCCACAGTGCCAACCTCCGAGCGCAATAGTGTGAACAGGTAACAGAAAGGGTAACCCTCCTGTCTGCTTTGGGTCCGAATCACATTTAGTCTCCAAGTTCTGGGGGGTGATTCAGACAGTGAAGTTTATACTAGCGTACCCAATGTACAGGCTCAGATACGTACCCTCTTAGGGGATTGCGGTACAATCTTTCACCAGGGGCACCAAGCCAGGCTTCCAAAATGAACCCTTAAAACTCTATAGAGACCTTAGGTATATTCTTATCTTTTTACTCAAGCTCAGTAACACCATCAAGCTGTTGAACAATTGTCAGACTTAACCATCTGTAGTCACATGCAAAGAAAATAACTGGCAGACACCCAGGTAGTCTTTTAAATAAAAGAATCTTTTACGAAAAGATGATAAAAATATGAAAAATGTAAACACAGAACAATATATCAGAGCTCACAATCACATAAAAGAACAAGGGAAAAGTACAAAACATAAACTCCTACCACAATACATTTAGACCTTTTCTATCTAATGTATTACCTCTGTAAGTACCTTTAACATTGAATCAGAGAGCTGTCTCTCTGAGTCCCAAAAAAATGTATCCCCAAACAGTTCAGACACAAGAATTAGTTCAACTCTCTCTCTCCACACCCCCTTCTGTGAGTCATCTAGCTCTTCCTTTTAGAATATAAAATTACAAAAAATGATTTTCTTTCAGGAGGTATTTTAAATAAGATGACTTCAGAAGAAAATACATTTCCTAAATTATGACGGTCTTTAATTGAGCCTTTCCTTTGATCTGGTGGTTGGTTCCTGTTTTCCCAAGGAACACCAAAAGGTTTACAACTGTGTTATCATGTTGGTATATAATGTTCTTCCTCTTAAGACATCATAAAAGTTTATTAGACTTCTGTCATAAAAGTTTTAGACTCATCCTCTGGCAGACTCATAGTCACATTTCGTTTCCACTTCAAAGAGCCTAGGCATGTCATAAAAAGATAATACAATGCCATTCTGAAGTAAGTCAGTTAATTGAATGGTTCCTGGTCAGTTTACATATCCTATAGCTTCACTGAAACCTGTGGGGGGGGAGGTGGCACTCATGGAAGCATAGGCTGTCTTATGTGAGACAGTCACATACTATATGGTTATAGTACAAATATATGTAACCCCGACCAGTATGCAGTTTCCATCTGACAGCAATACCAGGTGGACTGGGTTCAGGAAGGAATAGGTCACTCGGCACATACGCTAGGTGTGGCTGCTCTGCATAGGGGCACCCAAGTAACTCCAGACACAAAAAGCAATAACTGTAATGTCCATTACTAGAAGTGGGATTCTCAACTGTGGCTTTTACTCACATCCGAACAGAATAATCGAAGCATAGATGGACCCCCATGGGGCTACACTCCTGGTAATGCAGATTAAAGGAGACCAGAACACATCCTCATCACTTTAGCCCTCAGGCTCTGAAACACACTGGGCTCACAGCCCGAACTTGTACACTGTTCTGGGTTTTCCCTGGCTTGGCTCCCTTGCCAGCCACTTGGACACCCTCCATATATCATGGAAACATTTACTGGTGGCTCCTTAAGCAACCTAAGAGCACCTCAGCTCCATCAGGGAATTTTCCTCTTAATCTCACATCTGGGTACTTTTTCCTCAGGCACTGGCCAAGTACCAGGGAAGAAGCAAAAGGTGTCTCAGAGCAAATCCGTAGAGGTGAATTCGTTACTACTGATGGGGGGTCTCCCACCTCTCGCTCCCACATTTCATACCTAGCCATTTCTCTGAACTTTAAACACCTCATCCTTTAACACTTTGCTGTGTAGATTCTTACTAAATGTCTTTCACATTCAATCTACTTGTCTTGCTTCCCATTTGTGCTGGACTTGAACATACTTAAAAGTGGCTTTGTCCATTACTCTAGGCCCCCCAGAGAGTTAAGCAGTCCAATCCCCACATCTTCCAACTGTACTTGACTGTCTTTTCCTGACCCCACAGTAACAGTCCCTTTAGCTTCATTCTGTTTCAGGTGAAAACACTTGGCCCTTTTTCAGAGCAAACTCACACTTTGGTTGCTGGTGCCCCAGAGGCGTTTCTTCCTCAAGGAATCTTCCTTTCAGAGCTTCTGGTGCCTCAGCACAACTCAAACAGGCAGCTTCTTTTCCTTAGCCGGACTCAGGCGGTTGCCCCTTGAAAACAGGCTGACCCCGGCCCCATCCCAGCAGGATGGGGCTCTGAACCATTGAGAGCAGTCTTCACCACTTCAATTATCAGTTCCTGTGTTCCTCTTCAGGTGGAAACACACACCAAAAAAACAAAAGTAGCTCTGTAACAGAGCTTAAAGCTCTGAGGGCTTGCCCTCAGCAGAGCACCTCTGCTGCACTACAGACTCTCTCTGACTGAACCAGAACTGGCTTCAAATTCTCCAGTGTTCTACTCTAACCTCCAACTGCAACATTCCAGTGTGGCTTATGCAGCTGCGACAGTTCTAAAATGATGTAATCCTTCAGTCTCAGCTGAGACTGAGAACAGAGTGAGACAGTGTGAAATCCATTTAACTGGAGTTTCACAAGCTGCCTTCACTGCCTACCACTAGGTCTTACTGGGATTCTAGTAACCCCAGGTAACAAAGGGGTTACATATACTGTAATCATAACCAGCTGGCCAAGCATCAGTCGGCAGTTTGATACCTCAACAAACAAGGAGGAACTCGCTTGTACCCCCTGTCCAGGGAGGTGATGCCGGTATGGAACTGGGCGGTCCAGCACTATCTGGCCTTAGTGGCCGTGCATGTTCCAGGAGTTCAAATTGTCCTGGCAGGCAGTCTCAGCAGATCTCGAACCCTAACTTATGAATGGGAATTAAATCAGGAAGTTGGCAGAATCTCTCTTCCTAAGATGGGGGCATCCAGAAATCGACCTTTTCACCTCCCAATACAACGCAAAACTTCCCAGTTTTTGCTTGCTCGTTCCAAGGCATGGTGCTTTCTGGCACAACATGCTGTCTCTCTCTCTCCTGGACAGGGACATTTTTTGTATGCCTTCCCTCTGTTTCCATTCTCCAGAGGATCTTTCTCAAGCTTAAGGTGAGGATGATTCTCATCGCTTCTCTCTGGCCGAGACAAATTTGGTTTCCGCTGTTACAACAGCTATCCAGGGAACCACCGGTTCCACTTACAATGATCCACGACCTCTAGACCCAGGATTGAGGTCGTCTTGTACATACAGGGCTTCAGAACACTGCATCTTCATGCATGGCTCCTGCAGACATAGCGATTTCTCGCTTTGGTGTCAACTCCCGAGTCACTCAAGTCCTTATAGAGGCTAGAAGGCCCTCTACTGGTTCCACTTACACCATGAAGTGGAAATGTTTTTCCATATGGACGACTTCCAAGAATTGGAACCCCTTTTCTTGTTCTGCCACTCAAATCATGGAATACCTCCTTCATACATAGATACATAAACAGTGTCGGCAGATAAGGGCCTATGGCCCACCCAGTCTGCCCATTTGAGCTTGTAAGTTCAGTTTGTTTTCCAAGAAGTCTGTTGCCCCTTAACCCTGACCTCCAGAATTCTTTTATGTCTCTTCCCATGGATTCTTAAATCCCGTGATTGTTTCAGCCCCCACCACTTCCTCTGGTAAGGTGTTCCACTTGTCCACCACCCGTTCTGTGAAGAAATTCTTCTTCACATTTCCTCTGAATCGTCCCCCTCCAACTTCATCCCATGCCCTCTAGTCCTGGAACATCTTTTTCGCATAAAAAGTGTATTCTAGGGACATAGATATGTTGTTCATCCACACTTATTGGCAGGTTCCTTGCCGCTTAAAATCTTGCCGGAAGGTCTTCAAGCTGGCTCCTCCCACCCACCCGGGTGGTAAAACTCTCGGCTCCGCCCCATGACGCTAGAAGTTCCTTGCAGCTTGGAAGCTCAGGTTCCCTCCTTAGCGCTCTGCGGTTTCGACTGGTTCCTGAAATTTTCGGTCTCTCCGAATTTAATTGGAAATTTTTCTAAACTTCGATCTTCTTCTCTCGCTGCGGTGATGAATCATTCGTTTTCCGGCTCCCAGAGGTGCCCAGTTAATTCCTCCAGGAAAGACCCGCACTCCACGTGAGTCTACTGCCTCGACTTGGATCGTGATCTGCAAGTTTGCGACTTTTGCTGTGCCCTTTCGACCAGCTCACTGGAGGATCGTGCGGGTCGTTCGGGGCTCGAGCGACCTGAAACTTTTTTCCGCACCGGAAAATTCCTTGGAGACTCATCGGGCAGTGTCCGCGTCGGCTGTCTCGGCTGAGCAGCTCGATCTTCTTTCCTCCATGGAGGGGGCGTCGTCCAAGTCTGCCCCCCTCGGTCATGGCGCTTATCCCACTATCCTTGAGTTCTCCTCATTCAGCTTTGTTCAAGGAGCTTTGCCAGTCCCTTTCCTCGAAGGGAGGAAGGACCTTCGGGACCTGCCTCTCAGCCCAAGTCCAAGGAGTCGCAGGCTAAGTCCCATCATCTGCACTGGAGGGAGCGGGAGAGTTCCCCCTCCCCTGCCGGCCGACGTTAGACTTCGGTTGAGGGTGCGGCTCAGGCCACTGGCTTCATGGTGTCCCCGACAGGTCAGCTGGCCAGGACTCCCGTCGATGTTGTCGAGTCTCTCGACCCGTCATCTGGGCTGTCTTCTGCTGGAGCCGCAGGTTGTCTGTCCCCCTTACTCCCGCCCGCCCTTGGCGGACTGGAAGTGACTCCAGGCCTGAGGCGGCTCTTTGCAGACCTCGAGGTCGAGTCGACTCCTCTCCGTTCCTCAGTCGGGAGGACCGGGGTCCTCTCGGAGCGATCTGTGGATGACAGCCCATCGTCCTTCATGGGTCTGCTTCAGCTCATCTCGGAGTTCACGGGATGTAGCTCGAGCCCATGTCCAAACGGGCCCCTTATCCCCTGACGGAGATTCTAGACCGAGGGGGTTCACCCTTGGAGGCCTTCCCGGTGGCCGAGGCCATCGTAGGCCCAGCCTTGGAGCTCTGGCGGCGGCCTACTTCCTGCCCTGCGCCCTCAGCCAGGATGGCGAGGAAGTACTCTGTCCCTGTCGGTTCTTTGCCCGGTTTCTCGGAGCACCCCTCGGCTGAGGGGTTAGTCACAGACAATGTTTTCCAGTGTTCTGGGAATGCTCGGGATGTGGATAGGCCCCCTGACAAAGAGTCCAAAAGGATGGACTATGTCGGGCGCAAGGTTTACGCTGCGTCCTCCCTAGGCCTCTGACAGGCCAGCTCGGCTGCACTGATGGCACATTTCTCCCACGCCCTTTTGGGCTCCCTGGATGAGGGGCTCCCTCATCTCCGGCCAACCTGTGGACCACGGTCAGGGCGGTGGCAAAGCAGCAGCTTCAGACTGCTCTGGACTTAGGTGAATTCTGAGCCAGGTCGGTGGCGGCCGCAGTGGCCATGCGCTGCAGGGCGTGGCTGAGGTTATCCTCTTTCTCATTGGAAACCCAGCACAAGTTGGTGGACATCCCCTTCTTGGGGACTGACTTTTTCGGCCCTGGAGTGGAGGGACAGCTCCAGGGGACTGAGAAGTCCGATGCCACTTCGGACTGTGTCACTCCTGCCCGGAGGGACAAGGGCAGCCGGCAGCCTTTGCGTAAGCCCCTTTGCCCCCCGTTTCCTGTGGCTCGACTGGCCCATCAACCCCAGCACGAGGGCCAGCAGGCTTGCGCTGGGCGTCCTGACTCCAAGCCAGCGTCTTCCTCTAAAAGGAAGCAGGGAGGTAAAGGCCCAGGAGCTCCCTCTGCCAATTCCTCCTCCAAGCCTGCTCAGTGACAGGCTAAGGGGCGCTGTCCCCGGCCCAGTCGCCCCTACCTGTGTTCCCCCGTGGGGAGACTGCTCCGCCCCTCCTCCACCTGGTCCGCTTTTACGGACCTCTGGGTGTCGGAGGTGCTAGGGGAAGGCCCTGCCTCGGGATTGCGAGCAGGCACCACCCTTTCGAGCCGTTGCCCCACGGGGGTCTTGGGGTCCACAGCCTTGTTGTCAGCCCGCTGAACCGACTTGCCTGGCCCTCTAAATAGAGGTGATCAGGAAGGTTGCGGATCCTCCTTCAGACCCTGGGTTCATGTCCAGGTATTCCTGGTCCCAAACGGATGGGGGGCTTGCGCCCCATTCTTTTCCACACGTCCGGATGGTCTCTCTGCCTCAGATATCCCATCCTCAGAACGAGGCGTGTGGCTTCTTTCCTGGACCTCCAGGATGTACTTACACTTCGTTCTGTCCGTTTCTTGGGAGACTCCTCCCTTTCTTAAGCGGGGGATCTCTTTACGAGTTCCAGGCCAGGCCCTTTGGTCTCTGCTCAGCAGCTTTCTGCAGCATTGAGGGGTCCGGGCGTAACCCCACCTGGATGGCAGCCTGACTGCAACCCTTCCAGGCGTAAGGGGACGATCCAGAGTTCTGGCTCTCAGACTGGTCTCCTTTTACCGGAGCCACTTTGGAACTCGTGTCTTAGCGGGTGATCCTTCTTCGGGATGAGGCTCGACTCTTGAGTCCGAGCTCGGCTCCTGGCAGACAGGACTGAGGTTCTTCCTCCCTTACCTAGTCAGGTTTGACTGGGCAGTTGCGCCCTGCCGGGACCTCCTGCACCTCCTGGGCCTCGCGGCAGCCGGCTCCAGCGTGGTCTGTTTGGACCCGCCAGTTCATGCGTCCCCCTAGTGGGGGCTGGCCAGCCAGCGGTCACAGTGCTGCGTTCCTTCGGACCAGTTCGTGACTACAGCCCAGGAGTTAGGGAATGCTCTCCTTCGGACCATTCCAGCTGTTGCAGGAGAACATCCTGTTCGTCCGCCCCGAGTCGACAGTCTTCTCCGACCGATGCTTCTCGGATGGGTGGGGGTGTCCATCAAGGGGAATACAGAGTGCTCCGCCTCTGGTCCTCTCGGGAGTCCCGA
The DNA here is from genome assembly GCA_016271365.2 of Neoceratodus forsteri. Lineage (NCBI taxonomy): Eukaryota > Metazoa > Chordata > Ceratodontiformes > Ceratodontidae > Neoceratodus > Neoceratodus forsteri. The sequence continues at coordinate 774,370,681 of CM057453.1, read as the reverse complement.
TGTCTTTCCTACTCGCTGGAGCTCCAGGCGGTCCGCTTAGCTTGCACCGTTCGCTCCATTTGTGCGGGGTCTAGTGGTTTAAGTCCAGGCAGACAACACCACGACCATGTGCTACCTACCCCGCCAGGTTCGGACGGGCCCCTTGCCTCTGCGTAAGGAGATTCTCCGCATTGGGTCTTTCGCGCAGCCGGGAAGCGGTTTCCTAGCCATTCGATGGCAGGAGCCTCCAGCATCCTGGCTGATGCCCTAAGCCGGACATAGGCTGCGCCTCACGAGTGGTCTCCCCTGCCGGAGGTAGCACAGGATCTTCTCCCTCCTTCTCTCCAGGGAGAATACGAGGCTGAGACTGTCTCATGCCCGGCCCCTCAGCAAGGTTCGCTGTAGGGGATGCCGTCGAGGCCGTGGACCCCGGGCCTCCTCTACGCCTCTCCCCCATTTCCCTTGACCCACGGGCAAGGCGAGGAGGGACTAGGCGCAGGCGATGCTGGTAGCCCCAGACTGGTTTGCCAGCTCTGCTATCCAGCTCTCCTCAGTCTCAGCCCTAGGCTCCCGAGGTGGCTTCCAGCCCGCCCGGTCCTGATCTCTGTTTTCAGGGGAAGGTTTTCCATCTGGACCTTCAATCCCTGCACCTGAAGGCCTGGTCCCTGTGCGGCTAGGGGCCGGGCCTTGGGTCTTTCGGCAAAGTCCTCGACATTTTCGAGGCGTCCTGCCTGGAGTCGGCCAAACATGCTCGCTTTCAAATGGAAGAGTTCTCCATTTGGTGTTGGGATAGGGCCTGGGCCCCCTCTCCCGTCCCTCGGTGAGCATTCCGGACCATCTGCGGTCCGTTCTTTTTGAACTAGGGCTTCGGCCGACTACCCTCTAGGTGCTTCTGTTGGTCACCCCTGTCTTCCAGGCACGGGCCGGAAGGCAGTCGGTGGCACAGAAAAGGTGGTCTGGTGCTTTTCTAGGCCTCGATCACACCTCCCCTTCGAGGAGAGTATCCCCATTTCTGTGGGATCTTCGCTGGTATGGGCTTAGCTCACGGGCAAGCTGTTCGAACCTTTGCACAGGTGCAAGTTTCACCACCTGTTGTGGAAGAACACCTTCTTGGGGCTACTCTGCCATCCAGAAGGAGGGGAGAGTTCCAAGCGCTCCTTTGAATCTCCCTATCTGGTCTTCCACAGGGACAAGGTTGTCCTGCGCCCCACCCGAAGTTCCTTCCGTAGGCGGTGGCGGAGTCTTTCCCTAACCGGGTATTGTCTCTGCCGGGATTCATCCCCATTCACGCCTCGGAGGCCGTATAGAGGATCCATTGGGACCCTATTTAACGCTCACCTACCCAGGGAGCGTAAGGCTGAAGTTCGGGAGAGGTTCGCCAGCTGTTTGTCATCTACGCCGAAGCCGCACCTGGCAGACCTGCAGCCAAGTGGACGACGAGCGGGTGGGTCACCTACTGCATAGGTCTTCGCTATAGGTGGGTGGGCATGGAGCCTCCCAGAGGGATAAGTGCTCATTTTACCTGCCCTTCCGCTGCATCGGTGGCTGCTTCCGAGGATACTCCTGTCCAGGATATCCGCAGGGCTCCTACCTGGAAGCAGGCTATACCGTTTCCCCTTCCACATCGACCTTGGGTCACGCCAGGATGTTGGTCGGGGCCTCAGTTCTCCAATCTTTATACCTAAGTAGGGGGTATGCACCTTGCCTCCCTCCTCCTGGAGAACTGCTAGGAGTCTGCCAATAAGTGTGGATGAACAACATATCCATGTCCCTAGAAATACAGGTTACTCACCTGTAACAGGAGTTCTAGGAATGGTATATGTTGTTCATCCTACGACCTAGCCTCCCAGCTTGACGCCTAAGCCTGGCTGCCGGGCTAGATCTGGCGTCATGGGGTGGGCGAGTTTTACCACACAGGTGGGTGGGAGGAGCCAACTGAAGACCTTCCGGCAAGATTTAAAGCGGCAAGGAACCTGCCAGACAGTGTGAATGAACAACATATACCATTCCTAGAACTCCTGTTACAGGTGAGTAACCTGTATTTCTGCACCCTGTTCCTCCCTGTAAGATACTTGTATGTCTCTATCATATCCCCTCTCTCCCTCCTTTCCTCCAGGGAGTACATGTTCAGTTCCTTCAACCTGTCCTCATGGGACTTGTGATGCAATCCATGCACCATCTTTGTTGCCCTCCTCTGAACCTTCTCTATCCTGTCTGTCCTTATGTAGGTAAGGTCTCCAGAACTGTACAGTGTACTCCAGGTGAGGCCTCACTATTGTCTTGTATAGTGGAATTATGACCTCCCTTTTCCTGCTGGTGATGCCCCTGCCTATGCATCCCAGCATCCTATTCTTTACCTGCTGCCTTGTCACACTGTTTCCCTGCCTTGAGGTCATCAGAGATGATAACCCCAAGATCTCTTTCTCTGCTTGGTGCATGCTATATCCTCACCCCCAACTGATATATTGTGCCAGGGGTTTTGTGCCCTATGCATTATCTTGCACTTCCTTGCATTGAATTTCAACTGCCAAACCCTGACCATTCTTCAAGTTTCTGCAGGTCCCTTCTCATTCTGTCTACACCCTCTGGTGTGTCTACTCTGTTACAGAGCTTTGTGTCATCAGCGAACAGTGAAATTTGCCTTCTAGGTCCTCGCAATGCCACTGATGAAGATATTGAATAGGACCGGTCCCAGCACTGATCCCTGTGGTACCCCACTGGTTACTCTTCCCCTCTGTGGAGTGACAGCCATTTACCACCACCCTGTGTGTCCTGCCGCCCAGCCAGTTACCTACCCACCACACTACTGTCCTGCCCACACCCATATTCCCCAGTTTGTGCAATAGTCTTCTACGTGGCACACTGTCAAAGGCCTTGCTATAGTCCAGATAGGCCATGTCCACTGCCCTCCTCTGATCCACCTCCCTAGTCACCCAGTCAAAAAATTCAATGAGGTTGGTCTGACATGACCTCCCCCTGGTGAAACCATGCTGCCTTGGGTCCTGTAGTCCATTGACAACCAGATGTTCCACCAATCTCTCCTTCAGTAGTGCTTCCATGATCTTCCCCACTACCGAGGTGAGGCTGACTGGTCTGTAGTTCCACGCTTCCTCTTTGTTCCCACTTTTGTATAAGGGGACTACATCTGCTATACTCCAGTCTTTGGGTACCTCCCCTGTTTCCAGTGATCGGTTAAACAGGATAGACAGAGGTTCAGCCACCACCTCTTAGTTCTTTAAGGACCCTGGGGGGTGCACCCCATCTGGCCAAATTGCTTTATCAACTCATTACTTCCAGTTCCTTCAGGACCCTTTCTCGTGTAAAGGGACTTGCGTCCATTTCTGCACCATTCTCACCCCTTGTATTCCGTTCAGACCCATTACCGTCCTCTTCCTCAGTGAAGCCTGGAGAAATACCTGTTCAATATGTCAGCTTTACTGTTGTCATCCTCCACACAGCCCCATCCTCCCCTTCAGTCTCACTATCCCTCCTTTGCCTTTCTTTTTCACTTATGTACCTGTAAAGGTTTTGTCCCTCTACCCACTGATTTTGCAATGTGTTCTGTCTGAGCTTTGGCTTCTTACTGACCTCCCTGCCTCCTTTGCTTCTCCTGGTACTTTTCCCTATCCCTTATGCCTGTGTCTTTTGTATTGCCTGAATGCAATCTTTTGGCTTTCACTTTCTTTGCTACCTCTTTGGAAAACCATAATGGCTCCTCTCTTCCTTTTCTCTTGCTAACCTGCTTAATACATAATTCTGTTGCTCTTGTAATCCCCATTTTAAATACTGCCCACTGTTCCTCAACCCCTGATTCCTGCCCCATTCCCCTTAATGCCTCTTTCAAGTATCTCCCCATTTTCCCAAAGTCTGCCCCCCTAAAATCCAGGATACATGTTTTTGTGTGGTTTGGTTCTGCTCTTTCTGTGATTTCAAACCACAATGACTGGTGGTCACTGTTCCCCCCCATCACACTGTCCCTGTTTGTGAGCACAAGGTCCAGTATTGCGTTCTGCTGAGTTGGTTCCATGACCAGTTGCTTGAGGAAGACACCCTGAAGGGAGTCCAGGATAAATCTGCTCCTAGTTGATGCTGCTGCTGGGATGCTCCAGTCCACGTCTGGAATATTGAAGTCTCCAACCAGTACTACCTCAACCTTGTCTGCCATCCTTTGGATGGCTAGCATCAGCTCCCTATCTGTTTCTTCCTCCTGGGCTGGTGGTCTATAGACCACACCTGTGCGGATGGCTGGCCCCATTTTCCTTTCAAGCTTAACCCACAGTATCTCTCCCCTATTTTGTTCCTCCTGGATCTCTGTGGCCCTTATGTCATTTTTCACATACATCTGTTAGGCTCTGGTCTGTCACATTCTTCCTTGAAGGTCTACTTTTTCACAATTTTGGCATACGACGAGCTGGTGGATGGTAAACCTGTGGCTCAGTTGGAAGTCTCAAAAACCTTTCTGAAAGGGATCCTCCATCTGAAACCCCCATCTGCAGCCCAACTCCACCTTGGGATTTGAACTTTGTGTTGGAGAAGCTCACTGTTCCCCCATTTGAGCCGGCCATGATGCGTGATTTGCACTTCCTTTCCTGGAAGATGTTATTTTTAGTTGCCATTACGTCAGCCCGAATGATTTCGGAGCTTCATGTTCTGGTTTGTAAAGAGCCTTATCTTATTTTCTACAAGGACCTAAGTATCTTTTTAAGCTGGTGTCAGAAGCCACACTGAACCAATCAGTAGAGCTTCCTGTTTACTTTCCATCCCCTTCCAATAGAGGTGAGGCACTTCTGCACACCACAGACGTCCATCGGATCCTTCGGTGCTACACATACTAGACCAAGGATTTCCACAGCTGCGATCAGCTATTCTTTACTTTTGCCTCTAGGTGTAAGAGCAAACCGGTTTCCAGGCAATGCCTTTCTAAATGGTTAGGCAACTATATACGGTATTGTTCACACAAGTATGAAAACCTCTGCCGGGTCCCATCAGAGGTCGTTCTTCTAGGGGCATGGCTGCTCCCACTGCCTTTTTGCAGAACGTCTCTGCGGCTGATAGCTGTGCCACAGCCACTTGTAGTTCTGTCCATAGCTTTACCAAACACTACAATCTGGACATTACTTCTAGATTGAGGGCTGGCTTCGACCTAGCTTTCTTGCAGGGCCTTCTGTTCTAGGCTGGATCCATTCAGTTTCCCACTTTCTATTGGAGCGATTTTTCTCCTCCTCTCTGGTTTCTCGGTCTGTCTTTGGAGGGACTGCTTGGGACTCTGTCCTATATGTAATGACCTACTGAAGGAACCCTCTCGAAGTAAGATAGTACCAGTAGATCTTAGAGAGAGGTTCCTTCAGTAGGTCATATTTTTTCCCTTCCTCCTTCCCCTCATTTTATTTCTTACAGGGACTCCAAATCCTGTTTGCTTTTGCTGTCAGGGCTCTTCCTGGCTCCGGCGGGAGAACTGGAGGGAGGGCGTGGGGACTGTCCACTATATACGGCCACGCTGATGTCGGGTGGGTAGTCCCTCTGTCAGGGATTGCTAGAAAAGTCTGCCGTGCAGCCAGACGCCAGGTGGTGCCAGTACTATATGTAATGACCTACTGAAGGAACCTCTCTCGAAGATCTACTGTCACGGTAAGTTCTTGCATAACTGTACTTTTGTGTAATTGCTCCACAGTTTCAGGGATTCCTGTGTGGTCCTGGCTCTCCGACCAACGTTTCTCCAGGCGTGTTCACAGGTCCATTGTTCCAGCTTCTGTTTCACTCTCCATGCATGCGTAGTTCATTAAATATCTCAACTCAGAGCCAGAGTGTTCGTGCATGCGCAATAGGTGTGTCTCCCCCTCCCGCTGCATAGTAATTCTAACCCCAGGCCTCCTTTGTTCTCCCTCTGCACAAGCCTTGAATACCCCCACCCCCAGACAGGCGCCCGCGGAGCACGGAGTGTCTCTCTTCCACCTGGGAAACTGGAGAGGCTGCAAGTAATGCCTCTCTCTCTCTCTCTCTCCCCCTGCTTGTAGGGGGTGTTAGCCCGTCGACGCTGTGCATCGACTGCCCCAGCCACCCTCCCACCTAAGGGCGCCCCTTAATTTAAGGCCCATCCAGATCACGTGACTTCCTATCTCCCCACTTTCACATTTGCAGCTTATACCAACTCCCCACCAGAGGGAGCCCTTCCCACCTCTACTTCCTTGTAGTCCAGCAACTCTTCTTTCTCCTGCCTAGTTTCTAGTCTCTCTGCCACTCCGCTATCCCTCTCCAACTCTGCCTACTTCCCAGCCCCCTCTGAGTACCTCTGCCTAGCCACCAGCACCTGCCCTGCTCACATCCTCCTCCCCCCCCCACGCACCCTGTGTGACTCCGCCACCTGACCATTAGGAGTCGCAACCGCACACCACATTTCAGCCCCCTTCACACTGCTCTCTGGCCCCTACTTAACCGCAGGGACTCTCAGTCCAGGCTTCACAGTGTGCCTCCCCCCAAGGGACTTGAACCCTGCACCCTCCGCACCAGAGTCCGCAGCACTGCCACTGTAACATTGAGGCTGACCTACTCTTTGGTGACTTGCATCCAACCTTATCCCTCCCACGGCCCACTCAGCCATGTGTACCTCCACCCTCCCACATAAGCTGACCATACTAGTTGTTCTGGCACTGGCCATCTTCTGCCCCCGCCAACGGTGCCCCCCTCTCCCACAGTGATGCCCCCCACCCTAAGACAACCCACCTGCAAGCCTCCCCCACCCACCCCTGGACCCACTCCCTCACCACCCCACCCTGGACCTACTCCCCCACCCTCATCCCTACCCCTTCCGGTCCTCCCCCACCCCTCCAAGCCCTGCCAATTCCTTGCACACCCTATTCCAGGTCACCTACCTTGCGCACCAAAACTGGCACGAAGCACTACCTTGCTGTTGCCAGATTACTCTCTACTCCTCATGCTGGCAGGTAACATCCACCCCAATACTGGCCCCTGGCCAGCCCGGGCAGCTGCCTGTATCAGGGCTGCATATTGCGTCAATGAACATCTGCAGCCTCCTGAAGAAATATGCTTCCCTACAGAGTTGGACTGCTCAGCACACCCCCAGTATCATAGCCGTTGTCGAAACATGACTGTCTAAGACAACTCCCAACTCCTTTATCTCCCTCCCTGGTTACACCCCCTTCAGGGAAGACCAAGTCGGCATATGTGATGGCGAATGCGCCCTTTATATGTGAAACACCCTATCAGGTCATGCCTTCCCATCGCCCAAACTAGCTAAGTGCCCAAGCCCTGTCCCCAAAACTCACTCTGGATCCTGCAAAGGCACCACTGATCCTTACTGTGGTCTATATCCCCCCTCGCAACCCAACCCCTGCCATCCACTCGCTCACAAACTATCTCAACCAGCAATCTCGTAAGCTTGAACAGATCCTCCTAAGGAACCTGAACGCTAATTGGCTCTACAGCTCAAACTCGCACATGATTGACTCCTTCTCAGTCCTTAACATGAGACAACTCGTCTCCCAACTGAACAGGTACAACCTCACCTCTGACACTAGTACCCTGCTAGACATTGTTCTCTCCAACCACCCCAAAAAATCGTGGACCTACGTGTCCTCCTTAACGCACTTAGCGATCACTCCCCTGTCACATTCACCTGGTCCACCCCGGTTCAAAAACCAGCCCCCAGAACATTCCTCCGGCAACACCTTTGCCACGGCAGCTTCAATAAACTAAGGCTTTATCTATCCCAATGGGACTGGACGCCCATTACCGAAGCCACAGCTATAGACCAAGGGCTTGATTACTTCACTAGCTCATTCAACAAAGCCTGTGACATTTTCGCACCCCTCACCAAGACCATAACTAAAAAGTGAAATGCCACCTGGGTTATCCCAGCGTTTCTCCATCAAATGAAATTAAGGTATAACCTTTGGCATAAAGCCGTGGACTCAGGTGAACCAGCAGATAGGCAGTCCTATAACGCCGAACGTAACAAGTGCACATAGGCCATCCAAAAGGCTAAGGCTGAGCACTACAAATCTGCCCTCACCTCCTCCTGGGGTAATGCCTGGAACCTGTGGGGTAAGTTAAAGGAGCTGAACAGGAAGACACAATTGCGCCCCCAAACTCGTTGTCAATGTCTCCATCACCACAGACTCGCGACATCGCTTGTCAACAGCCTCAACAACTCCTTCACCAACCTCAGCTCTGTCTTGCCCAAGAATTTCTTCGACCCAGTTCCTCCGTCCCCCACACCCAACCTCCACCACCCCACTTTCACCTCCAGACCATAACCCCGCAAGAAGCCAAGTCATACCTGCACAAAGCTCTTAACAGCACCAGCCCTTGCAATGACCCACTTAACCCTAGGCTACTGCAGCGAGTGCTGGACGCAGTACTCACCCACCTGCTTAATCGCTCACTATGCCTAGGTCAGTTCTCACTTGCCTGGAAAATGGGAATTGTCACCCCAATTCACAAAGGCTGAGACCGCACCACTCAGCCAGTAGTCACCGTCCAATTTCTACCCTGCCCCCACTTTCCAAGGCATTGGAAAAAATCGGGGCCGCCCAGCTGACTATCTTACCAAGCACAGCATCATGTGCAAGGAGCAACATGGCTTCCACACAGGCCACAGTACCACCACCGCCCTGCTGGAATTCTCCAATTTCCTCCACACAGCACTGGACACTGGGCACCTGGCTGGAGCAGTCTGTCGACCTCTCCAAGCCCTTTGATACGGTCTGCCACCCTCTCCTTCTCAACTTCCTGCAGAACATATCTCTCTCTCTCTTTCTCAAGGGCCCCTCTCGTGGTTTGACAGCTATTTGTCGTCCAGGTCCCAGTGAGTAAAAATCAGTAGCACCCTGTCCAATGCCCAATCTGTCCACTCAGCAGTCCCCCAAGGCTCCATATTAGGCCCACTCACCTTCAGCCTCTACCTTAACACACTCCCTGCCCTCTGCCCCAAATAAATTCTTCTCTATGTGGACAATGCTGTCGTCCTTGTCTCGCACCACCACCCTTCCAAACACCCTCCAGCACTCCTTCACCAAGGCCGAACAGTGGTTCATTAACCACAGGTTCGTCATCAGTCTTAAAAAAAACTAAATCCATGCTCTTTGCCCACCGTCAGAACAAAATCAAAACGCGCCCCAAGATACCCCCTAGCACCCAAGTAACCCTTAAACAGGTGACGACGTACAGATACCTGGGCATCACCTTTAACCCTGCCTCGCCTTCCACCACCATACTGCAGCCCTTTCATCAACCATTAACATACAGATCGGTCTCTTCTACTGCCACAGGGACTACCTGCTCCCCGAGGCACTTCTTACGGCAGTCACCTCATCAGTCCTATCCCTGGTAGACTATGGCCTCCCTATCTACGTTGCTGCTGACAAAACTGCCCTCAACAAAGTACAACTGATCATCAATGAGGCCTGCAGGCACCTGTCTGGTGCCGACAGGCACACCCACACCTGCACACTCTACTCACTCGCCAACATGCTCAGTTTTGAAGAGCGGCCCCTATACCAATCCTGTTGGCAAAGAAAATACTCCTGGGTCGTCTTCTCCCCCACAGGGTGACCTCCTCCATCACTGCCACCTCCCCCTTAGTAGTGACCCACAGTACTTGCAAACCCACCATCATGGTACCCAGAGTCAAGACCTCACTCGCACAACAGTCCTTCCTCTATAAGGGTCCTTCTTTGGTACAACTCCCAATCCCCGCCCATATTACCAACGTCCCTAGAATAGGCCCCTTCAGAGTTGCGCTCAGAACCCACCTCTTTGCCTCACACTGCTGCAGCTTTGACAGACCATCGCCCCCCCAGCTTGATTTCCCAGCTGCCCACTGCCCCCCAACAATGTCCCCTAGACAGCTAATCCTCTATGAAGTGCGCCTTTATTAGCATTACCACTCTATATTCCTCCCCCACCGATGATCCCTTCCTTTTCCCGCCTCCTCCCTACCTACCCCCCAACCAAAGACTGTCCCTCAGTCACTATTTAGGCAATTATCTCCCCCCAAACAAAGCAATGCTCACTAATGTCCCCCACCCTCCGTATCCTCATGAAGTTATTCTAGGTTCTACCTCTGTTACTTGAAGTTATTCTAGGTTAAGAGATGTGCAGGAACAAGGGGGCACAATTTGAAGATAGAGGGGGGGATGGCTCAGAGGTAATGTGAGGAAGTATTTTTTTCACAGAGAGGGTTGTGGATGCATGGAACAGCAGTGTGAAGCATTTAAACTAGCCAAGGGGGGAGGCACTTGAAAGGAGCAGGGAAATCCTAGCCCCCCCCCCCAAAAAAAAAAATCACAGTAGTAAGTGCAGTAAACACCAACATAGAGGTGTCTATAGGGAGAAGGGCAAGGGTAAATGGAGAAAGTGACAAAGGCAAGAAGGACAGGGATGGGGCAAAGGTGTAAGGCCATCAGAAATGGAGGTAATGAGTACCAATGCCAGTAGTCTGGGCAACAAGCTCCTGAGCTGGTGGCCTTGATGGAAGAGGGATACCTGAATATTCGTAGCAGTCACAGAAACATGGTACACAGAGAACCATGACTGGGATGTTAACATACCAGGGTACATAACCTACAGGAGAGACAGGCAGGGGAGAAGAAGGGGAGGAGTAGCTCTCTATGTAAAGGAAGGGATAAAAGCAACTGAACAAAAGAGTAAACAGGGAGGAGAGGAGGCACTGTGGGTCCCCTTGGAGACTGGAAAGGGCACCACAATCCGCATAGGGGTTGTGTACAGACCCCCATGTCAGGGGGAGGGAATGGACAAGGATATGATAGAAGGCATTCTTAGAATGGCAGAGAAAGGGGAGATACTGTTGATGGGAGACCTGAGTATGCCAGATGTTAACTGGAGCACATTTGCTGCAGCCACATCCAAGAGCAGGGCCATTCTTGATGCTCTACAGTAGGCAGGCCTCAGACAGCTAGTTTCGGAACCCACTCGTGAGGGAGCAATCTTAGACCTCGTACTCTCAAACGGGGGCAGTGAGAGGATCTCAGATCTAGAAGTGGGTTGTCTTCTGGGAACAAGTGACCATCAGTGTGGTTCACGTTAAACTCAGCTACAGAGTCAAGCCATACAAAAGTGAGGGTACTGGACTTCAGGAGGGCTGACTTTGGCAAGATGGGAGAGTGCATCAGAAAAGCACTAGCAAACAAGCTAGAAGGAGGTGTGGAGCAACAATGGGGAATCATCAAAACTGCCATCACAGAGGCAACAAGCCTTTGTATGAAGCAAATAAACAAATCAAAACGAAAGAAAAAGCCACTATGGTTCTCAAAAGAGGTGGCTGTGAAAGTCATGAAAAAAAGGATAGCATTCCAGAAGTATAAGGAAACACAAAAGGAGCAGGACAGAGAGCTGTACCAGTTAAGGCAGAAGGAAGGAGGGAAGGAAGTCAGAATAGCAAAGGCTCAAACTGAGGAAAAGATAGCCAACTCGGTTAAGAAGGGGGATAAAACCTTTTATACGTACATCAGTGAGCGTAGAAAGACAAAGGAAGGGATAGTGAGGCTGAATAGAATGAACTGTGGGTGGGCAGAGGGGACAGTGAAAAAGCAGGGATACTGAATGAATATTTCTGCTCAGTAGTCACAAAAGAGGAGGAAAGTGCCTAATCCAATTAACAGATGCACTCTTGATAGGGGGGTCGATCCCAGTCCTTTCACAGAAGAAAGGGTTCTGCAAGAACTCCTAAAACTGAAGGTGGACAAGCAATGGGGCCTGATGGAATTCACCTCAGAATTCTAAAAGAATTAAGGGGGAAACTAGTGAAACCACTGGCTACTCTTTTTAATAAATCATGGGAGGATGGTGTGGTACCCGAGGACTGGAGGAAGGCGGATGTGATTCCCCTTCACAAAAGTGGGACCAAGACAGAGGCAGGAAACTATAGACCTGTCAGTTTGACCTCTGTGGTAGGGAAAGTGATGGTCACTTCTGAAGGAAAGAATAGTTGAGTACTTAGAGGCCAGTGGGGCACAGGACCCAAGGCAGAATGGGTTCACAGCAGGAAAGTCATGTCAGACGAATCTAATAGATTTCTTTGACTGGGTGACCAAAGTAGTAGACCAGGGAGGGGCTGTGGACATAGCCTACCTAGATTTTAGCAAGGCATTTGACACAGTCCCACACAAAAGATTAACAGTCAAATTAACCAGCCTGGGAGTGGGTCCCAGGGTGGTACCCTGGGTAAAACATTGGCTGGACAACAGGACCAAGAAGGTAATTGTAAATGGAGTCCACTCTGAAGAAAGAGGGGTTACTAGTGGGGTACCACAGGGTTCAGTACTGGGTCCAGTCCTTTTTAATGTCTTCATAAGTGACATTGCAGAGGGACTGGAAGGAAAAGTATGCCTCTTTGCAGATGACACAAAGATCTGCAACAGGGTTGATACACAAGGAGGTGTGGAAAGGATGAAGGGACTTGGCAAGATGGAGGAATGGTCAGAAGTATGGCAGCTAGGATTCAGTGCAAAGAAGTGCAAATAATGCACCTGGGAAACAAGAACCCAGGGAAGAATACACAATGGTGGGAGGTAGTAACAACAACAAAAAGGAAAGGGACCTGGGGTGATCATATCAGATGACCTTAAGGTTAGCAAGCAATGTGAGAAGGCAGTAGGGAGGGCTGGGGGTATACTGGGATGCATAGGGAGAGGCATCATCTGCAGAAAACAGGAAGTTGTTATCCCTCTGTACAAACAGTTGGTGAGACCCCATCTGGAGTACTGCATCCAGTTCTGGAGACCCCATCTCCGCAAGGACATAGACAGGATAGAGTCAGTCCAGAGGAGGGCAACTAAAATGGTGCAGGGTCTGCAAGAGAAGCCATATGAGGAGAGACTAAAGGAGCTTAATATGTATATCCTTGAGGAAAGAAGGGAGAGGGGGGACATGATAGAAACTTTTAAGTACCTCAGTGGAATCAACAAAGTCCAAGAGGGTAGCATCTTTCAGAAAAAGGCGTTGCAAGAACAAGGGACACAATTTAAAGATGAAGCGGTTCAGGGGCAATGTGAGGAAGTATTATTTCACAGAGAGAGTAGTGGATGCATGGAACAGCCTTCCTGGGGAGGTTGTGGGGTCTAAAACTGTGTGGGAGAATTCAAGAATGCATGGGACAGACGTAAGGCAATTCTTGTGGGCGGTAGGAAGAAATAGCCTGTTGGTTAACTAGGATCTGCGGCCTATCCTGTAGGTAGGGAAATGGGCAGACTAGATGGGCCAAGCGGTCCTTATCTGCCGTCAAAGTCTATGTTTCTATAGGACAGACATAAGGCAGCCCTAGTGGTGGGGGCTAGGAGGAAGTAAGCTGTTGGTTAACTAGGATCTGCAGCTTATCTGTTGGGTAGAAAAAATCTGCAGACTAGGTGGGCCCACGCGGTCCTTATCTGCCCTCAGATTCTGTGTTTCTGTGTTATACGTCTGTTATATTGACTCGTGTAACTACTCTACTGTATATACCTTATTATTATAGTCCCCTGCTACATTGTGATCTGTTTATTGTAAACTGCATGTGTCTGAGGAGCCTTTGGAAATGAGTCTGACTCAAAGGATTGTAATTCCGATTTGTACAATAAACAAAACCTCCTGATCTCTATACATTCCTAGATACTTTATACAGTCTGCCACTTTGATCCCCGCTCCATTTGAGGTGGCGAGTGACAGGTCAGCTCTCTTTGAGCCTAGGCTTTTTAGACCAAAAAGCATAGCCTTAGTCTTCCTGTTGTTCAGAACCAGCCTATTAGCCTGACACCAATCCTCCAGGGTTGAGAGTTCTTGTCTCAGCTGCCGGTTTATGGACCCTGGGTCATTGGCGGTTCCATATAGCACTAAGTCATCTGCATATAGCATTACTGTGGCTCCACCGCAGTGTAGTGGTAGGCTGTTTATAAATAGTGAAAATAATAGGGGACCCAGAATAGACCCCTGAGGAACACAGTCCGTCACTGGACGCTCCTCTGACCTGGCTCCATTTCACTGGACAGTTTGTGTCCTACCTTGAAGGTAGTCTGAGAACCAGTTCAAAGTAGGCGAGTATAGTCCTAGAGCCCCCATATGTTCTATGAGTAGCCTGTGGTAGACTAGATCAAAAGCCTTAGTGAGGTCTGTAAAGACTGTGCCAAGGAGTTCACCCCGAACCAAAGCCCCATATACGTCTACGGGGAAGCAGACAAGAGCTGTTTCTGTCCCATGTTTTTTTTTTTTTCTGAAACCATGTTGTTGGATTGTCTGACGATTGTGCACTTCCAGGTAGGTGTTGACCTGCTGGTAGACCACCTTCTCTAGCAGTTAACTTAAGGTACTGAGGATTGAGCTTGGTCTGTAGTTCTCCACCTCGTCTTGTGGTCCGCTTTTGGGAATAGGGGTTACTAGTGCTACCTTCCATATGGTGGGTACCTTCCCATCAAGCAGTGATCTGTTAAATAGCCGGGTTATTGGCACTGCTATGACAGGAGCAGCAGTTTTGAGCAGTCTAGACTCCAGGTTGTCGTTGCCTGCTGAGCCTTCTGGTTTTAGGCCCCTGAGCAGCTTTAGGACTTCTCCTTTGGATACCAATTTGAGGTGGAATTCAGGGCCTTGAAGAGGGACTCTCCTTTTCCTCTTGGCTATATTGTTCTTGGTTGTGATTGTGTTTTGAGCCCCTGTAGGTCCATGAAAAAAAAAATTGAAGGCATTTGCCGCTTCCTATGAGGTGGTTATACTTTCCCCTTTAGTTTTAACTACTCCAGACCATATGCCCTTTTTTACCTTTTAAGAGCAAATTAATTTGTACCAGAATTGTTTGGGGTCTGATAAGTTATGGTTTAAAGGGTGTGTAGGTACTGCTTTTTGACTTTTTCGAGTTCTCTTTTGCAGTTTCTCATTTCCCTCAGTCTTGATGCAAGTTTGTCTTTGAATTTGCCCCACATTTTATCTCGCCCTTTCATGAGACTTTTCAGATCAGGGTTTAGCCACCTGGCATCTTATTTGACCCTGATCTTTTTTAGGGGGGCATGTTTGTTTGCTACAGATACAAAGTGTTTTATGAAACCATCAAGGGCCTCATCTAGGTTTGTGGTGTCTAGCGCCTGTGCCCAATCCACTTTTTACAGTGATTGAAGGAAAGACTCCTCATCCAAGGCTGAGTAGTTTCTAGATCAGAAAGATGTGGGAGGCTGTTTGATAGATCTTTCTTAGAGGGGGCTCTTGCAGTAGGTAATTACAGATAGGACTGAAGCCGGCAGGCGTCAGGACCCCACGGAAAAACTTCTAGCTTGCAGTCTCTGGCGGGGGAACGTCCCCATGTCAGGTGACCGACATCAAGCAACGTCTGTATAAAAGGGCGGTCTCCAACGCCCACCTTCCAGTTCTTTCCCGCCTTTGGCTCGTGCAGTGCCTCGCAGTTAAGTTCACTGCTTCGCAATCAACCGTCGGTAGTTTTACCACCTATTTTCTACTTTTTTTCTGATTTTCGTCAGCCCTACCTCAGCTGCTGTGTATGTCGTCCCCGACTCCCTCTGAGCACAAAAACAAGTGTGATTCTTGTGACACCCAGCCCCTGCATAAGGACGGACATTCCCAGTGCCTTTTTTGTCTATGCCTCGATCATCCCATCGAAGTGCCAGCTGTATGAGCAGTTTAACACGGCTACCCATATGCGGAGGCAGTAGTCCTGGAGGCCACGTTCTTAAACAAAATTACCTCCATGGAAAAGGAACGAAAAAAACTGCGAGCTTCATCTTCTCCGGAGGCCACCACAAGAAGCAGCGACTCCCTCATTGGTCACGCGCCACGCTAGGGCTGTGGTGCTGTAGGTAACTCCTCCCCCGGGAGGCAGCTCCGTGGTGGCCATCTTGGAGGCTTCCAAGACTGTGTCAACCCTCCCATCAGGATCGCACTCGGGCCCCTCGGGAGTCTCCGGGTCTGAGGAGGCAGCCACTCTCAGTAAGGTTGCAGCCGTGCGGCCTTCTGGTTCAAGTGGCCCCGATAAGTCTGACGTCAACTCTGATGCCAGCCCAGGTAAGGCCGTTAAGACGCCCGACCCCCCGGGGCAACGCACTGCTTCCAAAGTGCCCGCCAAGACCGTCCCTCCTTCGCCTTCGGGCGCTGGGTCTGATAAGTCAGATGTCGGCTCCTCCGACTTCCACTCTGCGTTAGAGCAGACGCCGTAACCTTTGGGCATAAACCTTCATCCTGAGTTCACCACAATGCTCGTTGCACTCCAAGGCGCCAGCGTCTCCTCTGCTGGATCCTGGGGATGGTAACCTTTCTTCCCTGAGCAATACGGAGGAGGTGGGTACGCTGCCATTGGGTCTTCCTCCCGCTGGGCCAGAGGACCCGACAGCAGATCCTCTAATGCCGGCCCAGACGCCACACTGCCCGACAATATCCCATTGCTGGGCGCTGCCGCCCTGGCCTCCCTTTCTGGGCCCACCACTGGGCGCTTCAGAGCCTTCTGCTTCGCAGACCCCCAGTCATCTGACCCTGTCCTTTCCGGCCTTGCGTCATACCCGGACCCGCGGTATCCAGCACCTCAGTACCCAATGCGGTCTACCAGGCGCTGCAGTACATGGTGCCCCAGTACCAGACGCCGGGCTTCCCGCCATCTGGGTACGGATACACGCCTTATGGATACTCTCAGTATCCGGATCCCCCCTCCTCCTCCACTGTCCCCTCAGCCACCGGTGGACTTGAAGGAGACTCTGGCTTCCTGGTGGACTGAGGCAAAGGCTCAGCTCACCAGGGAAGGGAGGTGGAGAGCCGCCTTACGATGCCAGTCCCGGTTCCGGACCCTCTACGTCAGAGGCGAGAGACCCCCCATCCCCACTTCCGAATACCGGAGGCGAGCCCTCTGGTTCCAGTGCAGGGAAGGATACACTTCCCTGAGGGCTTCCCAAGAGGTCCGTTCCTCCCCCGCGCCGGTAGTTGTCTTCTTCCTCTTCATCCACCTTGGAGACCTCGGAAGAGTCCAACAGTCGTTCCGACCCAGACGACGAGCCACGCACTCCGGACAAGCCCAGGCCATGGACTCCTCTGAAGGATCCTTCCTTCCTTTACAGAGTTGCTGCATAAAATCCAAGCAGTTCATCAGTGGCATTCCTTGGAGCCGGATCCACAGCGTAAGACTCGCTGCGCTCCTAGATCTGCCCGAGACCACTCCTACCTTAGTGCCACCCTGGATTGAGCCTCATGCCGACCTTGTTTCCACTATTTGGAAGCAACCATCGGCGAT
Source organism: Neoceratodus forsteri (assembly GCA_016271365.2). Classification (NCBI taxonomy): domain Eukaryota; kingdom Metazoa; phylum Chordata; order Ceratodontiformes; family Ceratodontidae; genus Neoceratodus; species Neoceratodus forsteri. The sequence continues at coordinate 774,353,475 of CM057453.1, read as the reverse complement.
GGCGCCCCGGATGTTGGACAGGCTTTATCAGGCTCCGGAGGTGTTGACTCTTTAAATTCACACGCTCGAGCTGATTCGGTCATGATAGCGCCGCTCACGGCCGGACGACTAACCCCAAGCACTTGAGCTCGCCAGCACCCGACAAGGAATCCCGCCTTCTGGCCCAGTATGGGAAGAAGTGGGTTCTTCCACTCTGGGTATAAGGGCCCTGAATTACATTGGTCATATGGGGGATTACCAGAAGGTGATCCTTAGTGAGGTGGAAGCAAAATTGACTCCCTTCCTGAGTCTCTGATGAAGCAGTAAGTGGCTGATCTAGTCCGGTCTGCGCATTCAGCCCGTTAGCACATGCTTCATGCCACGTATGACGCAGTGGACGCTGCCAGTCAGAGCTTGGCTTTCACTGTGGGTTTCCAGCGTCATGCCTGGCTCCAGGTGTCAGGTTTGGTCCCGGAGTTGCAGTCTGCTGTCCAGGACACACCCTTCAGGGGTTCAGTGCTGTTCAGTGGAGATGTCAAGGACATTATCACCGATCTGCAGGAGAAGGGTACTGCTCTTAAGTCTGTCTGCTCCATGTACAGACCCCCTCAGGCTCAGCACCTGCCCTTTCACAGATGGACTTGAAAAAGATGAAACCTCGGGGAAAGCAGGCCAATAAATGTCTGGCCCCTTCAGCTCCCAAGCCCCTCCCCAACCAAAAAAGCAGTGGGGGCTTCAGCCGCGACACTGTTCCACACCTCCTGACTCCTTTCCTCTCCCACAACCTCTGGGCCTTCCAGAGGAACAGGTAGGAGGGAGATTCTCCCTCCACTTACCTGGTTGGGAGAGGATTACTTCAGACACTTGGGTGCTCCAGCTGATCGCAGGAGGACACTCAATAGAGTTTCTTTGGAAACCTCCTCGAAACTCCCCCACCCCCACCCAGGTCATCTTACTCCCCAGAACATCATCTTCTGGTTCAGGAAGAAGTATCCTCTCTCCTTCTGAAGGAGGCGATAGAGCCCGTTCACCACCAACTTCGAGGGATGGGGTACTACTCCCATTTCTTCCTGGTCCCAAAGAAGTCAGGAGGTGTGAGGCAGATTCTCGACCTCAGCTCCCTGAACTTGTTCGTGGAGTACAAAATGTTCAGAATGCCCTCACTGTAGAGTTTTCTGCCCCTTCTTTGCCGGAACAGTGGCTGTGCGCTTTGGACATGCAGGATGCGTACCTGCATATTTTTGTTCACCCTTCCCACTGCAAATACCTGGATTTTGCATTACAGGGGGACCACTACCAGTTCAGTGCCCTCCCATTTGGTCTTTTCTCTGCAACCCGAATGTTCACAAAATGTCTTTCGGTGGTAGCAGCCTACCTGCGTACCCAAGGGGTGCAAGTTTTCCCGTACCTGGACGATTGGCTCCTGGCAGCCCTGTCCAGGGAGGAACTTCTGCACTTCCTTTCCCTGCAGGTTTTTACTAACTGGGTATAATTATCAACCAGGCCAAGTCCCACCTGATCCCATCACAGAGGCTCCAGTTTATCGAGGCGATCCTGGACATGACCTCTGGCATGGCATTCCTGCCACTGGACAGGGTGGCCTCACTCCAGGCTCAGGTCAGCCTGTTGTCCACCCACAGGCGGGTCAGCGCCAGGTCGGTCTTTTGCCTCCTCGAGCTCATGGCGGCTGCAATTCCGACAGTCCCTTGCGCTCGACTCCACATGAGAATCTCTGAGTGGACGCTTCGGTCTTGGTGGGATCAGTGGGTGGATGACCTAGATCAACTAGTTCTGGTCTCCAGTCCTATGGCCCGGGACTTGCAATGGTGGATGGTTCAGGAGGACCTTTGCCGGGGAGTTCCCTTCTGTCTCTCTTCCCCCTCCCAGACGCTGACGACAGACGCCTTGGGCGAGGGTTGGGGAGCCCATCTCGGGTCTCACAGGACCCAGACTCCTTGTCCAAGCTTGAGAAATCTCTCCACATCAATGTGCTCGAGCCTCGGGCTGTGCTGTATACTCTTCGGGCTCTGCATCTGTATCTGCTCCCCGGGCATCTGGCTGTTCAGACGGACAACGTGTGTGGTCTGGTACATCAACAAACAGGGAGGAACTCGTTCTTAGACTCTCTGCAGGGAGGCGATGCAAGTTTGGGATTGGGCAGTGCAGCACAACCTTCACCTCACGGCGATTCATGTCCCGGGGGGTCGAGAACACATTGGCCGACCATCTCAGTCGGTTGTCCGCGCATACTCACAAGTGGGAACTGGATCGGGGGGTAGCAGACGATATCTTCCTACATTGGGGAACACCACAGGTAGACCTGTTCGCGTCCCTCACAACGCTAAACTTCTCGACTTCTGCTCGCTCGCTCCAGGGCGCAGCATCTTTTTGGAGAGACGCTCTGTCTCTTGACTGGAAGGGTAGATTCGTCTATGCCTCCCCCCCAATCCCCTTGATTCAGAGGGTCTTACAGAAACTCTGCTTGGAAGGAGCTTGCATGATTCTAATTGCTCCTTTCTGGCCCAGGCAATTCTGGTTTTTCTTTTCTGCAACAGTATTCAGAAGAACCTCCTCTTCAGCTGTCGCAACTTTTGCTGACCCAGGATCAGGAGACCCTGGTCCATCCAGGCCTCAAGTCCCTTCAGTTGCACATGTGGCTCCTGCAGATGTAGCTCTAGCTCACTTCAGGGTTTCCCCGTCAGTAGCTGAGATGCTGGCGGAGGCCAGAAAACCCTCCACTTGATCCACCTATGCCGTGAAGTGGAAACGGTTCTCTATTTTGGCCGCTTCCAAAGATTTCCAGCCATTCTTGTGCTCTTTTGATCAGCTTTTGGATTACTTGCACCACCTCTTTGACCTGGGACTCAGTCATTCTCCTCTGAAGGTTCACATGGCAGCCATCTGCGCGTACCATGTTCCTTTTGGGGACAGGACTTTCGTGCAGTTGGAAGTCCCGAAGACTTTCCTTAGAGGGGTTCTCCACTTGCGACCCCCTATTCGTGGTCCTGCCCCTCCTTGGGATATGAATTTTATTCTTGAGAAGCTTACTCTGCCTCCTTTCGAGCCAGCAGCCTCAGCAGACCTAAAGTTCCTTTCATGGAAGACTCTCTTCCTTGTGGCCATTACTTCTGCTCGAAGGATTTCTGAGCTCCAGGCCCTCATGTGCAAAATCACTTATTTGATTTTTCACAAGGAATGGGTGGCTCTGCATACCAACCCTAAGTTTCTCCCCAAGATGGTAGCGGAATCTACACTGACCCAATCCATGAAGCTGCCTGCCTTCTTTACACAGCACTCCAATCAAGGGGAGTACCTCTTGCATACTTTAGATGTTCACCAAATTCTGAGATACTACACCACCAGGACGAAGGATCTCAGAAAGATTGATCAACTGTTTGTCTCTCTTGCTCGTGAAAGAGAAGGCAATGCTTTTTCCAAGCAATGCCTGTCTAAATGGTTGGCTCATTGTATCACTTTCTGTTACGACAAGTATAACAAGACCCTGCCGGGTCAAGTCAGAGGCCACTCTACCAGAGGGGTAGCTGCCTCTGCTGCTTGTTTTGAGAATGTGTCTGCGGCAGACATCTGTGCGGCCGCAGCTTGGACTTCTGTCCATACCTTCACGAAACATTATTTTGAACATTGCCTCTCGCCGTAGAGCAGGCTTCGGGTTGGCTGTTCTGCAAGGTCTTCTTTCCTAAGACCTTCACAGCCTGAGGATCTACATTTGGGTAGTTTTCCTCCTCCCATTTGCTCCTTCTTGTTACAGACTGCTTGGGACTCAGTCCTATCTGTAATTACCTACTGCAAGAGCCCTCTTAAAGTAAGATAGTACAGTTACATAATAACTTACCATAACAGTAGATCTTCGAGAGGCTCTTGCAGTTGGTAATACCTTCCCGCCCTCCATCCCCCTTAGCTTTTTCAGCTCCTTTTCCAGTGAGGGAAACCTCCACTTCTCTCTCGTCTCACCTTTTTGGCCTTTGGCCAGATGAACTGGAAGGCAGGTGTGGGGCACCACCCCTTTATACTGACGTCTGTCACCTGACGTGGGGGCGGTCTCCCACCAGAGACTGCTAGCTAGAAATTTTTCCGTGGGGTTCTGACGCCTGCCAGCTTCAGTCCTATCCGTAATTATCTACTGCAAGAGCCTCTCTTGAAGAGCAACTGTTATGGTAAGTTCTTACGTAACTGTACTTTATTCCTCTATACCAGGAATACTGGCATGTGGTTACTAAAAGAGTCCGTGCACGACCCTACCATTTTGGCTCTATCTGGGTTGGATACTAGTACCCAGTCAAGGGTGGTGTGGTATGGTTCCCTGTTTTCAGGTTTAAGCATGTAGGTTCTTTCATTAGTTGTCATGTTTGCTTCCTCTAGGTTGTTTTTTATATCCCCACTCAGTTTGTCACACCAATGCATGTTAAAGTCCCCTCGTAATATTTTTTTCGCTGTCTGGTATATTGGGTAAGTTGTCTGTGAGAGTTTTTAGGACCCCCCATAGCTTTCCTAGGAGTGTTAGATATACATCCGATTAAGAGTGGCTTTATCCCTCCCAAAAGAAGCTTGATAAACACTGCTTCACATCATGCTTCTTCAAGATCTGGGGTAGACATTAGTGTGGCATTTAGGTTGGACTTCATATAAATTAGAACTCTGCCACATCTTTTCCCCTTTCTGCCCTTTCTACAGGAGTTGAACCCTTGAAGCTCTACCTTATGTGCAAGTACATTAAGCTTCAGCCAAATTTCTGAAATGGCAACTGTCAAGGGAGTAGAAGCCAGTCCAGGCTTCCCGTTCATGTATCTTTGGCCTAAGACTATTAATATTCATATGTACCATCTTGAAACCCCTGGCATTACCCACCCAGGTATGGTGGCTGTAATGTTTGGAATACTAGTATAACTGGGGCCTGGGTTCAGTTCTACATCACCTGCTATTAACAGCATCAGACCTAGGATACTTGTTAAGTGTTTGATAGGTAGGGGTGCAGGGAAAGTCCTTCTGTGGGCCTTGATGTACATAATTGTTTTAAATAACAGGCCCCTTTTTTGCAGCATATGCGCTGTTACCACATTTGCTTTAAAGCAGGGATGGTGTCAGCCAGAAGAAAAGTGGCCACCGTCTGGCCTAACTCCATAGTCCATTGCAATAATGAATGAGACATAGAAGCAGCCCAGCAAGAACTCCACCGCCCCCTCCCCAAAATATTACAGACTATCTGTTATGACAAGCACTTTTTCAGGTACAGCCTGATTTCCTTTGTTAAAATCTGCACAAATGGCAGTGGGCCTTATTAATGTGTTATGTATTTGGTCTCTAGTCTTGTTCAGCTTCTTTGTGTATTAAAAATATTGCAGTTCCAAATTTTAGCATTAGCCAGTGTGTGCCCCTTCCTCGCAGAGTGTCTAATCTGGGAGCATGGCTAGGTGCTGCAGCCTATGTATGAAAGGTGGAGGTGCGAGGGTGGGCCTTTTTCTCTCCAACTTGCAGTCCTCTGATCTGTGGGGAGAGCACATGGACTGCCTGCACTCTCCCCCCAACCCACGGTCTGTTTCTTGCTATCCTCCGGTGCCAAAATAACAAGTCCATTGCAGGGAGAGGGAGCCTGACTGTTGCAGGCAGCAACTCCCTCTACCCCCGACTTCCCGGTCGCTTCTGCACTCCTGCATTGACCTATCCCACTGTGTCCTCTTGCACTGGTGGCCTGTATATCACCCCGATGCATACGTTTTCTCCCTTCTTTGTCTGATGCCCACAAAGCCTCTGCCCGCCCCCCCACCTATCCTGCAGTTCTGTAGCCTTAATATGTTCCTTCACATATAGCGCAACCCCTTCCCTTTACCCACCCTATCTTTCCTATAAATTGCATACCCTAGTATTGCCATGTCCCAGTCCTGGCCCTCATGTCTCCGTGATTCCCACAAAGTCTAGGTCCACCTCAGCCATCACTGCTGCTAAGCCTGGAATCCTATTGCCCAGACTTCTGGCATTAATGCACAGTGCTCTTCATTGACTGGGCCCATTCTTTTGTCCCATGGAGCGCATTTCCTTCCATACCCCCATAGCTTGGTTTTTACCATCTTATGGGAGAGGCTGGTAGCCCCCCCCAGTTTGTGCTGTTCCATGGCTTGGATTTGTTCCCAACCCCTCTCCTCGCTTTAGTTTAAAGTATAGTTTTGTTGAAAGAAATCCTCTTTCACACAACGTGAAGTCTTGCTTTATTCTGACTATTACAGTTTGCTCCAGCCTTTAAACTGCCCCGGAGAACAAAGGGTTAACTTTCTATGCAGTGCATAGAATGCTGAGCTCGAGCTCGGTTGAGGTCTGTCTCTGCAGCCCTTTGAAACCCAACTGTCAGATTCTTTACTCCGCCTCACTGAACAGTCGCTCCTGAGATTTCTCCTTCAGCTCGGTTTGAAAGTTGGTTAAAGTGTCTGTTAAGCTGTTGATTTTAAACCGAAATTATTCCGCATAGTCGGTTCAGTCTCTTTCTGTGGTACCGTGAGTACTAGATAGGTTTTTGTCTGAATTCTGTGTGGAAATTGTAAAGTGTTAGATCGGTTCGGCTGAACCGATCACTTGTAGTGAATTCTTCTGTTTTACTTTAGAGTGTGGTTACCAGTCCTTATAGGTTCTTTAAAAAAAAAAAAAAATACCTGTGACACAGTTAGGAACCGATAAGAGAGTCTTGCCTGGTGGTTGCCATAAAAAGGGTAAGTTTGGTTAAGTTGGCCATGTCTGAGAAACCCCCCCAAAAAAAACGGGCCCACTGGGTTTCAGCACTGCAGTGAGTGTGGGGAGGTCTTTGCTACGGCCGATCCCCACAGCACCTGTTTATTGTCTGGGTTTTGAACACCTCGATACAGACTTTCAAATTTGTAAAAAAAATTTCCTAAATCTACCCTTGAGAAGAGATTAGGTAGACTTAGGAAAGAGGAGGCTGAGAAGTCTGCTAACCTGGATGGCCAGCACGGATCGGTTCCGACCGAACCAGAAAGAGTGCCCTCTGACCAGGCGATACTAATTCGGGCAAGAGGAGAGCCGATCCTGAGGGGTCAGTTCCTGCAAAAAGGAAAGGCAAAGAGAAATCGAGAGGTTCGGATCCAGAGGTTCATGTTCCGACCACCGAGGAAATAGCCAGAGCGATTCAGATTGTGGAATCGCTTCGCCCGATTCCGACCGATCCGGCACCTTTTGGCAGGGGTTCGGTTCGGTCGGCTCCCCTGGTTCAAGATTATACCCCTGAAGATTTTTATGAACCAGAGTTTGAGGAGGAGGGGAAATTTGAAGATGATGATGAAAGTCTGGATGTGCCTGTGAAACCGGACATCTTCCCCCGACAGACCTTCTGGTGTTTCCCCTCCTAGGCTTTCTGAGTCCCCTCCCCACTATCTGTTTACACAAAAGTGGCTGAAACCCTCCAGCTTCCTATGGAGGAGGCAATGGAGGAGCAAGAGGAGCCTAATTATATGGAAATGATGGACATCCCAGAGTCCAGGAGACTGTCTATTCCCCTTCACAAATCCTTTGGGAAGCAGACACAAAAAATCCTAAAGTCTCCCAATTCTGTACCTCCTGTTGACAGAAGGATGGACAAGAGGTATACACTATCAGGCTCAGATACAGAGTTTGCATACCAACAATGTAGCCATGTTGGGGTAGTGCAGGCTGTTGCCTGTGATGAGGCAAATATTCCCTTTGCTTCACAGCCCCCAGACAAAGACTCCAGGAAGATGGATGCCATGGCAAAGCAGCAGTACACGGCATCTTCCTTGGAACTCCGGCAAGCAAACTATATGGCCTACACAACCAGGTACCAGAAGTCCAGGTGGGACACTGTACTGGCACTGGCTAAACAGGCCTCCCCCCAGCTGGCCAAGGAACTGGAGGAGGTGGCTGCTGATGGGATTGAGGCATCAAAGGTACAATTTCATGCTGCTGTGGACTCCAGTGATGTCATCAAGAGTCATGGCTAGATCTGTGGCTCTTCGGAGGGTGGCTTGGCTCAGATGTACTAGCCTCTCACAGGACACCCAGGTTAAAGCCATGGATTTTCCTGTTGCATGAAGAAAATGGATGAGTACAGGACCACTTATAGGAGTACTCAGGCCAAGGAAAGGCAAGCAACTCCTCAAAGGCAGCAGTCTAGGGGCAGGCCTTTTCAAAGGCCTTTTTACCAGGCACAGGCCGCCTCTTCCTTTTCACAGAGGAGGTTCTTCAGAGGGAGAGGCAGAAGGGGGATGAGCAGGGCTGCATCCACTCCTCAGCCTAAGGCTCCTACCAAGCAGACACCCTGATGGGTCTGCCCGGGTTGATTCTCCTATCCCTGTATGGAGCAGGCTGGCTTACTATGTCCAGGACTGGATGTCTATTACATCAGACAAGTGGGTCCTGGAAGTAGTAAGCCAGGGACTGGTTCTCAGCTTCAAGACATTTACAGATGAGAGCCGGATCTTTTCCACCTGCAGGTCTCTCAGACACCCTTGCCCTAGAGGCAGAGGTTTCATCTCTTCTGGCTTTAAGAGCCATAGAGTTTTTACCCTACACTGGGGCAAAGGTCTGTACTCCAGATACTTCCTTACCCCAAAAAAAGACAGGGGAGTGGTGACCCATCCTAGATCTAAAATACCTGAACAAACATCTTTTAAAACCAAAGTTCAAGATGGTGACTCTGGGAATAATTCTTCCCTGTCTAAGGCCAGGGGACTGGCTAGTCTCCCTAGACCTCAAAGATGCCTACTTTCATATTCCCATGAGGTGCTCCCATAGTAAGTACCTCAGGTTCAAGTTGCTCTCAGGCCATTATCAGTTCAAAGCAATACCCTTCGGCCTAACATCGGTTCCAAGGGTTTTCATAAAGTGCCTGGCAGTAGTAGTTGCCTTTCTAAGAAGGCAAAAGATTTCCATTTTTCCATATCTGGACGATTGGCTCATAGTGGGTCAGTCTTCAGACCAAGTCAAGTCAGACCTGCAAGTGAATCGTCAAGTGCTCACTTCTCTGGGTTTTCTTCTCAACCTCCCCAAATCAATTCTCGAACCAGTGCAGCTCCTTAAATTTATAGGGGCAGAGCTAGATACTGTCAAAGCGAGCGCCATTATTCCCCTGGAAAGGGCAAGAGTTCTTATAGAACTGGCTTCTTCCTTCAGCCTTCAGGTGTCCTGACCAACAAGGCACTTCCTTCAGCTCTTGGGCCACATGGCAGCTTCTACAGCAGTGGTCCAAGGGGCAAGATTTCAGATGAGGGACATTCAGTTCCATCTGAGGGCCTTTTGGTTCCAACGGAAGGACCCTCTTTACAAACTGATTCCAGTGACTCTGACACTGCTCCAAGCTGTTAAGTGGTGGCAGGATCAGGACAATTTAAGGCAAGGGGTCCCTTTTGTCACTCAGTCTCATTCGGTGGGCCTTACCACGGATGCTTCTCTTTTGGGGTGGGGAGCTCATCTGGGGGATCTCACAGCCCAAGGACTGTAGTCCCTTCTTCATATCAATTTCCTGGAACTCATGGCAGTTTTCTGGCCCTGCAAGCCTTCTCTCAGTTGGTGCAGAACAAGGTGGTGCAGGTCAGAACAGGCACCACCACCAGCACTATGTGGTACATCAAGCAAGCAGGGAAGCACTCGGTCTACGGCCTTGTGCACGGAAGCCATGAAATTGTGGTCCCTGGCTTATTCCCTGCAGACCTCTCTGACAGCAGTCCACCTTCCAGGAAAGGACAATGTGCTGGCAGATGCACTGAGCAGGATCTCCCAGGGATATCACGAATGGTCCTTGGACCCTTTGGTTTTGAAAGTGATTTTTTTCAAGGTGGGGCACTCCAGAGATGGATCTCTTTGTAGCTCCAGACAATCACCAACTTCCTCTGTTTTGTTGCAGACCCCCAGTCTTGGGTTCAGTCCCTCTGGATGCTCTGATTTTGAACTGGAAAGGGAAATTTCTATATGCCTTCCCTCCCTCCCTTTCCTCTACTGTTTAAAGTCCTAGTCAAGATAAGGTCACAACCTTGCAAAATGATTCTGATCGCTCCAGACTGGGCCAGACAGCCTTGGTACCCCCTGTTGCTTTCTTTAGTAGTCTATCTTCCCCTGTCTCTTCCCAGGAATTACAACCTGTTTACCTCCTCTCAGGGGAGGATTTGGTACCCCCAATCTTCGGTCTCTCAATCTCAAGGCATGGCTCTTGAGGATTTAGAGTATACAGATTTGCATCTTTCTCAGGGGCTTCAGCATTTGGTGTTCCAAGAAGCATATTCCTCCAGACACTGTTGAATTGTCTACAGTTCTGGATTATATGGTCCATCTTAATGGCCTAGGCCTCAGACCAGCTACTCTCAAGGTACACTTGTCAGCTGTTTCTTTTTGTCAGTAGGGAAGTCTTCCTCACTATCATGTCGTCCTGTGTTCTGTAAATTTTTCAAGGGATTGCTTCATACCAATCCTCCCTTTTGGGATCCTGCCCCTGCTTGAGACTTAAATGTTTGCATTGCTCAACTTATGCAACCTCATTTTGAGCCTATGTCCTCAGCAGAGCTTAAGTACTTGACTTGGAAAACTGTGTTTTTGGTAGCCATTACCTCTGCCAGACGTATCAGTGAATTGCAAGCACTGTCAGTGGAACCTTATTTTCTCTTTTCATAGAGAGAAAGTGGTCCTTGGACCCAATAGGAGGTTCTTGCCCAAAGTGGTTTCAGACTTCCACTTGAACCAGTCCATGTCTCTCCCTGAATTCTTCACTGATCATTCTTCCTCCGGAGAAAGGAGGCTGCACAGTCTGGATGTTAAGAGCCCTTGGCTACTACACAGGGCATAACAAGGGTCACAGGTTTGATTCCCTCCAGTTATTCCTCACTTATGGGGAAGTGGGAAAGGGCAAACCTGCCACCAAGAGAATTATTGCCAGGTGGATTGTCTCTTGTAGACAATTCTGCTTTGAGAAACTAGGAAAGATTCCACCCTCAGGCCTGAGGGCTCACTCTACAAGAGGTACAGCTGCTTCCCTGGCTGCTGCCAGGGGTATCACTCTTAGAAATTTGTCAAGCAGCCACCTGGAAAACAGTCCATACCTTTACCAAGCATTACTCTCTGGATATCCAGCCTAGGAGCGATGCTCAGTTTGGCACAGCAGTACTTCAGAACCTGTTTCCAAAGTAGGTTCTGTCCCTCTTCCATGGAGGTACTGCTTGGTAGTCTGCAGTAGTCAGAATACAGCAAGACTTCATGTTTGAAAAAAAAATTACTCACCTTAGTAATTATGATCTTCCTTGTCAGTTTTCTCCATTCATTACTGCTTGGATAGTGCCAGAGGAGCACCACTAGGTAGTTTTAATTTTTTTTTTTTTTTAGAGTGGCTCAGCGCCACCCACAGGCTGACGCGGTGAGTCGGCCGCAGCAGTGGCGGCCGTTAGGTGCCGCGACTACTCCTCCTCCTCCATCTCAGTTCTGTTTCTCCCACCATCGAGGCTGCACCTGCTGGCGGTCAGACTCAGTTTAAGCCTAGTGCGACATCAACTGTTCCAGACTCCTCCTCCTCCTGCTTTTCTCGATGTCATCACCGGTAGACCATTCTTTTTACCTTGTTTTTTCGACAGCGCCGAGAGCTCGCTTGTTTACAGTCTTAATTTTTTCACATCATGTCAGGTTCGGGGCAAAACGTAAGTCGAAGGCGTGCCACACCCCATGCTCTTGTGGCCAGAATTTTTCTGTCTTGGACTGGCATGATGTTGGTCTCTGTTGCCTGGGACCCAACCACAGTATGGATGCGAGCGATGCCTGTTTCTCGATGCACCGTCGCATCCTGGAAGTCCATGCATTCAAGATCGGCAAGACCCCGCCGACTTTCCGGGGATGGCACCGCTCCAGGGATTCCCAGGTAAGGTCTCTAGACCCTTCCTCCGGGTCCCCTCTCAGGCCTATACGGTCTGTAGAGGAGGAGGCTTCCTCATCTTCTGTTGTCGAAGAGGAGGCTTCTTTTGTGGTGTCGGAGGAACGCCGAGGTCCCTCCCGGGGCTGCGATGGGGACACCGCCTCGGCAATCACCTCCTCTGAGGTGCAGGCTCCCCCATTGTCAAGGTCCAGGTCTGCTGGGCCTGGCATCAGTGGACCCTCGATACCGCTTTCTGGCGCCGTTTCGGATCCCAGCGCAGTTTGCGGCACCGGTGATCGAGACGGTGCCATGTTGGCTGTGGCGGTGCGGGTTGGAGTCCGCGGCGCCAGGGGCGGTGCTGTGGGTGTGGCCGGTGCCGTTGGGGAGTCGGGGCTGGGTCTAAGCTTTGCGGGGGGGGGTCTGGAGTCATCTGACGCCGCCGCTGGCACCAGTGCCATTCGCGGTGCCATTTCACTGGAGACCCCGGTGTGGCCAGTATTGTAATCCAGCTGGTCTCTCCCTCCTCGGAGGAGGATGATTCAGATGTGGACCCATCCTGGCATACTGACTCTTTGGAGTCTGGGTCTCCAGTGGGACAAGGTGCTAGGTGGCCCAGCGCGTCTGTTCCTCTGTCAACGCTGCTGTCCTCTCCTGAGGCCTCCGAGGCTGGGGGTGGTCTGGGGTCTCTAGAGGGGGGATGGAGGGAGGGGCTGTCCCTCCTGAGGGGGTCATGACACCTTCCGATCCCGGTGCTGCTGCACCCCCTCAGGGTGAGGGTTAACTGGGGTAGAGGAGGAGGGCGTTCTCGGAGTCCGGGGGGTCGAGAGACAGGGTTCAGGCACCTCGGTCTTCACCTGCCATGTCTTGGGAGGCAGGTAGGAGCCGTAGCGCCGGGCCCAGTCTTTCCCCCTCGAGCCCCAGGGACCCCTGTGGTAGCGTAGCTCTGGGCTGTCCTTCTGGATCCATGCAGCCCCAGGTTCATGACAGGGGAGGATCCCCTACTAGGCTCTTCCAGGGTTCCATTCCGCGACCTGGTTTGTTGTCCAGGATCCCCCCAGCTTGGGCTTCGTTCCCCAGATTCCAGAGTCTCAGCAGAGGACAGCTGCCTCACTGTAGGTGCCCTCTTCCATTCCTCTGCAGCCACCCCACCCCCCGAGGCCATGTTGGTCCCTACGGGCCTGTTATCCTGGGAGAGATTCAGAGGCTCTGCGGCAGCATTCCCCTCATATGTTAGTTATATGCATGAGCGGGTATTTCGCCTATCCCCACCACCGCAGGAGTCCTCTGGACATTCAAGCTCTCCATCATCCTCGTCTTCTTCCTCTGAGGGAGAGGAACCCACTGCTCATCTCTCCTCCGATGCTGATTTCACTGAATATCAGTGATTCGTTTTGAGGATGGTGAGGGATCTTCGTATCTCCTTTGTTAGGCGAGACAATGCCAAACAGGAGTCGCGTGAATTCAGTGGCCAGCATTTGGCGGTTCTATCCTGGATTATTCCCTTCCAGGAGGCGTCTTTCCATTCCTGGCAGTCGCTAGCCACCCTTTCTCGAGCAGACTGCAAACGAAGGTATTGTGCCTCACCAGAATCTCTAGGTACTCTCCCCCAACCCACCTTCAGGATTGGCATACCTAGAAACTCCCTCCGGGTGCCGCCGCCTGGCGCATGACCCTCCACCAGCCTCAGATTCTCTAGAATTTGAGCGGTGGGGGTGAAGTGTTCTCTTCCTCTCATACGATGTTATGAATTGCATCACATCAGGCTTCCTACAGTAGGCATTTGTGGTCTATGCTTTCCCAAATCTTAGCATCGATGCCTGATGCAGAGCAAACCAGACAAGCTATTGCCCTCTCTGCTATAGGCCTGGAGCTGGCAAGACACCAAGCAAAGCTTCTTATGACACCAATGAGGTGGCTTCCAGGCTTGCTGGGACAGCAATCTGTATTACATGGACGGCATGGCTTCGTCTATCAAGGTTGTCACCCCTGGCCCAGCATAGGGTGATTCGCTCTGCTTTCCAGGGACCCATCTCTTTTCCTCCAGAGCTAGGAGACTGCTGCAGGGGCTTCCTCAGTCTCCCCGTCCTCGGGGGACACCTCCTAGCTCTCCTCCACCATAGGCTTCTCACTCTGTTATCCCAGGGTCTTCCCCTTCTGTTTCTCACCAACAGGAGGCTGGGGGTCTTCTCCCTCAGGGTTTCTTTATCTCCCGCCTTGTTGGGGGGCTAGTACTCATCAAGCAGTAATGAATGGTGAAGATTGTCAAGGGAAGATATGAAAATTACATTACCTACTGTAATTCTTGATCTCTCTTGTATCTTCACCATTCATTACTAACTCTCACCACCTTCCCTCATTGGCCTCCTACTCGCAATCTCCTCCTTCTCATTCCTCTCTGTTCCTTTGGCCTTATGCCCCAAAAAAAAAAAATCCTGGTTTCCGTCCTTCTTGGCCGGATCTTTTTTCCTCAAGGTAAAGCGGAACGAGTAGGACTTTTCTCCTATCCTGAGGGAGCTCTTTCTGGCTGCCCCTAGGGGTGACCTCTGGGCTCCTTTGCCACGATGTTCAGCTCACAACTGAACAGACCATCCTTCTATGGCTCAGCTTCAAAATTAAGTTTCCCACTGGCGGGCATTATTTAATTGTCAGCTCCTTCTGCGCCTCTTAACCTTGAACTGCTGCTCTTGCCTTTCCTTCAGGGAGTCTGAGTTTCCACTCTATCCTTTATACAAAGCTGCCTTTTGTAGGGCCTAACCCCTACCTATACACTTCGTTGTCAGCACTTATCAAGGGGCCTACCCCCCAAATAGTTGGGCACTCTCTTTCTGGAACAGTTTTTCTGTCCAGACAGTCCGTAAGCTCTCAGCTAGAGTGTAAAGGGTTGAGATGATGAGATTATAGAGAATCTGCCCTTAGTGTCCAATCTATACAAGCGGTTCAGTTGAACCTTTTCTCTCTCCTATTAGCAGGGATTCTTGCTCCCTGGGTTTTTGGTTCAGAGCTTATAACCCTCTCAACCAATATATCTATGGGCAGAGTTCTCTCCTCTCAACTTCCCTTCTTTCTTCTTTTTTTTCCTTCTCTCATCTGTTCCTTCCTTACAGCTGCCCCAGATGGGAGGCACTGTGGTCCCTTAGGGTAGGTATTCACCCTCTTCCATCTGCCCTCTACCGGCTTATTCCTTCTTCAGTTTATATCCTTTCCTTTTTCTATACCTCGGCTCTCTTGCCTCGCTCTTTCTTTTTTCCTTTACCTTTTTTTTCTTTCCTCTCCGACTATCGGAACTGAGATGGAGGAGGAGTCTGCGGCACCTAACGGCTGCCCCTCGCGCATGACTCAGTACGTCGCCATTGGAGCAGACTCAAAAAAAAAAAAAAAATCTCCTGTAGCGGGTGCGCACCTCCGGCGCTTCCCAACCAGTAATGAATAGTGTAAGTACGTCATTTTCATTTTCTTTTAATGGAGTCTTGCTGTATCCTGATCTCCCTCTCTGCCTCCCCTCTCAGAACCTGCTTTTGGGAACTGGGTGAGAGGTGCAGTGTTGCACCCCAGAGGTGCTTCTTACACACTCCTTTTGTTTGGGTGTTTTGTTGTTATTGTTATCCTTATTTGGATTGGGTTTTGGTTTGGGGTTTCCTGACTTAAGTCTTTTTTGGGAATCCAAAACTCTTTGTTGCCAGTTGGCTAGTAAAAAATGTTACAATTTCCACATAGGATAGTTAGTGAGTTTTTGCTCGTAAGAATCTGACTGTTAGGTTTCAAAGGGCTGCATACAGAGACCTCAACTGAGCTCAAGCTCAGCATACTATGCACTGCATAGAAAGTTAACTCTTTATTCTCCAGGGCAGTTTAAATTTATTTTTTTATTTAACCAGGTGTAGCACACTAAGCTGAAAGCTTTTTTACAGGAGCGACCTGGGAGCACAAGGAGGTTAAGTGACTTGCTCAGGGTCACACAGTATGCAAATGGAAGCTGTGGGATTCAAACCCAGGTCTGGTCTGCTGGATGTTGCCAAATTTGCAGCTCAGAGCCTTAGACCACTGTGCTATACTGCCTCCTTAAATACTGGAGCTAACTGCAATAGTCAGAATACAGCAAGACTCCATTAGAAGAAACATAATTACTAAGGTGAGTAATTTTTTTATCTTGCTCTTCAGCACTGCTGTACCCACCCTGTTCAGGTGCAGTCTGTCCGGGGCAAATAGACTCTCACCCCACCACATTGTTCCCCAGTCCCCTGCTAACCCATACCCCATCTGTTAACACCATCCCACCAACCACTTATTAAATTCCTTAATCCTCAGTCTCGCCTCTGTGCTTGCTGTTGGTACGGGCAGGACCTCAGAAAAAGCCACAGATCTGAACCCCAGGCTGCTGCAGTACCTCACAAGTACCCTAAACCTTGCCTACACCTCCAATAAACTATGCCCCACCAGGTCATTTGTTCCAAGATGGAAAACAAGGTGAGTTTTCCCATCGTGCTGTCTCTTGTCTCCCCCCCCCCAACGCCTCCCACGAGGGGATATAGTGGATGACCTTTGCCACTGTCATACTTGATAGGCACTGAACCCATTTTCTGCAGAATAATTGTCAAGGTGAGTAAAGCTGCCTCGAATACTTAAATCATACTTGCAAAGTAAAAAAATGGTTTGACTACCAGAGTTTTCAAAGCTACTGGCCAGATGATTACCAACCCAAAAACCTGCCCCACCTTGCAAAAATTTTTTTTTTTTGTTCACTATAAAACATTCTAAAATCAATTCAGCATCTCAAAACAGAGAATTCACCATTTGCTTAAAGTTTTGTATGTACCTTTTTGAATTTAGTTAAACAGAACCACAAACCCGAGTATGTTGAGAAGCACTTCAAGCTGTAGCATCAGCGGCGTGGCAGGTCCTTCACAAAAGGCAGCAAGCAAGCTTCCTCCAGCAGGCCACAAGGTTAGTTGTGACTTCAAAATTTTCAATTGTCTCGCTACTAAAATGTTCAGGGTTAATACTGTTAAACATACTGTACAGAATTGATACACAAAGGGAGGTAGAAAGGATGAGAAGGGACTTGGCAAGGTTGGAGGAATGGTCAGACATATGGCAACTTAGATTCAATGCAAAGAAGTGCAAAGTAATGCACTTGGGGAACAAAAATCCAGGAGAAGAGTACACAATAGCAGGGGAGGTACTAACAACAACAAAAATGGAACAGGACTTGGGGGTAGTCATGTCAGATGATCTAAAGGTTGGTAAGCAATGTGAGAAGTCAGTAAGGAGAGCCAGGGGGATACTGGGATGCATAGGAAGGGGCATCACAAGTAGAAAAAGGGAAGTGGTTATCCCTCTGTACTGACAGTTGGTGAGACCCCATCTGGAGTACTGTGTGCAGTTTTGGAGACCTCATCTATGCAAGGACATAGCTAGGATGGAAGCAGTCCAGAGGAGGGCAACTAAAATGGTGCAGGGTCTGCATCAGAAATCATATGAAGAGAGACTGAGAGAGCTTAATATGTATACCCTTGATGAAAGGAGGGACATGATAGAAACGTTCAAGTACCTCAAGGGAATCAAAGTCCAGGAGAGTAGCATCCTTCAGAAAAAGAGATGTGTTAGAACAAGGGGACACAATTTAAAGATAGAGGGGCGGCTCAGGGGTAATGTGAGGAAATCTTTTTTCGGAGGAGTGGTGGATCGTGGAACTGCCTTCCTGGGGAGGTTGTTGGGGCTAAAACAGTGGGGGAATTCAAACATGCATGGGACAGACGCAAGGCAATTGTAGTGGGGGGTGGTAGGAAATAGGCTGTTGGTTAACTAGAATCTGCAGCTTATCCAGTAGGTAGGGAAATGGGCAGACTGGGTGGGCCAAGTGGTCCTTATCTGCCGTCGAAGTCTGTTTCTATACTGCCAGTACTGTGATTAATCACAAGAGACTTAAAATATCTACTTTAAAGGGACACTTTCAACTCCCTTAGGTCTCAGAATGTCCCTAGTTTAAAAACACATGTTATGATTGTCAGTATTCTGTAAAGATTGCTGATGTAGCTGGTAGTTTGATTTTGATTCTTATTTTCTTTAAAAAAAGTAAAAAAAAAAAAAAAAAGATTGCCCCACATACTGGTGTTATCACACCAAAACAGGTTTACATTCCTTGATCAGATCCAGATGCATCTGTCCTGGACTTGGGAACGCCCACAACCCAGTCTAGCCCCTCATGATGCAGTGTGAGTTTAGGAGGCTACTGCTTCATGAAGGACTGCACTGTTTGGGTGTGTTTCTAATGCTCAGGATGTATGCAGTGAGAACACATCCAGGATTGTAAACAAAACAAGGTTGTTTATAAATATACATTGCCATGCATTTCAGTTCTAGTAAACAAGGAGACAGACAAAACAGCAACATCATTGAATTTTAGAGAAGGCAAACAATCATAAAATGTGGAGTTTCAACTAGAAATAATTTGATGAAAAACAAGTTAACACTGTCCCTTTAAGGCTTCTTTGAACAAGCACCATGAGGATCCCAAATACTGTCCTTGGTCTAAGTTCTCTTCCCCCACCACACACACTTTTGCACTTGCTCACACAAAATGCTGGCTCTGATTTTCCAGTGCCTAATCTGCAGGTCCATCATTGCTAGTACAAGGTACAGACTCTGGAATACAAAACATTTTGCAAACATACTGTTCCCTTTCCTTGTTGGAAATTGTCTTAGTACTGTATCTTTGAAGGCTCATACAGGTTGCTCAGTGCCATACAAGCCAAGTTGCAGATGTTTTTTTCAAATACTTCTAATTTATGCAAACAGCAAACATATTTGTGGAAAGTGAATACTATACAATGAGTATACAGAAACGCAGATTTTTTTTTTTTTAGACCAGAAAAGATCTGAGTAAATTGTAAACGGTAGCTAAGAAAGAAAACGGAGAATAAAGTTAACTACGGCCCCCTGACGTTGAAGCACAGTACGTGGTGTAACTGGAATCGCCATCTGCCAGCTATGTGTATATAATTTTGATATAAATGTTTTTGAATTTTGCTTGTGAAACATGGCAATCAGCACAAGGCATCATGAGACATGGTATTTTTTAATTTCTCTCCTGCACTGCCGGCTTGTCCTCAGGAGGGCGCCCCCAGCCCATCCCCTGGCGTCTACCAGCTGATGCTGACCCGAACTCCAGGGCTTGCCCCCCCCCCGGCGGGCTCCTCACCCCCCACTGAAGACCAGATTTAGTGGGCCAGCGCCATGGCTAGCAGGCTAGCCTGCGAGGTGCCCTCTGCCATTGTGCATGGCAGTGCTGCTTTTTCATCCTTGTTCTCCCCAGGAGTTGCGATTGTGCAGTGACACCAGCAGAGGGGAGCGTGCACGTGTCTGCACTCTCTCCCTCCACGCATCTGACCAGACTTCTCCCCAGCTTGTGGCACAGCGCCTGTCCCCAGCCTCCGCCCGGGGAGACGGTGCAAAGAATCGCCCACAGGAAACTCCCTCCCGGAGAAGGAGCAGTCCATTGGATGCTCAATCCTTCTCCTCCCTGCCAACCCCGTGCCCATCTCGCTTTCTGAACACAGGTCGCGTAGCAGAGGCGCCAGCGCCCAGCCTCGCACCACCATAGAAACATAGAATTTGACGGCAGATAAGGACCGCTTGGCCCACCCAGTCTGCCCATTTCTTACCTAGTGGATAAGCTGCAGATCCTAGTTATCCAGCAGCCTACTTCTTCCTACCCCACCCCTAGAATTGCCTTATGACTGTCCCATGCATGCTTGAATTCCACCACTGTTTTTGACTCCACAACCTCCTCCGGAAGGCCGTTCCATGCATCCACAACCCTCTCTGTGAAAAAATACTTCCTTAAATTACCTCTGAGCCACCCTCCCATCTTCAAATTGTGCCCCCCTTGTTCTTGCACACCTCTTTTTTTGAAAGATGCTACCCTCTTGGACTTTGTTGATTCCCTTGAGGTACTTGAAAGTTTCTATCATGTCCCCCTCTCCCTCCTTTCCTCGAGGCTATACATATTAAGCTCCTTAAGTCTCTCTTCATATGTCTTCCGGTGCAGACCCTGCACCATTTTAGTTGCCCTCCTCTGGACAACTTCCATCCTGTCTATGTCTTTGCGGATATTGGGTCTCCAGAACTGCATGCAGTACTCCAGATGGGGTCTCACCAGTTGTCTGTACAGAGGGATAATAACTTCCTGTTTTATACTGGTGATGCCTCTCCCTATGCATCCCAGTATCCCCTCAGCCCTCCTTGCTGCCCTCTCACATTGCTTGCCCACCGTTAGGTCATCTGATATGACTACCCCCAGGTCCCTTTCCATTTTTGTTGCTGTTAGTATCTCACCCCCCATTGTGTATTCTTCCCCTGGGTTTTTGTTTCCCAAGTGCATTACCTTGCAATTCTTAGCATTGAATCTAAGCTGCCATACATTTGACCGTTCCTCTAACCTTGCCAAGTCCCTTCTCATCCTTTCCACCCCACCTTGTGCATCAACTCTGTTGCAGATCTTTGTGTCATCTGCAAAGAGACATACTCCTTCCAGTCCCTCTGCAATGTCGCTTATACTTGACATTAAAGAGCTGGTCTAATACTGAACCCTGCGGTACCCCACTAGTAAGCCCTTTCTTCAGAGTGGACTCCATTTACTATTACTCTCTGTGTCCTATTCTCCAGCCAGTTCTTTACCCAGTCTGGCTAACTTGTATATTAATCTTTTATGTGGGACTGTGTCAAATGCCTTGCTAAAGTCTAGGTAGGCCATGTCCACGGCCCCTCCCTGATCTACTACTTTGGTCATCCAGTCAAAGAAATCTATCAGATTTGTCTGGCATGATCTTCCCGCTGTGAATCCATGCTGCCTTGGGTCCTGTGCCCCTCTGGCCTCTAGATACTCGACAGTTCTTTCCTTCTCTTTCTTTCGAAGTGATTCCATCATTTTCCCTACCACTGAGGTTAAACTAACAGGTCTGTAGTTTTCCTGCTTCTGCCTTGCTCCCACTTTTGTGAAGGGGAATCACATCTGCCCTCCTCCAGTCCTCGGTACCACCCCATCCTCCCATGATTTGTTAAGAGGATATTCAGTGGTGTCACTAGTTCTACCCTTAGTTCTTTTAGAATTCTGGGATGAATCCCATCAGGCCCCATTGCTTTGTCCATCTTCAGTTTAAGAGTTCTTTCAGAACCCTTTCTTCTGTAAATGGGCTGGTATCAACTTCTGTATCCAGAGTGTTTCTACTGTTTGTTTTTGGTACCTCCCCCTCTTCATTTGTAAATACTGAGCAAAAATACTTGTTTAGTATCTCTGCCTTTTCACAGTCGCCCTCTGCCCACCCTCCCTCCCTTTATTAAGCCTCACTATCCTTCCCTTGGTCTTCCTTCGCTCCCTGATGTACCTATAAAAGGTTTTATCCCCCTTCTTAACTGAGTTGGCTATCTTTTCCTCAGTTTGGGCCTTTGCTGTTCTGACTGCCTTCCCAGCTTCCTTTTGCTTTAACTGATACAGTTGTCTGCCGTAAGAGTCATTGGATTTCTAAAAGAAAAACAATGTTCTGGCCTTGCTTGCTATCACAGTTAGCTTGTGAAAGCAGATTTCCTGGGACTATAATAAGACCAAGGTCATAAACCAACCACTGCTTTGAACCCAGGCAGCTTGTTGTAAAGTATTGCCTTTCATGGCATATGATGAGCAAAGCAGTTTCTGATAGCTGGGTGAATTTTCACAGGTATCTATGAGAAATTTTTCCCTGAAAGATCAAAGGGGTATTATAACCTGCCATAAACCATACTCTGGAGAGTCTCTCCCCCAATTATTTTACCAGGTGAGGCGACTAAGCTGAAAGCTTGTTTGCAGGTGCAACCTGGGAGCACGAGGAAGTTTAAGTGACTTGATCAGGGTCACACAGTATGCAAGTTGGGGCTGTGGGATTCAAACCCAGGTCTCCAGATTTGCAGCTCAGAGCCTTAAACCACTGCGCCATACTACCTCCTCAAGTCTATCTTGTTATAATTAAAATATTGCCATCGGCAGATTTCACCACAGGCAGCAAGCTGCAATATTTGGTTATACAGTTATGTTACAAATTAAGTATGTAGAACTGTGTGAGACCTTAGACTAGCAGCCCAGAGCTGTGACATCACAGGATGGGAAGGACATTTTGGCCTCTTTGATATTGGTGAAGGCTGCTGAAAGGACTGACACTTTTTCCTGGACTTCTAAGGGACACACTGTTCCCGTACTCGAGAGAGACCACTTCTGCCAAGACTGGTAATTCAAGTGTGAACCTTTGCCAACTGAAACTGAGTTGTAACTAGTTAATTCATTTACAAGGCACTTTATTTTGTAATTGTACATTTCTTTTCTGACTGTAATCATTATGTATATATGTTCTGTTTTATGTATTTATTTACTGTTTTTAGTTTGAGTAAATTTGGTTTTCCTTAAGCCTGCCTGACACATTTTCTCATTCTGAGTGTGAATGGTGGAACAGTATTGGTAATTCTGACAGAACTGTTGAATTGCTTAGTGTGTCACCATATGCAGCCACACTAATAAAAATCTGTGTAAAGATCCAGCAAGGTAAGAGAAATGCCAGTCTCTCAGTTGAGCTGACAGGGAGTTGTGAACCAGGTTGGTTGTATGCCCGCTGGGTCAAGTATTGCACTGCTTTCCCCGAGGAGAGAGTGATATTTGGACCGGTTACCTGGGTGTGCTGGCTAGAAAGGGTTCATAATTGAACCCAGGACTCGAGACTGGTAGTTTGCTCGTACCCCAAGCAAACAGGCAGGTGTCTCTGTGTGTCCCCCTGTTCATGAATCGCACTTAAAGGTTGGGAACTGTGGAAGCAGAGGGCCTGACCTCAGGAGTAGGTCTGTGACACGTACAGCTCCCTTAGAAGATGCATGACACCAGCAGTCCTCACACATGGCTTACAAATATGAAAATAAGCCTGCCCAAAAGTACAGCAGTATGTCTCTTGCTTGCTAGGTCAGTAAGACTGAACACGGATTGTCATAGGCCAGTTAGAGGAGGCAGGATCAAGTATCCTAGGGGCTGCAGTCCTCCTTCTGTGGGAAAGAATGGACACTGCTCCTGCTAGGGAGAAAATTGTTGGCTGGAGGAAATGTCTGACTGTCTGTTGCAGGTGGTGCCCCCCCACCCCGCACGCTCTTGCACAACTTACTTGCCAGGCTGCCCACTACTGTGGTCCTGAGTAAGTGGTGAATTGGATTCCCAGTAAGTCCATGAGAAGGTGGATGACCGGGGGGGGGTGCCATCAAGCAGATCTTGAGTGACAAAAGGCTTGATTGTTGAAAAAGTAAACAGTGGAAACCCCCTAAGCTTAGACAGCATTGCGGCATCCATCTAGACCACCTCTTGCCTCTGAACACACCACTTTTCACAGTCTCCTGGTGGCTCCAGAGGAGAGTGTTATGTGGCAATGCTTGTAGTTGAACCTTCGCAGAGTGACTTTTCGACTGCACACAACCATTCTTGTAACGTGTGACACAGAAGCATCATGCTGTCAGATCAGGGCCAGCAGGAAAATCCTGAAGGATTGTGATGCTCACCTGCCTTTCCAGTAGTCCTTATAAGGGTAATGCCAGGTCGCTTCACTGGAACACTTCTGTGGGAGGAGTTGTGGCAAGAATAATGATGGAACTTCAGACAGGTGAAGTTGCCTTGTACCACCACAGCTACCTGGGCTTCTTGGCCTGTCTTCCTCCGTGTGTAGGGGTTGTGGGCAGAAAAATGAGTGGGGAGCTTAGTATAGGTGAAGTTGCTTATATCCCCCGCACCTACCTGGGCTGCCTGGCCCCCCTGCCTCTCTTGCTGTCTCTGGTCTCCCCTTCAGTCAAGGGAAGCATGTCCTTTGAGATTTAGTGCCTTGGGATCCTCCTGGACCAGTCCCTGGATTTTAATCTTCACATTCAGTCCTCGTGCAAAGCTGTAAACTTAAAACTAGGAGTAGCTTACAAAACGAGCTACATGCTTACACCCTCGGCCAAATTAGTAATTGCCAGAGGTATTCTGCTCCCAGCCCTTACTTATGGTGCCTCTATTCTTACCTCTGCCCATAAAACCTCCCTACTAAAATGGGACGTAACTTATAACAATATATGCCGATTTGCCTCTTCATCGTCTCAACTCAAGCATCACTGCCTTGTGTAACCCCTAGATGGCGCTATCCCAGGGGCTACTACCCCTGCCTGATTTGCCACTAACAGGTTGAGGGGCCTGGATCCGATGGCGGGTGCCTCCACCCAGAGGTCAGGGTTTGCAATAGTTAAACTAACTTGGTCACAGCCCTCTGGACACTGCAACCCTTTCTTCCCACTAGTGGCCCACACAATATATCAGAATTACCTTCACAGTATACACTTACCCCCAGGACTGGTTCAGGCACTGGGACCCCCAAAATAAGATACAGGGCAACAATCACAGTACAATACTTTAACATAGACAAATACACTAGGCAGTATAACTTTGCTGAAACAAGCAGCTCTGATTTATTTAGGGGATATAACAAGGACAGGGGAATCAGGTTAATTAGCTTATCACTCTAATAATCTACCTATGGCTCTGTGCACGGCCTATCTACCAGTTACTGTCCCTGGGTACCCAAGCCCTAGTGGCTAGTCAAACCGTGGCAGCTGGTAGGGGCCCTTTCACACAGAGAAAAGAAAAATTAAACAGTCAGCAGTACAGTAATTCCATTTGGATTCAATGTGGCAATTCAACAGGGAGCTACTTGAATTAGTACTCACGACCTCCAAACAAGATAGGGTCCTTCAATGTCAGCAGGGCTACTCTTGAGCTCCACAAGACTCCTCACACATTTACATGGCAAACTGCAACAGGCAAAAGTCCTTTAATGGCAGCAGGATTCACTTGAGCTCACACAAGCCTCCACACATTTATATGGTGAACAGTAACAGGCAAAAGTCCTTTAATGGCAGCAGGATTCACTTGAGCTACACAAGCCTCCTCACATATTTATATGGTAAACAGTAACAGGCAAAGTCCTTTAATGGCAGCAGGATTCACTTGAGCTACACAAGCCTCCTCACACATTTATATGGTAAAAGAAAGTACTGTACCAGGCAGGCTGCTTCTCTATCCCGATTGCAATTACTCACAATACCAGGAGAACACACAGCAGATTCAGTTCTTGACAGACCGAGTGCAATTCAGCAATTTCTCCAGTCTTCTACAGGGTGAGCCTGGTTTCTACTCTTCAGATATCCTTTGATTCTCTTCACAGGACAGATTCAGTCCTAACAAGCAGTTACACAAGCTGCAGACCGGAACTCTGGGCCTTACACGCGTTTCCCAACTAAAACTGCACACCGAAAAAACACAGGGCTCCTTCCCTCTTCACTGCCAGAGCTCAACTGAAACTCCAGTAGACAAAACGGGCACTTCCTTTGAGTTCCTCCCAGTTCTTGGCTGGATTTGCTGTCACTCACTATAGACTGCCCTGTTGGTCCAAAAAGCGCCAAAGTCAAACTACATCTCCCAGAGTCACTGCCCATACAATCCTCTTGTGGCTGGCTCAGATTACGAGTCAAGTTCTGATTCATCCAAGGCACCATTTTAGAGCTACCTTAACCCACACTGATTGGTCCAGTTCAGCAGTTCAAAACTAGAATGGAACTAGGCAAACACAGTTCTGACTGCAAAGAAAGCAGGTTAGACAAACTGTATTTTCATTATTACTCTAAATGATTTCTGGCAAACAGTTACATCTTTCAGATAGGTTCCTTTGCACTCCTAGTGACTGCAAAATGGAGTGAATTAGCGGCAGCTCGAGTGGTACTCAAGCAAAGAAACACACAGTCCCCCCATACAAACTAATTATGTCTGCAAGCAGACAGCTCTTAAAGAGACAGTACCAGAGGCTCTAAAACACTGCAGATAAATGGCTTAACGCCAAACACCATTCAGGCTTGGAGCATTCAAGCAAGCTCCTGGAAGTTTTTTGGGAACCCCCATTTGCAGGGGGGGTTACACCTTGTTTATAAGGATCTGAATTGGCTCTCACCCTCTACCAGTAGACAATACTACCTTGGATCACTAATGGACTTGATTATCCGGGGAAAAAAACTCATCCCAGCTGGCGGCGTTGCTGGTCCCTCAACCATCCTCCCATGGCCTGCGATCAGCTGACAAATCCTTGCTCTATGTTCCGAGATGTCAGATGACTAAAGGCACAGGGGCCTTCCAGTTCTCTGCTCCCAGGCTATGGAATGCTCTTCCACTCAGCCTCTGTCTGTCTGTCTCACTTTGGATTTAAAAGTGAATATCATCGTTATCTATCCTTAGCTGATGCTTGTACATGCTTTGACCTAACCTGAAGCTCCTGAGACTTACCAGTAATGTCACCCCTGCTCTAATCCAGCTCCAAGACTGTCTCCTCTTCCCCTCCCCATATTTTTCCTTCTCTTTGTAAATAACTTCTTGACTACTAGCTCTCTTCATTCTCGAACCTTGTTGCTGACCATCCACTGTTTTGCCAATTACCAAACCTGACCTTCCTTCTGTCAGTCTTTCTTGTTATGTTTGAACATTCCTCACATTTCTCTCTCTATAACCTTACTATCTTATTAACCCTTTCACTCCACATGTTGGGTCCATGGTTTCTGCACTTATATATCTTACTGTTATTATCTGTATAATGCTTGCCATTATTTTTTGTTGTTTCTACCCATTGTATTTTTGTAGCACTGCTGTACAGTTCCTCTATTTGTATTATTGTACCCATGTTGCTATTGTTCAACTGTTCTCCTTTTGTTGTACTCTTCCGGGTCATGCCTGAAAATAGTCATTTTATGGCTAGTGCACCTACCCGGTTAACAAAAACTAAATAAATAGTTCCACCTGTGGGATATATGCCACAAGTTACTGGTTTGGGGTGAGTTTAGAGTAAGCAAAGGCATGAAAGGAGTCTACATAGGGTTCTATAGGTGGGAAAGGGACATTGAATGTGATTGAGGATGGTCCTGGTTCAGGCCTGGGTGCCAGAAACAAAGTATCTAAAACAAGCAACTTGGAAACAACTTCTGTGGTGATCCACACGGTCACTGAAAGGCTAAACTGTGGTTACAATGCACCCTTGTTAGTGACAAATGAGTACAGAATTTTGATGGCATGAGTGTTTCACATAACTGATCAGTCTTTTCTGTGCTGGTGTGAGGGGCAGCTGCACTTTCCAGGTAGCTCTTAGCCTTGAAGTGAATGGACTATCAACACTCTGGCAGTTCCACCGGAATTGCCGTTCGTCAGACATCTTGAAGCATGGAGCTTCCAGAGGGTCCTGTGGTGCGTGAAGGCTGCCGAACTGCGCCCGAGAACACGCCGTGGATCGCAGACTCATAACCAGCAGGTAACATAGCCACTGGGCTCTAGAGGGAGCGCTGATTGTGACTCCCTTAGACACTGTTCTCCTTGGACTTTCCCCTCTTTTGGACTTTAAACTCTGCATTATATCGGGACCGTGTTGCCTTCTACATGGATCCGAGGAACGCTAGTGCCCTGAGTCCGATCCTCTCCGCCTGCATACCTAGTGCTTGTGCTGCACAGAGGAGAGGTCGGCCTATGTGTGGAGACTGTTTTTCTAACTGCTATTTTTTCACCTGCCTTTGCATAGACATAAGAAAAACCAGCGGTTACCTTTAGAGGTATACTGTGCATGGCATAGATAAAAGAAAAAACAGCGATTACCTTTAGAAGCATACTGTACATGCGGGTGACTATGCCTGTAACGAGTTGCCTTAATTAACTTAACTCGCCTTTTGCGCAACTGAGGCCACAACCCGCATGTGTAGCCGCCATCTTGTCAGGGGGTCTGAAGGTATTACCTGCACAGCCATTTTAACTACCTGCACTGCCACTTTATTTCAATTACTGCCTGTTTAAACACTTAAAATAAAATGTACTGCCCGCGTAAACTGAATTAGCCCCAAAAGACCTCTGAGCCTCAGCAGTCACTGATTTTGTACTAACGAGCAGACATTGTAAGGTTAAATCCTGGTTTAAATTGTCTTACTGCTGTTACTCTTTGATTTGGTCTGCGTCTACCTGGTCTGAACTGGTACCTCAAACTGCACTCTGGCAACCTAGGTAGATAGCCTGTGTTGCCCTAATTGCACTATTTTTTTTTCACTTGCCCCAGCATAGATAAAGGGAAAAATACAGCGGTTACCTTTAGAGGTCGGTTGTACAGGTGGGTGACAACGCCTGTGACGAGTTGCGGTAATTTCCTTAAACTCTCCTTTCTGGGCGACTGAGGCCACAACCCGCACGTGTAACTGCCATCTTTTTCAGGGGGTCTGTAGGTACTACCTGTACCGCCATTGTAACTACCTGCACTGCCACTTTATTTCAATTAATGCCTGAGTAAACACTTGAATTCAATGTACTGCCTGTGTAAACTGAATTAGCCCCCAAAAAAACCTCTGCGCCTCAGCAGTCACTGTTTTTGTACTAACGAGCAGACACTGTAATGTTAAATCCTGGTTTAAATTGATTTATTGCTGCTTCTGTTTGATTTGGTCTCCGTATACCTGGCCCATACTGGTACTTTATACTGAAATCTGGCTTTTTTTTTTTTTCGCCTGCCGCCTAGCTAGATTAGCCACTTTAACTCATTTACTGCCTGTTTAAACACTTCTATTCAATGTACTGCCGGTGTAAATTGAGTTAGCCCAAAAAACTCCTGCGCCTCAGCAGTCACTGTTATTGTGCTAATGAGCAGACACTGTAAAGTCAAATCCTGGTTTAAATTGTCTTACTAGATAGATAGCCTATGTCTCAATCACACCACAGAAAAGCTAGTCAGCCTGTTTTTCCTAGGTTTTCCCCTGCCCTGCTGCGCTCCCCGTACCACGCCCCAAATCGTTCGTTGTTCCTTATCCCCGCTGCATATATATGCTCACGATTTTTCCTTATCCCCACAGGGTGCACGGAGCTTCCAGAGGGTCCTGTGACGGCTGCCGAACTGGCCCTCCACCACCCCCACCCCCCGAAAACACGCTCGTGGATCACCAACTCAAAACTAGCAGGTAACATAGCCACTGGGCCGGAGAGGGAGTGCTGATTAAGCATCTCCCCTTACACACTGTTCTCCTTGGACTTTTCCCGCCTTTTGGACTTTAAACTCTGCATTATATCGGGACCATGGTGCCTCCTACCTGGATCCGAGGAACGCCAGTGCGCCGAGTCCAATCCTCTCTGCCTGCTTTCTTGGTGCTTGTGCTGCGCAGAGCACTGGCCCTGCCAGCTGCCCCACTGCCCCCGCCACCACCCTTGGTAGTCACTCCCTGATATAGTGGTGGTCACGTGCTGCTGAAAAACCTATCAGCCCACTGCTCCATAAGCAGGCTATACAATTCATCCACTAGGGGCATTTCACCTCATCTCACATTATTTCCCAAATCCCAGCAGCCCACAAAACTGTAAGCTCCTGTCATTCCACTAGGGGCTTCTTCCACTCGAGCACTCCTCCTTCCAAATTCTCTGTACTACTAGCTCACTCCCACCCGCAGCTCCCTCCTAAATCCCACGCATCACCCACGGTCACTAGTTACATCGCTCTAGACTACCTCCTGGTCTCTTTCCTGCTCAGCTTCTCCCCTATCCCTCCCTCTTCCCCTGTCTTGACGCTGTACTTGGGTCCATTCCCGAGAGGTGCACCACGTTAGGGCAGCTCGCTACCTTGTGACATGGCCCCCCTCGCTCAGGCTGGTCACTCAGCCAACAGCCAGTGTCCTCCTGCGATCCTGGTCTCCTTCAGTCCTCCCCCTGCCTGCGGGGCGGCTAAGGGGTTAAAGATGGCCCATTTAAACATCCAGAGCCTCCTGCAAAATCATGTGGAACTAACTGCTTGGGCTGCCTTCTACAAGCCCGACGTCTTGTGCATCACAGAAATGTGGCTTAAACCTCGCACCCCTGACTCTGCCTGCTCCCTCTCGGGCTACGGCAAGGTCCGACTTGACTGGGCTGGCAGTAAAAGAGGTGGGGGAGTACTTGTTTACCATAAGGTCCACTTAAATATCTCCATTGTGTCGCACCAAACCCAGGGACCCACACCCTGCGAGTTTCTCCACACAGTTCTTCTACTTGGTAACACCAAGAAGGTGCATATAGTTTGCGCATACAACCCTCCAAAGGGGGGGTTTGCTGGGACTCTCGACGCTCGTAGAGCTACTCCGGGATAAGGTGGGCTCAAGTGAGCTCCTCATCCTTGGTGACCTAAACCTAAATTGGTTGGGGCCCAACGCCAAGTTGATTGAGCCAATGCTCTCAGGCCTCTCCCTCAGTCAGGTCATCACGGAACCCACCAGGCTGTCCCCTCGTGGTGACAAGGGGACGCTCACTGACCGGGTCTTGAGCAACTGTCTTTGACAAAATTGTTAACTCGGGGCTTCTTCCTGACTTCATCTCTGACCACTCGCTGATCTACTGCGTGTGGAGCTCGAACCCACCCAAAGTCTCCTGCAGACTGATACAAATGAGGGACTGCTCGAAACTTATAATCCCAAACTACCATGAGGACCTACAGGGAGCTGACTGGTCCTGTGTCATGGCTACACATGACCCCGTCGAAGCCCTAGATCTCTTTATTTCAGCATTTGCCACACTCCAAAATAGGCATGCTCCCCTATCTAAGAGGAGAGTCAGAAGCTCGGTCACAAAATGACTTCACAGCGAGCTCCTCTCCCTTATGAAGCGACGTGATAAGTCCTGGGCAAAATACAGGGCATCTCACAACAAAAGACTTCCAGGAGTACCGACAGCTAAGGAACTCTGCAAGGGCCATACGATGCGTGAAAAGTGAGTACTGCAGTGCAGCACTGATTGCCGCCACAAATGACCCACAACGTTTCTGGAAGAACATAAAAAATCTAGTCGGTGGTTTGCCCAAAGTGCAAGTCACTGACATGACCATTGGTGAGACCAACTGCAATAACTCCCTAACCATTACCTCCTCCTTTAACCGCCTCTTCTCGGACCTGCTGGCCACCCCCGCCCCCCATTCCTCTGCCCCAGCACATGCTTGCGGGTCTCCACCCCTTCGTCCACCTTTCTACCTGAAAAAGATCACTGTGGGTGAGACCCAGGCACTCCTTGCTGGTCCCTCTCACCACACAGGAGCGGGTCAGGACAGCCTGGAACCCAAGCTACTCAGCCTGGGTGCCCCCTTCAGCCCGACCTCTTGCCCATATATTCAACACCTCGCTTATCTCAGGGATCATCCTTGACATATGGAAAGTTGCCAGGGTTGTCCCCATCTTGAAAAATGGTGACCCTAAGGATATCAACAATTATCGCCCTATCGCCATACTATTGGCTGCCTGCAAGCTCCTGGAAAAAGCTGTTGCCTCACAACTATCCCACTACCTACAGGGATACAATGTCCTTTCCTTCTATCAGCATGGCTTCCGCAAAGGCCTTCTCGACTGCGCTTGCTGAGGTCACCACTAGGATCAGGGCCGCAACCGACCAGGGCAGGTTGACGGGGGCTATATTTGTTCATCTATCCAAAGCCTTTGAACGTGTGGACCATCCCCTCTTCCTCTCCACACTACAGACCCTTGGCTTCTCCCTCCGTGCCCTCGACTGGTTCACCAACTACCACGGGGGCAGGCAGCAACTCACCTGTTTCAACCATACCCTTTCAACCCTCTTACCCATGAACAGTGGGGTACCACAAGGATCCGTCCTTGGACCTATCCTGTTCTCCCTGTTCATCGATTTACCATCTGTTGCCACAAAAGAGCACCTAACCCTGTATGCGGATGACCTGGTCATCTTAGCCAGCGCCCCTGATGCCACCAGCATCAATACCCAGCTCAACTCTGACTTCTCCCGTATCAGAGCATGGCTAGATGGGCACAAAATCACAGTCAGCTTGAAGAAAACACAGGCCATGCTCTTTGGCACTGCAGCCAAAAACTCCTCTTGCACAACGCCCCTCAAAATCCATGGGTCCAGCGACTCCCTCCTGCAGACAACTGACTCTAAGTACCTGGGAGTCACCCTCTATCCTCACCTAGACCTCTCCGGATATATCAAAAACATATGTAACGCTACAAATGACAGGCTTGGCCTAGCGTATAGTGCTAAAGACTGCCTTACTCCCGCTGCCCGGCTGGCTATAGCTAGGGGGATATTACTTCCCACCCTCTCCTATGATCTTGTTGCCTTTGCTTCTGTCCCGTCCTCAAGCCTCACAAAGTGGGACGCCATGTACAACAACATATGCCGCTTTGCACTCTCAGCTTCCCATCTTACTCATTGAGATGTACGCTTTACTCTTTATTGGAAAGGCTCCCCCCTGAAAAACACTGGACCTGCATCATGCGAAACTTCATTGACAACATAATTCATATGTCCACTCCTGCCTCGCTTGCCCTCCCCCTGAAACACGCCCCCCCGTCTACCATCTCAGGTCTTGTGTGTCCCAGACTCGCCTGGTCCCCAAGACCTGTACCCTCACAGGAGATTGGGCATTCACCACCCACGCCCCCAAACTGTGGAACTCCCTTCCGTCACAAGTTCATGCCTCCCCTTCCCACTCCACCTTCAAAACCTCCCTCTGGAACTTCCTAAAATCTGCTGCAACCTGCCTGTGTGCCTTTTAACACCCAGTCCTACAGCCCTCCTACCCTCAATGGTACCCCAGCTAGGCTCTTTCTGCCCCACTACCTTTGTGATGCATTATACTATTGGTTATGTTATGTATTGTTACTAATCACCTAGGGGAGGTTCTATGCCCCCCGGGCCTGTATGTACCCTATGCTATTTGACCCACTGTTGTTGCATATATGCTAATCCCCGTGCTATGTACTACTGCTTTAAAAACCCTTGTTTTATTCCACCGTTGGAGCACGCTGCTCCAGGTTTATAATGTTGACTTTGTATTTCTCTCATGTATACCTTGTAATTCTCCCAGGTCGCACCTGAAAATAGGCACTAGCTGTCTAGTGTGCTTACCTGGTTACTAAAAGCAAATAAATAAGCTAAGCTCCCACCAACTGAGGAATATATCCTGACTCCATCCCATGATGTGAGATAGTACAGTTACGCAAGAACTTACCGTTACCGCAGATATTCGAGAGGATCTCTTACAGCAGGCCATGACTGGTAGGACTGAGTCTTAAGCAGTTCTGGGACTACATACCAACAGTCTTCGCAGTAAGCAAAAGAAATAGCCTAAGAAAGGAGGTCTTGGAGGACAGCAGCGCAAATGTCAGCAGCTGACTCATTACGGAAACAAGCCACTGATGCGGCCGTACCTCTTGTGGAATGGCCTTTTAACCCATTTGGGAAGTTCCTTGCAGTAGTTATGCTAACAATATAGACTGCACCCTCTTTCCCGGGGTGAATGAAACATACTGATTGGGCTTCCAAGGGAGTCCTTGGCCTGGTGTGTATAGTACCTCAGCATTCTGTGCACATCTGAAGTATGGAGCAATGCCATTCCTTGATTGGAATGCTCCAGAAAATAAACAGGCTGGTGGATGCATTGATTCAAAGTAAACTTCGACACCACCTTGGGTAGAAACTTAGGATTCTTACACAAAATTAAATAAGGCTCCTTACACATGAGGGCCTGAAGCTCTGAAACCTTTTGAAGAGAAGTAGTGGCAACTAAAAAATAATGCCTTCCATGATAGAAAGTGTAGCTCACAAGACGCGGGACAGGGTTCCAGATTGGGGGCTTTAAATGCAGGATGACCTACAAGAATGTATGGGAGACATCACATTCGGCCACTGAGCGCCTGTCCACAGGTACATGCTATGCAGAGATGGCAGAGAGCTGTACCGCAAACCCAAATCTGAGAAGGACAGGTGGTACTCCAAAACCTTATCCACCGGACAAGTGAAAGGATCTAAATGGTGTAATGCATCCCAAAGAGCGAAGCACTTCTATTTCGTGGAATAAGTGACTCTGGTGGAGGGTTTCCTGGCCGCCACTAACATCTGCCACCCTGGGGGAGGCCCCAGATTTGGCAATGGCTATGTCCTCAGGAACCATGCATGGAGATGGACTGACATGAGGTCCAGATGGACCATGGTGCCCTGTTCGTTGGAGAACAAGCTTGTGCATAGGGGCAGGGACTGTGGAGGTTCCACAGCCACTTGCTGTAGCAAGGGGAACCAGATTTGATGAGGCCAGAAGGGGCATGAGGGACATTGTAGTCCCTCCATCAGCAGTTTGACTAGAATTCATTGAGGGAGCAGGAAGGCATACAGAAATCTCCCTGTCCAGGAGAGGGACATTGCGTCTCACCAGAAAACTCCAGGCCCTGGATTTAGCAGGCAGCAAAGCAGCAGTTTTGCAGTGTGTGGGGACACACAAAGGTCAAACTCTGGCTGACCCCATCTGTCAGAAGTCTTCTACCACTGAAATCGGAAGTTTCCACTCAGCTGTGGACCACAAGCAGCTTAGGCTATCCGCCTGGACCTTTTGGTGCTGGGAACATGGACGGCCGAGAATTCCAGGTCATGCTCAGCGGCCCAATACCAGACTCTTATGGCTTTCCTGCACAGGGGATTGAAATGAGTCCCCCCCACCCCGGCTTGTTCATGTAATAAACTACGCACGTGTTGTCCATCTGAACCAAGAGCAGACCCTGGGGAGAGCAGAGTCTGAAAGGCCTGTAGGGCATACAGAACTGCTAGCTTCTCCAGGACATTTATGCAGAGATCTCTTTCTATCTTAGACCATGCCCCTCATGTTTGGTGTGTCCCCATGTGGGTTTCCCATCCAAAGCCTGAGGCATCGGTCATAAGGATCTGCATGTGGGGAGGTATACAAAAAGGGACTCCCCAAAACAGGTTGCTGGGTTCCAGTCACCACAACAGCACCTTCTTGACTGGATCAGACACCAACACAGGTTGATCCGGGGCATCCATGCATTGGTCCTACTGGATCTACAGTGTCCATTGAGGGATTCTCGTGTGCAGCCTGGCTAAGGGAACTGTAGCAGTGGCTGCGGCCATGAGACCCAAAAGCCTCAAGAAATCCCTTGTCGGAACAGAACGGTTGAA
The DNA here is from genome assembly GCA_016271365.2 of Neoceratodus forsteri. NCBI lineage: Eukaryota > Metazoa > Chordata > Ceratodontiformes > Ceratodontidae > Neoceratodus > Neoceratodus forsteri. Next base: position 774,318,583 of record CM057453.1, on the reverse strand, counting down.
ATAAAGAAGGCAGGCCTGAACAATCGGGCCTGCTGCACTATTGAAAGGTAAAAAGGGCTCACCATGAGCCGTGTCCAGCATTGTCCTTCTGTAGAGAAGGCACTGGCAGGGAGTGAGGAATGATTTAGGCTGATTGATGTTAATGCGCAAGGCTTGGGACAGACTGCATGTCACAAGAGTTTGTAGAAGATGGTCCCTGAATGGGCCTGCCAATAGCCAGTTGTCCAGGTAGGGGGAAAAAGTAAAATCCCTGTCTCCTCAAGGCAGTGGTCACCACTGCCAGGCCCTTGGTGAATACCCTGGGAGCCAAGGACAGGCCAAAAGACAGAGCCCAAAACTGGTAATGCTCTCCCTGGAAGTGGGAGCATAGGAAGCGCTGGTGGGATGCAAAACTTTGATGTGCAGATAAGCATCCTGCATATCCACAGAGCACAGCCATTCCCCCTGATGAAGCAGGTGCAGTAACCCCCTGAAGGGTGACCATCCGGAACAGTTTGTACTCTATGTACAGGTTGAGGGTGTTCAAGTCCATGATGGGCCGGAGATCTCCTCTCCACTTGGGGACCAGGAAGAAGTGGTAACAGAACCCCCCTTTCCTGTTGAAACCATATGACTGGCACTACGGTCATCTTTTGAAGGAATGCCTGAATCTCCGCCCGTGTGAGGCAAACATAACCTGGAGGATATGCAGACGGATCTGGAGGATTTACTGGAGCCCACCCCAAGAATTAGAGTGTGGCCGTGCTCGGTCAGCTGCAGCACCCAGTTGTCGATAGTGACCTCCCTCCACCTGTCCAGGTGCAGGGAGAAATTGCCCTGGTCCACTGCCTCCTGAAGACCTTAAGGGGGGAGCATGTCTGGCAATGTGTCAGGAGGTGTGGGCAACTCTTGGCGGGGCTGCAGTCACACATCTAGCAGCTGGGGTTGTGGCCGGGGCAGGGAGGGCAGCCCCAGCCTTGCGCTTGCTGTGGGGGCGGGCCTTTCTACGGGAGAAACTATGAAATAAAGCCCTCTGTCCCGACTTTGGCTGGGTGTTGTACATTGAGTGGACTGGCTTAAGGGCTCGACTAGAAGTTTGGAGCGCTGAGATAATGTCTTGAACATCTCCCTCACAGCTTAGGGCCCCGAAAGTGACCGACCATAATAATAGATTGGATGTGGGAAGCAAAGCCCGAGGCATGCATGGCGCCTCATACTGATGCCATCATCTGCTGCCTGGCCTAAGGCATCTACAGCATTGAAGAGTTTGCTGCTTTGAGGGGTCTGCTGTCATGGCCATGACCGCCTCCCTGGTCTGGTCCCACAAGAGGTTTTGGTATTCCATCATATGGACCAAATAGTTAATGGCCAGGATGGTAAGTGTGGTAGATGCAAAGGCCCGCTTACCTATTTGGTCCAACTGGCAAGACTCCTTATCTGGAGAGAGGGCACTGAGGTGCTTCAGCCTCTTGGTGCAGTTGTGGGCTGCATTAATGACAACAGAATCCACTTTTGGTTGCTCTCCAAAATAGTCTGCCAGCTGGGGCATGGTAAATCCGGTGAGCCATTTTGGACACCGGTGGGACTGTATGGGGGTGGTGCCATGCGGCTTTGGTAACATCCTCATAAGATTCAATAAAGGGGGGACCACCAAGGGAGGAGTGTCACCCCGGCAAATGTCAGTCGGTGGCGCTTTTCTGTCCTGTTATTCAGTCTCCCACCCCATAGACGCTTGAATATGCCTCATGATGCCCATTAATGGGGGATCAACGGGGGAGAGACGAGGACACATTGGCTCCCTTCATCATCCGAGGAGTCTGCCAGGTTGAAAGAAGACTGAGTGGTAGTCAGTAGCTGAGATGTCCCCACTGTGGTCGGGCTGGTGTCCATCCAAGTGAGCTGGGGTGCCCATATCAGTAGGACTTCTAGGAGTACGAGGAGCCTGTGGGCCGGTGGTGTGTGGTCCCGAGGAGTTCCTTGGAAGTGCATCAGGGTCAACCCACCAGGAGAAGGGACCTGCAACTGCATGAAAGCCCATATGATGGAAATCGAGCCATGGTAACTGACAGGTGCCAGCATGCCCATCCGCCCCCCCAACGGTGTTGGGTAGTCATAGACCTGGGGGTCCCACAAGCACAGGGTGTGGGTAAGCAGGCACCGGTCCCCTGGGCATTGGGTAGGGGTAGGCCGGTGAGACCCCCACACACGTGGGTGGTGGCACAGGCTCTTGTCCCCCTGAAGGGGGCAGCGAATGGACGTGTGCAGGTCCCCCGGATGTCAGTAGTGGGAGCTCAGGTGAAGGTCCTTCCAGCGCAGGAGGCAGCAGGACTGGCATAGGTCCCATGGGCTCCGTGTGAAAAGGCATAGGCCCAGTGGGTGTTGGCCTGGGTAACGCCAGAGGGGGATCCACAGACTCCCTGTATAAGGGAGGTTGGTGCCCTAAAGGAGGCGCCCCACTGGCAAAGGCTGAGGAGAGACCTGGCTCAGGGGGGCACCGGTGCCCTGCAGCGCCTGCCCCATGAAAGAGGGCAGAATCAACATGTCCCAGAGGCAGATACTGGCGACGGGGGCTCGGGTGACGGGGTGGCAGAGACTGTACTGGTGCCAGCAGCACCTGTGTTGGCCAGAAGAGCTCCGGCCGAGCCACCTGCCAAAGAGCCCGCAAAGAAGGACTGAAAGAGCAGGGGCTGGTAGGCAGGATACAGAAGACCCTGCCCTGAGAAGCTGCCACCCATGACTGATCCTGCCACTTGCAGCCCTGAAGAGGTAAGAACATGCAAGGCTGAGGAGCTCGCAGACGGGAGTTGATCCTGGTCCTTGTCCTGATGCTTGTGCTTCCTGAGAACTGGGTAAGGGAGGTGGAGGAGCTCTGGGCCTGCAGCTCCTGTTTCATTGTGGTGACTTTCTGCTTTAGATGACCCCCAGGGTCTTCTGACAGTGTCTTCTGGTGACTGGGCTAAACTTCTGGCAGACCTCACCAGCTTTGATGTCATGGTCTGGGCCTAGGCAGAAGATCCAAGCAGAGTGGCTGTCGTCTGGGATCTGTTTACCACAGGCACACTTCATGGAGCAATTGGAAAAAGAAGATTGAGAAGACAAAACTGTGAGAAAGGAACACCGAAAAATTTGATGTTTAAATATATAAAATGAGAAAATAAAGTGCGGTAAGTGTGGGAGAATAGCAGTTGACTGAAGCTGCAGCAGTGTCAGTGGTCCAATGTGCGTTGGTCGACTGCAGCAAAGAACTGGTGAGGGTGTGCGAGCCACCTGCTTTGTATAGGATAGATTGATGTCACAGGTGGGTGGCCCCCTTTAGCAGACCGCTAGCTAGAAAGCTTTCCATGTGGTCCTGTTGCTTTATGACATAGTCCTACCATAGCTGGCCTACTTCGACATACCCTCAAAGTAAGATCTTTCTTTCTGCTGGAAGAACTGGGTTGGCTCCTTCATGATGCCCGCTAAGTATTAGTGCAGCACAGCAGTGTTTTAAATAGGCTGAAAAAACTAATTGACAGGACATGTGAAGGCGTTAATCAGTTGTGAAAATACATAGCAATTGGCAGAGATAGATTAGCAACATTTAAAAAAAAAAAAAAATTATGTAGTTTTATTAATTTTGTGTACGGTCATTGACTCACTCAAAAAATGGTTGGCAATCTACTGCTATGTATTCCTGAACATGGTTAGCATTACCCCATTTTACTTAGCATTTTGCTGTGCTATACCAACTAGTTAAAACTCTGCATAGGTGAGCCGGCTGGTGGTGCAGAGGGTTGAGGCAATGGACGCCTTAGCTCATGCTGTGCCAGCAACCCAGGTTCGGGAACGACCTCAGGGTGCCGGAAGGGGGGGATGGAGCAGGATTAAGCATGCCGGCAGGCAGCTCTCCTCTCCTGAGGGTGGGTTGGCACTCCTCACCCCCTCCCCGTAGTTCCGCTCCCACCATGTGGGAGGTGGAGGGGGTGGCAAAAGTAACAGGAGGTGGAAGGGGCTGAGCTGGCGCCATGGGGTCGGCGTGCCTCCACATGCTCGCACGGCCGTGTGCTGGGGGTTGGGAGAAAATCTAAAAAAAAGTTAGGTGTCCCTATGCCAAGTTTGCAGGAGCAGAGTGATGGGGCCACACATCTGTGTATGTGTATGTGTGTATATATATATATATATATTGTGTGTGTGTGTATGTATATATGTGTGTGTGTGTGTGTATTATATATATATATATATATATATATATATATATATAATATACACACACACACACCTCTGCATAGACAAACCTTTCTTTACAGAGCTTTCAGACTTATGTGATTGTTTTCTTTGGTCCCTCTCTACAGTCAGAGATGAAACATCAGAAGCCGGAGTTTAAGTTCTGTGTTCGGTGCAGGCAGAAGATATTGGTCACAGACCTGCACAACACCTGTGTGTACTACCTGGACAGCTTGTGGCCCTCTAAGAGGAAGCAGCAGCCACTGTGGCAGCGTCTCTTAAATGTTGGCATTGTTTCCAGCAAGGGCCGTGTGGGTGGGGCGTTCACTGGAGCAATTCAGTCACATGTGTTTGGCCCTCTAGACCTTGGGGAAGAGCCCTGTCCACCACAGCAGGAAGCATGTACACCACTGGCGTAGGTCGTGGAAGAGTGAGATTGACGTCCTCCCACTCCCTCAACTCCACTGACTGTTCAACTATGGTGGGGACTCCTCATGTCGAGGGAAAAGCCAAGAGCTGTTTGGCACCCCCATCTGGCTTTTCAACTTTGACTCCAGTCGGCTGGCTGTGGAAATTTCCCTCAAGCCTGTCAATCAGGTGTCTTGATTGATGTGAAGCATCAGCTCCTGGTCGGACCAAGACCCTTGCGTCTTGTGAGACCCCAGGTGGGCTCCCCAGCCCAGGTCTGAGGCGTCCGTGGTGAGAATTTGGGTTGGAACTGCAAGATGGAAAGAAATTCCCTTCGGTAGGTTTGAGATCTTGCCACCAGTGAAGATCTCTCTGAAGGCTGTTGGAGATCATGACTTTTTGGTTCATGTCATCCGTCCTCTGGTCCCATTGGACTCTGAGACCATTGGGTGACCCTCATGTGAAGCCTGGCCATGGGAACTGTTGAAATGGCGGCTGCCATCAGTCCCAAGAGACGAAGCACAGAGTATGTTGGGATCCATCGGGCCTGTGCCACGAGAGTAGCCTGAGATGCTAAGGTCTCAGCCTGATCCGATGGCAGGAAAGCCTTGCCCTGAACTGTCTAGTACAACTCCAATGAACTGGAGCCTCTGGGATGGTACTAGCTGGGACTTGGGGAAAATTGACCGTTATGCCCAGGGAAGCAAACAAGTTCAGAGTGAAAGAGAGAGACTCTTCCAGGCTGGTAGGAGTGGGTGCTTCGAGGAGCCAGTCGTCAAGGTACAGGAAGACAAATGCCCCGACAGCGTAAAAATGCCGCCACCACTGCTAGACATTTGGTGAACACTCAGGGGGCCCGAAGAATGGCCAAAATGGAGTGCTTTGAATTAGAAATGCTTCTCCATGAAGACAAAACGGAGAAAATGGCGGTGGGCCTGGAGGATAGGAATATGCAGGTAAGCATCCTGCATGTCCAGGGAGCACAGCCACGAATTGGGGTGGAGCAGAGGAAGGAGCCCCTGAAGGGTCAACATACGAAACTTCTTGTACTCGATGAAGATGGTTAGTGTGCTGAGGTCCAGGATCGGTCTCGGGTTGCCCATTTTCTTCGGTACCAGGAAGACGTAGGAGTAAAATACCCTTCTTATTTGGTTTGATGGGACGGGTTCTATGACCCTGTTTAGAAGGATCTCCTGAGAGACTATGGGGACCTGATCCCAAGGATGGAAGGACCGTCCCGGCGGTTGAAGGGCTGGAATTTCACTGAATTCTATCGAGTGACCTCACTGGATGAGCTGAAGCACCCAAGTTTCTGCAGTGACGAAACTCCAACCATCCAGGTGGAAGCAGAACCTTCCTCTGACCAGTTCCTCCTGTGTTACTGGAGAGAGCGGAAGGAGGGGAAAGGAATCAGAATGCAGAGGGGAGGGCAGCTTTTGCCCCAGAGGCCTCTTTGGAAAATTTGGTCTGTGGGCTTTGAGCTCCTGATCCAGGTGCATGTTTCTTTGCTTGGCACTTGGCCTGGGATTTGTTTCATCATCTTTGGCGGCGAAAATGCTGCTTTTTCTGGCCCATCTTGTATAAGGAACGGACATCCCGCAAGCAGCGCCCGCTCTCCTGCAGCCCAGTAATAATATCTTTAGCATCGTTGCCAAAGAGGACAGAATCCCTGAAAGGGGTGTCCAGAATAGAAGACTGCACATCCTGCGCCAGTCCCACTATACGAAGCCAGGAGAGGCGGCAGAGACAGATCCACGTGGCTGCCATTCTAGCCACCGAGTCGCAAGTCACCCGAAGGGCGTGGTGACACAATTTCCCCATCCTAACTTTATCCAACAACTTCTTTCTCAGGGTTTCATCCTGAACTTCTTGGAGGTCCCTTTCCAGATCCAAAAGAGAAGCTTTTTGAAGGGCGACCATGTGCGAGACTTAATTAAGGGAACGTAACGCACAAGAGGAAGAAGAGTATATTTTATGCCCAAATTGGTCGAGTTGACGCGAGTCCTTATCAGGAGGTGAAGAGCTCAAGTGTTTGGGTCGGGCTGGACGGTCGAGCGCTGTGGATGACCATGGAGTCAGCCTTAGGGTGGGAGTTAGGGTGAGATATCCCTTCCGGGGGGGGTAATAGGTGTGGTCAGTTTTGCATGAGACCGCTGGTATGGAGGACGGTTGTTGCCAGATTGTGGTCACAAGGTCCTCATGGGGCCCAATCCACGGAGGAATGGGGATAGGGTCTGAGGTGGCCAGATCCAGGAGCTCCGCAAAGCGTTTTCTTTGCGGGTCAACCTCTTTGGACAGCCATCCGCCAGCCACCCGAATGGAACACAGTAAATCTCCAAAAGAGGGGTCCTCTGGAGGAGACTTTGGAGAGTCTTTGGGGGGACCTCTACAGGAGACCTAGGCTCCGGATCCATGTCAGAGTTGGTGTCAGAGCCACCAGGAACGGAAGGGTCTTGTTCTGTGGTGACAACAGTGAGAGAGCCCGAAGCTCTGCCCTGAGGAGGCGTTGGAGAGGCAACCCTGGAGGTGGGCGCTTCCCGCACCAGCTGTCTTAACTCTGACAAAAGTTGCACTCTAGCCTCCTTCCACCAAAGAAGAACAGACTCGTGGTACAGTACAGGAGGGGGAGGCTGGATACTCTGATACCCCGGGTACTGAGGATAGTGCCAGGAGGGATAAGAGTACCTGGGATAATCCGACGTGGGGTGTCCTGGAGTAGGATACCCCGGCGTTGGGCAGGATG